>OV277856.1:24605600-25931423 GCA_922989275.2 Gari tellinella | reverse complement strand
CCTTGTGAATTTTGGGCAGAACATAAAATTGAGGTGTTCTAGCATTTTTAGGGACAGTTAGTAAACCATTAGTGCCATAGGAAGGAATATCACCATATATGTCATTCAAAACACCATCAATATATAGTTAAAACTTTTCTATAGGATTCATATGGCAATTTGATAGGACTGTCATGTCACCTCAAAGTACATGGTGTGGAATACTATAGTAACATGGAAATGTTTGCAATATTACAAGAATTTAATGTCAACTCAGTGTGCATAGTATAGCATACTTTAGGAGCATGGAAATCCTTACATAATGGCAGGAAACTCATGCCATCGAAGGGAACATGGAATAGAATACTATAGTGACATGGAAACTCTTGCAATATGACAGGAATCTCATGTCACCTCATAGTGACACGGAAATCTTTGCAATATAACAGGAGTTTAATGTCACCTCAGTGTTCATAGTATTGAATACAATGGTGACATGGAAATCCATGCAACATCACTGGAATCAAATGTCAATTCAATATACATTGTCGAGAACACTTTAGGGAAATGGCAATCCTTGCGTTATGACAGAAATCTCATGTCACTTTCATAAGTGTATATTGTCAAGAATACTACAATGACATGGACATCCTTGCATTTTGACAGTAATCTAATGTCACCTCATTGTACATAGTATAGAATATTATAATGACATGGCAATACTTGCATTATAACAGGAATTAAATGTCACCTCAGTGTACATGGTATAGAATACAACAGTGACATAGAAATCCTTACACAATGACAGGAATCTCATGTCACCTTAATGAACATGGTATAGAATACTATAGTGACATGGAAATACCTGAATTTTGACAGAAATCTCATATCACCTCAGTGTACATAGTATGGAATACTACAGTGACATGGAAATAGTTGCATTATTACAGGAATTTGATGTCACCTCAGTACACATGGTATAGAATACAACAGTGAAATAGAAATCCTTACTTTATGACAGGAATATCATGTCACCTCAGTGTACATGGTTATAATACAACAGTGACATAGAAATCCGTACACTATGACAGGAATATCATGTCACCTTAATGGACATGGTATAGAATACTATAGTGACATTGAAATACCTGAATTTTGACAGGAATCCCATGTCACCTCAGTGTACATAGTATAGAATACTATGTTGACATGGGAAAACTTGCATTATAACAAGAATTTGATGTCACCTCCATGTACATGGTATAGAATACTATAGTTACATGGAAATCCATGCATTATGACAGGAATATCATGTCACCTCAATGAACATGGTATAGAATACTATAGTGATATGGAAACCAATGTATTATGACAGAAATCTCATGCCACTTCATTGTACATAGTATAGAAAACTATAGTGACATGGAAACACTTGCATTATAACAGGAATTTGATGTCACCTCCATGTACATGGTATAGAATACTATAGTTACATGGAAATCCATGCATTATGACAGGAATATCATGTCACCTCAATGTGCATGGTATAGATTACCATAGTGGCATGCAAATACTTGTATTATGACAGGAATCTCATGTCACCTTAATGAGCATGGTAGAGAATACTATAGTGACATGGAAACCCATGCATTATAACAGCAGTCTCATGTCATCTCAGTGTACGTAGTATAAAGTACTTTATTCATGTCACCTTAATGAACGTGGTGTAGAATACTATAGTGACATGGAAATCCATACATTATGACAGGAATCTCATGTCAACTTCAGCATAGTATATTGTAAAGAATACTATAGTGACATGGAAATCCTTTCATTATGAAAGGAATCTCATGTCACCTCAGTGTACATAGTATATACTGCTATAGTGACATGAAAATACTAGCATTATAACAAGAATTTGATGTCACCTCAGTGAACATGGTATAGAATACAACAGTGACATAGAAATCCTTTCAATATTACAGGAATCTCATTTCACCTTAATGGAAATGCATACACTATGACAGGAATCTCATGTCACCTTAATGGAAATTCATACACTATGACAGGAATCTCATGTCACCTTAAGCATAGTATATTGTAAAGAATACTATAGTGACATGAAAATCTTTTCATCATGAAAGGAATTTCAGTGTACATAGTATAGAATACTTAAGTGACATGAAAATACTGGCATTGTAACAGGAATTTGATGTCAGCTCAGTCTACATAGTATAGAATACAACAGTGACATAGAAATCCTTATATTATGACAAGAATATCAGGTCACCTTAATGAACATGGTATAGAATACTATAGTAACATGGAAATCCATGCAATATGACAGGAATCTCATGTCACCTTAATGAACATGGTATAGAATGATTTGGTGACATGGAAATACTTGCATTATAACAGGAATTTGATGTCACCTCAGTGTACATGGTAAATAATACAACAGTGACATAGAAATCATTTCAATATTACAGGAATCTCATGTCACCTTAATGAACATGATATAGAATACTATAGTGACATGGAAATCCTTGCATTATGACAGGAATCTCATGTCACCTTCAGCAGTGTATATTGTAAATAATACTATATTATTTTGACAGGAATCTCATGTCACTTCAAACATGTTGTAGAATATTATAGTAACATGGAAATATTTCCAATATTACAGGAATTTAATGTCAACTAAGTGTACATAGTATAGAATACTATAATGACATGGAAATACTTGCATTATATAGTCCGGGGCATAATCTCGATATATTGCCAAAATACTTCAAATAATGATGCAAGCAAGGGACTTTCTACAATATCTAATCCAAAAAAACCGTTAGCCACTTCAATTTTCCTGTCAGATTCAAGATGGTGACCATTTTTCAAAATGTCTGCCGCTTCCATTTATTATAACTTATGCCGTAAATGTAAGTCCAATGCAAATCTAAAGTCACGCAAAACTATTAGTTCTGAGATGTAGAAATAAAAAAATTACCAATTGCGGAATACTGCTAATTATTCAAGATGGCCGCCAAAAATTCAAAGTGGCGGCCATTTTCACTTTTTTCTAATTGTAATATGAGCACATGTATTTATTGAAGGATTAATAAACTATTTCCCCCCGAATCATGTGTTCTAATACTATTTAAAGCTATTAAAGTATATACATCTGTTTTATGCATTATTTCCGATACGATTTCCAAATTAAAATACCTTACCGGTTATAACACTAAGATATTACGAGCTTCCTTCGCATGATTTCATTTTGTAACATTGATTTTTTATTTCAAATATGTCGGATTTTGGGGAAATAACATTTCTTAGAGCCATTTTTGGGAAAAGTTGACAAATCACCTTTTTCACATAATTTAGGTGTGCGTAATTCATTTCTGTTGCCTTTCACCCTCTCACGTGTAGCTGAAAGTCCAAAACTGGTAAAACAATTAGCTTCCAATACACTTATTTTCGTTATTATATCCAATCTGTCGGGGATCAAATACACATACTTTAGTTACATCCACTTCTCCTAATACAACCAAACTTTACATGGGGGCAATATACGAGGGTCCTCAAAAAGTTGTGTTACTTTGGCATTTTCTTGAAATCTACATGAACGATTTATTATGTATGTTACATCATGTAAAAGGTCTATTTTTGTGGATTTGAACATGTACCACGCAAGTCAATACTCTTATTTTAGGTCTAAATTGTGTGACGATAACATCACGCAAATGACACTACAATCATGCTTGTTTATAGAATTTGAAATAACTAATGTGTTGTATAGAAGGGACAACTATTATAAGTTTTATACTTTAATGCGTCAACATTAATGTTTGTCTAATGTTGTGTGAAAGTTTCAAAACAAATTAATTAAATTTAGTGTAGTTTGTCGATGAATGCGATATTCATATATACAGTTTATAGCTGTTGAATTAACAACTTAGTTATTGCGATATATATAATATTTTAGTTTGTTGTAAAACTGTATCTTGTTTTAGATGAAAATGAAAATAAATCACTTATTCATAAACAAGTTGATATAATCATTAAACAAGTTTAAGATACTTTTACGTTTCATCAATAAACAAAATTATATTAGTATTATAACTATTTACCTTTTAATGTATGCATTAATATTATCAAACACATTTCGATTTTATAATTAAGACTATTCAATATAAAGTGTTGTCAGCCTAAACCTTAAGTAAAACTCCAATAACCTAGTGCGAAAATTAAAAGTGGTATGGCACTTTATCTAAGCCATATGCTATGAACATAATTATAATCAAATTAAGAAGCAATTATGGCCAGTGTCTATGACTGTCCCACATTGATGCCTATTTTCCACAACAAAGAGAAGTGTTGTTGTCAATGTATTATACATATATAGTTGTCTGTATCCGCAAGAAATGCTCTTTTCAACTATGTATCACACATGATAATCGTACATGTATATTCCAAGAAAATGCCCAAGTAAAGGAACTTTTTGATTGAGTCTGGTACAAAATTGGCCCTGCCTCGGTGTCAACAGGTTTACATAGGCATATCGTATATGGCAAAAATGCTTGTCAAAATTCCCATAGCCCAAAGCTTAGATATTTGATGTAAAGCATAGTGTAATAGTCCTCTACCCAGTTTGTTAAAAGCATTATAGCCTGGGAGTAGTAAATGGTACCACCAATGGGTCACTAGCTTTACATAGCTTTAAAAAGGAATTTAAAAAATATCAAAAGCCTTATAGCCAAGAGCTTTGATTTTTAATCCATCGTATCGCCTAGAAGACATCTATCAATTTGGTTATGCTGCGTTTACACTCAGCCACGATAGCTACGATGTCCACGATTTAGAAAAAGCGCAGATCTTCACGATTTATTTTCTTTTTCTACGCTATATCACGCTTTCTTACGCTCTTTGCGCGTCTTGTTACCTCCTGTAGCGGTTTGTTACGAACCCAACACGATTCTTATGAAGACCTGCCACGATTCCAACACGTTGTCTCAAGCTCTCTTACGGTAACCACGATACACTATCACCTTTTATCACGTTCTGTTAAGATCTATCACGATAAAACGTTCTGTTAAGCTCTCCTGCGATTTATGGCAACGATTTTACCAAGAGTAATGCGTTTTGAGCACGACTGGGTGTGAAAAGGAGGCATCGACCATCCACTCATTCTCTGGATGCTGGTGTCAAACTCTGATTACATTGGGATGACGCATCTGAAAATGCTTGTTGGAAGCTTCACCTTATCAGGAACACCAACAACAACCTTTCTTTCTCTCATGAGGCTCTAAAGAGGAACGAACTACCGGTATGGATCCAAGATGGAAGAAGATGCTGAACTGGCAATTGTTATCTATACATGTACACATAAAGTAGCTCCAAGAAAGGAGAGTCGGCAGAAGAAATAAGAACCAGAACAGGACAAGTTAGAAGAGAGCGGAGGTAGAAGGCCGAAGAGAAGATATATATCTACAATGTAGGACCTGCCGGGTTAGGCAATGGTTACATACATGTATAAACAAAAGGCACGAATTGGGAAAATATTAACTTAACTTTCAAAAATTACTATTGTGCATGTGTATGATCATCCATTGTTCTAAACAGGTAAAAAATACCTGTAAAATCATGCGACACGTGTGCAAAATATGACAGAGCCACCTCATTCTGTCTAGAGAGACACTGCATTACTCATTCTCAATGGCTTTTTATTCCAACCAAACCATCAGATATAAGAGACGGGCCTTACATGGGAGCTCCGTTGATTTTTGCAGAGACATTATCAGCTTTTATCCGACTATTTGTAATCACCGAAACAAGATCATGAAATGTATTTAACAATACAGTGCTCTAAAACGACACCCGATCGGAGACACAGAGTGTGCGCGTTGTTCGGAGGGAATTGTTATAGGGAGGGAAAATTAAGATTTTGTTTACATTTACAAACAGCTTGGATCCCGATCAGACGCCGTGTAACGCGGCGTCTGATCAGGATTCAAGTTGTGTGTCACTCGGTACTATAGCTATTCTACCAAAATGTCCAATTATATGTAATTTTGAGGGAAACAATTGAGACGACAATTTTAAGCAGACAAAATTGCAGCAGTGAAAGCGCTTGAAATACGGTAATTGTCTTGTTTATAGGAAACTGCGGTAAGTGCCGTTGTAAAGAGGGAGTCGCTATTGGGAGGATCGTTGTAGGGAGGGAGCACTATATTAACTTAATAATACAAACTTAAAGAATCACCTTTCAATGTTGATAAAGATCTTCACGATTTGATGCGTTCTGTTAAGTTCTGTTAAGCTCTGTTGAGCTGTACTACGCCCTACTAAGATTCTTACGTTCTCTCTAGCTCTCTCAAGATATGAAACCAATCGGGACCATCGTGGCAACATTTTTGACCGTCTACAATTTGGCCATGATCCTTGCGCTCTCCATGATTCCTCCAAGCTCCCTCACGATCACCAAGATTCGATCCCACGACCCCCTTCGCTCCCCACGATTCTGTCAATCGTGGACATCACAGCAATCGTGGCTGAGAGTAAACGCAGCACAATCATAGCTCTGAGACCTACGTCTTGTATGAACGTATTGAAGTTGATGTCAACCTTTTCACTTTCTAAAGCAGTGACGTATGCACAATCTGTGCTTGCTCATAGTGACTTACGCTATCATAATTGTGTTTTGCAATATATTTTTCATCGTACTATGCACATAATCGGCTGATTTTGGGTCCTGCCATCATTCATGCTCAATTCACACCAATAGCGAATGCCGCACTTTAAATCAGCGAGCAAAGCGTCATCATTTTTGTTTACTTTTCCAAAAATAGCACGATCTCTTACGCTCTGATAAGCTCTGATACGCTCTGATACGAACTGGTTGCCGCTTTAGGACGAATTATTTCCCGACTTGTTACGGTTCCTCACGCTTTGATCCCGCTTTGGTCAGGCTTTGTTACGCTTGAAATCACGCTTTGATAAGATTTTTTTATTACGCTTTGATGCGATTATGACACTTTAAATCAGGCTCTGATACGATTATCAAGCTCTTAATTCCTTTTTCGAACCACAGTTTTCTAACTATGGGTTTGTTTTGAATTCATTTATTTCTATTGTTTCATAAAATTCTACTACTTATGTTTGTAGTTTTTTTATGTCATCATGTACTTGTATTCATGCAGTTATTATTTCCTTTAATAGGGTACTAGTATTTTGTTTTAACATTTCTGCAATGGTAGTTTCCACCATATGTTTTTAAAAGTTTAATATATTGTTGGTTCCATCGTCCTTAATTTTAACACAACTATATTTTAATGCGTTCATAAAACGGTTTTGATCTATCTTCATAATATCTTGCTTACCTGTTTGTCTTATTTTATCAGGTTTAGAGTTACAAACAAAATAGTACACTGCTTTTGTTAGTTTGGGTGGTTTTTTTTTTGTGGATTTAAAGGGTACTGAGGCGGTATTTGAGGTTTGGGAGTGCAAAAGAATGATTACTGTGATGTTTCCAAGGCAGATTAGTTTTCGGTGTGTCATACGGTTTAACTCTTTCACTCTCAATGCCGTCATAAAGCGCATTTGCAAACAGTTTTGATCCTGACCAGACGCCGCGTTATGCGATATGATCAGGGTAAAAAATGTTTGCCTGCTTCAATTTTGTTGTCTACAATGGCGTTTCAAAGTTAAGAAATACGACAGTATGGCTGAATAAATTTCAAAACGAGTGTCAAACAGTTTGGATCCTGATCAGACACCGCGTTACGCGGCGTCTGATCAAAATTCAAACTGTTTGCCAACGCGCTTTGAAGCGCGATTGATAGTGAAAGGGTTAATAACGAGTATCATTTTGTAGAATTTAATTTTAGACTAAAGATGTAGCTTAAATTGGGTAGCGTGTAAATAACAATTACAAAATACTTTTTGATCCATTAGTACTAAATGTTGCATCGTCTGCAAATAAAACACCTCATCCATTGATGAGCCCATTTCCAAAGTTGAAATGTCTCGGGTATTTCAATAAAAAATATATAGTCAAGGCAACGAAATGCTTTCTCAAAGTCAAAGAACATAATAACCGGGATATGAATCTCGTTTGTATTATCTAGATATAACTAATTATTCTTATAGTTGAGCCTATATCTCTTCATTTTAGAAAACCTGTTTGAGAATTATCAATTATGATTTTCCAGATTTTTCTTCATTCTGTTGGCTATAGCTTTTGTAGCTAATTTATTGTCAATGTTTGAAATACAGATATATTTCCAGTTTGCTAAATGGAAACTCTTTGTTATTTATATTTATTTATAACTGTAGCAAATATCTAACTACGGTTTTCACTAAAAAACCTTACACTTATCGTGGCCGCCGACAGACTCGGTAATGGCAGGCCACAACCCTCAATTGATGCGACATTTTCCTTTCAAATCTAGAACCTGTTATGTCCTAATTTAGTTTCTTTATGTAAAGATACATGTACTATCATAGACATGAAATAAATAAAGGAAAACCAAATTACAATCTTTGTTGTTAGTCATTTGACATATATTTTACTGAAGCGTGTTCTTTGAATGAGGCACATCACAAAACAAGTCCTAAACTGATACACCCTTTACAAAACAAATGTACAGCAACATGTTGTTATCGTTAACAGCTCTTTAAAAACTAATGGTAGAAAAAAGTAAAATACTTTATTTCACTTATGAGTTTAATACACCCTTAAGCTGCCAACTTCCAGAATATAGTACATATTTCATATGATGCATATTCATTATTGTGTAAAGTGATCACATTTTCTATAGTGGAGGAATAAATTGAAGCGTAAAAATAAATTTATAGGGCAATGGGTTAACCCTTTCACTGCCTTACCCAGAGTACAATAGTTATTTGCAAGCAGTTACATCCTGATTAGACGCCACATAACACGGCATCTGATCTGGAACCCAACTGTCTGACACTCATTTCAATATTTCTTAAGTCGAAATACCTCAAATTTGAATTTGTTAGATCAAAGCAGACGACAACTGTTTAAAATTGATGACGTCATGACAGTGAATGAGTTAAGCGTTATAAAGACCATTGAAAGTATCTACAATGGCATTATAAATTAAAAGAGCTATTCACACATATTCATATCTGAAGTACATGCATATAAAGGTGTTTGCTTGAGTTGCTACCTATCGTATGAACCCCATATGATTTATATAAAATAGAACATAGACCCATAAAACGCCCTTTTATGAGGTAATTTAAGCGACGCTGCACTGCGTCCTAACACTATATGCAAATGTAGCTCTCCTACATCAAACCAAATTGGGCGAGCTATAGCAGTACTCGACGTTCTTGTTCCAATAATAGAGGTTATCAGCAAATATTATCTACCATGAAATACATACGCATATAAACTTTACAATGCTACAATAAGTATTCCCATATAAGTGGCTTTCAAGTAGAATACATTGTACGATATAACTGGTTTTAGTCGATCATTTTTCAAAGATGCATATGATGCTCAAAGATAGGTGACTGCTTAACGCAGGTCGAAAGTAAATTTGAAAGCTTCTATAAAAGCTGTTTTTCGTTTGCTCTGCATTACACTGTATACAGTTAACGAAGTTATTCTTTCCCTATAAATATGTTTACGCCAAAACTGTTATTTTTATTGCTTGTAGTTTAGAGCCAGATCAGACGCCGGGTAACCCGGCGTCTTATCATGCTTTAAATTGTTTGCAACTCAGTTCAATTGTTTTTGCTGCAGTGCGTTAACGTTTCGTTTTGCGTTTAAACGGGAAAGAATAATGTCTTGCCCACTGTACATATAAAACACATTAATCACCTTCTATTCCGAGATCACTAAACATAACTTTGCAATTCTTCAAAATCAACTGTGAGAATACACTCGTCATTAGCAAACGATGTACCTACCAAGAGTACAATTTTCCTATGCAACCAGTGTAAATACAATATTAAAATGAACGACATGTAGTCAAAATGGGCTAAACTTAATGAATTGTCCATTACATTTGTAAATGGTTCAGGGGTATATGAGTTAACGTTGATTCATATTTGCACTGAGCAATGCATTATTCTTTCCCATTAAAGAACCTACAAGTGAAACATAAGGCAAAAACCAAGAAATTAGACAAAGTATATGTCAGGTAACCTTAAATGTTGCCAATTTAATCAAATTTGAATGGCAAACAGTTTGGAGCCTGATTAGACACCGTGTAACTCTTGATCACGCGAGGCGCGTCTTAAAGCTGAAGGTCTTCTGTGATTCAATTGGCAAAGGTTACCTTTGATGATTGCATTCGCCTGTTAGTGGACTGTTATTCGCCTGTTATAAGGATCTCCCCTTATTAAGATTTTTATAATTCACAACAGCAGATGTTAAGTGCTTGTGTGGCGGCTGTAAAAAGTCGCCCCGTACTTCATTCTCAGTGTTGTTATACTTTCTGGTCCTTTGGAATCATTGATTTCAGCGCATTTACAGTTGAAAGTTGAATTCCGCTTAAGCCGGTGCTAGGGGGCGTGAGCACTGTTGCATATTTCAGTATTGCTCATGAACAGACTCAATTAAACCGAGTCTGCAAATTTCAGTATTAGCTTTGTTTTCTCTGATTTCAAAGGATCTCCCCTTATTAAGATTTTTATAATTCACAACAGCAGATGTTAAGTGCTTGTGTGGCGGCTGTAAAAAGTCGCCCCGTACTTCATTCTCAGTGTTATTATACTTTCTGGTCCTTTGGAATCATTGATTTCAGCGCATTTACAGTTGAAAGTTGAATTCCGCTTAAGCCGGTGCTAGGGGGCGTGAGCACTGTTGCATATTTCAGTATTGCACATGAACAGACTCAATTAAACCGAGTCTGCAATTTTCAGTATTTGCTTTGTTTCTCTGATTTCAAAGGATCTCCCCTTATTAAGATTTTTGGTTTATTGCTAGTGTTGAGAATTGTCTAATTAAGGATGTTGTGGTCTTAGTGTTAACCATAATTCAACCTACTATTCTTCTGTTTGTTAGCAATTCTTGGTTTTTGTCTGGATTACCCCATCAACACCTAGGTTTCATCTCTACAACGTTTCCATTTTAGAAATTCATGAAACACTTCTGTTGGAAGCAAGTGAATTTCATTCGCTTAGTTTGTATGATCAAACTAATTGAAAAAGAGAACCATAATGATCCTATATCGCTCACCAGTGTCATGGAATTTGACACAAGAGCCGCTGGCCGGTTACAATTTTAATACTAGGGCTTTGATGTTAACAAAACTACGTTATTCTGTACAAAAAAGGATGTGCCGCATTACGGTTTTGACACTTTTTGAAAACATTTTTCATTCTTTCACCGTTGACTATCTACAACAATAGCCACCGGGAGACAAATATCTTATGTCTTGTTAGGAAGGAATTGTAATAGAAAGGGAAAATGTGTTTGCGCAAAGGTAGGTAATCATTGTTGTTATGAGTGAATCGTTGTAAGAAGGGAAGTTGTATTGAAGCTACACTGTATTAGGTAACGATTTACACTAAACGCCAAAGCTCTAGGTTTTTGAGCTAAAGCTTTTTAAGTTTTTAAATACAATACTATGAAAAACTTAAGAGACCCTTAATATTCAAATCAGAGCTATGGTTTCAACAAAATTAGTAGAGGTCTTCAAGGCGATACCCTTCGATACTAAACATCGAAGATCTGGGCTATCTAAGTTCTGGGCCTTGTGTTTTTTTCAAGAAGATTTTTTAAAAATGTGTGCAGTATTTTACTTTTGTCGCCATGGCAACCAGAATTCTTTATTGAATCAATTCGCTGAAAGAAATTGGCCCAAAGAATATTCATGTAAAGTTTGGTTGTAATTAGCCATGTGGTTTAGGAGAAGTAGATGTAATATGACCATTTGATCCCCAAAATATCGGATATAATAACGAAAATAAGTGTTTTGATGGCCATTTTGTTGTTTTGTTTACAATTGTTTGGCTTTCAGCTTCATGGGAGAAGGTGACAGAAACATACATGTCAATAGATTTAGCACACCATAATTATGGTAAAACGCTGGTCTGTCAAATTTCCTCAAAAATACCATTTCCCAAAAGTCCAACAATACTATTTTAGATAAAAATCAAAGTTTCAAAATGAAAACATGCGAAGGAATTTCGTTAGTATCTTAGTGTTATAAGGTAGTTTGGACGTGAACAATATTGGAAATAATGCATAAAACAAATGTATAGGCTTTAATAACTTTAAATAGTAGTATAAGAACAGACAAAATTACACACGACCCGAGAATTGTTTTTTTAATAATCCTTCAAAATTACATGTGGTAGAATTACAATTTAAAAAAAGGAAAAATTGCCGTCATTTTGAATGTTTGGCGGCCATCTTGAATAATAAGCAATATTTCGCAATCCAGAGTTGATGATTTACATTTTACATCTCAATCTTGAATCTGGCAGGGATATTGGAGTAGCTAACGGGTTTTTTCGGAAGACAATTTTTATGTTTGTATACCTGCAAAGTGGTTTGCTTGCATCATGAAATGAAGTATTTTTCGACTAATGCCCCGGGCTAATAACAGGAATTTGTTGACACCTCAATCTACATGGTACAGAATACAACAGTGACATTAGAATCCTTACTATATGACAGGAATCTCATGTCACCTTAATGAACATGGTAAAGAATACTATAGTTGCTGTTGGCATACCTGTGCTTAACACTCACAGGACAGCTGAATACTATAGAAACATGACAATCAATGCATTATGACAGGAATCTCATGTCACCTTAATGCACATGGTATATTATACTATAGTGACATGGAAATACATGTATTATGACAGGATTCTCATGTCAACTCAATGTATAAAGTAAAGAATACTAAAGTGACATGGAAATATTTGCATTTTGACAGTAATTGCATGTAACCTCAATGTTTATAGTATATAATACTATAGTGACATGGCAATACTTGCATTTTGACAGTAATCCCATTTTATTTCAATGTACATAGTATAGAATACTATAGTGACATGGAAATACTTGCATTATAACAGGAATTTGAGGTCACTTCAGTGTACATGGTAAAGAATACAACAGTGACATACAAATCCTTATATTATGACAAGAATTTCTTGTCACCTATGAACATGGTATAGCATACTATAGTGACAAGGATGGCAGGAATCTCATTTCATTTCAGTGTACATAGTATAGAATACTATAGTGACATGGGAATCCATGCATTTTCACAGTAATCTCATGTTACCTCAATGTACATAGTATAGAATACTATAGTGACATGGAAATACTTGCATTATAACAGGAATTTGAGGTCACCTCAGTGTACATGGTAAATAATACAACAGTGACATGCAAATCCTTATATTATGACAAGGATTTCATGTCACATATGAACATGGTATATCATACTATAGTGACAAGGAAATCAATGCATTATGACAGGAATCTCATGTCATTTCAATGTACATAGTATAGAATACTATAGTGACATGGGAATCCATGCATTATGACAGGAATATCATGTCACCTCATTGTATTATTATTATACCAGATTTATATAGCGCAGACGATAATAATGCACAAATCGTGTTAGACTGGTTATTGCATCATAATGGTATTGAAATGGTTAACTCATTCACCCCTGAAACTTTTAATGAACAATTCCAATTTCAAAAGAAGTCTAATCTATTTTTGGCTATTTAGGGTTGATTTCCTTGATTCTTGATCTGTGGACTCGTCGTCACGTATATCACAAATGTATGTATATATATACAATATATTTCAAAATGATAAACAGTGTAGACCCTGATCAGAGGGCCCCTTAAGGAGCCCTCTGATCAGGGTCTACACTGTTTGTAAGGGACAAGTGTTATCTTTACAGGTACACTGTTTGTAAATGACGAGTATACTCGTCGCTAGGGTTGAAAGTATTATTTAATACTTGGATATTCTATAACATGTACATTGAGGTGACATGATATTCCTGTAATATTGTAATTATTTGGATGTCACTATTGTAGTCTGTTTTATGTACACTGACGTGACATGAGATTACTGTCATAATAGAAGTATTTTCATGTCACTATAGTATTCTATATTAGGTACACTGAAGTGACATGAGCTTACCGTCATAATGCCTGTATTTCCATGTCACTATAGTATTCTATACTACGTACACTGAGGTGACATGATATTCCTGTCATAATGCGTGTATGTCCATTTCACTATCCTATCCTATACTATGTACACTGAGGTTACATGAGATTCCTGTCATTATGCCTGTATTTCCATGTCACTATAGTATTCTATATTATGTACACTGAGGTGATATGAGATTCCTGTCATAATGCCTGTATTTCCATGTCACAATAGTATTCTATATTATGTACACTGGTGACATAAGATTACTGTCATAATGCATGTATTTCCATATCACTAAAGCCTTAATGTCGTATAATTTCAGATGAATGAAATGTCTAGTTACGTTTTTTTCTTATTTTAACCAGTGTCCATAGATGCATTAGACTTAGTCAGTTAGATGATTATACTACAAGAAATACGGAAAATTTAAAGTAGACATCTATGCAATTTTGTTTAAGAAAATTCAACCAAAACATACGCCTAATTGTACCTCGAAGCAAACCATTTCCGAGCGAGCATATCCCCGGATGCCTTCTCCCTAGGAAATATTTGCCTCTGCGTTTTTAAGTCTATGGATACGGTTCTTAAGTAGATCTACTACGATGACATAGAAATACTTGCACAATGACAGGAATTTCATGTTACCACAAAATCTCTGACGTCACGTTACCTAACAATTGTGACGTCAGACATGAGAATACAGACATTTAGCGCTAGCCAGTTATAAATGACAAATAAACAACGAGTGGTTTTCGACGCCCGCATCGTCTGTTAATTTATTAGGACTGGTATATAAGCAATACGGATGTGAGTGCAAATCAGCTTGGCCCCTGAACTTGATCGAGTTCAATTTCAATGAACTTTGAATCTCCCTTTCTAGAGAATCAACTAATTTAAAAGCTGTCCAAATCAGAAGGGATGAGGTTTACAGATATCTTTCAACTACATTTTATTTGGATTTTTTCAAGAAAACAATGATGACATATTTATTCGGTAATAGGTCTAAATAACATTGCACTGTTATAATAGCATCTCGTTGGTTGTTTTTAAAATCTTTTTCAATGTCTTTCTTCTATCCAAAAATATTTCAACAGTTTTTTGAAAAACAGAAATACATAGTACTCATAACTTATGCTATTGAAGAATAAAGATTACAGTGGAATAGACGCTACTCTTTCCCAATAAACGCGCTCACGATAAAGCTATTAATTCCTTTGCAAACAGTTTGGAGCCAGATCAGACGCCGGGTAACCCGGCATCTGATCAGGCTCCAAACTGTTTACCTCTCAGATTAAATTAAATAGTCAGAATTGTCAAAATATTAACCTTTCCAACATAACATTGCAATGCGTTTGTGTTTCGTTTGCGTTTAAACTGGTAAGAATAACGTCTTCTCCACTACTCTTTCAATGCCAGGCTATTGGAACTTTGCAGTCTGCTTATGTTTCTCAAAATTATATTTCATGAAAAATGTCTGCAATGAACATTGGCGATATGGCTACATGTATCAAACGGACCGGTTCCTAATCAGAGACGAGTCACATCAGGCTCCTATCAGGTTCCAAAATATTCGAAATTGGCAGTGTCCTATGTTTAAGGAAATAAGGGGGTAACCCGTTCTCCTTAGATATAAAAAATATCTCTACATCGTTTACATCATTTAGTGTTGTCTTCTACTGGGAGTTGACGGTGTACAGATTATGTTCCCTAAGCCAACGGGATCAAGTTTATGTCATCAAGTATCCGTCAGAAATATACCTCGGGGATTCATCTACTAATCTCCTCCGTCGACCTTGCGAGTCGGCAGACATTAAACACACCGGTTTGATTAATTAAAACACCCAAAACGACGCATTTGTAAGGCTGTACAGTGGAGAAAACGTTATTCTTTCCCAATAAACGCGTTTACGCTAAATCTATTATTTCCAATGCAAACAGTTTGGAGCCAGATCAGACGCCGGGTAACCCGGCGTCTGATCAGGCTCCAAACTGTCTGTCATTAAGGTTGAAATCAACGTTTAGAATTGCGAAATAATTGTTATTTTCTGCATTTTAGTACAATGCGTTTGCGTTTCGTTTGCGTTTAAACGGGAAAGAATAACAGATTCTCCACTGTAAGGCTGTAACTTCCCCGTAAATAGACCGTCTTTTATGTTTGAGCTTTTAGGGTATTTGATTTGTGGGATACTGACAATGATTTGTTATATCAAAAGTGTTGATAGTCTTTCACTAACTGAAGTCTAACAGTCTAAGGATTGTATAGAGAAAACATTCCCGCTGATGATGAAATAGTGTGCCTTTGTCTCGGTTACATTTGAACATAAAAATACTACCTCTAAAATAAACATTTAGAAAATCAACATGCTTATAAACATGTTGGCGAATTTTTAAAACCTAATTGGGAAAATATTAACTGGTCAGATCTGGTTTCAAGATGTTCGCAATGGTCAAACAGTGAAGAAGATGTTAGTCTTGCCTGTTTTCACGTTAACGAAACTCAAACACATTGCAATAAAACGGAGAAAATGAGAGTTGTTTGACAATTTTTATTATTCATTTTAATTTTAGTGACAAATAGTTTGGAGCCTGTTCGGTTTGGTTACATGCACCGGCGTCTGATCTGGTTCCAAACTGTTTGCATTTGAAATAGTACTGTTAGCGTAAACGCATTTATTGGGAAAGAATAACGTCTTCTGCACTGTAACTGTTTTAGCACAACTCATATGTTACAGTGGAGAATCTGTTATTCTTTCCCGTTTAAACGCAAACGTACGCAAACGCAAAGCACTAAAACGTAGAAAAGAACAACTTTTGGACAATTCTGATACTTCTTGTTTATCCTGGTGGCAAACAGTTTGGAGCCAGATCAGACGCCGGGTTACCCGGCGTCTGATCTGGCTCCAAACTGTTTGCATTGGAAATAATAGTTTTAGCGTAATCGCGTTTATTGGGAAAAAATAACAGATTCTCCACTGTACATGTACCCCTTTATTAAAATGAAGAAGACGAAATTGTTTCCAAACAAAGGCGATATGCTAAAGGAATTATTCTGTTAGAAACAGACTGGATCCAGATTAGACGCCAGGTAACCCGGCGTCTAAATCAAGCTCCAAAATTTTTGCCACTCAGTTTAAAACCAATTGTTTAAAACTAAAACAAACCGCTATACTTTTCTGCATTTTATTGGACTGTGTTTGCGTTTCCTTTGTGTTTAAACCGGAAAGAATAACGTCTTCGCCACTTTACATGTAATACATATAGCGGACATCTTAACTTTTCACTCTGTATGTTACAATTGTAACACCTCACAGTTGTCATGGATGCAATATGATACATACATGTACATGTAACAACTAATGAGACTGAGACAATATAATTCAATTGACAGAGAGGGTATCATTGTCATCAAACTTTCATCACGCTACAGTTATTTTTCCCTTTTAAACAAAACGCAAACACATTATATCACAATGTAGAAATTGACAGTTGCTTGCCTATTTTTTTAATTTGAGTGTCAAACAGTTTGAAGCCTGATCAGATGTCGGTATTCTGAGAGATTAACGTTTTATCCACTGTAGACGTGTGTGTGTTTTAAATTTACACAACCCTGCAGTTTACATGTACATCCCAGGGGCACGTTTCATAAAACTTCGTACAACAAAAACGGTCGTAAGTCAACACTTTTAAAAACATTGCATTTCTGATTTCCATATCAAGTCATGTCTTGTGACATCTCTTTCACAAGACTGGATTAGATGAAGAAATAAATAATAATTGAGACTTTTATATTCTGACTTACGACAACATTTGCGGAACGAAGTTTTATGAAACGAGCCCCAGCACACGTAGTACACTTCTCATTTAAATTTAAATTGAAACTTTAGGTGATTGTCTTTGATACTCTAAATTGATTTAATAAAAGTGGTTATAAATTCCTGGATGGCTTGTTTTAGCGTCAGGTTTGTGAAGTTTTGTTATTTCTATTGCACACAGTTTGGAGCATGATCGGGCACAGGGTAACTTGGCTAATTTTTAACTTACTTCGTACGGTGATAATGATATAATTTCCAATTCAACGCATTCGTACTAAAACAAGTGGTTCCATTGCAAGTAGTTTGAATCCAGATCAGACAATAAATGTGGTTTATAAAGGATGACATAATAAGGAAGTCATTTAGATCTAACTTATATGACATGTTTAAGACAAGTTGCTGCTTTATGTAAGATAACATTATCGGAGAAAGCTCTTTCAGGAGCTTTCTGCATTACGACAATGGAGAATACGCTATGTTTTCCCGGTTAAACACAACGAAACA
This sequence comes from Gari tellinella, assembly GCA_922989275.2. Lineage (NCBI taxonomy): Eukaryota > Metazoa > Mollusca > Bivalvia > Cardiida > Psammobiidae > Gari > Gari tellinella. The sequence goes on along the minus strand of OV277856.1, from coordinate 25,912,955 downwards.
CTAACCCATTGTAATAAAATGTTGAAAATGATTCAATATATATATATATATATTTATTTCTAATGAGTTTTTAAATAAATATATTTGTAAAAATAGAAATGCTTTTTTAAATGATCGTGTTTATTCATATGGAAATAATAACGTTTACTCCGGTGTATTTTCCAGCATTTGGCAGTCATTATTTTTATACAGTGGAAAATCTGTTATTCTTTCCCGTTTAAACGCAAACGTACGCAAACGCAAAACACTAAAACGTAGAAAAGAACAACTTTTTGACAATTCTGATATTTCATGTTTATCTTGGTGGCAAACACTTTGAAGCCTGATCAGACGCCGGGTTACCCGGCGTCTGATCTGGCTCCAAACTGTTTGCACTGCAAATAATAGTTTTAGCGTAAACGCGTTTATTGGGAAAGAATAACAGATTCTCCACTGTATAACCTTCTTTACGCTGAAAAGCCAAATAAAACAGAGTAACGGACCTCTGACATATCTGTACTTTTCAGAAGAAACAATTGTTGACTGCCTTTACCTTCCAATTTGAAATTTAGCAAATTTGACTTAAGAAATATTGAAATGAGCGTCAAACAGTTTCGAGCCTGACCAGACGTCGCGTTACGCGTCGTCTAATGAGGATCTAAACTGTTTTCAAACATCTATTGTACATGTACTCGGGGCAAGGTGGTAAAGGGATGAACCCCTTCACTACCTTGCCCCGAAGATCCATCGGGCGTTCTTCGCTGTCTTATCCCAAGTACGAGCGAACAATGGGTATTTACAAACAGTTTTGGACCCTGAACAGACGCCACTCATTTAAATATTTCTTAAATTAAACTGCCTAAAATTTAAATTTGAGAAATAAAAGCAGATGATAATTGTTTAAATTTGATGACGTCAAGGCAGTAAAAGGGTTAAGAGGTTATACAGTGGAGAATCTGTTATTCTTTCCCGTTTAAACGCAAACGTACGCAAACGCAAAACACTAAAACGTAGAAAAGAACAACTTTTGGACAATTCTGATAATTCTTGTTTATCTTGGTGGCAAACAGTTTGGAGCCTGATCAGACGCCGGGTTACCCGGCGTCTGATCTGGCTCCAAACTGTTTGTAATTGAAATAATAGATTTAGCGTAAACGCGTTTATTGGGAAAGAATAACGTTTTCTCCACTGTACAGCCTTCCTATCTTTATATTTTCAGAAAGATGAAAACTGAACGATAACATCAACTTGAGCAAGACAACAGCCAATTCTAAACCCTGAGTCGGAAAGGTACAGTAACCGTAACTTCAAAACAGATACGAAGCCTCTGTAATAATGACAAAATGCTTTATGAATGACAATGCTATCCGCTGGTAGACATTTTATTGCTAATTTCAGAAAGTTTGGAGGCAAGATGGCGGACGGTCATGTGCGAGAATACATCAAACGGGTGGCATCCATTGATATAGAAAATTATCCAGAATGGGATCTTACGGTAATATACATATATTTATCCCTGTGTCATAATGTGTGCAGTCAGACATTTGTTATGAAGAATATATGAAGGACTTGAGAGACAGGTGTATACGTACAGTGGAGAATCTGTTATTCTTTCCCAATAAACGCGTTTACGCTAAAACTATTATTTGCAGTGCAAACAGTTTGGAGCCAGATCAGACGCCGAGTAACCCGGCGTCTGATCAGGCTCCAAACTGTTTGCCACCAAGATAAACATGCATTATCAGAATTGTCCAAAAGTTGCACTTTTCTACGTTTTAGTGTTTTGCGTTTGCGTACGTTTGCGTTTAAACGGGAAAGAATAACGTTTTCTCCACTGTAGCACAGAAATGTGCATTACGTCCACCCTTCACGTACTGTACATGTAGCTGCTAGCCTGCCTTAAAAACAATAATCTATTAACCAACTACTCCGTAAATACTTCTAATTTTACGCCTTGAATTTATTCCTTTACTCATGAAAATAGTTCCGTTTTAATGCACTATGAGAAAAGCCGACATTAGCTTAAAGCAGACTCACATGAAAAATGGACTCATAAGATATAAAGGCATGGAAGAATCCACTTAATAATTGAGTTTATCACATAATTTGCGGTCTAGGAGTTGCATAAAGCGATTGTATAAATATCATAATCCACTAGTGGAATATCGTTTTTTGGGCTCCGGCCTAACTTGTTCGTCCATATGCGCTGCATGTAGCGGTGCGCCAAATGACGTCATTTACTATGACGTTAACGTAAACAACGTAACGTTTGGCGGAAAATCTATATAGCGGAGGGTCTACAAACTACGGCTTCAAATCAATTTAATAGGTGCTTGAACTTGTTTTGTGATAAATAGAATATCACATTCGTGCTCATTATTTATCATTTTTAATAAACTCGTTGACTAAAATGAATATGACGCTCGCCAAGGCTCGCGTCATATCATTTTAGTCAACTCGTTTATTAAAAATGGTAAATAATGAGCACTCATACAATATCCTCTATTAAATCATTACTTCCCCCTTTGAATTGTCATTACCTACACAATAAAACTTTGCCAAACAACTTCTACTGGCAAATAATATAACGGTCTCTTAAGGCATACATGTATAACTGTTTCATAGGAGCTTTCTGTTTTACTGTTGTCCTGTATAAAGCTTTCAGCTAAATGAAATAATTTAATATTATTCTGTTGGCCGCTTAGTACAGTGGAGAAGACGCTATTCTTCACCACATAAACGCGTTTATGCTAAAATAATGATGTCCATTTAAAAAAAATTGAGCTAGATCATTCTTCGGGTTACCCGGCGTCTGCTAAGGCTCCAAAATGCTGCCACTCAGATTAAAATAAATCGGTGGATTTTTTTTCGATTATTTTTTTTTATAGAAAATGTGGGGTTTTTTTTACATTTTCTCGCATTGTTCTTGCGTTTCTTTTGCGTTTAAACTGTACAGGGGAAATATATTATTCTTCTTCGTTTACACGCAATGAAACGCAAAGGCAATTGCAATAAAATGGAGAACATTATAGTGTTTTGACATTTCTAACGGTTTAGTTAAATCTGGGTGGCAAACAGTTTGGAACCTGATCAGACGCCGGGTTTTCCGGCGTATGATCTGGCTCCAAACTGTTTGCATTTTATATAAAAGTTTTAGCAAACACGCGTTTAATTGGGAAGAATATTTTTTTCTCCACTGTACAAGTATGACTGTACAATGATGAAACAATTTTCCCACATTCAATGTAAACGAGCTTGTTTATGCAAACGTCTTAAACTTCGTTTTCCCAAGATTAAATCTCGTTTTTTCCAGGCAATTTAAAGTTCCTTCGGGTTCAATTTCATTCTATACGAATAAGGATCCTAATTGATTTTAAGATTAACGATTAAGTTATTGACACGTGTTCCCGGAGAATTAATCCTTGAGCTGCATGGAAATGTCGTCTGCTTTGAATTATCGTCTGCTGAATAGCAGGGTCTGACGTCATCGCCTTAGAATTCGCCATGTCATCGTTGAGTTCAAAAATATTGATCTTGATGTAATACATATTATCTAATCTGGATTAAAATACATGTAATATTTATATGTTTTCAAAGAGCTGTGTCGTTTAGGTATTTAGAGGGCTGAAGAAATCTACAAAAATACGAAAGGTTTTCCCTTGCCTTATTAGGTTTACGATGAGTTTTGCGTGTATAATGTGATTAGGTACCGCCGATTTAATCATTTAGAGGAGATTTATCTCAAGATTGGCATGCGCAGACAAAATTCTTCTTAGTCTATTAGAATAATGGGATGTCTCTGCAAGGTATGATTATAGGTTAGGATTAAAGCGAAATGCACCGCTATAGGTTTCCTTAACCCTTTCCCCAATAGAAGCGCCTTTTAGCGGATATGATTTATTCATCCGCTGAAGAAAATAGTTCCAATTTAATCAGTAATGAATATGTATTTTAGGGAATATTTTCTATATTATAGCACATGATAGCTTAAAGCAGGCTGAAAGTAAAGCAGAATGCGACATGAGGCGCATTCTGCTTTACTTTCAACCTGCTTTAAGTAGTCACCTATCTTAAGTACTAGAAATAGGCCATCAGGTAAAGGGTTAATACAGCACAATCTGTTTAGAGCGAGCAGCCGTTAACCCATTACCCCATAGCCTGATCTAGTTTAAAAGACACATAACCACTTAACCAATTACCCAAAAGCCCGTTTATAGTTTTAAGAATAGGTTACCACTTAAAGCAGGTTGAAAGTAAAGCAGAATGTGCCTTAAGGCACATTCTGTTTTACTTTCAGACTGCTTTAAGCTAACATTTGCTCAAATATAAAAAGTATTTTTTATTAAACATATTTATGTCAGTATACATTGAAACTATTTTCTTAAGTGGAGGAAAACATTAAAGGTGTAAAAAGCGTATTTTTGAGGTAATGGGTTAAAACAGAATGAACGTAAAGCAGAATGCGTACTTGTATACATGTACATGTATATACTGTACGTTAATCAACGGCGGGTTAAACCCACCACTGCCTTACCCCAAGCTAACATGTAACACTAGTTATTATATAGTTATTTTCAAATCAGTTTAGATCCTGATCAGACGCCGCGTCTGGTCAGCATCCAATCTGTTTGACACTCATTTTAATGTTTCTCAAGTAGAACTGCCGAAAACGTAAATTTGAAAGAAAAAAAAAGCAGACGACAATTGTTTAAAACTTGATGACGTCATGGCAGTTAAGAAGTTATTTGGTGACTGATTTAAATGCAATCTGTATAAAAAATTACTTTACATTTTAATACATGTAGTTTGAAAATGACTCAAATATTTGTTCTGATAATCTAAAAATGACCTTCAATATTCAAACTCAGAAATAATCGCATTTTGAACAGATTATGACAACAAATCCTCGCTAGGGAAATTATGATTACATGTAATTGTATTTGTTAACGGTAATACGAATTTGTGGTTTTATATTATGATAATATTTTATAATACCCTTAGCAGCTGGCTTTATTTTGTGATTCTAGAAGCCGTCTAAATACATGTACAGCGTTCACTTCCTACAACGGCCCTCCAAACAACGACTCCCTCCTTACAACGACCCATTGCCACAGTTCCCTTAACACGACAATTATGTCTAACGTTTTAACTGCGCTATAAAAATATCCTTTGCTTAAAACTGTCGTTTGCTGTTTTTCTCAAAGTTACATGTTGGACATTATTTTTTAAACTACGAGTGACAAATAGCTTGAATCCAGATCAGACGCCTCGTTACGCGGCGTCTAATCTGGATTCAAGCTGTTTGCAAATAATAGCCAATTTCCCTCTCTATAACGACTCCCTCTGAACAACGCACATAATTTTGTTATCCCACTGGATGTTGTTGTAGAGAGGGAGCACTGTAGTTCTAATGTCAAAAATGTAAGTGAAACTTCTTTACTGCCAGGGCATCATCAATTTTAAATAATTGTCGTCTGCTTTTATTTCTCAAATTTAAAAGTCAGATATTTTGACTTAACCCTTTACCTCATAGCCTGTGTCTAGTTTTGAAGACAAGTGACCACTTAAAGCAGGTTGAAAGTAAAGCAGAATGTGCCTTAAGGCACATTCTGCTTTACTTTCAGCCTGCTTTAAGCTAAAATCTGCTAGGCTATATAAAATATTTGTAATGGTAATTGTTCATGTGGGTATAAACTGGAACTATTTTCTTCAGCGGAGGAATAAATTAAATGCGCTAAAAGTCGTTCCTATTGTGGAAAGGGTTAAGAACTATTGAAATAAGTGTCAATCAGTTTGGATCATGATCAGACGCCGCGTTACGCGGGTACATATAACACTGCTTCTGACCAGGATCCAAATTGTTTGCCACACAGATTAACATAGATATTCAGAATTGTCAAAACGTTGTCATTTTGTACTTTTTATTACAATGCGATTGCGTTTTGTTGGCGTTGAAACGGGAAATAATAACGGCTTCTCCACTGTAATAGGCAGAGTGAAATAAGAATAGTCAATATAAACAAGACAGCATAAAAAGTGTTTACATGGTCAATTTAAATGAGATAATCGAAAACGGACAACGATTTTTGCTAAATGTATGTTGAAGTCACCACATACTAAATCGTTTACCATTTCCTACAATATTAACCCTAGAATCAACAATTTCAGCTTTGTCATTCAGCCATCTCTCAAGCGAAGTGATTTTTCTAAACATCTCTTAGATCCCCACTACTTAATCTCTATAAACAGCGGAGAAGAAGTTATTCTTTTCCGTTTAACGCAAACGAAACGCACACGCATTGCGATAAAATGTAGATAAAAACACTTTTTTATATTAATTTTAAATTTAATTTAATGTTGCACGCAATGAGTTTGAGCCTGATCAGACGCCGGGTTACCAGGCGTCTGATCTGGATCCAAAATATTTGCAATAGGAATAAGGTGTTTAGCTTAAACGCGTTTATTGGGAAAGGATCATGTCTTCTCCACTGTTTGTGTGGCTTACTCACCCTCTTGTCAGGGATGATCAAATTACATCGGTCCAATTTAGAGCATAACCAAATAGACAAGAGAAAAATGTTTGTCCTCCAGAAAATTGAAAGTGCTCTTGGGAAAATTGTTGTGTTAATGTTTGATACAATAGACAGACTTGCTATCTCCATCAAGACGTCTACATTAGCTTAATAGCATGTAGTCTTCCTTGGGCTTAAGTAAATACACGCCGTCGCCGTCGTCCGGCGAACAGAATAAGAGCCAATTTCTATTTCTAATAAGACAAGACGAACGTTCGTCCTATCAAAGTGCGCTAAGATTTAATGCTGATCTATAAAGATCCGGGTTCTGGATGCAGATAGTTTGTACAGTGTACATGTATGCGACACTATTCTTTCCGAATGTAAACGCGCTTTAATGCTAAATGCAATGGTGTAGATTGAAAATCGTTTGAAACCTGGTGTCTGATCAGGCTACATGTATAATCTGTTAGCTGCTTAGATCTTAACTGTCCGACCATATTTTAACAACTTATCTTTTTGTACACTTTGATGCAATGCATTTGTGCAATACATTTTAGTCCGTTTAACCTTTTACATCATACCCTGTTTCTAGAATAGATGATAAGTGACCACTTAATGCAAGTTTAAATTAATAACCTGTTTCAGTTAGGATATAGAAAATATCTATTATGCTTCAAATTCAGGACTGTATAAATCGAAACTATTTTCTGCAGTGCAGAAATAAATTAAAGGAGTAAAATGTGTTTATTGTTTCTCCATTGTTTATCAACTAAACATGCAGTGACAAGTGATATTCTTACCTTTGGTAACCTGATTGTGTACATTTGATTTATTAACATCTGATTGTGTCTGATTGTGTTTCTTTGATTATCAAGATCTTATTGTTTTGTTATTATTATCCACATCTGATTGTGTTTCTTTGATTATTAATATCAAAATGTGCGTCTTTAATTATTAGTTTGAATCCATATCAGATGCCGCGTTACGCGGCGTCTGATTTGGATCCAAACTGTTTGCATATATTAGAAACGTCGAGCTCAGCACGATAAGGGTTAAAAAACCTTGTGTCCATTTCTAACAGTTTCAAGCCAGATCAGGCTGATCAGGCTTCAAACTGTTTTTAATTCGGATCATATTTAATCGGCAATATATTTAAAAGCTCTCATTTATTGCCTGTCATTACTGTGTGTTTGTTTATACAATGTAGTTTCGAATAAACAGGAAAGATTAACGTCTTCTCAACTGTAACTATTACTTCTACTTAACGGAACAACATTTAGCGGCAATAAAGACAGGTTACAACTTGAAGGAAGAAGACCATAAAACAGAATGTTTCTTTGGGAGTTTTTGTCTTACTTTTATCTTGCTTAAACCAGTCACCTACCTTTAACATATTAAACAAATCCATTTTGAGTGACAGCACTAGAGGGAGTTTACAGTATTCGGGAAAAAACAGGAAGGAATTAACGGGAAACAAACGAGCTCATTTTCAGGTCGATTTATTTAGGTTAAAAAGGCTTGTAGATTAATAAGGCATCACTTTGAGCTAACTCGAATTTGTCACAGTGGAAATGGAGCATGTATAGCAAACACATCTCAAGAATGTATTGCAGTGTTCATATGGGCTATTGGTCTGATTAATGAACAACCGTCTACGGGTTAGGATTTGCATTTGTAGGGGCTATTACAATGGAGAAGACGTTATTCTTTCCCAATAAACGCGATTACGCTAAAACTATTATTTCCATCGCAAACAGTTTGGAGCCAGATCAGACGCCGGGTAACCCGGCGTCTGATCAGGTTCCAAACTGATTGCCACTCATATTAAAACAATCGGTTAGAATTGTCAATAATTTGTCATTTTCTACGGGTTTTTTCCCGATGCGTTTACGTTTCGTTTGCGTTTAAACGTGAAATAATAACGTCTTCTCCACTGTACAATGGAGACGTCATTCCGCCCCGTTTAAACGGAACTACATGTAAAGGCAAGCGCAATACAATACAATTGAGAAAAGAAAACTTTTGAAAATATCTGACGATTTACTAGTCTGGACAAACTGTTTGGAGCCTGGTCAGACGTTGTGTTACAATGTACTCTGGTCTTGCTCCAAACAATTTGTAATATAACTAAATGTTTTAGCATAAACGCGTTTTATCGGAAAAGAATAACGTATTCTCCATTGTACACTCAAAGAAAGACCCAGTGACTTTATATTTAGGTTGAAGCTTAAAACAGTATAAATTAAAACAGAAAGCTCCCAAAGAAGATTTCATTCTGCGTTAAATAGTTCCCTGTCTTTAATACCAAATTAAGTAGCGGTTACTACAACTTTTGAACAGTGCGCTATTACATGTACGATCACTAAACAAAGACCTTGTGGTGTCAAATACAGATGGAATCTAAGCAGGATGGAAGTAAACAAGAAAGCTTCAAAGGGGGTTTACTGCTTACATTCATTCTGCTTTGAATATAATGAACTCCAGATTATTATTATTATTATAATTATTATTATTGTTATCATTATTATAATTACTATAATAATAACTATTATTATTATACCAGATTTATATAGCATTCTTTTCACACAGGACGTGTGCGTTCAAAAGCACTTCACATGAAATTATATACATGCACTGACATGTACTAAGTAAGGAAAAGACAAATAACTACATTTACAATAAAATAGAAAACCTCATACCTTAGGGATTTACATAAAAGTAAATTCTGGATAAGGGAAATTATTTTTGTATGAAAATTAAGATAATTATTATCATAAGTTTATAAAAATAATTGTTTTTGAAAATGAGTCAAGTGTTTGAAAGATTAATCCTATTATTAAAATAGTGATGTATGAGTAAGTCATTGTGTTTGTTATTCCCCCCCCCCCCCCCTCCCCAACACCTCATCACATTAAGCGTACATGCAAATTCTGAACCCAGGTGTACGTCAATCCAATCCTTATTATTGTTGCTGTGGTTACTCGGGAACCCCATTTAGTATACGATTCAAAGCGCAATCTCTTAAAAATTATTAAAGAAATATTGTTTCAAGCGTTGTTTGTAGGCAGCAACTCCTACATGTATGTGTCAATTGTCTCCCTAAGGTAGGGTGAATGTACAGTGGAGAAGACGTTATTCTTTCTCGTTTAAACGCAAACGAAACGCAAACGCATTGCGATAAAATATAGAAAGTAACAACCTTTTGAAAAGTTTAAGTGTTCCTTTTATTCTGAATGGCAACCAGTTTGGAGCCTGATTACCCGACGTCTGTTAAATGGAAATACTAGTTTTAGAGTGGCCACATTTTTAGGAAAGAATAACGTCTTCTCCACTGTAAAACGGTCAGAAACCGCCTGTCTTAGATATTACGTTTGCCTATTTTTAATGTGGTATTTAACCTGCATCTGTCTCAGTTTATGAGTGTATGAACTTTTAATCGGAAGCTTAATTTTTCAATTCAAGAAGCAAATTGAACGATTTGTTTATTCCAGAAATTAAAATAATGTTTGAAATAAAGTCAGTTAGTAAATTTATTTCCAATATGATAGAAAACATGGGTGTAAGGTCCCTATGCTGCCCATTTTAACATATCCAATGACCAGAAACTGTTCAATAAATCAGCAGCGGCGATGGTTGTGTGTGTGTGTTGGCACTGGGTCCGGGTCCAAGTCTTCTAGAGTCATGCATGGTTCTGATCAAAGACGTTATTATTTCCCAATTTATAAAAAGGTATTTGCGCTAAAACTGTTATTTCAATTACAAACAGTTTGGAGCCCGTTCAAATCCGGCGTCCGATTAGGCTCCAAACTGTTTGCCACGCATATAAGAATGAATATTCAGAACTTTCAACAAATTGTCATTTTCTACGCTTTATTGCGCAATGCATTTGTGTTTTATTGCGTTTAAACGGGAAATAACAATGTTTTCTTCACTGTCAGGGATTGTCATCTAGTTTTGTTCGCTTTGATTTTCAGAAACATCTGCCCAAACTTCCCGTGCCAGATCTGAAGAGTACTCTAGATACATATTTAAATACCATGAAGAGTGTTATAACCCCAGAAGAGTTCAGGTAATTGTGTTATTTACCAAATCAAGCTCAAACGTAATAAGGTGAAATGTAGAATGTGGCATTCTCTTGAAAATGGCCACGGTTCTTTTTCATCCGAGTGTCAACATTTTGTAACCTGATCAAACACCGTTTTACTCGACATCTGATCTGGCTCCAAATTGGTTGCAATGGAAATAGATCTAATTGTTTTAACGTCATCGCCTTTATTGAGAAAGAATAATGTCTTATCCACTATAGGACCTTTGCTATATATATATCTTAAACATGTGGATAACATGTATGTTGTCACAACTAAACAGGTTTATTTAACCCCTTCATCGCCTTGCCCAAGTACATGTACAATGGTTATTTGCAAACAGTTTGGTTCCTGATCAGACGCCGCGTTACGCGGCGTCTGATCAGGAACCAAACTGTATGCCACTCTTAGATATTGCATGCATAAATACAAACTTCTCATCAGGCTCAAAACTGTTTGCCACTCAGATTTTGATACATCGTCAATATTCCAATAAACTTTGCATTTTCTACACGTTTTTGAATTGCGCTGTCTTTAAATTATGTATCAATTGGGAAATATAATGTCTTCCTGACTGCACCGAATGCTTTCTGCAACCTACCTTGTGACCCCTAATATGAATTACAACTGAAAATATGTTATTTTTTTACAATCTATTTGCATTCCAGTTTCTAATTAAGTCTAGTCCATGCATGGCTAAGTAGGAGAGTTTGCTGCAATAATTTTCCAAACTAACAAGCAGTGCAGATTATGATTAGAAGGCTCCCGCTTGATCCCGTTGATCTGTGTACATGTATGCACTGTTTGCATAGTACATGTGTACCCTTTAAATGTGAACTGTTTGTACAAGACAAGGAACGTGTCATTGAGTTTATACCGGGAACAATTAATTCAGAAAACTACTCTAGTTAAATTTGTCTTTCTTCTGGCCATCCTTATGCTATCTGTTTTCTATGACATTTGCATTTTTATTGCCTTTTGAGTCTAAGCTTTTCACAACCGAAACTATTTATAAATTATAATTAATTACTGCACACAACAACATTTGATATATGTGCATTTGTTGAAATGTTTTTTGGTAAACATCTTTTAAAAAAAATTCAGTTAAGTAGCGATATCATTTCTTCGGTCAAATTGCTTTAAAATAAAGTTGAGATTTAAAAGCAAACCAAGGTCTCATAACCAGAATATTTCCGCATATTTAAATGAGCTCCTCTTTGTGCTTGCTAGATTTATCTAAATGCATTGTAGTATTTTCATAGAGCAGGGTACATGTACAAGGTTATGAAGTGAGTTGGGTTGAGTTTTAGATCGTTCTCAAGCATTTCATTTATCAAATTTGAGCTTTTGCTGCGCAAAAACCTCAAATCTGATAAATGAAATACTTGAGAACCAATTCAGACTAAAATCATAGGATTTATAACCTTGGGACCAGAACATTTCATATCAATTAGCAAACATTACAGACGAACCTGAATAGACGCCACGTAACACGGCGTCTGATCAGAGTCTAGACTGTTTGCTAATGTATATGTATGCATTAAGCTCTTTACTGCCATGGTGTATATAGCTTTGAATAACTGTCGCCTGCTTTTATTTATCAAAGTTAAATATTTGAGGTCAAAATCTTTGGTTCCTGACCTGACGCCGCGCTACGCCTAGTTTGATCAGGACTCAAATTATTTGCAAATACAGTGGTGAAGACGTTATTCTTTCTAATTAAACGCGTATATGTTAAAACTATTGTTTTAATGCAACCAGTTTGGAGCCTGACCAGACGCCGGGTAACCCAGTGTTTTGCCAGGCTCCGAACTGTTTGCCATTCAGATTAAAGTGACTAGTCATAATTGTCAAACAATTGTCATTTTCTCCATTTTAATGCATTGCGTTTGCGTTTCGTTTGCGTTTAAACGGGAAAGAATTACGTCTCCTCTGTAACAATTCCACCCGGGGTAGGTAAGGCAGTGAAGAGGTTATTGTGTTACATGTATATACAGTGGAGAAAACGTTATTCCTACCCAATAAACGCGTTTACGCTAAAACTATTATTTCAATTACAAACAGTTTGGAGCCAGATCAGACGCCGGGTTACCCAAACTGGTTGCCACCAAGATAAAAATGAATTATCAGAATTGTCCAGAAATTGTACTTTTCTACGTTTTAGTACTTTGTGTTTCGTTTGCGTTTAAACGGGAAAGAATACCGTTTTCTCCACTGTAGGCTAGATATAATGTCAAGGTTAATGTTTGTTTCAGACGTACAGAGATTATTGTCGAAGACTTTGGAAAGCCTGGTGGGACCGGGGAGATGTTGCAAGAGAAGCTGAAGAAATTTTCTGAAACCAAAGATAACTGGGTAAGTGTAAATAAACTTATAACAATGAAGATATCTTTCTTTACGAAAAAACGGGTTTACGCTAAAACTATTATTTCCAATGCAAACAGTTTGGAATTAACCTGATCTGACACTCAGATTAAAATGAACAGTTAGAGTTATACATAGGTGGAAGAAATAAATGAAATAATAATAGTAGTAGTAATTGCAATATAAGTAGCAGAAGCAGCAGTAACAGAAGTAGTTGTAAAATAATGTGTTTACGCTAAAACTATTATTTCCAATGCAAACAGTTTGGAATTAACCTGATCTGACACTCAGATTAAAAGGAACAGTAAGAGTTATACACAGGTGTCATTTTATCCATTTTAGTGCATTGCCATTCGTTTGCGTTTCGTTTGCGTTCAAAAGGGAAAGAATAACATATTTCCCTCTATATGTTGGCTGTAAACAATGTGAAGCCAGTCAGGCGCCAAACTGCTGGCCACTCTTGTAAAAACAAATTGGCCACATTTAACATTGCGTTTGTGATTAATTGCGTTTAAACTGGATTTAATATCATCTTCCTTGTGGAAATACGATTATTTTATGATTTCATGTTTTATGTGTAATACTCTAATCGCCTGAACCTACTATTTCCCTTCCTCATTTCCAATTAATCAATAGAAACACCCTTTTACTCCTTGAATATATTCAAACATTGGTATAATAGTTCTACTTTATGCAATTAAACATTATTCAGTTGAATATTTTCTATATTTTATTAGATGATAGCTCAATTTAACCCGGCGTTTGATCAGGCTCCAAATGGTTTGCCACTCAGATTAAAAAAAGTCGTCAAAATAATTTTTATAAAATGTAATTTTTTACATGTTATTGCATTGTGTTTGCGTTAAATAGAATAACATAACGCAACTAACGTGATATTGGTCAACATACATTGGTGAAAATGTTATTTTTCTCATTTTAAAGCAAACGAAACGCAAACGTAAAGCACTTAAATGGAGAAAAATAAATATTTTTAATAATTCTGACTAATCATTTCAATCTAAGTGGCAAACAGTTTGGAGCCTGATCAGTCGCCGAGTTATCCGACGTCTGATCTGGCTCCAAACTGTTTGCAATGGAAATAATATTTAAAACCTAAACGCGTTTATTAGGAAAGAATGACATCTTCTCCACTGTACATGTATCTAATAAAGTACGAATAATTCGACACAGTATCGCGGAGAAAGACGTTCTTGTCTTTAAGAGGTCATTTCAGCAAAGGCAGCGCCTTTAAGAGATCCGCATGCTTTGTTTTATGGGAGCCTGTTCCCACACTCTGTCTTCCATAATCCTTGTGATGGTCTTCGTTCGGTCTAAATGCGGGTCCATTACCTTTAATTCCTTGGCTATGAATCGTGTTCATCAATTATAATCCAGTTTTTCTCCTGATAATATTGGCTCTGTCAGTATTTGTCTGCTGGGAGTAATACTGCCACTCGTTACGAACTAAATTGAGAGCGTCTTTACAGTCAGGATTTAATAGGGCCGTTTAATTTGCCTTATTTTGCAGGCAAATTTCACTTGATTGTCGGTTGCAATATTGATTTCACATTTAAAGACATGGCAGCAGGACCATACCAGTGATTATGTCCGATAAGAAACCGTTGGAAACATGAATTAATAGGTTCTAATAAAAATCAATGAGCGAATCTTGAAGTGTTTCATCTGTATCGTTTTATAGATTCAGCACATTTTGCTGATTAGATAATTCGCTTTCTATCTAGGATTTAGAGATATACAGTTAAACATTCTATAAGGACCACTTAATTTTGTTAATCATTTTGTGTTTAAGGCAGGTGATTGCTTAAAGCAAGGTGAAAGTAAAACAGAAAGCTCCTATTGGAGCTTCCTGTTTTACTTTCACATTGCTTTAAGCGGTCACCTATCTGTTATACACTCAATTAGCCCTCTTTTTAGTGGTCGTAATAGAGGCGGTTTACTATATCAAGGATTGAGAGGTATACATTTGTAGGATAAACTGTTCTCCTATTATAGAAATCAGCATATTAATTACCAGCAAGAGCTGCTTTTCCTGCTACTAGATCTATTACTGCAGCCACAACTACAGCAACTGCTACTACTCCTTCTGTTACTGATGCGTCTGCTACTTATATTACAATTACTACTACTACTATTATTTAATTTTCTTCTTCTACTTTACTATCTACTATTTCGGTTCTTCTATTGTATAATTTATTATAAAATAATTATAATAACTATCATAATTAAAAAAATATTAATAAGAATATGATCACCTTCATTTGCATATGCGATCAGTTTTATTATTAGTAGTATTAGTATTAGTATTAGAAGTAGTAGTAGTAGAAGTAGTAGCAATAGTAGAAGTAGTAGTAGTAGAAGTAGTAGTAGTAGTAGTAGTAGTAGTAGTAGTAGTAGTAGTAGTAGTAGAATCAGTAGAAGTAGTAGTACATGTAGTAATCTGAATCTGTACCACCATCTGCATAATCATCGTGATAGTTATAATGATAATGAAAGTGATCAAAATGGAAACAATGAAAACAATCGTTGATAATGGTCTCGTAGTAATGATAATGATAGAAATAATAATAATTTCAGTAATAATAATCATAAAAATTGTAATAAATAATAAATAATCGTCATCAACATAATCATAATCACCACCATGCTATTTGCTGTCTCTGTAAAATTTTATATAAAACGCGAGTATTTGCAAGAGTGTTTACATCTTGTTTGTAAGCAATCAAAATGAAAGTTGCAATTCACCGTCTTACACTGGTTGGAAAAGTCTTTTAAATATTTGATCAACGATGTAAGTAGTCGATAAACTGTTTGAATGGCATTCAAGTATTCAGGTAATCGATTGTTTTCCGGCAATTGGATGTTGACAGGCGTGAAGATTAGCGCCTGTCGTGCTTCGCACGCCTTGACTGGCATTCCAAAACAAATAGAATTGTCATACTTTTGAAGAAAACATTATTCTGTTCCGTTTAAACGCAATTGAAACTCAAGCGCATTTCAATAAATTGTTATAAATTGTGACCTTTGGACAATTCTGAATATTTATTTTAATCTGAGTTGCAAACAGTTTGAAGCCTGATCAAACGCCGGGTAACCCGGCGTCTGATCAGGCTCCAAGCTGTTTGCAAAGGAAAAAATGATTTTAGGTAAACGCGTTTATTAGGAACGAATAACGTCTTCTCCACTGTGACAAAGGACAGTTATCACTGCAACTACTGACAGCTGACAAACAATGAAGATCCTCATTCGACACACCGTTTTTTACACGACACCTTATCTTGGTTACACAATGAATATTTTACACCATTAATCCATAAGTACGCAATTTATGGCTTTAATTTATTCCTCTTCTATTTAAACAGTTCAGCTGTATACAGTTATGAATACGACGTTTGTACCATAAGAAAAACAATTCCATATTCTATCAGTTAGTAGCTAAAATCAGGCTGAACTTCAAGAATGGAATATAATAAAATCTTTATTTTTCACTTACTCTAATATGAGCCATGAGCGCAGCAACAACAAATACAAATCAGGAAGCATCGGTATGGCAAGATGGCGTTTGGCAGAGTATTTTTTGTCTACATACGTATGTAGCCGAACATGTACATGTAATAACAAGTTATTTAAGCATGAATCAATATCTCAAGATTCAAAATATATTTTCTTACCGTGATCTGTTTTGGATACGAAAGAAACCGACCGATATATCCATGACCTTTTGTCGAAAGATTGTGCATGTAGATCTATAAAATCATAGTTTGCGAGAACACACTGTATATCAGTAAAGATATATAAGATTTTCGAGTTTGTAAAGGATTTCTGCATAAGCTTTATTGCATTTTTAAAATATCATTTGAGCCTCATATATGTAGTAGGACATAATGTAGAGGTTTGTAAGTATGGTATAGTAATTTTAAGCTAAGAGTGCCTTATGACCCATCTTACTTTACTTTCAATCAGTTAAGTGGTCACTAGACCACTAGAACCATTATATCGGATAAAGGTTTAATACTAATAAATGTATAATATATTCATTTAATGCGAACAAATAAATGGTTAATATCATTTATCAGTAGTTGTTACATGTATACCCGGAAAAGTATCACCATCACTATTTGAAAGAGACATAGAACCTGTATGATATTCAATGCTATTTCAAGATTACTAGGGATCCACGGAATCTGACCTCGTTCCAAACTGTTTGCAAGGGTCTTAAATGCTTTTTTCGGAAAGAATAACGTCTTCTGCGCTGAATGTTGTACAACCATTTTCGTTTAGAAAATATTCTTTAGAGTAATGCCCGAATGTTTGTTATCGTGTTATATCAATCAATTATAATGGTACACGACCATGTACAATCTCGCCTTCAAGTTTAGGATTATTTAGATGAGAATGGTGGAAATTGACTAAAGCACATTTCCTTACATTGCCAAATACCCTTGCTCGTTAGATACCAATGCCCACTTTTCTCAGGTATAAATACACAGGACTTGATGGTTTGATTGCATGTCTGTCAGTCACGGTGCTTTATTTTATGATCGATATTCATATCAGTAAAACATGGGAAAAATAAAGATAAGACGCCACCAATCACCTACCCTTTCACTGTCAAGTGTCACAACACCTGCAACTACAAACCGTTTGAATCCAGATCAAGATGACAGGCACATCAATGTTTTTGTAGTCAAATTGTTCCAAAGATTTGATTATAAAAAACCCATACTGACAACAATTAATATCAGACGATATTATCTAAGAAAAACGTTTAACATCCTTCCTGCTAAAGAGATAGAATGTGACAAATGCTGCAAACAGGTTTGGATCAAGATAAGACGCCGACTAAATCGGCGTCTCATCTGGATCCGAACTGTTTGATATCACGAAGATATATTTTAAAGACAATTCAAATAAATTGATTCTAAGAACTTTTGCAGACGGATGTTTCCAAGAAAAACATATCGACAGTATAAGTGTTAACATTTTTCAAGCTTTGAGATATTTTGTTATAACTGTTGCAAACAATTGGACCCTGATGAGACGCCGAATAACTCGGCGTCTCATCTGAATCAAAAATGTTTGATGCTGGAATAATATTTTCTTTAAGAAAATTCAGACTAATCAATTTTAAGCATCGTTGCAGACGCTTTAATTTGCAGACGACAAATACATAGCGTGCACAGGGTTCCAGGCTAAACACCGTCGACGCTAATGGACTGGTGATACATATCTTCAACATTGCAATTTGGATTTCGTTTGATTGATAGGCAATTCAAAAATTAGATACGTTCTGATTTATCACGGACGCTTCTCTTTCAAGACGGGTCTAACCCCTTCACTGTCATGACGTCATCAATTTTAAACAAATGTCGTCTGCTTTAATCCCTCAAGTTATATTTTTCAGGTATTTTGACTTAAGACATGTTGAAATGAGTGTCAAACAGTTTGGGGAAGACTTTGTACCTTTCGTAACAGATAGATAGATAGATATATATAATCGTAAAAAACGATTCGTTATTTACATCTCATCATTGCACATTCAATATACATAGAAACAGAAACAATAGCTTTAAATTAGCGCAACACTTTTCTTCAAAGGAATTATAAGTCTTAGAGATAATAATAAGAAATAATAAGAATAAATGGCATCTTATGCCATAAAATACACACATAAAATTATAAAACATTACATTTTTACACCGAGATATAAGATAATGGACAAGTTCATATGCTGATTGCACATATTGAAATATGTGCAAACATTAAGAGTATAAACATTACTAAGATGTGTGTGCTATATAATTACCCCCATTACAAATAATTACTCGGCGTCTAATCTGGTTACAATCAGTTTGCCAATCAGATTTAAACAAATTGTCTTCACTGTGAAATATCTGTCAATTTCTACTTTTTATTGCAGCGATTTTGCGTTTCATTTGATTTAACCCCTTCACTGTCTTACCCCGAGTACAGTAGTTATTTGCAAACAGTTTGGATCCTGATCAGACGCCGCATAACGCGGCGTCTGATCAGGATTCAGACTGTTTGACACTCATTTCAATATTTCTTCAGTCAAAATAGCAAAAATTAAAATTTAAGAAATAAAAGCAGACGACAACTTTTTTAAATTGATGACGTCACGGCAGTGAAGGGGTTAAATACGACACGATAACGTTATTGATGTCTTTCTATTGTTAGATATTCGGATAATTGTCATTTTTATCAATAAGAGCTTTTGTTACATGTAACGAAATGACTTAAGAAACAAAGTTTTAATTGTGACTGTTTTATGTATTGAATTAACTGTATTATGTTCTACATATTGTAAATGACATCATAGTTATCATAATGACGTCCAATGCGCATTTTCGCGCGAAATCATCATTTTTATTTGCGTCATATCTTATTGTTAGTCTATTTCAGTGAAATATTGGTGGTTTAGAAGGGTTTGAGCCAGCTGTTTAAATCGTTCTTACTGTTCTAGTAACCAAACCTCACCTATTCTGGTTGTAAAATCGCTAAATATGGCAGTTTGTACAACTACATGTACATAGTTGATATAAGGCGGAGTTATTATAGCGCATGCAGACACCACATGCAAATTAGAAAAACAAGAAAATTATTAAGGATTGAGTGCCGTACTTAGTAGGGTGCCAACGGCAGTTTTATTGGTTAAAATGTAGGTTATATTCTTATTAAAGATAAAATTTCTTAGGTTTTCGAGTGAGTGCGTGAGTTTCGTTATACGTCACTGCGATGTGGCGTCCTAATCGTATACAATGGTAGTTATTCGGCTATCGATGTTCTTTAATCACCATACAATATTCATAATAAATACGTCTAACAAGAACATCACAGAAAGAATATCAATTGGTTATTGATTTGTATGAGAACACAAATCGTTTAAAATAATTTTAATATTATAATTATATGGACGTATAAACTGATATTGTGTGGATATATGAATTGCATTGTCAATTTAAAGAATCGATGAGGGCCTTCGCACTATACTCACTTTCAATGGCCCTAATCATAATTTAACTCATACATCAATTAAACATACACATGCAGTTTAATGCTTAATTATAAAGAAAATAATTAAGGTATTTGGTCTAATGAAAATTGATCATCAGTAACAACAGCGTTTATGTTGTTATGCTCACTTAAAGCCTGTGTCAAAAAAGGGGACATAATGTCTGTTTGATTTGTACGTCCTCTGCGTTTATTTTCCCGAAGTGATATTGGCTGATTTGGGATTTTAAAACTTGATTTGGCAATTTATTTAAGTTTAGAAGTCCTCTGACCTCGGTCTCAATTGTTCGTAAAAGATGAATATTTCCGGTACCAGTATTGTAACGATTACATTATAAGCTCTGTTCCATTAGATGCTAACTAAATCGACTTCGTTTACAAATCAAAGAGATGTTCATATATCAAAGGAGATATTTGTTTTATTAAAAATCACAGATAGTTATATGAAATTTTGATATTTTCTTTACGGGGCAAAACGTAATGTATTTTTCCTTTGTTCAATATCTGCATTCTGTTGTCCGATAGCCTAAATGCAGATCCAACGCCTGTTTTATGGTTTTCCGTTATATACGCATATTCAAGAATCCAGAACAACATCAAATTGCCTATATAGCCAAATAGCGTGCCATTTTATGTCAAAATTACTGCTTTCTATCACAGATAATAAGACTACAAATGTTCAAAATCAATAGAAACTACAGTGGAAAAGACGTTATTCTTGCCCGATAAATGCGTTTACGCCCACATTATTATTTCCATTGCAAACAGTTTGGTGCCCGATCAGACACCGAGTAACCCGGCGTCGGATCAGGCTCCAAACAGTTTGTGACTCAGATTAACATATACAGTCAGAATTGTTACCAAAGTCCTTTCTCTAAATTTAGTGCACTGCGTTTGCGTTCGTTTGAGTTTATCGGGAAAGAGTAACGTCGTCTCAACTGTATAGCAAATGGGCTTCATCTGTAAGAAGGCAACTATATCAGATACACACAAAGACATCCCTGCCACCGATAAAGCTTCATTCTCAAAGAAATCAATTTGTGCTTGTGTGGACAGCGTTAGACCCTCCGAACAAAATGGGAAGAAATTTTCTGCTTCCATGAACATAATTGCCGAAAGTCTTGTAGTGAATTGATCCGGTTAATATCATTTCTGTACCAATTTACTTGATGTAACTTCTGATACAAGACCCCGTGTTTCGCTTTTCCATTCCACCGTCTTTTGCCCTATCTCCCTCTCTTGTTTGATTGAGTGCACTGGCAGCTCTATTTGGAGGGAAGATAACTTAGCCCGGAATCACTTTTATCGACATAAATGGAGCAATCTCGAGCCTTCTAGTCTGTGTTTGTATTAATCATACGCCACCATTATCAACTCCGCATCGATTGAAACGTCCAAGTTCGTCATGGAATTAAAGTGCATGAAGAAAATGCTAAAGGTTCGCCTGACGGCTGATGTATGGTCAATCTTCTAGAACCGACCCACAAATTAGTGTTTACCCGTTCACTGCCAAAACCGATTATATTTTTATTCGAACACAATTTTGGTCCAGATCAGACACCGAGAAACACGGCATCTGATTAGGGTCCATCATGTTTAGCACTCATATATTTGTTAAGCATCTAAGAGTTACAGAATGTTAACTTTGAAGAGGATATCTCAACATTTTAGCATATCATTAATGCGATTTGTCTTTGACCATTTACCAAGAAATAAAAGCAATATGGCAAGGGCAAACCACACAAGCACAAATAAAAATTAGTCAGACATTTATATACAGACGGGGCTACTATTAAAAAATTTAATGGACTACATGTAATTATAAGTTTTACAGATTATTTCAACCTCCATAATGACAATGAAGAAGATAGTGAACTGTATGATTTTTCCAATGGATATCTTTCTTAGATGTTTTATGATACTCACATATGCCTTTAGTCGTGTCAGTAAATTACAAGAATACGCCATTTTAATTGTAAAACAATTACCCTTGGATCTCTCTTATAACAACATATTATTTTATTAAAAAAAGAAACATTTTCATGCTTCTACCCTGTCCTGCTCATAGTCACAGGAAATAGTTTTTTCGTCCTGGATAACTGCTTGAAGCAGACTGAATGCCACGTACATGTAGAACTTTCAGTCTACGTATAGCAATCTCATATCTTTACCCATTTCCTCAAAAATACGCCTTTTTACACCTTTAATATATTCTTTAAGTAAAGAAACTAGTTCCACTTTATTTAGTAATGAATTTGAAACACAAGACATATATTTTATACCCAAGCAGGTGGTGAGTTTAAGTAGGATTGAAGTAAATCAGAATGCGCCCTGAGGCGCATTCTGCTTTACTTTCAACCTGCTGTAAGTCGCCCTGTTTTCAAAACTAGAAATAGGCTATGGGGTAATAGGTTAAATACTAGACACAAGATATGCGGTAAAGGGTGAATCAATTACGGGTAAGTTGGTGCTTAAATTCTCTGCATGCGGGCATCAACCCTGCACAATGACGTTGTTTACTCGTGCTATTTTCTTCATTTTCCAATATATAATTATTCGCTATTGAGAAAATAACAAAAGGGATGCTGGTAAGAGATGTGTAATTTCGCGATTGAGTAATTCTTTAATAGAAATAAAATGCAGTGAATAAAACGATATGGCCAAGCAAGTTTGATGTAAATTGATTAATAATTAAGTTCGGTAGTTTAGCGTTCATGCAAGTACAGTGTCAGATGCTAGCTCTCGTTACAGTATAATGAAGATGTTGTTATCTAAAACATGTCAAATATAAGAACAGGAACGTTCACAGTATGTCAAATATTTCATATTAATACAAACTATTGTTATGTTGAAGAGATTTTAAATGAAGGTTAGAAGTGACACATGAAGCTCCTTTAAAAACACGTTATTCGTATACGAGCACATTCATGCTGAAATACAACCACTCGTGAAATAAAGCATGCAATAGTCTAATCGGGTATCTTTGGCAACCTGTGTATTCTACATCATTTCTCAGAATTGGCCTGATATTATTTACTGAAATACACCTATTAATGAAAAGTCAAATAGTATGATATATAATCTACGTAAAAAGCCCAACAAAGAAGTACATGTATAAGATATACCTGACGGAAACAGTCGATTACACTCGCACCAAAAGCACCCGTGAACTACAGGCACTTATGCGAGAAGACGTTAATCTTTCACCTTTAAACGCAAACAAAACGAAAACGCATAGCACTAAAATGTAGTAAATTACAACTTTTTGGCGATTCTCACTATTTATTTCACTCTGAGTACAATTTTTGGTGCCTGGTCAGACGCGATCTGACTCCAAACTGTATGCAATGAAATTAACAGTTTTAGCGTAAACACGTGTATTGGGAAAGATTAACATCTTTGCTAATGCAAAGGCAAATGGTGATATGTATATCAATATCATAAGTTCTAGTACTATGGAGAAGACGTCATATTTCGAAATAAATGTGTAAAAGCTTTCACAATTAATTCCATTGATAACAGTTTGGAGACTGACCAGAAGCCAGGTAACCCGGTTTCCGATTTGGCTCAAAGTTATTTGCCAGTCGGGTTAGAATAAATTGCCATAACCAGTAATTTTCTACATTTCAATTATTGCTGTAAGCTACAATTAAACAGAAAATAATATTGAATCATCTACTGTAAATGAGCCATACCATGAGAAAATCTTATTGCATTGCAAACAATATAGCTCAAAACTAACCGCCGCGTCCTTGGCTAGTCTTGATCTAGGTATCTACACTGTTTGACACCCATATGCATATAAAGCGTTTTATGTAGCTGTTTTAAACATTTTACTTGGCAGTGTAGACCAAACTCAGATACAGAGCCTGTGATGACAACGGTGCTTGGTCTGTACAATGTTGCAATGCAATAAGGCTAGTTTTGTCATGACACTGCTCTTATGTCAATTGTTTGTTTTACATTCAGGCATACGAATGGTGGATCATCGACATGTATATGAACGCCCGTCTTCCGCTCCCCATCAATTCTAACCCAGGTATGGTTTTTCCGAGGCAGCATTTTGAAAGCAGGAGCAGACAATTGAGGTAAGAAACAGATGTGACGTATGAATAGCTTCACGTACATGTAACAGGTGCTCTTTTGCGTTTTCAACAATGTTGGCGAGAATTCGGTCAATAGGTTTTTTTCTGTTGTAATTTTCGTCCGCTTTGAAATTAAAACGTTGATGAGTTATTTAGCTGTATATGTTTTAAACAATGCATATATCATAAATCGTTTTAAAACCTTTTGGACCCTGATCAGATCCTGAGTTACCCGGGCATTATTTAGGTATTTTGACTGATAAACATCGGGGATGGTTGTAACATGGTTTGAATCATGACCAGAGACCAAAGTCACTCTGAATCCAATGTGTTTGTAATTACCAGCGATCGGGTCAAGGCAAGAAAAGACAAGAATCATTTTAACCCTTTACCCCAAAGTCTATTTCTAATGTTGAATACAGGTGACCACCTCAAACAGGTTGAAAGTAAAGCAGAATGCGCCTTATGGCGCATTCTGCTTTACTTTCAGCCTGATTTAAGCTAACATCTGTTAGAATATAGAATGCGCCTTATGGCGCACTCTGCTTTACTTTCAGCCTGATTTAAGCTAACATCTGTTAGAATATAGAATGCACCTTATGGCGCATTCTGCTTTACTTTCAGCCTGATTTAAGCTAACATCTGTTACAATATAGAACACATTTCTAATGGTACATATCAAAGACTGCATTAATTTTAACTATTTTCTTCAAAGGAAGAATAGATTAGAAGCGTAACGAGGTGTATTCATGGAGGAATTGGTTAAATAGGGATATCAAGAGTTCGAAATTAGCTTGAAGTAAATTATTATGTTAAACTAAGCAGTCATGCTCTTCTGCAGAATATCAATTTTAAAAAGCAACGGTATTTTACAATTACACGAGCCTATTTCTTAGTTACGAACCTCGTCCAATTAGAGGACTTTTTCTATTGCAATATTATATATACTTTTATGTATAATTCTAGCTTAATTGATAGAATCACATCATTGTTCTTGTATGAACAGTTTCAGAACATTTTGGGTCGTTATAAATGAACATCTTAGTTCTGGGATAAAGTTAAGAATAATTTACTTATATAATTGAAACATTATCACATCTAGATGATACACTCCCTTATGCGTCATCTTATCTGGGTTTACAGTGTTGTCCAATGTTCTGTTTTAGCAAATATTCATTATTAATGGGTTAACGTGAGAACTATTTATCGGCGAGTAATGAGAAATAAAAACAAGATACTGACGGGTTCACAATCCGCGGTTGATTATAGACTGGTTCTGCCAAGCTTGTCAGAATTTCACACTAATGAAGGCGCTGTATAGTCAAGTAGCTTAAAACCCGACAAACTAGTTCATTAATTCGACATAAAATACAGGCTTGATGCTTAAAGTGGCGCGAAACATGATCGTTATAATATTTCATGTGTAGCAAATGAGTTATCCGTTAGTGTGTTAAAGATGTAGTCGTATTTCTATGCATGTATGAATATAAAATATGATAGAACCCCTTTAGAGCGACCATACAGTTAAACACGATGGCTGCTTAATGCAGGACATGTACAGAAACCTCCTAAATGGAGATTTGTGCAATTTAGGTGACCTGCATGGAACTATTACCTTGATTAAGGGCTGTTTAGTTTGAGTGTCGCTGGAGTGCGATTTTGTATTGTAAATATATTAATGATTTACAATCAGAAGTTGCTTTGCACAGCTTAAAGCTCATTCTGCCATTCACTTAAAAGAATTTACAATTTCAAAGACGATGGTGTACTCAGAGCATACCAAATGTAGTATTACTAATGCAAGTAAACGTAGTAACCTTTTGATTTATGTGTACATGTATATTTGTACATGTAAGGCATACAGTGGAGAAGACGTTATTCTATCCCGTTAAGGTGGTTCGACAGCGGGCGGCCCGCATCTCGAGTTCCGGAAATGCTGATGAATTTCACCTGATCTTTGCGGCACGTGCTTATAGTAGAAAATTTAGATAAAGAAAAGTTTGATTTGCTTCAGTGTCGTCTCTGTTAGCGCAGTTGATACGGTGATTGACTTGCAATCCATAGGTTCTAGGTTCGATTCCCACTCGCTTCAAAACTTTTTTTTTAACAAAGTGTCCGATTTTAGTGACTAGTCAATTCATAACGCAGTGATCAAAGGACAGGCTATGTTTAGTCTATTAATAATGAATAATATCAGATGCAAGTATAGTCAAGTGACAGCTAAATTTGTGAGGATTTATAGCCTATATAACAGATGGCAGCTTAACACAGGACAAAAATAATGCTAAAAGATAGATCCTAAAGGAGCTTTTATGCATTACTTTTGTTATGTATTAAGCAGTCACTTGCCTTTAAAGATCTACAGGCTACCGTATTCAATGGTCCCTTATTATAGATTTGACTTATGGTATTATTTAGAGCTGACGGCATTTTAAAGTTGAACTCAAGCGAGGTTACTCGTTTTGTGTTAAGATTTTGTCAGAATTGCAGGAAATCATGTATAAAATGTAAATTCTACTGTAGATTTTCATTAAATTTTTGTGACTAGTAGAATTAAGTTTTATCTATCTAATAAGAGTAAAATTAGTGTATGTTAAACAGCTAGATTTTTTGTAATTTAAGATTTTCAGAATTTGACTTTTTTAAAACATCGATATTTCCAGAAAATATGTCATGAAATACTTCTGTTTGTCCAATATCTTATAGTCCATGTACACTTTACTTGAATGTACAGAAATTATTGAGTTACAGTGGTAAATACGCTATTCCTACCCATTTACGCGTTTATCTATGCGTAAGAAACGCATAGTGAACGGTTAACGAACGCTTAATGAACGCTTAACGAACGGTTAAGGCCTAACGATTTGAACGCGTTTAAACGCGTTAATAAACGGTTATACCCGAGATGCTGCGATTGGGGCGTCCGTTTTCCGTTTCACGCGGAGATTTCGGATCTTATCGATGATTGCAGTTTTAGAAAAATCCGAATGAAACGGGTTTATCAAAAACAAGAATCGATTTGTCACTGGAGCATTTTCGCGATAAAACTCATATTGTAATGCGATTTTTGAAAACATTTTCTGTAAATGAGACGCCTCTTATCAGGATCTAAACTGGTTTCGCTTATAGAGTTTATATAAATATAGACAGTTTGGATCTCGATCATAATGCTGAGTGACTCGGCGTTTCATCGAGATTATTTCTGTTTGATATGTATTAGAATAATTCCTTCCATGTTGATTTCTATTCAAACGGTTTGAATCCAGATCAAACACCTGGCTGTATAGATCGGCATAGCATCAGGATCCAAACTGACAGCTGTGAATAAACTAATTACTTTCATAATAGTTAACACTATCGATTTAGATGTAGATGGGACGCCGAGTAGTTCGGTTCTTATGTTTTACAGCTAAGAATGAAGCATACGGTCTTGATTTAATTTTTACAGTTTGGCTCTAGATGAAATGCCGAGTTACGGGAGTCTCATCCATATTCAAACTATACAGATATCTTTTACTTTGATGAGAGAGTATAATAACTGACACATACTCGCATATAAGGTTTGGTTTATTTGGTTGATATTCCAATCAACCCCAATGGGGCATTAGGATACTTACTTTGATAAGCCGCAGTTTTATTACCCCCCCTGTCCGGCATGTGACGCAACAGTGTTAGCGGCTAGCCCTGCATGCCACATGTGGCATTTGGGAATTCCGCATGTTCATAGTAATAGTAATATACACAATTTACATAATCCTTTTTAAACCGTATCCTTTATATGGGAAAATAAATGTATATTCATAAAACTCTCACAGGATAACCTTTCTTCTTAAAGAAAATGATTTCATAAAATTTTATAAGATTATATTTACTCCACAGTAACGATATTTACTAAATTCTTAAGTAGGATAAGAGCGGCCCGCAAGTCATACATGGATTACCTCCCTTTCTCCATGATTACTCCCCTTTCATCCGGGCTCTTTTAAACGCGTTAAGAAACGGGTAGTAAACGCGTTAAACGAAACGGGTAACGAACGCTTAACGAACGCTTAACGAACGCGTAAGAAACGCGTAAAGTGGGTAGGAATAGCGTATTTACCACTGTATATCATTCTATAAAGAAAATATTCCTGTTTATTAAAAAAGGAGCTTTTCTTGACAAAAAGTCCTGTCAGAAAAAAACGGCACTGTAACTTTTTTTTATTTTAACGATTATTCACTCTCCATATGGTATATTTCAATTTAATCAAGGTTTCAAAGAATTCTGACACAGAATAAGCTGACCTGCGAACCACCTTAAAACGCAAAAAAACGCAAACGTATTGAAATAAAACGTACAAAACAGCAACACTTTTACCAATCTGATTGTTCATGTTTATACATGTACCAGTGTTAAACAGTTTGGAGCCTTATCAGACCCCTGGTGACCCGGCGTCTGATCTGGCTCCAAACTGTTTGCAATGGAAATAATAGTTTTAGTTAATTGGGAAAACATAACGTCTTCTCCACTGACATGCTTCAGCCTCTGTACCAATTAACCCCTTCACTACATTTGTACCATGACATCATCAATTTTTTGTTAATTGTCGTCTGCCGTTTTTCTCAAATTTAATCATTAGATATTTTGATTTAAGAAACATTGAAATGAGAGTCGAAGATTTTGGATCCTGATCAGACGCCGCTCCTTAAGGCGTCTGATCAGAGTCCAAACTGTTTGAACATTATTGACGTATACATGTAAACAGTGTGCTCGGGGTAAGACAGTGCATGGGGTTGATGCGTGTGTATTGCACAGCGTTTGAAGCCAATTAAAACAAGAGCACATTATTAATTATCAAAGAAAAATAGTATGTGGTATTCAAAAAAGCTATCAGTTTATATTATGAAAAAAGTAAAGCAGATATATCTTTCATGATAAATACTCTATTTCGAAAGTACAGAATACTAGTCAGTAGTGCATATAAGTAGTGACATATTACCGGTAATCTTCACTCCTTTACGATTTGATTTATTCCTCCATTGAAGATATAGTGTTCTACTTGATATAGTCATGAATATGTATCATCAGAAATATTGTCTATATCATAGCCGATGAACCTTACAATTGGCTGCAATTAAAGCAGAGTACGTCTTCTGCATTACTTTCAACCTACTTTAGGCAGCCACCTGTTTTCAAAACTAGAAACAGGCTACGAGGGAAATGGTTAACATAGCTCAGCACATATAGCCCATATTTCTAATTTAAATTTCTGTTTTATATCCTTCCGGTTGAACTAACTTCATAATGTAAATGACGAAACAGGTACATGTATAGAGTGTAATGTATATCTTGTTATAGGTAAATGTGTACGAAATATATCCAACACCTTTTTATCTTGTTATATATATATAACAATAGGTTTGCACAATAGTTTATGTCAAGGTATAAACCCGTCTATTGTTTTGCGTGTTTGTCTTAATTTAAATTTATTTTCTTAGATATGCAGCTCGTCTTATATCCGGAATACTAGACTACAAGACTATTCTTGACGTGTAAGTATATAGCCGACATGCGAACCTGTATATAAATACGCCGAAAACAACACAGCATCAGTTTTCAGAAGAAATTGGCATTCTTTAAGAGGAGGTGACAACTTAATGCAGGATAGAATAATAAAGACTACATATTCTTACTTTCTGCATGAGGCTAACCCTTTCACTAAACAATTCAACCGTCTGATCTTAGCTTTTCTGAAAGTATCGTCTGCTAATGTTAGGCATATCGCTTTGACAGTGTTAAACAATTACAAGGTTGTTGGGGAGTACAGTGTTCCCTCACAACAATGGCACTCCGATCAACGACTCCCTCCTTATAACAACGCATCTCATTCTTCCACAAAGAAGACACTTTTGTCTAACATTTTTCCTGCTGCAATATCGTCTGCTTAAAATTGTCGGCTGCTATTTTTCTCAAAGTTAAATTTTTGACATTTTGATAGAAAAAAAACTTAACGATGAGTGACAAACAGCTTAAATCCAGATCAGACGCCGCGTGACGCGGCGTCTGATCTGAATTCAAGCTGTTTACAAATGTATGCCAATTTCACTCCCTAAAACGACTCCCCGAGCAATGCACACCATGTTTGTCTCCAATTGGGTGTCGTTGTAGAGAGGGAGTGCTGTATTACAGAAGACAGGAGGTCCTGTACAGTTTACGCTCTGTTGTATCAATTGTAAATCCAAACTACCATATCCACAACCTTTCATTTTGGCCTGTGTACAGTGTGCTAGAATGATCGAGACAAACAATCACATGCAAAGGGTGTTAACCCGTTTTCTTTTTCTATCATCTGCTTAAATATGTCACTCATATCTTAAAGTTAGGTTAAGGCAGTTTGGTTCAACAATATATGTAGCGCGTTCAAGTACTGTATCGGAGAATGGCAACGTTAACCGATGCAAACAACCCTTATAGTACGACATCTAACGTTCTCCAATAGTCTCCAATAATAACTTATTGCGCCCCCAAGTTTATTTACTTTTCAAGGGTACGAATGAACTATTTACGAATCGGAATAACACACGCAAAAGTGTACAAATCAACTGAAATGCATCAATTTTACCGCATATAAAAATAAGATTTAGCTGCTTAGATGTAAGCTGACTCGGGACTGTTCGCTGTATTTGTAAACTCATTTCGTCGCCATTTTGTTTTTTCTCGTTAGCGTTGGCGCACTACCTCTGAGGCCGTTCATGCCGTTTACAATCGATATCGTGCAAACATGTCATTCTAGTTAAATTGTTACGTCTTTTGATGCAATCGATACGGTAACTGAACGCACTACAGACGCCACTAATTGTGCCGTTCTGAAATTGATTAGACACACATCAACAGTTCATCCCTCTATTTCGAATACTCGAAAGAAGGCTAATTGACTTCATAAAAGACAGGCGACACATTATAGCAAGGTGACAATAAAACAGAAACCTCCACATATATTTTATGGCTGTAACATCTAAAATAATTCAGTTCTTTACGGCAGTTGTAATGTTAAACTTTGTTATTTACGTTATATTCGTTTTCGTTTTCAGAAAAGGTCTTCCTATCGATAGATGTCGCCACAACATAAAGGGACAACCCCTTTGTATGTCCCAATATTACAGACTGTTTTCCTCCTATAGAGTCCCCGGTGTCAAAAGGGATAACTTGATCTCCACTACAGAAAATCCTTTCCAGGAGCCAGACCATATCATTGTTGTTTGTAAAAATCAGGTACGCATACAGTAGAGAAGACATTATTTCCCCCCATTAACGCGTTTACTCTTAATCTATTATTTCCATCGCAAACGGTTTGGAGCCAGATCAGACGCCGGGCAGTCCGGTGTCTGATCAGGCTTCCAAACTGTTTGTCACTCAGATTAAAATGAAAAGGTGGAAATGTCCACAAATTGCCATTTTCCGCATTTTAGTGCAATGTGGTTGCGTTTCGTTTGCGCTTAAACGCGAAAGAGTAACACCTTCTCCACAGTACACCAACACGTGTAACGCGACCGCTTTAAATGAAGGATGTCATATACAGTACATGTTAAAGCTTAGTGCAAGACAATTGTAAAACAGAAAGAAACCATAATTATGTCAAGACTTACCTACAACCCTACCGCCATGCTATTATCTGCTTTATCATTAAACCCTCTAGTTACTCATATATGAGTCCTTTACAAACAATGACCCCTTGAAGAGAACACTTGTCCGATGCAAACAGTGACGATCCTGATCACTCTTATTATGGTCTGTAGTGTTTATCATATTGCAATACATTGACAAAAAACAACTCTGAATAGTAAATAATTTCCACACTAAACTGGAAACTGGAACTGTCAATTTTCACTTTCACAGCGAACGATACTACACCTTTTCATCTGTCCGTCCTGTCATTTCGCGTATGGAATAAATTAACATATTCCATTTTACTGCTTTAACTCGGATGTTTTGGCATTAATATTTTGCAATCAGTTTGGATATGGCTTTGGGGCCCGTTTTCAAATACTTCGTACGACAAAAACGATCGTTAGTCAAAACTTTAAAATACATTTAATTTCTGATTTCTCTATCTAATCCTGTCTTGTGGCATCTCTTAGGAATCGTCTTTTCAAGGCGATTCCAAATAGATGTCACAAGACAGGATTATATGAGAAATATATAATAATTGAGACTTTTATAATCTGAATTACGACAACTTGTGTCGTACGAAGTTTTATGAAACGGACCCAGACACCGAGTGGGTCCGAGTTGGTCAGGTACTTATCAGGACCAACCTATGTGGCACCTATATACATGTACCTATTTCACTGGTACATAATTATGTATGAATTCTAAATTTAAGATAGAAAATCATTATACAGTTAGTTAGCTGATAATGTCATATCCTTTTACACCTAATACACGTATAGCAAGACTCGTCCATAATACATAATTTGAATTGAAATTAAAATGTGTTTATAGCAACAATAGACACACATAACTCTCCGATACATACGAATGAGCTTCGATAACTCGAACTAACACGTATTTCAAGTTTAGCGTAGTTAAATATATACCCGGAAATACAGGTAAGTTCGACAAAAGCAAGTTCAGGCTATCGATTTTTATCTTTGTTTTAAGGTAGCTCGCGTGTGAGCTTAGTTATCGAGAAAATGTTAGAAAAAGTAGGAATTTTTATGAAAAACATTTCTTCAAATTAAATAAAGATAACGACTATACGTTTCGTGCAGTAAGATGTTCACAACATTTCTTACAATAAATTCAAAACACATTCGGTATAAAGCTGTACAAAAAGATGTTTCATTTTTAGTAACACTTGCACAAAAACACTGACCCATTTACTGTTTAATTTTCCATTCAGTTCAACAATATATTTGCTGAAACAGTTAGTCGGAAACTATTAGAAAAAAACTATCGTTTGGATTTGTTGTAATTAAAGGTTCTCATTTTACAACGGGAGACATTTTTTAGTTCCGATTTAGTTAACTCTTTTGGAAAGGAAAATTTATCATTGAAATGCATAATAAGTTATTTATAGACTACAGTTGAATTCAAGTTTCATGATATTGTTTAAACATGACGATGGGCCATATTGATATTGAACGTGTTGCAAAATAGACACAAATAACTGATGTTGAACAGATCTTATTTTAAGATTTTCTTGACTTGTCAGTCATGAAACCAAAACGTTATTGGATAAGCTATTTGACGGACATTGATTCGTACCATCGAAACCTACACATAAATGGTCCCTTGATCTCTTGATCTCTGCGTTACTAAATTATATGTAAAAAAAAAATCGAATGGGATCGGGACCAAGGACTTTGGATTGATAGTAAACCACTCTACCAACTAAACTATAAATGTTCTAGTATAAGCACGTCGAGGCGCGTTCCTGGTCGCTCACAAGAACACGTCCGTATGCGATTGACCTTAATTTTGAAATGCGGATGTGTTCAACTAAAGTTAGTTTTAGTAAGCGAAGATTTAACGGGTTATTTGTTTTTTTACTGATGATTATTTTTATTATTGAGAAGTACATTTGGAGAAAACACTCAGAGAGATCATTAATGTTTTTATCATTTCCTGTTTAAATAAACAAAACGCATCTCAACGCAATGTAATATATGAAATTATAGCTCTTTGATATTGACTATGAATTGTACTCTTTGTGGCTAGACAGTTGTGAGTTTGATCGGACAGTTGTTACCTGGCGTCTAATCAGGTTCCAAATGTTTGGCATCCGAAATAAATGTTTTCGCACAAACGCGTTAATAGGTAAAATAATAACTCTTCTCTGCTATACTTGTAATATACATAAACTGGATTCAAGACACATAATTTGTGATGTTGCAGTTCTTTGTACTGGATGTGACGAACAATTTCCAACGTCTCAGCGAGGATGACATGTTCACCCAACTTGAACGAATTGCTAATATGGCAGATGATGGCGAAGAGAATGCCGAGAGAGTAGGCTTGCTGACCACTGATAATAGGACTAACTGGGGTCAGACAAGACAGATCTTGCTTGAAGGTAAATATACAAAACATACAGTGGAGAAAACGTTATTCTTTACTATTAAACGCGTTTACGCTAAAACTATTATTTCTATTGCAAACAGTTTGGAGCCAGATCATACGCCGGTTAACCCGGCGTCTGATCAGGCTTCAAACTGTTTGCCACCGAGATAAAAATGAATGATCAGAATTGTCCAAAAGTTGTACTTTTCTACGTTTTAGTGCTTTGAGTTTGCGTTTCGTTTGCGTTTAAACGGGAAATAATAACAGATTATCCACTGTATATAATATAATCAGTATCACATGGCAACTCTTAGATACATGTACATATATATGGTTTGGTTTACAGATTGTGAAGTTAAATGCAGAATCAACAGTACTACATAAAGCTCCTGGAAAAGCTTTCTGCATTACTTGTACCCTGTTTGACCTGTCTCTAACGAATTTATACATAGTTTCCGTACTATTTAGTCTACACGGAAAGGTCAACGTATACGGTTAAACAAATTCAACACTTTACTCTTTCTCGGCGCCATATGACCATTTCATGTGTCGCGGTGCCGTAAAACCCAACTCAATCAATCAATCTTTACCCTTTCCATGTTTGAAATGTTTACAGTAAAACCTCTTAAATACGACCTCTAAATTGTATTAGATATTAGGTGACTGCTTAAAGCAAGACGACATTCAAACAGAAAGCTCTTTAAGGAGCTTCCTATTTTACTGTCAACTTGCCTTAAGCTGTCACCTATATTTCATATAATACGTACATTAGCTTTCATTTTAGTGATCGTAATAGACAGGGTTTACTGTAAATGCACATTTGACATACAGTGTAAATCCTGCTATATATGATAGCTCCTTAATGAGTCATCTGATCAGAATCTACACAGTATGTTTAAGATAACATTTGTCTGAAAACATGTTCTAAAGACAGCCCTAACATCAACATAAAGTTGTCTATATACCAACGAGGAATAGACTCTATGAAAATGCGGCATGAAAAGGGAACAATTAAACTAGTGTTCTGTTTTATGTTTCCGAATTTAGTTCTGATACCATGCCGGGAAATTACATTTGTTATTATACCCTCAAACCCTACTTCTCCTTCCTAAACGACCACATGACGTGACAGGCATCCATAATAGACAGAAAACTGATTCATGCTACAATATTTACTAATCAGAAAAAGCTAAGTGATCTATAATTTGTGATTGTTTTACTTTTTACAGTCAATCTGTTATCGTAAATAAAGCTGCTCTGATAGAGTTTCACGGTTTATTGGAAATAAACACTACTAAATAAAAATATACCATACTAATTCCCTTGCTTAATATTGCAAAATACAGATATGTGTAGGTGGTCGGTATGGCATATCAAAAGTGCAAAAGAATAGTCGTGGGTTTCTTGGTAAATGTTCATTAAGAAAGCCGTTCTTATTTCTATTTGAAATAAATCAAACTCCAATGCAATATAATAAGATATACACATTAATTAACTAAAAATGGCAAACATTTTGGAAGGAAAGTTCATGGGAAAGACATTTGTGACTATTGCTCGATAAGAATATTAAATACAAACTGAGACTTATCTTCATAGTTAGGAGAAAAGTCCTATTTCAGAATTTTAGGAGTTAATGATCTTGACTGATGAGATTGCATTTGCCCCGTCGTGTAAACGCCTTTATAGGATTATACGGCGTATAGATACAGATACAGATGTCCGTTATACAGTAATGTCCATCACTGCTTACTTATAGACATTGACGCTAGTAAAGGTACCAAAACATGAACCAGCCTACTTTGAATTCTGGGTAATTAAATAACCATTACTTTTAATCAGCAAACAGCGTATACCATGATCAGAGGGAGCCCTCTGATCTTGGTCGACACTGTTTGCAAATTAAAAAAAGAATATTTTAAACAGGTTCGTTGTGTTAAAAGATTTAATCGCATCGAACGCTAGTGACGTGAATGTAACCTGTCCTTTACAAACGTGTCTACAGATCAAGGGGGCCCTTTGCAGTGGATTGTACTTTAAAAACAATCATAAATATACTTTTAAAAAGTTAAAATAAGTGTTTCCCTTGCAAACAATTGGGAGCCATACATGTAGAAAAATTAAAATGTTCTACATTTTATTGTCTCACACTCGTTTTACCGGAAAACTACGTCTTTTCCACTGTACGTCATTTATATTACGATCATATACTGTTTTAGAGCCAGTGAATAAGGACTCGTTGGAAATGATTGAGAGGTGTATATTTGTCCTGTGTCTGGACAGAACCATTCCAATATCGTTCAATCATCAGCGCAGCATTGATGAGACCAACATGAACGTCCGTGACGATGTCTCCCTCATTCTACAGATGCTTCACGGCCATGGTAGCAAGGTCAACTCTTGTAACAGATGGTTTGACAAAACTATGCAGGTAAGGCATAACCAAAATAATGGAACGTTTTACCTATGTGTAACCAATTACGACAAAAACATTATTTGTCCATAGAAAAAGATAATTTTATACAATGATTAATATGTGCCATAAGAATATTTTTTTCTTTATCCTAGCAGGTGGTAGCTTAAAAACCTTAAGGTTAGTTCTACTTTACTTTCAACATTCTTTTAGCGTCCGCCTGTCTTCAAACCTATGGGGAGACGGGTTAAACATCTAAGAGGTACTTATGTAACGTGCATACTGTGGTGTGCTTCCGTGCAGCTACTTTTTAATGGATAGTTGGCTTGTCAACGTATTTTACCCATTACTTTATAAAACGCCGTTTTACACCTATTATCATTTTTACTTTAAAGAAAGTAGTCACACGAAAGAATTCCTGAATATAAAACACAGACTGAATTTCCAGCACCATTCAAGGAGATAGGTCAAAACAGGTTCTGCATTACGTTCAACCTGCTTGAAGTGATTGCTTTGACATAGACTATTGGAGCATGGGTTATACGTTTCATTAACACCTACTATTCTATTAACATCTACTATTCTGTTAATACGTGTGTCGACCTAATTCATGAAAAATATGAATGCAGACTATGTTGTAAGAACTTTCTGTTTACCTTTGTCCTGCATTCTCCTGTCTGAATATAATGCCATACCTTTTGAAATAATGTCCCTAAGGACGTATTTGACTACGTATTTGACAGCGCAATTTGTATGTATTTTTTATTTCTTAATAGTTATCTTTACCTGATAGCCTATTTCTAGTATTGAAAATATGTGACTACTTAAAGCAGGTTGAAAGTAAAGCAGGATGCGCCATAAGGCGCATTCTGCTTTACTTTCACCCTTCTTTAAGCCATCACGTGCTTGACTATAGAAACTATTCCCTGTATTATATATTCATGACTGATTAAATTGGAACTATTTTCTTCAGCGGAAGAATAAATTATATTCGCTATAAGGCGCTTCTATGGGGGAAAGTGTTAAACTGCCGATCGCGACTTGACTGATATTTACAAACATTTTTTTATCCTGATCAAACACCGCACAATGCGACATATGATCTAAATCAAAACTGTTTGACACACGTCTTTAAATTTCTTTATTTACAAGTGTACAAATCTTAATCGAATAGGTTTTGAATAGTAACTTCATACATGTAGCAGAAGATATAACGGTATCATACGGGTAAGCAATTGTTTATTTCTGAACAAATGTATTTGACTGTCACATACTTGACGTCTCAATTATTCCTGCAAATTTTTATTTATTTATTCCCTCAATCATCTTTGGGAAAGTACTATCATAAATAATTAGATAAATCATATTGACACAATAATAGTTTTATAATTTCAGATGTAGAGACTTTACGCTACTGTCTTGTTTTATTTGGGAGCAATCAGCTTTGACAAGACTCTATCATTGTTTAATAAATACGCGTTTCTGCTTAAACAATTACATGTATGTCCATTAAAAACAGATTTGAGCCTGAATAGATTCCGGGTTATTCGACGTCTTGTTAAGCTTCATATTTTGGCCGTTCAAATACAGTGTAAAGATGTTAATATTTCCCGTTTATACGTAAACGAAACGCAAACTCAAAGCCCTGAAATGGAGAAAATTATTTTTTGATAACCTTAACTATTCATCTTTATATGAGGGACACATAGTTTGGAGCCTTATCAGACGCCGGATTACCCGGCGTCTGATATGGCTCCAAACTGTTTGCAATGACAATAATAGATGAAGCGTAAACGCATTTGTTGGGAAATAATAAAGTTTTCTCCATTGTTGCTTCATTTTGCCACTCAGGTTAAAAGAAAAGTGTGCGCCCTTTACAATGTAATTACTTGTAACCACTAATGTTTAGCATTTTGTTTCATTGTATTTTGTTTGTTTTTCATTTAAACGGGGAGTAATAACATTTTCTCAACTGCATGACTTCAAGCCAAACACCTTTACATTTATATCGTGACAATTTTAAAATACCTATAATATATATTCCATTTATTTCCAGTTTATTATATGCAGAGATGGTGCTTGTGGTTTGAACTATGAACATTCCCCGTCGGAAGGAATCGCTGTTGTGCAATTGATAGAACATTTACTTAAATACATGTGAGTACCATTAAGACATTTGCTCAAATATATGTGAGAAGAATTTGACTAGTAAAAAACAGTGATGATTTTAAGCTGTATGATTACTGCTGTAATAAACTGAATATTTTCGTCGTTTAAGCCAAATAAACGACAGAAAATGTACGGCGAATTCCATGAATCCCGTTAGCGATTCATAATTAAGTATAATCATTTTCTGTCGTCATTTCGTTAAAACGCCCAAACATTTCAGTTCATTTCTTATATTTACATTGTTTTTGCTTTAATTTCTAATATTGAATGAATATATTTTTAGAATGCATGTATGTTTAATCCACATTAGAGGTTGTTAAATCGGATAATGTGTACCCTGAAAGGAACAGCCATAACGGCGTTACTGAAGCAACGCAGCAAAATGATTCGCAGTAGTTGATCCATAAGCCCCGTCTCCTCTGTGAATATATCCACAAGTCCCGCCCTCTCGAGAAATGGTGTTTACACGAATTAAACGTCATTTTTTCTAGGGTTTTGGATGGGGCGAATGTAAATACTTTACTGTGTTCCAGTGCTCGGGTTACTGCGTTAAACAATATGAACTTAAAGATACAATGTTTGTTTAACATAATAAGTGAGTCTACCTGGGTGTTTTATTAGCTGTTTTAATTGTTTGCTGAAATATTACGTGTCAGGTTTGTCAGGTATATTGTGCCTACCTAATAAGTTTCAAAATACAGATAAAAGTCGTAAGGTGTTTGTACAAATAGTCGTTTCATAACGTTTTGTTTGTTTTTAACTGTGGTAGTTTTTAAAGATATTAACAATAAGATTTTACCTTAAATAATATTGTTGTTTTAAACGAATGTCAGACGCCAATATATGCATGTGACCAATCTATTGCAACCTCGTTCGAAACAAATACAGTTGATTTGAATCCATACTAACTAGAATAACTTCAAAAAATGTCTCCAAAGCAGAACATTTTTTCGCTGACACGTGTTGATTGATTGGTAAAATTCGCTCAGGAACTATGTTTTTCTAAACATTCCCCGGATGATGTTAACTGCCGACGTCAATCGCGGAAAATCGAAAAACACGAACTATTCCAATCGCAGAGGAACCTGACCCAAATGAAACAAAACAAGCGAAAACCAAGTAAACCACGATAACTTGACCTGGCTGCATACACTAATTAATTAATGCAGTCTACACTACTTTCTTGAATTCATATTGGCTGTAAATTGACAAGAGAAACATCGACAAAATTGTCAAAAAGGAATCTGACCTGAATGTTAAATGTCCACAATGCATTATGTAGTCTCCTTTGTATATGGCGTTTACCCTTAGCCTGTTTCTAATATTCAAGACATGTGACGATTTAAAGCAGGTTCAAAGTCAAACACACTGTACCTTAAAGCATATTCTGCTTTACTTTCAACCTAGTTTCAGCTAATATCTGCTTAGATAAAATGATATTTACTATACAATGAAGTGTCCATATATATGACTTAAAGTGATTGTTTTCAGTGGAGGGTTAAATTAACTCTTTCACTTCCAATGGCGCCAAAAGGCAACTTTGCGAGCAGTTTGGATCTTGTTCAGACGACGCGTAGCGCGGAGTCTGATCAGGATCCAAACTGTTTGAGACTCATATCGACATTTCTCTAGTTAAAACAATTCTTAAGCTGACTTTAAAAATACTGCACACTACACTACTAATTCAGACGTTATTTTGGCGACAAGAGGGTTAAGGCAGACTAAGTCATTTGGCAGTGAAATAGTTAAAGAGTTTAAATGAATTTATAGTGAGAATGGGTTAACTCTTTCCTCCCTGAAACTTTAAATGGACAATTCCAGTTTCCATTTTAGTCTAATCCATTTCTGGCTTTTAGGGGTTGTTTTTGTCAATGTTTGGCATTATGACAAACAGTGAAGACCCTGATCAGAGGGCTCCTTTCAGAGCCCTCTGATCTGGGTCTTCATTGTTTGCATACGACAAGTGAACTATTCTCATGTACACTGTTTGAAAAGGACGCCTATATGCGGGACTAGGGTTCAAACGGTTAAAGGGTTAGTAACTTAATACGAATTTATTTTGCAACTTTAGGCAAGAGGTTCATGAACGAAAGCTGCGGCGACTCCAGTCGTTGTGTGAATTACCCAAGCCAGAAAAACTGAAGTGGAAACTGTCAGGAGAAATCCACGCTGCCATAGATACTGCATCAAAGCATCTTGACAGGTAA
Organism: Gari tellinella; assembly: GCA_922989275.2. NCBI lineage: Eukaryota > Metazoa > Mollusca > Bivalvia > Cardiida > Psammobiidae > Gari > Gari tellinella. Next base: position 25,872,049 of record OV277856.1, on the reverse strand, counting down.
AACCTATTTTGCTACATACTTGGCAGTATCCAACAAGGCTCATGATGTGAGAGAGGCACACGTGTATTTCAAACTCCATGTCGTTTCTATTCTTTTGAATTGTCATTTTCTTGCCACAGCATAGTGTTAGGTTAGTATTTGAAATGTTTATCTAATCTGGAACCATGTTTCAAAGACATTTACGGTATTCTACATTTTTCAGCAAATATGTAACAATGTACCGGATGTCATATTTATTCATACTTTGTCAGAGTAAAAGACGATTCCAATATGTGACCATAGCATTTATGAGTTTAGAAGAGACAGACATTTACCCGTATTATTTTAATACTTGTATCCTTCAAATATCATATTTTTCTTATGCTACAACTAAACATTGTATTATTTTAATCATTTTTAAAAGGATTTTTATAAGTATTATTATTAGTAGTAGTTAAAGTAGTAGTAGTAATAGTAGTAGTAAAACTAGTAGTAGTAGTAGTGTTATTATTATTATTGTTGTTGTTGTTGTCATAATCGTTATATTTTTCTTTTATAAAATTTTAATACTTTTCGTCTTCATCTCCTCTTTTTTATTGTTATTATTTTCAGTAGATCTAGTAATAGAAATAGTAATAAATATGAACAATAAATTTAATAGGAACAATATCAGTAACAGTGAAACAAGTAGAAAAGCCTTATTGTTACATTATTGTTATCTTTATTGATATAACTATTACAAGGATTGTTATCATTATTTTTTATTTGTTATTGCTGCTGTTTTTGTTGTTGTTGTTTTTTTATTATAATTATTATTATTATTATATTTTCATAATTACTATTATTATCATATTATTTATTACTAATATTGTCAATATTATGAATACTATAATTATAATTATTTTTATTAAAAATGTTGGAAAAACCTGGTTATTAGAAGCAGTAGTAGTATAATTGCTATATGGTTATTTATTGATATTATTATCGTTATTATTGTTATTGTTATTGCTAGTAGCATTATCATTATTATTATTATCTTACAGTGCATATTGATTTTGAATCATTTGGTAATAAATATCATCATTTATTGTAATAAAATAATGGCGGCAGTAGTAGCAGAGAATGTTGTTGTTTTTTATCACTTATCCTTATATTTTGGTTTGTTTCCGTCATTTAATATTCCCAGTACATCTGAAGCACCTTCAACAAATGTAAATGAAAAATAACTATTTGAATCTTACAAAGATTGCATCTTACTGTTATGGTATGAAATTAGACTCAATGGAGATATATAAATCATGTCTAAATCTAATTTGATGGTAATACATGTACGCAACGAGTTTCAAGAGGCACATCTTTGAAAAGAGGGTCCATGAATATGTCGACTTCAATATAAAAAAACTTCGAATGAAAGTGAAACATCAGGAAACAGTGCTATTATGCAAATGAATATTTAAGAATCAATGATATAAAGTAGACTTTTATAAAGAGTTTTTGTTTACTACAAATAAATAAAATAGTAAAACATGTCATAATGCCTTGATACGTTTTATTCAAAGAAAGGATATCGACATTTGAAGGTTTAATAACTCAAAAAGTCCAAATATCAACAGCCAGTACGTCCAAAATTGTGAAAAGGAATAATTTAAAAGCTCTACTAAAGGGTTAATGGGTAAAACAGTATTCTCTGGTGACGAAATCATAAGCGTCAGTAACAAACCAGTATCCATGTGAAGAAAACACCTCTCATGTGCGAACGATGTAGACCTAGATCTGATAAACCCTTAAGAAGCATTCTGACCAGAGTATGCACTGTTTTCAGTATGCCATGAATTGTAAGAAACAACCCTAATAGCAGATGAGGAGGCGTTATTATTACCCAATAAACGCGTTTACGCTAAAACGTTTATTTCCATTACAAACAGTTTGGAGCCTGATCAGACGCCGAGTTCCAAACTGTTTGCAGGCTCCAAACTGTTTGCCACTCAATTGAAAATGAATATCCCGAATTGTCAAAACGTCGTCCTTTTCTACATTTCGTTGAAATGCGTTTGCGTTTCGTTTGCGTTTCGTTTGCGTTTAAACGGGAAAGAATAACGTCTTCTCTATTGTAGTTAAAAATAAATTGTCTTAATTGGCGAACAAATTGCCCCGAAATGTTCCGGGGATGAGTAGGATAATTTTACCATTGTGCCAAAACGAAATATAATAGTGTTATGTATCCCTGCAGTCCAACTAGCTAAGACTTTTGTTTTTGGAACTGACTATAAATTACTCTTATAACAGCTTGATCAAAGACCTCGATCTGTACGTGCTGAGGTTCGATCACTTCGGAAGGGAATTTCCAAAGGCCAACAACATGAGTCCAGATTCATTCATTCAGTTAGCATTACAACTGACATATTACAAGTAAGCTATGTGTTTCACTCTTTCAGGGGATGTGTTTAACTCATTGAGTCCTAGTGACGCGTACATGTGTCCTTTACTAAATGTGTACCTGTGAGGAGTACACTTGTCCTATACAAAAAGTGATGTCCCTGATCGAGCCCTCTGATCAGGGACTTCACTGTTTGTCATTTTGTAATTTATTACAGAAATCAACCTTAAATACAGTAAAACCTCTCTATAACGGCCACTAAGTTGTGTAAATTATTTTTTGTTTATGACAGGTGACTGCTTAAAGCAAGGTGACAGTTAAACAGAAAGCTCCTGTAGGAGCTTTCTGTTTCACTGTCACTTTGCTTTAAGCTGTTACCTGTCTTTTATATATCTAATTAACAATTATTTAAGTGGTCGTTATAGACAGGTTTTACTGTAGTCTAAACTGGACCAGCATTTATTGCAAACTGGAACTGTCCATTGAAAGTGTCAGGGGATAATGAGACAAATGCAACCCATTTAATTAAATGTATAAAATGACATGTTTTTGAATATGATTACGATTTTTGATATCTAAATGGCAAATAATTCGGGTATTGGTCAGGCACTGAATTACTCGGCGTAATTATCTAATTATTAAATTGCACATTCAAACTGAATCAAATGGAACTATTTTATTAATAAGAGAAATAAATTAAAGCCGTAAAATAGTTTATCGATTGGATGATTAGTTAAAAGATTTAAGTCATACAATAAAATAAAATATTAACAACATCTATGACAAAATCGAACCATTAATAACAACCAAATATGTTTGTTTCCTACAGAATTCACGGGAAGCTTGTTTCAACCTACGAGAGTGCATCGACTCGGAGGTTCCGGTACGGTCGTGTAGACAACATCAGGGCAAACTCTCCTGCAGCTTTAGAATGGGTACAAGCAATGATTGAAAGATCGGATGTTACCGTAAGCTCAGACAAAATTGTAAACCGTCTCTTTAAGGAGCATTATGCTTTACATTTAGCCTGCTTTGAGCTACCTTCTGCTAGAATAATGAATACATTTACTACGGTGCATATTAGTGACTATATAGTGTGTAACGTTGAAAAGTTTATTTTACGCTCCTTAAGATATACTTTGCTCTTCTTTAAACCTGCTATAGTCCACCCCCTGCTAGGATATATAGGTAGAACATATTTCTCATGATGCATTATCAAGACTATGTAAAATGGGACTGTTTTCTTCAGAGGAGGAAGAAACTTGAGGTGTAAATGGCACAATTATGGTATTATTAGGTAAATCAAATAATCACGAGCAACATGACATATTTAATTGTTCTAAGATGTATGTTCTATTACTCTAATATATCATATATAACGTTCGTCTTTATATAAAGGATCACTCTGATAGTTTTTTATCATTCTTTGTTAATGTAAACATAGCTCGTATATTTTAAAAATTACTTCCTTCATTTTTATTTATCACAAAAGAAATGTATACAGGCATTCGACTTAGTCATCATATCATAGTTACTATACTGTTTATTTTAACCGATTCAGGACGAAGAGAAGATGGAGTTACTTAAACAAGCAATGGCGTATCAGACAATGATCATGAAACAGGTGAGTCTAACATAGTGAAAAGCTGTTTACAGTGCTCCATTTTCTATAACAACGCCCAATGTGAGACAAATCTTGTGTGGTTTGTTCGGAGGGAGTTTTTATAGGGATGGAAAACTAATACTTTATGAGTGTTGAACATGAATTGGCTTGCATTTACAAAACAGTGTGATTGACTGATGTTTTCTCTTTGATTATTTGGTTATGCTGCCTTTATAAAACTGCTGACCTCTGACCTATGAGTGATGCAAATAATGTAATCTTGATAATTTTTGACTGAGAGCGATATTGCCGTATTGCAAAGTTTATAGGTTTTTATTATTATTTGAGGATATATGAATCGCGTCCGGGCACATGTATACGCTTCCTGAAACTGAGATAGGGGAATTGATCAATGGTCAAATTTACTGTGATTCATTCGATAATAATTTCCTGTGAGGTGATGCATCAAGCCTAACAAAGGTCCATAAATACTGCGTTTTAACGGCCCTGTCAGAGACGCTTTGCTTACATATAGTTGTAATACATGTTAATTAGAAAATGTCAGTGATCAATCAGGCATGTTTACTACGGTGAATTTTAGTTGAATTGTTCTAGCTTTAAATCAAAAAATCAAAAAAGAGAAGATTATCAAGTATTTAACTTTATTATGTTACACTCCAAATTAGTTTAATTTCTAAAGAATATAAAGTATGTGTAATACTAAAAGTGCATTGCATTAAGTGTGTACGTAAAACTGTTTTACTAATCACTAGTAATCTAAATGTGCAAATATTCCCAAGTTCAATGTTTTGGCAAACTACGTTAAACTGTAGAACATAATATGGTCGTATTGCTAACATTATATATGATCAGGTTATTATATTACTACACCGCCCTTCAGAACAAACATATTCTATGGCGTTTTATAATTAACATAATAGGCTTAGATTAACTCATTGTTTAGGGTAAACCTTTTACACAAGGAATTAAGGTCTTCTATAAAACAAAACAAAAACCACGACAAAACAAACTTGTAGTAACATTCAATTTTAAGACATATTGCAGTAATAAAGTTATAGAAAACACAACCCCGTAAGTTGAAATATATATATGAACATCTTTTAGATATATTTGACGGCTTTCCCATATTAACTTTCTAGATTTATAGAGTATTAGTAAGTTAGAACCGCGATGGAATAATTGCTTACTATTTATTAACAATTATTTAACTTTATCAAGGGACGTAACTTAAAAAATTATTTTAACTATGGCTTAACATGCCTTCATATTGACTGTGTGTCTGTCTATGCTTATCGTTTTGCTTTATACACTAGATATCATACTGTATGTACCTTGTTCTAATATTAAACAGTGAATTAATGAGATTCACGGAGGCTTCTAAAAGTTGTCGCCTCTTTTCAAATGAAAAATGTATCTACACATTGTTAATTCAAGAAATCACGCCGTATTTGATCTGATTACAAACTAATTGCTTGTGTAGTAACAATTGGCAATAGTATTTATCATTTGTATTATTGCAGACAATATTGGGCCATGGTCCTGATTGCCACCTACTTGGTCTGAAGGAAGTGGCCGCCATGATGGATATGCCAACTCCAGACATATTCACGGATGAAACCTTTAAAATATCAAACCACTTTACACTATCTACGAGTCAGGTAAATACAATTTATCCTTTCAGAGCCATAATGAAGTCATAACATGTAAACAGAATTAAAAACGTTGTTCTTTCCCGCAAAAATCCAAACGAAACGCAAACGCAATGCACAAAAAAGAAGAAAATAATAATGTGTTGGAAAACAAATCGACTTATTTCTATCTTATTTGCAAACAGCTTGGAGTCTGATCAGACGCCGGGTTATCCGGCTTCTGTTCTGGATCAAAATTGTTCCAATGGACAAACTAGTTTTGGCGTTACATTTTCTCAACATAAATACATTCACTGTTAGTATGCAATCTGCTTGCAACCCGTCTGCTTATGTTCTGTTCTGTTCTGTTCTACTTACATATTTTTCTTAAGTTTTGTTATAGCAATTAACAATTTATGTGATTGTCAAACAGTTAGAATCCTGCTCAGACGCTGCGTTTCACTGCCTCTAATCAGGACCAAACTGTTTGCAAATACAAGTGTTGTCGAGCCTGGCACTGAATAAGTTAAACGCACATACTTTTAACATTTATTTTATTATCCAGTACACAGACATGAAATGATGATATTTAGGCTAATGAAGTTTCCGTTGTATCGTTTATACGAGTATATTTCAAGCAACTGGTATAATAAAAAAATGGCTTATCAGGATTGTTTTTGCGCTTCTACCATACCAAGTTATTGGAATTTAGAACGCTCAAAAAAAATAATGTGCAACTGACCTTCGGTCCCATGCCATTCATAACAGATGCCGATGTACGTAGTCGATGTTATTCATATGGATTTAACTTACAATTTGTCGATGTATTCATCGTTGCTAAATGCAAGGGCAAGGTAAATATTCATCCACGAATCATTCAGCAATGACACATAAACGATTTAAAAAATGAAAGACGAAAAACAAAGTATCCTTGCTTCTTGTCATTTCGCCACTTCTTGTCAATTCGCCACCTAAGCAAAACTTGGAATTCCGTCACGAGCAGGCTACCGAGGATGTCCGAAAACTACAGAGGATATCCGAATACTGGGCCAGTTTAACAACAGAAGATTTCAAGCGCAGAAAATGCGAAAGAATCAGGTAAAATAACAATAATTCATAAAAAGTTTCAAATCAAAGGACATGTTGGTAATTTTAACTCTATATGCCCGTTGTTACTTTTTATTGTAAAGTTGTAAAAGATATTATTTACTTTTAAAAAATTAAATATTTCAAAATCATTAAACAATGTTCAAATTTCATGAAACAAACTATAACATACTGCCAGAGCCTACATTGACCTAACTATCGAACGACCAATCAGAGGTGGCGAATTGACAAGAAAGCATCCCGGTGATCCAGAGCAATGACCTCGTTCAAAAATGGTACAGTAATTTACATTTGTATTTATTTCACAAGTTTTATTTGTATATATTCGTGTTATTGAAAGTTCAGTCCAGAATTAGATCCGTGAAAAAGTAAGAAATGTTACATCAGAAAGCGCATGCGCGAAAAATATAGCTAAGGGTGGCGAAAACACAGGTAAACAGGCTATATTGCAGAATATCCCTAAAGAAAGTTTCTGTTGTACTGTTTTTCTGTGTTAGTCTACAAGCTGCTAATACAAGCTACTGTAACTTCAAAAGGATAAGTCCAGTCTCCAATTACGTCTAGTCGATTTGTTTTAACTAAGGGGTGATTTTATCAATAATTTGCAAAATAACATATTGCGAATACCCTGATTAGAGGGTTCCTGCTTCCAGCAGGGTCTACACTTTTTGCAAAAGACACTGATACTTGTAACTATCGGTTTATAGTTTAAATGACTGCTAAAAATCCTTTTTCTAGAAAATAGTTTCCTAACAAGGACAGTGTATTTGAGTTAATGTATACAGAATATCAAATGAGTGTGTCAATTGAACGTAAATTAATATATACTAGCTTAATATTCTGTTAATCACATAAACACCAAATGACACCAAATTCCAAACATTTTTACTTTCACTTTTTCTTCAGCTTGTTAGGAAAACGATTCATCATAAGCATTATAAGGTTTTGTTCATCCATTAAAAAACACATAACAAACTAAAATAAAGAACACCATGTTGTGAACAGACTTCTCTGGTAACATATTCAAATTTTAAATTAATATTCAATCTAAAGTTGATCTTATTGAAAATAAAAGGTTATTTGACAGTTAGTTTCGCTTCCGGAATTACGTCATTATTGTAACATGACGTCATTATGATGTAAAGTTAGAAATTGATAAACACAGATTTGTTCTGAGTTATTGTTAATACTATAACTCTACGTAGCCTGATTTACAGTCTGATTTGCGGGACTGCTCGGGAGAAAAAATACAATACTTCAAAAATGTTTCAACCATTCGTGGTGATTCAAATTTGTCAAACTAGATTTTCTAAATTATTTTACAGTTGGCGTAGTAAATCAATAATTCAGTGATTCATAAATTAGTGTACATGTATTATATGCACAGGACGCCGTATGATTTTTATTTTATCGTATATTTTGCACGTTTATGTGATAAATGAGTATATGTCTTATCTACAATAATACTACAGGTTCCTACTACGAGTGGCGCCTTCATGTGTTATGGTCCCGTTGTGCCAGACGGATACGGCGTGTGCTACAACCCTCACCCTTATAACATCGTCGTGTGTATAGCAGCATTCCAGTCCAACGCAGAAACACAGTCCGACTACTTTGCCTACACTCTCGAAGGCAGCTTCTTACAAATGAGGGAACTTTGCTTAAAAACGAACGAGTCATATCAAGCGAATGCCGAGAAATTGCGAAGCACCGATGTAAAGAATGGCAAGCTATCTCCAAAAGATGAAAGGTCCAAACAGATGGTACACCAGGCACAACCGGAAAATTCAGTGAAAACTAATGGGCTTGTGAAAGACGATGGTCAAACCTGACTCTAATACAAGTGTATAATCCAATTTGACTCGTAACATGAACGTAAAATTGATTCGACAATTCGTTTTCACAAAATATAGTTAAATATAGTGTAGTATAAATTATATAAATGGGTAAACGAAGGATTGCTAAATGTAAGCAACTTTTGGGCTATTTTCATGTAGTAACAGACGGCCCAGGGCTTCAGATAAGTAGAGTATTTTTTTAAAAAGCATTATTTCTGCAACACATGATAGGGTTAATACAGACATGAAGGAGAAAGTGTTGAAAACGTGAGTGTTTACTCCTTTTATCTGGAGCACTGTGACCGTGTGTAAATTAGCAGTATAGCTGGCCAGTACGACACAAGTATTTGAGCAATTGTATCAAGTTTATAGTATTCATGTTGAATCAATATCTCATTTACGTCACACAAATACGTCAACGTACTATTTATAAGTAGACCAACTTAGAAATATCACTCATGTCATTATAATGGTATGAACGTGTAAAGTTAAAATCAAACACCTTAATATTACATGGCAATGGCGTTTGAAAAAAAAACACTATCAGGTCGACTGCATGATTTGCCACCGGCAATGATTGATTGTTCATATTACTTTAACCCTTAGCCTGCCAGTCACGACTATAGCTCCATATGCAAACAGCTTGGATCCGGATGAGACGCCGAGTAACTCGACGTCTCATCCTGATCCAAGCTGTTTGACACTCGGACAACATTTTCAGCAATTTTGAGCAACTTTGAAGCACTTTGAAACTTGAAGCAGACGAGAAATATAGCAGACGACAATTTATTTGGCGGGCTAAGGGTTAACGTTTGTATAGCCAGTACTTTAGTACATGAACATTCAATAGAATACTCATGTGCGGTATCTAACCACTTAACTACCATGACGTGATCAACTCTAACAAATGCCGTCTGCTTTTATTTCTCAAATTTAAAATTTAAGCATTTTTAATTTAGACAAATTGAAATGAGTTTCAAACAGTTTGTATCCTGATCCGATGCCGCCACTGATCAGGATCCACAGTTTGTAAATAACCATTGTACTCGGGGTAAAGTAATGAATGTGTTAATACACGCGGTTGCTATATTAAATGAAGTATGGGTTAAGCTTAACCCTTTACCTGATATCCTATTTCTAGTATTGAATATAGGTAACTACTTAAAGCAGGTTTAAAGTAAAGCAGAATGCGCCTTAATGCGCATTCTGCTTTACTTTCAGCCTGCTTTAAGCTATTATGTGCTAGAATATAGAAAATATTCTCTATAATATATATTCATGACTGATTAAAAGGGAACTATTTTCTTCAGCGGAGGAATAAATCATATACGCTAAAAGTCGTTTCTATGGGGGGAAAGGGTTAAATAATGATTTAACCAGAAACTAGTACATACATCACCAGAGTACAGTTTACCAAATGTCGTCTACGAGGATTGTCTTTATACGTCTATGTTATCCAGTCTGTGGTATTTACCGGTATATTATCGATATAGCATCTTATCTTCTTGTTCTGAATATACTGTTTTGTTCTATAATAATTATATGCAAATGGAAATAAATTTCCTCCGTAGCAACCCTTGTAAGCTACCCGCCCCACGCCACTTTCAGTTTATGTTTCGTTCTTAAAACAGTCCCATTTGTTTGTCATTTGACCTTAAAATTCAGTGCTAAAGCATGTATCACCAAACGACGTTATGGAACAGTACAAAGAACATTACGTTAACTCTAAATAAACAGTGGCACATGTATAGAGACGCAATAGCAAAATGGGTAAAGCGCCATGAGAAATGTGTCCAGCTCGCTGTAATTTACCTTCAAAGTGTAATGAATCTTTAATTTGTTGTAAATTACACTTGACATCATTTTGACGTTGCTTTATTGCTCGCCCGCGCCCTGGGTCTGCTAGGTGCCTTTATTGAAATTCCTTAAACTTTACAATTTACTTTACTTTCTGATTTGAAATTAAGTCTTATGATCAGAAAAAGAAAAAAAATCCAACGGTGCTTGTTTTATTTCTAAGCTACGATAACTAAAGCCTTTGTGAAAAGTCTAACAACCCTCGTATCATTTAACGTCATATGTATATATAGTGTCCTAAGGAGACAATACCCTTTCCCGTTTAAGCGAAACTAAACGCAACTGCAATTTACTTAATTCAATAAATAATTATTTCTCTAAAATGTCGACGATATTTTTAATTAGAGTGGTAGACATTTCACACTCTGGTCAGACGCGGGGTTCCTGGGCACCTGATGAGGGTTAATACTGTATGAGATCGACACATGTTTTTAGCGTAAACGCGTTTATTGGAAAATAATGCTATATTCACCATTGCATTACTTACCTCATATATGATATATATATATTTAAGAACCGTGCCATGGAAAAACCTGAGTGCATTGCAAACAGTGTAAATCAACGCCAGCCGCCGCGTCTCTGACGCGGCGGCTTGACTTGATATCTTAGGCATTATATTTAACAGTATTATATACGGTATTTGGTAGTGTGAACCAAACTCATATACAGAGCCTGGGATGATAACGATGCTTAGTCTCTACAATGTTGCGATGCAATAAAGCAGGTTTTATCATGGCACGGATTATATACAGTGGATAATCTGTTATTCTTTCCCAATAAACGCGTTTACGCTAAAACTATTATTTGCAGTGCAAACAGTTTGGAGCCAGATTAGACGCCGGGTAACCCGGCGTCTGATCAGGCTCCAAACTGTTTGCCACCAAGATAAACAAGAATTATCAGAATTGTCCAAAAGTTGTTCTTTGCTACATTTTAGTGCTTTGCGTTTGCGTACGTTTGCGTTTAAACGGGAAAGAATAACAGATTCTCCACTGGATATGAAAGATGTACCAGAGTTCATAAGCAATATATTAGTAATGTGTTAGTAATATCATATAAGGCAATTAGAATTGTCATCACGTCACTTAACTATTGTGTGTACACATATACCATAAATGATACGTTTTCATAATGATATATGAATATCATAAATGGTAATGCACGGGTCCAGTTCAGCAAGTATGTTTGTGCAAATATTGTTTCTATCATATAAAGTATTTAAAACAATATAAATCGTGGCCATTACATTAATTCATTTTGTTAGTGCATGTTTTACAGGGTTGGACGGTTCAAAATATTATACATGGCCATTGCTCACCTTTATGACTTTGCAGTCATAGCAATAATCAGCAGGTTTAAACTAGTGCAACTGAGTACATATCATAAGATGTTATTCTTTTTCGTAGAAACAAATTGAAACACAATGCAATACAATGATGAAGCATCGATACAGTAGTTTTGGGAAAAATCTAACGACTTGTTGGCTTGTTTTCATTTAAGTGGCAAACAGTTCGTAGTCTTGGCTAACGCCGGGTCGCCCGGCGTCTGATCTGACTCCAAACTGTTAGCAATGTGCATTGTGTTTTAGCACCAAAAATGCGTAATTAAATATTTTTTCGTCGAGTGTTTTGTTTTAGAAAGTATGGTTGTTTATACCTGGCTCCGAGGTTATAAAGGGGTTTAGTTGAGCCTAGGCTCAAATCTGACCAATCAAATGCTTGGGAAAGAGTTTAGACTCAAGTCAAAAGTTTTATAACATCGGAGCCTTGACTGAAGTAAATCTAATTTTTATTAGAAATGATTTACGTTCAGCTTGCTCTAAGCGATAACCTATCATAGTATATGACAAATTCCTGTGAGTAACCAATCAAAACAAGGTAAGAACATGATAATGCATTTCTATTATAAACAGGAAGAGGATTAATTTTGGCCTTTCTATATAGGAAAAATTAGGTGACTTTCGTCAACTTTTTAGATACCAGTGTATTCATAGTTGCACTGTCCTGAATGTCCTAAAACTTTGATTACAATTTTTTTAAATTATAACTAATTCAAGGTATGAAATGATAATATATTTGTATGATTTATATAATCCATTAAAAACCATGTTAAATTATGTATAAATATACTAGCATATATGATGTTGATGTTTAGCTCAACGTTTAACCCTTCACTGCAAGAATAACTGTTCGTTTTACAACGGTCGTCCAATTTGATTTTAAATTATTAAATTTTATATACGATATGGCATTATGATCAAAGAAACATCGATTCTAGAATAAAAGCAATTTTATAAATGCAAAGATTTTCGGACTTGGCTGTTAAGGGTTTACTTGATGTAGAAAAGCCAAAAAACTATGTGTGAAAGAGACACACAGGTGCTAGAACCAGGGCTCCAGATAAGGAGAGTATTTCAAAAAATAAAATCTTTAATTCTGTATTAAACCCTATAATATCACTACTCGTTGGAATCATCTCTTTGAAACAGTTCTAATGAACGTAACACCATAAGATTTGATGCTTCAATGAGTTAGATGAGGTTCGATTTGTTCAGTTAACTGTCTCTTATCTGGCGCCCTGTAGAATATATAGTCATTACATGTCAGTTTAATGAGTTTGCGAAGATATTTTATGTGTTATATGCAATAATATGTGTAACTATAGTCAAAGTTAATTAAACATTATTGAAAATGGCATGACGATCTTTTAAATGACTAGTCAGTGCTGAACAAAATGTATGCAGTAATTACTGCATCAGTACCTTACCACAACCAGATGCCTCTAAGTAGTATATTGTCATTGGTTGCTTGGTATACTTGCTTATACAAGTTAAGTAGAGAAACTAGTTATTAAAGATGCGAAACACAGTTTTGTAGAACCACTAGTAACCCTTTCCCTCTCATAGCGTGTTATATGGTGAGTGTCATGCTGTTGAAAGCAATAGGACATGATATAATTATGAACTGACATTTTGAATAATTTTCGGTCAAATACGTTTAAAGGTGTTCTATGCAGGGAATTGTTTGATTGTCACTTAGTGTTGCTTTACTTTTGTTCTGTGGCATCAGCTTGTATAGGTAGTCTGTATAGTTAGTCTTTTTGTTTGATTCCTTTAGTGAAAAACAATCAGCGTGGACCTTTCTCGTATTAGATTGTTGCCAAAACCTAAAACCAATACCAAAATGTTTAACGTGCGTGCATTCTGTGCAATTTAACAGTTGGGATTAGAATAAGGACTCACACTTTTACACTCCAGTGTTGATGATTCGTAAGTCAAAGATTCCGAAGACATGCCTGTATTAACTACAGTCGATAGTGTAATGTTATAAATTTAAAATGTAGTGATGATGTTTCCATTTTAAAATCCTTGTATGTTGGCTGAACATTTCATTTTGACAATTCTGCTTGTTGCAAACTGTTTCAGCAAAATAAAAACAAAATAAATATTGAAGATCCTGATCAAGCTGTTCAGGTAGAATTAGAGTCACACCATTAGTCAACAGACTATACTATATCTGATAATTTGTCCTTTGATAAAGTTTGTTACCATTACAGTGCGGAACGAATTTGACCACAAAATGTTTACTTTGGTTTTAGCCCTATACGCCATAGACTGTTTCTAGTTGTGAAGACACGGGACCAATTAAAGCATTTTGAAAATAAAGTAGAATGCGTCTTACAGTATATTATAATACAATTAAACCTCTCTAATACGACTACTGAAATGAAGGTTTATTGAAAGCATTTAAACCTTATCCTGCGGCAATATCGTCTGCTTCGAAATGTCGTCTGCAAAATTTGTTAAATCTAGATTTATACATTTTTTATAAACAGAAACCTAAAGACAAGTGTCAAACAGTTTGGATCTAGATCACACGCCGCGTTACGCGGCGTCTGATCTGGATCCAAACTGTTTTCAAAAATCAGTAAAGTAGCGATCAGCAGGATAAGGATTTAGACAAGTTGCAGCCTAAAACAATTTGACGATAAAACAGAAAGCTCCTATAGAACATTTTCTGCTTTACTGTCATTTTGATTTAAGCAGCCACGTGCATAAAACTTTGAAAATGTTCCATAATGTAATATGTAATAGAGAGGTTTTACTGTAATCAAATATACTGTAATGGACAAAATTAATCTGGACTAAAGGCGTTTTTTTTTAAATATATCGATGTCTCCAATTATTATCAAGTGTAAAGGATGTTCAAAACGTTTTAACATTTTTCGACTGCGCATTGTAACAATTTATCAGACAAAATATCGTCTGCACTTTAATGCAGAATATACATTTTGTTTTGAAGTTTTTACTGAAATCTGTTGAATCGAGTACCAATCAGTTTGGCCCTTATCATACGCCGCTAAAACGCTTGAATGTTTGCAAAATTGGCTAACGTCGCATTTTGCGATGAAATGGTTAACAATTTGCCATTCTAAAATAATTTGATAACGTTTGATCTTTGTCATTTTCATATACATTGTATACTAAATTGAAATTAAAATAAGTAGATGTAATCTATAACGTTTATAACACTATCATCAAACGTGTCTTTCAAAAAAAGTCAGTGTAATAGAAATAAAATCAGTATTAACTTGAGAGCTATGTATCAATGCAAATAAATGTACATATATGTGCATAGCCTAATGACAATCTTTATTTATACAATATCTATGTGACCTTTCAAGACTCATATTATTTATTAACTTACATTCTTTCCATTTGCAACACTTCTATCATTATAGGTTATTCCTTAAGAAATTTTAAATGAGGGCAAAACAGTTTGTAAATAACCATTGTACTTGGGGTAAGGCAGTGAAGGAGGCCCGATGGATCTTCGAGACAAGAAAGTGAAGGGGTTAAGCTTTTCAATGAAAAACGCATAAAATGCCAAATGTTATAAGCAAAACCAGACAAAAAGGTATAAGTAGGTGAAAATGTGGCAGCGACTGTGTTAGACGTATTTTTACATCATAGTGGAAATGACACGGTCAGGAACCTGTTTCAAAACGCAGTTTTGACGAAATTGTTGACCGCAGAAAGAAGGCGTTGTATGATTTGTTGCCAATTCCCGATACAAAAAAGAATTGGTTTGAAGTCAATATTGATTAGTTGTTATTAGCTTTGCTGATCATTCGTTCACTTGTTGTTTGTTTTACAAACTTTGTTGCTATTTCTGTAGGAGTTCACCCATACATCTTAGTGATATATCTGTTATATGTTTTGTTGTTACTGTTATTGTTCAATGATGTTGTGAGGATTTCCCGTGTGATAAATTGAGAAATAAAACTACTATAAACTGATGTATGTGTTAAGATTCATTTCCATTTATTATTCCACAAAAAAAACAAATGCACTAATATAAAGCCGTCGCTACAGAAATACAGGAGTCAAAAAGAAGTATTATACAATAAGCTGGGCGGTTTTGTCGAAATACGAGGGTTGTTCGTACAAGTCACTAAAACAATACTTACAGTGGAGAATCTGTTATTCTTTCCCGTTTAAACGCAAACGCACGCAAACGCACGCAAACGCAAAGCACTAAAACGTAGAAAAGAACAACTTTTGGACAATTCTGATAATTCTTGTTTATCTTGGTGGCAAACAGTTTGGAGCCTGATCAGACGCCGGGTTACCCGGCGTCTGATCTGGCTCCAAACGGTTTGCACTGCAAATAATAGTTTTAGCGTAAACGCGTTTATTGGGAAAGAATAACAGATTCTCCACTGTAGCAGAGAAGACGTTATTCTTTCTCGTTTCAACACAAGCAAAACGCTAATACAATGCAATATAATTAGAAAAATGACATTTTTAAATTTTATCGACTTATTTTAGTATTTATAGCAAACAGTTTACAGCTTGGTTAGACTCCCGGATAAGTCGACCTCTGATTTGGCTTCAAATTGTTTGAAATTGAAATAAAAAAATATGTATTATATTGAGAAAGAAAATCGTCTTCTCCAGCATAGTAGATTTCGGGTGTAAAACGTTAATTTATCCCATCGAGCTCGTTTGTTCTAAAGTGGATGACCATTTTATACAGCTTTGTTCCAGGTCAAAACAAACCCATGTTCATAAATGTTTGTGTTTGCTTTGACCTTTCACTGCTTTAGCATTCTGGAATGTTATATTTATTAAACATAAATAAAAGCAAATAAAGCTGTTGTGTACGGTAGCTTATTCTGACCAACATATATATACAATAAATGTATAAAACAACCACGTATTTTAATGATACAAAATGTTTTAAAAACAACAATGATATATGTTTGGTATAATATAACACATACAGTTTTGCTCTATTATAATTTGCCTTGAAATTAAAATTCATTAAAAAACTAACTCGAATTTTCTCATAAAAAGGACATTATTGATTTAACATATCTTACTAATTTCTATATTTTATATGGTGTGAAGTAGCATTTTAGCAATATATTCATTGAGTATTTGAAATACTTACTCTCTTATGTAGTACAGCGCTCCCTCTCTACAACGGACCCCCAACAACGACTCCCTCCTTACAACGACCCTTGCCGATGTTCCCCACCCAAGACAAATATATCTAAGGCTTTCCCGGCTGCAATATCGTCTGCTTAAAATTGTCGTCTGCTGTTTTTCTCAAATTTATATATTAGACATTTTGATAGAAAGAACATAATGACGAGTGACAAACAGCTTGAAACCAGATCAGACGCCGCGTTACGCGGCGTCTGATCTGGATTCAAGCTTTTTGAAAATGTAAACCTGTTTCCCTCTCTATAACGACTCCCTCCGAACAACGCACACAATCTTTGTGTCCTAGTGGGTGTCGTTGCAGAGAGGGAGCGCTGTATATAAAATAAACGTTTTTGGTTAATATGCAATGTGTTCTTTTTGTAAGATATAAATTCTCTGCTCTTTATCCATTTATATCTTAATGACTTAATTTTAATTGACAAAAAATATGTACATCAATATTAGTTTTATATAACTTGCCAAGAAAACATTAGCTTATCTATATCGCAGATATATAAACGTATAGATTTCGATAATGATAAATATTAATATTGCTATAACTACACAGAAAACATCACCATATATGTACCGAAGACATGTAACTCTCTGATTTTAGCCATACTATTACGTATAATGAGTATCGTTTAAACTTCCGTAGTATTCTACTCTTGCTTTAACATATTTATATATAAACTTTATAAATATCATTGAAATGGTTACTGCAATAATATCCATTATAGCAATCAACGTTGACAGTGTCCAGTGCACGTATAAAATATTAATTGCTCTAATTTACTTCAATTAGTTTTTAACTATTTCACACTCGTTATTTATCGTCTGTTTTAAGCATCTTACCGCAAAAACAACATCTGAATTGCTTGTTTTGTCTTAAATATTGTTTCAATAAATATTTATGACGTTTAGACTGAAGACATATCGTATTGTGCCATACTATTTTAAAAATTGCATTTTTACTTCATTAGTAGTAATACAGTTTAACCTCTCTATTACAACCACTAAACAGAAGGTTAATTGATTGAATAAAAGACAGGTGACAGCTTAGAGCAAGGTGACAGTAAAACAGAAAGCTCCTAAAGGAGCTTTCTGTTTTACTTCCACCTTGCTTTAAGCCATCACGTGCCTAACACACATTATAAGTAACATAATTTAGTGGTTGTAGTAGAGAGGTTTTATTTTAGAGCTTAAAGTTACTACATTCCTGAAACACCAAAACATGCCCAATGTTAAGATATCGTAACGTCAATTATATTAGCGTTATGATATATTTTAATAACAGTTTTGTCTGGTTGTTTAGACATACCTGCGGCAAAAGTAGACATAAAATACAATACTATTACAGTAGAATCTCTCTATTACGACCACTCCAAAGAAGGCTAATTGCCTGTATAAAAAACAAGTGACAGCTTAAAGCAATGTGAAAGTGAAACAGAAAGCTCCTGTAGGAGCTTCCTGTTTCATTTTCACATTGCTTTAAGCAAACCCCTGTCCTAAACGACTAATATTTGACACAATTTAGCGGTCGTTATTGAGATGTTCTACTGTATTTCGCTTCCTTGATACATAGAAGCTATTTTCAAGATCGCAAGACAATGTGGTTCAAATAAAACCCTTGAATTGCACTCATAAGTATTCTGTCATTTTATTTGACGGTACAGACAGTAATAAACACATTAAACCCTAGCTACGAGTATAGTCGTCATTTAGATTAGTGTTCCAGTTAAGAGTATCCATATCCTATAAGAACAGTGTAGAGTTAGGTGAGAGGGCTTTAGTCCTCTGATCTAGGTCTGCACTAATTATTATTTTGCAATACATTGTTAAAACAAAACCTATTTGATCAGAATTGGACGAGTCTTTTTTTAAAAAGTGGAGTGTCCATTTGAGGTGTCAGGGCGGAATGAGTTATAATGATAGGAAATAGCCTTGTCAGCTACATATACAAATGTCCATTACAGGCTTTCCAGAACGTTCAAGAGAGAAGACTTTATTGGCGCCGAATTCGCATAAAATCAACTGTGCAAACAGTTAGGATACTGGTCATACGCCACGTTAGGATTCAAAATTTTTGTTTGACACTAGTGTCGTTATTTCTGAAGCCATACTATATTAAATCTTACTTTGGAACGCTCTTGCAAACCACAATAGTGATGCAGATGAAAATAAAGCGGTGGAGGGATAAAACCCTCACTATTAATATTGTAAAAATCAACCCTTAATAGTCAACAATGGATTAGACTTATTTTGAAATTGGAAATGTCAATTAAAAGTTTCAGGGGTGAATGAGTTAAATAATTATGTTCAGCTGCTTTTTCAACAAAGTCAAACCATACCTAAGAATGCTTATTGCACACGTCTAAATTGTTAATATTGAACATTTTATGTACTTATTGCAGTGTTTCAGTAAAGTCAAACCTTACCTTTCCAAATGTATAAGTCTGATGTACAATGTATACCGTAAACATATAAAGAGTGTGTCTAACATACGCCTTCCTTTATATTAACAGTGTCATAATGACCCGACAAACACATTTACTGACAAATCGTAAGTTTATCGCCTGCTTTTATTTCATTTATGAAATAATGCTAGATCTAATATGAAATAGGAAATATGTTCTGCACAACTACTTTCGATTATTGGTAGCAAAGTTCAAGGTCATGCCACAGTGACTTGGGAATTGTACTTGACATTCAACAATCCAAACATGTACTCACTCACACTCCATAACAGCTGTGGTTAACCTTTTCGGCGCCGAATTGGCATTCACCTTTGCTAACAGTTTGGATCCTGATCAGACGCCACGAAAAGCGGCGTCTGATCAGGTTCCAAACTATTTGACACTCGAATCAATATTAATATTTCTTAGTCATACTACATTAAATCTTACTTTGAAAAGATTTTGCGGACAACAATATTGAAGCTGAAGACAATAAAGCGGCGAAGGGTTAATACTTCACCATTTAGTTGGCGCCGAAAGAGGAAATATGCTCCAGACAAGAATAATTAAAGAATGGGCGAAAAGGTGAAGGTCAAGGTAACAGTTAACTGAAAATGGTTCAAACCACTCCACCACTCTGAGATGCACTTACACACGAACTTTGGTAAAGTATGCGTTACATGTATGCTCTAGATACATTTCTTTTCTATATTAAGGTCTAACAGGTTAAGGTCAACGCACAATAGCCTAAAAGTATCATGGGACACTGAACTGTTCCAGTTGAGAAGATGTTAATCTTTCCCGTTTCAACGCAAACGAAACGCAAACCAATTGCATATTCTAACTATTCATTTTTTCTGAGTTGCAAACAGTTTGAAGCCTGATCAGACGCCGGGTTACCCGGCGTCTGATCTGGCTCCAAACTGTTTAGAATGTAAATAAAAGTTTAAGCATAACGCGTTTATTGGGAAAGAATAATATATTCTCCGCTGAAATCAACTAACGTTGGTACATCTCACAGGTATTGTATGTGCAACATACTCCGGGAAAATAAGACACGAACGGACGGACGGACACACGCACCGCAATCAATATATGGGTCCAAGTTAAGCTTTGGGGCATAATTACTTCTCCACTCTAATATTTTTGCCGTGTCAAAACGTTTCTTCCTTCAAAAATCAACATGTGTAATAAACTGAACTTATATAGTGGCATATGACTTAAAAACGTATGGCATAGCTCAACTTCCAAAATGATTGTCATGTTAAATTTTAAAAACAAAAATCATGAAAATAGGTTGTTATCCCCTTTTTAATCTTGTTTCAAGGATAACTACTATTTCTATCTTGCTCACTGCTCTTTAATAGATCGATTGAATAATTCAGAGGAACATATACGACAAAATGAGTGACCTTAATATGGCTTCATACAGACCTAATTATGCCCTAACTGGCAGTATTGGAAGTGTAAGGAAATTACTGCCATGGATTATCTGCTTATGGAAGCTGTATGACTGTTATCAATCCTACATATGTCTGATTTTTGCATTTATGTTACATTAGAGAAGATGTAAAATTGTGCCCGTTTTACGAAGCTAAATGAAAACGCAAGGTAATAAAATGAACAATGTTTACCCCATTTGTCCCCACGATCCAATATATGGGACATAGGCAAACAGTGTAGACTCTGATCAGACGCCGCATTATGCGGCGTCTGATCAGAGTCTTCACTGTTTGCTGATAGGAATTTCAATATAAAACTAAATGAAAATGAAAATTTTGACCAGGCATCCCTTTTTTTAAAAAATGGACTAATCCAATATAAAACATGGAGGAATCCACTTTGCATATATTGGTTAAGATTCTGTTGATTCATTTGTTATTGCATTACAAACGGTTTGGAAGCTGGTAAAACGCCGGATTTCCTGTGTCTGATCTGGCCCTAATATGTTTGCAACAGACATAAGGGTTTTAAATGAAAACGTTTATTGGAAAATAATACCGTCTTCTTCATAAGAAAAACTGAGTTAGACAGGCGTAAATTTCTCTTGATGATTAAAGCAAGCAAACTTTATTAGGTTTGTTCTTGGTTTAGATAGTAGATCGCACATTGGCAAAGAACAGTTTACTAGTCTGAATGGGTTGCCTGTGTCCAAAAGGGTTGAGCAGATTATGCTATCTCATGTTCACAAAATTAAATACGTTTCTGTCCCTGAGTACTTAAGTGATAATTTTAAACATTTGAATTCTGTTCATAACCGAAACACAAGATCAAGTAAAATTGCTAGTCAAAATGGAGATTTTTCTAATATGACTTTTTCTGATACTGGGCGGTTTGCCAAGCCCAAGGTACGTGGTTTTGGTGAAAAATCATTTGCTTGGCACGGTATTGAGTCTTGGAATAGTCTCCCACAGTATTTAAGAGACATCCCTGACAATATGAGGTTTAAACTGTCCACCAAGAAACATCTTTTAACTACAATATAAAGTGCAGTATTTTCAGTGTTATAAGTATGATTCTTCTTGATGGTTGTGTTTCAGTGAGTTGCATTCATTGAGACAGGACCATTGGGAAGAATCATTTAACTGTAAAACCTTATTTACTCGGGCTTTAATGACTTTGTGTATGTTTCCTAATATATATTTACAGATTAATATATTAAATTTTTATGAAACCAACTCTATTTGATATCAAAATGTCATATCTTGTATGTGACAGATTGATTGATTTTTTTAAAATTCATTCAATTCTTTTTAAATCTGGGTAAAGTTCTGTTTCTTGTAGGACCTTTTAAATTATCGCAACGCGGCATATATTGTGCAATAACTTCCGTTTATGGTCATATAATTTATTGAGTGTTATACATAATTATTCTTATGCCAGTAACATCATAACAAGTTTATGATAAGAAGTCTACTTATGTCTTTCAATAATAATTCATAATTTAACTAATGCAATATGTGATATTTTCATAAACTGTGTGATCTTGAAGCCTGCCAGGTATTTTCGTGTCATTAAATCATTATTTTGTTTATGTAACCAATGCATGACTTTCATGGATCTGCCACTAGTATCGGGACCACAATGGAAATAAGGGAAAATATATTTTCTCTTTTTTGTGCGGTCCTTGGTATTGGTGAGCATATCATGTGCATTTTCATGTATATGCATTATTTGTTATAGTTTTCATTATATGTGTATGCATTTGTCTTGCCATGTTATGCCACTATTGCCAAAATAAAATCAATCAATCAATATTTACAACCGCAAATTATTACAAGAAAGCTAAAACACAAAAAACATAACCAAAGAACATCTTCTCGTAAATGTAGTTAAGTATTTGTAAAGACCAATAATAATGTTTGTTTTCTGTTTATAGAATAGCAGCTGTCAAAATTAAAAAAGTGAACCATGTAGCTTATGAATGACCTGTCTGCCTTACATTAATCCAGGTGTAACCCTTTCGGAGCCAAATTAACCGAAAGGTTTTAAACCACTTCACCGCTATATTGCCGTCCATTTCAATATCGTTTTCTGCTGTAGCGTTTTAATGTTAGATTACGGGTTGAAACCGTAGTATGACTTAGGAAATATCGATACCAGTGTCAAATAGTTTGGATCCTGATCAGACGTCCACATTAAAATAACTATTTGCATAGTCGCCTTTATGCGACTTCGGCGGGGAAAGAGTTAAGCTGCATTCCGTATCATTAATGAATTAATTAAGTATACTGTGAAATAGTTATACTAGAGAGGTTTTATCTAAATTCTTTAAAACAATATTACTATGTGTCATTTGGATAAAGTGACTATGTTTGAACTTAGCAAACTTTCGAACTTTCGAGTTTCAGACTCTTTTAGTGAAGTGGCTAAGCAACCAATATAGATGCAGGAAATGGCTCATTTATTAGAGCATAGTAACATTAAGTTAGGAACCCATTCTACTGTCTGGGCCTAATATAAGTACAGTGTAACCTGCCTTATCCGACATCCTTCGGTACCAACTGGTGATGTCGAATAAATCAGTGTGCGAGTTAAAGCATGTTCTAGATATACAATCGAACGTTGCTATTACATACTCGCTTAACTGGAACATAACAGAATAAGCCAGGTTATACTATACAGTCAAATATATAAAAATATTCTAACACACTTCGCGCACGCCCCTATATAAACAAAGAACGAACGTTTTCAATAGACCTCTTACGCGCTAAAACGTTCTAACGTGACGTCATATGGCTTCGAAAATGCGTACGCCAAGAAATGTAGCGCCGTTGCTTCGGTGCAAATTAAGGTTAAATTATGTGTTAGAATCGAAATAATAGATTAATACCAGTGTTTTATCTAACAATCGAACACGGGTAGTCGTAGAGATGCTTGTAATTAAACCAATCGGCCTAAAGGCATCGTGATTAAATTACTACGCATCTCAACTCCTACCAGTGTTCGATTGCACGATAAAACACTGGTATGAATTTATTATTTCTTAATTTGAAGTGTTTAAAGAGAGGTGACAACTCAATGCATAAGGAAAGCAATACAAATGCAGAGTTTTATGTATTGTTTGTCTCCTGCATTAAGCATACACCTACGTCTAAATTCCTAAAATGGAGATATTAAGGTCTGGTCAGAATATGCACTTATATAGAAGAAAATTTGTACGAGGTTGCAAACAAGTAATTACTTTAAACAATATAAATGTAACGCACTAAGCTCTCACATTACTGGTATTGGTTTGGCTTACTTTCCAACCGGCTTGAGCCACGTCCTTCCTTTAAGGCCTTTCGCTCACGGAAGTCTGTCTTGCGGGCGAGCGGATATGCGTCTTGGCAACATAGACTTTTTCCGTACGTGCTTATACTAGAAAATTTATATAAAGGAAATGTTGATACGAATTAGTATAATCCTTCATAGCGCAGTGAGTAGAGTGATTGACTTGCAATTCAATGGTCATAGGTTCGAGACCCATCCGATCCAAATATTTTTTTAAGTGTCCGATTTATTGACTTGTCAATCCATAACGCAGTGATCAAGGGACATGCTATGTTTAGTCTTCGTTGATTAGAATAATTGATGTTATATACAGTCCAATTATATGTCCACTTACATGTACGTTTTAGTTTAATGACTTACAAGTCAATAAAATCGGTAAACATGTATACGATTTGATCGAACTATAAAGCCACACATTGGAGCTTATCAAAACGTCAACCTTTTCAAGATCAACATTGCCCATTATTATTACGTTTAAACAATATAGTTAACCTTGTATGCAAGTGCATGAATAAATAAAAGCGCATTTTAATGACAGAATTTTAATCTTAAGGTAAGTAATTGTATCTCAACTTCAAATTGCCCCCATTTTAATAAGAAAATCTGTTATAACAACAAGTCCTGACTGTAATATGTTTTTATTTTTTCTGACCAACTGTTTCATCAACCACATATTTGAATAAAATGAAAACAAAATACATTGAATGAGTCAGTTTTCTGTAATTCAATTTTTTTAGCATTTTTCAAAATTTAAATAGCTGATGACATC
The DNA here is from genome assembly GCA_922989275.2 of Gari tellinella. Taxonomy (NCBI): domain Eukaryota; kingdom Metazoa; phylum Mollusca; class Bivalvia; order Cardiida; family Psammobiidae; genus Gari; species Gari tellinella. The sequence continues at coordinate 25,847,151 of OV277856.1, read as the reverse complement.
TTTCTGAACACCTTTATTCAAAATGTTTTTAGCTTTTCTTGTAATGAATGTTGTGGACTACTTAGTGGTCTATACTTATAGTCATTAGCTTTATTTATTTTTGAGGGAAAAAAATCATCAAAAGTCCAGGTTTTTGTCAGAAAAGAGACCTTAAAGACAAACCACACTATAGATTTTGCTTATATTTTCACCCATTAATTCGAAGCCTATTATCGTTCTTCATGAAAAATTTCATAACAATTGTATGGAAACTAAGCGCACATGCGAAGTACCTTAACACATACAATAAGCATTGTTCTGAATTATGATATAGCTATGCTTAAGATGTACAGGGCTCCCTCCCAAGGGGAGACACAGATTGTGTGTGTTGTTCGGAGTTACAGAGAGGGAAATTAAGATTTTGCTTATATTTGCAAACATCTTGAATCCAGATCAGACGCCGCGTAACGCGGCGTCTGATCTGGATTCAAGCTATTTGTCACTCGTCATTATACTTATTCTATCAAAATGTCCATTTATATGTAGCTTTAAGAAACAGTAAAAGCGTTATACATAATTGTCCTGTTTAGGGAACTGCGGCAATGGTCGTTGTAAGGAGGGAACCGTTGTTCGGTTGGCCGTTGTAGAGAGGGAGTACTGTATATAAAACAGACGTTCGATCAAGCAAAACTGATGACGTCCCCACACCAATAAGCCCACGATGACCAGAGCTGCAAGGAATGGGGTGAATGTATCATTACATGGCTTTGGCCGGACGTATTTCTTCTTAGAAACAACAACAACAACCATAGCCAAACTGGCCCAGAGGGAAATCTAACTACACGTGCCTCCGCGTTTGATATCATGTATTCTGATAGAATCAATAATTGAACAATTGTTGAAACCACGTTTTCTGGTTGGAATCACGTTTTAAATGAAAACATATTATTTTACAATGTAATAAAATACAGAAAGTGTTTTTTCTGCAATATGCTGCAAAATGATAAACAATTTAGACCCATTCAATGTCTTACATAAGAGCGCAATAGTTATTTGCAAACAGTATGGATTACACGAGGTCTAGTCAGGACCCAAACTGTTTAACACTCATGGCAATGTTTAACACTCATGTCAATGTTTCTGAAGTCCAAATATATAACATCTAAATATGAAAACTAGAAGCAGGTGACAATAATTTCATGGCGTCATGGCAGTGACGGGGTTAAACAGATTTCATTGTCATCATAAGGACAGTAACACTTCTCCATTACGACCCCTAATACGAAAGCTAATTGATTTGCATAAAAGACAAGTGATGGCTTAACGTCAGAAGCGTTCTATTTTACTTTCATCTTGCTTAAAGCAGTAGGCTGTCGTTAACACCTAATAAGTATCACAGTTTAATTGTCGAAAAAGAGAAGTTTTACTGTATCTAAAGTGGGTAAGACGTTATTCTTTCCCGTTTAAACACAAACGAAATGCAAACGCAAAGCACTCAAATGGAGAAAATGACATATTTTTGATAATAATGATTATTCAATTTAATCTGAGTGGCGAACAGATTGGAGCCTGATCAGACGCCGGGTTACCCGGCGTCTGATCAGGCTCCAAACTGTTTGCATAGGAAATAACAGTTTTTGCATAAATGCGTTTATTAGGAAAGAATAATGTCTACTCTACTGTAGCAAATATATGTTAAGTGTCACACTGGCGCCGCAGTTACAAAGAACACCGTGTCTTGCATTGTGCGCAGCAATGGACAATATAGCCATTGGACGTAGTTTTACCAGCCTTTTAAGAATTTACTGCAAAGTTAGGTATTAAAAATTGTCTGTCTATACCATATGTCTCTGATAATGCTATATAATAGCCAAATATATTGGTTCATATCTCGTTGCCGACAGACATTAACTATAGTTGTGTTCTATTGCAATGATTATAGGCACTGACAAAACATTCTTTCCTTTCCTTTCCCATTCCACAAATGAGTTTTAAGTCTGTGTGCTGCCTCAAATATAAGCAGATTTCAACATATGAGAAGGTATGGCGTATACAGTATAATCGAAACCTTCCGGAATGAGATACATACAGTTAAACGTTGCTTGAGCCCTTCATTTCCATGACGTCATCTGCTTTAAACTTTTTAACTTCAAATTCTAAGAATTACATCGGCAGATATGGTCGACTGTGTAGCGTGCTCAGTGGTCATGGGAGTAAACGTACATTCGGCTTTGCGGTCATTCGGGCTGAAAAAAGAATATAACTTTGAACTTACACTTTTTATTTTGACTTTAGAGAGATTGAAAATAGCGTAACCCATTCGGATCCTGATCAGAAGCCACGTAAAATGAATAACCCTTGTAGTCTGGGTAAGGGGTTGAATTTTGTTTGTTTTGTTTGTGTCCGTTAATTAACAGTTTTTTTTATTCAAACATACGTGTACGTCTTTATTGAATGACTGAATAGATTAAAAAAATGTCTTCGGTTTCCTTAACGTTTTGGTTATACATGTAGTAATGCTGTTTTGGAAATTGCGTTACTAAGTAATATGTTCATACTCCTCCATTTTTACGGCTGATAGTTTTCATGTGGTACACTTTTATGATTATACTTATCGAACGATAAAAGATAACTGTTTATGTCTGTATTGTCATATAAAATATTTTCTATTTAATGTATAGGCTTTTGTAATACTTTTCTTGTACCATATAGTCTTTCAAATGTTATTTGTACATTTTGTACATGTAATACGAAAACAACACATTCTTTGTTTAAATAACATGCAAGCTCTTCAACAGAAACTGTATCTGTTTTGATGTATTTCTATAACGGGTTTTTTATGTTATTAGAAATTGACGACTTTTAACATAATTATGTTTTTTGTCATGTCTTATACGTATACGTATGAATGTGATATGTGAAAGGTATTTAGTTGCTTAATATATATTATGTACTATTGTCTTATTTCTATATTGCTCATACTTATAAGTTTATATCGGTTAAAAGTTATACATAGCTAATGTTAACGTGTTTATGAGTACCGACTTACATAAAAAAATATATATATATTTTCTGTCCTTTATCTTCCCTTGTACCTTTAAGTACGTTCCACGCTCCGATAAAACACATACACCTTTGCTGAATGTGACACTGTTGTTATGTTAATGGACTAGATACGTATATGCTGCTGTACATACCGTGAAGAAAACTTTATTATTTCCTTTTTAAACACAAACGAAACGCAAACGCATTCCAATTTAATATAGAAAAGCACAACTTTTTGACAATTATGGCAAACAGTTTTGAGCCTGATCACACGCGGGTTATCCGTCGTCTGATATGGCTCCGAACTGTTTAAAAAGAAATAATAGTTTTAGCGTAAACGCGTGTATTGGGAAAGAATAACGTCTTCTCCATGGTATGTTTACTAAACTCTTAGGAATGTACTGCTAAATTGTGTATTTTAGATATATGTTCCTATATGCATTTAGCAATAGTAAAATTTGCCAATTATATATTGCTTTATATATATTTTCCGACAAATATTAACCTACTGTATGCCATAGTCATTATGTAATTGTAGTCATAAAAATATGTCGTCTGCAGCAATTCTCTTTCAAACCGTTTGTTCTAGATACTATCAAGAGAAAGAGAGGGAATCAAACGATTTGAACACATGTGAGACACCAGTTTCTCGGCGTCTCATCTCGATCCTAACTTTTCGCAACAGTTACTAAAACTTTGTCCGCATCGTGTGGAAGATTACCTTGTGTTGTACATGTATATGCATTTCACTGATTTAAGGCAGTGCCAGAGCATTCGGTCAATTCCTTGTTCTCTTTATGATTAGCAATTACAGCGGAGAAAACGTTATTCTTTCCCAATAAACGCGTTTACTCTAAAACTATTATTTCCAGTGCAAACAGTGTGGAGCCTGATCAGTGTGAGCCACTACGATTAAAATAGATAGTCAGGATTGTCAAACAAGTGTCCTTTTCTACATTTTTTGTGTTTTGCGTTTGCGTTTCGTTTGCGTTTAAACGGGAAAGAATAACGTTTTCTCCACTGTAGCAATTAAGGTCTTGATGTAACCGCAGATATGTATATGATACTTCATTAGAAAATGTAGATTTAACTACCAAAAACATGAATACAGTTAATGCATTCGAAGTTAGCGACAAGTATACTACATGTAGTTATTTACAAACATTGTACCGTTGAAGGGTACAGTTGTCCTATTTAAAAAGTGTAAACCCATATTATAGTACTTCAATATGAATCCTCTGTCTTAATTTGATCCAAACTTTAACAATGGACACACATGCATTTATCGAGAATTATGATGTATTTCAGTGCACTTTACACGTAATACGAATATTGTTTTCCCATGCATCTACCCTAATATGTCGTTGATATACATGTAGCGTTGGTTTTTTTCAATATAATTCTAAACAGTACATGTTTATTCGGAAATAACATATTCCTATATTTAACCTTCTTTCCGCTGTGAAATTAACGACCGCATAATATGTCATCTGCATCATTCTAAAAGTTCATGTACAGACATATTCTGTCAGAAACACTACCAACAGAGTGTCAAATAGTTTTGAACAACTGTCACGATTTCGCCTAAACATACAGAAGGTTAACATCATCAATAAGCCATCCTCTAAATAGATTTGAGCAGTACAGCGGAGAAACGTTATTCTTATCCGTTTAAACGCAAACGAAACGCAAAACACATTGCAGTAAAATGGAGAAATTGACAACATTTTGATAATTCTAACTATTCATTTTAATGTGAGTGGCAAACAGTTTGGAGCCTGGCTCCAAACTGTTTGTATAGGAAAAGAATAACGTTTTCTCAACTGAACCATGACAAAACAATCCTTATTGCATTGCAACATTGTACAGACTAAGCACCGTTGTCATCCCAGGCTCTGTATCTGAGTTTGTTCTACACTTCCAAATATCGTATGTTATGCAGCTACATAAAACGTTTTAGATAAATATGGGTGTCAAACAGTGTAGATCAAGACCAAGCACCGTGTCTTTGACGCGGCAGCTGGCCTTTAATAACATTTTTCGTATTGCAATAAGGCAGGTTTTGTCATGGCACAGCTCATTTAAAATCGACACACATATATACTGTGATCAAAGAATTTGTTCATTTTAGTTTGATTTAAAAAAAAAAAAAAAAAGAAGGAACGAAATATCTTGATCTAAGGCTTTTCTTACATGTCACTAAGCCCGTGTAATTCAGTCCACAAACAATTTACCCCTAGTTTAATTGAAAACAATTGTGAGGCCCTTTAGTCAGACAGCGTAAACGAAACTGACAAATATGAAAGTCTTCTAAGCGCAAGAAAGCAATTTTCTGAAAATTCTCAGACAGAAATTTAACAGCTATTGCCTCCGGGTAATTTTTATGTTTCGTCCGATTAGATTTCTCGGCATATTGATAATAAATATTGTCAAAAGGATAGAGAAGGAGGCATTGGAAAAAGAAAAAGTACTGATAACCATTTGAGTTGCGATAAAATGAACGTCATTGAGAGCACTTCAAGTCTTACCTCAGGCTCAACTGATTTCATTTGCCTTTACAAAGAAAATAATCTATTTGTTCATCGAGTCATAAATTTAGACGCGAGTCTCTCAAAATAAAGTTTCGCCGCAGACTTGCATTCTGTGTGGTTGAGACACGGCTCTTTATATTTTTAACCCTTTTCATTGTCAAATTAGGGTTTTTACTCCTTCGCCGCTACATTGTCAACTGCTGCCATATTGTTGTCTGCAATATTGTTTCAACGTTAGGTTTTAGGCAGTAAACGAGTGTCAAACCGTTACGCGGCGTCTGATCAAGATCAAAACTGTTTGCAAACAAGCATTTTAACGTCATTGCCAGTGAAAGGGTTACAAGAAAGTGAAACTTATCTCACTATATAGTCACATTAGTATGTACTGTAGTTGTTCAGTGCACAATACGTTATATTTCCCAATAAACGGGTTTACGATAGAACAACTATTTCCACTGCAGTGCCAGATCAGACTTCAAACTGTTTGACACTATAATTGAAATAAATTTTCATTTTCAACATGTTACTGCATTGTCTTTGGTTTCCGTTTTATAACTCTTTGCATCCTAGTCACACATTTATGCGTCATTTGCAAACAGCGTACATGTGAGGAGTACACTTGTCCTATGCAAACCGTGTAGACCCTGATCAGAGGGCTCCTTAATGATCCCTCTGACCAGGGTCTACACTGTTTGTCATTTTGACATATATTGTAAAAATCAACCCTAAAAAGTCAAAAATGGACAAGACTAAATTGAAAATTAGAATTGTCCATTTGATGTTTCAGGGAGGAAGGGGTTAAGGCTGTTTCACATCGGCATCTCCACTTTAACCCTTCATCACATACAGTGGAGAAGATGTTATTCTTTCCCGTTTAAACGCAAACGAAACGCAAACGCATAGCACTATTAAAACGGAGAAAATTATAACTTTTTGACAATTCTGATTATTCATTTAAATCTAAATGGCAACAGTTTGGAGCCTGATCGGACGCCGGATAAACCGGCGTTTGATCAGGTTCCAAACTGTTTGCATTGGAAACAATAGTTTTAGTACAATTGCGTTTATTGGGAAGAAATAACGTCTTCTTCACTAAACCTTGTTTCTTCTTTTTGAAGCCAGGTGAAAATAGAGCAGATTGAAATGCATTTGCCAACACGTGCCAACGCCATGCTTGAAGCAGTTTTTCATTTCAAAACGGGATTTCCCCTGATGTAATTGTTTATTGATACTTTTTTATAGAATTTGAAAATAAAATTGAAATTTGAAAAACGAATGTGTTAATTGCATGTCTGGTATTCAAGGAATAAAAATTAATATTGTGCGGCACATGACCAGTGCAATTTTAATGGAGTAACCTTCAACACGCCATGCCGGTTTCGTCTGTGAAATGTCTCGTTTGAATTTCTTAGAGTATATGTATCTGACTTACACCAATTCAAACCTAGTTACGCATATAGGCGTCATTAACAGCCAGTTTACCTGTTTATATTACACATGCCCTGTACAAACAGTATAAACCATAATCAATGGGCTCCGATCAGGGTCTGCACTGTTTGTCATTTTGCTATATATTGTAAAAACAAGAGTACATATTGAAAACTTGTTAGACTAAACCGAAAACTGGAATTGTCCATTTGAAGTTTCAGGGAGGAAAGTGTTAACTCTTTCATTGCCAAGTTTTATCGTCTGCTTTTACCCTCTTACCGACAAAATATCGTCTGCATTGGTAGTGTCGTCTGCAATATTCTTAAAGTCAGATGTAGGTCTGATTTGACTGAACAAATGTCGATACGAGTGTCAAACAGTTAGGATCCTGATCAGACGCCGCGTTACGCCGCGTCTGATCATGGTCCAAACTGTTTCTCCAAAGTAGCCTTTTGGCGCCGTTGGCAGTGAAATAGTTGATGGGAATACCCGTAGTGTGCCAGAGAGTTTGGACGCATGGTTGAGATCGACGAACGTTAGGCAGATTAGAGTTGTATACGCGCAGGTCGGAGGCGGACTGCGACTGTCGGACTTCGACTTTCAAGCAGGGCCCGTCTCAAAGAGGTTTTGAAAGCCTAAAACCTGCATTATTGCAGCAATAAATGCCTATCCATATTTGAACGCTACATTATAGCTGTTGAATTTTAAAACATTAAATGGTGTTAAAGCATATCGTTAGAACTCTTCTCGTCGGACCTCGACTCTCATTGCACATAATCAGGATAGAAAGATGAATAAACGCAGGCGTTTAGCAGACATTATTTTACTACAGGCTAAAGGTTAAGAATGAAATATGCGTGGAGACCTGTAAAGGTATCCTTCCGAAACGCCCGCACCTAATTTGAAAAGAAATTACTTTCTTTAGCTGGATTGTTTCGATCATACATACGTTAATTCTGAGGCATTTTAAAGAAAATGGAAATCAAAGTAAAAAATAGATAGATAAGGAAGCAATTTCTATTGCTTCATGTTGGCTACCGATCTGACATACTTTGGAGAAAACGTTATTCTTCCGCATTGTAATAAAATATAGAAAATGACATTTTTTTTAACAATTCTGACTACCAGTTTTAACCTGAATGGTAAAACGTTTGGAGCAATTAAAAATAATAGTTTAAGCGTAAACGCGGTTATTTGGAAATAAAACGTTTCTCTACTGTACTCTGCACGCTGCACACGGGGCAAAAACTGCTATCCTAAACAGCAAACAGGGGTAACTGAACACCCTACAGTCTATGGTGTTGAACGTTTGCACTTTAATGGACTACCCTAGCTGACAGTATACCTATAACAGTCATACTCATTATAGATTGTTCCGGAGTAACAAGTAGAAGTAAAATTCACAAGTTTGAAATTTGCATAACATTCAAATCAAATCAAATCAAATCAATATTTATTTATTGTCGGAACAGTTTTTAACATGTAACATAAGCTATGTATAGCTTTTTACCGACATTACAGACGACAAATTTAGCAAGCGTTATTATGTCTCCGAGAAAGGGTTAAAATGCGACGGGTTGAATTTGGCATAGAAAAGTTTATAAGTCTCGCGCAAATATTGAATTGGCTGACATTTTTCAAGTACATAAGTTTGGGTCCAGATATGACGCCGACAAGCCATTCGTCTAGTAACGACTAAAATTGTTTCACACTCATAGTGGCAAGTTTCTTCAACTAGAAAGGATTAACATTACTTTTGTATAGGGTTCAGGGAGAATACCGTTACATATCGTCCATGAGCTTGACCTTTAGCATGCTATAAAATGGTGTCTGCTTAAACTCATGCGTTTCTTCATCTTTCTATCCTGATTATTTGCCATGAGAAAAGAGGTCCGACGAGAAGAGTTCTAACGATATGTTTACACTCCATTTAATGTTTTAAAATTCAACAGCTCTAATGTAACGGTCAAATATGGATAGGTATTGATTGCCGCAACAATGCAAGTTTTAGGCTATCAAAACCTCTTTGAGACGGACCCTGCTTGAAAGTCGAAGTCCGACAGTCGCAGTCCGCCTCCGCACTGCGCGTATACAACTCTAATAGTGGACACCGCTAGATTATCGATAAACTGCCCCGCGCTGGCTTGCGAGCCCGTCAATGTTCGGCTCTTACCGCTCGGTATTTACGGAAACTCCCGACGACTCTTTGAACATATTAATTTTATTTTCAATTTGAAAAAGGACCAAATTAACATTAACTTACACTTCTTAAATTTATATCAAAAGAAAGAACAAATATTCAAGTATACGAGCCCGTTTGCACAGAATTGATATCGATTTGTATAAATGCACAAGGTCGTGTTATATTATCCGTGTCGAGGCTTATTTTCAGCATTTTACTCTTTGTTTAATGTGATTAATAGGTGTCTTTTTCAACTTAAAAAAGGATCAAAATCTTATTAAAATATCTTTTCAAAACAAATTTCATCATAAAGGAAAATGATTAAGCTAACACGGACCGTTTGCACAGGAACGATATCTGTCCAGAAAAAAAAGTTATTACAAGTTATGTAAAATTGTCCTTCCTATTTTAATGCGCGAAAATGAGAGCAAGTGAGCCACCTGAGTGTCCACTATTCTGCCCAACGATAACTGTACTGGGTCCGGACTGAACCTGAAGTTACATATACGGCATCACTAACTTTTGAGACTCTTGATAGAAAATATCTCAAAGAATGAATTCATGTAAAAGAGAGATGACCTGGACACATGCAGCCATCTACATGTACCCTACTTGTCCGTTGTTTAGGCACCTTGTCCGAAATGGTTTTCTGAACATACTAACATTTCTTTTGAAGGGGTTCTCTAACGAAGTTGAAACGCAGATAACTTATGAAAAATATTCATATGCATATCTCCAAAAAACGCAAAATCAACCCAGATATAATATTACTAAAAATATTAGCATGTTATATTTAAGCAGGGATGATGTTACATGCAAATCCTTTCTCCCATGGCTTGCTACCAATTTTTAAAGCATATGGTGACGTGACCAAGGTCGACAGTAAAGCAGAAAGCTCCCAAATAAATGTTCTGTTTTATTTAAAAGCATGCTAAAGCCTAAATTTGTCAAGGGCTGGAAATGTTCCTTATTTTATCAGGACGTTATAGAAGCATGAAATGGCATTTCTATGGTGATGTGTAAATGCGCCGAAGGGTGTTTTATCATCGCGCTATCTAGATGATATTTTTAATATAGACAACCCATTTTTTGATACGTTGTTTCCTTTTATTTACCCAAAAGAATTACGCCTTAATAAAACAAACGAGTCAAATTTATCGGCACCATTTTTAGATTTGGATCTTTTAATAAATAACGGTATTGTTTCTTCTAAGATTTACGATAAACGAGATGATTTTGATTTTAGTATTGTAAACTATCCTCATCTAGATGGCGATGTTCCCCGTTCTACATCTTACGGGGTTTATATTTCACAACTTATTCGTTTTGCTAGGGCTTGTACCTCTGTTGAGGACTTCCACATTCGTAATAAAACTATTACTGAAAAGCTTCTTAAACAGGGGTACAGATTTCATAAACTTCGTAAAACATTTTCTAAATTCTTTTATAGAAATCTTCCTCTCATTAACAAGTATAAATGTAACTTAAAGTCTTTTCTGCGGCAAGGTATTTCACATCCGGAGTTTTATGGTGATGTGATTTACAGACTTCGTAAGATTCTTGGACATATGCATTTTCAAAACCTATTTGTGAAACGTATTAGATTTTTCCTCAAAAAAGATTATGATCCAACTATATTGCTGCGCACTTCACGTTTGGTTATCGATCAATCTACAATTGATAACTATGCTTTCCTCTTTGGTTGTGCGACGACAGACAGGGCTTAGCACTACATGATGATGTATCTCTAAAGCCGTCCTTAACCGGGAGAGTTATGTCGGATTTTCGTGCTTTGGTTTTTCTCTCCCTCTCTGTCGTACCCTAAACCCTCCCATGTCTTACAGTTACTCGTGACTACAGACTATTCGCTTGAGTACAATTTGACCGTTGCCATAGTGGGTTATTTTTAACACGGGCTTGAATGTTTAATTCTTTCCCGTGTTACTAATAATCCTGTCAGAGAATTTTGTTAGATGGTTTACATGTATTTACTTACTGTGCTGGCGGTCTTTTTGATTGTAAGGTTGTGGAACAGGGTTTATATTTTATGTACACTGTTCGTCTTTATAGGTGAATATAGGAGATAAGTGTGAGGTTGGGCGCCCCTAAACCCAGGTTTAACCCCCCAGTGGTTGTTAATAATTAATTAATTTATAATTGATTATTGATTGCTACTGACCGTACCAAGGCGGGCTCCTATGTTCACTTAGCTTTATGTTTGTCTTGCGTGTTGTTTTCTATTTAGTGTGTAGATGAAGGAATGGTATTGCGTGTGTGTGTGTGTGTGCTTGTTATGGTATGGCTGTGTGTGTGTTCTGCTTTAGAGATGGGTGTATTGTTTGTGTTGCGTTTCCTGCTTGAGTCTTCTTTCGTATTTATTTCTATAGAGCGAGTAGTTCACCGGTTACCCCATAACATGTTTCTAGCGTTGAAAATAGGCGACCACATAAAGTAGACTGAAAGTAACGCAGAATGCGCATTAAAGCGCATTCTGCTTTACTTTCAGTCTGCTTTTAGGTACTGTCTGCTAGAATATAGAAAATATTTTATATGATACATGTACATAACCATGACTGTATCAAATGGACATTTTTTTCAGTGAAGGAATACATGAATAGGCGGCAAGTTGCGTATCTATAAAGTACATATAATGGGTTAAAAGTTGGTTTCGATGGCTCAAGATAAATGACCATTGCATAATTCAATCATCGTGTTTATACTGTAATCTGGTTGACGCTATTTCACAATTCACTAGCATATTCAATCACAGGTCACTCTGTGAGGGATCGATGCTTTAATAATTAGATTTATAAGATGAAACCCCACAGTTTGATAATCGTACGGAGTAGCGTGGTATCTTTTCTGATCTTTAATCCTTTTCCCACTAGATTGTTTTAAGTATTGAAAATGGATGGTTGCTCAAAACTGGTGAAAGTAAATAAGAATGCTCCTTAAGGAGCATTTTATTTACGTTCAGTCTGCTTTAAGCTACCAAAGAAGATATAGGAAATGTTTGTGTGTTTGTATATTGATGACTGTATAAAGTGTAACTACATGTACCGATGTTTTACTGTGAAGAAACCGTTATTGTTTTCCAAAAAAACACATTTAGGCTAAAACTATTATTCCCATTGCAAACAGTTTGGAGCCTGATCAGAAGCCGGGCAACTCCAAATTGTTTGCTATTCAGAAAAAAAAGTAGTCAGAATTGTCAAAGGTTGTCGTTTTTCTTCTTTTTATTGCAATGCGTTTGCGATTCGTTTGCGTTTCAACGGGATAGAATAACGTGCTCTCCACTGTAAGAGGGTGGGTGAATTAATGGCGAAAAAAGGTGTAGCTCTGGAGTGCTGGGTTATTCCTGTCACTGTCCAGTGTGCGCTGGTACAAACATAAAAGTGGTTTGTTTTGGTTTTGCTTTAAATTCAAGTCAAATTCAAACCTGTTTATATATAACAGCTCTTAAACAGCATTTAGCGCTACACTAGCTTACAATTAAAACATAACCCGCTTTTTCATCGTCTGCATTAGTAAATTTTGGTGTAAAACATTGTTATCGAATAATATACTTATTACTACACTTAATGAAAGTCTCTTAGCCGGACCTGTTACTAGTAAAATGAATTGGGCATAGAGTCTTAAGTCCTCACTTGATCAGTAGATCTACATGGTTTCTCATATATGTGGAACAATCCTTATTATACAAATCTACCAAAAGTTCATACCATTTTTAAATCAAGAATAATTGATGGGTTTTTTTTAAGAAAAACTGGCACAATAGTACATGTATTTCGAATTGTAATACTTTATCAACGTACCACTTTTGCAAAGATACATTTTGTTTTGAAAAGTATTTGGATATAATACCACGTATATCACTGGCAAGACTACGGCTATCATTACACACTTTACAAATTGAAACAGGCAGATACAGCCAAAAAAGAACAGAAAGAGCGCTTCGATATTGTACATTGTGTGATAATAGGAATGCAGAAGACGCATATCATTGTATCATAATATGCCCTGTTTACAAGGATTTGAAGAAACAGTACCTGAAACTGTATTTCTATAGACGCCTATGCATGTTTAAATTAATTTTAACAAATGATAGTTACTATATTTATGAAGCTTTGTCTGTTAGATATTCGCTACTATAAAGTATTATCTATACACTAAACTGCACCTATTGTTAATGCAGATACAATGTACTAGTATGGCGGATATGCAAACGCTTAATGTAATGCTCATAGCTATGTCTACTATAGACACTACTATATACACACTAGCTATGAATATTGCATAGCAGTCCATCTTAGTATAACAAGTATCATATATACATGTATATATGTTATTTCCAAATTTACTACATTCTACTACATGTACATGTATAATCATATTGATACGAAATTTGAAAATATGTATTTTCATTTTGTATTCGATATGAAGAGCATGTGACATGTTATACTTATTTTTAAATTACTATGAAATGACGAGAAACTGTAAAATTTACGTCAATAAAAAGAAATTTGGGTCTAATCAGACGCCGAATTACTCGGCGTCTGGTTAAGCCAAAACTGTTTGCAATGGGCATCGGGTATTGGAACAAAACGAGAATGAGTGGGAACTAATGACTTATTTTTTCCTTTGATAAAATGCATATTTCACCACGTCAGTTACAGTGAAGAAGACACGATACTTTCCCAATAAACGCGTGTTCGCTCTAACTATTATTTCCATTGCAAACAGTTTGGAGCCAGATCAGACGCCAGGTAACCCGGCGACTGATCAGGCTTCAAATTGTTTGCCACTCAGATTAAAATGGATAGTTAGAAATGTCGAAAAATGGACTTTTTCTCCATTTAAGCGCTTCGCGTTTGTGTTTCGATTGCATTTAAACGGGAATGAATAACGTCTTCTCCACTGTATCATTATTCTAACGCAGCGTCCCAAACGGTATTACAAAATTATGTGTTGTCGCTCTATGCAGAGATTTCTGTTCGTGATTTGGTTCTTAAGAGCTAAGCGAGATGCTTTGTCTTTACAGATACTTATTTAATTGTGATAGACGAGCGATGTTTTAAGTTTAAGAATAACAAATTAGTCTGGTTCTGACTTTCCTGGCTAAATAGACTGGTTGCTTACTTTGTTTTATACAGTGGGAAAGGCGTTATTTTCCCATTACAAGCATCGGTGCTAAATCCAGTATGTCAATGGCGGACAATTTGAAGACTGGTCTGACGCCGAGTAACTCGCCTGCGTCGGACCAGGCTCAAAACTTTTAAATGCTCAGATGCATTCAATTCATCTATATTTTTAAAACTCAGTAATGTATGTATCTATATTGTATTGCGTTTGCGTTAAGTCGTATACACAGTAAAACCTCTCTATTACGACCACAAAACTTTTTTGAATATTTTGCGTTTTGCAACAGGTGACTTCCTAAAGGAAGATGACAGTTATACAGAAAGCTCCTTTAGGAGCTTTCTGTTTAACTGTCACCTTCCTTTAAGCTGCCACCTGTCCTTTATACAATCAATTAGCATACATTTCAGTGTCCGTAATAGAGAGGTTTTGTACTGTATAAGGAAACGATTAATGTCTTCTCTACTGTAGAAGAATAAAAAACATATCTATATTCTCGTATTATGTGTTACATTGCTCATAAAAATGCATAGATATAAACACGTTGTGGTAAAACACAAATACCGATATTTGAATACAGTGGAGAAGACGTTATTGTCTCCCTTTTAAACGCAAACTAACTGCAAAGGCACTGCACTAAACTGTCGAAAATTACTGATGTTTCCAATAATTAATTTTATCTGAGTGGCAAACAGTTTGGATCTTGATTTGACGCCGGGTTACCCGGCGACTGATCTGGCTCTAAAGTGTTTGCAATGGATATAGAAAAAGGTACAAAGTGAAAGTTTACTTTCAGTCCGAATGTCATTCAGATATACATGTATAATAATACTTTCAGCGTAAACGCGTTTATCGGGAAAGAAAAAACGTCCTCTCGACTGTACCAGTATCCCTAGAGTGGGCCTTATTTATATATGTAGACAGAATATGCCTGAATGGAACCACCAAAAAAATAACTAACCAGATCAAAAAATAACGAAAACAATGCAGACAGCTTCTATGTGATTTTCTGCATGAATTAAAGTGCAGAAGACTTTTTATTTTCCCCACATAACGCGTATATGCTGAATACAGTTGAGAAAACGTTATTCTTTCCCAATAAACGCGTTTACGCTAAAAATAGTATTTGAAGTGCAAGCAGTTTGGGTAACCCGGCGTCTGATCAGGCTCCCAACTGTTTGCCACTCAGATTACAATAAATGGTCACAGCTGTCAAAAAAGTTGTTATTTTCTCCATTTTATTGCGATACGTTTGCGTTCGTTTGCGTTTAAACGGGAAAGAATAACGTTTTCTCCACTGTACATTGCAAAATGTTTAGAGTTAGATTAGACACCGGGTAACCCGACGTCTAACCATGATTAACTGTTGCTATTTCAAATTAGTTTAATGTATTACATAATATTTCATAATAAAGTACACACTGTGCTATTCGGATTAAAACAAATAGTAAATATTTCCAAAATAGTTGTTACTTTGCACATAATATTGCATTGCGTTTGCGTTTAGTGTCGTTTAAACTTGACACAATAACGTCTTTGCCACTGAAAGGCATGTCTTAATACGTCACATACCGAAAAATATGGGCATTGTTTCCTTTGGCAGCGATAAACTAATTTGCATTTGATTTTAGGGGTGATAGGCATATCATACTGTATCATATCGTGATTGTCCGATACTTTCAACATGGAGAAACACAATTATTGCATGCAGCCTTATCAACGTGAAAAGGGTACATACAGTGCTCCCTCTCAACAACACCTAATGGAAGACAAGTATTGCGTCTGTTGTTCGGAGGGAGTTGTTATAGGGAGATAAAATAAAGAATATGTTTACATTTGCAAACAGATTGAATCCAGATCAGACGCCGCAGAACGCGGCGTCTGATTTGGATTCAAACTGTTTGTCATCCTTCAATATATTTCTTCTTTCAAAATGTCCACTTATATGTAATGATGAGTAAAACCGACAGACGAAAACGGTAAATTATGATAATAAAAGAGCGAGAAGCCGCCTCCAAAGTTGAAATGCAAAGGTCTGCACCGAAACTCCGCCCTGTCGGGTCAATAAAATCGGCCTACCTTACCCCTGCTATAATCGTTATTTGCAAACAGTTTGGGCGTAACGCATATCTTAATGTAAATCGAAATACCTAAAAGTTTAATTTGAGAAATAAAAGCACAGGACAATTGTTTGAAATCGATGACGCCATGGCCGTAAAGATAGTAATAGTTCCGTGAATTAATTTGCTACAGTGGAGAGTACGTTCGTATTTCCCGAAATGCTCACGCAATGTACTAAGATATAGAAAAATTCAATGTTTTAAAATTGCTAACGATTCATTTTAATCTGAAGGTCAAATTGTTTGCAGCCTGGTCTAACCGGACTACACGGGTATGTGTTACCCGAACGTCGGTGTTCTAGCGTAAAATGTCTTTATTGCGAATGAAAGAGCAGTTTCTCCACTGTATAACGTTTACTGGAAAAACTACAGAGTCCCTAACCATTCTGAAGAGTCAACGAATACAACCTTGTTAACATGTAATTGATTATGGTTTTGTTTTCCTTAGCGTTTCCTAACTAATAATCCACCAGGCAGAGTCTCTTTATTCCCTGATAAATATAATTGCTACAATTATTAAAAAGACCTCCACGGCTTGAAAAATGTATCAGTATCAGTATCAGAAAACTAATGTGTAACTTGCGTGCTTGCAATAAAAATGGCGTAACAAGCTGAAACAAGGCCGGATCTATCCTTAAACAAGACGGGGACCTTGTAAGCACAAAAAGATAAAAAAATAAAATATCATTTTGTAAAAAAATCACTATAATAATTCTACACGTAAGTTAATATATTTAACCCTAGTGACGAGTATACTCGTCGATTATAACTAGTATACCAGTGAGAAGTACTATTGGTCTATAAACAATGTCGATAAAGATCAAAAAGGTCATAAAGGAGGCCTATGATTTGGATATGCACGACTTGTCAGTTTAAAAAGGACGATAAATAGGCATATATGAACTAGAATTAATTTGAAACTTGAACGGTTCATTAAAAGTTTCACGGGAGAATGAGTTAAAACACATCCCTTGAACATAGTACACAGTGAATACATGTACCAAGATCAGGTTGACCAACATCTACAGTATTTAAATGTACAGTGTTAGAATTTTGAACATATTTCACTTGATGTAGGTTATACGATAGGGTGGAGAAGACGTTATTCTTTCACGTTTAACCCTTTCCCTTATAGAAGCGACTTTTAGCGCATTCATTTTATTCATCCGCCAAAGAAAATAGTTCCATTTTATATTGTCATGAATAAGTACTATAAGTAATATTTTCTATACACTAGCAGATAGTAACTTAACGTAGGCTGAAAGTAAAACAGAATGTGCCCTAGGGCACATTCTGCTTTACTTTCAGCCTGCTTTAATATGTCACATATCTTAATTACTAGAAACAGGCTATTGGTTAAAGGGTTAAACGTAAACGGAACGCAAACGCATTGCAAAAAACGGAGAAAAGGACAACTTTTTTTTTTATCTGGCTCCAAACTGTTTGCAATGGGAAGAAAATATTTAGTGTAAATGCGTTTATTGGGAAAGAATAACGTCTTATCCCTTGCATATGTTGGTTTAGTGTACGGAACATCAATTAAGCTCTTCTATTTAATTCATATTAATTGTGTTATATTCAGTAACAAAGCCGAACTTTCCAGGTATGAATACTTTTGCTCTGAGTCAATGGATTAGATTGAATAATGTACAAATTGTCATTTGTACAATGTATACTCTACACAGGTGCCTCTCTTTATTTCCCTCAAAGAAATATTTATTGGAAACTGAAACAAAACAATATGGATTAGTGATATGTAAGAAAACGTATAGCTTCAATGACATCACTGATGAACTGCTTCCTTCTGAGAAAAGCAACGGCTAAAATAAGCACATGTCACTTCAGCCCACATACTTTCTCCATAAACCCTTCTAGGAATACTGAAATTCTCCTGATCTGTTTTCTGGAACTCATGTATAAGATCGAAATCACAAAACAGTTAAAGTCTCAGGACAAAATGCTAGTTTGAGGCAAAATACTGAAGAACTATATCTCGGAGGATTTATTTCAACTTGACCATGGGAAAACGTCCGGCTATTTGGCGTGTTATAATCTTTTCAGTAAAATGTGATCTCCCTTGGTTAATTGTGATAAGTTTATTGTATCGTCAAGTCCTTTGTTTAGTATGTCCACATTGTGATGCCAAATTAATGGTGAGATGTTTTCCCCTTCTCCGGCAAATTGTCGTCTTCTTCTTCAAATGTGTTGTCTGCAATATCGCTTCAGAGCAGATTGACTAACGAAATTTCGAAACGAGTACCACATTGATGATTACATATTGTGCTTTTACTTCCTATTATTTTGTTTTAGATACCTTATATGTACATTCATGAATGTAACATTAAAAAGTTGGCAAAATGTAGAAATAACGTAAACTTTTCACTTTTTTATCCTAAAATATCATAAAACAGCTTCAAATGCAATTGATGATAAACTCCCCAGAAAAAAAATATCGACCTTAAAGACCAAATATCTAACTTTAAATAATTCATTTTAGTTGTGTCCATGGTAACCCCTAATTTTGCTTACAATGGCCCATGCCTGCAAAATCAACCATATCACTGTCAGTTTTTGTACAAAATTGAAGATAAAACAAATTATGTTTTTAGTACCAGCTTATGCTTGAATTTGCCGTATTTGCATACTCAAATATATAAATAAGCAAATTAGAAATGGTAGAGAAAATATAGAAATAACTTAAATTTTTCACTTTTTAACATACAATTAAACAACTTCAGATGCAGTTTAAAATGATTATAAAATCTTTAGAAAATAAAATTTTAAACTGGGGGACAGGAATTAAACTTCATGTAACATTTTAACAGTATTCAATTGTTTACATGGCTACCTCCCAATTTTGGGTAATAATCGCCCATACTACAGCCAGATTTTGTCCTAAACATATAAATCTTGTATCAAATTGAATATAATGCAAATTATGTTTTTAGTTCCAGCTTATGCTTAAAATTACCTAATTGTTTGCATAGCAGCCCAAACTATTGGGTTTGGTTGACACATTCCTGCAAAATCGTCCATTTCACAGCCAGTATTTGTCTTAAACATATAAAACTGATATCAAATTGAAGATAAGACAAGTTGTGCTTTTATTGCCAACTCATGCATTAAAACTACCTAATTTGCATACTCATAAATATTAATGGAAACATTAAAAAAGTAAATACAGAAATAACATATATTTGTCACTTTGTATGCTACAAATATCAGAAAACAACTTCAAATTTAGTTTAAAATGATGACAAAATACTCAGAAAGCAGAATATCTAAATAGAGGCCAAAATATGAACTGTAAGTGATGTTGTACCCGTTTCCATGGTAAATTATTACATGTGTATTTCACATATTTGGGAAATTTACATCTTACTACGACTGTCTTAAGGTAGCCATATGCCTCGTCATCTAATTAGTGATGCGCATAAATGGATTTAGGAGATTCCCATTGTCCATATATACATCTAGCGAAACCACAGCCAATGATGTAAAGCGTACATAGTGTAAAGCATTATCCTGAGTCACTTTCTTCCTGTGTTGAAATCAGGGCATTAAGGTTGTTTCTCTCTGCTCTATTGATACACCATCATCTGCAAAGAACTGGTAAATCTCAACTTCATAGATGAGAAAAGCATTTCTGCCTTGCAGCTTTTTAGCATAAGAATCAGAAAGTCATGCTTTGCACATAACCTGTGCACGTTGTTCTATTGTCTGCATTTTACAAGAAAGATTTCCACTCGGCTGGTATTTTCGTGTTCTCGCCTTGACTTTAAAAAATAACTGAACATCCTCGTGTCGCCTCATTCCATGTTTTGAATAGTTATCATTATACATGTCTGTAATAATTAGTATAAGTTCTATGTGGCATCATGTTGAACATTTTTTCAAATATCTCTCTGAAGTTGCCTAAGACTTCTTAACTCTTTCCTCCCTGAAACTTTAAATGGACAATTCCAGTTTCGATTTAAGTCTAGTCAATTTCTGGCTTTTAAGGGTTGTTTTTGTCCATTTTTTGCATTATGACAAACAGTGAAGACCCTGATCAGAGGGCTCCTTTCGGAGCCCTCTGATCTTGGTCTTCGGTGTTTGCACAGGACAAGTGTACTATTCACATGTACACTGTTTGAAAAGGACGCCTATATGCGGGATTAGGGTTCAAAGAATTAATGGAGCTAACGAGGCATTTCCATCTTATATCACAAACAGTTTATCTTGTTCTGGTTCATTTTCTTAAATGCCTTCTATTATGTTCTTGATTTATCTGATGTTGCTAAGTCATCATCAGGAATTGGTGTAAGCGGGTACTTCACCTATATCAACATGCAGCTCGCGCTTTTTCGAATGCACCAATAATTGTAATGCTGCGTTTCCAATGCTGCATATACTCAAAGTCTTTATGTGACATTCGTTCACATTGATTTGTGATTTTGAGTCTTAAAGCACTTCTCATGTGTATCTAATACTTCCTGTATTCCCTTTGCCGCTTTGCACAGTGTTTCCGCCAATAAAATATCATGTCACTCTTTCATCACTTTTTCTGAGTGGATGTGTCTTCTTGTTTTCCCAGAGAATACTAATATAAGAGAATTAAAAGGTTCTAGTAGAATATCATCATCTGTAGTGTAAGTAATACCGGTATATTCAGTAGTTCGAGGCAACTCAGCTGACTTGTCAAATGCATGCAAGACATAATTTCACAGCAATTAAGCCAATTGTACTCAAATATCCTTGCTTCCCAGTACAAATACCCTCTGAACTGCTGTTTCTAATTTCATACAAGAACTGTAAACATGTCGTTTAGGATTGTACATTTTGTTCAAGTCTTTGAAATAAACATATCAAATTCACCAAGCATGGCGGTAAAAAAATATTTCCCTTTTAAGACTGACTTATCATGAAAAAAGAAACAACCTTAGAAAATATTGCAAATGATGTCATGCAATATGATTAAGATATTACATGAAATCAATGGCTAAGCTTTATGTTTGTTTAATTTAATCAATTTATCACTAATAGAGATTAAAATATAGAGATTTTTTGCAAGAAGATGTCAATATTTCAAAATGTGCGAGATAATCAGTTACCATGGAAACGGTTACAACGTTACATACAGTTCATATTCTGGCCTTTATTTAGAGATTTAGATTTACAACTTCGTCATTTTATTACAATGCGTTTGTGTTTCGTTTGCGTTTGAACGGTAAAGTATATACATGTATAACGTTTTCTCCATTGTAGTTCCGCCTTACTAACTGAATCCTAGATCCGCTCGTGTGTGTTTCACTATTAGAACGCATGCAGTGGATGCAATTGTAGTATGATTGATTGTACTGGTCCTTCAAATGCCCGTCCTGGTGAAGCTTCAAAGTCAACAGTCGATCATGTTCACCGGGACGCTTTCCTTTCTTCTGATTTGTGGAGACGCTCTTTGACAATAATTGCATTTAATCAAGCGCTGGTCGGAGAGTTGTTTCAAGGGAAATCAACCTTACCAAGTAGAAAAATGTAAAACATGTTTGCGAAACAATGCATTGAAAGAGTGATCCGATCGATAGTCATCTTTACTGTGATTAATTTGATCATAATATCTTGTGACGCGATGTATCAAGGCATACAAAAGGCTTCTTCAAAAGAAACATTTCGATTTAATAACTCTACACCCACTCCTTCAAACCATCGGGCAAACTTCCAAAACATGTGGCACTGAAACCACCGATTCGGGACCATTCCATATATACAGTGAAGAAGACGTTATTCTTTCCAGTTTAAACCCAAAAGAAACGCAAACGCATGGCAGTAAAATGGAGAAATTGACAACAGTTTGATAATTCTAACTATTCATTTTAATCTGAGTGGCAAACAGTTTGGAGCCTGATCAGACGCCGGGTTACCCGGCGTCTGATCTGGCTCCAAACTGTTTGTATAGGAAAAAATAGTTTTAGCGTAAAGGCGTTTATTGGGAAAGAATAACGTTCTCCCCATTGTATACAGTGAAGAAGACGTTATTCTTTATATTACAGTTTAATAGCAAGCGAAATGCAAACGCATTGCAACAAAGTGTAAAAAGGAAACCGAC
The DNA here is from genome assembly GCA_922989275.2 of Gari tellinella. Classification (NCBI taxonomy): domain Eukaryota; kingdom Metazoa; phylum Mollusca; class Bivalvia; order Cardiida; family Psammobiidae; genus Gari; species Gari tellinella. Next base: position 25,824,642 of record OV277856.1, on the reverse strand, counting down.
TAAATATTCTGTTTAATCTGAGTGGCAAACATTTTAGCCAGATCAAACACCTGGCCCCGAGTTTATAAAACTTAAAACGAACTCTGTGCTCAAAACTCAGAATTTTTCTCAGTTCATAACTTATCGGCAAGCATTTTATTTTATTTCTAGTATTTTCATACATAATTATTTTGCAATAATGTATCGAAATGAGGTTAAAACCCACAAATAAAACGTGTTTTGTAAAAACTAGAGCCTGTTATCGAAACTTAGTTTTGAGCACAGAGTTCGTTTTAAGTTTTATAACCTCGGGCCAGGTTACCCAGCGTCTGATCTGGCTCTAAACTGTTCGCGATGGAAATAATTGTTAAGAATAAACGCATTCATTTTGTAAAGAAATACCGTTTTCTCTACTACAGTGCAGTTTAGTAGAGTTGTGGCATCTGATTGAAGACAAAAAACCGCAGAGAACCAATTCACGTTATTAAAGCATTATAGAAAGAAGCTGTCTTTGGAAATATTCATTCATACTTTTTCATCAAGGGTTGCTGGACAAACAATTTACGGACAACATATAGAGCATGTCCAATCATATACCTTAAACGTACATTGTATTTATTTAATCGAACGCCTATTTCTATGCCATATAGTCCAAGGAGTTGTACCACAAAAACATAGACACATAATAATAACAGATAGTATGGGCATATGAATGTAAACCAAAGTGGAATAACCAACGTAAGGCTTAAAATTTTACCTTAACCCTATACCCAATAGCCTTTTTCTAGTTTTGATAATAGGTGACTACTTAAAGCAGGTTGAAAGTAAAGCAGAATGCGCCTTAGGGTAATTAACCTGGGTAATTACGCTGCATTTTTCGGCTGATAACTGTCCAAAAAAGAACGGTATGGTTAGAATAAGTTCCTTTTATTACACTGTATAATCATGTACACATACAATGTACATGTATATGCAGGGACACTAATTTGCCGGAAATGCTCCATGGTGTAGTCGAAAGAATTCCCCCTGAAAGAAATGTTTACTTTATTGTGATTTTTATGTAAAACACGGATACCAGAGAAAAGATCCACATAATTTCTGTTATCATAGACGAGGCTTGTAGAAATTATGTGCGTTGAAGTGATACATGTATGAACCTGTTTAGCCGGTGCCTATTTCAAAAGGTAGCAGAACACCAGTTATGCCAATTAAGCTATGAGATGTTTCTTTTATATCACATGATCCCATGTTTTCTCTGCATTTTTCAGTTTGTATTATTGTATGTTTGGGAGTTATATAGAAAAGCACCCGTAGTTGCAATAAAAATGTCACGTTTTTATTTTTGAAATGACATAATTTATGTGAATTATATAGGAGAGCCACATTGGTCACCCATTCCCTATACATCAGCAAATACATGTACTGTCGCGGAGGCATAATTGTTTCCCGATTTACCCTTTTACTGCCCTTAGCGTTCGTGTTTCCTCCTTACTGTCATACTATTTTCTTTAATCCATTGGCGCATAAGTAGGCGATTTACGACTTTAATTTATTCCTCCACGCAGAAAATAGAACTACTCAATGCAGTTGCTAATTTGTACCATGAGAAAATGTGTCAATATCATTGCAGATTGTTGCTGAAAGCAGGCAAAGCCAAAACAAAGTGCCATGTACATGTACCATTGTTTATTAACACATCAGGGGCCCGTTTCATAAAACTTCGTACGACAAAAACGGTCGTTAGTCAAAATTTTAAGATACATTTAATTTCTGATTTCTCTATCTTATCCTATCTTGTAACATCTCTTTGGGGTCGTCTTTTCAAGACTATTCCAAAGAGATGTCACAAGACAGGATTAGTTTGAGACATAAATAAAAATTGAGACGTTTATAATCTGACTAACGACAATATTTGTCGGATGAAGTTTTATGAAACGGGCCCCCAGAACATGACAAATTGCTTTGTAGTATGGCACTCGTTCTTAAGTTTCTTTAATTAGAAAATGCATAAGTATATTTGACATATATAGTAAAGAAGCAGAAGATAATGCAAAGGAGGAAGGATAAACTATACTACGTTGCATTTAGGCGCGATTAAAGCTGTCTTAACATTTTGATATTTTTTATGTTTGATATTTAACGAATTTGAACACAACTAAATATTACGAAAACAAATTACATGGAGAACCGGATAAATGAAATGACAAGAAATGAAATGTTAAGACAAACTTCTCAAGCTTGAAATTAGGCAACACGAGTACTATAGTTTGAAATTTAATTTAGACTGTGGCGCTGCTATACGTTGCATGAAGAAGAAAAAGGTTTTATCAAATATTTATAAACAAACTTCAGAATTATTTTGGATTAAATATCTGAAACCATTTCCTTGCAAAAGCCGACTACAGCAGACATTTCAATGGCGATCACACGCTGAACAAATGGGTGTCTGATCATGATCGAAGCTGTTTGACTTTAATCGTATCCATATGTCTAAAGTGGAACCGCCTTGATCTAAATGTGAGACGACAATACAAACAACAATTTCCAGGCAGACCATGTCGCATAATTATTGAAAATAACTTTTAGCAGTGGAAGGATTAATATGTTGCCTATAAATTGCGACATGATTGGTAGTTGTAAAGAATATGGATCCAGACCAGAGGCCGCGTAATGCGGCGTCTGCTCTGGAACCAAATTGTGCGTTACTCGTTTTTCGGTTTTTAAAAAGAAAATCATACATCTGAATTTCATAATGTTAGCAGACTACAGTTCACAGCAGTTTACACTACGACAGTGTAAGGAAAACGAGGATGGTTCACCGCTATTCATCTACAGTGGAGAAGACGTTACTTTTCTCCGTATAAATGCGTTTATACTCGAGCGCCCCCTCTCTGCAACGACACCCAATCGGAGACAACAGTTGTGTGCGTTGCTCGGAAGGAGTCTTTATAGGGAGGGAAATTGATTTAGATTTGCAAACAGCTTGAATTCATATCAGAGGCCGCGTAACGCGGCGTCTAATCTGGATTCAAGCTGTTTGTCACTAGTCATTAAGGTTTTTTTGTCAAAATGTCCAATATGTAGTTTTGAGACGACACCTTTAAGCAAACGATATTACAGCAGTAAAAGCGTTAGACATAATTGCCCTGTTTAGGAAACAGCGGCAAGGGTCGTTGTTAGGAGGGAATCGTTGTCGGGAGGGTCGTTGTAGATAGGGACACTGTAAAACTATGATACCCAATGCAATCAGTTTGGAGCCAGAGCAGATGCCGGGTAACCCGGCATCTGCCCTGACTCCATACTTATTGCATTTGTTATAAAAATTGGTTAGAAATATTCTCCTTATTTTATCGCATTGCGTTTGCGTTCAATTTGCATTTAGATAGGAAATAATAATATCTTCACTGTACGCGTCCCTTTTATACGTGCTTCCTTTTTACATGTACATGTACCTTGACGATTAGGCCTGTCTTTGAAAGGGGGTAGAAAGCGTAAGACCTTTTCTAAGTAGTGATAAATTGCTGTTAACATCCATTGAAACTGATAATGACCGGCAAAGCTCTTTAATCAAATAAACGCACTCGTCACAAATCCCCTGAGCTATTGCTCATTAATGTAACGCCTCGCCAATGACGCCCGTAGTAGATTAGGTCCTTGTTGTAGCTCCTATGTAGCGATTCCAATACTCTGATAAGGCTCTTTAACTCTTTCATGATCAAATTATTCTGGAGGTTTTTACCTCTTCACCGCTTTGTTGTCGTCTGCTTCATAATTGTTGATCTGTTGACTGAATAAATTTCAAAGAATGTGTCAAACAGTTGGGATCCTGATCAGACGCCGCTTAACGCGGCGTCTGATCAGGATCCAAACTGTTTGCAAACGAGTCCTTAAGCGTCATTGAAAGTGAAAGGGTTAACTTTTTCGGTGCTTAGAAATACTGTCGTTCGCAATATTTGCCGTCTGCTAACGCTCTAGTAATATAATTTTCTGAAGATTATTTTCAAAACTGGGGCAGCATGACAATAATTTTGGATCCAGATGAGACACGGATTTTCTTGGCATGTCATCTGAATCCAAATTTCGATTAGCGTATTCAAGGTTTCGCCGCTGACATGCAAAGAGTTGACGCTTACGCCGATACATAATCGTCTGCTAAATATATTGTCATCTTTATTATTAAGTTAACCAACTATTTTTTTGTGATTTTACCCACAAAACGAAATTGTGAGTGGCAAACAACTTGAAATCTGGTCGGACGCGGCGTTAACAATCGTGTGATTTGGATCCAAGATGTTCCAATCGGCAAGTAAAAACGCACCTGGTGGGGCAATATCTTCAAAAATGGTTTATTCTTTTCAGACGACGGGGATGAGTTCTCACAAATAGTTTTCTTAAGTTGGACGACGAATATGTTTACACTCGATTTACTCTATGCAGATTCCTCATGCGAACTTAACACAAACGCAATGTAATAAAATGTGGATAACACGTTTACATATCTAATGAGCTTTTTTATCTGAGTAGCAAACAGTTTGGAATCTAAGATGTTTGCAGTGGAAACAGTGATTGCAGTGATTTAGCGTAAATATGGTTATTGGAAAAGAATAACGTCTTCTCCACTGTACTTCCGAGTAGTATTTGATATAAAAGTTTGAGCATAAATAGAGGATCTTACATGAGTGCTCATTATTTATCATTTTTAATAAACGAGTTGACTAAAATAATATGACTTGAGCCTTGGCAAGCGTCATATTAACTCAAGTCAACTCATTTATTAAAAAAGATAAGTAGTGAGCACGAATGTGAGATTCTGTTTATAACATAACAATTTTAAACACCTTTTAAACCAATCGAATTCGTAGTTTGTAGTATTTCTGTTACATAGATGTTCCGCAAAAAACCTGACGTTGTTTACGGTAACGTCATCGCAAATAAGTAATTTGGTGTCCGCGCTTTTGGACGAAAATGTTTGGCTGGAGCCCCCAAAACGACATTCCACTAGTGGATTACGATATTTATATAATGGCGTTATTCCATTCCCAGACCGCAAGTTATATGATAAATAGAGGATAATCAATTTCTTTGGATTGATATGAAAAATATATCACGAGAATGGGTTGTTATCTGGTTGAAAAACGAGTCCGCAGGACGAGTTTTTTAACCAGATAACAACCCATTCGAGTGATATATTCTTCATATTTATTCAAAGGAATTGATTATTCTATTTATAATATATATTTTAAAGACGTTTTTACAGGAAAAAACACACAAAATTGATTATTTACGTCACAAAACTAATTATGACGTGACGTCATAAAAAGTGATATCATCACTACATGTAGTGATGATATCAACAGTGACGATATGAAATTTATCTAACTGAGAAATCTCTATAAATCATCGATAGGTATATAATAAACGCGTTTATTGGGAAAGAATACCGTCGTCTCTACTGTATCACGTTTTTCAGTCAACGTGCCTGATAAAGTCTAAAACGTTAAACGTCAGGCCAGTGAATAGTTTACATTGAAGAAGATGTTAGTCTATTCGAATAAACGCGTTTACGTTAAAACTATTATTTCCATTACAAACAGTTTGGTAACCCGGTGCCTGATCAGGCTCCAAAACGTAAAACTGAGACAGATGAAAATAAGTAGCCAGCATTTTCAACTATTTGCTAATTTCTACATTTTATTGCAATACATTTGCGTTCCGTTTGCGCTTAAACGGAAAGGAATAACATGTTCTCCACTGTAGTCAATATGATATAATATGTATGATAGAACACACCATGTACATTGTATACCAATCGACGTTTATGCCACACTGCGAAAATGTGCAGATATTACTTTATGCTTGACAAAATATTATAAAGGATATAGAATCTAAAGACATGGCCGTGTCGAAAATTACTGGATTTGTGTGAAAAGAATGATACTCATTGCAGTTATCTGATACAAAAAAATATTTCGATCCCGGCAGGATTCGAACCTGCAATCTCCTGATTCGTAGTCAGGCGCCTTATCCGTTGGGCAGCGGGACCGTATGCACAGAGAGTAAACATATTCACATTAACATCATCATCGGACAATGTATTGATTCTATTAAACAGCATCAGTTACAGTGGAGAAGACGTTATTATTTCCCCATTTCAACAGAATCTAAACGCAATTCATTTATATTGAAATTGTAGTGTTTGTATTGAGCCTGATCAGATGTCGCGTTACTCGTCGTCTGATCTGGCGACATCTTGTTTACTATGAGCATCGTTGATTAAACAAAATAGTTGTTTTTTTTGGGTTTTTTTAAAATTAACATCTTTACCACTATAGTTGCATACGAAGGGAGATTCTGTATATTTCATTATTCGTACAGGATTAGTAACTACATTATACATTAATGAAATGAATATTGTATATATGATACTTGAGCTGAGCTGGTCTCTCATAGTTCTTAGAAAGAATGGCTGTGTTCTCCATAATTAATGTATATATTATGATATTTGTTATGTATGTTATGTTTGTTCACATATGAGACTTAAATAAAGATAATATATACTACAGGTGCACTCGACCAATCGGGGTTATGAGTATTGATAGTACATGTATTAAATGTTCATGGACCTTTCATAGATATTGTTCTTAACCCGTTGACTACGAAGTCTCCCCCGTCGACACTGATGGCACCATCGTTATATACAATGTATCGACGACTATCCAAGAAGAACACCATTAACTGACTTACTATCAGTTTTGATTCTGAGCAGCTGCCGCTTAACGTTTTTAATAACAAATTGCTATTTCTACAGTGGAGAAGACGTTATCCTTTCCTTTACGTTAAAACTATATTTTCAACGCAGTTTAAAATCAATTGGCGGAATGGTAAATAAAACTGTAATTTTCTCAATTTTAGTGTATGCGTTTTCGTCTTCTCCATTGTAGTACATGTATATCGCGTTTGCGTTTCGTTTCATAAACGGGGCAGAACAAAACGTATTCCCCACTGTGTGTTATCACAAGGTGTAACGCATATTGCTGTGTATGCTACATATGCATCTAGGTCTACAATAGTTCCATAATTAAAACATGAGACCGAAGCTTACTTTATTAGTTATACAGTTTCTTCACAGTGTACATGAGGATTTATTCCCGGCTGAGGTAAATCATGTTGCCCGAACCAATTCCCCCATAACCTGTTTTTAGTTCTCAAGACGGGTGACCCCTTAAACCAGATTGAAAGTAAAGCAGAATGCGCCTTAATATTTACTTTCAGTTTGCTTTAAGTTGTAACTACTAGGATGTAGAAACTATTTATTACGGTGCATATTCATGACTGTATAAAGTGTAATTAGCCATTTTCAGGGGAGGGGATAAATCAAAGGCATAAAAATGCGTATTAATAGAGTAATGGGTTACGAATGGAAATAATGTTGAGGATATTTATATCAATTTTTCTTTCATTAAGCAGTCCTCTGCTATCAATGATAAACATCTTAATGGATGGTCACTCGAAAGCAATTCTACAAACTATTTTCAAACCAGCGTCAGACACATGTATATCTGTTTTGATATATTTTCAATTTCTTTCTTTTTTGTTTTATAAAAAGACAGGTTTCTTACGAAATCTTACTGTCGGTATCTTTATGGTTTCATCAATTAAACAGACAAAAAGGCTATTTAATTGAAAATTAACAGAAAACAATTCATATCAGGATAAAGGTTAATTGATATAATTGGTTATACGGTGGCGCCGATAAGGTAATTAGTGAAATCCTTTGGATAAGGAGCAAGGATTGCCTAAGAAGACTTAAAAATTCAACTAATACATCCGTAGAAAGTGATAAAACCGCCACATTGCTGTGATCTAATAAACAAGCTTTGTCGCATTATTTTGGTATGCTCTTCGTCTTCGTTATCCCATTCCCTTACCCCATATGCTGGTCATAGCTTGTTTCTAATTTTGAAGAGAGGTTATCACGTAAAACAATTTGAAAGTAAAGCCAAATGCGCCTTAAGGCTCATTCTGCTTTATTTTCAGCCTGTTTTAAGTTACCATCTGCTTGTATGTAGAACATATCTCTTATGGCACATATTCATGACTATACAAAGTGGAACTTTTTTCTACAGCAGAGGAATTAATAAGAGGCGTAAAAGTGCATATCTATGGAATAATGGGTTGAAGTAATATAGCACACAATAGCAGGGCTCCTGATACAGTGGAGAATGTGTTATTCTTTCCCAATAAACGCGTTTACGCTAAAACTATTATGTCCAGTGCAAACAGTTTGGAGCCAGATCAGACGCCGGGTAACCCGGCGTCTGATCAGGCTCCAAACTGTTTGCCACCATGATAAACATGAATTATCAGAATTGTCCAAAAGTTGTTCTTTTCTACGTTTTAGTGTTTTGCGTTTGCGTACGTTTGCGTTTAAACGGGAAAAAATAACAGATTCTCCACTGTAAGAGTGGCTAAACCGAACAGTTCCAATAGCTTCCCCGCTTTTTCTCTTGGAGACAATTCTAATGAATAGCAAACCCATAGGGTTTGGTGGAAACGTCTAAGAAACAAACGACGTTCCTATTGCATGGTTCGCGAGGTTATGACCGTATATAATCACGTGCAAAGTAATTGAACACGGAGCGTTTTGCGTTAAACTTTGCATATTGGAAACTATGCGTGTTCATTACCTCGGATTCTCCGGAAATGTCTTTTATTTCGTATATCTACATTTCCGCTAGTATTTTAACAGTAGCAAGAAGATTGCTTTTAAAATACGTAATATACAATATTCATGTATACGCGCCGAGTAAAACTGTAAGTTGTTCAAGGGATTGTATAATGTCCCGGTTTCATAATACAGTCGAACTTCGATATCTCGACTCGTTTAACTCGAACTATCCGATAGTTCGACATATGAACTGCATTATTTCATGCTCGGTTAAGTCGACATACCCATATTTCAAAGTTAAAACGGGGCTTAGCCACGTTTTAACTTTGAAATACGGGTATGTTCGACAAAACCGACTTCGAGATATCGAAGTTCGACTGTACCTCATGTTATTCTATGTAAAAAGTATTTAGCTCGTGACACAGTTTCAGAAGTGATTATTAAAAACGTTATTTCCATAGCCAGTCATATCATTTCCCGGCACTGAAAAGTTGCGTGATAACATTTTAAATCAACTTATCATTTTGAGCACTGTGAACTTTTAATTATTATTTACTGAATGTTAAGCAACTTTTGTCAAATACGTGTATATCCATCGTGTTGGATGTTCCAATAGAAGTCATAACTGTGTTGAATTACAAAATGAAATTTGGAGGGAAACAAAAAAATAACAAAACTATCCGTATCAACTTAAGCGTTGAATGGGTGGAATCTTTATTTCTACATAGCTTTGAAAATGGGTCACTATCAATTCAATAGTGGAAACTTTGTTTCATTTTACTGTAGAAAAGCAGCAACAATATTGACATATATAGTCTGTGGTTTATCCCATTCCCCCATAAATACGCCTTTTTACACATTTAATTTGTTTCATCACTGAAGAAAATAGTTCCATTTTAAACATTCGTGAATATGTATTATATAATTAAGAAATAATCTACGCTCTATCGTTGTGAAACGGTATTTTACAACGGTTGGGAGTTGTGACGCGCAGGAATTGGCAACGAAGGCCGAAGGCCTGAGTGGTCAATTCATGCGCATCACAACGACCATCCGTTGTAAAATACCGTTTCACAACGGGGGAAACGGTATTTTACAACGGTTGGGAGTTGTGATGCGCAGGAATTGGCAACGAAGGCCGAGGCCTGAGTGGTCAATTCATGCGCATCACAACGACCATCCGTTGTAAAATACCGTTTCACAACGGTAGAACATAGATTATTTCGATTCTAACATGACCAGATTTAAAGAAATTAATTATAGTCCGGCAGAGAAATGAGGATTTGGAGGTCCACCTAGAAATGGCGTCCTAAGTTTTTTTCTTGATTGATATTGATAGTTCAAAGTATTGTCATTCAGAATTGACCGGGTGCCATCTTGGCACCCTTGAGCATTTTGATATATTTCCGGTTTACCCCACCCACCATTTTGTACTCATTTCCACGAAATTGGGCCGTTTATACTATACCCCGGCATCGAATACCGGGTAAATTCCTTGAAATTTTAAGTATTATATCAATGAAACTTAAACCATAGATACGCCTTAATGTGAGTAGCATGTTGCATTGCAGTTTGATAACTTTGACCTTTGTCCTTGACATCTGTGACATTTGTAAATTGTTTTGCGTTTTATAGGTCAATTTTGGACTAAGTACTTCAATTACGTTCACATAACTTCACATGTATGTGCACTTCATCGAGTAAAACTAGTTACAATAGTAAATTACTAACATTGACCTTTTACCTTGACCTCTGTGGCCTAGATATGTTTTTCTTTTTGGTCAGTGTTGACCTAAGTACCAGCAGCTAGGGTCACGTAACTGTACATACTTTTGTGCGTCAAAATATTTCATTCTTACCATATAGTTTTGGTGGTATACTCTTACTCAACAGCTTAGTTGCTGATGATGGTAGTTTGATGGCAGACAGTGGCTTAGCCTTTATATTTGCTGATGCCTTGAAAGAGTGTAGTATATAGTGAAATGCTGCCTTTAAGTTCTGATTCAGGTCATGTTAACTAACAATGGCAGATGTGGCATGACTTACCTGAAAGAAAGGGAGGCTCTCCGAAGAGCGGTGCTCAGAATATTTTTGAAAATTAAGATTTGATGAGGCATGGACGAGGTATATAAAAGTGAATATGTCATATGTTCATTAAATCCCCTTTATGTGCCATGGGCATGTGGCCAATTGCATAATTAAGATTATGATTAAGCAGAAATACTCATAGGCTTTAGAATTCACATGTACAATCAGTTGCAAGCAAACTTTGATATCATGGTGGTTCACAGGGATGATCCTGAAACTGACTTTGAGGGGCACAAAGGAGACGGAAAATAGAAAACAACGCAAAGGACACGGAAGGCACGGTAAGAGAAGAGGACCATGATGGCCATAAAATCTCTCACCTGAATTGAATCGGGTAGTTTTATCTTTAAGTTTCATCAATAATCAAAATCTTCCAAAAACTTAAAGCCTTACTTAACTTATGAACGTTTGGAAAATATATATATTCAAATTTGTAGACACTAGAGCACAAACGTTGTTAAAGTCTTGCCTTTTCGAGCCTATATGAGTGCATCAAGGATGAATAACTCTTGACAAAGGGGTTCTATTGCATCCAAACTTAACTTATGGAAGAACTTACAGTTATATGCACTGTGAGCAAGTCAGTTTAAAGTGCATTTAAAAAAGTGTAGTTGCTAGATTGATAAAGAAATTGATAAAGATAGCGTTTTCAACAGTGTTACTGAAGAAATGGAATCAGATGATGTACATAACAGCTAGAAACCAGGCTAGGGACTGCTAATAGAATTGGACAAACAAGATATCAGAGAAGAAATCAACGTGACCAGAAGAATGTGATGGTAGGTCATATCATGTGAAATCTACTCAATAATCTTCGAAAGTCTTCAAGCTAGCAGCCATGAGGTTGATATCGGAGATGTTCTGTCCCATGAATTGACACCTTTTCCAACAGCACTGTTTGGTGATCATAATGATATGACAGTTACAAAATTTGATCAAGCAATTCAAAAACCAAAATCCAGATAGGAGTTTTTGACACCAAAATGGAACCAGTAGACACTCACCATAGACGGATCGATATTATTAAGGTTTTATGACATACCCCACAAAAGGCTCTGTGCAGAACATTTAAGTTGGAGGAAAACAATGTTGACCTATACGTATATACAGCACTTACATTTCTGTAAGTGTACGAGAGCAACAGGTTAAAACGATTACTATCAATTGCATGCTAACAGCATATTACCAAAAACAGTTTATCTTACAGTCACTGAAAAAAAGCAGTTAATGAAGCTGATAATCTCTTACATTCCAGATGCTGAGACTTTTCAAATTGAGCACACACAAATTAACAAGCAAGTGATAATAGGTAAAAATGAAACACAAGCTTAAACAAGCCGAAGTATTATGTCAGAAAGAAAACATTTGAAAGCAACATATGAAGAGATAGACAACATGATTGTGTAGTAGGTATTCTCATGCATAAGAAATTATTCGAATCCTAAGCTGTCAGTCATATTATAAAACAAGAAGGGCGAATAAAATATGAATCAAATCTATTATTGATATTGCTTGTGGCAAACATATGGACATTGCTGAGGACATTCTTCCTGCACATACCCTCTCGGGATGTAACACAGTTGCAGGCAGCTTTGGAATAGGAACATGAGCTGCTGCAAGGAAATAATTGTGTTCCAACTGTGTGTTTTAACTTGACTTGATTTTTCTATTGACACTTACATTTCACAAGCAATAGTATTTCCCCGAGTTCATATCTGAAACACGCGTTCAAGTATAGACCACACAGCTTAGCGATGAAACATCAGCAAAACTCTGCTACCTTGATTTAGGCATTTATTAGAGGAAACAATCTACCTGAAATTGACCCAAAAGGGTTTGGCTGGAGGAAGGATAAACAGATAACATCATCACAGCCAGCGACTTGGACCGGAAACCTTGTCATAACGCTATAGTTAATTTGTAAACAGAGCAATGTGTGACTGTCAAGGTACGCTCGTAGCATGTCCTGTATAGAACGTAAATATTGATATGTAAAAGCATGCATGGACGAGTTGGGTTTTAGGGTACTACAACACAGAATAGATCATATAGCGCCGAAAATAGATGAGAAGTGATTAGATGAGATGATGATTATTTCAGAAAGATGATTTCGACTAGTCTCATTCGTGGGAAACAAAATCAGCGACCTGCCTTCCTTCAAATACACAGAAATAGTCCTATGACAATTAAGCCCCAGAACCCCGATCAGGTAGGAAGTCTCTTGGGTTAAATGTAAAAGCGCTCTTGTGAACAAATACCAGGTGCTTAAAAAGAACCAGTCAAGAACAGCTATTTATTTTGACTTTTGAACATTTTAAATATTTTAAGCATTTCTATCGCAATGTTGGCCGCTTTCTTGATAACGAAAATGCTCGAAGGTGAAAAGATGTCCCCCAAAGTATTTCAATAATGAGTATCATTCTGTCAATAATAAGTATCATTCTGGTAAGGTCAAACCTTTTAAAAATAAGAAATAATGATTGTTGTTGTTTTGACTTATTTTGATTTAAAGCATTTCGGTCAACACTTTGGTCGCCATCTCGAATATATGGAAATGCTCAAGGGTGACAAGATGTCATCCACGTACAGATCCATAAGAAGTATCATGTTTTCAATAATAAGCATTACCATCTTAAATATACGGAAATACTCAAGGATGAAAAGATGTTACCCATTTCATGTCATCAATAAGTATCATAAATCTAATAGTAAGTATAATTACGTTGATATCGAGTCAGTTATGAATATAAAATGTATGATTGTTGATTTTTCGACATTATTTGCTAAACAAAATTTTCATCTTTATTTTGGCCGCCATCTTATATATCCGGAAACGCTCAATGATAAAAAGATGTCACCCGTAAAATTTCAATAATTAGTTTGATTATTTCAATAACGAATATCATAATGGTGAGATCAAATCAATTAATAAAAAGAAATTATGAATGCTGGTTTGTTGACCATTTTGTTTTAAAGCATTTAGGTAGCCATTTAGCCGCTATTTTGAATATACAGATGTGCTCAAAGGTGACAAGATGTCATCCGTAACAGTTCAATAATATATATCATCATTTCAGTAAATACTTTCATGATGGTGGAGTCAAATAAATTTTGAAAAGCAAACTATGAATGCTGAAGTTTAGAGTAGATTTTAACGCATTTTGATAGCCATATAAGCCGCCATTTGAATAAACGGAAATGCTGAAGGGTGACAAGATGTCACTCGTAACATTTTTAAAACATAAATTGTCCATGTAAGTAATAACTCTCATTATGGTGAGGTCAAATCAGTTTAAAAAGAGAAACAATGAATGCTGCTTTTTGGACTATTGTTTCGGTAGCCATTTTGGCCGCCATCTTGAATATACAGAAATGCTCAAGGGTGACAGGATGTCATCCGTAACAGTTCAATAATATGTATCATCAGTTCAGTAATATCTATCATTTTGGTGGGGTCAAATCAGTGAAGAAAACCAAACCATGAATGCTGAAGTTTAGAGTAGTTTGTTTCAACACATATAGGTAGCCATTTTAGCCGCCATTTTGAATATACTGAAATGCCAAAGAGTGACAAGATGTCACCCGTAATATTTTGAAAACATTAAACGTCTTTTGAATAATAACTATCATTATGGTGAGGTCAAATCAATTAAAAAAAGGAAAAATGAATGCTGATTTGTATGCTATTTTGTTTAAAAGCCTTTCGGCAGCCATTTTGGCCGCCATCTTGAATATACGAAAATGCTCAAGGGTGACAAAGTGGCACCCAGTGGTTTTTCAATAAGTAACATATGCTGAAGTAGAATCAGTCGAGAAAAAAACTTAGGACGGCATTTCCAGGTCAAGTCAACCCTCTGCCGGACTATTAGAAAGGAAATCAAATGTTCCATACTTATTACCTAAGCGGATGAAGTTTTTCGAACGAATAACTTTCCCCGCGGCTTTTATAAGAATCTAACACCCAATAGCAAATTTAGCTACAGCAGAGAATTCGCACACACAATACACATTTACCGACCCACCATCTGGCATTGAACAAACATAACATAAAACAAGACCGAACAATTGGGAAATTACAGTAAGATGACTGTTTAAAAGTATATAGTCTTTACGTAACACGTCACGTCATTTAACCGCGGGAGGAGAGGGGTAGGGAAGAGCGTTGTAAAACGTCTCAGGTATACCACGATGAGCTTGTTCTATTTTTATAGTGATCAAGACGCGGGTTAATGGGTTATTATGGATTTTCAGTTGACAAGATGTAACTTGGCGTCTCATCTGCATCCAAACTGTTTCGCATTTTAATGGTATTTACAGAAAGTGCAGAAAAATATTTCCAAGAATTGTTGCAGATAACTTTTACAGACGTCAATTACAGAGAACAATTAAATCAAATAAATTACATTGTACAAATGTCATCACAAATATATATCAGTGGAACTGTTCCTTTAAATGCATACACGAAAAGCCTGGTTCGAGATTAAACATAGGTGACCATTAAAATTAGGCTGGAAGTAAAGTAGAATGCGCATCAAGGCTAGTTCTCATTCTTCACTCAAGTTCGGCGTTGGAAAATCCACACGACACTTATCTCGGACTCACTTAACCCAATTAAGCCTAGTGTCCCATGTATAGGACATAGGCAAACAGTCTAGACTCTGATCAGACGTCGCATTATGCGGCGTCTGGTCAGCGTCTACACTGTTTGCTGATAGGAATTTCAATATAAAACAAAACGAAAATGAAAAATTAGACCAGGCACCCCTTAGATAAAAATGGACTAATCCAATATATAAGTATGGAAGAATCCACTGGGCGTAAATGGGTTAAGTATCTGCATTCAATGTAAAATAGTGGTTTTAAAGGTATTCTAGATTTGAGATGGGATTATATTTTACCAAAGTGAATTAGAGAGAGTTGCCCAACTCTAACTGAAGGAATATTAGTAATTTCGACTTAAGCGAGCTCGAGCCTCAACTGCATAATACAATATTCCATTTAAGCACTTGTTTTGTTTAGTTTGTTTGTTAATTTCATATGCCCAGAATAAAGCACCTCGGTTTATAAAGCCTGCCCGGCTTGGGGAGAGGTTTCGGACTCACCACTCCTGTTGGTCGTTATTCTCAATCTAGAACTGAGCGTAATCTCAGGTTCTATTTGCATTGTGATAAGCACGACTTGGAAGACGAATATCATTTTGTACTTGTTTGCCGGTCTATGATGATATATGTCGAACGTTTATCAAGTCATTCTATTATAATAGACCTAGTGTTTTTAAATTTATTTTACTGATGTAAACTTAAAATTCTAAAGAGCTATTCAAATTGAGTAAGTTTTTATCCGAAGCGTTTAAACGACGATTGTCACAATCAAATACTATTTAAGTATCTCTATATGTAATCAGATCATTAACTATGTGTAAAAACCTACAGAGATTGAAACGAATTTAACTATTTAGAGTTCAACCTCTTTTTGTTCGATTCAACATGAATTGATATACATGTATGTTACTTTAAAATACAAAATGCAAGTGATGATTGTTTTGAAGTTCTTGACATGTGACTATGTTTATATCATTATGATTATATTGATGTAATATGAAACACTATAGCCTACTATGTGGTTGCATTACTGAATAAACAAATCTTGAATCTTGTATGGTAGTTGAGCGCATTTCCACTGGACCACGTCCGATTATACTGTTCGTGTGTACATGTACTAGTACCCCTCACATATTCTCTCATACGATTGTATTGTATTAGTATATAAAGGACAATTGTTTTTATATCTTATTGTTATAGGATTTTCCCTGGATATATTATATTGCTTATAAATTAGTAAACACTTTTAATGGCTTAGCCTCATTTATTGGCTATTAATCACAGCTTGACACCGTACTTTACAATTTGATGGAGAATTAGTTGTTTTCCCCCAGTAAGTACATGCAATGAAAACAAATCAAGGTCTGTGGTGGAGAAAGCTTCCCCTTTTCAGACCAGAATTAGCCTTCTTCTTTGCATTTATTTTTCTTTAATCCTTTCACTCTCAATGACGCCAAAAGGCGCGTTTGCAAACAGTTTCGCGGCGTCTGATCAGGCTCCAAACTGTTTACCAATCAGATAAAAATAAATGGTCAGAGCTGTCAAAAAAGTTGTTATTTTCTCCATTTTATTGCGATACGTTTGCCTTCGTTTGCGTTTAAACGGGTAAGAATAACGTTTCCTCCACTGTGCTTTATACATGTACTAAAAAGCAAATGCGCGTAAAATACCAAGCTGATGTTCTATAAATCTCTGTTCAAATGGTTTTCTTTTATAGAGCAATTCGAGTTTGCGATCTTAATAATAAAGATTCCCGCAGACTTTTATAGTTTCCACGCAAATTCTAATTCTCAAAGCATACCTTTATAAATAATTCAAACTAAATGCAGTACAACTTCTCTATTACGACCACTAAAACGAAGACAAATTGGTTGGATAAAAGACAGGTGACAGCTTAAAGCGAGGTGACAGTAAAACAGAAAGCTCCTGTAGGAGCGTTCTGTTTTACTGTCACCTTGCTTTAAGCAGTCACCGGTCGTGAACTTCTTATAAGTAACACAATTTAGTGGTCGTAATAGAGGGGTTCTTGTGTAGTGAAAATAAACTATAAATTGTTAGGCAGATGGTATGTGTACATGTATCAATATAGGCTTCGTAACATGTAAAAATGAAAGACATAATTGAAAAATGAACACCATGATATTATATTCGAGGATCAGCATATCGTGTGTATCTCTTTAACCCTTTACATTATACCCCATAGACTGATTCTAGGTAAGTGGGCAGGTGACTATTTACAGCAGGTTGAAAATAAAGCAGAATGCGCCTCAATGCACACTCTGTTTTTCTTCCAGTCTGTATTAAGCGTTCATCTGTTGGGATATAGAAATATGTTTTTGATTTTGATGACTGTATAAGGTGGAACTATTTCCATCAGTGGAGGCATGATTAAATGCGTAAAAGGCGTATTCAAGGGGTAATTGGTTAAGAGATACACTGTCTGCATACTCTAAGTCTCATACCACTATTCTCAAAACTATATGGGTAATGTAGGACGTAGGAGTTTATGCTATAGATTCTAAATGATATTAAAAGCAATCGAAATGCAGCAAACAATCTGTATCTTTGAAATATATACATATGAGCCATGCCATGAGAAAACTTGACTTATTGTATTGCAAACAGTGTAGATCAAAGACGCGGTGGCTGGTTTTGATCTACACTAATGGGCATCCACATGCATCTAAAGCATTTTATGTAGCTGTTTTATATATGGTATCTGGCAGTGTAGACCAGCTTTGGATGACAAGGATGCTTGGTCTGTACAACGTTGAAATGCAATAAGCGTGGTTTTGTCATGGAGCTGGATCAGACGCGTCTTATATCTTATGTGAAGAAGGAACGATATTTGCTAAGAAGCAGAACAATCATCCTGAATGAAATACAAAACCATAGTCATACAATGTATGTTCTTTAAGATAAGGTTTTTAATTGAGAGGGGAATAGAAGTCGGTCAGTACAAACACCTAGGGTTACAAAATTGACTGTCCTATTTAAATGCAAGTCTACACGTAAATAGTACAAAAATAGATCAGTTCTAACTAATGATTCTAGTTTTAAATTACAAGGAGGAGGTGTTCTTCTTTTAACGAAACTAAAACAAAACGCAATACAATACAATGTAGTAAATGACAGCGTTTGGAAATTTCTCACGATTTGTTGTTATCTGAGAGGCAAACAGTATGGAGCCTAATCAGACACCAGGTTACAGTGGAGAATACGTTATTGTTTCCCGTTTAAACGCAAACGGAACGCAAACGAAACACACTAAAATGGAGAAAATTACAATTCTGAGTGTTGATTTTAACCCTGACGGCAAACAGTTTGGAGCCTGATCAGACGCCGGGTTACCCGGCGTCTGATCTGGCTCCAAACTGTTTGCAATAGAAATAATATTTTTTATCGTAAACGCGTTTGTTGGGAAAGAATAACGTTTTCCTACACTGTACCTGGTGTCTCACTCTGAACTAATTCCAAACTGTTTGCAATGAAAATAAACGTTTTAAACACAAACGTGTTTATTTGGAAAGAATAACGTCTTCCCCACTGTAGCCCGGGTGTTATTTCCGTTCTTTAAACATTTCTTTTCTAGACATACCTCATCAAGTTTCAACCATTTGGTCTGGAATAAATGAGCCATAGAACACATTTCCTACATCCTGTAGAATCTGTCTGTAATACCTATGGTCTCGTTTAACCCATTACTCCATAAATCCATAAATACGCAGTTTTACGCTTTTAATTTTCCCCAGCTTTATACATTCATGAATGCGTATCGAACGATTATTTCTGTACACTAGCAGATGGTAGCTTAGAAGAAAGGTGAAAGTAAAGCAGAATGCGCATTAAGGCACATTTTGCTTTAATTCCAATTTGCTGTTAGTGGTCGCATGTCATCAAAACTAGAAACAGGCTATGGGATAACGGGTTATAGACGGCCAAGTATATTTTACACTATATGTAACAGCTGCTTAAAACAGACCAGTTTTTTAAGACCCATTGAATGAGTTTTCTCACAAACATTTTGCGAATAACATTTCTTAAATGAGAGTCTAAATGTATGCTAAACTTGTACCTGTATATGTATGACATTAAATGTTCCTTTGTGCAGGGGGGCATTGAATTTAATGGTGATCTAAGTTTGTCTAGATTCTATAAACTGATTTATAGTCGGCGTAGTTCTAGTACATGTACAATATTTTGGTGAATCGAAACTTAGTATAAAATATATGCACAGAGCGTCGTACTATATTTACAGAACTCTATATTTTGAACGTTAATGTGATAAATGTATATTACAACAAAAATAGTTATGCTTGCAAGCAGACAATTAATATCTCGGCGTTGATCATACATGTACAGTGGAGAATGCATTATTCTTTCCCAATAAACGCGTTGACGCTGAATTTATCACTTCCAATGCAAACAGTTTGCCGCCAGATCAGACTCCAAACTGTTTGCCACTCAGAATTGTCTTTACGTTTTCATTTTCTTCATTTTATTGCAATGCCTTTGCGTATGTTTGCGTTTAAACGGGAAAGAATAACATCTTCTTCACTGTATGTTTTGTTACAGCTGAGACAACGGTTTTCTTTCCCGTTTAAACGCAAACGAAACGCAAACGCAAAGCACTAAAACGTAGAAAAGTACAATTTTTGGACAATTCTGATAATTCATATTTATCTTGGTGGCAAACAGTTTGGAGCCTGATCAGACGCCGGGTTACCCGGCGTCTGATCTGGCTCCAAACTGTTTGTAATTGAAATAATAGTTTTAGCGTAAACGCGTTTATTTGGGAAAGAATAACGTTTTCTCCACTGTAGTGGAAATGATACGGACACTGTGAGGCAATTAGAAAAATGTATTGTATTACATATAAACATGTATACTAGCGGATATACAAGCGCTTCCTATGGATCGTATTTTCCCGACAAACATCTTGAATTTAACAAGGTCTCAGCCTGGTCAGATTTCGCCTTATTAAACCTTTAATTAAATGACCTACTTACTATAGTCCGGAGTCAATAAGAGAACGAACAATAGGATTTCAAATAGCTGTTCAAATGTTTCAATCACATTTCATTTAAGAGTGGTAATGTATAAAACTTATTCTACGAGCCTGTTCTAATAGAAAAAGATCTACGAACCTGTTGTGATAGAAAAAGAACACGGTTTACGGTTGATCTGCTTTGTGATTTATGTACTTACTGTATATGTCTTTTGTCTTTGCCATATTTCCCTTATATCTTTATTAATGGTCACAGACAATGTATATTGCTGATATGCTAATAAAACTGAAACATTCGACAATGTTTCCCTCATAACTAGACCTTCTACGTATATCTGCTCGGGAAATGGAGCCGATATGAAAACCAAAACGCAGTCACATAGTTTTCATTTTAGGGACATTGTCTGACCAGGGCCTGTGATATTTGCTGTATCCTTGTATCCTTATGAGCCATCTGATATGCATAGGGCAAGTGTAGTTCGGGTTACCCGATATCTTGTCTCTTTGAAGTTCTAACTCTTTTATTTTAATCTGAATGGCAATCAGCTTGAGCTTGATCAGACACCGGGTTACCCGGTGTCTGATCTGACTCCAAACTGTTTGCAATGGAAATAATAGTTTGGGGCGTAAACGCGTTTATTGAGAATGAATAACTTCTTCTCCACTGTAAGAACCATATAGATATATCTTGTTCCATTATCTTTCTTCTACATTGCCTTTAGTGCTGAGACAAGATTTCTTATGGATTTTCTAGACTATTTAGTGGCTAATAAATGAGAAAACACTTTTGATGTTTAAGTCTCATTTATTTGTTATTTATCACAGTTGGAAAGCCGAGGACATGGCTGATATGAAGTGGTTTATACGCCATCGGTAATTACATACATCGAAGCCATATAGTGGGAAAGGTGTTTTTCTTTCCCAATAAACTCGTTCGTACTATAATAATTACAATGGAGAAGAAATTGTTCTTTCCCAATAAACGCGTTACCGCTAAAACTATTATTTCCATTGCAAACAGTTTGGAACCAGATCAGACGCCGGGTAACCCGGCGTCTGATCAGGGTCCAAACTGTTTTTCACTCAGATTACAATGTCAGGATTATCAAAAAGATGTAATTTTCTACTATTTAGTGAATTGAGTTTTCGTTTCGTTTACGTTTTAACGGGGAAAAATAACGCCTTCTCAACTGTACACAATGTAATAATTATGTAAACAGTTTTGGGCCAGATCAAATGTTGAGTTACTCGATGTCGGATCAGACTTAAACTACATGTATATGCCTCTCAGAATGAAATTCATCGCGAAGATATTATAAAATCTGTTATTTCCGCGTTTAGTTTCGTTTAACCATTTCCTCCCTGAAACTTCAAATAGACAATTCCAGTTTCCAATTTAGTCTAGTTTATTTTTGAATATTTATGGTTTGTTTTGTAAAAGTATTACAATATCACAAAAAGGGTAGACCCTGATCAGAGGGCTCCTGAAGGAGCCCTCTGATCAGGGTCTTCACTTTTTTTGCATTAGACAAGTATACTATTCACAGGTACTCTGTTTGCAAAGAACGCATATATGCGTGACTAGGGCTCAAAGAGTTACATGTAAACGGTAAATAACAACATCTGCCCCACTGTATAAAGTAATGACGACAGCGATACAGTAAACAGACTGTTTTAGCCAATGTGCATGCTTACACATGGCTTTGCAATACACAGAATCCTTATTGTAATTTTTGTTAAGAAATTACTAATATCCAAAGTATTAAGACATTTTACTGCTCCTAACGGAAGGCAATTATATATGTCTTCGAAAGAATGCTGGAGACATTGGTTACTTTATATATTCAGGGGCCCGTTAAAACTTCTTAGGACAAAGTTTGTCTTAAGTCAGATTATCAAAGTATCAATTTCTTTTTATTTCTCCATCAAATCCTGTCTTGTTTCATCTTTTTGGAATTGTCTTGAAAAGACGATTCCAAAAAGATGTCACAAGACAGGATTAGATAGAGAAATCAGAGATTAAATGTATTTTAAAGTTTTGACTTGCGACAACATTTGTCGTAAGATGTTTATGAAACGGGCCCCTGGAAACTAAATTTGGCTTAACTGTATATAGAAGGTTTTGCTGCATGGAAAATGACATTGCAGTGTCCCTTGAGCACCCGTGTATATCTACAAATGTATAATAAAATCGTCCAGCAAGCACATAGGGAGAGTTCATTGAAATACCGTAAATTCCGGAATATATGCGTATTATATACGCTTTTTTATGTACTCAGGCATAAATTGACTAATGTGTTGGTATTACTATCAAAGTAAAGTTGTAAAGCCAGCATTTAATATATAACAACCGTAAGCAATCAAGAGTTTTTCAAAACATTGAAAACAACTTTCTCTCTCTCAACCATTGATTATTTACAAAAAGTTTGGATCCTGAGAAAATACCTCGTAACGCTTGGTCAGATCAGGATCTTAACCGTGTGACACTAATTACGAAATTTAACTTAGTCAATTTATCTAACATTAAAATGTGAGAAGTACAAGTAGACGATAATTTGTTAAAATAGATGATGCAATGGCAGTGAATGTGTTTAACACCAAGATAAGACACTCAAAGTTTGCTACAGTGGAGAATCTGTTATTCTTTCCCAATAAACGCGTTTACGCTAAAACTATTATTTGCAGTGCAAACAGTTTGGAGCCAGATCAGACGCCGGGTTACCCGGCGTCTGATCAGGCTCCAAACAAGATAAACATGAAATATCAGAATTGTCCAAAAGTTGTTCTTTTCTACGTTTTAGTGCTTTGCGTTTGCGTACGTTTGCGTTTAAACGGGAAAGAATAACAGATTTTCCACTGTAGGAACCAATGCATCGACCCTATCACTTTCTCACTTAATAAATTTCCACAGTTATGTTCAAATTTAACGAACTTTTCAGGAGTTGTAGCTAGAGGTCTATTCTACAGGTTTTAATGTATCTTTACATATGTAAATGTTTCAGGCGTTGCATTGGTGAAAAAGATAAAATTTCACAGAAAACTGTAATATTACAAATTGTGTTTTTGAGTTAACGAGCATGCTTTACAATTCAATAATGGGCACAATTAAACATTGAAAGGTAAAAAATTATTTTTACCAACAAATAACATCTCTTATAATATTGAATTGTAGAATTCAATAGATTTGAAAATGTTGGTGAAATCTCAGTATTTTTACATTTTAATAATGTCCTCGGGTTTCTCCAAGTATGCAAGAAGTTGAACAAAAATGTTGTAAGTTATGTGGTTAGAAAGGACCAATGCATTATGTGTTTATGAAGGCGTATACCCTTGGTGCTTAGCAAAGTTTGAGTAGTTATATATGACAGGCTACTGGCTGAGCGAAGAAACAGCTAACTGGTGACTTATCTGTTTACGAGTATTTCAATGGTTTGGCATTACTGTTATTATCAGTTAAGCATGCAATTTATTTTTTCTTATGTACCAATTCTTAGAGCAGTTTTATTTTGAATTATCTCAAGGAAATATCGTCAGAGTGAAACAGTTTTGTTCTAGATGAAATTCTTTGCAAACTTTACGCTAAAGGTTACATGTAACAGACAAATTGTACAGAAATCAGGTTTGACATTAAGAGCAGAGGCTTGATACAATATTCCAAGGGAATTAACTACATTTCCGCAAAATAAAAGAGTAAACACGAGTTGTTCTTTTAAATGTAAATAGTATAGCGCTGTAGGACCCTTAAATCAACGTATGCATTTAGTCTTTCTTCTCTCCATTGGAATTGCAACGTAAATTGTCTCTTAATTCAACCCTAGCGAAGAGTATACTCGTCATTAGCACACTATGCATACAGTGTAAGGTCAGGGGCCCGTTTCATTAAACTTCATACGTCAAAACTTTAAAATACATTTAATTTCATATTTCTCTATATTATCATGTCTTGTTACATCTCTTTGGAATCGTCTTTACAAGACGATTCAAAAGAAATATCACAAAACAGGATTGGATGGAGAAATAAATAATAATTGAGACTTTTATAATCTGACTTACGACAACATTAAAAATTTGTCGTACGAAGTTTTATGATACAGGCCCCTGTATTGTGTTTGTCATTTTTCAATACTAACATCTGTACAGTCACGGAGTAAACACAGTTTACACCGTGGTACAGTTGAGAAGACGTTATTATTGCCCGTTTTTAAAACCGCATATATACGAAACGCAAAAGTATTGCAATCACATGTAGAAATGGCACTCATTTTAATCAGAGTGGCAAACAGTTTTGAGCCTGATCAGACACCGGGTAATCTGGCGTCAGAGATGGGTCCAAACTGTTTGCAATGGAAATGGTAGCTTTAGCGTAAACGCATTGTTTGGGAAAGAATAACTCGGCGTCTGATCTGGCTCCAAACTGTTTGCAATGGAAATAATAAATTACGCGGGAAAGAATCACGTATTCTCTACTGTATGTAAACTCTTCGTGGACACTTTTTTAATTGGACGTGTATACTCGTCACTAGGTGTTAATACGTTTTGCTATCTAAACGAGCACAGTAGAGAGTTTTGTATAAATTAATTTACTATTCTTAATTGCGGATTTACAATGTCTTAAGTAGTTACATGTTTTATAATCCGAGCACACCTTGACATAATGTGGATTAATATGGATTAGCCTACATGAAACTTCGGATACTGTCGAACGCGACTTGACTGGCATTAACCTATTTATACCTGGATACAGTGGAGAAAACGTTATTCTTTCCCAATAAAAGCGTTTACGCTAAAACTACTTTTTCCTATACAAACAGTTTGGAGCCAGATCAGACGCCGGGTAACCCGGCGTCTGATCAGGCTCAAAACTGTTTGCCACTCAGATTAAAATGAATAGTTAGAATTATCAAAATGTTGTCAATTTCTCCATTTTACTGCAATGCGTTTGCGTTTCGTTTGCGTTCAAACGGGAAAGAATAACGTTTTCTCCACTGTATTACTATGAACTCTCCCAATTAGCTTGCTGAAAGATTTCTTTAGTAAAATCTCTGTATTACGACAACTAAAATGAGGGCTAATTGGTTGTATGAAATAAAGATGAAAGCTTAAAGTATTAGGTGTGTACGACAGGTGACAGCTTAAAGCAAGGTGACAGTTAAACAGAAAGCTCCTGGAGGAGCTTTCTGTCTAAATGTCACCTCGCTTTTAGCAGTCACCTGTCGTAAACACCTAATACTTTACACAATTTAGTGGTCGTAATAAGGAGGTTTTCATAAATAATGGTGATATAAAGCCACAGCTGTGCTTGTCTATATACATGTGGCAAAATAGGTTTTATGAAATAGCAAACAGTACTGACACTGGATAACAATGAACTAATTCGACGTCTCATCGGGGTCTACAATGTTCGCCAATATCCTTTGTTGTAGGCATTCTGGTTCAATAGCAGATGTCGAATTATTCGAAGTTTTATTAGAATTCAAATTATATGTCATTGTGTAGTATTTTAAAAGGCATTAAAACTTTGTATGAAATATTATACTGGCGACAGGCTTAACATACCGAGACTTTTACTTGATACGGATTAGAAACAGACATTATTTAATCCACTATATATGTCAAACTTACTATTCTATTAAATACATACATGTACAATCAGTTGAATTTTCGCATTAACCCTGACGCATACTGAATGGTCAGGTACATATACATGGAAGAAATTGAACTCGATCAATTATTATAAGTTGTGTCTGCTTCCTAAAGTCACCAAATTCTTAGAAAGCGGATAAAACTGCGGCTTTTTATAGGTAACTGACAGATTATGGAATTTAGCTTAGTATAATTTTGAAACACAGTTAACCTCTAACATACTATGGTAAAATTACAGATAACTGTCACATATAGATTTTTCCAATATAGACGCCAAGTAATTCGGCCTTTAAACTGGATCTCCTGTTTCTGTTATAATGTATGGTATTATGCATGATTTGGAAATATTTCGCTATTCTTCAAATAATGTCTAGACGTTGTTCTTTCCCGTTTAATTGCAAACGAAACGCAAACGCCATGAAGCAAAATGGAGAAAAGGACAGCTTTTTAACAATTCTGATTGTTTGTTTTAATCTGAGTTGCAAATGGTTTGGAGCCTTATCAGACGTCGGGTTACCCGGCGTCTGATCTGGCTCCAAACTGTGTGCGATTGAAATAATATTTTAAGCATAAACACGTTTATTTTGGGAAGAATAACGTCTTCTCCACTGTATCACAAGTGTGACTATGATATTTAGAACCTGTGGTTATAATAACAATCCGCTGATAGAATGAATATGAAAAATGAAATGAAAAAGTATATCTATTTGTCGTACTTTAATATCGTTATCTATTTCATAAATAAAATGTTATAACATACATGTGCATTTGAAATGGTAAATATATTGCAAAACTATCTATTCATTTCTGTAAAATGAGAGCGATATAACAAAAAATACTTATAACAATCATATATCAACTAAATATACTTCTGTAACGTTCTGTCGTACTTTATTATTACATCCAACGATGTTGTGCTTCTGTATAGATTACAGTGGAGAATCTGTTATTCTTTCCCAATAAACGCGTTTACGCTAAAACTATTATTTGCAGTGCAAACAATTTGGAGCCAGATCAGACGCCGGGTAACCCGGCGTCTGATCAGGCTCCAAACTGTTTTCCACCAAGATAAACAAGAATTATCAGAATTGTCCAAAAGTTGTTCTTTTCTACGTTTTAGTGTTTTGCGTTTGCGTACGTTTGCGTTTAAACGGGAAAGAATAACAGATTCTTCACTGTACATAAAAACCTCTCTATGACGATCACTAAACGGATGTTAATTGACGGTATTTAGTGGTCGTAACAGAGAGATTTTACTGTATTTCAATTGCGTTTCATCGTGAGAAATGATAAAGTAATTGCATAACATACACCATGATAAGCCGCTATAAAAGAAAAATTATACCTAATCATGTTCAACAATAATGTTATCTTCTTGAGACAATACTATTTGGATATTGGCTGCTGCAATTACGGCAGATATTGATGCAAGGTACATTCATGTACTGCTTGTAATTTATGAGTGTATTTTAATTACGGTGGAGTAAAGAACCCTTATCTAAATAGTATCTTTTTTCAGAATGAATCTACTGAAACTCATCTCGAAATTGTAAAATAGCTTGAAAACATAGAGGTCCTTCGTCTCAATATAGTTTCGAATGTTATCGCATTAATATTCAAAAACTAGCCGATAGACAGGTATCAGAGGCGTATTTCTAAGTACATTTGTATATGATATTTCATAATTCTATATATCATTTGGTCAACTCTGCTCCAAATATGGTTATAATTCTACGGTGTTCTCTATACAATGGAGCAAATATTCTTTCCTAATAAGCTCGTTCATGTTCAAACTCTTGTCTCCATTGCAAACAGTTTGGAACCAGATCAGACGCCGGGTGACCCGGTGCCTGATCTGGCTTCAAACTGTTTGCCACTCAGATAAAAAGGATAGTTAGAAATTTTCCCAAACAAGTGTAACCTTCTACATTTTATTGCATTGCGTTTTCGTTTTGATGAAGTTCAAACCAGAAAGAATAAAGTCCACTCCATTGCAGGTCTACATGTCACTGTCAATGTCATTAATATCAGAATGTCTGCATTGACTTCAAGCTCTGTGAAAGCCACTGGCACACCCTGGTTGGTAGTCTAAACGTCCACAAGCAAAACATGTCTGAAAAGTAAAAGTGAAACGATAATATTAACTCATTGAACCTTAGCGAGTACTACTTGTATACTTGTCCTTTATAAACGATGTACCAATAAAAGTTTGCCCTATGCAAACAGGATAGACATAGATCAGACGGTTTCTAAAGGAACCTCATCAGTGTATCCACTGTTTGTAATTTTATGATACACTGTAAGTAGTAAAAACTGGGCTAGACTTTATTGAAAACTGGAAATGTCCATTTGAAGTGCCAGGAGTCAATCAGTTAAGAAAAAATAAATATAGGGGTTTATTTTATAACTGCGAAATAAACATTGGATTTGAACATATCTGAGAGTATACACTTTATAAAACATTTATAGCGACACTTGCCGTTTGTTTGCGCAGTCAGCATGAGCGTATTGAAAAACGGTATAACTCTTTTATCAGCTATGTTCAAAATCAAATGGATTTTTAAAGAAAATATAAATGCCATTAGAAGTAGTAATACGATTTAGAAAGACAATACGGATGCAGACGAAATGAGACAGGACATTATATGATATATACACTTACCCCCTGTATGTGTTAATCCGTACACAGAAACGAGGCATGAAAAGAAAGAAAACATTGCATAAATACAATTAAATATTTACATCGCTGTACATTTTCTTTCATGTTTTATATAGCACAGTTCACATTCAATACTCGCAATTTAACGTATAGAAACGTTAACCATTTAAGCCTAGTGTCTATTAAAGGGGATGTTGGCAAACAATGTAGACTCTGATGAGACTCCGCGTTATGCGGCGTCTCGTCAGGGTCTACACTGTATGCTATATTATATTAAATATGTTTCATGTATGGACAAACACTGCAGTGTCTTCAGATCACCCTTGTATATCTTCAATGAATTATTCCAACAAGTATTTACAGGTAGTGTTTATTGTAATACCCAGGCACAAGTGGGTTAACTTATAGAGATTTTATATACCGGTAATAAAACAGTTTTATTTTCTTTCCAGTAATAAGCATGCTACCAATATTACATATTACACTTTATGAAACTTTTATAGTTAACACACAGAACAAATCATACAATAAACTTGATACTTACACCCTGTTTGAAGAGATGCCGTGGGGAATATGAAAAATAAATTAAGAGAAAATTAGAACATGCTGCCATCAACTTTACTATTTGAAAAACCAATTAAGATGTAATAGTAAAGTTTATTTTAATACTATTATTATTAGCTCCTTTTCCACCAAGCTCTTCCGCACTGGCATTTGCAAACAATTTTTATCTTGGTCATAATTAATGTTATGCGGCGTCTGATCAGGATCAAAATTGCGTGACACTAAATTTCATTATTATTTGTGGCAAAACTCTTTAACTTCAACATGTAAGAAATAAAACAAGACGATAATTTTAAGCATGACAATAAACATGTTAGACACGTTATAACGACACTATGGCAATTAAAGGATTAATGTTATCTTTAACAATTGCAAATACCTTTTTCATAATTGTGTCAAAAGACCATTACATGGGAAATGTCTCTATGTTCGTTCAATGGTAATAAAACAAAAACTGGAAATTAAGTGAATATTTATCATTTTATGACATCAGATCTACGGGTTTGACTGTACAGTCAACAGTGTGTAGAGTAACATATATATGTATGTTTTCAATTAACCTATTTGCACCCAGAGGGTTCTTCAAAGCTTATACACTGCACATGTATATTGGATTAGTCTATTTTGCTGTAAGTGGTACCTGGCTTAAATTTTCATTTTTGGTTTTATATTGAAATAATGAAATTCCTATCAGCAAACAGTGTATACTCTGACCAGACGCCGCAGTATGTGGCGTCTGATCAGAGCTTACACTGCTTGCCTAATTTCCTTTTATGAAACACTAGGCACATATGAGTTAAGCTTAACTATAACATTTTGAAAAATATTTAAAACACACTTACGAAAACTTGAACCTGAAAGAAGAATACAATAAAACAATTAAAGTTATTTAGTCAAAGTAAATGTCTCTCTGATATATTTATAATGTCATTCTTAGTCTTAACCCTAGTCAGCTTTTTCTTCTACAAGTCTGTTTGCTATGTACTTCAAAGCAACACGACATCATGCTACTGCTTGCATTTCAGACAATTTATAAATCACTATTAAGGTGGTTCGCGGGTCAGCTTATTCTGTGTCAGAATTCTTTGAAACCTTGATTAAATTGAAATATACCATATGGAGAGTGAAAAATCGTTAAAATAAAAAAAAGTTACAGTGCCGTTTTTTTCTGACAGTACCTTTTGTCGAGAAAAGCTCATTTTTTAATAAACAGGAATATTTTCTTTATAAAATGATATAACTCAATAATTTCTGTACATTCAAGTAAACTGTACAGAGACTATAAGATATTGTGCAAACAAAAAATATTTCATGACATATTTTCTGGAAATATCAATATTTTAAAAAAGTCAAATTCGGAAAAAGTCACTAAATCTCAAATTACACAAAATCTAGTCGTTTAACATACACTAATTTTACTCTTATTAGATAGATATTACTTATTTCTACTAGTCGCACAAGTTTTATGAAAATCTACAGTGGAATTTACATTTTATACATGATTTCCAGAAATTCTGACAAAATGTTAACACAAAACGAGTAACGTCCCTTGAGTTCAACTTTAAAATGCCGTCAGCTCTAAATAATACCATAAGTCAAACCTGTTATAAGGGACCATTAAATACGGTAGCCTGTAGATCTTTGAAGACAGGTGACTCCTTCATACAGAACAAAAGTAATGCATAAAAGCTCCTTTAGGATCTATCTTTCAGCATTACTTTTGTCCTGTGTTAAGCTGCCATCTGTCATGTAGGCTATAAATCCTCACAAAGTTTAGTTGTCACTTGACTATACTTGCATGTGATATTATTCATTATTACGTGACTAAACATAGCCTGTCCTCTGATCACTGCATTATGGACTAACTAGTCAATAAAATCGGACAAATTATTTTTAAAAAAAGTTTTGAAGAGAGTGGGAATCGAACCTAGAACCTTTGGATTGCTAGTCAACCACCGTAACCAACTGCGCTAACAGAGAAGACACTGAATATCATCCAACTTTTCTTTATCTAAATTTTCTACAATAAGCACGTGCCGAAAAGATCAGGTGAAAGTCATCAGCATTTCCGGAACTCGAGATGCGGGCCGCCCGCTGTCCAACCACCTTAAAAGTGGCTTTTAAAACAAAACGGGTTGAACTAGCAAATTACCATCACTAAATATATATATACCGTGCTCCCTCTCTAAAACAATCACTCAATGGGAGACAAAGATTGTTTGTGTTCGGAGGGAGTTGTTATAGGGAGGTACATTTAAGACTTAGCTTGCATTTGCAAAATTCTTTAATCCAGATCAGACGCTGCGTTACGCTGGATTAAAGCTGTTTGTCACTCGATATTATATTTCTCTATCAAAATGTGTAACTTTGAGAAGAAGAAAAACTAACAGACGACGATTTTAAGCAGGCGATATTCCATTATTCAAAGGTTTAGACATATAATTGTCATGTTTGGGGAACAGTGACAATCTTTGTTGTAATAAGGGAATCGTTGTTGGGAGGAAAGTTGTAGGGAGGGAACACTTTAGTTAAAAGCAGTATGTAACATGTTTTGAAGAACATGTGTATGTACTCACCATCTGTCATTGATGAGGTCCAGGACATGAAAAGGAAGAGAAAATGCAAATTAGAAAATAACTTACCATATGGTTGAACTATTTACTACAATAGTATTTTCTAATTATCGTATTTAAGTTTGCTATGTATTACTTATTTTAATCAAATGTAGGCATCGTTATCGTGCATGAAGAGAATAAAGGATCAGTAACACAAGTTACGTAAATGTTATGTGTAAATCCTACTTTGATAAAACGCATAATTACCTTTACGATATATGAAAAAACGTTTAAATGATAATAAAATAAATTAATAAATGTCAATAACGAAATTTTAAATATATTCATTTAAATGCCTATTTGTTTTAAATAAGCAGTTCCAATGGCGTGTAGGTACTTTGTCATTGCAAACGGTAAACTCTCGTTAGCTGTTGTATTAACCCATTATCCAATAAATACGCCTTTTTACGCCTCTAATGTATCCCTCCACGGAAGAAAATAGTTCCAATTCATACAGTTGTAAATATCTAAGATTAGAAATAATTTCTTTTTTCTAGCAGCTGATAGCTTAAAGCAGGCTGGAAGTAAAGCAGAATGCGCCTTAAGGCGCATTCTGCTTTACTTTCAACCTGCTTTAAGTAGTCACCTATCTTCAAAACTAGAAACAGGCTATGGGGTAATGGGGTAAACGAGGATCATGGTATGCATCATTCCAATATCGCAGGTTTTAATTATACCGACGACAAAATCGTTTATTCTACTGTATATTACTATTATGACTACCATAACTCGTGGAACTATCTATACTACTATTCCAAACCACTTACCGGCTGATAATGGAATGTCGGAAGAACATGAAAAAGAAGAAAGATGTCATATAGGGTAATGTTAAACGTGAATTGTGTCGTACAATACCTTGGTACGATTAGTTTTATGTTGCTCGGCTACATTATTAACTAAGTTGTCAGTTTTATAGCAAAACAAAGATGTAGACCTCAACATGTTTTTGAGATATGGCATAATAGTTTACCTTAAGTCAATTAAAACAGTGTAGTGTTGATATAAAGTTCAGTGGAGTGTCTTATATTAGAAACTCATCGCGATATTTCATTGCATAATTTATGAACATTGCCAAAGTCTGACCCATTTATTTATCGGTAGAAGACACATCAAGATATTGAATTTATGAATGTTTTGCAAATCCCTATACTTATTATGTAAACATTTTGATCTAAGGTCAGCATATAATAGACAAAATAATAAGACATGCAGTTCGTCTTCTATGGAACCAACACAGAGTATACAATAATGTCTATTAGCAATACAATCATATTCTATACATGTGACATAGCCATTCTTCATTACAAAATATTCCTCCACACTCACCAAGAGGTGTAAGTAATGTTTTACAACAATGTGTCTGAAGCTCCAAAATAAGGAGGCAATGTGTAATCTTGAGTTTTTATAATCATTGCATCATTATGCAACATGTAGTTTACCTACCCCAATATGCCATCGACATGCAGACTGGTGGTTGGTGTCCATTCTAAACTTCCGTTCACACTGACAACATATTTGAAGAGCAAAGCCAGACCTTGAAGAATGTGGCGTTCTGGTTGCCTGTGAAAACACATATACTGTATGCTACAGTTTTCTACTAAAGTGGAGAAGTCGTTATTCTTTCCCGTTTGAAAGCAAACTAAACGCAAATATATTGCAATGAAATGTAGAAAATAGCAAATTGTTGACAGTTGTATTTCTTTAAATCTGAGTGTCAAACAGTTTGGAACCTGATCTGACGCCGGGCAACCCGGCGTCTGATCTGGCTCCAAACTGTTTGCATTGGAAAAACATGATTTAACGAAAACGCGTTTATTGGGAAAGAATAACATCTTCTCCACTATAGGACATGTCCTACATGTACCACAGTGCATATAATGTTGGGATCGTGTTGGCAGTTCTTGGTGCAAAACTGTTTGTAACGTTCCATCGGGTTTTCAGCGATATCTTATCTTAAATTAATTGTTTAAGTTAAGTATCAAAGCGTATATAATTTGGCTTAATTGAGATCCGATGATTATCAACCTGATCTGTAGTTACAGAGGACATTTATGTATTTCCTTCCGATTGAACGAGAGTTTGTTCAAAAACTATTATGTTCATTGCCAACCGTTTGAAGTCAGAACAGATACATGTACCAAGTAATGTGGCATCTGATCTGGCTCCGTACTATTTGAACTCAGATTTTAATATTTCGTAATCATTTGCGATAGTTTTTCCATTTCGACATTTTTATGCATTGATGTAAATGCATATGTGTAAAGTTTTGTTTAACCCATTGTATGCTGGGTAATATTTGGTGGCCATTTTAAAATGTCGTCTGCAGCGGGTATAACTTAAATATTTGCAAACTAGCTGCAAACAGTTTTGATCACAATGTGAGGCCTGAACTGTGTTCAAAACTGTTTGCATAGAGGTACACCTAAAAGTGTGTCCCGCATAAAATGGGTTAAAAAGGAAATAATAATGTCTTTCTGTATTTATATATGGATCAAATGCTTTTTTCTACTATTGCTCACTAGAAAGCTTGTTTGCTTAATATTGGCATCTAAACAGTGGATTTTTTAGAAAGTTTTAATATAAAAGCATAACTTCCTTGTAAGACCTTCTGCTTAAGATTCATTCTGTCTGCTACTACCAATAACCAAATTATAGAATAGAATAGAAGGCTTGTTTGTTTAATATTGGCATCTAAACAGTAGAATTTTGAAACAGTTTTAATATAAAAGCATGACTTCCCTGTAAGGTATTCTACTTAACATTCATTCTGTCTGCTACAACCAATAACCAATTAAAGATGGTGTTTAAGGCGTGGACATGTTTGATGTAAGAATAAAGTAAAGCGAAAAGCTACTTTAAGAGTGTTTTCTTTGTTACTTTCATCTTGTTTTAAGCTGTCGCCTTTCTTTAATAAAATTAAATACTTTACTTTCAATGGATAAACAGTGGTGAAAACGTTATACTTTCCCGTTTAAACGCAAACGAAACGCAACACACTAAAATGGAGAAAATTACAACTTTTCGACAATTCTGAGTGTTGATTTTAACCTTGAAGGCAAACAGTTTGGAGCCTGATCAGACGCCGGGTGACCCGGTGTCTGATCTGGCTCCAAACTGTTTGCAAAAGAAAGAATAATTTAGCGTAAACGCGTTTATTGGGAAAGAATAACGTTTACTCCATTGTAACAGAAGGCCAGAGTAAGTATGGTGTACGCACAGTTTGAAATTCCCGTTCCATATCTCCGTTATGGTTTTCGTCTGTATCTTCGTTAATGACCCTCTCCGTCAGAAACACTGCACCCCTCGGCGAAAAGTCAAACTCAGAGTCGGATTCAGTTCTTTTACTTAGTCTTCTATCATATAAATAGTTCATCGACTTTGAATGCCTAAGAAACGACTGCCGTTGATGTTGTTCTAGTCTTATTCCATCCTTAAACAGTTTTTCTCTGTGCTTATTAACTTCTTTGGATGCCACTTTTCTTTCCCTGATTATTTGTTGTTTTAATTTCTTTTCTAGGCATCTAACTCTACTCTGATGAGTAAACAGGTCCCTGTACATAGTCCTATACCCACACGCCTCACATTCCACCAACCTAAAGTCACACTCTTCATGATGCCTACGAAGATCACAACGTTTTACTGTTTTCTTGCAGCCATGAGACTTAAATCCGCATTCGATTGGAGCGTTTGGACACACCTCCGCGTGATCCGGAAGATCTGCAAGAGCAAACTCCTCACCACAGTTGTGTGAACATGTCATTTTCAAGTCAAGTAAATGCAGCTTGAATTCTATTGATGTTTGTGAGATGTTCGGATTCAACCTTGCGCTGCACGATGGACATATTGCCCTCGATACACGTGACTTTATCTTCCGTCGCACACAGTTTTGGCAGAATATGTGCTGGCATCCTGCAGTGACTGGGTTAAGTAGAACTTGATCACAAAGACCGCATATGTAACCAGGATCCACAGCTCCTTGGAACAAAACGCGATCTAAACCCATCTTGGAACTTTTTCTTCAACTGAAATACAAAGAAACATGGCCACCATAATCAAATACAGTAAAACTTCTCTATTACAATCACTAAAGTACGTTAATTATTAGGAATGTAAAACAGGCGACTGCTTCAAGCAAGGTGACAGTAAAACAAAAATCTCCCAAAGGAGCTTTTTGTTTTATTGTCACCTTACTTTAAGCTTTCACCTACCTTTTACACAATCAATTAAACTTCATTTTAGTGGCCCGTAAAAGAGAGGTTTTTCTGTACATTTGAATTAGTCAATCCCGTCAAATTATCGAAATATATTAGGTTAGGGCCAATTTCTTACCTGACAAGTTTAGTGCCTTAGTTTGTATGGCTATACAGTATTTACTTTTCAGCATGTTTAGCTTAATTCATTGCTATATACTGTGACCTCCCAAGTATGACTTAAACCCTAATTTTGCTATGTACACAATATGTGTCTGGCATTAGTAAATAGTTTGAATCCAAATCAAACAATGAGTTACTTATTGTTTAATTTGAATAAAACTGGTTGACACTCTTTTTTAAATGGTCACCAGACAAAAACACACAAAAACTCAAGTTGGCAATTATTCCTGACGACCATTTTAAGTGCAGACAATGGTATAGGGAATAAAGGGTAGAAGGTGAAAGTTAGAAACATGGCATTAAAAGGTATTATATTTCACTAGTGACCCTGGATTAGTAAACAGATAATTCCTTTTCAGTGTACAAAGGAAAGTCCCTCTATTACGGCCAACAACGAAATGCAATTATTCATGGTGCTATAGATACATTTATGTGGCAGTCTAGATCAGGAGAGAAAATAACATACGGCATTAGGTGTCTTCTTTCACTGTGTAGTGCAGATACTCAAATTTGACCTACAGGTATCAAAGCTTGAGAACGATCTCGGCCTCGTCTCAAATACTCTTTAACTTCCAGACCTAGTCTCGATAACTCATAAAAGTCGTTATATTACTATTGTCCAATTCAGATAACCCGAACATTTTTTCTTTTTCTTTTGTCTGTCAGTCATTTTTCTTATGGCAGTTTTTAGGCCTCTGGTCCAGATTAGCATCTTTCACACAGCTTTTAGTTTCGTAGATTTTTAGATATCAACTAACTCAAAATATAAACATTCTAATTTAATTAAACTGCAGAAGGCAATGCTTGAGCAGACGACAATATAACTGAATAGGTCAAAATGTCAAAATTCAAGTAAAGTGAAACAATTCAGTATCTTACCCTTTCACTCTCAATGACGTCATAAAGCGCATTTGCAAACAGTTTTAAACCTGATCAGACGCCGCTTTACGCGGCGTCTGATCAGGATCAAAACTGTCTGCCACTTATTTTGAAATTACGTCAGCCATTACTGCCTTAAATCTAACTTTGAAACGATATTGTAGACAACAATATTAAAGCAGAAGCCTCACGATCAATTTGATCATGAAAAGTTTAAAAGCAACAGCGGTACCTTTATACTATAATAATCATTTCACCCTTCCAGTCATTTCACTCCCTCACATCGTAAACATGGTACATGTATTGAGACACTCTAAAGTTCGTATGTCCAATATACCTGTGAAATTCGTCGTTATCCCCTTTCATTGCTAAGTCACACTTTACTTATGTTTGCAAACTGTTTGGATGCAGATCAGACGCCGAGTAACTCGGCGTCTGATCAGGAGCCAAACTGTTTGCCACTCATATCGATGTTCTTCGTCAATTTTGAACGTGATTTTAAATTTTGAGAAATTAAAGCAGACGATTATCTGTTTTCCGGAGACGGTGAAATGGCGCAGAAGGGGTAAAATTCTCTCACTTTCACACCGAGAGCTATCAAGTGGTAAAAACTCGATAAGTAAATAGAATTAGCCTTTTGCAAGTCCAGTCATGGTGTACTAAGGCCAGAGTTTACGAATTTAATATGACAGAGACATAAATTTAAAGGTAATTCAACCCCTTTACTATTATATCCAAATCATAAAAAATACCTATAAACTGTACTGAAAGGACCTCGTTCAGTGTAGTGTTCAGGTCAAAACTAATTTAAAAGCAGACGACATATGATTGAAATAAAACCATGAGCTTAAGGTTCAGATTTAAACGTTTTTCTCTGTAACTGGCAACTACACTGGAATTTGGAAACACTTTCGATCCTAATCAGACGCCTACTATCTCGGCGTGTGATCTAGATCTAGATCCAAACTATTTGACACTAGTATATACGTTTCTCTCAGCCTCTGATTTTGGAAAAATATGTTTTAAAAGGAAAAACATGCATACGACAATTTAAGCAGCCGACAATATCTCAGCTAAAAGAGTGAAAGCCCCGCTAGTAACCTATCCAACATATTATACTATACTTAACCTTAGCTCGTTCAATCCTAAATATCGTCTGCTGAACAATTGTCGTCTGTATTTTTTTATTTCAAATTCATGTTTCTTAAAATTTTCACTGACGAAATATTGATTCAAGTGCAAACTGTTTGGATCCTGATCAGATGCCGAGATACTGGCCAAATTAAACTGCTTGCAAATATCATAGGTTTCGATATTAATAGTGAAAGAGTTAACGCTATACTATGAGACGGCAATAATTGTCGTCTGCTTTATTCACGCAAGTTTTGTTTTCTTCAGTATTAATCTATACTTAGTTGTAAAAGTAAACTTTGTGTGTCGCAAGTTGTTGCAAGTATGTTGTTGTTTGTTTGTTGTTGTTTTCTTCAATATACATGTATCAGTGATGATAATTATAATATAAAAACGCTACTTGCTTTAAATTTACCAGTAAGTCCTTCATGGATAACTTATTTGTAAATATTTGTAGTTGAAATCTATTCAGTCAATATTTGCTTTCGTACTTAACAGGTTTTAAAGTACTGTTCATCGCTCTCCTTTGAATTAGCCATGCCTAGATATAGGGTCCTTTCAAGTCTATAGACAATATGTTCATAGGGTATATTCTCTACAGACAACAGTCCAACAGAGCTTAATATAACAGGAGTAAAATAAATACGTCGAACACTTTTTCGCGTAACGTCACCATCAAATCCATAACCGTGACCACTTATCAGTAACGTATTTTCAAGACAATATTTCGACATCATAGCTTGATTATTTAATATATAATATAACGACACCATTCGACCGTTAAAAGACTTTATAGTGTCTAAGACCGACAGCTAATAAGGAAAAGTTATATTCAATAGAACTATCATTTTTTCTTTACATCCAGATGATAAAAGAATGTAGATATATCATAATATTTCATGGCTAAATGTTTAGATACAGACTCCATTAGCTCCAGTAACTCTATTTGAACAGACTCTGAACTATTAATTTTCATTTCTTTTAAACGCGAAAGAATACTGTCGTCTAGAGAGTATGTAAATAATAGCACACGACAAATGTTGCAGGTTTATACTGTCTGGCGTGCCAAACGTTACAGAAATACATCAAAATGTAATTATAACGTTATTTACATTCAGTTAAACCCATCCACTGACTTGTCCCTACATTTATGGGACATTATTATTCGCCGCCCTGGGAAAAAGTTTCTTATTTTTATCAGTTTTTCGCAACTCTTTAATAGAATTAAAGCTCTAGGCAACATTCAATGTAGTTATGTTTGCTTTTAAGAGTTGGGCAAAGATACGTAAAATGTTTTCTAGTCTCGAACGGAGCATGTAATTCTTTGGTTCTTGTTACTAGGTAATTTATAATGTACATGCAAAATTTGAAGCATGTTCTCAGTATATGGTTGACATGGTAACACTATATGAAAGTTATGTATAACTGCACCACATTAACGAATACTTTATATATGCCATTAAAAATAGAATAAGAAAATGTCATTCTAAAGCTCTTTTACTTCAGGTTAAGTCACACAGTTTTAAAATTCAACCGGTGACCTTGATTTCCCATATGTTTTTAAATTAAAATTTTCTTTAATTCTAGTTATTTGTCCCATCTGTTGCAATGGCAACCAGTTTAGTGGAACGAGTCAACTTTGTTCATTTATATTCTAAAGTTGCCTAGCAACAGAAGTTTTGATCCGAGTAACAGAAAATAGTTCAATATTTGAAAAATTAATATACCGACTTTTAAACTGGCCTACACACTGGTGTAATTTTGTGTTCGACAATTCTGTTGCATTAAAAGTATTGTAAGAAAGGTGTGGAAAAAATGCCAAAATTTTGTAGGGTGGCGAATAATTATGCCCCAAGACTGTAGTTCACTGGCATGTACAGAAATCCCTAAACAGTGCAGACTATGATCAGGGTCTGCATTGTTTGCATAAAAAGTGTACTCTTCACAGGTTATTATTTATACATGACAAGTACATATATAGTCGTCGCTACATGTAACAGGATTGTGTCGATTAAAGCGGCGTTAGGTCAGAATCTAAACTGGTTAACTCTCATAATTCAGTCAAATGCCTA
The DNA here is from genome assembly GCA_922989275.2 of Gari tellinella. Lineage (NCBI taxonomy): Eukaryota > Metazoa > Mollusca > Bivalvia > Cardiida > Psammobiidae > Gari > Gari tellinella. The sequence goes on along the minus strand of OV277856.1, from coordinate 25,784,362 downwards.
AATCTTTATATGCTTTATAAAAGCAGACGACAAATTTAAGCAGACGATTCCATGCCTATTGAAGGAGTTAAAGGTTAATACCTATTTGATGACATGTTTTGACATTTATCGTTGATCTATAGGGCTCTTTAGACAACACAATGTCACCGTATACTATACACACAGATAAGGCTTATAATAGAGAGCCTCGTGGAGTAGCCAACGCCTGCATACCCCTCTATCTATTTGCATTTAACACCACTCTAATCGAACTATCAAATTGCAGTTGGTTTTTAGATTTAGATTTACAGTTTAACCCTTTCCCCGGTAGAGGCGCTTTTTAACGCATTCAGTTACTCCGCTTAAGAAAATAACTATACTTTATACAGTCATGGATACATTGTATGTATCATAAGGATTACTATATTCAAGCAGATGGTAGCTAAAAGAAGGTTGAAAGTAAAGCAGAATGCGCCGTAAGGCGCATTCTGCTTTACTTTCAATCTACTTTAAGAAGTCACATATTTTCAAAACAAAAAAAACAGGATATGGGATAAATGGTTAAACGCAAACGGAACGCAAATGCATTGCAATAAAATGTAGAAAATAACAAAGTTTTTCATTTATTTTCTCACGAATGAGTGGCAAACATTTTGGAGCCTGGTTGAACGTTACATGGCGTCTGATATTGCTCCAAACTAGTTCAAAGAACATCACTGTTTTAGCATAAACACGTTTTGACGCGATTGGTGGTGAAAGAGTTAATAAACTGATTTCAATGGAAATGTAAGCTTTCAGACGCTTGATAGTCTAGGAAAAATATAATAACAGGGGACATTTCACATTAAAATCCACACCTCTCTTTGTAAGGTATACTACACTACATTGAAATACTCTCCAAATATTTATTATTCAATATTCCCGGCATGTCTAACGAATTAGAGTACTGTCGGGTGAATCTAGTCTATTTGCTTTTATCAATTCAAATGCCATGATTCGGAATAGGTAATTTAACCCTCCTTACTGGTGAAATTTGGTAATAATAGATGGCATTTAGAGCATGGGGTGATTATATCCCCGGGCGAAATTGTGCAATAATTGCTTGCAAAGTCATTTAGTGTGCCTGAAACTTCACCCAAAACAATTTCTCTAACAGTGATAAAGTCAAGTTTATATTAACTCTTAACACCATAGCCTGCTCCTAGTTTTGGTCGCTGAAATCAGATTGAAAGTAAATCAAATAGTGTGTGTGTTATTTGGAGGAAGTTGTTGTATGGAGGGATAATTAATATCCTCAGAGTACATTGGCAAACAGTTTGAATCCAGATCAGACGCCGCGTAACGCGGCGTCTGATCTCGGTTCAAACTGTTTGTCACTAGTCGTTATGTTTCTTCTGCCAAAATGTCCAATATGTTTCGGGAGTGTTCGGTGGTATGCAATATTAAAACAATTTCAAACAGGTAGAAATTTAATTTTACCACTCGGTGTTAACAAACGTTAATTGTCTCTACTCACAGTTATATCAATTGAATGTTGTAGTCTGTAAGTTTAGAAAAATATTTACGAAGCTACTTAAGTGCTGTATTCACCTCTTCACCGCCATAATCTCGTCTGTTTATAACTTTTCGTCAGCATTTACTTTCTTTTGATTTAGCATTTTAGGTTTTGCACTGTATAAACGTTGGTATAAGTAATGCCCATCAATGCTGGCATCTGATCAGTATCAAAACTTTTTGCGAAGTCGACTGCTGTCGTCTTTGTCGGTGAAGTATTTAAACGAGTACCCGTACATTGTGACCGGGTATCCAACAGTAAAACATGAAAACGAAACGTCTAAAATAATTATAAGTATCGATGGTCTTGGTGCATGCAGTCTGATGTGAAAGAACACGAACAAATTGTTGAAGAGAACAGAAAGAAGACAGGAAAGAAAATCATTTTTACAATTTGTAAGAGACAACTGTAATCGGTTATGATAATGATGACGACGATAATAATGATGTTTGCCAATGGTGCGACAGTTGCTGCTGATGACGATAATGGTATAATGATGGTGATGATGCTAATAATGATGATAATCTTTCTATACTGAATATAATGCTGATGCGAACGACGATTGACGATGACGCTGATGATGACACTGAAGTTTACGATGAAAAAAAAACATACATTGACTAAAGTTATATCGTTTTGAGTGCCAACCTCTTTGATCCTGACCAGACGCCGGCTAATTGCGGTGTCTGATTAGGATCCACATTGTTAGCAACTCACTATTGTAATAGGGATATGGCAGTGAATGGGGTTAAGGAGAACAAGAGAAAAAATGTTTTAACAATACCACTGTCCTGATTGTACTCTTTCCGGACCATTAAATGATAATGCTTCACAAAATGAACATCAAAGGACCCGGAATTACAGCACTGAAACTCAATACCACGTCCATTTCTGGTATCTGGTACCAGCTTTACCAGCTTTGTTCATTTATTGAAATGATCCTTTTTTCTATCTTCGAAATCAATGCAAATTATAACAGACAACGTAATAGAAATCGACTATATTATAAAATATACTTGACACACTAATGACACTGGGCGGAATGGTAAACCCATTCACTGCCTTACCTAGAATACAATGGTTATTTGCAAACAGTTTGGATCCTGATCAGACGCTGCGTTATCCAACTGTTTGACACTCATTTCAATATCTCTTAAGTAAAAACAAAAACAACACTTTAAATTTAAACTTAATGCAGACGGTATTTTTTCAATTGATGGCGTCATGGCAGTGAATTGGTTTAACACCCAATAGTCGAAGACACGTCTAAATAGAGTATGACTTATTAACATCACAGTACAAAATTATATAAAACAATGCATGTACATTGTATATGTATTTAGAAATTTTAGATTAACCTATACACGTGTATGTCTTGCTATATACAGAGCATTGCATAATCCATGTACATATGTATTAAATCCAAAATAATTATATCATTTATCGTTGAGGGTGAACGTTGTGGATAAACCGGAGTGAAAACTGCTGAAAGGAATTTGAATGCAGACGATTAATTCGGGATATCATTTTGATCCGAAATGTTTAGCGCTTATTAGTTTTAAATAAAACTGTATACATGTATAATGATTGCAGACGACACAGTTTTCAGACGAATATTACCAAGCATGGCGAAGGTTACCAATAACCCTGACCCTTTGCTTGCCGATTGCAACTTTCCTGCATTTTGCAAACAGATTGGATCCAGATTAGACGCCACGTCAAACTGTTTGACACTCGTCTATAGCCGTTTCCTTTTTTAAGAAATGTATACCTCTTCATTTAACAAAGTTCGCAGACGACAATTTCAAAGCAGACGATATTACGACAGGATAATGGCTAATTATGTATGGCACTTCTATTAAGTACAATGTTTTATCGTTCAAATTGACAGACGATCGACAATGTTTATACGTTTATGCACTAGGTAAGCTGTGAACTATAAAACTCCCGAGCAATCTGCCCACCTTATATCATAGAGGAAATAAACACCATAATGATAGATAATGTTGGTATTGGATAGCTTAATTTAATGACAATCATAACACTTCCTATATCGTCTGCATTATGACCTGTCATCTGACTATGTTTTTAAATCGCGTTGTACATTTTTATGTAATACGTATTTAACATACAAAGCCTGAATACAAGTGTCAAACAGCTTGGATCTGACTTACTCGGGGTGTGATCTTGATTCAAACGTTTTGGAAATACAATCTATGTGCTCCTTCTTTACAGAAACATCCAACAGGTGACAAACATGACGTGTGTTATTCGGCGGAAGTTGTTATAGGGAGAGAAAAAATAAGACTTGGCTTACATTTACAAACAGTTTGAATCGAGATCAGACCTCTAAGCTTGAATCAAGCTGTTCATCACTCTTCTTTATATTTATTCTGTAAAAATGTCCACCTTATATGTAACTTTGAGAAAAACAGCATACGACAATTTTAAGCAGCAGTGAAAGTGTTAGCCTTGTTGTAAGGAAGGAATATTTATGTGTATAGCTGATGTAGGGAGGGCGCACTGAAGTTAGCTGGAGAAAGGTTAACAGTTTAAATTCAAAAAAATTATTCATCCCTGAAACTTTAAAGGGACAACGGCCTAATCAATGCTTGACTATATAAGGTTGATTACAATACATTGCAATAATATAGGATAAAACAGCGCACATCCTGCATGTGCCATTTGATCAGTATAACTATTATAATCATTCAGTGGAGAAGAAGGTAATTATTCTTTCTAGTTTAAACGAACCTAGACCTAGACACGTTAGCAATAATATGTAAATGTAACAATGATAGCTATATAAATAAAAGCAGCAGATAATAACACAGTTATAGTAAGTTATACAAAAGTACATGTATTCTTAAAAAAAAAAACAGAAAAATATTGATTGGAAAGAAGACATACGATAAATGAAATTAACCCCTTGAACCAAGGTAACGCATACACGTGTCCTATGCAAACTGTTACCCGTGGAGAGTACATCTGTCCTATACAAACAGTGTAAACCCAGATCAGAGGGCTCCTAAAGGAAACATCTGATCAGTGTCTGCACTATTTGTCATGTTGCTAAATGCATTTTCATGGACCAAAGTGTTAAAAGACAACATCACTGGCATTAACAAAAATTTTTGGATCCTGATCAGAGTGTAACTAAGTGAGTGATCATGATCCAAATTATTTTACACTTATTTCAGTGTTTTTCAGTCAAAATGTCATCTTATTTTGACAAATACAGTTAAGAAGATATTATTTATTCCCCTTTTAACGTAAAAAATCACAAGCGTAATGAAATAAAAAATAGAAATGGAAATTTTATCACCAATTGAAGATTTCCTTTTTTCTGAGTGACAAACAGTAAGAGTCCCAACTGACGCCGTGGTACCAGGCGTTTGGTCTGTCTCCAAACTGTTTGCAATAGAAAATTGAGAAAGAATAACGTCTACGCCACTGTACAATGCAGCCGAAGCATTTTAAGCAGACGACAATATAGAAAGAGTTACTAGTAGTTAAACGTATTAACTGAAAACATGGTACACTACCTGCTTAAATCCTCAAAAGGTGTGTATGCCTATGGCACCGATATAGCATGAAGTAACGAAAGAGGTTTAAAGAATGGCTTCCAAGCTGGTCGATATGTAAATACGTTCCTAATCGGCTCGTATTTAACTCAGTGAACAAAAAACCCTTTCATAACATAGGAGCCAATGGGATAACAGGCACACCTGTGTTACCCGGTCAATCCAAACATATACAGTGAAGCCCGCTTATAACGAACTTGGATATAACGAAATATCGGATATAACGAAACTTATTCAACATCTCCTATTAACCCATATATACCCAGTGGATTCTTCCATGTTTATATGTTGGATTAGTCTATTTTTTATAAAGGGGTGCCTGGTCAAAAAATTCATTTTCATTTTGTTTTATATTGAAATTCCTATCAGCAAACAGTGTAGACTCTGATCAGACGCCGCATCATGCGGCGTCTGATCAGAGTCTACACTGTTTGCCTATGTCCCATATATGGGATCGTGGGCACAAATGGGTTAACGTAAAGTACAGGAAATGATATAACTAAATTTGGATACGAAACAAATCAGAAGGTCCTTACATGTACAACTTCGTTATAAATGAGCTTTATTCACTGTACGATCATTGATATAGCATGCAGAATAAAAATAACGTGGAAATTTCGTAAAGGAATGTCCTGCATGATGTTTGTCCTGCATTGAACAGGCTATTGTCTTTGGAGACATCAATTAATTTTCATTTTAGGTCGATTTAAACCAGTGTTAACTGTTTATTTAATGACATATGTTGACTTTTAAGTACTATTAAATTTCAGAAGCCCTCTGAACAAGATCTACACTATTTGCCATAATTTTACTGTAAGAATCCTTCTTTTAGTCAAAAGTAAACTGGTCATTTTTTCAAAACTGACAGAGTCCATTTAACCATTTACCTCATAGCTAGTTTCTAGGTGTGAAGATAGATGACTTCTTATAGCAAGTTGAAAGTCAGCAGAATTCTTCTTTACCCATTACCCAATAGCATGTTTCTAGTTTTGAAAACAGATGACCACTTAAAGCAGGTTGAAAGTAAAGCAGAATGTGCCTTTAGAGGCGTAAATGGCATATTTGCGGATAAATGGGTTAAAAAGTCGGCATGGAAAAGGTTGAAAACCAAAGTGCGCGTTAAATGGCATGTTCGACGTGAACAAAAAGCCCACTGTCAATTTCAATATCACTCCATGATAGTATTTCCAATAGTTTGACTTGATAACGAATCAGGAAGATCATGTGTCGACCGATAGGGATATGTTTTAGCCCTTACCGTGCTAAATTGTCGTCTGCTTCAAATATGTCGTCTGGGAAATAACTCAAAGTCAATATTATGAACTTTAACATGTACATGACGCCTTTGTAATGAAGAACTGCTGAACATGAGTTATAAACAGTTTGAAACCTGATCTAACACAGAGTAATTTGGCGTCTGATCAGGATACACTCTGTGTGACCTTTATACTGTGGAGAATGCGTTATTCTTTCCTAATAAACGCGTTTATAAATGTCAAAACCATTATTTAAAACGCAAACATTTTGGAGCAAGATCAGACGCCGGCGTCTGGTCAGGCTCCAAATTGCGAGCCTCTCAGATTAAAATGAACAATTATATAGAATTGTCAAATAAGTTTTCAATTTCTCCATTTTATTGATATGCGTTTGCGTTTCGTTTGCGTTTAAATGGGAAAGAATATATGTAACGTCTTCCCCCGTGTATCAATGGGGATTGTACAACATGTATACTGAACTGACAAAAAATCAAATCGTCATTTTTAAATCATTTAGATTTAGATTAAGAGCCGAAAAAGTCTACATCTGATTAGAAACTGAAATATTTGCTCCCCGCTGTAGGACGGTAATCTATATTTGCGTTAGGTTAAATATAATTTATATTTAACCTAACGCAAATATTAATGCAGTGACGGTTATAATATTTCAACAGAAGATGGTTATTATGCAGAACTCAGTAGATTTACAGTGAAATGTTAGCGGTGTAATCGTGATTATCTTTGCAAACAGTTTAGATCCAGATGAGACACGCTACCATGCGTCTCATCTTAATCCAATCTGTTTGACACCCTGACCCTGTTTTAAAACGAACTGTAGCAGACGAAAATTTACTGTGCGCGTAAAGTTAAAGATTTAAGTTAGAGATTTATCTGTGATAATGTAGTGTTTTCTAGGTCGTTTTACAAACGTAATAAGTATTGGTTAGATAACAACTAGAAAATGAAAATATATCCTGTAAGTAGATACCCTTCACTGCCATATTACCGTCTACTTTTCAATTCTCGTCTGCTATTTACTTCAGAACATATACAGCGCTCCCTCTCTACAAGACAAAAATGCGCTCGTTGTTCGGAGGCAGTCGTTATAGGGACGGAAATTGGTCCAATATGAAACTTTGAGAAAAACAGCAGACGACAATTCTAAGCAGACGATATTGCAGCAGTAAAAGCATTAGACATACTTGTCCTGTTTAGGGAACAGCTGAAAGGGTCAATGAAAGGGGGGAGTCGTTGTTGAGAGGGCCGTTGTAGGGAGGGAGCAATGTAGCTCTAGAATGTAAAAAATATCTACACGTTTATGAATTCCAGAAACAGTTGGGTCGAGGTCAGACGCCGTCCCAGATCAGACTCAACTGTTTGCAAATGTATGTGCAGTCAGATTGACCAGTAAATGGGTTGAATAAGGAAATGTGTAAAGCAGGAAAAGTTTTATAGATATCCCATCTATATTATTTCCCGTTAAAACGCAACGAAACGCAAATGCATTGCAATAGAATGGAGAAAATGACAACTGTGCTTTTTAATCTGAGTGGCAAACAGTTTGGAGCCTGATCAGACACCGGTTAACTAGGTATCTGCTCTGGTTCCAAACTGTTTGCAATGGAAGTATTTGTTTTAGAACAAACGTGTTTATTTGGAAAGAATAACGTCTTCTCCACTGAATAGATTTACTGCAGAAAACTATCGTACATGATTCACAGACAACATAAAGACCGACAGACAGACAGACAAATCAGATTCTCCACAACGGAATCTAAAGATCGGTGCACATAATGATAACTGCTACATTGAAGTCCTATTACATACAAAACATTAAACGATTAATCGAGAATGATCGATTAACCGTGTATTCATATACCATGTTGATTTAAAATATATAACTTTACAGTGTAAATTGAATAAGTCCTGAAAGATAAAAGTTCTATTTATCACCGCCGATTCAGGTTTGTCGATCGGCGCCTTGTCATAAAGAGTTATGAATAACGGGTATAATTGATTCGTTTTATTGAAGTGTTTTAAAGTATAGGCCACTTGATGGGTACTCAAAGGTGCACAGGGTTTCGAATGTCCCCCACACGCCGAACTTCAGTCAGATAGAGGGATTAAACCCTTATCCTGCCGATCGAGGTTTGACTGATATTTGCAAACAGTTTGCGCTGCGTCTAATCTGGATCAAATTGTTTGAAACTCGTCTTTACATTTCTTTAATCATGAAAAAATATATAAATACATGTATATGTATCATTATAGAGGATAACTGTATTTTTGGTGTAAGATCGAAATTTAATTAATTCAGTGTTTCAGGGCTGCCATTTCTCCGGATTTTTCCTAAATCTCCGGATTTTTTCCAATACATGGTAGCTTAAAGCAGGCTGAAAGTAAAGCAGAATGTGCCCTAAGGCACATTCTGCTTTACTTACAGCCTGCTTTAAGTAGTTGCATGTCAACAAAACACAAGAAAAAGGCTATGGGGTAAAGGTACGATTCGTAAAATAGCACTTGAAAAATGCAAATTTGGAAATCTTAGGATGTTTTATGTCAACTTATGGCAGCCCTGGTGTTTTAAACAGTGAGATTATCAAGTGATAATATACTAGTATCCCTCAGTAAACTACCGGAAAGCATGAAATAAAATTGAATATTTTCGCAAACGACAGTTTCGTACAAGACGATAATATGAAAGGATAAGGGTTAACCAAAGCACAATTGACAATTATACATGTAGTCTACAAAATGTGACGTCTGTTTCTATTCTCAATGAAGATTTGTTTGCCATGTCCTTCATGTTCTTCCGGTAAAAGGTCAGGAGTTTTCTTAGACTAAATGTTGACCTCAAAGCAGGGATTGACAGTCGCCCCTGTCCGATTTTATTAACAATTAAAAATCCCAAATGTGCGTCTAAAACTACATGTATGTACACGGATGCGCAGATTAGAATTATGAAGGGAGGTAACTTTTCCTGTGTTTCATACGAAATTCTGTATTGATTACCTTTCAGATATCATCTTGAAATGCCACCAAGTCTTGTTTAACAGTATCACTATGCAGATGCACTATGCAACCAAAGCATAGCATTTTCCTTTTGTATATAAAGTTAAGAATTTAACGGTAAGCATTTTGCAAAACGAAACAGTGAACTCTAGTTAACCAAGAATTGGCCCATTTACAATACTCTATGTCCAAATAAGGTCAAGGTAAAATCAAGTTAGGGTGATATTGGTTGATTAGGAATGGTCCGAGGCAACATAAGTGAGCGATAATGATGCTAGACAAAACAATAAAATCTACTTAACCTTGTTACAGACGGTCGGACAGACACTACACCTATAGATGCCGGGCATAAAATAGTTCTACTTTATTCGGTGATGAATATGCACCATACAAATATTTCCTATATCCTAACATATTGTAGCTGAAAGTATGAAAGTAAAGCAAAATGCTCCCTTATTTTCAGCCTGATTAAAGCCTGATTGTCTTCAATACAAGTTATATGGGAAAAGGTTAAGCACATAAGTGTTATAAATACTATAGGAGTTAGATATAGGAGTTTTACACTGATGGCTACAGAGGAAGATGTCAGAAGATTTTTGGAATGGTTAACCGTTGTTCAATACCGTTTGAACCAAATACAAGTTATAACCCATTACCCTATAAGTACGCCCTTTTTACTCCTTTAGTTTATTCAGCTACTGAGGAAAATAGTTCCACTCCATACAGTTTTGAATATGTAAGGAAATATTTACTATATCCTAGTATCTATTTGCTTAAAGCAGGCTGAAAGTAAAGCAGAATGCACCCTAAAGGTTAAGGCGCATTCTGCTTTACTTTCAACCTGCTTTAAGTAGCATCTTGTTTCAAAACTAGAAACAGGCTATGGGGTCTTGGGATAAAGAGTACAGGTATTAGAGCAATACAAACAAATCAAGTCAGCTTTGAACTTTAATGGTTGAAGAACAGTCTATCGAAAACAAAAACAGAAATCCTTAACAGAAAATGCATATAGATCCCTGCACCAGAGTGCAAGTATACACATCAACTAACAGTGACATAAACTATTTACAAGGCTAAATAAAGCAAAAGAGATTAACAAGTTTCAGTAAAACCTCCCTATAACAGTCACTAAATTGTTTTAATTTGTATATGTTTAAGATAATTACTGCTTAAAGTGGGTTGACAATAAAACAGAAAGCTCCTTTAGGAGCTTTCTGTTTTACTGTCAACCCACTTTAAACTGTCACTTGTCTTTTATACAATCAAATGACCTTCATTTAAGTAGTCGTAATAGAGGGGTTTTACTGTACATATAAAACATTTACAAATACAAAACAGGATTTCACTAGCTTAAAACATATATTAACCCTTTACCTGATAGCCTATTTATAGTACTTAAGATAGGTGAATACTTAAAGCAGGTTGAAAGTAAAGCAGAATGCGCCTTAGAATGCGCCTTAGGGCGCATTCTGCTTTACTTTCAGCCTGCTTTAAGCTATCATGTGCTATAATATAGGAACTATTCCCTATAATACATATTCATTACTGATTAAATTGGAACTATTTTCTTCAGCGGTTGAATAAATCATATCCGCTAAAAGGCGCTTCTATTGGGTAAAGGGTTATGCCTAAAGCAAAAGTTGCATGATGGAAGTATAATTAACAACCAATACTTTTCAACAATAGTTTAGTAGTTAATGCCAAGAATGCCATGCATTCAAATGTGTGTTCTGCCTTCATTCAAATGAAGATGGTAGGGACCCACCATTATAAAGCTTTTGAGATGAGACGGAGATCATTCAAAAACTTTTAGTAGAATGCTAAAATCTGACCAATCAAAAGCTTGATAACAATTTAATACTCATCTCAGGCGCTTAATAATGATGAGACATTGAGACAGGTAACAGCTTTACCCTTTCCACACATAGCATGTAATTCAAGTATAAAACAAACAACAGCTAAAAAGTTAAAAACAGACTTAAAGTAAAGCAAAAATCTCCCTTTGGGAGATTTCTGCTTTACTTTTAGTCTGCTTTTAATCAGTCATCTGTCAGGATATAGAAACAATTATTTTATATCTGTATAAAGACAGGGCAGAGAACATGACAAGGCATTTCTATAAGAAATAGGTAAGCCCTTTCTTCCACATAAAAGCCACAAGACAATTTACTCTGCCTGGGCATAATTACCACAAAATAGTATTCATTGATGCTGTTGTATACAGGTGGTAGTTTAAATCAAAATGAAATTAGAGAAGAATGTTCCTTTACTTTGAAGTGTTCTGCTTTAAATTCATATTGCTTTAAACAGTTGTCTACTTGAAACACAGTTGGATATTCGTTATTTGCACTGGTGCCACAGGTGAAAAGGGTAAAGGCATGGAAAGACATATCTATGTGGAAAGGATTATGCAATGAAAAATAATAAGGGAAATACTGCATTAGGCAGCACTAAACAGTTGTTTCTGAAATCTGTCTGAGACGATTTTCCCTTAACGTCTATTTATATCTGTTTGACTTCCAATCATAAATCTGTAACAAAACTCAGCCCTAGGTCAGTAAATATGTCCCTAGGCATAACAAAACAGCAAAAACTCTAAACATAAATACATGTTCAGACAGTTCTCTGGCTGAATTTAAGGTTTGTTTTGGTCATGAATATATTAATTAAAAGCCTCAAAAGGCACATCTTCACTGAAAAATTCCACAGTGCTTCATTAATCCTATGGTTTAATAGGCAGTATCCTCCGACTCTCTGAACATGTTGCATTAACCCTTTCCCACATAGCCTGTTTCTAGTATTGAATATAGGTGTCCACTTAAAGCAGGTTGAAAGTAAAGCAGAATGCGCCTTAAGCACATTCTGCTTTACTTTCAGCCTGCTTAATTTAAGCTACCATCTGCTAGAATATAGAAAATATTTTGTATGATACATATTTATGACTGTATAAATTGGAACTATTTTCTTCAGTGAAGGAATAAACTTAATGCGCTAAAAGGCGCTTCTATGGGGGAAAGGGTTAAGAAAATCTAGCCCTGAAAATTGGTTAACCTACACATTTTTTCGCGATTTCAATGTGTCTGCACCAATTAACCAGCTTATTCCACCTAACGTACTTATATCATGACTAGGACTGCAACGGTTCACCGAATTTCGTTTATTTTCGGTTCGTTTGTCTCGGTTCGAGTTTCGGGTCGGCACCGCAAATTTTCGGTTCGGTGCGCCGATGTATGGTAAATTACACTAGACCGCTAATTTACCAATCAGCGTGCAGTCTGCGTGTATATTTTTGATGGTCAGACGTTCCAAAATGTAAGGTTAAATCACAGTTCTAACCTTTTCTTCTTGCAGTAATTTAAATAGCTCGCTTCTCGTCTGTCTCATTCTTTTCATATCGGCTATTTATAATTCCAGGAAACCCAGCACTTAACGCATGCGCACGATTGATAGCCAGGCTTCAAAGGTACCAAAGTCCAATCAGCATCAGAAAAAGGGTAACCAGTCTATTACTTAGCGACCGCAAATTGCGAATGGCGATGTAAATAATTAAACTGAAATATTATTAACTTTTTCAGTAAAATAATAATATAATTGGAGCTAGGTAGTTCTTCTAGCGCTTATAAATAGAAGGCTGATGAGGCATTTAAGGAAGACCAGCCAGAATGACAAACAAAATAGACTGAAAGCTTAGTTACGAATCTTCAATGAAAAACAGGTTGGGACGAACCACGCCTTAAATTCGCTACAATCTGTCCTAAAATGGTAGAAAGAAATGCACATCTTTCTCGTACATATGATAAAATTATAGATGACAGTGATAGCGTTTTCGAAAAAGTGTGTAGATCTATTGTCTGCATAGACATGTGCCAGTAAATAAGAATTTTTTTCTGTTTGATTTTATCAAGTTCTTATCCTAATACCCGAACCGAAATAACCGAAAACCGAAGGGGTCTACTCGAACCCGAACCGAACCGTGAAGTACCTGAACCGTTGCAGCCCTAATCATGACGGCCCCCACCTTGTAACTATCCAACTAGAAAAAGTCACCAGCTTAGTGCACATTTTATCAAAACATACCAAATAAAGCATTACCACCTACAATAAACATTTTAATCTTTCAAAAAACATTAAAGTTTAGAAAGAGCCTTTCATTAAGAAATTTGACCAAGGCCGCATGCCTCCTTAAACCTACATACAACTATGCTTTTTCCATGATTTGGCACACAACATTTACCCATACCATAATAACAGGTTGACTGTAACTGCATGTCTAATGTTCAATTCATCATGATCAAAATAGAGAAGTGTAACAGTGAAGAATATGTTGTTCTTTCCCATTTAAGTGAAATCCAAACGCTAAAGAAATGCAGTAATACATGATAAAATGTATGTAAAAAGCGGTAATTTCTTGGAAATAGTAACAATTCTTTTTATTCTGAGTGACAAGGGACTTTAAGCCCGATCAGACATCAGGTTACCTGACGTCTGATCTGACTCTGCTTTGTTTGCAATATAAATAACAGTTTTAGCATAAACTATTTTATTGGGAAAGAATAAAGTATTCCCCCACTGTACATGAAATAGTTGAAGACAATGTCTGTGATATGTCAGAGACACTTAATCTTAAATTTTACAGCCAATTTTAGCCATTGTTTACATTAAGATATTGTGATTAATAAAACTTCAAAATCAAACAACACAATAATGTGACTTTAAACATTCAGGCAACCAGTTGTTGCTTCTGACAACCTATTTCAAAGAAAGAAGTTGCATATAGGACATCCTGAATAAAAAATAAATTTTGCAGAATGTGACAATGCATGAGCTCATTCATGACATACAGTAAAACCTCTCTATTACAATCACTAAATTGTGTTAATCAATAGGTGTTTAAGGCAGGTGACTGCTAAGAGCAAGGTGACAGTATAATAGAAAGCTTCTTAAGGGGCTTTCTGTTTTACTGTCACCTTGCTATAAGCTGTCACCTGTCATTTATATAATCAATCATTAGCCTTCGTTTTAGTGGTCACAATAGAGAGGTGTTACTGTATTTGTAGATCATTTTACTAACCTATGGCACTTGTTATAAATTTTCTAGTGTAGATTATCAAAATCTAACTACAGTATCAAAACTAGTCAAAATTTGATCATTCAAATTCGCTTAGGTCAAGCATATTTCAAAGTTAAAACCTGCCATAGCCGCATTTAACTTAGAAATAAGGATATTTTCGACTTTAGCAAGACCGAAACAATGAAATTCAGCTTTAGAGAGAATGCTAAATTTGATTAAAGCAAGTTCGAGATATCAGAGTTTGACTGTACATAATTAAAAAATATTTTTGCTCAAGAACCATAGGAAAATTTCTTGCATCTTGACAGATGACTGCTTAGAGCAGACTGACTGTAAAGCAGAAAGCTCCTTTAGGAGCTTTCTGCTTTACATTTAGTCTGCTTTAAGCGACCACTTGTTTTCTCTACAGAAATAAAACGGAAAATCTCTGAAAACTAAAGAAATTTCTCAGTCTTGACCCTTTCCCTCATAGAAGCGCCTTTTAGCGCATTTGATTTATTCCTCCATTGAAGAAAATAGTTCCAATTTATACAACTGAACCATAAGAAAAAAAATCTAAATCCTAGCAGATGGTAGCTTAAAGCAGGCTGAAAGTAAAGCAGAATGTGCCTTCAGGCACATTCTGCTTTACTTTCAATCTGCTTTAAGTGGTCACATGTCTTCAAAACTAGAAACAGGCTATGGGGTAAAGGGTTAATACGTTTGTCTATTTGCTCACCAGCCGTAAATTCAAAGAGAAAGCTTGAGACAGGACAGACAGACTTTGGTTTCCAGACATTTCTCACATAGTTAACCCTTCTCCCCCTTAAAGTGTAATACAGTATATAAATGCTTTTTGAAAACAGTGTAGATTCTGATCAGACAGAAAAGAACTGTCTGATCAAGGTCTGCATTGTTTACATAGGATATATCTGACATGAGTCTGCAGTCTTTCTAGGCGAACAATTTCAGAGCTAATCCCAGCGTGATGAACCGGGACCAGGGGGTGTTCCAACTCAGCAAGGTTTAGAACCCTTTGTTTACTGCCACTTCTGGTAGTAACAAAGAGAAGTAATACCCCATCGACTACAGTTCAGTCGCCAGTGATCAAGTGAACAGACCAGTTCACGAATATACTTTTCTAGCAGTGATAAAAGAACTTGAATAATGAAGTATAATACCTGCTAAATGAACCTATTCGCAAAAAATTCTAATTGTTTTAGCCAAAGATATAGTAATGATGATATTCATAGTGGACATAGTTTTATATACAGTGGGTGAGCGGTTTTAGACATTTGAAATGAATACATTGTAATGTGAATCATACATTTGTGTTGGGAATTTTTATCAAACATATCGTAAAAATTCTAAAAATTGAAACATCCTGTATAACTGCTGTATTTCTTCTAATATTTTAACTAATTTCTTTTATCACAGTAATTTGACCAAAAGGTGCCAACTGAATGGCTACAGTGGAGAAAATGTTATTCTTACCCAATAAACGCATTTACGCTTAAACTATTATTTCAATTACAAACAGTTTGGAGCCAGATCAGACGCCGGGTAATCCGGCGTCTGATCAGGCTCCAAACTGTTTGCCACCAAGATAAAAATGAATTATCAGAATTGTCCAAAAGTTGCACTTTTCTACGTTTTTGCATTTTGCGTTTGGTTTGCGTTTAAACGGGAAAGAATAACAGATTCTCCACTGTAACAGTGTAGAGTGATGGAGCAGTCTGATCTGGATCTAGTTTGTTTAGGCCTGTCTGTCAGTAGTTTGTGACAGATTAACAGCAGTGAGATTCAACTGCTAAACATCAATATCTTTCTAACAACTAGGAATTTGTGATTAAAAAATCAGCTAAAAAGTACCTTATAAAATGATAAAAGAAAATAAAGTAAAGTTTTGTGTTATTACTAGAACTTGACTATCCAAAATGAATAGCACAAAAAGTTTTAACTGTTAACGCTCCAGATAAGAGGGAGTAAACTGAACAAATCAAAACATTTTCTTGCTCGTTTCTTGCTCGTTTCTTGCACTTAATTCTATGGTGATACTACTTATTAGAATCGTCTAAAAGAGACAATTCTACTGAGTAGTGACACCGTAGGATTTAATGTAGAAATAAAGACTTTAGTTTCTGAAATACTCCCCTTATCTGGAGCTCCAAACTTTGTCTTTTATCAAAAATGTTGTTAACTCCTACTCTCAGACTACATCAGAAAGGAAACAATGGCTAACCTTCCATTCTTATTATGCAAACAGTAACAAATGTACAGTGGAGAAAATGTTATTCTTTCCCGTTTAAACGCAAGCTAAACGCAAACGCAACACATTAAAATGGAGAAAATGGCAACTTATTGACAATCCTAATTATTAATTTTAATCTGAGTTGCAAACAGTTTGGAGCCTAATCAGACGCCGGGTTACCCGGCGTCTTTGTTTGCAATGAAAATAATAGTTTTAGCATAAACACTTTTATTGGGAAAGAATAACGTTTTCTCCACTGTAGAAAACAGACTGTAAAGTCCAATATTGTACTAAAAGATCAGAAAGTCTGACTTCTGCTTTGGGAGTGAAACTATTTATCACAATAATATTTTTTGTAGATGAATATCCCATCAAAATACTTGTGGTAAAAGCTTTGGCCAAACATGTTCAAAATGAGCTGCACTATGAGAAATCCAGACTTATTGCACTGCCAAACTATGTAGATCAAACACTATTGTTGATTCAGACTGGGCATTCTGTGTGGTCTCAATTAATGTAAGGGCTGTCAAACAGTGAAGATCTTTGGTGTGGGGCTGCTCTAAATCTACACTATTTGCAATGCAATAATTCTGGTTTTCTGATGGTATAGCTTATTTATCTACAATAAGCATGTTTATTTGAACATTTCTAATGTATTGTACAACCTTTTTTTACAAAAGAAAACCCCCAAAAGTTGTCTGAAAACAGCATAGCTTGTCTATAGTGCCATAACCCATTACCCCATAGCCTGTGTCTATTACTGAAGATAGGTGATCACTTAAAGCATGTTGAAAATAATGCAGAATGTGCCTTAGAAATGTGCTATGGAGTAATTGGTTAAATCAGTGTCAAACATTTGGGTGCCAGATCAAATGCTGCATTATGCGGGTATCTGATCTGGATCCAAACTGTTTGCAAGTATCAGTCTAGCTGCAATTTTCAGGCAAAGGAATAACAAGCACATAAACCAGGCTCAACAGAATTACATAATATTTACAAAAAAATATTAACCAAACAAAAAGAATGCTGTTGTAAAATGTAAAATAACAAAATTTCAACAAATTCACAGACACCTAGTGCCATGTTTTTTGTGTCTTTTACAAATACTGTACAGATAATGTGTTCATATGTCTGATGCGAACTGTGTAGACCCTGATCAAAGGATTCCTGCATAAACCCTGTGATCAGGGTCTGTACTGTTTGTCATTTTGCAAAAAATTGCATAAAACACCCCTTAATTAATATTCAAAAATGGACTAAGACTAAATTATAAATTGAAAATGACCATTAAAAATTTAGCAGTGAATGAGTTAATATCTTTACTGGTAACACTGAAGACTATGCAAAGATTATACTGAGAAGAAAGAATTAAAACATTACAAAAATTTCAATGAATTCAACAAACACGTGTTCCTTCTTTGGAAATTAAAATGTTGGTTTCAATACAAAAACAAGAATCATAAACCAATCCATAACAATATCTACTATCTGGTTAACCATAAAGGTAAGCCTGTGCTTAACCCATTACTCCATAGAAATTCCTTTTTATCCCTTAAACTAATTTCTCCACAGAAGAAAACAGTTCCAAATTATAGTCATGAAAATGCACTATAAGAATATCTCCCATATCCTAGCAGACGGTAGCTTAAAGCAGGCTGAAAGTAAAGCAGAATGCTCCATAAGAAGCATTCTGCTTTACTTCAAGCTTACTTTAAACAATCATCTGTCTTCAATACTAAAGCAAGCTATGGTGTAATGGGTTAAAAACATTCAAAACATTCTATCTTTAAGACATTTAGCAACTTTTTACGACATACAAATGCAGAAAGCTGCTTTGGGTTCTTTATTCACCTTTCCTTTGAATCTTACTACAGTTTGTCTAAAGCCTTATTACGTCACTAATTTATAACTCCTAACAAGGTTAGCATTTTAAATGCTCAAATCCAGTGTCTCTATCAAACACAATGTTTTGTCTACTCATCAGAATTGTTTTACACAGGCAATTCTATAATGAGTGGTCACAATATAGGGTTTAACCCATATTCCCATAGCTTGTTTCTAGTTTTGAAGACAAATGACTACTTAAAGCAGGTTGAAAGTATAGCAGAATGTGCCTTAACCCTTTACCTGATAGCCTGTTTCTAGTATTGAAGATAGGTGACTACTTAAAGCAGGTTGAAAGTAAAGCAGAATGCGCCTTAAGGCGCATTCTGCTTTACTTTCAGCCTGCTTTAAGCTATAATGTGCTAGAATATAGAAAATATTCCCTATAATATATATTCATGACTGATTAAATTGGAACTATTTTCTTCAGCAGAGGAATAAATCATATGCGTTAAAAGGCGCTTCTATGGGGTAAAGGGTTAAGGCACATTCTGCTTTACTTTCAGCCTGTTTTAAGCCACCATCTGCTAGAGTAGAGAAAATATTTCTTATGATATTTATTCAAGAATGTATAAAATATTTTCTTTTTATTCAGTGGAGAAATTAGGTATAAGGTGTTAAATCACGTATTTATAGGGTAATGGGTTAAAGACATATTACAGAAAATATTGAAATCTTGACTTCACCCTCTTATCTGGAGTCGAATGCTCATGGAGTCATGGTTATAAAGCGTTTGAGTTGAGTCTTAAATCTTATCAAAATATAAAGCTTGAAAATGATCTTAGACTCATCTAAAACGCTTTATAACCATGGAGCCTGCAATAATCTATCAGTATTATTTCCTCCTTCTGTCTAGTGATGAAGACCTGCGTCTCTTTGAGCTGTTGGATTTATGGGACTTCCTGTGCTTCCTGTGTTTCCGGTGACTGCCATGACTATGACCATTCTCCCGTACTTTCCCTGAAGAGTCTCGGCTATGGTCGTGCCTTGAGTGCTTGTGACGCTTGTGGCTATCACTATCAGAGCTGTGGGGATAAACAGAACAAATTACACGTACAGTGACGAAGATGTTATTATTTCCTGTTTAAACAAAACTAACAGCAATTTTATAAAATCGAGAAAATAACAACTTTTTTAAATTGTTGATGACCATTTTTTTTTTTTTTACCACATACCAGGTTATACCTTGTCTAATCTGGCTACAAACTGTTTATGTAACTTGGTGAAAAAGTTGTGACTCAACTGGGACTCGAACCCAGGACCTCTGGCTTACCATGCAAACGCTCTTACCACTGAACTACCGAGTCATTCAACCATTTCACCATAATGTCTACCAGGCTACACACACCCTTTACACAAGAATTCGTTCAGAATTCTTACTCAAGAACACTCCACGAGTTTCTTATTTTTACATATATTTCATTTAAACTACCCTAAGGGTTATTTACGTTGGGCGCCAAATGTAACTTGGTGAAAAAGTTGTGACCCAACTGGGACTCGAACCCAGGATCTCTGGCTTACAATGCCAACGCTCTAACCTCTGAGCTACAGAGTCACCCAGTAAAGCCATTCAACCTGCATTTCACCATAATCGCTATCAGGCTACATTTACAATGAATATAATTGTTTTAGCATTAAGGTTCTTGTAAAGTGTTTTTTGGTGCATTTTTGAAAGGTGATATTTTGGTCATTTTGGAGCAATGTTGCATAATTTCATATCAAAATGTTCGTATTGAAATGAACAAGCTTATGAGATAGCTTACAATTGGAAAGGAAAACTGTGTATCTTGATTTTGAACAATATGTTTGGATTTGCACCAAAATGTGCAGCAAATTTTCTGTACTGAAATTCAACAAATCCTTCCTCTATATTGAAGAATATGCTTTACATGAGGTAGTAGGACCAAAATCCTGACGAAATCCACTCAAATAACAACAGAAGAAGTCATTGAATATTTGACAATTTTCAAGGACAACACTATTTTGCAATGGGGGACTACTTATTTTTTCCAAAGTATGGTGGGCAACACGAGCCTCTGTTAAACATTATTACATGTATAAATATGCAGGCTGTATTATTTTTTCATCCTTTTTTAACTGAATTATACCTTGAGAATACATTGAGAATCGTTGTTGGGCTCTCGCGTGAGGATCTGCTTCTTTATAACCCCATCCTCTTCCTAGAATTCTTCTATAACTGTGTTTTAACGCATGTTGCAAGGTACATACATGATTATAATGACTTCATTGCGTATAACGATTACACAATTGCTATTCAAATCCCAGGTCTCTTTATGCGTCTCAGATTGCCAACGTGTTCCTTACTTTGCACATGCGCAGATACAGGTGTTTCACTGTAAACAGCGCTACATTCATTACCGCGAAGACAAGAGAATCTCGCCACGGTCCGCTCGCCTCAATGCGCAAAAAGGAGGAGTGACTGTGGAGAACGATATGTTTGAGAGAGAAATAATGGGTAGTGGCAGCGCTATGGTTTGGTTTGGGAAAATTAGAACTCTGGAAATTGACTTGGTTATTATTCAATAAAATGCCAATGCTCAGCGTTACATCAATGTTTTAAATAGCAAAGTGATTCGATTCATGCAAAAGAAAGGAAGGGCCTGGCATTTTCAGCTTGACAATACATGTATAAAGCATCACACGGCGCGTATCACCACACAATTTCTTGCTAAAATACATTAACGTTCTGCCTTGGCCTGTTTTATCCTCGGACATGAGCCCCATAGAACACATATCGGATGTATTTGATAACAAGGTCGGGTCAAATCATCAAATTTATACCATAATGACCTCCTAGTGCATTTTGGTTGGAATGCCAACGTATTTGAAACGTTACGTAAAATCAATGAGGGGACGTATTCTGCAATGTATCCGTAAAATGGAGGGAACAGTGGTTACTAGTGCTTTTTTAAACATCATTTTAAATGCCCATCAAGTAGATGTTTGTTTCCAGATGCTGTGTGGTCATTCTAATTATTAAGAATATTCCATTTCGACCCCTCTCAACTGAATTATTCATTAAACAGTATGCAATATTTGATTCTAATCCAATGAAGTGCACAAACACATGACTATGACATTGAAGCTTCGATTACAAAAATAATTCATTCGGCATATAAATGTATCAACAAAATTTATTATTTTTAATTCTATATAAACTGAAGTGAGATCCGGTTGTTTATAATTCTCTGTGAAAAGTGTTGTAAACTTAATGATGTTTTTTTAATTCGAAAAATATTTTTAAGGTAAAATCTTTCTATATGTATATCCTCCATTTCTTAAAATAATTTTCAACATTGTATCATATCACCACGGCTTCGTCGATGACCAAGCAATTTTTGAAAACCAATCTTTCGGTACATGTAAGGTTGACAATCCAGGAGACGCTTATTGGTAGGCTTACATAATTTTTAAACACTTCTTTTAAGAATATATACCACAATACATGATAATAGTGTTTCCATATTGACCTGACGAGTGCTTTGTACAAAAATACGAAATAGCTTTTCGAAATGTAATCATACATTCTGATTATTAAGGATAATACACTGTTGGATTTGTTATCTTTTTCAGCTATATGTCTACTTACTTTTTAATCCTAATATTACCCCTAAATCCCCCTTTTCACTAGCATACTCAATGTCCGCAAAGTTCAAAGTATACTGATAATATTGGTTGTCTCTTCCAAAGTGTATGGTTCTGTAATTTTTCACATTAAAACGCAACAGCCACTTTGACTATATGTAAGGCATCTAAGTCGTGCTGGATAATATCAATCTTAATGTCTTTGTTGTATAGTTTGGAACCATAAGCTAATAATTTCACAATACTACGTATAACTTCAGGGGTAGGGGTCATCTATTATAAACATATGAATAATATGGGTCCCAGGACGCTTCCCTGGGGTACTCCACTTAAAATGTCTTCCCACGAAACAGACCAGGGTCCTTTCACAGATACATATTGCCTACGTCCAGTAAAAAAGTCACGACGGGCCCTCTGATACCAAATACTGATACTTTGCGAGAAAACGTTAATGTACAATGCTCTCAAAAGCTTTGACAAAATCTAAATATACAATATATTTTCCCAAATTCTATCACCCTCAATGTAATGTGACTAATCATCTATGTATTCAATTAACTGTAAAACGCAGGATCCCCTAGAACGAAAACCAAATTGAGCATCAGATAAATTAATATATGATTGTTTCTGACTAAATTTTCAAATATCTGTGCCCTTATGATTGTTTTTAAATTCTTACAACTACTGAAGTAAGGCTATCAGGGTGGTAGTTGCATAATTATACTCATGAACTATTACAGTATTTTAATGTGAGTGTATGTGTGAAATGCAGAAGCAGAATATACGTGAAAAAAGTAGTAAGGACAAAAAATAATTGTGTGTCTCTGCCCAACGAAATCGTCGGTTGTGTCCCTACTAGGACACCATAGAAAGCCTTGTCCAACTCGTGCAATAGTATATACAGTGGCGATTCTGTTATTCTTTCCCGTTTAAAAGCAAACGTACGCAAACGCAAAGCACTAAAACGTAGAAAATAACAACTTTTGGACAATTCTGATCTTTCATGTTTATCGTGGTGGCAAACAGTTTGGAGCCTGATCAGACTCGGCATCTGATCTGGCTCCAAACTGTTTGAACTGCAAATAATAGTTTTAGCGTAAGCGCGTTTATTGGGAAAGAATAACACATTCTCCACTGTACATGAGCATTTACCCCTGTACCTGCCAAAGGCTTGAATAGTTTCACAACAATGTAAGCTTTATATAATAGAGATCGCAATGCAAAGTGAAATATTAATCAACATTACAATAGCCGGAAAGATGTGGAATACTTGAATGGGTGTAAAAAGGTGATTTAAAGGGACAAACTGTTGATTTTCCTGAAACAAAGGTCAGCTGTACAGGGACGAAATTACTTTCCGACAAGTAATCCGCTAAAGAATCGTGACATACGGAGAAATTTATGATCGAAAGTAATGCGCAATGCACTTATTTTATTGTTTATGTATCAAACAACAATAGTGTACTGAAATAAAAGTTGAAAATATGGATATTAAAAAATGAGAAAATGCGGATTAATCGGAAAAGTCGACAAATGACATATTTCGGTGACCTTGATATAATTGAACGGATATATTGTCTAACTGCAGTGCTTCGGGTGAGTGACATTCCATCAATCATATTGCTTGTTCTTTTCTCTGTCCGCACGTATATAACAATTGTCAATCGGTTTTGTAGATTTGGAGTAAATGGACTTTAAATGTTAGCAAACTTCTACAAATTTGTAAAATGCAAATGGCTGCCCTTGAATCAAGCATGGGGTATTCTAAGGGCCAATTACAAGGGTTTTTTCTGACTTTTGTAAGACATTCTGTGTAGGAGTACCCAGTATGTAATGGGTTCTTTGTATGTATTCTACCAGATTTCCGAAAATACGTGCCATTCAGTGATTTGATATATTCTGCTGAAGAGGCTATTTTTACTCCAAGTTCGCTACTTTTGGATCTTCTGACATCACAAGTACACTTATATTAATGAAAATTTAGGCATGCTCCTTTTCATTGACTACTTATTTATGCTGTGTGAAAATATTTTTAGCCAATGTGGTATAGTTATTGAGTATTGCAACTTTTCAAATTTGGGTATTTTTTTCTCGTACAGACACATTACATGAACCTTAACATGTTTATTGGGAAAGGTTTATGTCCTTTCCTCTTTAAAAAGAGCAAGGAGTATTCCTAAAAGTGACTTGTTTTCAAAGATCAAGACAGGTGTTTGTTTACATCAGGCCGAAAGTAAAGCAGAAAGCTCCTTCAGGGTCATTCTGCATTAACTCAAGTCTGCTTAAACTTTTCCTGCATCAGGTGGATGCTTGCTTAAAACATGCCAAAAGTAAAGCAGAAAACTACTTCAGGAGCTGTTGCTTTACATTCAGTCTCCTTAAAGCAACCATGTCTACAAGCTATGATGTAAAAAGTTAAAAGCATTTAACTCTGTAATATTTATAAGAAACTTTTCTATTAAAAATAATTGGAAATACGGATTCTGTTTTTCTAAAAAATAAAAAAAAACTTCTTTTAAACATTATTATTAATACTATTATTATTATTAGAGATTAACTTAGTGAAAGTTTCAAACTACCCATTTCCAGTATACATTACCTATAAGAGTCTGAGCTAGAGGATGAAGAGTATTTCCTCTTTCTTCTGTTGCTATAGGCTGATTTCACCATCCTACTGGAGAATGGATCCAGACGTGGAGCATCATCACATACCCTACAGAAATAAACAAAACCAATTCATGGGAATCATGATATCTATGGCATTATCAACCTTTTCTTTTATATAAAGCCAGGGTTCCAGATAATGGGAGTTTTTCAAAAATAAAAATCTTTATTTCTGTTTTAAACCCTATGGTGTCACTACTCATTAGAATCGTCTCAAAGAGACGATTCTAATGAGTAGTAACACCATAGGATTTGGTGCTGAAATAAGGGAGAAAATGTTTGGTTTCTTAAGTTTACTCCCCCTTATCTGGAACCCTGCACAACTTTCAAGTTTTAAATTTTATGAGTGAATATGCAAACAATTTACCATAATTCTTGATGAGACACAGTAACTCAACATCTTATCTGGGTCAAAACTGTTTGACTCTTTGATAATATTATAATAACTCATTCACCCCTGAAAATTTTAATGGAAACTCTAGTTTCCAATTCAGTCTAGTTCATTTATGACTATTAAATTTGTTTCCTGCAATTTATTCAAAATTAACCAACAGTTCAGACCCCGATCAGAGAGCTCCTTTAAGAGCCCTCTGACCAGGGTCTTCACGGTTTGCCTAGGACAAGTGTACTCTATACAGATACACAGTATGTAAATGATGAGTAACTGTATACTCACTGCTAGGGTTCAATGTGTTGAGGACAAAGGAAATTAATTTTCTTTGATGAAGTTTTACAAACAATAGTAGCCTAATGTGCTAAAGGTTAACAGGAAAGAATGTGTTTGTTGTCTTGATTCTTTACCCATTGCTCCATAGATATGCATTGTGCACATTAAATTTACTCCTCCACTAAAGAAAAAAGATGGGTTCCTCAGAACATGTGTGTCACCTGTCACCAAGCATCAGTATAACATTCTCTTTCCACAAAAGAAATTTCATTTCAAAATCTTCAATAAAACAAAAGAAATCTGCAAGAAAGAAAATGTTGAAAAGGGGAATAACTCTCACAATATTGATGCAAGAGTTATGACCCATTGTGCAATACACTTCCACTTGTTAAGCTCTTTCGATAAATGAAATTTCATCTTAAAAGCTTCAGTAGAACAGGAGTTATGAGGCATGACACAAAAAGTGAGACGGACAGACAGACGGTGGGACGCCGGAAAAGTGATCCCTAAGTGTCACATTTGCCTACAGCAGGTGACACACAAACAGTTCTAATTCATACAGTCATGAATGAAAATTTATCATAATTAAGAATTTTTGCTATATCCTAGCAGATTAAACAAGTATTGTGATCACGATTTTGGCAATTGAGACCATTAGAACTAAACTGCTAGAGGTATGTCACATCATGATCAACCCATTACCCCATAGCCTGTTTCAAGTTTTGAAAATGGGTGACCTTGTATAGCAAGTTGAAGGTAAAGCGTAATTCACCTTAGGTGCATTCTGCTTTACTTTCAATCTTCTTTATACTACAATTAGCTAGGATGTAGAAAATATTTCTTAAGCGTATATACATGTACATGACTGTATAAAGCGAAGTTATTTTCTTCAGTGAAAGAATAAAGTAAAGGCACAAAAAGATATTTATGGAATGATGGGTTAAGCTACGATTTGCTAGTGTATAGAAAATATTTTCCATGGAGAATATTCATAGCTGTAATGTTAAGTGGTACTTTTTTCTTCAGTGGAGGAATACCAGTTCAAGAAAAGAGCGAGTAAATCATACATTTCCACTATTTGTCCATTCATACTCTTCCCAAATTCTATAGTGTTATTTCTCATTAGAATAACAATACATGTAATTTTCAACTTTTGAAAGATGATCACATGAAGGGATTTTGTGAAGACAAAAGGATTCTAGTCAGGGGCGTAGCTAGACCAATTGGGAAGTGTACGCACTCCTATACTAGGGGGGTCCGGGGGCATGCTCCCCCGGGAAAATTTTATTCCTAGATGGTCTCAGGTGCGTTCTGAGGGCGTTTCCCGCATTCAAAAGAGGTGATAAAATAACATAGATCTGTGCAAAAATTTGAATAAAAAAACCCAAAAACGACATTGACGACAAAATCATCAGGAACGTATATAGAATCTAGATCTAATGTATGTTCCTGAAATCATGGATGTTAATTTTAAACCGACAATCAGTAACATTTAGATCTGCAACAGAACCATTTGCATTTACGATCCGTTTTGATAACATGATAAAGCAGGCCAGTAGGAAGCAAACTATGATTTGAGGGGGCACACGTCGACGTCAGGGGCAAAGCTATTTCAATTGGCGAACGCACTCTTACTGGGAATGCGGAAGGCTCCTCCGGAAAAAAATATTTCTAGATGGGCTTTGGTGAGTTCTAAGGGCATTTTGAGCAACAATCAAAACGGGTTAAACAGAAAAATACCAACATCAATTTTCAATATATATGTAAAATTCGACTCCTAATAACATAATTTTACCCCCCTCTGATTGGTTTAAACACTCTTACTCTAGAGGGGTCCGGGGGCATGCTCCCCCGGGAAATTTTTAATCCTAGATGATCTCTGGTGCGTTCTGACGGCGTTTCCCGCATTCAAAGACTAAGTAAAAAAATGACTCAGAATAACAAATTATTGATTCTAGGATAATGGTTTTTTTCTGACAGCTTGTCTTCCAGCCTTTGATCTCTACCCCCTACCCCCTACGATTTTTATTGCATTTTTGGACTTTTAAATTTTTCTATTTTTGAGGACAATGTGTACGCAGTTGCGTTTTTTGCGTACAGGTAGCTACGCGCCTGCTAGTGCAGTAGAATCCAGTAAAACCTCTCTATTACAACCACTTAAACAAGGCTTATTGATTGTATGAAACACATATGACAGCTTAAATTAAAGCAAGTTAAAAGTGAAACTATCAAAACTGTTTTAAGCTGCCACCTGCCTTAAACACTAATTAATGTTATTTAAATAATGGTTGTTACAAAGAGGTTTACTGTAGTTATAAAACTTCAGTATCTGGAAGTATGTGATGACTACAATAAGCAGTAACCAAGCCTTACTTTCTCAAGATTATAACAGCTCGCCTTTTCACGACATCTTGTGGTCTTATACAGTGGGTTATGTTATCAGCTGCATAGCCACTGAAATAAAAACATATACATCTATAATTATATACAGTGGAGAAAACTTTATTCTTTCCCATTAAACGTGTTTACTCTAAAACTATCATTTCCCATGCAAACAGTTTGGAGCCAGATCAGACGCTGAGTAACCCAGCGTCTGATCAGGCTTCAAACTGTTTGCCACTCAGATTAAAATGAAAAGTTAGAAGCATCAAAATATTGTCATTTTCTCCATTTTAATGTGTTGAGTTTGCGTTTAAACGGGAAAGAATAACGTTTTCTCGACTGTATCACTGTAACCTGAAGTATAAAGGTCACTGAAATTTGGTTGAAACAACACATGGTTATCAAGAACAATGCAATCTTAACACATTGGCGAATATACTAGTCATTAACAGAGTACATTTTGTACCTGTAAGGGGTACACTTTTCCTATGCAAACTGTTTAGACCCTGATTACAGGGTTCCTTCAAGAGCTCTCTGAACCGGGTCTGCATTGTTTGTCATGTTGAAATATAAACATGTAGTTAAAATCAACTCTAAATAGTCAAACTTTGACAACACTTGATTGGAAATGGGAATTATCCATTAAAATTTTCAGTGTTGAATGAGTTAACTTATGGCTAAAAAACATGTAACAGACTAACAGTCCTTGTTTTTTATGGAGACATGAGAAGAAAACATTCATATTTGAAATACTGCAGGAATTACTTTTTGCTTTGTGAAATTGTGAGAAATTTATAAAACCATGAGTACATGTCATAAGAAATATATTCTATATCCTAGCAGATGGTAGCTTAAAGCAGGCTAAAAGTGAAGCAGAATGTACCTTAAGGCGCATTCTGCTTTTTTTTCAACCTACTCAAAGAATTTGATTTGATTTGCTTTGATTTTATGTCGCTTTCAACAGTATTACAGTCATATCGCGACATCCAGCTAATTATAGGTGTAGGAAGACCCCAGAAGTCCTTTATGCACTGTTTCAGGCACAAATCGGCAACTGGGTAAAACCACCGACCTTCCGCAAGCCAGCTGGAAGGCTTCCCCCGTATGAAAAATCCGAACGACCCTACTGGGATTCGAACTCACAGCGGTGAGGAGCTTAGTGATGTAAGTCACAGTGACTAGGCCACAGAGGCCCCCACCTGCTCAAAGAAGTCGCCTATCTTCAAAACTAGAAACATATTATGGGGTAAAGGGTTAATAGACAATTCCAGTTTTTAATAGACAATTCCAGTTTCCTTTTAAGTCTTACTCGTCCATCATGTATCATCATTTATGACCAGCAAAATTTTTTGTCTGCAATTTACAAAATGACAAACAATGTCAGGGCTTTAAAAGAGGCCGATTGCGAAATTCGGTGACTTCCTAATGCAAAAAGTCTCCCCCAATTTTGGTGAAAAAAAATCTCCAAAATATAAAGCATATTATTTTCATTAAATGTATTTCATATCTTCAGTACTACATTATAAGTGTCCTTTGCAATTACAAGTACTATTTAAGCATTAAATAATTTTATTTTCTGATAATAAATGAAATTTATGCAACTTTTTATTTCCTGCAAGTATGTAGACTTCTATTCAGTTTTTATGTACTTTGGAAGTCAGTCTACCTTTCAGAATTTGGTCAAAAGTCTGCTTGAATTTCCCAAATTGAAAGGTTTAGATCTGAGCTTGGTCTGCACTGTTTGCCTATGACATGTATACTCTTCACAAGTACATTGATTTTAAAGGATAGATATAACTGTACAGGGTTATAGATAAGGTTTTGCATTAATTGGGTATTTACTCCCTCTATTTTCTAAGAATTGGGTTTTCTGAAATTCAATTGAGTATCCAAAAAACCGTTACTCCATCAATTTGATATGAATTGCTTTTTTACTCTATTTTTTTTTTCATTTACTACAAAACACAAGCTGATTGTTTGATGTACTGTACCCTCGTTTGCCCACACTCGATAATTTCAGTTTCGATCTCATTTCAACCATGGAGGTATAATTCCTCCATGTTTCAACACAAATGCAACAGCTCATGTTTGTGTAGGAAAACTAGGAATCATTAATTTTCAGCCACGGAAACTTTAAAAGCCATTCCAGGATTCCTTAACCGTAACTTTGCTAACTTTAGCACTATCGTGTTTCTTTGGTGTCTTACAGATTCGGGGCAAAAGATCGTCGATTATGTCGGTAACATTTAAACAACCTCTTTTTTACATGCATCATTCAAAATTTCATTTACGACACAGTTACAAATTATTTCTGGTTCGTTCGCGGAAGGCTGAACGTAATTGAATAATGTGGGGTTTTTTATTGCGCTTTTTCCGTCCGCGCGATGCCATTTTGACAGAAGAAATTCTGGCAGACGATGTGACTGGTTTACTAATTAAACGAGCTAACAAAAAGCGGCGCTGCATAAATCCTATAGGCTATTACTTGGAAATAAATAACCAGTCTAACCGGTGTATCGGTAAAATATTTACCCGGTGTCGTAGTAAACATCCCGTCATTAAACTTGAGAAATGCGACTAATTGCGTACGATACGCGCCTGCTTGAATTCTTTTGCGTAAACCCTTTCAATAATTGATTTTCAGTACGCATGGATTTGAAAGTAATTGCTTTTCTACTGTATTTAATTGCGTATTTACGCAAATACGCGCCTTATCTATAACCCTGACTGTAACACTGACAGACTTAAGTACTTTACGTAACTACATGTAGTAGAAAATACTAAAAAGTAAGCAAAGTCCCTGGGTACATTTATTTTATTATTTGTTATATGACGTCATGGTACCCACCAAACATAATCAGAAAACTAAAATGTCAACCAGGTTTCGTTGTTCCTGAGGGGAGCGGATACAGAAAACCTGGGCGTCATGTCCTAGGCTACCGGTAATTATGACAGAGTTCTCTGGTTCTTTTGTTTGCATAGTGTAAAGCACTGATATGTAGGACCTCAGTTTAAACTTTATGAATATGAAGTCGCATCCGAAAACATTTATCCGCAGATCTAACTCACGACCCTTGGAAGCGCCTTAAATTAGAGTCTACAGTTACACACCTAACTTCCTAGCTAGATTTAGGGATCCGTAATAGACTGTAACTCTAGCAATTTCCTTTACTAAATAGTACCTCTAGAAATTACTATCTTGCACTTTACTGGTCAAGCTATTAAGCCATCCTGTAAGCTGCCTATCAACTTTTTCACAACAATGATTATCTATGGTAACACAAACCAACTACATAAAAAAATTTGTAGGCGGGTTACCGGGGTAGAGATAATGGTGAAAAAGTTGTGACTCAACTGGGACTCTAACCCAGGAACTCTGGGCTTACCATGCCAACGCTCTAACAACTGAGCTACCAAGTCACCCATCATAAATCTCTACACGGCTACACACACATCCTCTACACAAGAATTCATCCAGGAGTTATTATTTTTATATATATTTCATTTAAACTACTCTAAGGGTTATTTACAATGTAACTTGGTGAAAAAGTTGTAAATCATCTGGGACTCGAACCCAGGACCACTGGCTTACCATGCCAACGCTCTAACCACTGAGTCTACCGAGTCACCCAGCAAAGCCATTCAAGTTTCAACCATAATCTCTACCTGGCTACTCAGTACTTTTTATACATAAATAATTTACAAACTGTTCATTACCTCATTAAAGTAACACATCCTCTATCTATTGGCAAGACAAGCACAGGTTTTGTGGTTCGAATGGGTCTAAATGAAAATTTGCACCCAAATGACAATGCACTGTCACTAAAAAAGGAGACTGATACAATTGGCCGATCAAAAATGTGTGGAGGATCTATGTGAGAGACAATACAGCCACCTGGCATATAGTCATTAATGACAGCACTGTTTATAAAGTTTTCTGGTATAAGCCCAGCCTTGACAATAGGTTTGACAACCAAGTCGTTAATCCACTCCGGTATTTCATCAACTTCGCCCTTTGGGTACAGACGTTCCATCCCCGGTCCTTTTCGTTCAAGCTGGGAACCGTATGTATACCCCTCACCAAAGAAGTATTTATTTCTTAAAGGAGCCCTATCTACAGTATGGTCCTTGTACACCCCTCTGTTTGCAATTTCAACGACATCATTTATTTTATTTTCGATGGATTCGCATTGCTCTTCTGAGAACAGACGTCTTTGAGTTATGCCAGTCTGTGTCTTTTTCATTTCCTCATCTCGCTCCCTCTCCCTGTCATATTTATCCCATGAGTCAAACTCATAATCACTGCCATCATCTCTCTTTTTGTCGGAGGATTTGCGTTTCCTGTGACGATCCGAGTCTCTCTCACGGGGTTCAATTTTCCGTCGAAGGTCTTTCCGACTTTCAGAAGCCATTTTTCACCGGAAACCTTACCACAATGCATTTCGGTAAACAAACTCTCTACGATACCACGTGCAGGGTCGAGTCAATGCGCCACCGGCTTTAAACGACCCGTAGAGCGTTAGTACCAAACGGGGCAAATGTGATTTACCTGCCACTGCCAGAGAATACTAATGACACTGAGAAATAGCTAATAATCGAAGCTATATACATATGTTTTAATCTAATTGGCCTAAATTTTGAAAATTGGTGCCAGGCGCCTTTACATAGTCCCCAAGGAAATTGTCAATCCTGTAGTTTTAAAATTGGTATCACAGTTCTCCCTCTCTACAACGACACCCGATGGAAGACATAGATTGTGGTTGTGTTGTTCAGAGGGAGTTGTTATAGGGAGGGAAATTGACTAAAATTTGCAAATAGATTGATTCAGATCAGACACCGCATATGGCGCATAACGTGGTGTCTGATCTGGATTCAAACTGAATATGACTGTCCCTCGTCATTGTGTTTTTTATCTGTCAAAATATCCAATATGTGACTTTGAGAAAACAACAGCAGACCACAATTTTAAGCAGACGATGTTGCAGCTTGCAGCCATGGAAAGTGGACATACTTGCCTTTTGGGGGGGGGGGGGGGGAACAGTGGTAAGCGTTGTTTTAGGAGAAAATAGTTGTTCGGAGAGCCGTTGTAGGGAGGGAGCATTTTATTCCCCAGTTATAATCAAAGCATTACAAGTTTAAGCATGTATTTTTGTCGTGTTCAACAGTGAGTCAGTGTAATCAGTTATTTCACGAAATGACCAGTCAATCTGTGAAATGACTTTTTCACATAGTCCTTTACCCCTACACTGCCTTACCCCGAGTACAATATTTATATATTTATTTGCAAACCGTTTGGCTCATATTCAACATTTCTTAACCCTTTCCCCAATAGAAGCGCCTTTTAACGGATATGATTTATTCATCCGCTGAAGAAAATAATTCCGATTTAATCAGTAATGAATATATATATTAGAGAATATTTTCTATATTATAGCACATGATAGCTTAAAGCAGGCTGAAAGTAAAGCAGAATGCGCCCAAAGGCGCATTCTGCTTTACTTTCAACCTGCTTTAAGTAGTCACCTATCTTAAGTACTAAAATAGGCTATCAGGTAAAAGGTTAAGTCAAAATACCTAACATTTAAATTTGAGAAATAAAAGCAGACGACAGTTGTTTAAAATTGATGGCGTCATGGCAGTGAAGGGGTTAATGATACAGTTTATGATAATGTACAATGTTATTTTTAAAAGGTAATAAAGTCCATGCACAAATCAACCCAATCTCACTACGATACCAATCGATTTATTTTTAAATATGACCATTTTGGACTTTGCCAATGCATTTGATAACGTTTCACACAAACACCTCCTTTACAAACCACAGTACTACGGCATATTCTTGGATCTCTGATTTCGTATGTGATCAGGAACGTATATATACATTTCATACAAATTTATACGTTCCTGATGTGATCGAACCCAGACGGTCGTCCTTCAGGATGAACAGCCACCAAAAGTTACTGTCACACCAGGCGTCCCCCAGGGCATTGTTTTGTGCCCGATCCTTTTCCTCATATACAGTAATGAGTTCCCCGACTATTTCAAATACTCGACTCTCAGACTTTTTGCTGACGACATATAATTGACACTAAAAACTTAAAGGATGCTGAATTATTACAATCTGATTTAGAAGCAACTGGTAAATGAGAAATTAAAGGATTGGCTTATGCATTTCCATCCAGATATAATTGATGCAATGTTATCAGTGTGACTCAAAAAAAATCTCCATATATTTTTAATTATTATAATTATATTACTGCTACCTGTAAAATGTCGATTCATCAAAGTACTTAGGCGTTACTCTCCAAAACAATCTAAAATGGTATACATGTGTAACCATATTATAAAATATGTCGCATTCTGCTTTACTTTCAACCTGTTTTAAATGGTATCTTCTATACTGAAACAAGCTATGGGGTAATGGACTAAACCCCCTCTAAACTGGAAATCCTCTAAACCGGAAATTCATGTTGTCCCAACACATGTCCGGTTTAGAGGGGTTTTACGGTAACAGGTACACAATACTAGCTCAGTCTGACACATGATTTCTCGCTTTTCAGGGGTGCTAGACCACATTTTGTTACTATAAATAGCAGTGCGGCAAACCTTGTCTGGTACGGTATCCTTCCGCCCGATTGGCTAAAAGCAAGGGAAAGGGACATTACTCTTACAGAAATTCCCTAAAACTTAAATGGACCACAAACTAAGTTTATAGAGAGAAATGAAACCGATAATTTTACAGTAGACTCTACAGTTGTCTGTGGCTTTCGACAATTCAATGACCGTTTAAACCATAATTTTTATTATACTGCAAAGTAAATTCCTTACTTTTCATTGGTCAACGAGCCCTAGACAAAATCCGATGTACCCTGTGAGCTGACAGGGTACTTAGGAATGCAGCATTATCATTGGCTGACAGGTCCCTGAGTCTTGTTTTGCAGAAAATAAGATGGCCGATAGTTCGACAGGATTGAGTGCATTCAATCCTGCATCCTCCGTTTTAAGTCCATTTCGGCTAAGAACCAATCGGTGTTTGGATCTTTCAACAGTCGCATTATTTCTGGGAAAGTTTGAAGTCGAAATCTCCTAGTATTTGTCCATTTTTCTGTTGATAATAACGTCATAAACATATGACGTCACTTACGTTCAACGTCATATGTTTTGACGCGCTTTTGTTACTGTTTACTTTGAGCGCTGTGCACGACAAAGTCCGAAATATTTCATTTGAACTATAAAAACTTTGAAGTATAATAAATTCGTTATACAGTTTCTTCACAGGGTACATGAGAATTTTTTCCCGGCTGGTAAAATCATGTAACCCTCGCCTAGCGGCTCGGGCAACATTGATTTTTCTCAGCCGGGAAGAAATTCTCATGTACCCTGTTTCACATGATCGAGTATACGCTAAAGGTCACGTTTTTATATGACGTCGTTGACGTCGGTTGTTGTTATGGCTTGAAAGTAGAACGCATATAGAGGAAGAAATGGACGTTTTGATAACTTTTACTATTCAAAATCGCTTGGATTCAATAAAAACGTTTGTATTTCTTAGTTGTGATCTAAAATGGGACATGTTTTCTTCTTAAAACGTGTGTACAAATAAATGTTAAAGCCAAGCTGAAATAGCGCGACTTTTAAACAGCTGTTTGTTGCTATTGGATATGGAATGTGTGATTCGGATAAAAAGTAGGTCTTTACAATTCCTTTAATTAACTCGTTTTAACGGTAATTTTAAGCGAGAAAAATAATCAAGCACGGCTTTTGGTAAATACGGGGGATTCTATACCCTCGGTTTGTCTGTTCCTGTCGGAAACTCGCTAAAGCTCGTTTCCGACTGGGAACAGACAAACCTCGGGTATAGAATTCCCCGTCTTTACCAAAAGCCGTGCTTGATACTATTAAAGTGGTTTAGACTGGCCCAGCCTACAAACACTCAGATCAAGAGCTCGGGCACAACTCGCATGATCCTATTATACAGAATATTCCATATCTTTGTTGTAATTCATCTGAAAAGACGTTTTACAAAAAGTTATATAGTGAAATGTTCAAACATATCTTTATCTGAAACCAATATGCCCAGAGCTTTGATATTTGGCATGGTTTAATCTCTATCGTTGAATTGGTTCCCGTCTGGTGTTTATATGGGTCACCGGAGCTGAAATAGAATCTTTCAATGAAATCTTCAAAAATCTTCTTGTCTGAAACCATAGTACACTGAGTTTAGATATTTCGCACATAGTATCGTCTACATGTCCTCTATCCAAGTTATTCAAATAATGTCCCTTGGGTAAAAAATGGCACCGCCCCGGAAATCACAGTTTTACATAGAGTTATATTTTGAAATCTTCAAACATCTCCTTCTCAAAACAAAAACCACAAGGACCAGAGCTTAGCCATTTGGCACATAGTATCATCTGTAGGTCATCTATCAGGGCCGGATCCAGAAATTTTTCCCTGGGGGGGGGCACAGGTGGGGAGGGTATGGGAGGGGTATAACCCCTCACATAGGTGGGTGTCCGGGGGGCCTCCCCCGGAATTTTTTTTTAAACTTGCATAAGAAATGGTGCATTCTGAGGGCATTCTAAGAAGAAAGTTAACATCGATAGAATGATGTAAACACCCACAATGAAACACCCAAAAAAGTGGTTTCATACGACAAACAAAGAGATGATAAATTTTCCAGGGTTTCCAATATTCAAAACACAGGCAACTGATCTCAATGCAAAATGTAGGGAAAAAGTAGGAGTTTTTGAAGTGGAAAAGTAGGAAAAAGGAGGAATATGT
Source organism: Gari tellinella (assembly GCA_922989275.2). Lineage (NCBI taxonomy): Eukaryota > Metazoa > Mollusca > Bivalvia > Cardiida > Psammobiidae > Gari > Gari tellinella. Next base: position 25,747,688 of record OV277856.1, on the reverse strand, counting down.
TCAATAAAATAGTAGGAACTGTTTGATACAAACACCCTATGGAGTCATCGTGCTCATATAAATTTAAGTAATCTGCAATCTTGAGTTTAAGACATTCTCACCCAAAGCCATTTTATTCTTTGGTTATGATTTATTCAACAGACCGAAGATGCGATCCAACAGGTTTAGGGGGGTCCGGGGGTACTCCCCCTGGAAAAATTTGAAATCAAGCGCTTCATTTCCTGCATTCTGGGCCATACTGAGGGTGCTTGAAGACTTATTAGGAAAAAAGTAGGAAAAGTAGGTGGTTTGGTAGAAAAATAGGAGAAAGTAGGAAGGTGATCAAAAGTTGGAAAATAGTAGGAAAAAGCAGGAACGGTTGAAGGCCTGAAAACAGGTAAAATACTAACATAAATCTATGTAAAAAATCGACTCAAAATATTTTTTTTATTTAATCATTCTATGGTGAAAGGTTGTCGTCCAGCCATTAATCTCTAACCCTACCCTCCCATTCATATGCATACTGTTACAAGGGGGTCCGGGGGGCATGTCCCCTCTTCCCACCCCCTGGAAAATGTATTCCCACATGATCAATGGTGCGTTCTGATGGGAGTTTATTCGCATTCAAAATAGGTAAAATACTACATAAATCTATGTAAATATTCGATTCAAAATAACATATCAAATTCTTTAATATAGGATAATACCTTTGACAGATTGTTTTCTGGCCATTAACCTGAAACCTACCCCTACCCCCTCTGATTATTGTTCACACTGTCACTAAGGGGATCCGGGAGCATGCTCCCCGGGAACTTTTTAATTTCTAGATGGTCTCTGGTGTATTCTGGGGCGTTTTGCACATTCAACTATAGACTATCACGATTGTTCAAGATTTTCCCCTGCGTATCAAAATTTGCCCCGCCCCTAGGGGTCAAAGTTTTACATAGAGTTTTATGGTGAAATCTTCAAAATCAAAAACCACAAGCGATTGAACTAAGATATTTAGCACATAGCATTATCTATGGATTTTCTATCAAGAGTATTCATATTATGCCCTGGGGTTAAAAATGTCCCCGCCTGTGGACCACAGTTTTTACATAGTTATACAGTGAATTCTTCAAACAACTTCATAACTCGTGGCCTTCACATGTGCGATAGTCATTACCTGACCTGTTCTGACATCAGTGGGGAAAATAAACATTTCCCCTGCTATTAGCCTATATTGATGCTTTAAAAACAGAGTAGACACAGATCAGATAGTCTGTGAAACAATATGCCCCTTTTCCTTGGGGCCTCTTCTTAGTTAATTAGCCAATGTATTAGTTCAAATCACAGAAAACTTTTTTATGCTTATTTTCGTTATAATTCACATACTGTGGCGTTATTTGACGGAATTTGATGAAATAAAAAGTAGATATTGATAAATTAATCATTTCCCGAGGGTACCACAAGAGAATATCGGCGATCGAGTCTATTTTAGCATCAGCTTAAGTCGATAGTAAAGACTAGGTGTTGAATTGCGCTGTTTACCTTGTATCTATAATAGAAGTATAATAAAAATAAGAAAAAAAATTTAAAAAGGGGGGGGGGTTAATATATAATAAAGTATGTGTCAAGTACCTGTGGTTCAAATGCTAGATGTTCACAGTAGTTGAAGTTGTATGAGATATATAGATGTACGTGTATGAATATTAAGCGGAGAGAAGGGTTAGTTGATAAAAAAAAAAAGCAGGTGAAATAATACTTTTCAGCCGGCGGTCTTAAACACTGGAGAAGACATTATTTCTCCATAAACGCGTTTATGCTAAAAATATACATGTAATTATCTAATACAAACAGTTTGAACCAGACCAGACACCGGGTAAACCGGCGTCTGATTAAGTTCCAAACTATTTGCCACATGTAGATTAAATTAACTGTTAGATTTTTTTAAATTGTCATTTCATTGTCTATGCGTTTCGTTTGCGTTTGTAACACGAGAAAGAACTTACGTCGTCTCCACTGTATACAGTAGGTCGAAAGGTGAAGCTAGGCGTTTCAGCAATTTGTACTTTAGAAGTTAATGAGTGTTACCTGTGTATGTGGAATGAGTCAATATAGAAAGATGGGAATGGGCAGTACATGGGAGGCGGTTATCGTTGTTGTAAGAAGAAAACCGTTGTTCAGAAGGCCGTTGTTGCTAGGAGCACTGAGGAGCAGCAACAATCGTTGTTGTAAGGAGGAAATCGTTGTTCAGAGGGCTGTTGTTAGGAGGGAGTATTTCGAAGCATCGACAAGCGTTGTTGTTATGAGGGAATCATTGTTCAGATGGGCGTTGCTGGGAGGGAGTGACGGGGAGCATCGACAAGCGTTGTTGTTATGAGGGAATCATTGTTCAGATGGGCGTTGCTGGGAGGGAGTGACGGGGAGCATCGACAAGCGTTGTTGTTATGAGGGAATCATTGTTCAGATGGGCGTTGCTGGGAGGGAGTGACGGGGAGCATCGACAAGCGTTGTTGTTATGAGGGAATCATTGTTCAGATGGGCGTTGCTGGGAGGGAGTGACGGGGAGCATCGACAAGCGTTGTTGTTATGAGGGAATCATTGTTCAGATGGGCGTTGCTGGGAGGGAGTGACGGGGAGCATCGACAAGCGTTGTTGTTATGAGGGAATCATTGTTCAGATGGGCGTTGCTGGGAGGGAGTGACGGGGAGCATCGACAAGCGTTGTTGTTAGGAGGGACTCGTTGTTCAGAGGACTGTTGTAAGGAGGGAGTGACGGGGAGCATCGACAAGCGTTGTTGTTAGGAGGGACTCGTTGTGCAGAGGACTGTTGTAAGGAGGGAGTGACGGGGAGCATCGACAAGCGTTGTTGTTATGAGGGACTCGTTGTGCAGAGGACTGTTGTAAGGAGGGAGTGACGGGGAGCATCGACAAGCGTTGTTGTTAGGAGGGACTCGTTGTTCAGAGGACTGTTGTAAGGAGGGAGTGACGGGGAGCATCGACAAGCGTTGTTGTTAGGAGGGACTCGTTGTTCAGAGGACTGTTGTAAGGAGGGAGTGACGGGGAGCATCGACAAGCGTTGTTGTTAGGAGGGACTCGTTGTTCAGAGGACTGTTGTCAGGAGGGAGTGACGGGGAGCATCGACAAGCGTTGATGTTAGGAGGGACTCGTTGTTCAGAGGACTGTTGTAAGGAGGGAGTGACGGGGAGCATCGACAAGCGTTGTTGTTAGGAGGGACTCGTTGTTCAGAGGACTGTTGTCAGGAGGGAGTGACGGGGAGCATCGACAAGCGTTGTTGTTATGAGGGAATCGTTGTTCAGAGGACTGTTGTAAGGAGGGAGTGACGGGGAGCATCGACAAGCGTTGTTGTTATGAGGGAATCGTTGTTCAGAGGACTGTTGTCAGGAGGGAGTGACGGGGAGCATCGACAAGCGTTGTTGTTATGAGGGAATCGTTGTTCAGAGGACTGTTGTAAGGAGGGAGTGACGGGGAGCATCGACAAGCGTTGTTGTTATGAGGGAATCGTTGTTCAGAGGACTGTTGTAAGGAGGGAGTGACGGGGAGCATCGACAAGCGTTGTTGTTATGAGGGAATCGTTGTTCAGAGGACTGTTGTAAGGAGGGAGTGACGGGGAGCATCGACAAGCGTTGTTGTTATGAGGGAATCGTTGTTCAGAGGACTGTTGTAAGGAGGGAGTGACGGGGAGCATCGACAAGCGTTGTTGTTAGGAGGGAATCGTTGTTCAGAGGACTGTTGTAAGGAGGGAGTGACGGGGAGCATCGACAAGCGTTGTTGTTATGAGGGAATCGTTGTTCAGAGGACTGTTGTAAGGAGGGAGTGACGGGGAGCATCGACAAGCGTTGTTGTTAGGAGGGACTCGTTGTTCAGAGGACTGTTGTCAGGAGGGAGTGACGGGGAGCATCGACAAGCGTTGTTGTTATGAGGGAATCGTTGTTCAGAGGACTGTTGTCAGGAGGGAGTGACGGGGAGCATCGACAAGCGTTGTTGTTATGAGGGAATCGTTGTTCAGAGGACTGTTGTTAGGAAGGAGTGCCGGGGAGCATCGACAAGCGTTGTTGTTTGGAGGGAATCGTTGGTCAGAGAGTTGTTGTTTGGAAGGAGTACCGGGAAGCAGCGACAAGTGCTGTTGTTAGGAGAGAATCGTTGTTCAGACAGCTGTTGTTGGGAGGGAGTACTGGAAATCAGCGACAAACGCTGCTGTACGGAGGGAATCGTTGTTCAGAGGGTCGTTGTTGGGAGGGAGTTCCTGGGAGCATCGAAGAGTGTTGTTGTAAGGAGGGAATCTGTGTTCAGATTATTGTTGTTAGGAGGAAGTGACGGGGAGCATCGACAAGCGTTGTTGTTAGGAGGGAATCGTTGTTCAGAGAGCTGTAGTTGGAAGGGAGCGTTATAGTCAATGGTTCATTCATCCCTGAATCGGACAATTCCAGTTGCAAATAAAGTGGAGACCATTTTTAGACTGTCGGCACGACAGGATTTTGAAGTGTATAAGCTATTTTCCAGGGTAATGCTTCTTGAGACTTGCAAGGTTAACTATTTCAGATAAATGCGCCAGATGCGTATCCACACACAAACAATATTGAGTGGAGCAATATAGTGGTTAGGATCTACATGTAGAAACACCACTTACATTTGGACTTTTACTCACATATTATTTTTAGACGAATTTGGAAGTTATTTACTGAAAAAAATAACTAAAACACGCATAGCGTTTGCAGAATGCGTATTTGATTCGGTAAAGGAATTGCTGATCCGCCCTTGAGCTTATTACAAGCTGGCGCGCATAATTCTGGTAAGTCAGCGGGTGTAGGCTTACACAGTGAAAAATAGTGCGCGTGATAAAAGTTTTAAAGCAATATTTCAAGAAAATTCTTGCAGTTTTTGCTAACTTCTTTGTAGTAAAACCTAATTACTTCAATAAAGCAGTGTGTGTTGCCTTACACAGTATATCCCGTGTTAAAATACCAAAAGCAAATCAAGATTATGTGAGGTCAACACCTGTTTATTTCACGCTGGTACCCTAATCGACCTAGGGTCTGTTAATAAAGCCTGGTAATAGATACCCCTGCACATGTCAATCCTTAGGCTGCGGTGATGTCGTCTGCTTCGAAATTGTCGTCTGCAAAGTTTGTTTTAATTTAGATTTATAAATGTTTAAGTAAAGAAACCTAATGAAGAGTGTCATGTTTAACAGTTTGGATCCAGACCAGACACCTCGTAACGCGGTGTCGGATCTGGATCTAAACTGTTTGCGAAAATCAATATAGTCGCGACCAGCAGGCAGAGGCACGGAATAATTCCGTGCTTCAGTACATTGACTCTCGGTGCGATTTTACAGTTTGGATTCAGATAAAATATTAACCTTCTGCACGTTACGGGCAATTTCGTGATTATTACTGCAAATAGTTTGGATCCAGTTCAGGTCGTGATATGAACTGTTTGACACTCGGTGCGATTTTACAGTTCGGATCCAGATGAATATTTTCCTTCTGCACGTTACGGGCGAATTCATGATAATGGCTGCAAATAGTTTGGACCCAGACTAGATCGTGATACGATGAGTTTGGTACTCGGTGCGATTTTAGTTTGGATGCAGATGAATATTAAGTTTTATTAACCTTCTGCACGTTACGGGCGATTTCGTGACTATTGATGCAAATAGTTTAGATCCAGTTCAGATCGTGATACGAACTGTTTGACACTAGGTGCGATTTTAGTTTGGATCCAGAAGAATATTAACCTTCTGCACGTTACGGGCAATTTCGTGATTATTGCCACAAACAGTTTGGATCCAGATCAGATCGTGATACGAACTGTTTGACACTCGGTGCGATTTTACAGTTTGGATCCAAATGACTACACGCTACGAGCGAATTCATGATTATTGCTGCAAATAGTTTGGATCCAGATCAGATCGTGATACGTACCGTTTGACCAATCGGGTGCGATTTATAAAGATATAAAAAAAACTCATGGAATTGTTGAAGACGCAAAGTTTGCAGACGACAATTACATATCAAGCAGCTAGAGGGCTAACCCAGAGGGGGAGGGTCGAATCTAACGCTGTGAGAATTTGTGATCCGACCCCATTTCAATATGTATATATGGAAATAAAATATGTTTAAAATAACCCATGCAATTGGCAAAAGTGATTATTTGTAAAAACATTTTTTTTGTGCAAATATTTTAGATCGAGATGAGATCTGGAACAACTGCTTTACACTCGGATGCTATTCTATGTTGATATGAAATGCATTACAATCCACTTAGACGAAATTTGCAGACGAAACTTTCATACTTGATCAAGGAGAAGGCTAACTCAAATTGGAAGTATGATTATTGATGGAAATAATTTGAATCAAGACGATTATTAACCTTTAATATATACACGATACCGCGAATTCATTATTACTGTTGCAAACAGTTTGCATCCAGGTGAGATCTGGATCAACTGTTTGACACTCTGCATGCTATTTCATGATGAAGTACAATGCATAAAAATCACTCGTGTAGAAACATTAACTTTTAATTGCATCATGTATATAAGCCAGTTCTTAAATTAACACTTCTGCATTTATTTGTTTTTTAATTATCAAATACTTATCGAGTATTTGTTACAGACTGTAAAGATTGCAATGGGTGTCATTATGATATATACTTAACTCGCGGCAATACATTTTTTTATAAATCAAAGTGTTAGCAGTGTGAACCAAGACCTTATGGAATTCCATATACGACAGCCAACTTCTTACTGTCAACTGCCAACTGTCTACTCTTTACTGCTCACTGCCAACTGCTTACTGCCAACTACTTATTGCCAAACGCTTACTACCAACTGCTCACCGCCAAATGCTTACTGTATGCATACTTGATGACGGGTATAACCGAAGCCCCGAACCAGGAACCGTGGCCCCTATGAACTGTTACTGCAATAAGCTTGTCGTTTCCAAGGTTATTTATTTCTTCTATTTTCCAATTGATATACAGATCTATGCACTCGTAGTTCGAAATGGGGTGCCTAAAAACATTCAGGAACGTCATTGTTCCGTCATTACTATCCAAACGTTTGACAACAAATGCATGTGCTATTTCGTTTTCCTCGCTATGGAGTTACATGTACAACAGCCAAATGCTTACTATCTACTATTTACTGCTTACTGCCAACTGCTTACTGCCAACTGCTTACTATACGTTTCATACCTGTACGATATTCCATGTTTTACTTCCAATACGGCAGCTATTTGGTCCAATGTGAAGTTTTGTTGCCGCAGCAGGCAGTATTTTACCAGAGGATCCTCCATTTATAATCCCTATACATGTATATGAATTTTGAATAATTGACAGGAAGCAGTTGGCAGTAAACAGTTAGAAGTTGGCTGTCGTATATGGAATTCCATAAGACCTCGCGTAACGCTGGGTCTAATCAATATCCAAACTGTTCGACATATTTTAAATCAGACAATGTCATTATGACATTCCATACATTACAATAAATTGTTGTTTTGACAGTTTGCAACAAGTATATGTTTTACTCAGCGGGTACAAGATATAAGATTTATTTAACGTCGGATACAATATAACAGTAAACATTAGCTGTAACAGCCTTATTCCGACAAACACAAGTATAATATAAACAAGAGTAAAAGGCTGTAAAAAGAAGAGCTGTAAAAGAAAGGGTTTACATATACAGTGGATGCAAGCTAGGACTACAAACTATCAAAGGGACTCGCAACCGGATGGTGTACTTGTCAAAATAAAATAAAATACTCAAATAAAAGCACATCTGTGGCATAATTTGGCCTCTGACATTAGAAAAATATGATCAGTCCAAAAAACAGTCTCAAGAATCGTCACCGAATCTTAGTTATTTTTTAGATATTTTCCATCGTTTTTCTATAGCGTTAGCTAACGGTATAGTTGTTGTTGTTGCTTATCTACACGGGCTCAGACATAAACCCGAGCCGAATAAAGTACTATCGATCGCTACCAGTGAAGTACGTTAATTCGCTACCATATAGATAGAGAGGCCCAGTTGCCGCGTGGATAAAGGCGTTTCCCTTTTTGTCATGTTTGTCTCCGCATGGAGGGTCACGGGTTCGAATCTCACCAGAGCTTTTTTTTTTTTTTTGAAATGCGTATTTTAACAGAATTTATTATCCTAAACTAAATCTTACCCATTTATATAAGCATTTGACATATATTTACAAATTACTATTTTTAATGCTAAATCCGGTTGCGAGCCTCTTTAAGGTTGTTTCGTTTTGTTTTCCAGGGCTGCCATTTCTCCGGTTTTCCCCTAAATCTCCGGATTTTGCCCCAGTACATGGTAGCTTAAAGCAGGCTGAAAGCAAAGCAGACTGCGCCCTAAGGCGCATTCTGCTTTACTTACAGTCTGCTTTAAGTAGTCACATGTCAACAAATTAAGGAAAAGGCTATGGGGGTAAAGGTACGATTCGTAAAATCGTACTTGAAAAATTCAAATTTGGAAATCTTAGGATTTTTTATGTCAACTTATGGCAGCCCTGGAACTAGGAGCTTTGATTCATTAGTCTCTGCACGGTAAGTATAGTAATAATTGATCAGACACTAAATCATCGAGAATCAGAATCAACTTTGGAACTAATTTAAATAATACGTCTACTCAATGATAGGTCACATTTGAAGAGAAGTTGTTGCTTAATGAAGGCAACAGTAATCATCAATACTTGAAACAGACTATAGAGTAAAGGGTTAAATGACCGCTTAACACAAATTTTAAAGAACAGAACATCTTTAAAACGCTCAGGCATGCAAGCAGCATTTGATGAGGTATGAATAGTATAGCATGTACATATAATATCACGTGACAACAGTGAAACTAATATTCGTATTGTATCAGCCTGAAAATGGAGTGAACATTCTAAGGGTTTAAGCGGGGGCTGGGTCTATTTACGTGCACTGTCGAAACCTTCGAAATATTATAGGCATGCATTATATTTAGCTTAAATCAGACTGACGGTGAAGCATACTAAAGTGTACATTGTATTATGAGGTCACCTCTCTCAAAAAAAAAAACTTAGTACGAGGTGATGATCAGTTAAACAATAGACGTTTTAGAATATAAAAACGTTCAGTGTTTGCTGTTACGAATGAAAAGCTCCATTTCCCACATTTTACAACAACATTCAAAACTTTTCATAATGTTGAACAATTTAAAAACATTTACGACGTCGCGGAAGAGAATGATATAAGTTAAATTGAGCATCGGATACTCGAAGGAAAATAGGTTTTTTTACACGTTTATTGAAAAGAATGACGTTTAATCCACTGCACATATCCCCTTATGTAGCTGGTTTGAGATTATTATTATTATTATTATTATTATTATTATTATTATACCAAATTTATATAGCGCTCTTTTCACACAGGGATTGTGCGTTCAAAAGCGCTTTACATGAAATAACACATATGTACCTATAAATCGAGAAAAGACAAAATAACTACAATTAGATCTGAAATAAAACATGAATAAACATATAAAAGACAGTCCCCCAAAACGGCGATCACATTACCCCCATCAATCAGCAATGAACCGACCGGCTAAGTATTGCCGACTGATATAAATAATGGTAGCAATGAACCGACCGGCTAAGTATTGCCGACTGATATAAATAATGGTAGAGCGCCCAATGCAGGCCATCGACAAAACACAAATAACTATAATTAGATCTAAAATAAATAAGAATAAACATACAAAAGACAGCCCCCAAAACGGCGATCACACTACCCCCATCAATCGGCAATGAACCAACCGGCTAAAGATTGCCGACCAATAGAAATAATAGCAGAGAGCCCAATGCAGGCCATCTAATGTAACATAACTAGGAAAAATAGCATGCGACCATAACTAAAAACTCTATAGAAGATCAATGACATGATTAAAAATGGTGAAAGCTGTCCAAGAATTATACCACAGACCCCGCCAGCTGGTTTCAAAAGAGATCAGAGCCATATCCCTACCATCAAAGATCCACCAAACAGGCACTGGTCAACGGTAAAAACAGATTGATAGACTTCGCTGGCTGGCTTGATAGCTCAGTGTGTAGAGTGCTGGCATAGTAAGCCAAAGGCACTAGATTAAAGTCCCAGTTGAGTCACAACTTTTTCACCATGTTACATTTTGCGCACGAAGTAAACAAAACCGTTATTCTTCATTACGGGAATTTGCATGGAATTATCTCAGAACGTTTAATAAATAGAATGGTACAACTGGAAGCAGGTGTTCTTTTATCATACCGACAGTCTTCCAGCGCCTTCAGCGCTTTGATTGAATACTCGATGGTTGTTTTACAATTTATTACACAATGACAATCAGAGCCTGCATGGTCTCTACATTTGTATATATACATGTACCTTCTGACATTTCCGTGGCGCTTTTCTTTCCCTTTTAAACGAATAAAAACGAAACGCAAACCATATGCATGGTAATTAGTAAAATGGTAATTGACGAATCTCTGACTATGAGAAGCAAACAGTTTGGAGCCTGATCAGACACTTAATTACCCAAGGTTTGATATGGCTCCAAACTGTTTGCAATGTAAATAATGTTTTAAGGCATTCACGCGTTTATTAGGAAAGAATAACTTCTCCTTCACTGTATTTGTTGAAAGTTTGGATTCCGACCAAACGTTAAGATCCAAATTGTTTGACAATTATTTCAATGTTTCTCCAGTCAGAAAGCAAACACATGATCTACATTTGAAAATGCAAGCGACAATTTTGAAGCATACGATAGTGACTGTGGTATTAAACTATTAACCCCTTCACTGCCATGATGTCATCAATTTAAACTGCAATTGTCGTCTGTCTTGATTTCTAAAATTTATATTTTAGTTATTTTGACTTTAAAAATAATGAAATGAGTGTCAAAAAGTTTGGATCCTGATCAGACACCGCGTAAAGCGGCGTCTGATCAGGATCAAAACTGTTTGCAGGTAATCATGCTACTCGGAGAACGACAGTGAAGGAGTTCATTGGCCTACGAATAGCTGATGTTATATTCGGCGCATAAATTACTGAACTTTATAGTTTATGCTTCACAAACTAATGTTAAATCCGACAAGATTGATATATTCGCTGGATGTATTGTGCTCTTTGATTTACATAAATCACCAACACTTTTCAGTTACGTTTGCGTTAAAAACGATGATTCAATCAAGTGCATAAATATCTCTCTCTACGTATACATGACTAGTTGACTTCAGTGACTTAACCCCTTCACTGCCGTGACGTCATCAATTTTACAATTGTGGTCTGCTTTAGTTTCTAAAATTTAACTTTTGGGTATTTTGATATCAGAAATATTGAAATGAGTGGCAAACAGTTTGGATCCTGATCAGACGCCGCGTTACGCGGCGTCTGATCAGGATTCAAATTGTTTGCAAATTACTCTTGCACTCGGGGTAAGGCAGTGAAGGGGTTAAGACAGGGCACGAAAGTCTGTATAAAGTTTCTACAGAATTAATGTACGACAAAAGTAATACAGAAAGCTCCTGAATAAACTCTCTGTATTACTTTTGCAGTTTATCAATATATAGCCTGTCTGCAACAACCATAATTAGGTTTAATTTGAGTGTCGTTGGGGACAGGTGTTTCTGTGGGGTTTCTTTGTTGGTACATAAAGTATGTTCGCTTTAAGGAATATGGACATTTTTACCTTACATCGGATACTTTTACAATGTTAGGAATAGGAAAACCATAAAAATTAACATTTAGTAAACGCCTAAACCTGAGGAACACTAAAGTCTAACGTATACAAGAACAATAATGTATCAAACACTCATTAATAGATCTACTACATGTAATTTAAACTCTTATATTTTGTAAACCGAGTGTTCTTTTCTTAAAGTTAATGGAAAGGGACTCAGAATTAAGGGACAGTGGCACCACGCTTTTTTTAATTAAGGGATATAGGTGCCACTATATCCTAATGGCCTGGGGGAGAACCCTAGATAATTAAGGCAAATGCATTTAACATGTGGAACCTTTTGAAGCCAACTACCACATGACTGGAATAAACAAACACACTTATAGATCCGAGATTCATTACAGGGCTGTCATATTTCCGGAATTTTACAGAATCTTCGGATTTTTATTGTAGCAGATGGTAACTTAAAGCAGGCTGAAAGTATTCTGATTTACATTCAACCTGCTTAAAGTAATGGTGCTTGAAATATAGAACAAATTAAATGTTAGGATTTTTCAAGATCAACTTATGGCAGCCCTGTCCTTACCATTAGCCTACCGATAGAGTTCACTGGGTTTTTTTGCTTCAAAAAGTTTCGTTCTAGATCAAACAACTCGTAAAATTTAAAATAAATCATGTATACCATAGTAACAGTGTTTCTAGTTTTTAAGACATGTGGCCACTTAAACTAGATTGAAAGTACAATGTAAAGCAGAATGTGCATGAAGGCTCATCCTGATTTACTCTTAGTCTGCTTAAAGCTACTTGTGCGACCTCATTCTGCTAAGATATGGAACATATTTCTTAAGTGTCACATCCATAAAATGGGACCATCTTCTTCAGTTGCGGAATTAATTAAAGGCGTAAACGAGAGCACCGCAAACGTTATATAATACGCCACGGGCAAACAAATATATAGTTAATTCAAAATCTATTACAATTTTAGACACTATCTAGAACATAAAATTTAAACAATACTGACATAAACCATTATCTAGTACATTTTGAGTACACCAAGGGCAGATAACTCTTGACAAAAGCATCCGATTTCAATAATATTTATTCAATGATATGCCCGGTTTTGTCGAGATAGGGTGAAAAGATACTTACAATCAGTTTTACCCCTTGTCTCTATATATACCTTCTGACGATTTTTTCTCTCAAAAGGGCAATCGTGTCGGGGCCCTGTGTTTGGAAGGGGACTACATTTATAGTGGAAATATTTGGCAGGTGAAAGAAAATGCAAGGTGTTTTACTTTCTATAAATTTATTACTAGATTGTATATAAAGATGAAAAAAAAGAGTAAATAATATCAAATGAATGACCAGGCAAAAATGCATTTTCGTTCTCATTGCCCTGTATTAACAATAAGTATGGCCCTTATCATGCTAAAAGGCGGAAAAACAAACATTATCAAACAGTCTGGACACAGACCAGACGGCTTGTATATCGTAACTCTGCGTCGAATCCAAATCAAGCATCGACTTGCAAACTTACAAGTGTACCAAACTGCTTTAAAAACAATGGCTTTGTTTCTAATACACTGTAGATAACACTTTCGAGGTATGTTACAGTGGATAAGACAGTATTCTTTCCAAATAAACGCGTTTATGCTAAAATTGTTATTTCCATAGCAAACAGTTTGGAGTCAGATCAGACATCGGGTTACCCGGCGTCTGCCCAGGCTTCAAACAGTTTACCACTCAGATTAAAATATTTAATCGGAATCGTGAGCAAGGTGTCCTTTTCTACATTTTAGTGCAATGTGTTTGCATTTCGTTTGCGTTTAAACGGAAAAGAATCACGTCTTCTCAAGTGTATAACTTAGCCTAATAAGAGCTTAAGCATATAGTGGTAATTTTGTAAAGATGTTATTCTTCCCCGTTTAAACGAAACTAAACGCAATGCAATAAAATGGAGAATAACAACTTTTAGAACTTTCCGTATTAATGTTAGTGGCCAACAGTTTGGAACCTGACCAGATGTCGGGTTACCCTGCGCCTGATTCGGTCCCAAACTGTTTGCAATTGACATTAAAGCTTGGACAGTTTTTATTCGGAAATAATTATGTCTTTTCCACTGTGTGTAAATATATTAGATATGTAAATATATGCTGCCACTATACTAAATCAATGATATGTAAATCTCCAACTCGTGAAGCTTTAATTCATTAAGTTAAACATTTGTGCAAATGTTAAACAGTAACAATTTGAATATGTTTTAAACTTGAAATGAGACAGTAAATAGATGCATTGCATTTTTCTGTTGCAACTACAATTTAAATCTATCGATTACAGTTCCAATTTACAATTCAGCTTGACAGAAAATGTTACAAAACATTGTGTGTTTGTTGATCTTTCTCAAAAGTAAAAACCATATACATCATACATATATAAATAAAAACAAAATATTTGGTCAACTGTGTCGTCGGTCTCTGGCGGCCTTAGTATTAAAATATTGCCAAGTAGCACTTTTAATTGGGAAAACATTAAATAGCGTTTAAAATATCAAATTATATATAGATGTCTTTTCGGACTCTGACACAGACTGACAGTGAATTCCATCACGTTAACATATTTATTTTCAATGTTCAAAGATATAAATTTGGTTTAAACAATATGATGGTAAAGCAGAAGACTCGTACACTTTACTTTCGTTCCGCTTGAACTCATTCACCCTGAACCTTCAAATGGAAACATCCAGCTCCCAATAAAGATTAGTCAACAATTGACTATTTTCGGCTGATTTTTTACAACTTCTTGCAAAATTTTCACAGGGCAAATGAACACTTTACAGGTACACTGTGAATGGCGAGTATAGTCGTCTTTAGGGTAATCTGGCAATAATTTAGTATTCGTTCGAATTGTCAGGTGATACACTAACAACAGAAGGCCAATATACATGTACAATTGTTTGAACACAACTTCACTTGTATCACACAAGTACAGCGGAGAAGACGTTTTTCTTTCTAAATAATTGCAACAGTAATGTCCATTACACACAGTTTGGAGCAAGATCAGATGCCGGGTAATCCGGCGTCTGATCAGGCTTCAAACTGTTTGTCACTCAGATTAAATTGGAACATTACAACTTTCTGTTTTGTACATTTTATTGCAATGTATTTGCATTTCGTTTGCGTATAAACGAGAAAGCACAACGTCTTCTCTACTGCAATGTAGTATCACTTATTATAGATACAGTGGAGAATCTGTTATTCTTTCCCGTTTAAACGCAAACGTACGCAAACGCAAAACACTAAAACGTAGAAAAGAACAACTTTTGGACAATTCTGATAATTCTTGTTTGTCTTGGTGGCAAACAGTTTGGAGCCTGATCAGACGCCGGGTTACACGGCGTCTGATCTGGCTCCAAACTGTTTGCACTGCTAATAATAGTGTTAGCGTAAACGCGTTTATTGGGAACGAATAACATATTCTCCACTGTACTTGACTAACTTCCTGAACGCTGTGTGACAGTCACCTGCAGAAATGTGTCAAATGGATCTTTTCTCCGAGTTGATTTAAGGCATTTTCGTTCTGGAACTGCATGTTATCAGAATGTCAAACAGTTTGAATTCAGATGTGAACTCGAGTTACTCGGCGTCTGATCTAGAATATCCAAATTGATTTCAACAGTTCTTACAAATAATTTTGCAGCCTGAGAAGGGTTAACCAATTCACCCCTTAAAACTCTTAACAGCTGTTTCTAGTTTCCAATTGAATCTAGTATATTGACTAATTAGAGTTGTTTCCTGCAATATATTGCAAAATGTCAAACAGTGCAGAACCTAATCAGAGGACTCCTTTAGGAGCCCTCTGATCTGGTTATACATCACTGTTGACATATGACAAATGTACTCTTTACATGTGTTATTTGATAAGGACGAGTATACTTGTCACTAGGGTTCAATGTGTTAACAAACACTCTGCTTAAACATCGTCTGCTTGAAATAGTCGTCTGTAGTCTTCAACTTTAGTTTTTATGTACTTTACGTACATAGTGTCAAACAGTCTGGATTCAGAACAGGCGCCCTGTAATCCGACCTCTGATCCAAACTGTTTACAATTTTCCAGTCTAATCTCGTTTAGCAGTAAGGTTAAACAATTCTTCATATCTTCGTAACAATAAAATGTATAGTCTGACAGTATAGATATCCGTATAACAACTATCAGGATAAAAGTTGATGTTATGAAACTTAACCTAATTAGATCAGTACTGAAGGTTACTGTAAACTTCCGTGTCTACACTCACTACTATACGGGCTTGTACATAATTTAAAGAACATGACTGTTTAAAACTTTAAACATAATTAACTAAAGCAGGGGGTCCCTAAAGGAGTTGTCTGCTCTACCATTATCTTGCTTTAAACTGAAACCTGTCGTGAAGCTATTTACACATACTCGGAATGTTACATTACGAGGTATTGTTGTAGTTTTATTGCAATCGCATCACATCTGCTTCTGTAATCGTCAATGAGGTACATATATAATGGTTGAATGATATGTCATATAAGATATGTGTAATATAATATGTATATAATATGAATATTGTGTCGCATTAATATCGTTATTGGGCCTGTTTAAAGTGCGGGGATACCTGTCGATTATAAAAAAAGTGTCTCCGCTCAGTGCTCCAGATAAGAACGAGTTATCCAAACATAAAACCTATGGTGTGACTACTCATTAGAATCGTCGCAATGCGACGATTCTAATGAGTAGTCACACTATAGGATTTGATAGAGACATAAGGATATTAGTGTTTAAAACAATCTCCTTATCTAGAGTCCTAGTTTCTACAATATTTGAAGTAGGGAGATAAAACAGGCAATGGTCAGCGTTATGGCACAACCTAGAATGACATTTGCTCCACTAGAAATGTCTTTCAGTTCCAGTTCTATTGGGTAGTGGTCACTAACCGCCTTGGCGTCATCTTCCGACAGTCCATACTCGGCGTCAAACTTGAAGACCTTGGCACTATCTGGTACCAGACCACCATCTTCTGCCGACGAGAAGCCGGGCCCAGTAACGATGAACCTATCATAGGCACAGTTTGTTTTGGAAACAGTCGTGTCTTCACTGTCGTTGATCAGCCAGCTGTATGACGTGTGGTGTTTCAGGGGAATATCTTTCCAACTTTTGTTAGGCACATAACTGCAATCTGCATTTAAATCACCCATGACCATGGCGTTGTTCACATTAGTTTTGGATTTGATGTTGTCGAAAACCTTTTCTAGAGCTTTAATCTCTTCGACGGCTTCGTCGGGATCAACATGTATTCCAGCAATAGCGAATTTTTCCATCACTGTAGAAGTGGATTCGAAAACTACAATGTACGGTTCCCTTTCAAAAAGGTCGACTACTTCATTTAAGGAGTTGGTTGTCTTGTCGTCAAACAGGTATTGCTGTGTTACCTTCAGTCCTAACGATGGTCTATAGAAATATGCATACTGTTCTTTACTCGTTGTTCGGCCAAGGCGCGCGCTGATCGCCATAACAAATGGATTTTGAACGTTAACCTTATTTGTCTCTTTTAATAGGTCCTTAATCGCTTCTCCGGAAGAATCCCGTATCTCCTGAATTAGCACAATATCATAGCGGGAGATAATCTTCACTAGTAGATCCATCACATCGCTTTTACCAGCCTTTGATTTTCCGAACACCTGTATGTTGAATGCGGCAATCTTCAGACACTCCGTGAAAGAGAAACAAAGAAGAAACGAGGCAGCAAATAGAAGTATCCAAGTGCGTTTACACGCCGGTTGATTGCCGTTACTCAGCTCCATGTCCGAGTTGTAACTAGTTACTTCCTCACACTAGTATGTTGAAAGGAGAACTGAATCCTGGCTTAGTAACACCTTCACGCATGTACACATCCCGAAGTTTAAGTCATTGAGTGACTCATTCGCGGATTGAGCGACTTTTTCAGAGGGAGTAAACCCTGTGATTGCCCAACTTTAACCCCTTTATCGCTATGTCGTCGTCTGCTTCAATATTGCTGTCTGCAATATCGTTTCAAAGTTAGATTTAAGACAGTATGGCTGACGCAATGAGTGTTAAATAGATCCTGATCACCAAACGATTCAAACCGTTTTCGAGGCGCCTCTTTGCGTTATTGCACAAAGTATTTCGTGGTCATTTACAGATAAAGGGTAAACCGAAAAAAGATTTAACAAACAGTGGAGGTGACGTTAATCACTTTATTCTTAACAAACCCAACATATTATTTCAACTGCAAACAGTAACTGTTGTGAGCCAGGTCAGACACCGGCTAATAATAATTAGGCGTCTGTTCAGGCTCGTACAGTGGAGAAAACGTTATTCTTTCCCAATAAACGCGTTTACGCTAAATCTATTATTTTAAATGCAAACAGTTTGGAGCCAGATCAGACGCCGGGTAACCCGGCGTCTGATCAGGCTCCAAACTGTTTGCCACCAAATTAAAAACGAATTATCAGAACTGTCCAAAAGTTGCACTTTTCTACGTTTTAGCGTTTTGCGTTTGCGTTTGCGTTTCGTTTCGTTTAAACGGGAAAGAATAACGTATTCTCCACTGTAACTGTTTGCCACTCAGATTAAAAAGAATAGGGAATCTTTTCAAGAAATTGCAATTTTCTGCAAAATAGTAAATTGCGTTTGTGCTTCTTTTAAAAAAAACGGTTAAGTATAACATAACGTCTTTTCCATTGTACCCGTGCGCCAAAAATCCTTCACTCCTTCCCTTATTTAAGATGTTTCGGGGGGGGGGGGGTCCGTACACCGCACAACCATCCATTCCTCTAGATCTGCGCATGACTACGCATCAAGTAGGCTTCAGTATTTATATGATAGCCATTACGATCACTTAAGAGAATGTTTGTGTTCTGTGTTTAAAACAGGTGGTTGTTTTAAAACAAGACCTAACTAAAGCAGAACACTAATGAAGAAGCTTTCTGATTTACTAGTTATAGTCATGTTTTAAGCAGTCATCTTCTTACAAAATTAGTTTAAGAGTAAGTGACTACATTAGCCGGGCATTACTGTATGGTAAACTCGCATAACTAAGTAAGTTAATCATATCGAGTATGAAACTCTTTACAGTCCCACCTGTACTCGGCGATAAGCAGTTTCTTATACCCTCTAGCTGTTGTTAAATAATTGTAGGATAAAAAATAATGTAGAAAGATTTTGCATTAGTCTAATCCTCCATTTATAGCGGCCACATGATTTTGCTTACCTCAACAATCCTTTAATAAAATGTACACGAAGCAATAGACGCATATCGATTTTCCATATTGGTTTTCGCGTGTGCAGTCTTTATTTAGGTCACATTTGAAATTGAAACACATGTAATAAGTTTGTCAATATTATGTGTTATTGTTTCACTCCAGCCACGTCTGTGTGTTTGATACAATATTATATATAGCAAACCGTGTAGATCCTGGTGAGACGCCACGTAACGCGCCGTCTCACCAGGATCTAAAATGTTTGCAATTGTCCACTTAAGTAGACACTAGGCTTAAATGGGTTTAACATGTTCCTGCCTAAAACTTCAAATAAACAATCCAATTTACAATTTAGTATCGTCCAATTTTTACTATATTAATAGTTTGTTTTGTCAACGTACTGCAATATGACAGACAGTGCAGACCCTGATCAGAGGGCTCATTTACTGGGGTCTCTGATCTAGCTTTTCACTGTTTGACGGGAAAATGTGTACTTTTCTCACAGGTACATTGTTTGCAAATGAAGCATTTATGACTAACTATAGGGTTCCAAGATTAAAAAGCTAAAACAATAAAATGCTCCCTTAAATTCTTCGTTATTTTATGCATAATATTACAAATGTCTTTAGAGGTATCTGTGTTTTAAAAGTTCAATGCATTGAGTGGCCGCTCAACACACGTTCTAATATTATGAATTTATTTATTTACGATGTAATAATTGGAACCGCCCCATGTTGACCTGACTTTGTAAATAACTATTGTGTACACAAGACCTGTCAACCGGCCGTTGTAATCTCGCTCGAATAGAACTTTATCAATATCTTAACATTCCTCTTAACCCTGTCATTCCGAACACAATTTGACAAACAGTTTAGACCCAGAACAGACGCGAACAAAAAACAATGATCTGATCAAAATCCAAACTGTTTGTTTATAAGCTAGTCCGGTTATGAAGTTATAATGGCATTGAGGGGGTTACTTGTGTATATTTGATGCTCCCTGGAATATGATGAAAATATTATTTACATGTACAGTAAAACCTCTATATTACGACCACTTAATCGAAGGCTAATTGATTGCATAAAAGACAGGTGACAGCTTAAAGCAATGTTCAATCAATTTCTTTGGATTGATATGAAAAATATATCACGAGAATGGGTTGTTATCTGGTTAAAAAACGAGTTCGCAGGACGAGTTTTTTAACCCGATAACAACCCATTCGAGTGATATATTTTTCATATCTATTCAATGGAATTGATTATTCTATTTATATATATTTTAATGACGGTTTTACAGAAAAAACACAAATTGATTACCGCGACGTCACTAAACTAATTATGACGTAACGTCACAAAAAGTGATATAATCACTACATGTAGTGATGATATCAACTGTGACGATATCAAATGTATCTAACTGAGAAATCTCTATAAATCATCGATAGGTTTATAAAAATAAGTCAATAAAGAATTCTGTTCTGTTCTGTTCATTAAACTGATTCTGTAGTCTGTGAGCTTGTAAATGTTACTGTTTTGTATATACGTTATGTCGAGGCGCATTCTGCTTAACTTTCAAACTGCTTTAAGTGATAAACTGTCTTCAGATCTAGAAATAGTCGATGGGATAATGGTTTAATTTGAGTGGTAAGCCGTCTGAAGTCTAACCGGATAAAATATTACATGTGCAGCAGTGGTCATACTAAATTAGCGTACACGCGTTTATTGTGAAAGAATAACGTCTCCACTGACAAAATCAAAGTTTGGAGAATACTGATGATGGTTTCAAACTGAAGTACAGAGATATGGAATGAAAACTAAACCAGGAGATTAATAGTGAAAGTTCTGAAAACAATTGTTTCTTTTTAAAGGGCTTTGACAGTAGGATTTTTAACTGTTTATATGTACAGAGAACCTCTTATATTAAATAATATTGTAAATAGCCTGAAAACCCGGATTGGCTAAACCCATTTTCGTAAATGATTTAAACACTTGAATATAATTTCAGACATGTTTGGAGATTATCTATACATACATGGTCTTTGAATGTTATCAAACAATTTCAAAGAAGCATTTTCAAAGACGTGGAATCGACAACCCTCGGTGCCGCCGCATTTTAAAGGACCATGACCCTTTCCTGATACGGAATTTATTCATACACAACAGAAAGGGAAAGTAGATTATCACGTTTACTTCAGGATGAACAATTTGTTCACTGAAAGTTAAACATTTTCAAATCGTTTTCGTTGTTTCTCAAAATTAAACGGTTTTTGACTTATTAATGGTTATGGTCTTATTCATAATTAAATATCAGAAAGTGAGTGTTGTTTTCTTGAGCGGATGACGACAGTCAAGCTATTAGAAACTCGATTCTTACTGGATTGAAACCATAAAAAAAATTAGTGTACTAAAGGGAGATAGTTTAAACTGCAAATAATCGTACTTCATATTGAGTTGTCGCACGTCCATTTAAATGAAAACTAAAATGCCAATACTAGAATCTACGTACTTAAGAATACTGATGATGATTTTAAACTGAAAAACAGCTGTATGAAATGAAAACATGACCAAAAGATTAATAGTTAACATTTTTAAAAAACAGTACATTGTATTATTTGTTTTTTTTTAAATATGTTTGACACTTGGATTTGAAACTGTTAAGATAAGAGAACTTGTAACATTAAATAATACTGTAAAGAGCCTGAAAAACGGATTTGACCTCGGCGAAACACGTGAATATTATCGCAGGCATATTTGGAAATTATCTATACATTTGGCAGCCTTTAGATTTCATTAAACAATCTCAAGGAAACTTTTTTAACATCCGCGGAATCGACAAACGTAGGTGCCGCCGCATTTCAAAGCAGCAGGCCACTTTCCTGGTCCCGAAATTATTGATACGCATAATAAAGTGAAAATAGATTCTTCTGATTTATAATGATCATATTAACTTAAGTTCACTCGAATTCTATTACTTTGAATTGTTTCACTGTTTAATCTAATACAGTTCTAAAAATTATTCTATGTTCGTTTGTGTAGAACTGATAATATTGAACGATATAGAGTGTTGTTTTTTGAGCGTATGAGTACTGAGTCAAAGTTTTGGAAACTCAACGCTGACTATAGACGGTTTCAAATCAAAGATTTGAACCCATCAAAAATGACAATGTTTTGAGGATTTTGAGCATTTAATTTGATCTGAGTTTCAAATAATTTGGAGCCTGATCAGACTAGCTAGTCGTTCTGTCTGATTCGTATATTGTATAATACCAATTAAGAGTTTCAGTGCTGATTTCACATATTAAAATATATGTTACATAAAGTGCACCACAAATATATACGTAGGGAAACAGTTAAGAATTATATAAGCTGTTGTAACAATGTGCGATTATAAGTTTACAAAGGTCAAACAAAAAGAATGGTTTTAGGTAAAGGAGTGGTTTGTTAGGGGGAAACTCAGACAAACAATGGTGAAGTACGGGTAATGAGTTTGGGGATGTCTTAATATAATTTTTAATAAATGCAAACTTTTGTATTCTTAATGGTAGAAATTATGTGAAGAATGAGAACCTTATTAAATTAAATTGATAATCGCAAGCGTATTGCCATCGAATCGGGTGCTTCAAAAGGCGAATCTTACGCTTGAGTATTTTTACGCGATTTTTCCTAAGCGGTTGTGACAAAAATGGAATAGAAAAAATTAACGACGGCATATTTGCGAATATTTGTGAGATACACCATTCAAGCAAACTTACCGAGGGTAAAGTTACTTTTTTGAATCGCAAGCGAATAGCTATCGAATTGCAAGCGGATTGCCATCGAATTGCAAGCGAATCGCAAAAACTGTTAATTTAATAAGGTTCAGTACTGGACCATTTAAATATCTTAATTTGTGCAACCTTGTGAAAATGCAGGCGTCTGATCTGCATGGCTCCAAACTGTTTGCAATAACAATTTTAGCAGAATCGTGTTTATTGGAAAAGAATAACGCCATCTGCACTGTAATACAGATAGCTCATTTTAGAGCTTTTTGAATTACTGGTACTTTTGTTATATGTAACGAATACTAACCATAGATCCGTTTCAAGGAATTCTACATATGATTCTCTACTGAAGGACAATTAACTCATTGAGTCCTAGTGACGCATGTATGCATCATTTACCAATTATGTACCTGTGAAGAGTACACTTGTCCTATGCAAACAGTGAAGTTCATGATCAGAGGGTTCCTGCAGGAGCCCTCTGATCAGGTACTTCACTGTTTGTCATTTTGCACTTTATTAAAAAAAAACACTAAATAGTCTTAAATGGACCAGCCTTTATTGCAAACTGGAATTGTCCATAGGAAGTTTCAGGGGATAATGAGTTAACAGAATGTTTTGTTGGGCAACTGCTTGGAGCCATATTCTACTTCAAACAGCTACTTAGACGACAATATTAATTGGGATCAACTACGTATTATCATCAAGATATTTTGCTACGACAACTAACATGGGTATTGTAATAGATTTGTATTCCTACGAAGTCAGAGTATATACTGAGACATGTTTTGCTACGAAAACAAAATTGCCTTCGTAGGAATACAAATCTATTTCAATACCCATATGAGTTGTCGTAGCAAAACATTTGATGATAATACCTAGTTGGCCCCAGTGAATATGGCAATAGATAAATCCCTTGTTATAAGAATCTTCATGTAACAATAACAAAAGGCAGTTTTCTGAATAAAATTAAGGTGAGAAAAAAGATGATTTTGTTTCGCTGACATCGTGCCTCAATACGTATAATAAGCTTATCATATAGAGCTGTGGTGTTCGCGAATGTGTTTTAGATGTTGTTTTTAGGTCCCCGATAAGTCGGTGGTATACTGTTTTACCCCTGTCTTTCAGTTCGTTCGTTCGTTTGTTCGGATATCCGATCGTTCGTCTACATGTACAGTGGAGAAAACGTTAATCTTTCCCGTTTAAACGCAAACGAAACGCAAACGCTACGCACTAAAATGTTGAAAATAACAACAGTTTGACAATGTTGCCTTTTCATTTTAATCTGAGTGGCAAATAGTTTGGAGCCTGGTCAGACGCCGGGTAACCCGGCGTCTGATCTGGCTTCAAACTGTTTGCAATGGAAATAATAGCTTTAGCGTAAGCGCGTTTATTGGGAAAGAATAATGTTTTCTCCACTGAACGGTTCTTGCTTTGTCCAGCTAACTTCTCCTACAGCCTTATAATTTTGCAGACTGCTTTCACATATACTACAGGTGTGAATTTGATCTGTTTATACTCTCCCCAGAATTACAGCCAGTTGAACTTTGTTTGCAGTCTGTTCACATTGTACATACTTTGTCCTTCTAATTCCTCATACAGTTTTAAAGCCATCGTGTTGCTCTCAAATTACCAAAATCGAGCATTTTTCTAACAATAAATTTATGGCACTTTCGAAATCATTACATATAAAATGAAGTAATACGTGGTGATGTCAGTTTGAGGCCATATTGCTAACAAACCCGTGAAAATTGTGGAGACAACTTCAAACAAGTCGAGTTATAAATCCAGTTTGTGTACCGGTATATTCGAATAACGACGAACTTTTACGGAGATACTCGGTAAACGCTCATTATCATATATCCTATATTTACACACATCATATGAGCGCTTTCAATCAATTGCTTAAATGTTTCACAGAATTGCAGCCATTTGAACTTAGTTATGTTTTGCATGTAAGGTTCATTCAACGGTACAGTGGAGAAAATGTTATTCTTTCCCGTTTAAACTCAAACGAAACGCAAACGCTACGCACTCAAATGTTGAAAATAACAACTTTTTGACAATTCTGCCTTTTCATCTTAATCTGAGTGGCAGACAGTTTGGAGCATGATCAGACGCCGGGTTACCCGGCGTCTGATCTGGCTCCAAACTGTTTGCACTGAAAATAATAGTTTTAGCGTAAACGCGTTTATTGGGAAAGAATAACGTTTTCTTCACTGTACATACGTTGTCCACATCTAGGCCTACCACAGATGTCCATGTGGGCAGAGTGGCAAACATGGAGGACATCATATTTGTCTTACAAAGCCATCTCTCTAGGTTTCGTTTTAAACTTGACCAGAAAACTTTTTCTTATAGTTTAGATAGTTATTACGCGGTGGTTAGAAAAAAAATATGTTTGGGGTGGGGATGGGCTATTGAGACATAGCATGCGACGAGCACCTTTGCTGAACTGTCAGGACCAAAATTACCACTGTAACATAAAACTGTAACCAACTTCCTGCATTAACCCTTTCAACCCTACAACCCTCTGTAGAGATTACTGATTACATCTGACAGTGTAGACCCTGATCAGAGGGCTCCTATAGGAGCCCACTGATCAGGTTCTGCACTATTTGATATTTTCATTGGTTTTTTGATATCATACCAAAAGTGTAACAGTAGACTGGCTCAAAATACCTGTACCCAAAAGTATTATAAATACCCACGCAAGAAATTTTGTGTTGAAAGGGTTAAAAAAACATTTGTGAAGATATTGTTTGAAGAGGAACAACACCTGTTATTGTAATGGGTATCATATGTTTGACACCTGCTATAAACGTAATGTATGGCATTACACTGCATACAGATGTCTATGTTATGGCATGTTTATACTGAAACATTGCGCACATTGTTTTATAAACTCTAACAAATACAACCGAACTTGCCCGCATTTTAATTGTTGAATTTTGATAACTGGAGCCAAATGATGCTGAAAATATCCGTATTTCAAAGTTTAAGCATGGCCCAAGCATGATTTGACGTTGAAATACAATGAACGTGTGGACTGTGACTTAAGCAAGTTCGAATTACCGAGATTAAGTTGTATTACACCGGTCTAGTCAGCTAAAAACAATAACAAAGTTTGTTTTCGGTATTTAAGGCATGTGTTAAGCAGGGTGAGGTTTAGCTCACCTTGTACATAGTGCCAATGTGAGCTATTTTAATCATCCTATGTCCGTCGTCGTCCGTTCGTTCGTCCGTTTTCAACTATTTCTTTTAAACGACATCTCCTCTTAAACCATTGGATGTTTTAACCAAACTAGGCAGGAATGGTCAGTATATGGTCATCTTTCAATGTTGTTCAAACAGTTCCGGTCCGTTGCATATCTAGGTCACAGGAGCTAAAAATATATCGATTCATTGAAACCTAAAAAAATCATTCTTGCCTGAATCCACAGTACCGGGGGCTTTATATTTGGCACAAAGCCTCATCTAAATGCCCTCTATCAAGATTGTTCAAATTATAGCCCTGGGGGTCACAAATTTACATAGAGTTATATAGCGAACCTTCTCTGAAACTAATATGGTCAGGGCTAAGATACTTGGCATGGTGACATTTCTAGTAGTCCTTTAATATTATTGTTGAAATGTTTCCGTTCCGTTGCATATCTAGGTCACATGAGCTAAAGATAGATGTTTTCAATGAAAACTTAAATAACCGTCTAGTCTGAAACCACAGAACCTTGAGCTTAGATATTTAGCACAAATCGGCATCTACATGTCCTCTATAAAGAGCATTCAAATCATTCCCCTTGGGTAAAAAATAACCCCGCCCGGGAGTCACGTTTTTCATAGAGTTTTACAGTGAAATCTTCAAGCATCTTCTTTTCTGAAACAAATATGACCAGAGCTTTGAAATACGGTATGATGATACTTCCAGAGGTCCTTTACCAAAATTGTCGCATTGGTTCCAGTTCATTGCATATCTAGGTCACATGAGCTAAACTATTTTTTCAATGAATTCTTCAAAAATCTTCTTGTCTGAAATCGCAGGACCCTGAGCTTAAATATTTGGAACAAAGCATCATCTACAGGTCCTTTATGAAGATTGTTCAAATAATGTCCTATGAGTAACGATTTCACATAGAGTTATATAGTGAAATCTTCAAACATTATCTTCTTTGAAACAAATATGATCAGAGCTTTGATCTTTGATATACAAATTATCCCCTTTTGGTGTAAACTGATCAAGCGGAAGATGTTTTTTCCAGGTGAGCGATTTATGACTGCATGATGCCGCTCTTGTTTCCATTACTATCATCACGCTTCTAGCGGCACATGTTTAGCACAGACATTGACTACCATTGCAGCTTATTTCATTGTCAATTTCTGTTCTAGTATAGGGATTCCTGTAGTGGAGAAGATGCTTCCCGTTGAACCCTTTCATCGTCGAAGTCGCCTAAAGTCGAATTTGCAAACAGTTTTGATCCTGATCAGAAGCCGCGTTACGCGGCGTCTGATCAGGATTAAAACTGTTTGACACTCGTTTCGATATTTCTTAT
The DNA here is from genome assembly GCA_922989275.2 of Gari tellinella. Lineage (NCBI taxonomy): Eukaryota > Metazoa > Mollusca > Bivalvia > Cardiida > Psammobiidae > Gari > Gari tellinella. The sequence continues at coordinate 25,720,476 of OV277856.1, read as the reverse complement.
GTCAAGCTCTATTAAATCTAACTTTGAAATGATATTGCAGATAACAATATTGAAGCAGACGACACACTAACGGTGTAGGGGTAAAATACTCAAAAATAATTTGGCGTCGAAAGAGTTACACAAACGAAAAGCAAACACAATAGCCTAAAATGGAGACATATCTAACTATTTATTTTAAATTGAATGGCAAACAGTTTGGAGTCCGATCAGACGCCGGGTTGTCCGGCGTCTGATCTGGCTCCAAACTGTTTGCATGGGAAATAATACTTTACGCGTAAACGCGTTTATTGGGAAATAATAAACATGTAGTTTGTCTTCTCCACTGTAGCAGCAGAAAACGCCGCAGTGTAGTCGAAAGAACTAAAGTAAAGGAGTAATGTACAACGTATTTTGATATCAATTATAAAGGACAATTATTGTTACAGTGGAGAAAACGTTATTCTTTTCCAATAAATGCGTTTACCCTAAAACGTTTATTTCCGTTGCAAACAGTTTGGAGCCAGATTAAACGCCCAAACTGTTTGGCACTAAGATTAAAATGAACAGTCAGATTGTCAAAAAACTGTACTTTTCTCCATTTTATTACAAAGTATTTGCGTTTCGTTTGCGTCTAAACGGGAAAGAATACCATATTCTCCACTGTACATGTGCCGATCATGGCTCTAGCCAATGGATAATCTTTCTGCAGTCTAAAGATAGTCTGATGAGCATTCAGAATGATCCAAATATATATATATATGTTATTTTTTGTTGGAGTGTGTTTTGTAGTTTTTGATTAGAATAAAAGAAAGGTAATCATCAGTCATGCTACATTAACATTAATACATTCCATTGTTTCTTGTCTCCGGTGGCAGACACCTTGGTTGCTGTTTCTAAATACAGACGAATTTACAAATAACCAGTTAAATCGTATCTATTATAATTTATACAACTAGCTAAGGGTAAATACTCGTTGAATCATATCTGCTTTTATAACCAAATTACTATCACATAACCTGTTTCTACTTTTGAAGACAGGTGACTGCTTAAAGCAGGTTGAAAGTAAAGCAGAATGCGCCTTAAGGCGCATTCTGCTTGACTTTCAGCCTGCTTTAAGTAAGTTCTTTAAATTAGTGTCTACTAGGATACAGAAATTATTTCTTAAGGTATATATTAATGACAATATAAAGCGGAATTATATTTGTCAGTGGAGGGATAAGTAAAAGGCGTAAAAAGGGTTATTAGTGGTGTATTGGATTAACAAACTTTTTCAACAATCAAATGTGTTTTATAACCCTTATCATTCTAAGTGAAACTTGGCTTACATTGCATAATAGTTTGGAAATAGACCAGACGCCTGGTAACCAGTTGTCTGATCAGCCTGAAACTGTTTGCCACTCAGATTCAAACAAATCGTAAGAACTTTCAAAAATATAGATTTCTGCATTTTGGTGCATTACATTTGCGTTTCGATTGCGTTTTAAAGGGAAAGAATAACAGCTTCTGCACTGGACTTAACCGGATTCTGAATACTATTAAGTAACAGTATAACCTCTCTATTACAAACACTAATCTATGTTAATCATTAGATATTTAAAACAGGAGACTGCTTAAAGCAGTGTGACAGTAAAACAAAATGCCCTTTAGGAGATTTTCGTTTTACCGTCACCTTGCTTTTCACGTCAAATATGTACAGTCGCATGACAGATTACACGTTAATGTATATAAATAGAACTGTTTCTGTTATAATTTACTTTCAGCATAATTATTGTAAACACCAAATGTAAGTTTCAATAGTTGTTGTTACAAAAATACAAATGCATATATTTAGTTTAAATTACGACTTTACTTAGACATAAAAAACCTATTACGTTGGTAAAAAAGCACAAACATTATATACATGTCACAGGGGAAGGGATGCAGCCTGACCTGGGCTCGAACATTGGACATTCGAGTATGCTTCTTTATAAGACCACCTTGTTGTATTAGGCGCCCAACGAGGTACCGTGACTGATATTGTATTGTTAGCTTAAAGCGCTTGCGTATATACATATATAGCATGGCTCCAGATAGATTTAAGGGCAGTATTTCAAAAATTAAAATCTTTATTTCTCGATTAAACCCTATGGTGTCACTACTTATTAGAAGCGTCTTAAAGAGACGCGTCAAATGCGTAGTAACACCATAGGATTTGGTGCTGAAATGAGTGAGAAAATGTTGGATTTATTCGGTTTACTCCCTCTTCTCTGGAGCCCTGTATAGTACTCACAATTTAACTGCTTTTTGTAGATTAATTCGAGGATGGATTTCTGGTGGGGAAGTATGTAATGGTACCGAACCTCTCATATTTTGGGGAGAAGAATTTGAAATGACCGGCTAGCTCAGTCGGTAGAGCATCGGAACGGTTGTCCATAGGTTCCGGGAACGAACACCAGTCAGGCTGCATAATGTCCTCCCACTGTGACATACAATCATGTATTTATAAGCATTTTCCAGTGCAGAATATACATGTACATTTCAAATAGACGTCGTCTAGAATTATCAACCAGTTATATATTGCACATTTAGTCCACTTGTATTGAGCGATAGCATGTATTTGTTTAAAAACAGTGCATTGCTTAATATATAATGCAGGTTATACTGGTTCTTGAACAAAAAGCTGCTTTTACTTTTCCGCTGTTCTGCATAATGCATCTGCTTGAGTAGCAGCTTAACCCATTTATGCCCAGTGTATTCGTCCATGTTAATACATGTATATTGGATTTAGTCTATTTTTTATCAAAGGGATGCCTGGTTAAAATTTTCATTTTCATTTTGTTTTATACTGAAATTCCTATCAGCAAACAGTGAAGACTCTTATCAGACGCCGCAATATGCGGCGTCTGATCAGATCATCAGAGTCTACACTGTTTGCCTATGTCCCATATATTGGACAGCGGACACAAATGGGTTAAAATAAGTTTGACTGGGTGTAAACAAACACGACTAGTCCGGTCAACAAGAACATATACACCCACTGACCACAGGAAACGGTACTTTCTTCCACTTGCAGTGAATTCTCCCTTTTTTGGAATTGGTTTCTTTAATATCACCGCTACAATTTGTTTTCTTTGTTTTCCCATTTTTTCTCTTGCAACGCCATCGTAAAATGTGAAGTGTTTTTGGGCCGTCCGAGACACATCTCATTCCAAGCGGCCATGAGCAAGACCCGGATGAAACGCACATTCCTACCTTGACATAACGAGGCCAGAACAAAACGCCCTGGTCTTCCCACTCAAACACAACTTTGCACAGTGTCAAACGTGACAGAAACGTTGCTATTTTATCAACTGTTACATTACTATCCAAATATTCTGGTATAGTCCGAGCGATCTCCTCTCTTATAGCTGCATGGGCTGTCTTTTCCTGAATAATATCCGAAATTGCTTGGGATTCCGGTACAGTATTGGACGGTTCAGGATCCTCAAGTGACATCCATTCCTCGTCGAAAGAATTACCGAGCATGCGCATAAGTCTTTTGGTACGAAGATGCTTCTCTTTCGGCATATATTTGCTCACACCAGGAAATGAGACAGCTTTAAGTTTCTGGGAGGAATACGGAGCCCCAGGCATTAAAACTATTCCGCCTACTCCATAGTTACAGTATCCATGGTAACCATACAACAAATACAAGACGACCAACAACATAGCTCATTGAGTTGTCACTGGACAATATTCCAAGGAGATCTGAAATTAAATCAAGCAAATGTTATGTTTGTGTGAAAGTTCCAAACAAAGTCGCAATATCAATGCCTTCTTTGAGAATACGGTTAGGGAAGTTCAAAAATACTCTATCCTGAAATTTTCATACGACCAATTTCACTTTTTGAAAAGGGTCAGTTTATATTTAATTACAGGGTTCGATTATTTTAGAAGCTATATTAGAAAACTAAAAGAAAAACCCTGACCAGAGGGGTTAAAAAAACTGATTGAAAAAAATGTTCACAATCATATTGGTTTCCAGCAAGGAAAGGATTACATGTAAGACAATGAATGTTGAGGTAATGCTATGATTAATTTCAGCAGTAAATAGCATTAAATATGACTAAACCATATTGTTGTCTAGTATGCGAAAAAAAGACTAGTGTTGTTGTCAGTAAGGGTGTAACAATACGATGAAACCCGTATTGCAATATATTGCAATATATTGCAATGTATTGTGGCAACTTGTAAGTACAGATATTGGATAGAAATTTGCCTCGAAAACTTATTTATAGCATTGAAAGGGTAAAATGAGTGCTTTAAATACAAGGGAGGGTCAAAAATTAACATACACATTTGCTGTTAATGTTATCATTTTAACTGTATTACATTCAAATTAGAAGGTCATCCCCTCTTGTATGTGCTCAAATAATCTATAGAATATTGCAATGCCGGATATCCGTATTGCAATACGTATTGCTAAGAGGCGTATTGCAATATAACAATATATTGCCGTATTGTTACACCCCTAGCTGTTAGTGTATTTAACATAATTGTACATAGTCACTCTTTCCAAAAATGCATCACACATCATAATCGCACATAGCTATTTTACGAAAGTACATGTAACATCGATATGAGCGTCTCACAGTTTGTATCCTGATCAAACTTCAAAGCGACGTAAAATCAAAACAAGTCAAATCAAACCTGATCAAACTTCCAACATTTCGACTTCCGAGTGATAAGTTTCCAAAAGATTATCACATGTTAATAGAATCGGATCAAAGGAGTGGAAGGGAATAATTGCATAATTTGCATGATACATGTGCTTATTAAGCTTATAACACATTTAGTGTATAACATAGTTTTGCGAGAGAAAAGGAACAAAACATCATCAAAGCAGATGTTTAGGTGTGAACATTAGTGACACTTATTAGCTCAAATGAAAATGTAAAAGTATTTCTTATTGACTTAACAATAAAATAATCTGCTTAAAAACTCATTTGCCTTACAAACGCATAGTTATAGCAGTATAATTAACAGAATATATTCTGCATTTGCTCTCTTTTATTTGAAATGTAAAACCTTTTCAATCTACTTTTACCGTTTTAATTATGAATTTATAGTTTTGAGTTTACCGATGGGTCCCATTGCCCTTTGCATCAAATAAATATCTATCTATCTATCATAAACGTTACAATAAAGTACCAAAATAATATCATTTTTAACGACTTTCGTATATTTTAAGACGTGCATGTGGTTTAATCTCCTATTTAAAGTCTTTCGCAGACAAAACATGCGTTACGCGGTGTCTGAGCTGGATACAAACTGTTTGCAAAGTCGAATTCAGTAACCCATGACGAGGAAAGGGTTGAAGTCGTGTACAAGCTTTGATTTTCTTTCTGGTTTAAATGAAAATAAACGCAATTTAACAAAATGTAGAAAACAAGAAGTTTGAAAATTCTGACGATTTAGGATTTAATTTATGATTTACGGATCTGGCTCCAAATTGTTTGCAATGGAAATAATTGATTTAGTGCACCTGTTTATTGGGAAAGAATATATTTTTACCCATTGTAATAGTAAATCAGAAAGCTCTGAAGAAACTTTCTGCTTAATTTTCTTCCAGTCCTTTCTTTATTATCACATATCTTTTTTCTAATTAAAGCATGCTGAAAGTAAAGCAGAATTCTTCTGAATGAGCACTCTGCTTTACTTTCAGCATGCTTTAACGGTCTATATGGAAAACATACTTGAAATGCCAACCGTAATTTATTTTCAGAACTTCCGACGGGAGCTAATGACTGTGTGTGTAAATATGCTATCTAGTGAAGGAGTATTTGGAGGCGTTAAGAGGTGTATTTATTGTGTAAAGGTTTAAGCATATGACTATATAGTGACTGTCGAGCATTGATTTTTTAATTGTCTTTCGAAATTTCGATCGAGTTTCGATTATGAACGACAATCGGAACAACTGTAGTAATAAGAATGCGTTTTTAATCATTTACCCTGAAACTTTTAACGTAACACTTCCGTTTTCAATTAAGACTAGTCAATTTATTATTATATTCAAGGTTTAGCAATAAACTGCAATATGACAAACAACGCAGTCCCTTATCAGCGGTCTCCTATGGGAGCCCTCTGATCAGAGTCTACAATGTTAGCATAATAAACTTGTACTCCGCAAAGCTAAACTTGTTTGTAAATGACGAGTTTATTCGTCTCTAGGGTTGAATGTGTTAAGTGCAAAATAACTACCCCTGAATTATATCTTGGTTTTTATTCTAAAAGTATAAAAGTTTACTGTTTTACATCTTTAAGGATATCACATTTTCTTAGCAAGTTCCTAAGATTGGTTTATAGAACGTTATTTAACCCTTTACCTGATAGCCTATTTCTAGTATTGAAAATAGGTGACCACTTAAGCAGGTTGAAAGTAAAGCAGAATGCGCCTTAAGGCGCATTCTGCTTTACTTTCAGCCTGCTTTAAGCTATCATATGCTAGAATAAAGAAAATGATTCTAATAATACATATTCATGACTGTATAAATTGGAACTATTTTCTTCAGCGTAGAATAAACTGAATGGGCTAAAAGGCGCTTCTATGGGGGAAAGGGTTTTAAGATATAACATTTAAGTGAGAAAAACATCCACAATACCTACATCTGATCTCATCCTAATAACATAACGTTTACATTTCCCTCGCGGCATCAATCAATCAAACATGCACTTTCTCTCTAGCCACAGAAGATAATGTTTTCGCTACTCTAAGTACCATTGCACATTGCCAGCACGCTGGCTTGGGTAAGAATGATTTCTCCCAGGTTTGTAAACCAGATTTCGTCATAGGTTTATTGCATCATCGCCAGTAACCTGTGATTCTCTGGTAAAATGATGTCTTGAGAATAACTTTCTGCGAACCATGTTTATTGTCGTCTGCAACAATTCCCCAGATTCATTTACAGTGACAACTGTACATTTTCCCCGGAAAATATCACCAACGTGTCAAAATGTTTGGATCAAGATGAGACGAGTTGATCGGCGTCTCATCTGGATCAAAACTGTATGCAATACTTATACCAAATATGACCACAACGAACCGAGATATACACTGTCTACACTGTCCGTGGTGATGATTTCTTACGACATGACTAGAATGATTGATTGAATATGTCGACAGGAAAAATTGTCAGGCCTCCAGAATAAAGTGATTAAATTAATATTTCCAGCATCAAGTTATTGAAATAAGGAAGGTAACATTTGAAATACGCCCCTAAACATATACATATATATATGTACACGTTTTGTAGATCACAAATTGAACTTAACCCCTTCACTGCCTTTCCCCGAGTACACTTGTTTACAGTTATTTGCAAAAGGTTTGAATCATGACCTGACGCCGCGTAAATCTGCGTCCGATCAGAATCATTCTACACTTTCTGGCACTCATTTCAATAGTTCTTAAGTCTTAATAACAAAAAGTTAAATTTGAGAAATAAAAGCAGACAACAATTGTTTTAAATTGAGGACGTCATGACAGTGAAGGGTTTAAACTAAATGGCGGCACAGTTTGTACAACTCAAACATGTAATAAGGCAAACTAGCTAACCCGGTCAGTACCAATCTCGGCAACACCAATATTTGCAAACAGTTGGGATCCAGATACCATGCAACATGGCATCCAATTGGGATCCAGATTGACAACCATACAATGTATACATGCTTTTTAACCCTTTCCCCAATTGAAGCGACTTTTAGCGTATTTAATTTATTCCTCCGCTGAAGAAAATAGTTCCAATTTATACCCTCATGAACAGTTACCATAACAGCCATTTTATATAGCCTAGCAAGTTTAAGCTTAATGCAGGCTGAAAGTAAAGCAGAATGTGCCTTAAGGCACATTCTGCTTTATTTTCAACTTGTTTTAATTGGTCACCTGTCTTCAAAACTAAGTGAAACTGCCTAAAGTTTAGAACTTTCAAAATAAAAGCAGGTGATATGTTAACAAGCAGACGTACGTGAGTGTGATATACGGATTATGACATCACAATGGCAGAGAAAGGGTTAAAGTAGCACTCAGTTTTATGACCACACAAAATAATCATTTTAGGTGTTTAGGTTAAAGAGAACGGAATGAGAGCCAGCTGAAAGTAAGGGGAAAAGCTCCGTTAGGAGCTGTACTGTTCTACTTATATGTTTCTTTCAGTTGCCAACTGTTTTTAGACACAGACACATTTTTTTATTGGTGGAAACAGTGGAGATTTATGGTTTAAGGTAAAACTCTATTTAAAACACCATGCGCCATTTTGGTAGGCAAAGGGTTAATTTTTATCTGGAACCCGTCACTAACAAGTATTGAAACAGATACAGGAATGGCGATGGTCCATAAAAATTACGCACATCAGCTCTGGTGGTTGCCAGCAAGGATCTTAATTCGCCAAGTGTTTGGCTTAGGAACCACCATGAAGATCTATGGATATGTTGAACAGATTTCCAGTAGCAATAAATGCTAGGATAAACTTTTAATGACTGCAGACATCTGATGTGGTTTTATCTACAGTGACGTTCAATCTGATAGTGAAAGTGGTTAACCCGTCTACGCGCATGGGATGAATTTGTGATACATATTCTTTCCCGTTTAAACAAAACCAAACGCAAACCGAACGCTATTAAAAATAGAAAATGACATTTTTAAAAAAGATTCGTACCAATTATGCCTATCTTGATGGCAAACAGTTTGGAGCCTGATCAGACGCCGGGTCACTCGTGTGGTGCAGAGGATACGTCATGCAAAGATGAATGGCAAATACAATCGAGTTTCGAAACTCGAGCTCGCTTAATACATTGCTGTACAGATTACGTCCTTTTACACATTTAATTTATTCCTCTACTAAAGAAAATAGATCCGCTTTATACAGTCATGAATATGTATCGTTAGATATATTTTCTATACGTCCTATCAGACAGTAGCTTGACGCATGCATAAAGTAAAGCAGAATGCGCTGTGAAGCGGATTCTGCTTTAAGTGACCACATATCTTCAAAACTTTTACTTTTAAATACGGGTATGGTCAACCAATTGTCAAATTTCAATTGAAGAGGCATATCGATGAAGCTAGATCGAGATACCAAGGTTAAACTTCTATCAAGACAGTAACCAAATTAAATAATAGGTTAAAATCAATGTTTTAAAGGCATTTAAATATATTCTCAAAACTGAAAGAATGGACAAAAATATATTATTTCGTTTATGCCGTGAGTTGTTTATTATTTTCCGGTTTAACGAAGTTACGGGAAAGTGCAAACGCAATTAAATGACACGTCCTTGAAGTGGAAGTCCCTATAGACATGCATTTCAGTGTTCTTCTCATAACCATAACACACTCCCCTTCTCGGTAATACCTGGCTGTTATAGTTAAGAAGAAATTACTCCTTCCCATAAACGAGTTTAGGCTTAGACATAGCCAATCTCACGAGTGCCTTTGTAGAAATAATGATTGTCATAATAGTATTTATCAGTACTAATAGCATCACACCTTGTAGCCCATTATGTCTTGATATTGCAATAAACGCTCTCTATGTGCCTCTTGGACGATTTCATTAAATATATAAAAATTGAAATAGTCATGTTTTACTCTTGGTTTGCTAGTTTTTTATATCTTGTGTTTGTATTCGACTCATTTTAAAGTTGATTTTACAAACTAACTATAATAATTTTTATATAATTTCATGTGAAGCGCTTTTGAACGCACAACTCCTGTGTGAAAAGTGCGCTATATAAATCGGGTATAATAAATAGTAATATAAATAATAATAATAGTGTTCGACAATAATTCTATTTCCCTCTGGGATAAAAAACTTACTTTGCAACTGGTTTTCAATGCATCGTACTAGCTTTAAACGAGATCACTACATATGACAGTTTCACCATTGACATAACCATGACTATATTACATCTTACCTCCTACTAAATTCTGGTCATTCCATTAGTCAATAGATGCCACGAGAAGACCCCATAAAAAACATTTTAGGTCTTTAGAAGAGTTAATATCCTTGCTTGGTAGCCATATGCTTTTCTCCAAATTATAATAATTTTTTATGTATATGACAACGTAGTTTCTGAAAATGCATACATGCATGTGTATAGTTTATGTTTTACCGGCATGGAAATATTTAATTAGTTTTAACCAATGTAATGGCAAGACACGCAATAGACCCACCCACCTATCCATTCGAATTTACACCCTATGACACATCCATCCATCTTTCTTTCTTTCTTTCTTTCTTTAACATACAATGATGATCTAACTGGTCCTGGATAAGCCCTCTGGTCAGGATCTGCACAGTTTGTGTAATCTTTTAATAGATTATAAGAAACAGCCCTAAAACGTCAAACATTATTTTGACTCTACAGTTTGTATTCTTTATCTCCAGCTTATTGATTACCTGAAATACATTTACCCAATAAAAAAAGAAAACAATATTTGTAAGTGTTTATGCGATGGTTGAAGCAGGAAGAACTTGATTTTAACTGCATTTCAGATAAACATTTTTGTAAATATTTGGTCCTAGTAGAATTAAACATTATTAAGCTACATGTAATAACATGCGTATATTAATTAATGTATTTTGCAAACAGTTCGGTAAATCGGCATCGAATCTGGATGCAAATTATTTGATCATCTAGTTTGCAGATAAATTAAGTCATAAATACTTTTTAATAGAGAAAAGAACTGCGCAGAAGGCAGGTTGTTGAAGGTGATCGTTGCTTAAAAACAAATTCAACATTTTCAGCAAGAGAAGGATTTATATATTACTTCGAAACACTGAATTGTTCGTACATGTACCATAGTTTGTATGTTCAGGTGAAAGTGCTGTTGAAAAAATACAAAAATGAATAAAATGTTAGGTTCTTTCATGCGTCTGAGCTGGCTCCAATCTGTTTGCAATTAAAATATTGGTTTTAGCACAAACTCGTTTTTAGGGAAATAATAACGTCTTCCCCTACACTGTATGTACAGATTGTAAACAAGAGCAGATAACAACTGTATTTGATGTTCCTTGGCATGTTCAAGATTAATGGAAGTTGACGTTAAAAGCCAATTTAGGAAGGTGTGTCTTGCTTTTCGCTGGTGTTTAAAAGTTTATCTTTCATCGCCTTGAACGCCATGTCACTGATATGAATGGAATTAACCCCTTCACTGCCATGACGTCATCTATTTTAAACAATTGTCGTCTGCTTTTATTTTTAAAATATTGAAATGAGTGCCAAATAGTTTGGATCCTGATCAGACGCCGCGTTTCGCGGCGTCTGGTCAGGATCCAAACTGTTTTCAAATATCCATTGTACTCGGGGTTGGGAAGTGAAGGGGTTGAACACTTTAAACCTTTCTCGCGCGATAATATCGTCTTTACAATTGCCGTCTGCAAAAACATATTTTTTCAAAAACAACTAGAATTGATTTTAATCCAAAGAAACTTAAGCATGTGTGTTACATAGCTTGAATCTTCATCAGACGCAGCGTTACTATGCGTCTGATCAGGACTCATAGTGTTTTGCAAATGTGTCAATTATAAGAAGCCACGCTTATCATGATCAGGGATAATGGATATGTTATTTGCTAAAGATGGTATCACCTTTTATATGAAGTGAAGCTTTAACACAATCACTTCCTGGCTTTGGAATTAGGTCAATTTGACATACATGTAGTTTTATACGCATTTAAATAAAACAAGAAGAGATACGAGTTTATGCCCGCAAAGAATAGTTGTGGGGCATAACGTGACTGAGTTGTGCATACGTCCGTCTGTCTGTCCGTCAATCCGTGTACCCTTTGTCCGGAGCAAATTTAGTACACTTAATCAATCAGAGATACCTAATCTGGTATCTTGGAAAGGCAGCGTGTCTCGTAACATTTATAAGGTGACACTGACCTTGACCTTTGACCACATTCATAGAAAATAAAACCTTGTCAGGAGCAACCTTGTACTACGAATAAAATATTCAAAATGGCGTCCAAAATGTGGAATGGCCAAACGACCTATACATGAACCCGTCGCTTTACAAGCAGTGGTAAATGCGTTATTCTTTCCCGTTTACACGAAACGAAATGCAAACGCAATGGAATAATATGTAGACAATAACATCATTTGGAAATTTCTGCTAATTCGTTTTGTTTCAGTGACAAACCAAGTCCTTCGCGGGGAGCATGTACCGCTGACTGGCTCATCTCATGTTATGTTTGGGAGTTCCCATATGACGCGTGCTCAAATGGATAATCTCGGCTTTCTTCGAAATAAAGCATGCCCAAAACAGTGCAAAACATTCATGGAAGACCCAAAACGGTTTGAAATGGGCTTGTCGCCGTGGCGACAAGCCAAAAAGAGCCATCTTCCTGCAGATGAAGAAGGAAGAACAGCACCTGTTAGAAAGTATGTTTGGCACCTGTTATTGTAATGAACATATGTTTGACATCACATTGCAATGCTCATGCTGAGGTGTGTTTATACTGACACCGTGCATTGTTTTATATACCGTAAATTTTACAATACAGTATGTTATATATTTGTCGATTAATTACAATCCCGCCTAAACGAAAACCCATTACGACTAATTTCGGGGTGTAGGGAAGGTGATTGTTTAAAGCAAGATAATACATGTCATAGGCAAACAGTCCATTTTCTAGTTTCTGCTTTACTGTTATCATGGTTCTGGCTGTACCTTTCTAGTAAAGTCAATGAATTTCTGCACTATCAAGTTCTGCTTTAGTATAGCCGGAAACAGCCGGAAACCCTTCTGCAGTAAATTAAGTTAAAACTTAAGTTGATATAACTTACCTAAAATAAAGTAGTCTCAAAGTAAAGGATTGAGTTATAAGTTATAACGTATGTTTCCATATGCTGTATGGAGTAAGGCAATAGAAAACATTTCTAAACTCGTAGTTTAATGAAAGTATGTTGCTCTAATACATAGAAGTATTGAGAATGATCCAAATGTATGGTTTTTTGTTGAAGTATACGTTTTGTAAGTTTAATTAGAATAATAAAAAGAAGAGCAATCATCAGCCATGCAACATTAACATTCATGCATTCCATTGTTTCTTGTTCCCGGTGTCAGACGCCTTGTTTGCTGGTTCTTTATACAGACTATTGTATGTTAATCCTCGTAATTTAACTGGATCAGTGTTATAACGAAATTTTACTGCAAATTAAACCAGAAGCATGGAGATCACTGATTAATGCACAATAAAAAATATTGCGTTATTAGATGTACGAGCGTATAACAGTGCTGCCATAAGTTTATCAAAAAAATCCTAAGATTTCAAATGTTCAGTTTTCAAGTGCGATTTTACGAATCGTACCTTTTCCGCATCGACTGTTTCTTGTTTTGTTGACACATGGCTGCTTAAAGCATGCTGGAAGTAAAGCAGAATGCGCATTAAGGCGCATTCTGCTTTACTTTCAGCCTGCTTTAAGCTTCCATGTACTAGAAAAAAATCCGAAGATTTAGGAAAAATCCGGAGAAATGGCAGCCCTGGTTTAATAAAATCATGCATTGGTTAAACAGCTATCTACATGTCAAAGACTGTTTATGTGTCTTCTTTGGAATACAGTGCTCCCTCTCTACAACAACACCCGAAGGGATGCAACGATTGTGTGTGCTGTTCGATGGGTGTTCTTAAAGGAAGAGAAATTGGCTTATATTTGCTAGCGCTTGAATCCTCACGAAAGAAATTCATCAGGATAGCATAATAAATTATTTTAAGTTCTAAAATTATTTTCTACTCGCATATCCAAATAAGTTGGAGTGCCGAAACTGTCATATAAGTTTAAACTTATTTGGATATGCGAGTAGAAAATAATTTTAGAGCTTGAATCTTGACCAGACGGCGTCAGACCTGGATTCAAGCTGTTTGTCACGCGTCATAATATTTTTGGTCATAATGTCCAATATGAGTCATTGAGAAAAACAGAAGACGACAAAAAAGTAAGCAGACAATATTGCAGCCGTGAAAAAGTTGTACATATGTGTAATTGTCTTGTTTGGGCATACAGCGGCAAGCGTTGATATAAGGAGAGAATCGTTGTTCGGAGGGCCGTTGTGGGGAGCGGGTACTTTACAACTAGGTCAGATGACTAAAAAGCAGCAGTGTAAGGTGCTGGTAAAGCAGAAATGATTATTTGTCACCCTGCTATAGCTTCAGTGGAGAAAACGTTATTCTTTCCCAATAAACGCGTTTTCGCTTAAACTTTTATGTCCATTGCAAACAGTTTGGAGCCAGATCAGACGCCGGATAACCCGGCGTCTGATAAGGCTCCAAGCTGTTTGCCACTCATATTAAAATAAATGGGTGGAAATATCCAAAAGTTTCCTTTGTCTACGCTTTAGTGTACTGCGTTTGCGTTTAAACGGGAAAGAATAACCTTTTCTCCACTGTACCATCTGTGTTGAACTGCATTTACAATGGCCATATAGGCAGTCTTCCTATGGAAACGTTACTGTGCAAAATAATTATATGCTGTATATACAATTTCACTATCGAAAGATGCAGAGAACGAACCCGTCATATTTAGCGTGTTCTATCTTTTACATTGGCTAAATCAAACGGGCGGGTGATACTTGCTTGATGTGAATGAGTGCGTCTGCAATCTAGGATGAAACCATGCTCCCATGAATTTTTCTGTAATCGAGTTTAATTAATAATTACCGTTATCTTGCTGTAATATCGTCGGCTTAAAATGATCAAAGTAGCATTATGTCTATTTAATTGCATAAGTGCAGAGTATTTGTTCAAACGTGGTAGATCCTGATCAGTCATCGAGCTACTGTGTGTATGATCTGGTTCCAAACCCGTATGCAAACTACGTCACGCTAGCATGATAGGGATTCACTTACGTCATTATAGAAGCTTAGTTCTTATCTAGAAATCTTATCTAGAATGATATATCAACGTTAAAGACCTGTTGATATTCAATCATTAACAACTTTCCAGAAGTCATAAAACCCCTGGACATGCTGGAGCGATGTTTTAGCACTAAAACCTTGAAACTTGTTAAATCTAGCTAACATAAGTCACGCGCTGATCATTAATTGACTAATTTACAGAATTTCTGAAAACCTTAATGTCAGACTTGTGCTATACGAACAGCACGCGTCAGTTGTAAAATAGATGAAATTTAAGTAAATGGAACTACATTTTAAAATCTAGCTAACATAAGTCACGCGCTGATCATTAATTGACTAATTTACAGAATTTCTGAAAACCTTAATGTCAGACTTGTGCTATACGAACAGCATGCGTCAGTTGTAAAATAGATGAAATTTAAGTAAACGGAACTACATTTTAAATAATATATCATATAAATCATAGCCTGCTAGCCCCGACTTGACCAGAGTTTGCAAACAGTCTGGATCCAGATCAGACGCCGCGATACGCGGCGTCTGATCATGATCAAAACTGTTAGACATTCATGTCTGGATTTCTTAAGCCACTGAATTTGTATTTGCAAGCAATTAGAATTTTTGTAACTGATTGTCCCATCAATACCCAACAGATTTGCATTTCAATCCATTTTTTTTTTTAATTTATCAACAGAAAATATATGACAGAAAGACTACATTGAGGCCTACGACATTTCAGCGTCCAAGTGGTTAGATGCTTATTTATTAGCTTTTTACGTAAACTGCTTATGCAACCACAGCTAGATTTATATCATAAACGAGAACGCCCATGTTAGCACGTACAGTGGAGAATGTGTTATTCTTTCCCAATAAACGCGTTTACGCTAAAACTATTATTCCCAGTGCAAACAGTTTGGAGCCAGATCAGACGCCGGTTAACCCGGCGTCTGATCAGGCTCCAAATTGTTTGCCACCATGATAAACATGAAATAGCAGAATTGTCCAAAAGTTGTACTTTTAGAACTACGTTTTAGTGCTTTGCGTTTGCGTACGTTTGCGTTTAAACGGGAAAGAATAACAGATTCTCCACTGTAACCAGCAGACGCGTGTTTGGCCCTCATTCTGACGTAACATCGTCTGCTTTGAATTTGTCGTCTGCAAATTTTGTAAAATTATTATTTATGTATTTTTATTTGAAGAAACCTAGAGGAGTGTCAAACAGTTTGAATCCAGACCATACATCTGACCAGGCGTCTGATCTGGATCCAAACTGTTTGAAAAAAAACTTAAACCGGCAGGCAAATCGTTACACGTTACCCTATATACACCAACATTTAAATTACAATCTGCTTTTAAAAGTCTTACGTCTGTAATAACCTTTGTCTTCTGCAATTTTATGCCAAATTCAATGTCTTGAAATTAAATGTTGATACGACTGTTAAATAGTTTGGATCTTGATCAGACGCCGAGTTACGCGGTGCCACAGAGATGTGTCTAAACTGTTTTCAAAGTCGACATTAGTCTCACGCGGCGATGAAAGTTTTAATTCTTACACTGCTCTGTACAGTGTGTAATTGCCAACAGTTTTAATCTATAGTTCCGTCGAGAATTCCGGCGTCTGACTTGGATGAACACTGTTTAACCCTTTGCATGCTGGGTAATATTTGGCGGCCATTTTGAAATGTCGTCTGCAGCGGGTATAACTCAAATATCTTCAAAAGATTTTAGCAGTTTCTGATATAATATTAACTTAGTTGAAAACAGCTAAGATCTCAGATCAGGCCCCACAATGTGGGGCCTGATCTGAGATCAAAACTGTTTGCCTAGAGGTACACCTAAAAGTGTATCCTGCATGAAATGGGTTAATACTCGTATTATTATTATATCTTTGAATATGCAGATAAACTAAACAGATCATACATAAATGACATATTTGAAACAAGAACTAAAGTTTACCACTTCTGCCGCAATGCCTAAATTTGCAATTTACAAAAATAAAATGCAATACTATACATTGAAGGTCATTAGACTAAGTTTTATTGCACATGCATCTTTTTGACCTTCGGCAATGATGTTTATTTCTCTTTATATCGTGAACCCTTTTCTTTCTTTTTTATCAAAGTCAAATTGCCATCTGGTTTTCCGTAGCTTTAAATTCCATTTAAAAGAAGTCAAAATTGGCCTAGTAGTTACGATGGCGACTAACACATGGTATACAGCGGAGGAGACGTTATTCTTTCCCATAAACACGTTTACGCTAAAACAGTTATTTCCATTGTAAACAGTAACATATAAAAAATAAAATGTCAGAATTGTCAAAAAGTTGTCATTTTCTACATTTTAATGCAATGCGTTTGCGTCTCGTTTGCGTTTAAACGGAAAATAATAACGCCTTCTCCACTGTATGTGAGATCAAGATCAAATGTCTTTTTTCAGTAATGTAAACACATGCAGCACTCCCTCTCTACAACGACACGCAATGGGAGACACAAAGTATGTTCGTTGTTCGGAGGAAGTCGTTATAGGGAGGAAATTGGCTTACAATTGCAAACAGCTTGATTCCAGATCAGACGCCGCGTTACGCGGCGTCTGATCTGGAATCAAGCTGTTTGTCATTGGTCATTAAGTTTTTTTCTGTCAAAATGTCCGTTATGTTACTTTTAGAAAAACAGCAGAGAACAATTTTAAGCAGACGATAATGCAGTCGTGAATAGGTTGGGCATAATTGTCCTTTTTAGGGAACAGAGGCAATGGTAGTTGTAAGGAGGGGGTCGTTGTCGGGAGGGCCCTTGTAGAGAGGGGGCACTGTTGTGCTTTTTATTACATGAGAAAGGGTGAGAGAGTGCGGTGGCAGTTGCGGGTGCAAACTTTGACATATGTATTGAGTTCCGCGTTCCCTGAATACGTCTATGTATACATACAACTTTAATAAATAGGTTATATAAAACCGGATATCTATTTCCCACGGGATATCAGAGGCGTGAAAGTCAACATTACATTAACAAATAAACACATTACACCCTAGTGACGCATATATTAACGTTATTTACATACTGCGTACATTTTAAGATTTCTCAATAACTATCTTAGATAACCGTTTGAAACTTATCAGCTATACAGGGTGTCGCCAAGTACAACGGAACCCTAGTACAAAGGTATATTTTTCATAAAGTAAACATATATTTTAACACATAAACATGCAGTTTTGTAGATACATCAGTTTGGCATATTTGTCCCAAATTGCATTTATATTTATACATTGGTTGTAAAGTTGTGAGTATTTTAATGAAGAACCCTAAATTCCGTTTGAACATGATATTGGTTTTTATGAGTTTTGCCCTGTTAAAGTCTAAACAATCATGCAACTGTTTTATTCGTACCCATTGTATTTTTGTTTTAAAACAGAACATTTATCCCGACATTGACAAGTTATTTTCAAATAATCGTGTCATGCAGAGCCGCTGTGTTAGAAATGACATTTATATGTTACGTTGGTGTTGTATTGTTTTCATTTAAAATAGTAAAAAAAACTCTTAAATAACCGATAAAACAAAATTACATTATATAGGCGAAAATGTGGATAGAGGTCAAATCACCGTTCAGTGAAAACGGCTTAATCATGTTCAAACGGATTAAAATGCTTATATCTTAAAAACGGATGAATATATTTAGACCGAATTTGGACGGCATATGGCAAACTGTCGTCTCTACTTATCTATATACTTTTTCGTTATCGATATTGTTAAGAATGGATAAATTGCATATTTGACCCCGGGTTCCGGTTTATTTATTCATTCATTTTTTTTGGATACCCTTTATACCGAGAGTAGCAAACAAAATGACGGCCGTACGACGCCGAGTAGATGATCTTGGCGTAAAAGCATCAGTGCAGCAGGGCACTGCTTTTATACCTTTGAAATAGCGTAAGTAATATGAATTATATAGGAGAGCCGTATTGGTGACCCATGCCCTAAGAAGTAGGATAGCGTTAAACGTAGGTAGTGCTAGCTGTATGTAGCGTTAGTTGTAGGTAGCGTCAGTTGTAGGGTAGCGTTAGTTGTAGGTTAGCGTAAGT
The DNA here is from genome assembly GCA_922989275.2 of Gari tellinella. Lineage (NCBI taxonomy): Eukaryota > Metazoa > Mollusca > Bivalvia > Cardiida > Psammobiidae > Gari > Gari tellinella. The sequence goes on along the minus strand of OV277856.1, from coordinate 25,701,560 downwards.
TGTATAAGTGTTAGTTGTAGGTAGCGTCAGTTGTTGGGTAGCGTTAGTTGTAGGTTAGCGTTAGTTGTATAAGTGTTAGTTGTAGGTAGCGTCAGTTGTAGGGTAGCGTTAGTTGTATAAGTGTTAGTTGTAGGTAGCGTCAGTTGTAGGGTAGCGTTAGTTGTAGGTTAGCGTTAGTTGTATAAGTGTTAGTTGTAGGTAGCGTCAGTTGTAGGGTAGCGTTAGTTGTATAAGTGTTAGTTGTAGGTAGCGTCAGTTGTAGGGTAGCGTTAGTTGTAGGTTAGCGTTAGTTGTATAAGTGTTAGTTGTAGGTAGCGTCAGTTGTAGGGTAGCGTTAGTTGTAGGTTAGCGTTAGTTGTATAAGTGTTAGTTGTAGGTAGCGTCAGTTGTAGGTTAGCGTTAGTTGTATAAGTGTTAGTTGTAGGTAGCGTCAGGTGTTGGGTAGCGTATTAGTTGTAGGTTAGCGTTAGTTGTATTAGTATTAGATGTAGGTAGCGTTAGTAGTTGGTAGTGTTAGTTGCACGGTAGTGTTAGTTGTAGGTAGCATTATTTATAAGTAGGGCTTTATTAGTATTACCTATAGGTCTTAGTAATATACGACCGCTCCTGACGTCGTGTAAACCAAACTTGTTTGACTCTCGTTTTATAAATGCTTTTTAAAACAGCATAAAATTATTAACTTTAGTAATAAAACCAGACGGTATGTTCGCCAGCAGATGATTTTGCTGCTAAATGACCATTGCATGCAGTTCGGCGTTCTATGATTCAAATTCGTAAAAGCTAAACCAAGAATGCTAAAGTGTACAGAAGATGCATCTTCAGTATCAGTTGAGCAAAAATAACACAACCATAGTATAACAGGTCCAAAAGGGTCCTCTTCTAATACAGTCAATCTTGTATTAAACGACCGATTAGATCTATAATTGGTAGTCTAAATAAAAGGTGTTTACTTAAGGAAAAATAATTTAATACAGAAAACTCTATAAGAGCTTTGCATTGTAGTATCCAGTATTAATCAGTGAAGTGTCTTTAGAGAGATTCTCGCTTAGCCTACATCAATTGGTGATTGCATTTTAAAAGATTGACCTCATAAATAAAATCTGATTTCCGATATTACACAGTTTTATTCTTCTTGTACTAAAACTGCCGAAATCCCATACACAAACAGGTTAATAAAATTAAAGGCTTTCTTTTACACGTCATTCTTATGTCCGTATTTTTAGTCCAGCTTTGTATTGTCCTGTTAGATTTTACCCTCCCACCGTTACAGTTAGCGTCTATTACATTAGAGAAAACGCTTTCTTTCCCAATAGACGCGTTTAAGCTAAAACTATTATTTTCATTGCACACAGTTTGGAGCCAGATCAGACGCCGGGTAACCCGGCGTCTGATCAGGCTCCAATCATTTTGCCACTCATATTAAAATAATAGTTCAGAATCGTCAACAAGTTGCCATTGTCTACGTTTTATAGCAATGCGTTTGCGTTTTGTTTAAACGGGAAAGTATAACGCCTTCTCCACTGTACCCATTCATCGTTAAATCATTGTCTGATTTACTATTATTGTCTACAGTGTCGTTTTAAAGTAAGGTATAAGACATGGTGACTGAAACAAATATCGGTACGAGTGTCAAACAGTTTGTATCCTGATCAGACGCCGCGTCACGCGGCGTCTGATCAGGATACAAACTGTTTATTCAGTCCCCTTTAATAGCTTACGGCGAGGAAGACGTAACATTTTAAGACACAACAAATGGCATAGGGTATAGAAAACGTGTGTGTTCTGGATATACAGTGAAGCTATAGGACCTTATTGAGAGTGTTTAGGATGACAACTTAACAAAAAGTGAAATTAAGGCGGAAAGTTCATCAAGGAATTTATTCGCAAACAGTGTAAACCAAATTTGGAATCAGTGATTTTAAACCGTTTCAATTATTTCAAATAAAGCTTACGTCCAGTTACTCGACGTCTGATCTGGATAAAACAAAAGTGTCGTCTCCATACATTGTAATGTTATCAACAGATATTATTAAAATGTCAAACATCAGAATTGGAAAAAGAAATATCAAAGATGAAGAGTTAGTAAAACATACGCATGTCCCGTGCGCCCAATCTATTCGAATACCAACCCCTTTAAACACTTGCTTAAAACCTTTACGTGGAGAATAGATGTTTCGAAAGGACAGATAGATGGGCTTTTAAGGGTAAAAAAGGTATTCCCCGCCTATCATGACTATGCCATGTGCGTCATAAAAAGCATAGGCGACATTTTCAGGCAGGCGATGATATTTATAATAACAATAATACTGTAGAATCGCGGTTCTTCTGAGTGCACCTTGGTTGCAATACCAAAGGGGTATTTCTATTCACTCTTGGCGCATTTTTAACTCTCTTGTTACTCAAAATTTCGATTGCAAGACTTCAGTGGAGACGGTATTATTCCCCGTTTAAATGAAGTTAATTGCAAACGCAATCCACTAAAAGCTAGAAAACGACAATTGTTTTAAACTTTATGACGATTTTTTTGTAATCTCAGTGATTAACAGCTCGGAGCCTAGTTACCTGGCGTCTGTTCTGCTTCCAAACTGTTTGCAATGCAAAAATAATTTCAGCTTAAACACTTTTATTTAGAGAAAACTATGGCGTCTTCTCAACTATTTCCATTGTTTTGCCATGATATCGCCTGTCTTAATTTTGTCCTAGATTTCTTATATAAAAAAAATGATTGTATGTGTCGTTATAACCAGTGTTTTAGTTTGGATCCTGGTCAGACGCAGTTACTCGGAATCTGATCAGGATCCAGACTATTTGGAAATGTGAGATAAGGCACCTCTGATTGACAGAATAAAGGTCAAAGTGATTTTGTTTTCATTTCGTTGTCAATAAAAGACTTTGACAATACATGGAGTATCCAAACTATAAATACGTAAGCAAACATGTTTGTCACTTAACAAGCTTTCTTAATCCCTTCTCTGTCATGACGTCATCTGCTTTAAACATCTGTCGTTTGCTTTTATTTCTCAAATTCAAATTTTAGGTATTTTGACTTAAAAGCTATTGAAATGGGTATCAAACAGTTTGGATTCTGGTCAGACGCCGCGTTATGCAGCGTCTGATCAGGATCCAAACTGTTTGCAAATAAACATTGTACTACGGGCAAGGCGGTAAAGGGGTTGAAGTTCTATGTGTACTTTAGCTAGGTGGTGATATTAACCATGGCGATGCTAGGTTCGATAAAACATTTTCAAACAGTTTGGATCCCAATCATACGCCGAGTAACTTGACGCCTGACCAAGATCCAAATTGTTTGAAAGTCGTGTTCAGCTTTTATTTTAATTTGAAAAAATGCATAAAAACGGTTTTGAGGAATTTTGTCACAGACGACTTATTTGAAGCAGACGATAATTTAGCAATATAAGGATTGGCCCTATCTCTACCGAAATATCATCTGCTTTAAAAATTATCGTCTGCAAATTTGGTTATATTGACATATTTTTTCGTTTTTAAATTGAACCCCCTAAAAATGAGACTCAAACAGCTTTGATCCAGATTAGACGCCGCATTATGCGGCGTCTGATCTGGATCAAAATTGTTTGCAAGACCAGTCAAATCACGATGGCCAGGCCAAGTATTAAGGTCTGTCTGATGTTAGCAGGACGAATGTGGGACATTAAGGATACTACATCAAGCCTTACTGGATTATTTAAAGAAATGTGTCGCCGGGATTTTATGTCTTTAGTTTAGCAATCAAGTTCATAAATAGCTTCGGAGCCGAAGAGTATCTCTCTAAGTATTACAGTGGACAATGTGTTTTATTTAAAAAAAATAAATAAAAAAAATAAACGCGTCTATGCTTTAACATTGCAAACATATAGGAGTTTGGACCGGCGTCTGATCAGAAATTGATTGCAACTCGAGCGAAATAATTCTGCAAATTTTTCAAATGCGTGTATAATTGTCTATGTTTGATTGCATTTGCGTCCTATTCAGTTTAAACGGGAATGTTTTCGGAATTTTCGTGATTTTTTTACGGCGGGTGGTGAATTTTATTTTTAGTCTATGACAATTTTATATGTATGAATTGCGGTGCTATTTGATTCGATTTGGTGTGCTATTATTCAAGAACGGAACAAGTGGGTAAAGTTCACATGCGGAGTGGAAATATTATTCACCGGGCTAGACGGATACCGATTCCCAAGACTCGGTTGAGATGAGAATTAGGAGGGACAGCGTTCTGGTATGCATTTAAATTGCATTTGATATTTTTCTTTAAAAAAAATAAATTAGTTGTACAATTTAATTAGAACGGTTCATCAAGATGAATGAAACATTGATTGAACCACGTGACTGTCTCCCAAATTGCAGACATATTTTCTATAGTATTACAGTGGAGAATCTGTTATTCTTTCCCGTTTAAACGAAATGCAAACGCAAAACGCTTAAACGTAGAAAAGTGCAACTTTTGGACAATTCTGATAATTCATTTTTATCTTGGTGGCAAACAGTTTGAAGCCTTATCAGACGCCAGGTTACCCGGCGTCTGATCTTGCTCCAAACTGTTTGTAATTGAAATAATAGTTTTAGCGTAAACGCGTTTTATTGGGAAAGAATAACGTTTTCTCTACTGTATATATATATATATATATATCTTTATTTCCTCCAAAATGTTGAAGATTACAAAATCACAAAATGTTTATACGTGACAAACTACAACCAATACAATATAAATAAAAACATAAAGTTGGTTTCAATTTAGTAGTATAAAACGAGCACGTATACAAATATGATAAACATGTTAAGATGCAAACATGTAACTCATATTATATATTAAGCTCCATAGATTATGCTGAATTCGGTATACTATAACCCGCATAGCGGTATTGATAATTTGGAATGTTAAGTTGTCATATCACTAATGTATATTTCAATCCAAATATAAAAAGTAAAAAATAGAAATTAACTCCAACACAACTTGGAAAAGTAATAAAGGAGTGCATATGTTAATTTAAGTTTAAACATACGCATAAAATGGACTATAACTTTGACATATGGGCATAGTGTATTTTGACGTAATACAGTCAATATTTTATTGAGCGTCCAACGAATATAAAATCCATAGGCCTAGCGTTAAATACAGATGGGTATCTAATGCAGGACTGAAATAATCCAGAAAGATTATATAAGCTTTCTGGATTATAAATATCCGTCAACCAAGAATTATTTTTTTCAGAACTCCATTTTACACTATTATTCAATGGTCGCTCAATATAAGACAAAATGTGCATTCAAAGTATCATAGCATTATTATACATACGATCCTAAAACATTTGCTCTTCTTGCTGATCAATCAGTCAATCAAAATAATATAATTATATATCTCCAAGGGTCGGTGAGTGCTAAATGCAGGACAAAAACAATGCAGAAAGCTCCTTGATTTCTGATCTTTCTGTGTTACCTTTATCATTCATTAATAAGCTGTTACATGTACCCGCATTAAACGGTTACCCATTCAATGCTTTTTATACATCGGAAAAGACGCAATTCTTTCCAAATAAACGCGTTTACGCTAAAACTATTATTTCCTTTGCAAACAGTTTGGAGGCTGGTCAGACGCCGGGTAACCCGGCGTCCGATCAGGCTCCAAACTGTTTGCCACTCGGATAAAAATAAGAAGTCAGAAATGTCAACACTTGTCATTTTCTTTATTTCCTTGCAATGCGTTTGCGTTTCGTTTGCGTTTAAACGGGAAACAATAACGTCTTCTCCACTGTAGAATGGCGGCTACACCTCTGTTAATCGAAAACCTCGCTAAACCTATTTTGGTATGTCCGGGGGGGGGGGGGGGGGGGGCTCGGTTTTCTGGGGTTGCACTCTATAATAAATTAGTTTTTGATGGCTCAGTATAACTTTATTGTCCACGTAAATTATTCATGATTGTAGTTAACCATGGCAATTTATACAGTAAACCTCTTTAATCATGGCAATTTATATAGTAAACCCCTATACATGCACATGTATTATGACAAAAAAACCAGTATTATTTTACTTAACTTTTGTTTACTGCTTAAAGCAATATGAACATGAAGAATAAGGATCTTTCTGCTTTAATTCCATCCTGATTTAAGATAGTGGCGCCTGTTTTTCACACCAGAACAATCCTCATTTTACTGGTATTTATATCGGGTTTCTATAAAACTCATTTTACTGGCACAGTTATGACAATTAGTTATCTGCACGATATCACACCTACTGACGTCAGCAATGTGTATTGACATATCTGTCGATTTGATTGGTCAACTGGGGAAGGTGTTTTTTTCCGAGAACTTGATTGTTCTCCCGCTGAGTAGCCATAATTATACATGTATAAACTCAGTCCATTTGAAACATACAGTAAAACCTCTCTATAATGACCACTAAATTGTGTCAATCATTATGTGTTTACGACAAGCTGCCTAAAATAAAGTGACAGTAAAACAGAAAGATCCTTTAGGTAGGGTGTGGTCAAATACACGAGATCTTCATCTTACCTACAGCTATGTTCTATCGAAACACTGATCATTCAACAATTAGTCACAAGAGATTAAGTAGAAAACCTGTTGTCCCACAGATAATGAAGTACACTTAGAAGTTGTACTTTTAATATCCAACGTGTAATTTCCCGTCACACTATATCTGTGATGAAGCAGAACAGTTCATGGAACAGTTATATGGTACATACTTTTCAACTACACATCGTTTATATATAATTGAAAAATATAGTTCAAAGCCTGTTATTATTCCTGTTATTATCGTCAACAGGCATTGAGCAACAACAGGAATTGCAAATACATGTACTGTTTGCATTTCTATTTCAGATGACATATGAGTCAACAGGAAATGTAATAAATGGACATAACAGGAATTGTAAAAAAAAACACACGCTCCTGGTCGACATTTGAACGATGTAAATCAATTTTTTTTGTAGTGAAATATAGAGCTGTAGGGTGTACCCATATATACGTGATCTTGATCCAACCCATTTATCAATCATTTATAACACTTTTGATTTTATTACATTTCCTGTTGACTCTGTCAACCGTAGATGTAATAACAACAGGCTTTGTAAAACAATATTACAATTTCTGTTTTTATTACATCTAAGGTTGCTACAAGCGTCTTATCATATAAACTGTTTGATACGGATATTTTAAGTTAATGCAGTCAAAATGCAGGGAGTCTAATTGTGAATAATGAATGAAAAAGCAGATTATGCAGATGATATCAATGAAAGTCCCGTGATATTTCGCCAAACAGACATAACCCATCACTTGGTTGTCTGCTTCTAGTTTTTAAAACAAGTAAACACTTAACGCAGATTTAAAGTAAAGCAGAATGTCCCTAAAGCATCCTGCTTTACTTTCAGTCTGATTTATTTATTAAGCTCTCATCTGGAAAGGTACTGGAAATGCTATCTATCTACCATGCTCAGGACTTCCTATATATAGAGCTTTGAATAAATTTTCTCATTCTTAATGTATGAATAATTAGCAGGGTAAAAAGGCACATTTACGGAATATAGGATTAAATAACTTCCATTTTCAAGATCATAATTCAGAGAATCATGTTTTGGCATCATATGTTGTACTTCTAATAAAAGGTCGCCGAATTCCTACTTTGGGGTGATTACAACCAAAAAGTTTATAAGAAACACGAACAATAGCCCGTCTCTTGAAAATACAAGTAATATAATTTAAAGATGATATTGAACAATCAAGCTTCTTTTCGATCAATTGCATTTTTAATTAAAAGGAAAACAAACTTTGTCGAAAACCCACGTTACATGTACGTATGGACGATTTTTGTAATGATAATGGTCAATTTAGTCGACAATGGTTCCTGCTCGATAATTCAGGGTCACGGAGGGTACCCCGGCGTTTGATCGGACGTTAAATGTTTCAACACCATGGACCTGTTTAAAATATACCAATTACATTTGCAAACAGTGTAGACCCAGATCAGAGGTCTCTGGTCTGGGTATACACTGTTTGCTAATTTAGACCGGTATTGATCGTCAACAGTTTCAAGGAATAGCCGTGTTTTGGGTCGTTGTCAACTGTGTTTGCGTTATCGGTTCGCTTCAACAGGAAGTAATATAGATCTAACTACGAAAGCGTCATCGGCCCCATTTTTACATCCATAGTTTCGTTTGCATAGAATTTATCGCCTGCTTTTATTCGTCAAACTTAATTCTCTGTGCATTTTGACTGAAGAAACATCAAATGTGAGTGTCAAACAGTTTTGATCCTGATCATGCACACATCCACTAAAATAATAATATAGAATAGAATAGAATCTTTATTATGCAATAACTCTAACATGAGCCATGAGCATTGCAACAATAATATATCCCGGCGTTCCATCTTGGTCAATGCTTTTTTCTATGTTTCGTAATACAGCACTCCCTCTCTACAACGAGACCAAATGGGAGACACATATTGTGTGTGTTGATCGGAGGGAGTCGTTATAGGGAGGGAAAATAAAGACTTGGCTTGCATTTGCACACAGCTTGAATCCAGATCAGACGCCGCGTAACGCGGCGTCTGATCTGGCTTCAAGCTGTTTGCCACTCGTTATTACATGTATATTTATTCGATAAAAGTATCCACTAATATATAACTATAAGAAAACCAGCAGGCGACAATTTTAAGCAGACGACATTGCAGCAGTGAAAGCGCGAGACATAAATGTCTTGTTTAGGGAACTGAAGCAAGGGTCGTTGTAAGGAGGGCGTCGTTGTTTGGAGGGCCGTTGTAGGGAGGGAACACTGTATTCATGTTAGAAGAGACATGTCTCTATTACTTCCTCTTCTATTCATCATGAAATCATACAACAATTACAATGCGAGGATTCATTGGAAATGTTCAATCATAAATGAATTCATTTCAACATATTCCGTTTATCTGCTTGAGAGGTCACGACCTGCGATAAGTGGGTTCAAATGCATGCAAAGAGGTTACAGTGGAGAAGACGTTATTCTTTCCCGATTAAACGCATTTCAATAAAACGTACATAATGACAAATCGTTGGCGATTCTGACCATTAATTTTAATCTGAGTGGCAACGAGTTGGATCCTGATCAGACGCCGGGTTACCCGGCGTCTGATCAGGCTCCAAACTGTTTGCACAGGAAATAATTGTTTTAGCTTAAACGCGTTTATTGGGAAAGAATAACGTTTTCTCCACTGTATCATGAATTGAACACTTTTAGTAAGTACAGTTGAAATATACTTTATCCATTCCCACAAAACGCGTTGTTGGTACCATTACTATGTGCGAAACAAAATGTTTGTTCTGTTCTGGTCTAAAGAATTAAGTCCAACACAACACGGATCAGACGCCGGGTAACTCGTCATCTGGTCAGGATCCAATATGTTTGAAACTCGTATCAATAGTTCTTCAGTTAATAAAATGGCAGACGACAAGTTTTAGACAGATGACGATATGGTGGTGAAAAATGCTGTGTATGACATTTCCCCTGTCCGGGTAAACTCGGCATTTTCCGTCAAGTAAAAACAATAGTCGTTTTCTACGAGTGCTGTAAGTTTATGCTTATCGATATCGGCGACTCACGGTAAAGTCAGGAGCGGACCTAGGAACCCATTACAGGGATGGACAAAAACGGATACACCATTTACGTTGTTTTGTTGGGTTTTTTGTCTTGTTTTAACCCTTATTCTGCCGATCTCGACATGACGAGTATTTCAAGCGGCTAACAGTTTGGTTCCAAACTGTTTGACAACCGTTTCTTCTATCTAATGAAAACTGCCAGAAGGTATGATTATTTTTATTATTATTATTATACCCGATTTATATAGCGCTCTTTTCACACAGGAGTTGTGCGTTCAAAAGCGCTTCACATGTAATTATATAAATGTACCTACAAAGCAAGAAAGATAAATAAATACATTCACAATAAAAAAATGATACAATATTGAGATGCATGGAAACATGGAAATTCTTTCAATATTATTACCAAAATTATAAAACTGTTATACATGTAGTAAGTTTGCAAAATCATTTTTAAAATGAGTCAAATAATTAAAAGATCAATGGCATGATTAAAAACAGAGTGGTTTTTTGCTTGTTTGTTTGTTTGTTTGTTTCAGTGTAGAGCCGGAGAGTAGTTCACAAATCGTAAAACGAATGTTTAAAACAATACTCTCCATGTTGTTTGGTTGAATTTGTTTGCTTGTTTCAGTGTATGGCCGGAGAGCAGTTCACAAGTCGTAAAACGAATGTTTAAAACAATACTCTCCGTGTTGTTTGGTTGAGTATTGTATAATCTATGGCCGTGGTACACCCTTAGTTCATAAACATAAAGCTGTCCAAGAATTTCACCATAGACCCCTAGCCAAATGGTTTCAAAGCGATTGGGCAATCCCTACCAGCAAGATCCACCAGACAGGCACAAGGTCAATGGTACAACTCCAGAACTGCCATTCAGACCCACAGCATCCACCGCAAGAACACAGCCCAGAGGAAGCAGTCATTGATTACCTACTTTCTTCTAATAACAGATATTAAAGAAGTGTGTTTTCAGACGTTTTTTGAAGACTGCACCTGAGCTGGCATCTCTGATGTCTGATGGTAGACTGTTCCAGAGCTTTGGGGCTGCATGCATGAAACTTCTATCTCCAAACCTCACCAAACGACTCCTCGGTACAACCAGCGATACTGATTTAGTCGCAGACCGGAGCTCTCTTCGAGGTTTATACACGTCAAGCATAGTGACAATGTACCTTGGAGAATCATTGCACATGGCTTTGTATGTGAATGTCAGAATTTTGAATTCAATTCTGTGTTGAACTGAAAGCCAGTGACGATCCTTCAAGACTGGAGTGATGTGATTGTACCGAGGAGTCCTGGTGATGATGCGGGCTGTTGTAGTTTGCACACGCTGTAGTTTGCATAGTGAGTTTTGGGGAATCCCATACAATAGTGAGTTGCAATAGTCTATTTTTGAAGTAACCAGAGAATTGATCAAGGTCTTTGTAGCTTCTGGAGAAAGGTACTGTCTAAAGGTATATCAATCTCAGTTGACCTGGTGAGGCCCAGATAAACTCTAGAGGCTTATTTCCCTTCTTATGGTTTTTTATTTTCTTGTCGCTTTTTTCTTCTTGTGGCTCATTTCCCTTCTTCTGGATTTTTGTTTTTCTTGTCGCTTTTTAAATATTCCTGTGGCTCATTTCTCTTTCTGTGGCTATTTGTATTTCTTGTGGCTTTTCGTTTTTCTTGTGGCTTTTTATCCTTCTTGTGGCTCATTTCCCTTCTTGTAGCTTTTTGTTTTTCTTGTGGCTTTTTATTCTTCTTGTGGCTTTTCCCTTCTTGTGGCTTTTTTTCTTGTCGCTTTTTATATTATATTGTTGCTTTTTGCCGTTCTTGTGGCTTTTTGTTTTTCTTGACGCTTTTTCTTCTTGTAGTGGCTCATTTTCCCTTCTCGTTGCTTTATATTTCTTCTTGAGGCTTATTGTTTCTACTTGTGGCTCATTGTTTTTTCTTAACACATTCATAACAAACTGACGAGCCATAGTTTAAAGAAGTCTCCGTGGCTCAGTAGTGAACGAGTCGGACTAGCATGTCGTGGGTAGCAGGTTCAAACCACACAGCGTGCTACCTCTTTTTTCTTTTATTCTGAACGACTTATGTTTATAGATTCATTTCTTTCTTAATATAAGTAACTTCTTAAAGCATGCTGAAAAGAAAATGTCAAATTCTCCAATTCGAATGTTTCCTTCTTATTGGCAGCCTACGTCAACACTAATATTATGCTGAGCGCGTCTTGTTTTAAATTTGCTAACTGTTTGCAAACATTTTAGATCCAGATATTTTATTTCTTTACTGCCTGTGGCGGATTTCTGTTGTGGGTTCAATTATCCCTCAGAATGTTTGGAATGAATCCGCGCAGTAAGTACATTTGTAATCCATGGTATAGACCTGAAAATAGACGAAGAACGGTCCTTTTAGTATTAACAAGAAGCAGTACAGTAAATATCACTAGCCTCTGCAAAACATTACATACGTAAATGCAAGACGCAGTACAGTAATGCTGCGATAAATGACCAAATTTGTAATCTGTAGATCATTTTAGCAAACACTATGAGATACTCCCAACACATGTAGTTTTTTCCCATCGATACAGTGAAAAACAATTACATTTAACTGTATATAATGCACATATTCAGCCAATTTATGCAAACACGGCACACGTTGGTAATGACCGGACAGACTAAACACTCATAATTCACGGACCAATCGACGATTGTAACCGAAGAGACTTGTTTGCGACAGGCAGAAAATTAGTTCTGATTCGGTACGATTAAATGTTGGATACGTATGTGTTGCAATAATTGTGTAATAGACGTTTTTCTTACCTGGTCTGACATTGATTTCATCAATTTACCGCTGATTCCGAATCACTTTCGGCCAATATCCGGTGTACGATGTGGATTTGATGTGGTCCAAGACGCCGGGTACCCTCCGTCTGATCGGGCTCCAAACTGCGTGCAATGGATACAAAAGTTTTAGATACGATTACCGTCTTCTCCACTGTATAAGATAGACAGTCTCTCCAGTGCGTCGTGTCTCATGTAATAGAATATTAACACTTTCACCGCCAGTATCGCCTAAAGTCGAATTTGCAAACAGTTTTGATCCTGAGACGCCGCGTTACGCGGCGTCTGGTCAGGATCAAAACTGTTTGACACTCGTTTCGGTATTTATTATGTCATACTCTATTAAATCTAACTTTGAAATGATATTGCAGTCAACAATATTGAAGCAGACGACACAAAAACGGTGATGGGGTAAAAAACTCAAAAATAATTTGGCGCCGAAAGGGTTAACACTTTGCACGCTAATGGCAAAATCGTGATTACCTTAGCAAACAAGTTGGATCCAGATGAGACAACAAGTAAATTGACGTCACATTGGAATATAAACTGTTTGATAATTCCACACAATCTTAGAAAACATATCAGCAAAGGCGTAAATTGGTAAGACGACAATAAAACTTAACGCGCCAAGTATTTTAGAATCATGCAAAGTGCGTTTATGAAACACAACTTCCCTCAGCCAGCAGCATGTTTTGTAGTGTATGTCAACTTCAAGGCCACAAGGTTAACACATATAGTATGGTTGAAAAGGTATCAACACAAAGAAGATACATACCAAGTTGAGTTTGAAAGCCCTATGCCTGTTGGTTCAAATGTTATAGACATTTAAATAATTAAAGAAAAGTAGGTCAAATAACAAGATCATCGTCACAAGAGCAAAATGTTGGCATGCTGGAAAATGTCGTTTTAAAAAAAATGTATGGTTGGAAGGTACTGACACAAGGAAGATATATACCAAGTATGAAAGCCCAATGTCTATTGGTTCAAATGCTATACGTATTTTAAAGCTTTTTTTAAAAAAAAACATGTAGGTCAAAAGTCAAGGTCAATGTCACAAGGGCAAAAATGTTGGCGTGGTCGGGAAAGTATTGACACTCGCAAGTCACATGCCAAGTATAAAAAGGTACATGCGTAAAAGTGCGAGAGTTATTGCTATTAAGGTTAAGGGTTTTTTTGGTTAATAAAAAGATGGTATGATTGGAGAGTGCAGAAGTTATAGGCAATCATGTTAAGGTTCTGTAACAGACACAGACAGGGCAAGAACCCAACAAAACCCAGCGGAGGCACAGTGGGTTTTTTACAGCTATATCCGCCACTGTACTTAGTCGACTGGTTATTAGCGAAGCGTGTTATTGTGGACGTCATGACTTACCTGTATGGGCATGATCGATTTGTGTGTATTGGTCGGGATCACATTTGACTATATTGATTAGTGCTAGTGAGACCGACAATATCGTGGTATCATCGCTACGGCTTTGAACTGAATGGTGTGAATGTGTACACTAAATATTTACGGATAAACAGTGTAAATACGCGGGTTTTTAAACGACATTCCGAAAATCTGTTAAAACGATTAGCATCTGTTTTACGTCAGTTATATAGCGTGTTATTTCGCGTGATTAAAGGTCTTTGACGGAAAAACGCTTGCATGAAAGTGTTTGGTTATGAAATAACTCGCAGTGCTATGGAACCTGGAATTCACCGTTCAATGCCACCGTAGCTGTTTAGCGCATTGTTCGCGTGTTACACGTGCATTTCGGCACGTATCATGGCAGATGCCAAAGTGAAAGGAGGGGGCGAGCAGAATCTATCGGTAATTCATTTCTCCTTCAAATACTCTTGATGTCAAACTAGATATTTGCAACATCGGGCAACATATTGTTGCTAAACCCTTTCGGCGCCAAATTATTAGGGACTTTTTTACCCCTTCACCGCTTTATTGTCGTCTGCTTCTGTATTGCAGGGATAATATATTACTATTTGTCTATAAATTATCCCTGTGTATTGTTGTCTGCAAGAATGTTTCAAAGTTATATTTAAGAATGTATGACTTGAGAAATGTCGACAACAGGGTCAAACAGTTTGGATTCTGAATACTGGTTGAAAGAAGAGCAGCTTTATTAAGTTGCTATCTGCTAGGATATAGAACATATTTCACATCGTATATAATTGACAAAGAAACAATAGATGGTTAGATTTCCTTTACTTTTATCCATAGCCTATTTCTAGTATTAAATATAGGTGACCACTTAAGCAGGTTGAAAGTAAAGCAGACTGTGTCGGAATGTGCATTCTGCTTTACTTTATAAAACCTGGTTTAAGCTGCCATCTGCCAAGGTATAGCAGATTTTTCTTATGGTATATTATTCAAGAAGGTATAAAAATTTAATAATATAAAATTCAAACTGATGCAGCATATTTATAAATATGGACACTTACTTAAAACAGTTCCCAAGGTGTTCTGCTTTACTTTCATATTGCTTTAAGCAGTCACCTGTATCAAACATTATCAATGAACAGTTTAGCCCTTCCCTTACTCCATAGCATATTTCTCCTTTTGAAGATAGGTGACTACTTAAAGTAGATTGAAGCACATTCTGCTTTACTTTCGATCTGCTTTAAGCTACCAATAGAATATGGAAAATATTTTTATATGATACATATTCATGACTGTATCCTAACAGGTGTATTCTGCATCCTAACAGGTGGCAGTCTAAAGTAAGCTGAAAGCAATACAGAAAACCCTTAGAATCCATTACTCCATAGATATTCCCATTTTATATCTTTGATTAATTCTTCTACTGAAGAAACTTGTTTAGCATTAATTAACCCTTTCCCACATAGAAGCGCCTTTTAGCGCATTTAATTTATTCCGCCACTATTAAAGGAAAATAGTTCTAATTCATACAGTCATGAATATCTATCAAAAGAAATAATTTCTATATTCCAGTAGATGGAAGCTTAAAGCAGGCTGAAAGTAAAGCAGAATGCACTTTAAGGTGCATTCTGCTTTACTTTCAACCTGCTTTAAGTGGTCACCTATCTTCAATACTAGAAACAGGCCGTGGGGTAAAGGGTTAAGGTGCATTCTGCTTTACTGAAAGGGTTATAGGACACTTCTAGTATCTCTACACTGTTGTACAGCACTCCTTCAGGGAAGACTTACTGATGTTATGGTGTTATAGACAGGTGGTTGCTTACAGCAGGCTGAAAGTAAAGCACAAAGCTCCTTTAGGATCATTCTGTCTTCATCACTGAAAAAGCAAAGAGGATGGTAGGGATCCAGATAAGGGGGAGTAAACAGAACTAATCCACTATTTTCTCACTCATCACAGCACCAAATCCTATGGTGTTACTACTTATTATAATCGTCTCGAAGAGACGATTCTAATGAGTATTAACACCATAGGGTTTAAAGCAGAAATAAAGATTTAAGTTTTTGAAATATGTACTCCCCTTGGGCTGTGAGATGGGTGAACAGTAGAAATACAAGGATGACACGGCTCATTACTCAACATGCATAGGCATCTTTACTCACTTGATACTTTAAGTGAGTGTTGAAAGAGTTTTGTGAATAGCTTGGATCTGGATAATAGATACAGAAATCATATCATTCCTATGGTGTTACTACTCATTAGAATGGTCTCAAAGAGACGATTCTAATGAGTAGTTACACCGTAGGGTTTAAAGCAGAAATAAAGATTTTAGTTTTTGAAATACTCCCCTGGAGCTCTGAGATGGGTGAACAGTAGAAGGTTCAAGCCATGAATACAAGGATCCATATAGAAACGAGACACGGCTCATTACTCAACGTGCATTGGCATCTTTACCCACTTGATAGGATAAGTTCTGTGATGTGACATGTCTTTTGAATATCAATGAAGACCTTTTCAAATGGTAAAAGTACACAGATTTGAGGATAATGGTCACAGAAATTTGTTTTAGATACAGAAATCATAACATTCCATTGATAAGGCTGTATTCAACCAAAAACTGAAACTTTAACCTTTCTCATGCGGGTACTGTTAACTCTCTCAACACCGGCATGGACCAGTGTTTAAAATATACTGTCTACACTGTTTGCCAATTTGAACAGTTTTTATCTAACCGCCCAGAATTCCAAGTAGACTGGTTCATTTTTTTGGTAATTAAAAAGATCCAAAAGGGAGCTTAATAACCCACAAGAGTTACTTTAAGTGAGTGTTGAAAGAGTTTTGTGAATTATAGTTTGGATCTGGATAATAGATACAGAAATCATATCATTCCATTGATAAGGTGGTATTCAACCAAAAACTGAAATTTGAACCCTTCTCATGCTGTTGGGATATATTTCAGACTTTTGCAAACAGTTTGGATTTGGATGAGATGCCAAGTAACTTGGCATCTCATAATAGATCCAAACTGTTTGACACTCATATTGTATATATATATAATTACCCTAGGATGAAATATGAATGGACGGATATACAACACATTTAACCCATTACTTCATACATGTTTGCTGTTTCTAGTTTTGAAGACATGTAACCACTTAAAGCAGGTTGTAAGTAAAGCAGAATGTGCCTAAAAGTAAGGCACATTCTGCTTTTCTTTCAGCCTGCTTTAACTCTTTCCTCCCTGAAACTTCAAATAGACAACCCCAGTTTCCATTTTTTGTCCACTCCATTTCTGAATTCTAAGGGTTGTTTTGTCAATGTTTTGCATTATGTCAAACAGTGAAGACCCTGATCAGAGGGCTCCTTAGTTGGGGACTTAGTTACTTTCCTTAATTAGTGTAGAAATAATGAAAGACATAAAAAGCATATTTATGGAGTAATGGTTTAAATGAAGAAAAATCCATTTATGATATTTATTATGGCAGCCTCTGTATTGGCTGAGCACAGCTTCAAATTGATCAAAAGGCATTTAAGGCAATAAAACAACCTTTTTATATGCTGAATAAATATTGTCTAATTGAAATGCGGAAATTCTGAATATTAATGATGCCTTAATTCTATTCTCTTCTTGAATCCTGATCAGGTCTCATTTTTGTAGAGCCCTGATCAGAAGTCAACTGTTCTCAAGGATCAGAGTTCTAGATTGAAAGAGACTATTTCAAAAACAAAAATATTTATGTCATCACCAAATCTTTTGTATAAAGACTGTCACTACTCACTCATTAGAACCATCTCGAAGAGAATGTTGGTCAATTCTTTTAAGTGTTCTCATTGTTTATTGGAGCTCTGCAAAGGTCTTATCTTTTCTTTGCTGAGAAACAGATATTTCATATTATGTATAAGGATCAGTGTTCTTGATAAAAAGAGTATTACAAACACAAAAACATTTATGTCATCACCAAATCTTATGTAAGGACTGTCACTTAGAATCATCTGGAAGAAAATGTTGGTCAATTCTTTTAAGTGTTCTCCTTGTTTATTGGAGCTCTGCATAGGTCTTATAAGCTTTTCTTTGCTGAGAAACAGATATAATCTGTGCTGTCTGTTCACTATTTTTTTCTGAAATATTTTCTAAAAGCAACCCGAAAAAATGTATATAACTAATCAACGTAAACTGATTATTATTTCAAAAGTGGAATAGTAATAAATGAGTATAAAAAGGATTAATTATAACTCTAACCATGCTAGAGGTCGATATTTCCCACAGTGATTAGACCTACATGTGCAAACAGTTTTGATCATGATGAGACGCCGCTTAACGCGGCGTCTCATCAGGATCCAAACTGTTTGACACTCTGACCCTGTTTAAAAAAAAAAATTTTGTAGAAAATTTTATTTTTAGAACAGTTGCCGATGACAATTTTTAAAGACGAAAAAAAGTACCCAGCATGCAAAGGGTTAACCCTTAGCCTGCCACTCACGACTATAGCTCCATATGCAAACAGCTTGGATCCGGATGAGACGCCGAGTAACTCGGCGTCTCATCCGGATCCAAGCTGTTTGACACTCAGACAACATTTTCAGAAATTTTGAGCAACTTTGAAGCACTTTGAAACATGAAGCAGACGAGAAATATAGCAGACGACAATTTATTTGGCGGGCTAAGGGTTAATACTAGTGTCGAATGTCAAAGAGTTTAGGCACCACTCACAGAGTTTTATTTGTCATAAGGTTACAGTTGTTATGTTGTGAAATTGACACCCAGGGATAATATGACAGGCAACTCGTTTGCATGTTAATGACCAAAAACCATGATTTACCTTTGCAAACAGTTTGGATCCTAATGAGACGCTGAGGAACTCAGCATCTCATTAGGATCCAAACTGTTTGACACTCTGAATCTATTTTGAAAAGAAATTTAAGAACTTAAGATTTAAGAACAGTAGCAGATGACAATTTTTGCAGACGGGAAAAATTACTCTATGTTCAAAGAGTAAAGGTGACAATGCTCTGTTACTAATACTCCCAATACCCTTTATTATGCTAATTGAAGATTTAGACTTAACTCGTTCAACACTGTGTAACTCTTGTGGGTTATAAGAATCCCATTTGGATCTTTTCAGTTACCAAAACACTTTTTCTTTTTTTTTTGAAGCAGTCTACTTGGAACTCTGTGTAGTTTGATAAATACTGCTCTAAATTGGCAAACAGTGTAGACCCTGAGTCTTGAAGATAACTCTTATGAAAAGTCACCACTCACTATTTCGTTGAGACAAAATATTTAAGGACTCAACTCTTCTTTTGTAATATACCCTGTAGAGAAAAATTGTAAATTTCACTCATTTTCAAAATCATTCCTGGACAAAGTCTCTTCATTTGTAGAAGCTTTAAATACAACAAAGTGCCAATCAGTTTTGATCCTTATCAGATGCAAATTTACTAGGCATCAAATCATGATCGAAACTGTTCTAGTTCTAAACCTGCATACTCATGACAAATGCTTATCTCCTCGACCTCTGCAAACACACAACAAAAGACATATCAATATATATTTTAGTGTGTGAACAGTCAAGGCTCAATAATTTTGAACTTGCTTTAGTCAAACTTACCTATATTTCAAAGTTAAAATGTGGCATAGCCACATTTTAACTTTAAAATATGGGTAACATATTTGACTTCAGCAGAAGTTTGAGTTATTGAAATTCAACTCTTCACAAACGAGTAAGCTTGATATAAGCAGGTTTGAGTTATTGAGGTTTGACTGTAAATAGGATTCCCCCTGTCTGTGATAGAATTGATCACTTTTCCATTCATACTTTGTTAACACTTTGAATACTAAGTGATATTGTCGTCTGCAACAAATGTTGTTTGCTACTGTTCTAAAATTAAATATTTCAAATATTTCTTTTCAAAATAGTGTATCAGAGTGTCAAACAGTTTAGATCCTGATGAGACGCCGAGTTACTCGGCGTCTCATCAGGATCCAAACTGTTTGCAAAGGTAATCATGATTTTGACATTAACATGTAAAGAGTTAAAATGAGTTTCCTTTGTTATTTATATTCTATGTCAACCTTACTGCATGCTATGGGTGAATTTTGTGATCAATGACCAGAGCAAACAGTTTTGAACCTAATATGAAACACAGAATAAAGTTTTGTTTTATCTGGATCCAAACTGTTTGACACTCTGCAGCTGACATTTTTAAAAGGAATCCACAAGATAATAAATTCTGTGAGTTGCTTTAGATTACAAAGTATGCATTTAGCAATTTGCTAAAGGCTTGATTCACATTGTGTGATCGAGTTCGTTTGAAATCTCTTGCAAGAAAGTTAAAGGAAAAGTAATTAAGACGGGTATTCTATTGATCAAGTTGTCAAAAATATACCATTATAGTTAACCCTTCTCATGCTGGTAGCCTATAATGATGCTTTTTGAAAACAGTGTAGACCCAGATCTGATCTGGGTCTACACCTTTGTTTTATTGGATCTGTATGAAAGGAGTCCGCACTCTTTAATTTCCTGTTGAAAATATTCCTTATTTCTTAGCTATTGAAATATAAATTATGTATTGAAAATATTTAGTGACCACTTATATTAGGTTGAAAGTAAAGCACAATATGCCTTAAGGAGCATTCTGCTTTACTCTCAGCCTGCTTTAGTTACAATCTTCAAAATTAGAAACAGGTTTATGGAGTAAAGAATTAAAGAAAACATGTTTCCTGTTATTTAGGTTGCCAAAATCTTTCTTTATAGTCCATGATTATATCAAACTGTATGTTGGCAATGAGAAGTTTAGTATGTTTGTCTCTTTGGCCAATGATTTTAGAAAACATTTCAATTACTACAGCAGCAACCTCCAGGTTCAAATCCTGGTTCATGGTAAAACATTTGCCTGCCTATTGCAGTGTGATTTTGAATTAGTCAGATCATGTTAAAAAAAAGTTCATACCACTAAGTAAAGCAGAGAATCCTTCAAAGAGACATTAATATGTTTGTTTTCAGTGCTTACGGTTTCCCCCGTAAAAGTGCCTTTCAAGTACATTTAATTTATTCCTCAACTGAAAAAAATAATTCAAATTGATACGTTCATGAATATGTATTACAAGAAATATTTTCTGTATTTAAGCAAATAGGCATATTCTGCTTTACTTTCAACCTGTTTTAGGTGGTCACCTAGCTGTCTTCAATACCAGAAAAGTCTATCATGTAAATGGTTAAGAAACAGGTAGTTATAAACAGGCTGAAAGAAATTCAGAAACCTCCGTAAGTGAGATTTCTGCTTTACTTTTAGCCTGCTTTGAACAAGTACATGTCATCCTGTATAGAAAGTGTTGTAATTGTTCTTTTCATGACATTGTTGAGCCATAAGAAAGGACTGCAGTGAGGAACTTATAATAGGTAAATGCATAAAAAAAAAGAAATTTTCTAATTTTCTATAAGGGAAAGGGTTCAACAGCATTGTCAATAAAATGTCTTCAGTTGAATACTAGCTAGCTGTAAAGGTCTAATAAAAATAATTATATTTGACATATTTCAAAAAGAAGTGCACATGTATTCTATTGAGTTTACAGGAAGAGTAAATTACTGTAAACGATGGCAATGGTTCTATGAGGATGAAAGTGTAGAGTGTTTATAAGAGCAGGAATTTTCAATTAACCCATGACGCCATTATAAATACTCAGTTTAACGCATTTAATTTATTCTTCAACTGAAGAAAATAGTTTCATGTTAAACAGTCATTAATAAATATCAAAAGAAACATGTTCTATATTCTAGCAGATGGGAGCTTAAAGCAGGTTGAAAGTAAAGCAGGATGCGCCTTAAGTCGCATTCTGCTTTACTTTCAACCTGCTTTAAGTGCATCATCTGTCTTCAAAACTAGACACAAGCTATGGGGTACAGGGTTAACCCACCCATTCTCCTGCTATTAACTGCATTGATGCTTTAAAAAACAACAACAGCGTAGAATATAATTTATCAGATAGCTCCTTTAGGAGCAGGGTCTGCACTGTTTTCTTGTAAGATGTAGTCTGTACTCGGAGCAGGGTCTGCACTGTTTTCTTGTAAGATGTAGTCTGTACTCCTTCTTGCCTAAAATGGCCAAGTGCTGTATGAATATAATATGTCATTCTGGTGGTAGATGTTCAGTATAATATTAATATTCAGCAGGTGAATGGTTAACAACATCATACAATATTCATTTGTTCTGTTGGTCATAAAGCAATGTAAGGGGTAAGGCAGATGCAAAGTATATATGTTTTCTGCAATAATAGTAGTCTGCAACTGTTTTAAAATAAGATAAAATAAATAAAATGTGTTACGCACTGTTTAATGTTTAAAAATTAGAATTTGTTAACCCCCCCCCCCCCCCCCCCCCCCCAAAAAAAACCCAAAAAACTGAGAGAGTGATAAAGAAAATCAAAATATGGATAAAATTTCTAACAATTGGGATCCTGATCAGATGACAGTTATTTAAGTACTCAGTGTCTGAAATGGATCCAAACTGTTTGCAAGGGTATATGTAAACTTAATTCCTTCCCTGAAAAAGTTACGTCTTTATGACAAAAATATAAATACTATTTGACTGTAAGTATATAAATGTTCTGATAAATCTGTCAGAGCGCCTGTGGCACTTTCATTGCAGTAAACATGCATTATTTTGCAGCACAATTGCATGTAATTATCCCACGTATGTTCCAATATCTGCCATAGCGTATATCATCACCAGGGTGATGTAAATAACTGTGACACAATCAGCTTTTTACCATTTAAACCATTACCCCTGGTATGATAGCCTATTTCTACTTTTAAAGAAAGATGATCACTTAAAGCAGGTTGAAAGTAAAGCAGCATGCGCCTTCAGGCGCATGCTGCTTTACTCTCAGCCTGCTTTAAGCTATCACCTGCTAGGATATAAACATTTTTCTTATGATATACATGTACATTCATGTCTGTATAAAAGGCCATGGAGGAATAAATTATAGGCTTAAAAAGGCGTATTTATGGGGGAATGGATTAACTCTTTGCATGCTGATGAAGAATCATGTATAACTGTTATAAGAGTTTGAATCCAAATAACCCATTACCCCATAGCGTGTCTCTGGCACATTCTGCTTTACGTTCAGCCTGCTTTAAACTACCATATGCTAGGATATAGGATTCCATTAAGAGTTTAAAATTTGAAGCGAATAAGGAAGATATGTTGTTTTTAGTCTTTTTGAATATTTACATAAATTATTTTGTTGGTGTAATTATTGCCAATTCTGAAAGTTATACATGTATGTTTATAAATCATACAATATGACACTCAAAAGAGTTTGATACTGGTGGTTGCTTTATGTAGAACAAAAGAGCTTTCTGTCTTATTCTTACTTTTATACTGTACTTTTAAAGCTGTCATCTGTCTTAAAAGTATTTTTAAATGCCTCTAAAGAGTACATGGCCACCAACCACAAGTTTGATTGTTCATTTTGTATATGACCAGGATAAAAATGCTTATGATCACAACTAGTACCATGGAGCTGTTATTTTTTCCTGTTTAAAAGCAACTCATGCAGTCACAAAAGCAATACAATAAAATAAAATGGAGAAAATGACTATTTGAAAGAGTTGACATTTATTATGCTTTAAAATCTGAGTTGCAAACCATTTTGAGCCTGATCAGACGCTGGGTTACTCTGCATTAGATCTGGCTCCAACCTGTTTACAATAGACTTCATAATATTTCAGCACAACTGTGTTAATTAATATTCTCCAATATGTATGACTTCTCGGTAAGCATGGATTATAATAACGGTGCTAATTCCAGGTGACTGAATATATTTCAAAGAGAATTAACATAATGACACTATTACTGCTGGTCAGGCCTTTGTTATGATAACTTGGATGATTTCGTTATATTTATTCTGTATGCGATACCCTGGCCTAGTTTTGTCACAAACACAAAGCCGTAATCCCATTACTACTATTTCAGTGTTATTAAAAATACAGTCAACTCATCATACTACGATACAAAAAGACACTTCGTAATTCAATATAAACGATTACAGCAACTTTGAGCAGGATGAAAGTAAAACAAAAAGCTCCAAATGCAGCTTTTGCTTTATTTTAATCATGGTTTAAGCAGTCACATGCCTTAGAAATTAAAGATGATTCTTTGAGTGATTTTAATATTAGGGTTTAATGGTGTTGTGTTTCTTCTAAAATCAATATATATATACAGTGGAGAAGACGTAATTCCCATTTAAATACAAACGAAACACAAACACATTGTAATAAAATGCAGAATATTACACCTTTTTGATAATTCTGACTATTCATTTTAATCTGAATGGCAAACAGTTTGGAGCCTGATTAGACTCCGGCCGCTTACCCGGCGTCTGATCTGGCTCCAAACTGTTTACACAGGAAATAATAGTTATAGCATTAATAACGTGTTCTCCACTGTATTTCAGGTCGGTGTTTTAGTGTTTGACTTGCTATATATTAATAGTCACATGTGCAGTTTTCATCTCCATCTCAGTGTCTCTCTGGTTCAAGTGTCATAGTCTCTTGTTTCAGCGTATTCATTTATTCCATTACCGTTATAAACCTGTATATTGCCATAATGATAATATTTGTATCATAGTTTTACTTTTCATACATTTTTTGCAAACAGTGTAGACCTTCATTAGAGGGCTCCTAAAGGAGGGTCTGTACTGTTTGTTATATAATACAGTCGTAACTCGATACTACAAACTCGCTTAAATCGATCTTACCAGTATTTCGTAAGTTGAAATTAGATAAGTCGATCTCGTTTAAGTCGAACATACCCCGTTTTAACTTTGAAATATGGGTATGTTCGAACTAACACTAGTTCGTAGAATCGAGTTTTTACTGTAATTTTAAATAATTTTGGGACACACCCCTCAAGAGGTAATGTTAACTGGTCATTATTTAGAAAGTGGAAGAGTCTATATAGCGGGACAATTAGTGTTAACTCTTTCAATACTCAGTGGCCTTTTCCTTGGCAAATGTAATATTTAAGATATAATAAATTCATACCAGTGTTTTATCGTGCAATCGAACACTGGTAGGAGTTGAGATGCGTAGTAATTTAATCACAAGGACTTTAGGCCGAGTGGTTTAATTTCAAGCATCTCAACGACACCCGTGTTCGATTGCAAGATAAAACACTGGTATTAATTTATTATTTCGATTCTAACACATAATTTAACCTTAATTTGCACCGAAGCAACGGTGCTACATTTCTTGGCGTAGGCATTTTCGAAGCCATATGACGTCACGTTAGAACGTTATTGAGAATTCAAACACAGATACATCCCTTCTTTTTCATATAGGGGCATGCGGGAAGTGTGTTAGAATGTATTTTAAACAGGTCCATGCCGTGTTCAAAGAGTTGCTTGCAAAGAATAAAGGGGTCCTGTAGTTATTTTGGAACATTCCGGGTATAATCGATTTTCATCTAACTTTTATTATAGTTATCAACATTGATTTACAGAATATGATAATTATTATTGTCGGAAACCTATAAAATTCCACAGATTGTGATATGTGTCAGAAACCAATAAAATTTCTAATGAATAAATAATCCAAAAGTGACCAGGGTCATTAATCTTTAATGGCCTAATGCACTTTCATAATATTACACTGACAAACACACCCTAATACCTAATTGAGAGTGTTACACTTAACGCTAATACCTCATAGCCTGTTTCTAGTTTCCAAGACAGATTACCACTTAAAGCAGGTTAAAAGTAAAGCAAAATACACTTGTCCTATGCAAAGAGTCAATACCCTGCTGTGGAACTGAATACCCAGTATATTGTCTGATTGATCAAATGTTAACAGTGCAGACATTTGGTCTGAAAGCCCTCTGATCAGGATCTAGTTTGTTTTATATTGATATAATTTTATGATTCTAAATATCATGTAACTCATCAATAATCAATGTAAACTGGGTTTTTTTTTTCAAAATAGGAAAAGTCAGTTAAATTCACATCTTGAATTTGTAATCCATATTTATTTGGAATTTTTTCTTTTATAAAAAAGATCTTAATGTTGACTTTTAAAGCTGCTTTTACAAAATACAGATTGATAATTAAGATATGTAAACATAAATAAAATAAAACACTGTGCAGACCCTGATCAGAGGGCTCCTTCAGGAGCCCTTTGATCTGGGTTTACACTGTTTGCAAATGATGTACTATAAGTTTCCATGCACTGTAAGGGTTAAGTACCTGGCAATTTTCTGACACAAATATTTCATTAGCCCCACTTGTAGGTCTGAATACCTTAATGTCATAATATTTTGCCTGATAACCTTATGAACTCAGAAGTTCTATGATTTCTTGAAGAGTTCTGTGCGTGGGAGTGTCTGATGCTTATATAAGGCATATTCTGCTTTACTTTCAACCAACTTTAAGTGATCACCTGTTTGGGAGTAAAGGCTTTTAACTTAATATTCCTCCACTGAGGAAAACAGATCCAATTTATACAGTCATGAATTTGTACAGTTCCAGAAGAAATATTTTCTAAATCGTAGCAGATGGTATCTTAAAGCACTTTTCAACTTCACCAGGCTGAAAGTTACGATAAAGCAAAATGCACCTTTAGATGGTCACCTGTCTTCAAAACTGTAAACAGGCTATGGAGTAAAATATTAAGTTGAATTTACACATATTTGTTACAGCTGATTTTTTGTTCTTCTCAAAACTCATTTAAGTTGAATAATCGGGTACATGTATTTTAAAGTTTAAACATGGCATATTCAGCATGATATTTTAACTTTGAAATACTAGTTTGTCTTCGGAGCAATTTAGAGAATACCAAGGTTTGCCTGTGTAGATATTGATTGAGGAGAAAGTAAAGATTTTCAGTTCCCTCATGGGCGTGATGTGTTGTAATATTAAGCTATAATTCATTAGGTATGGGGGTGTATGATTATGATATGGTACAGTCTAGCTCTATAGGTGTATGACTAAGATAAACTGGTTATAGAATAATCTCTTTTAGGCAAGAGTTTATTATAACACCTACCCTTTGTATTTCTGTCAGCATATGAGCATAAGTGTGAGATCTGATGTAACTTTATGTCAGTTTGGATAATGTCATCTTCAACGGTGTGATTAGGATCAGAACCGATTGACTTTCCTTATATCCCCCCACCGATTTCAAATAAATCAAAAAATGATTAAATAAGTGTGACATAGATTACACCCATTCATTACCGTATAAGGTAACACTGTCAGTTCTGGAACCCGAAATATATCTTTTGCAAACAGTGCAGACCCAGATCAGAGGGCTCCAGAAGAAGCCCTGTGATCAGCTGTTTCTGATCGGGATCCAAACTGTTTCAATTGCCACTCATATTTATAATTTTTTCGATTTGAAAAATGATAAAATATGAATTGTTTAAAGTTTTCGCAGGTGATATATTTGAAGCAGATGACAATTCAGCATGATAGGGGTTTAAGGAACACTATTGCATGATAGGGTGTAACCAGGTTAGAATAAGACTGGCCTGATTGCTTTGATCCATGAATATTGATGATCATT
The DNA here is from genome assembly GCA_922989275.2 of Gari tellinella. Classification (NCBI taxonomy): domain Eukaryota; kingdom Metazoa; phylum Mollusca; class Bivalvia; order Cardiida; family Psammobiidae; genus Gari; species Gari tellinella. The sequence goes on along the minus strand of OV277856.1, from coordinate 25,674,194 downwards.
CTATACATGTATTGTACAAGAGGAACAAATACAGAGAGCAATAACCGTGAAGTCTTATCTCTTTGAGTGCATGAAAGTCAGTTTTTGCTTTATCCCATTACTCCGTCAGTAAACGTTATATCACCTTTAATTTATTTCTTCACTGAAGAAAATAGTTTCACTTTATACAGTCATGAATATGTACCATAAGAATTATAGTAGCTTAAAGTAGGTTGAAGGTAAAGCAGAATGTGCATTAGCCCATTACCCCATATAGCCTATTTCTTAAGTTTTAAAGAAAACTAATCACTTAAAGCAGGTTGAAAGTGAAGCAGAATGCCCCTTAAGGCGCATTCTGCTATACTTTAAGCCTGCTTTAAGCTATTATCTGCTAGGATATAGAAAATATTTCTTATTATCAATATTCATGACTGTATAAAAGGAAACTATATTTTCTTCTGTGGAGGAATAAATTATAGGTGTAAAAAGGCGTATTTATGGGGGAATGGGTTTACCCTTTACCCCATAGCCTGTTTCTAGTTTTGAAAATAGGTGACTACTTAAAGCAGGTTTGAAGTAAAGCAGAGTGTGCCTTAAGGCACATTCTGCTTTACATTCAGCCAGTGTTTTAAGCTACCACTTGCTAGAACAGAGAAAATATTCTGTATTATACATATTCATGACTGTATAAATTGGAACTATATATACTTTCTTCAGGGGAGAAATAAACTGAATGCGCTTAAATGTGCTTCTCTAAGGGGGAAAGGGTCAAGGCATGAAAAACATAATTGATTTGCTGGTAAAATAATTTTGCATACTTAAGACATTGTGGATAACTTAATTTTCTGTACAAAGAAGTTGTTGCTGATGTTATGTTTCTGCAATGTTTGAGACATTTATTGATAATTATCAGCTTTTATATTATGAAGACATTGCTGATTACATATTTATATATACTTTAGACGTTCTTATCACATATGTTTTATATACTATTCTTTCAGGTATGTCTGCGTATCCGTCCTATGAATGAAGATGAGATCCTTATAGGAGCATCATGTATTGCCCACAAAGTGGAGGATCGGGTAAGTTCACACTGACACTATATAGCTCTACAATATCCCATATTTCTATGTCAGGACCAAGAATTCTAAAGCCTTTAATTATTTACCCTCTCCTTCATAGCTTTTTGTTCTGTGTTTAAGACAAATTTGCTTGAAACAGGCTAAAAGTGAAGCAAAACGCTCCTCTATGAGCTTTCTGCTATATTATGAGTCTTCTTTAAGCAGTCAGTTCACCTTTAAGGGTATTCTACAGTTGAATTTTGATAACTCCTGCAATGTTTTAATTTTGATATTTAAGTCATTGTGTTTACATTTTGGATTATTCCTTATTTGTTGACATTTCTGATTTGATCCCATCTGCTGTGTATTTAAATGGCTGTAATCCCTTGTTTTATTTGACACTTTCTGGCATAATGAAACATTTAAACCATTCCTTAACCAATGCCTAAAAGAAACGTTTTTTTTCATTATACTGGTATAAAGATTAGTAATCAAATGTTTACCCCCTATATCTTGAGAGGTGGTTGCCCATTACCCCATAATTACACTTTTTACACATTTCATTAATATTCATTGGATCATCTACTGATTAATAAAGTTCCAATTTATACAGTTATGAATATGTATGATAAAAATATTTTCTATATTCTAGCAGATGGTAGCTAAGCATGCAGGCTGAAAGTAAAGCAGAATGCACCATAAGGTGCATTCTGCTTTACTTTCAACCTGCTTTAAGTGGTCAAACCTAGAAACAGGTTATTGGGTAATGGGTTTAAGCATAGAAATGTCATAAACAAATTAAAAAAATCTATTAACCAACCTCATCAATTTGTTTCAAAAGCAAATTGGAGACACATCAAACTCAGCTTGTAATATTTGTATAATATTAAATCTTTGCATGAGTTTGTACAAATATTTTCATATGACTGCAAAAGCTTAACTTCAATCAGTTTATGAGAATTTTATAGCGGTGGGTAAATCCCTGAATTACAGCATTAAGCCCTTTGATTTGCAGAAACAAACCAATTTAAAAGGACTAATTGAACCATATAGATCAAGAACTATATGTAGACAAATTCAGCATCCAATCAGGATTCAAACAGTGTTCTCACTGCCAGGCATTGCATAATTGCAAATGATTAACCAAATGCTTCATAAATGTGCCTTTTCGTGCCTTTAATTTATTCCTCCAATGAACAAATAGTTCCAAGTCATGAATACGTATAGGCCTTAAGAAATAGTTTCGATATCCTTAGCAGAGAGTAGATTAAAGCAGGCTGAAAGTAAAGCAGAATGTGCATTAATGCACATTCTGCTTTACTTTCTACCTGCTTTCAGTGGTCACTTGTCTTCAAAACTAGAAACAAGCTATGGAGTAAAGGGTTTAAGCAAGAGCCATTTTCATACCTGAAGTAGTATTCTAGGCAGACAATCAAAGAGGAAATACAATTGTGTTACCTTTCAAATGCCATGTGATTGTAGTCTTAAATATTGTTGTCTGCTTCTATTTCACAAGATTGGATTTTAAATAATATTATGTTGATGCAGGGGAAATATTGGTATGAGTGTCAAAAAAAGTTTGGATCCTGATCAGATTCTGATTAACCCATTTTATGCGGGATACACTTTTAGGTGTACCTCTAGGCAAACAGTTTTGATCTGAGATCAAAACTGTTTGCAGTAAAGTCAATATTCTATCAGAAACTGCTAAAATATTTTGCTAATATTGGAGTTATACCCGCTGCAGACAACATTTTAAAATGGCTGCCAAATATTACCCAGCATACAATGGGTTAACTTGGCATTTGATTAGAATCAAAACTGTTTGCAAATGCCAGGACTGCTGGCTGTTTTGCCAAGTTTAACCGGTAGTATATCAATTAATAGCCAATCAAATTACATGCAACAATTAAGTTTAATTAAACCACCTAGCTAGCAGACTTATTGGAAACAGGAAGTCTTAAATTCCATTTGTAAGATGTTTACTTTCTTAATCTACAATGACAATCAAGCCTCATAATGTTTAACACTCATTTCCATGACGATACATGGACAGTATGTCATTCACCAGGTAAACAGTGAAGACCCTGATGAAATCTTCATTTGTGGGCATAAATTTCATGACAGGCTTAAAGCGACTCACAACCAGATTTATCATTAAATATAGTAATTTGTAAATATATGTCAAACACTTATATGAGCGGGTAAGGATTAGTTTGGGATGAGAAATTCAGTTTAAAAAATGCATTTCAATAAAAAAAATTATTGAGCTCTGATGGGTTTCGAACCCGGGACCCGGCATGCGGGGACAAAATAGCTAAAATAAGGCAACCCCTTAGACCACTTGACCACAGGCCTATTCATTTCTTCGGGATCGATTTAACGTACTACACTGTGTAGCGATGGAGAGTACTTAATTCGGCTCGGGTTTATGGCTGAGCCCGTGATCAATTTCTATAGCGTCTTTAGACGCAATGGATAAAGCGATGGAAAATATCTCAAAAATTAAGATTTGAAGACCTTTCTTAAGGATGTTTTTAGACTGATCATATTTTTCTAATGCCAGATGCACAATAATGCTACACATTTGGTTTTATTTGAGTATTTTATTTTATTTTTGCAAATACACCATCCAGTTGCAAGTCGCTTTAAATGGTGTCCTTGGGGCAAAAACTTCCTATGGCTCTTAAGTGGAATAAAGGGTACGGTGAGACAAGACAAAATTCAGCATTAGTAGCTCCCATCGTGGTGGATAGCGGGTGAGGGGTCTCCTGCCTCCCACATAAAATTGGGCTCCCATCTTGAAGCTATAGGCTCCAGTCTGTGAGTCTCATTTAAGTCAGTGATCGCATCAGGAGGCATAGAAACAAACAAATCTTATTCCGTCATTTTGCGATTAAGCAAGTATTCTGAATATTCTTACTTCTGCAGAGCTCCAAATAAAGGGATTATTTCAAAAACTAAAATCTTTCTCTCTGCATTAAACCCTATGGTGTAACTACTCATTAGAATCGTCTCTTTGAGACGATTCTAATGAGTAGTAGCATCATAGGATTTGGTGTAGAAATGAGGATTCTGAAGATTCTTCCTTCTGCAGAGCTCCAACTAAAGGGAGTATTAAATTTTCAAAAACTAAAATCTTTCTTTCTGCATTAAACCCTATGGTGTAACTACTCATTAGAATCGTCTCTTTGAGACGATTATAATGAGTAGTAGCACCACAGGATTTGTTGTAGAATTGAGAGAGAAAATTTTGGATTTTTTTAATCTGTCTTATGTGAAGTCCTAGTGTATTCTGTCTTCTGTATTTTCAGATGGTAGTCTTGCTGGATCCGATGGAGGATCCAGAAGACATCCTGCGAGCCAACAGGTCGCGGGAGAAACAGTTTGTGTTTGACGCCTGCTTTGATGGCAGCAGTACTCAGGTAAGCTGGATATCATGTTTAACCCATTACCCCATAAAAACGCCTTTTTACGTCTTTCATATTGTTCCACTACTAAAGAAAATAGTTCCAATTTATACTGTTACAAATTAAATAAGAATCATAAGAAATATTTTCTATATTCTAACAGATAATAGCTTAAAGCAGGCTGAAAGTAAAGCAGAATGCGCCTTAAGGCGCATTCTGCTTTACTTTCAACCTGCTTTAAGTAATCACCTTATCTTTAAAACAGGAAATAGGCCATGGGGTAATGGGTTAACAGTCAGAGATTTTAACCAAATATTCCATAACTCATGAGCACACCATTTTACATCTTTAATTTATTCCTCCTCTGATGAAAATAGTTTATAAAGTCATGAATACGCAGCAAAAGAAATATTTTCTATATCCTGAGCAGAACGGATGGTTACTAAGCTTAAAGCAAGCTGAAATTAAAGCAGAATGTGCCCTGAGGTGCATTCTGCTTTAATACTTTCAACCTGCTTTATGTTGTCACCTGATTTCAAAACTAGAAACAGGGTGATTGTCTCAATCCACCAAACTCTGTGATATGACCATCAGAGCTCCAGATATTAATGAGTATAATTATATGTATGTAGCTACATGTATTTCAAATGTGAAAATCTGTAAACAAACCTAATCTAAACAAACCCCTTTGATGTGACTTAACTCATTAGAATCATCTCAAAGTTACAACGTACTGCACGCCCTATGTATCTCTGTATATATTTATTAAAACCACTTTTGATTATTATGCAGAACGTTGATTTTACAGACACGCGAAAACAGCTCGAAATCACCTAAGACATTCTACGTTTCGCTCCACAAATCGAAAACCGAAATCCGGCATTCTGATTGGTCTATTTTCAATCCGATTTCGGGGTTCATGAATTGGGCTTTTAGACACATAACGGAGAAAATGTTGGAAATGTTCAGTTTACTCGTTCTCATCTGCGGTGACTACTCATTAGAATCATTGTTTTGCGAATAACGCTCATTTTCTGCATGATAAGGATGCATTACTTAAATACCATCACACCTTCCATATATATTAACATAATAAAAAGCTTGGGTTGAATCTAGGGTAAACACAAAAATCAATCAACATCGATGCAATGTTTTATTTCAAAGATGTAATTTCACGACCTGTATTTTACGAGGGCATCAAACCTGTTTATAGCTTTGTAAACTAATATTCCTGCCTTGTTTTACTTTGGTCATGGTCACTGGGGCAATGCAATAAACAGTCAACCATGTTTTAAATCGCAATTTAGTTACAAATCGTGGGGATCCCTAGGCATTGTTCCACCAGCTAATGCAGAATGAAAGTAATGCAGAAAGCTCCTGTAGGAGCTTTCTGCATTACTGTCATTCTGCATTTGCTGAAACATGAATAAAAGACTGCTGTTGAATATATTTCTTGACTGACGGCGTAAGTCAGGTTTGAGTGTAATATTGATGAAAGTGGCTATTGACCCAGAGAAAAACGTCAATATCATCCTTTGTCTGGCTGAAAAATACCTGACAAGGTATTGCACTGGTGCTAATCCATGTTAATTTCCAAGTAATGTGACAGTCTTGTCAGTTTCTTAATTGATTGACATCACATTATTGGTAGTATTTTTAATGAGATTTACTTGAAATAGATCGAGGTCCTATCTAACAACTGTATCCATTCATTCATCTGCCCATTCATCCATCCATTAGAGTTATGTGCTTTTAAGGTATCCCATTTATTGACAAGAAATGTTTCAATGAATTGTAAAATTGAGTATGTTGGAGATGTATAGCCAAGATTTGAATTTTTATACCCCACAAGGAAATTCTGTGGGCCATGCAACGTTACCAATTTCCCTAAGTTGGTCCAATCCATGAGAACCTACCAGAAAGTCTGTCCATAACAGTATATCCTATTGGAGTAAGGTTTTGCGTTTAGGTCAATCATGGACTATAAGTAATGCAGCTAAGGACTATGCTCTGCATACAGTTGACAAGCTGTCAAGAGCAGGAATTTGCATTGTGTTTCCTATGACCCTTTATAATGAGACATAGTATAATAGAATATAATATAGAAGCATGAAAAGGCTTTTATATGATGAATATAACATCGAACCACAACTATGTATTAACCCTTTCCCCCATAGAAGCGCCTTTTAGCACATTTAATTTATTCATCCACTGAAGAAAATAGTTCCAATTTATACAGTCATGAATAGGTCTTATAAGAAACATTTTCTATATTCTAACAGATACTAGCTTAAAGCAGGCTGAAAGTAAAGCAGAATGCGCTTAAGGCGCATTCTGCTTTACTTTCAACCTGCTTTAAGTGGACATGTATATTCAATATTAGAAACAGGCTATGTGGGAAAGGGTTAAACAGTACATTATTGGTTCATTATTGGTTCATAATTAGTTATTTGATTCATTTTATTACATGTATTAGCATTACAACAGTTACTGTGTTTATTGGTCATATCATGTCACTGTCCAAAACCATGTAGTGAAAAATCTTATATATTGTATTTAGATATTGACCTTATAAAAGTATTTGACCTAATAATTGGCCAATATCCAGCACGCCATGTCTTTAAAAATCATTGCAGAGTCTCATTGTAATGAGATTAATTCAATTACTCTGTACAATGCTGAATTTTCAAATGGATTCCTCTGATTTCTGATAAATGACAAGTTGACGTTGATTCTTAGGGGGTTGTCCCCTAAATATTGAAATGTATGACAAACAGAGCAGACCCCGATCAGAGGGCTCCTTCAGGAGTCTTCTGACCTGGGTCCATCCTGTTTGCAGATGCTGTACGTATATATCCGGTTCTACATGTTGCTATAAGGGTTAAGTTTTAATCCCCGAGTGCAATTGGCTTTATTTAAGTGTGTTAGTGCTTCAAAATAGTCACTGGGAATCTTAGTTCAATTTATACATTCCATGGCTTAAGTTTTTAAGAATCCTAAATACTTTATTGCTTTGAACTGGTTTGAATTGTGATCAGATGCCAAATTTACTTGGCATATCTGGATGTAAAATGTTTGTAAACTTTATGCAAGTCGTTACCTGTAGTTGAAGGATAAATGCCAGGGGGGCCGTTTTACTAAACAACTTACGCAAAAATTTTGCGTAAATCAAAATTTTAAATTTTAATTTATATTTTTTATTATCACTTGCTACAAACAGCAAATAGCCAGATCAGAGGACGCGCTTTTAGCGAGTCCTCTGATCTGGCTATTTGCTGTTTGCAAACTTTTATGATCGAAAAATGAGAGTTAAACGATTTTGACTTACGCAAAAATTTTGCGCAAGTTGTTTAGTAAAACTGGCCCCTGCTTATTGAGGGCTTAATTGTAACAGATTTTAAACTCAGAATTATTGATTGATTATAGTATGTAAATATGTACATACATCATATGACCTCAGTTTGAGAACATAATGGCAATCAGCCTTAAACCTCTTCATGTAATGCTTAATACAAGATTGAAATAATGCAGGAAGCTCCTATAGTAAAGCCATATAATGACACTTTTTGAAAACAGTAAAAGTTGTCTGATCAGGGTCTGCACTGTTTTCTTATGGGATCAGTTTAACATTAATCTGAACTTTTTACTTGATATATACATGGGGGGGGAAGTTTATTTGTTTTTCTAGCCAATGTTATTATATAAGTTTAATATAACAGCTGTTGTTCCTAAGTGGGCAGAGTTCTGAATAATAGGAATATTCAACAAGAGAAATTAACAGGGCTTTTTGGGTCTTCCCCTACCTATAATTAGCTGGACGTCACGATATGACTGAAAATACTGTTAAAAGTGACGTCAAATCATAAAAAAGTCAAAAAAACCTATCAACCATAGATATACGCCTTTTTACGCAATAAATTCATTCCTTGATGAAAGAATATAGTTCCACTTTACACCGTCATGAATAATGTACAATTAGAAATATTTAATATATCTTAGCAGATGGTAGCTTAAAGCAGGCTGAAAGTAAGGCAGAATGTGCCTTTAGGCACATTCTGCTTTAATTCCAACCTGCTTAAAGTGGTTTTCTTTCTTCAAAACTAGAAACAGGCTATGGGGTAATGGGTTAAAATAAATACACAGGTTTAACTGTAACAAATAAAAAGATGAAAATGGTTAGCAAATGTCAGGCCGAGTTATTTTTCTAAAAATTAGATCAAGCTGAACCATTAACGCCTTACCTGCTAGGCATTACTTGACTAGAATTTACAAACAGTTTGAATCCAGATCAGACGCCGAGTTACTCGGCGTCTGATCTGGATCCAAACTGTTTGCTACAGGTGTTTTAAGATTCCTTCATGGAACATGACTTTGAAACTTAATTTTTAAGAAAATATGCTGATGGCTTTTGAAATTGATGATATGTATAGCAGATGAAGGGCAAATGAAATCCATTTCGAAGCCGTGCATGAATAAAGTATGACTACGGGGATTTGGCTGACTGGGAAAGTAAACTAACATGCAACGCAGTAATTAGTAGTGTTGGAATTTTCATCTTTTGCTACAAAAGATTCCTTGATTAGGCTGTAGTTCGGGTCAGGAGCATTACGTCACAAGTGTTGTTTTTCAAGTTTAGAAGGGAAAATAGTACCAATGCCTTAGATAGCACTCTTTGTTTGATTGTAACACTCAAGAAAATAGTTCCACCTAATACAGTCATGAATACGGAATGCACCATAAGAAATATTTCTTATATTCTAGCAGATGGTAGCTTATATTTAGTACACTGAAAGTGGACTCTCTTCATAACTAGAAACAGGCTATTTAGGGAAAGGGTTGGGGTGGGGCGTTTAGGAGCATTCTGCTTTATATTCAATCTGCTTTAACTGCCATTAAGACAATTGGCAGCTAAATGTAGGATGAAAGAAAAGCGATAAGCACCTACAAGTTCAAACTTTAAGTTCCCATTTGCCAAAACCTATTGAACAGTAGGGATGAGTACACACATCCTTTTTTAACAGAATATAACTGAGAAAAGTTCACTTGTCATAATTATGCCAACAGTGTAGACTCAGACCAGAGGGCAGTATACAGATTTTGTTTTTCATTTGCAGTGTTACAGGTCGATGAGTTAAACATGAAAACAAGCCTGTTTTGGAGAAGTCATAAAAACAAGGTTTTACTGCAAAACATTTGCAATACAATATTGAGTTGTGACACGACCAAAGGGTTTAATGCAGAAATAAAGATTTTAGATTTTGAAAAACTCTCCTTATCTTGAGCTATGTGAAAGAAAATTACATGATGCTGTTTTACATGGTCATAATTATCACGTTGTGCTCAAACTGTTTATATATTAGTATAAGTTACAAAGCTATATATATATACAGGGTTCCACATAAGGGGGAGTAAACTGAACAAATACAGCATTTTCTCACTTATTTCAGCACCAAATCCTATGATGTTACTACTCAATAGAACCGTCTCTTTGAGACGATTCTAATGAGTAGTGACACCATAGGGTTTAAAGCAGAAATAAAGATTTTAATTTTAGAAATACTCCTCTTATCTGGAACCCTGGCTATAGCTGATTCCTATGTAACATTTGACCAACAAACATAATATTAGCTCAGTTAAACCCTCAAAATGCTGTTTATGGAAAAAGAGTATTCAGTGGTACAACTCGAAGGACGTGTTCCCGCAACATTTAAAAGTTTTACAAATAGTGCAGACCCTGATCAGAAGGCTTTAGAAGAGGGAACCCACTGATCTGGGTCTACACAGTGAGTGTTTGCCAAAGATGTAGATCTATCATACTGGTTTTCCTACACTGTAAGGTTTAATGAATAAGTTTACTTTGATCTCTGATTTATTGAAAAATACCCCGGACTTGCATTCAATACCAGTAATAACCTTTAGCCTGCAAACAATTTTTAAAATCAAATCAATGAAAACCTAGAATACATCAAACAATTCAACAAATACAGTTTTACATTAGTGGAATCTGAATTTAGGAAATGTAAGTTTTTACAAAGAGGTTGCACTGAAAATGAGTATAATTTTTATACCAATTAAATCTTTACCCAACAAATGCACCTTTTTTCGCCTTTAATTTATACCTCCACAGTGAGAGAAATAAAATTATGCTCTCATAAATATGTACCAAGAGAAATGTTAACTGCATGTATATCCTAGCAGATGGTAGCTAAAAGCAGGCTGAAAGTAAAGCAGAATGTGCCTTAAGGCACATTCTGCTTTACTTTCAACCTGCTTTGAATGTTCACTTCAAATCTACATACACCCGGCTTTTAGGCAATGGGCAATATTACTTTGCTGAACACATATCTCTGAGCAAGGCTAGGAATAAAAGTTTATGAGAAAAGATCAATAGGATTTGTTGACCACAGAGTTGACATTTTGATTGTGCAAACTGTTGACATGACTTTGGCCTGTATCTTGGGAAGCGGTCAATTTCCACAGCAATCAAACTTGCAGTCAGCAGTCAGCTAGACTTAACCCATTACCCCACAAATACGCCTTTTTACGCCTTTCATTTATTCCTGCCGTACGGCAGCCGTGGAAGTCCCATCAGATACCCTGCAACCAAAATGCTGCTCCTGCTACACAACTTGGTTTTACTACATGTTCACACAACTAATATCATCCCAACAACACCATGAACTCAAAGGACACATTTGGACAGCATTTAAGAACATCTAAATCCATTTTTAGGTAATATACATGTTTTACATATGTGCACAATAGTACAAATTCACAATAGGAAAATTGACCATTGAGTTACGGCGGCCGCACGGCGACCGTAGAACCACTCTGCGGTGTGTGTTGCTACGGCCGCCGTAGAAATGAAAAATATGTTATAACTCCACGTTATAATTCTACGGCGAGCTCTACGGCCTGTAAAATATTGGGATACGCCGTGCGGCTGCGGTACGGCCGCCGCACGGCCGCCATAGAATCTCTACGGCCGCCGTAAGATTCTCTCGATTTCACGTTTCTGCGGCCGCCATACGGCCGCCGTAGAGCAAATGTGAGCGCACTATTATGAATATGTACCATAAGAAATATTTCCATATCCTAGCAGATAATAGGTTAAAGCAGGCTGAAAGTAAAGCAGAATGTGCCATATACATGTATAAGGCACATTCTGCTTTACTTTCAACCTGCTTTAAGTGATCATCTTTCTTTAAAACTAGAAACAGGCTATGGGGTAATGGGTTAAATTAATTCTTTCCTCCATAGCCATATATGTGCAAATCACATACAATACAGTAAAACCTCTCTATTACAACCTCTAAATTGAAAGCTAATAAAAGACAGGTGACAGCTTAAATTAACCCTTTACTCCATAGATACATATTTGAATGCATTTGATTTATACCTCCACTGAAGAAAATAGTTCCAATTTAATACACTAATGAAAAAGCAACTTAAGAAATACTTCCTATATTCTAGTGCACATAATTATGGTAGCGTAAAGCAGGTTGAATGTAAAACAGAATGTGCCTACTACGGCTTTAAGGGGGTAGGTGCACCTTGGTAAAGTAAATACCAAATTCTTCAAACTTTGCATACTGATAGTAAAATTAGTTTCTATGACAAAACTGGTGAAAAAAGTGGGGGTACCGGACCTTTCTTTTTCACAATTTGAGATTTTTCAAGGCTACCCCCCTAAAATTGAAGCTTCATAAAAATTCCTACTTTTTTGTACTACGGTTTTTCAATCTTTATTTAAACAATCTATTTGTACCAAAAGTATCCTAATTTATATTACCATAGTAAGAATAAACCCTGAAAATAATGTTTTTTCAAGATCCAAAATAAAAATATTTGATTTCACCACAAAGGAGTAAAATTTACCCCACCCACTTTTTTATAATGGGAGAATAAGGCACTGTGAAAATTGCCCTACAAATTGTAGCAAACCAAATACCAAATTTTTTATTTGTTGTTTTTAGCCTTGCAAACAAAAAGTTTTAGTGAAATAGCAAATAAAAACACAGGGTCCCGGATCTTTTAAAAAAGATATAGATCATTTTATCTAAAAAATCCATTTTTTCTCATTTTTTCAATTTTTTGTGTACTTTTACCAAAAATATTTTTTTTCCAAAAAATTTCATTTTATCTATTGAGTTATCTATAATTTATACTAAATCTGTACTACCATGTAAATTTCATGCTTATATTCTGAGAAATTGAAATGAAATCGGATGTTACAAAATACAACCTACCTATGAAAACAGTGTATGCTGTTAACTACGAATAGGACATAAAACTTAAAAAGTCCTTTACGGAACGAAAATCCAATTTTTTCCCGGGAAAATAGTGTTTTATTACTGTATGCATTCACCAAAAATGAGTTCTTACCATTTTTTTGAAAACGAATTCGTAAAATTTTTCGGAAATTTCATAATGCTCAAAAAGACAGGCCGACATCCTTAAGTGGTCACCTGTCTTCAAAACTGGCAACAGGCTATGGGGTTATGGGTTAGAGAGAAAAAGGTCCCTTTTATAGAGAAAAATTATATTGCATCACTTTGATACACCTGTAATATTATTTGTTTGTGTTTTAACCATTACAGGAAGAAGTATATGAATCCTCCACCAAATTCCTCATCAACAATGTGATCACGGGCTACAATGCTACAGTGTTTGCCTATGGTGCTACTGGTAAGTTATGCAATAACAGGGGAGAAAACGTTATTCTTTCCCTTTTAAACGCAAAGTAACACAAACACAGTGCAGTAAAATGGAGAAATTGACAACATTTTGATAATTCTAACTATTCATTTTAATCTGAGTGGCAAACAGTTTGGAGCCTGATCAGACGCCGGGTTACCCGGCGTCTGATCAGGCTCCAAACTGTTTGCGTAGGAAAAAACAGTTTTAGCATAAACGCGTTTATTGGGAAAGAATAATGTTTTCCCCACTGTATGTGTTACGCTGTGTCTAATCTGGAGTCAAACTGTTTGCATAAGTAAGTGCTGTGGAACATATTTGCCACTGTAAGAGTTAATCCTTCTTCTGTTGAATATTCATATATAGCTTTTATCACCTGAACTACTACAATGGCATTAAAAATAAGGGAACTTTAGCCCTGTCAAGAGTGCATCTCTCTCACGCCAGACAGATCCTAAAAGACAGTAATGCAGACCCTGATCTTTCAGCTGATTGATCTAGGTCTACAGTGTTTTCAAAATGCGTCAAAACACTAAAATAGCACAAAAAGGATTAAGTAATTTTATCACAGATGTTATTGTAGATATGTCTCAAATCGCCATTTTCAGTCAGTTTGCATTTTTTGCTTACGATTTGAAGTCTCTGCTTGAGACAGAAGTACCATTTAAAATTATCAGATCTTAAGTCCCTGAGTGCTTTTAAACATAACAAGCTTTTAAGATAATGTCTGTAAGCTTTTAAGCTTAACCTCTCTCCTGCTAGTATAATGTTGATGCTTTCTGAAGACAGTGTAGACCAAGATCAGAGAGGTCCTTAAGGAGCTGTTTGATGAGGGTATGCACCGTATTCTAATGGGATCTTTCTGACATGAGTCTGCACTGAGTCTCTTACTTGCAGGGCTCCAGATAAGAGGGGGTAAACTGAACAAATCCAACATTTTCTCAATTATTTTAGCACCAAATCCTATGGTGTTACTACAATTCTTCGAGACAATTCTAATGAGTAGTGACACCATAGGGTTTAATTTAGAAATAAAGATTTTAGTTTTTGAAATACTCCCCTTATCTGGAGCTCTGTACTTGGTAAAATGTTCCGTTATTTTATTAGCCAAAGTAATATATCAGATAATAGATGTACACAGTGAGTATCTAACTTTATATATACATGTACATGTAGATATTCAACGAGAGAAGGGTTAAAGATCAGAATGAAAGACAGCGTGGCTGCCTCCGGATCAGGCTTTGTGTTAAGGGAATTGAAACTTTTTGCAAATTAAGGTCTACAATGCACGTTTTTTATGCTGAAAGCGATTTAAAACAACGCTCATGATGAGCTGTTCATAAAGTTACTGATCTGGGTCCAATTGCTTATAAAGCGTTTGAGCTGAGTCTGAAATCGTTCTCAAGCATTTGATTGGTCAGATTTGAGCCCTGCAGCTCAAATCTGACCAATCAAATGCTTGAGAACGCACTCAGACTCAAACTAAACGCTTTATAAGTGCCGGGCCTGGGTCCAAACTGTTTACAATACACTATTTTCTACAATTTATTGCATTAATTGCACTTACTTTTGTTTAACCCTTTACTCCATAGCCTGTTTCTAGTTTTAAAGATTATTAAAGCTCAAATTAAGCTTTCATCTGCCAGAATATAGAAAACATTTCCTATGATACACTTTCATGCTTGCATAAATTGGAACTATTTTCTTCGGTGGAGGAATTAATTAACTGTGTTAAAATGTGTGTCTATGGAGAAATGGGTAAACAGGAAACTTTAGTATAATGTCTTCTCCCTTACATGCCTGACATGGAAATAGATTTGAGCTGCTAGCGGCGGGCATGTCAAAGAGGTTAATGACATTATTTACTAATGCCTGTGACCTGATATGCTATATCTACACCTTGTTTGTAGATTAAAACCCTTTCACTCTCTCCACCCAAGTGCACTCCCATTTTCAAAAGGTCTGATATCCAGATTTTACACGAAGTAAACTGGACATCTGATCAAAATCCAAAACTGTTTGAAACTCTTTTCCATATTTCTTAAGTCAAACTGATTAAAATTTTATATTCTAAAACTAAAGCAGACGACAATTGTTTAAGCAGCTGTGGTATCCTGGCAGTGAAAGGTTTAACCCCTTCACTGCCAATGATGTCATCAGCTTTTAACAATTGTCGTCTGCTTTTATTTCTAAAATTTAAATTTAAGATACATGTATTTTAACATAAGAAATATAAAATTGAGTGTCAAACAGTTTGGATCCTGATCAGATGCTGCGTAAGCAGCATCTGATCAGGATCTAAACTGTTTGCAAATAACAATTGTACTAGTGGGTGGGGCAGTGAAGGGGTTAAGAACTACGATTGTATGAGGACAAAATTTACCTACAGAAGAGGTGGTGTTGATTTAGCATGGAGTCTTTTGAAAGGCCTCGGCTTATCATGGAGATTTGTGACAAAATAACACAACACTTCAATTTCATTTATTTGTAATGTAAGACGAGTCTAGATTCAAAAGTATCCTGTGCAATAATCTGAAAGGCTTTTGAAAACCCATTGATACCATTATATAGCAAACATTTAACCCATTCAACACTGTCGTCTGCTGCGAATATCGTCAGATGTAATTGTCGTCTGCTTTAAATGTCTTCTGCTAAAATTGTGAAATTGTTTACCTCTTCTTTTGTCTCAGAATTTGGACAAGAATGACAAACAGTTAGGATCCTGATCAGGCCCCACTATCGCTTTTAGTAGATCTACTGAAGGAATTTTGTTTATGAAGTGTCGTCTGCTTTTTCTGAAATTTGCTCTTTCTTCTATGGAATTGTAGAAATAAAATTTGAGTGACATTTAGTTTGGAACAGATGCCAATATACTCTGCATCTGATCAGGATCCAAACTGTTTTCAAATGTTAGTGCAATCAGGTCAAGGCACTGAGGGGGTTAATATTATTCTATGAAAGTAAAATCCAGATTGGAATTAACTTGTATTTCATCAATCCTTATGGCCATTGAAAAAAAGGGCCCGTACGAAAATATTAAGCGGAATACGCCTGGAACTTAGACGGAATACTCCCGGAAAATGGCAAAATATCAGATTTTCCTACTCGGAGGACGTAATTTATAGCAAGTATAGTATTGATCATTGCGTGGTGTGTCATTTTTCAGTTCTTTCATCCTGGCAGGTTTCTTTTTTTATAGCTTTTGCATCAATAAGATCTACATCATATTTGGTAAAATACTTCCATACCAAAATTCATAATTATTTAGTTTGGATGGCAGTTAATTGCTACTTTTTGACATATCTTTGATAGAATTATAATAATGCCCCTTGCGGAACAATTACTGTCGGCGTCAAAATTCCTGTAAGTCTCTCTAAGCAGAATAAGGGTCAAAACAAATTATTATCACCATAGGGAAGAATGATTTGATACAAACAGTATCTGATTTATAGGTATATTTTTAGCTAGTTTCAGATTATGATCTGTGGATGTGACAAATTAATTTGAATAATTCATCTGACACCAGTACTGTGTCAGGGCTGTCATTTATCCAGATTTTTCCGAAATCTTTGGATTTTTTTCCTAGCAGAGTGTAGCTTAAAGCAGGATGAAAGTAAAGCAGAATGTGCCTTAAGGCACATTCTGCTTTACTTTCAACCTGCTTTAAGTAATCAAGTATGTTAGGAAAATAATTCCAATTTATACAGTTATGAATATGTATGATGAGAAATATTTTATATAACTCTGGAGAGGTCACTTACATAGGCAATGCCTGTTGTCCAATCCATTTCATTATGTGAATAAAATATTGTTTAAAGCAGGCTGAAAGTAAAGCAGAATGTGCCTTAAGGCGCATTCTGCTTTACTTTTAACCTGCTTTAAGTGGTCACCTATTTTCAAAACTAGAATAAGTCTATGGGGCAAGGGGTTAAAGGACATTTGGCAGTAGAAGGGTTAACTGTGTATTAATAATTAATATGATTTAATTAGAATTAGAGTTCATTGTTACTAGGTAATGATCTGTTGATATGAAATTACAGCCAGTGATGGGTGGATATCTGAGTGGTGATCTGTATAGGGAATACACCCAGTCACTGATTATCAGTCATTTTAGAATGATCTTGACTTGTCCTATCCAGTATTAGAATTGGCTTTGTAGTAATGTTGTTGTTGTATCTAATGAAGTTTCTTGTCCCTCCAGGCATAAATTTAAACTATGAGTAATATCTCATGTCCCTTGCCTCTATGGTCATCAATGGCCCATATCGGTTGGGACTAATTTGGGATTAATTTCCAGGTGTTTAATGATATGTGTAATCCCATATCCCTTATGCCAATGGTCGTTAATGGCCCACTTTGGTCGGGATGTAATATTTGAATTGAACATTAAAATCCACTATCTATTATCACTGTTAGATTATCAATAATTTAGTATTACATGTATTTCATTCCATGAAGAAAGAGCAAAAGTGAAACTTAATGGGCCTGCTTTTTTCCATTTGACCATTTGAGTGGAGTCAAATGTTAACTATCAGTTTCAAGGTTAAGTTCAATTTTAATGTTAAGTTTTCATTTTAATCCATTATCCCATAAATATGCCTTGTTATGCCTTTAATTTATTCCTCCACAAAACTAAATAGCTCCACTTTTACAGTCATATATGACATAATGCACCATAAGAAATATTTTCTTATAAAGCAGGCTGAAAGTAAAGCAGATTGTCCTTAAGGTGCATTCTGCTTTACTTTCATCCTGCTATAAGAGGCCACCTGCCTCCATCATTAGAAACACCTGGCTATGGGGTAAAGGGTTAACAATATTTTTCATTGCAATACCCAGCCCACGCATGTACACATTTTGTTGAGGTGAGACCTCTGATTCTGCAGGATTCTTGTATGATACTGAGGTTAATATTTCTGTTGGTTCCAGGTGCTGGCAAGACATACACAATGCTGGGTACCGATGATGACCCAGGCATCATGGCTCGGACCCTGAATGACCTGTTTGTCTCCATGGAGCAGACCAGTGAGGCCATGAAGTACAAGGTCACACTGTCATACCTAGAGGTAAGCAATTGTATGCTGGGTAATATTTGGTGGCCATTTTAAAATGTCGTCTGCAGCGGGTATAACTCAAATATTTGCAAAAGATTTTTGCAGTTTCTGATAGAGTTTTGACTTAGCTGCAAACAGTTTTGATCTCAGATCAGGCCCCACAATGTGGGGCCTGATCTGAGATCAAAACTGTTTGCCTAAGAGGTACACCTAAAAGTGTATCCCCCATAAAATGTGTTAACCCATTACCCCATAAATACATTTTATGCCTTTAGATTATTCCTCCACTGAAGAAAATAGTTCCACTTTATACATTCATGACAATATGCATCATAAAGAATATTTTATATATCCTAGCAAATGGTTGCTTAAAGCAGTAACATGAATATTTCCCCTTGGCATCTGCAGTACATAAGCACTCTTGTAGATGAGAAGCCATTATTCTTTTCCAATAAATATGTTTCTGCTGCAACAGTGATGTCCTTTGCAAAGAGTTTGGAGCCTGATCAGACACCGGGTAACCCGGCATCTGATCAGGCTCCAAACTCTTTGCCACTCAGATGAAACTTAATTGGTAGAATTTACAGAATGATAATAAGATATGTTATTTTCTATATTTTCATTTTGTTTGCATTTACAATGGGACTGTGATATCTTGAACTAGCTTAATTCGAATCATCCAATTTGTCTACACATGAATTGCATTATTTCATGCTCAGTTAATTAAGTCGAACATACCTGTATTTCAAAGTTAAAACGTCGCTTAGCCACGTTTTAACTTTGAAATATGGGTTTGTTCGACCTAACCGAGTTCAAGATTATGAAGTTCAACTTTATATGATTTTCAGCAGAATTGGCCACTGTGTCATATTGGCAGTAAGCTGTTTGAGCCTGTCACTTATAGTGTTTACCTGTCGTTTTCAGATTTATAATGAGATGATCAGAGACCTGTTGAACCCTAGCTCAGGTATCTTAGATCTCAGAGAAGATTCCAAAGGTGGCACTCAGGTCGCAGGGCTCACGGAGGTCAAAGCAAGGTCAACAGACGAGGTAAATATATTGATCTGTCCTGTCCCATTTTTAGAACAATTACATTTTCAATTAGAAAAAAACTCATTTAAAGTTATAGCTGATGCTTGATAATACTGGCCACAGGGTGTTCTAAAGTACAAGATATTTTTGGAAAGGTCATGAGACTTTAACCCAATACCACAGAGCCTGTTTCTAGTTTTGAAGACAGGTGACCACGTAAAGCAGGTTGAAAGTAAAGCAGAATGTGCCTCAAAGCACAATCTGCTAGGATATAGAAACTATTTCTTATGGAACATATTCAAGATCTATAAATTTTAAATATTTTCTCTTCAAATGAGGAATAAATTAAAGGCATAAAAAGGCATATTTATGGGGTAATGGGTTGAAGCAGGTTGAAAGTATTGCAGAATGCTTTATTTTCAGCATTATCTAAGCTACAATCTGCTAGGATATAGGAAATATTTCTTGAGGAGCTTATTCAAGACTTTTAGTTGAATTATTTTTGATAAAAGAATAAATTCATGGCGTCAAAAGGTGTATTTATGAAGAAGTAATGGGTTAAACCGCATGTCTCTTCAACATAACATGACTTTTCACTTGGCCTTGATCCTATCTATATTTGCGCTTTTAAGTCAATAATAGTTTTGACTTTTGAATAGCTAAAGATAGTTTAATATATTGATAATATTTTCTTCCAAAGGTTAGAAAGGTTCAAAAGGTTAAATTATAAGCTCTTATGGTGCTCACCATGCCTTAATGGTATTTTCAAACACAAGGATCTAGGGGTCTTACAAATATTTGCCCAAACTGTCTGTCATATGAAATGTTTGTCTGCAAGAATATAATGTAGACAACAAACTAAGTTACATAATTTCATTCAATATCATTTTTAGCAGACAACTATTTCTGCAATTAAATCAAGTTTTTTTGTATTCAAATGGTTAATGGATAAGACAACAATTAACCCTTTAATTGAAGACACACATGGGGGCATTAAGATACTTGACAGGTGTTATCTAAATGCAGGATAACTATAATTCAGAAAGGTCCTTAAAAATTTAGGAGCTTAGCTTTCTGCATTATTATTGTCCTGCATTAAGCAGTCACTTGTGTTTGGATGTCCTTAAATGAGTAGGACTGTTTTACACAATTTATAGCAGTATGCAGAGCTCCAGATAAGGGGAGTATTTCAAAAACTGAAATCTTTATTTCTGCATTTAAACCCTATGGTGCTACTACTCACTATATAATCGTCTCTTCGAGACGATTCTAATGAGTAGTTACACCATAGGATTTGGTGCTGAAATGTGTGAAAAAAATGTTTGATTTGTTTACTCCCTGTAATCTCAGGAGCCCTGAGTATGGATAGGCAGGGGTCATGCCCTGATTGCTTTTTATATGATAAGACAAACATCTCTCAACACAACAACAGATTGTGACCGATTGACCCTCTGACATTATACTTAGAAAAGGTGTTGTAAACGAAATAATACATGAGCTAACCCTTACACTGCTGACTTTCCGAATAAACTCTTCCATTTTTTTAACCCTTTCAACCCTAAATATATCTTGTGGGTATTTTATAATCCGGCCGGCCCTTTGAACACTTCTAGTATATACATTTTGAACCAGTCTACTATTGTCTTTTTGTTATGAAAACAAAACCCGATCAAAATATCAAACAGTGCAGACCCTGATCAGAGGGCTCCTATTGGAGCCCTCTGATCAAGGTCTACACTGTTTGCAAATGTAATCAGTAATTTCTACAGATGGCTGTAGGGTTGAAAGGGTTAATAACTGCCTGATAGAAATATTTAGAATTATGGCAAATAGTGCAAAGCCTGATCAGAGGGCTCTTTCCCTGGGTCCAAGCTAGGTTATAAAGAGCTCGATCGGAGTCTGAATTAGTTCTCAAGCATTTAAGCTCAAATCTGACCCATCAAATACTTGAGAACGTCCTCAGACTCAACTCAACTTTCTTTAAACTTTGAGCCTGATGTCCACACAGGAAGAATAAGCCATAGCTTGTACTGCTGCTCTGAAGAATGGCAGCTCATAATTGTGTCTGTCTGCTTTGATTCTAAAATTTGCAGATATACAATCTTAATTCAAGTGACAAACAGTTGATCCTGATCAGATGCTGATGTATTCTGTTTTTGATCAGGAGTCAAACTTTTGCAAATCTCACATTAGCCTCACAAACTGCAACAATGTTTGATACATGTATGTATATACATGCACCTGTGCCTCGTTGCTATGGAAATATATAGACAAACAAAGCTAATTAAATCCATGTTACTCATGATGACCTTTCAAAAATAGACATAATTTCTACAAAATATGACAAACTCAGAGCATCATTCTAAAGGTAGTATTTCAAATTCTGGAGAATTTCTTATTTATAATTCATAAATTTTCTCTGCCAAATCCTATGGTTTGACTTAGCTAAGCACAATTAATGCTTAGGTTAGAGGTTAGAAAGAGAAATTTCATCACTGAATTAAAGTGTAGACCCTGATCAGAGCCCCTCTAATTCAGGGCATTCAGTGTTTGTCATTTCGGGGTAAATTGTGAAAAGCAATTCTAAATTTGCTGAAAAATGGACTAGACTTATATTTGAAAAATGGATTTGCCCATTTGAAGTTTTCAGGAGTGCATGAAGGAGTAATAGCAATATTGAATTGCAGCAGAAAACTAATTATGTCTGTAAATTCTTCCCTGGAACTCTGAAACAAGATTTTCAAAGCAGACATTTATTTCAGACATTTAACTTTCCTGCACTCTTGTTTATGGCTATAAATAAGATTAATAGGCCATGTGGGTATAAATAAACGATGTCTTAAATAGTGTCTGTCTTTAACCCATTGTATGCTGGGTAATATTTGGTGGCCATTTTAAAATGTCGTCTGCAGCAGGTATAACTCAAATATTTGCAAAAGATTTTATCAGTTTCTGATAGAATATTAACTTTGCTGGAAACAGTTTTGATCTCAGATCAGGCCCCAATGTGGGGCCTGATCTGAGATTAAAACTGTTTGCCTAGAGGTACACCTAAACATGTATCCCACATAAAATGGGTTAATTGCAACAGCTTCTGTTTGAACCCTTACAATGCTGAATTCACAAATGGACTGGTCCATATTGTAATACATGACCAGTTGACATTGACTTTTTAGGGGTTTGTCTTAAAAATATTGAAGATTACAAGTATGCTTGACAAACAGTGTAGATCCAGATCAGAGGGCTCCTGAAGGGTCTACACTGTTTTCAAATGATATAGTATACTCAGTCTCAGAGACATGGTTTCACTGTAAAGTTGTCTGTTACTGTCTGAACCCATCATGCCTTAAGTATGCCTTTTTATGCCTTTAGTTTGTTCCTCATATGAAGAAAATAGTTCCACTTTATACAGTTGTAAATATATGTACGGTAAGGAATATTTTCTATGATTATCCTATCAGATGATACCTTAAAGCAGGCTGAAAGCAAAGCAGAATGCGCCTTTAAAGATGCATTATTTTTTACTTTCAACCTGCTTTAAGTGACCAGCTGTCTTTAAAGAAACTATATATACGTATACTGGGTTTAAATAATAAAAAAAACCCTAAATTTTTATTTTCAAATCTGAGCCAGAGTGACAAACAGTTTGGATCCAGATGAGATGCCAAATTATGCGGTGTCTCATCTGGGTCCAAACTGTTTGCAAAGGTATTCATGGTTTCGCCTCTAGCTTGCAAATAGTCGAATACAAGGGTTATCACAAATCTTTGTTCTAGTCTACTGCCATCTATTTGTAGGGTGTACTTTATGATGGTCATAATACAATCTGACTTGTATTTAGCAGCCACTTAATAGAAGACCCATGTGCAGTATTTAACAAATGTGGCTGCTTAATGCAGGATAAAAATAATGCAGAAAGCTCCTACAGGAGCTTTCTGCATTATTTTTATCCTGCATTAAGTAGTCACTTGTCTTAACATGTCTCCATATTTCTTCAATGATTGGTCAATGGTCACTGAATACAAGCATGACTGTTTGTCAACAGATATATAAAGCTGTACTATTTTAGGAACAAGCAGGAGATATGTATATACTGATCTTTACTGATAAGTATAGTCCTTCTATTTTTGTTCCATTTATAAATTCTAAATGTATACAATAAAAAAAGAACATTTATTCAGCCTTTGCCTGTCAAAACAGTTTACAACAAAGACATCCAAGTTTACCCTTTCCCCCATAGAAAGCCTTTTAGCGCATATAATTTATTTCTCCACTGAACTAAATAGTTCTGATTCAAATCGTCATGAACATGTACCATAAGAAATATTTTTCTAGATTCTAGCAGATAGCAGATGGTAGCTTCAAGCAGGCCTAAAGTAAAGCAGAATCCACTTTAAGACTCATTCTGCTTTACGTTCAACCTGCTTTAAGTGGTCACCTATCTTCAAAACTAGAACAGGCTTTGGGGTAAAGGGTTAAAATCCTATCAAGCCGTTGAACATTGAAAAAGACATCTTCTCAATAATAGCTCTTGTTGAAGTTCTTTAGTTTTCTTTTCTTAGCTATATTTGTATATAGATTTTTATGTCATTTAAATTTTTATACATGAATAGAACAGTACAGCTAACTGTATCTACTAATAGGGTTGAATCTGGATCAAATCTGTTTGCAAATCTGGTTTTAAGTAGGCATTTCTGAAATCAATTGGGTTAATCCAAGGGTGAGCTGATTTCAAGTCAAAATTACAGTAGTACCTCTCTATTACGACCACTAAACGAAGGCTATTTTCTATATAAAAGACAGGTGACAGCTTAAAGCAATGTAAAAGTGAAACAGAAAGCTCCTATAGGAGCTTTCTGTTTCCCTTTCACATTACTTTAAGCAGTCACCTGTCTTAAACGACTTATAATTGGCACAGCTTAGTGGTCGTAATAGAGAGGTTCTACTGTATATTTACTAATGCTGAACCCTTACAATGCTGATTTTTTTAATCCAATGATGATGATGATGATACATCATTATCTTGGTCTAGACTGTTCTCAGAATGGCTTAATATAGGCTTATAGCAAGAGAAAGGTTAAGATTAACCCATTCCCCCATAAAAGTGCCTTTTAACACGTTTAGTTTATAATCCTCCACTGAATAAAATGGTTCCAATTTAAACAGTCATAAACATGTACCAAAAAAAGATTTGTTATGCCATAGCGGATGGTAGCTTAAAGCAGGCTAAAAGTAAAGCAGAATGTGCTGAAAGGCACATTCTGCTTTACTTTCAAACTGCTTTTAGTACTCACCTAGCTGTCTTCAAAACTAGAAACAGACTATGGGGTAAAGGTTTAAAGAGATAATGTATATCTTTAGACAGGGTGGATCTGTATTTGTTGAGATTATGTCAAAGTTTACTGCAAAATTTACTGTCAGATTGACTGTCATGTTTACCATCAAGTTCTCAGCAAGATTTACTGACAGTTTTACCAGCAAGCCTAATGTCAATTTAAGTGCCATATTTACTATTAAGTTTACTACAATGTTTATTCAACGCTTTTAAATTGAGTATTAAATGTAAGATAATAGAGCCTTTAACTCTTTCAACACCATGGACCTGTTTAAAATATACTCAAGCATTACATTTGCAAACAGTGTAGACCTAGATCAGAGGGCTCCTATACAAACCCTCTGATCAGGGTCTAGTGGTCTACACTGTTTGATAAATTAGACCAGTATTTATCAAACTGCCCATATTTGCAAGTAGACTGGTTCATGTTTTTGGTAATCAAAATGATCCATAAGGGAACATGATAATCCACAAGAGTTACTTAGTGTTGAAAGAGTTAAAGAGATCATGTATTCAGAGATCACTCAATAGAAAGTCCCACGAAATACCTGTCATACACTTGGCTGCTTAATGCAGAAAGAGTGATATAAAAGCAATCTGCAATATATTATCCTGCAGTCATCTATCTATAAAGCTCATCATACAAATTTAACCCATTACCCCATGAATACCCCTTTTTACGCCTTTAATTTATTCCTTCACTGTAGAAAATAGTTCCAATTTATACAGTTATGAATATGATTGTATAACAAGAAATATTTGCTATATACTAGCAGTTGGAAGCTTAAAGCAGGCTGAAAGTAAAGCAGAATGCGCCTCAAGGCGCATTCTGCTTTACTTTCAACCTGCTTTAAGTGGTCACCTATCTTCAAAACTAGAAATAGGCCATGGGGTAATGGGTTAATGTGTATTTGCAAGACATTAGACAATATTAAGTCAGGATTTACTGTATTTGGTCCAAATCTTCTGAAGTCTGTTTGCATGAAAGTCAGTAATGGTATCCCATTTTTATGACCGTTGCACTCTGAAAATATAATATGATGGGATTTTGTATTTTATTGCCCCATACAGAGTAGTAAAAAAAACTATTTCTGCTTTGTTCTGGTTTGAAGAACAAGAGTTGTACTTATATACTCAACCCAATACCCCATAGCCTGTTTCTATATAGTTCTGCAGATAGTTGACCACTTATAGAAGGTTGAAAGTAAAGCAGAGTGAACCCTAATTAGCATTCTGCTTTATTACTTCAACCTGCATGCAAGCAGAGCTCCAGATAAAGGGGGTATTTCAAAAACTAAAATCTTTATTTCTACATTAAACCCTATGGTGTCACTACTCATTAGAATCGTCTCGAAGAGACGATTCTAATGAGTAGTAACACCAAAGGATTTGGTGCTGAAATAAGTGAGAAAATATTTGATTTGTTCAGTTTACCCCTTCTTATCTGGAGCCCTGATGCAAGGATATAGAAAATGTTTCTACTGGTAAATATTCATGTGTTAAATCATATTCATATTCTGTGTTAAATGTTGAACTGTTTCCTTTAATGGTGAAAAACATTAAAGGAGTAAAAAGGCATATTTATGGGGTAATGGATTAATACCTTATCATGCTCACAAATTATCTCTCTCATCATGTTATCTATATCAGTCACCTTTATCAATAGTGTGTCCTTATCAGAGGCAGTTTACAGATCATCTGATCTGGATCCAAACTGTTTTTCAAATGTCAACTAAGTCTTGCTTAGCACAAAATATTAAGTCTTTAACCAATTTGTTCTTTAAGCATAAAGGTTAAAAGTGCAGAGCACCAGATAAGGGTAGTTTTTCAAAAACTAAAATCTTTATTTCTGAATTAAACCCTATGGTGTCACTACTCATTAGAATCGTCTCTTCAAGACGATTCTAATGAGAAGTAACACCATAGGATTTGGTGCTAAAAATAGTGAGAAAATGTGGGATTTGTTGAAAAAACTACCTCTTATCTGGAGCCCTGAAAGTGCATTTCTATTTCTGTACAGATAATGAGGCTGTTAATGCAAGGCAATAAGGAGAGGACACAGGAACCGACCGCTGCAAACGCTACATCATCACGATCTCATGCCGTGCTTCAGGTCACGGTCCGTCAGCAGGACCGTGTTAAAAATACAATGCAGGAAGTGAGAATGGGCAAACTGTTTCTGATCGACCTGGCTGGATCAGAGCGAGCAGCCAATACCCATAACCGTGGCAAGCGAATGGTTGAGGGGGCACACATCAATAGATCCTTGCTGGCTCTCGGCAACTGTATAAATGCTCTAAGTAAGTTATAGTCTAATTTATTGCATTGAACCCTATTGACATTATCTTTTATAAACTAATGAACCAGTGAGGAGTACACTTGACCAATGCAAACAGAATGAATGAATGAATGAATGGTGTTTTACAGCCCATTGACACGAAAAGGTCATTTAGAGCCGAATAAATAATGGGAATATCAAATTTAAAACAATATATATCAACTACTAGATTACATCAATGTCAGTCCCGATCAACGGGCCAATGCAAACATTGTAGACCCAGATCAGTAGCCCTCTGATCAGGGTCTGCACTGTTTGTTACTTTGTAATACATTATAAAAGCATCCCTAAATAGTCAAATAAAATTTAAATTTCAGGGGTGATTGAATGAGTTAAAAGCTAGCTGTATGAAATGTATGAAAACTTTCCCTTTGCTCTATATCAAGACGGGATAACTCGAGGACAATGAAAATTAATGCATTTCTATGATATGGTGTTTTTATGTGGGAAAATATATGGGTTAAATAGTGCAAATTAAATGAGATATTAATGCACCAGACCTTTTTTCAGAACACATTGGGGAAAACAATACAATTGAAAGAAACATGGCACATGCCATACACCAAGATCAATCTTATGACACATTAAAAATTATGCTGGTGGCATTAACAAATGATAAGTCTAGTCAGATATATTGGCAATGGAATTCTTTTCTTTTCATTGTCTGACAACATTGAAAAGATACAGAGATAGACACCTCTGTTTTCAACATACAGTAATAAGTGTGCAAAGCAGCCACTCTTTGAAAAAACAGAGGATATTGAGAGTCAGCTAACTTTTAAGACACTACAGCTTTGAAACGGTGATAACTTTTGCAAGCAATTTGGTTCATGATGAGATGATGCATCATGCTGGGTCTCATCTGGATATAAACTGTTTGAAGATAAATTTTGAAAATTCCAGCAGACGACATTAACATGATTGTTGCAGATTTACCAGATTGCAAAGATTTAATTTTTGTACTTTTTGAACCTTTTTGAAGTGGTTACTTCATGGCACTGTTTGCAAAGTCAGTTGTCTCTGTTACTTAAATATCCTTTAAACTATTTCAACACTAAGTAACTCTTGTGGGTTATAAAATTCCTTTTTGAATATTTTTAGTTACCAAAACATGAACTAGTCTACTTGGAATTCTGGGTAGTTTAATGAATACTGGACTAAATTAGCAAACAGTGTAAACACAGATCAGAGGGCTTGTATCTGATCTTGGTCTACACTGTTTGAAAATGTAATTAGTATATTCTAAGTAGGTCTATGGTGTTGAAACGGTTATTAACTACATGTATATGAAACTAATCTCATGAATTTTTAAGTAAGGCAGGAAGAGTCTGTTTTATAATTACTGTAGACTGCACCTTGTTTGGAGTTCAATGTGTATAGTAATTGATTGTTTAGATAAAAACAATAGCAGCAACAATAACAACATTAATAATAGAGCAATCTTAAAAAGAATGTACAGTAATAATAAAAATAGTATCAAACCAACAGCATTAACAAGGACATTCAATATCATTGGTAAATGATAATTTTCATGATTGAAATTAAAAATTATATAATGATAAGTATAATATGATGATTATAATTACAATAATATTAATATTAATGTGATCCAGGTCACCACCCTTTGCACAGCATGTATATACAGTCATGTACTAAGTCCCTGCATGGTATCATAAACTGGTTGTAGAACACCAACAATATAGATTCTGTTTTATCTTCAACAGCTTGACTCTCAACAAGTTTACTAATATTAATGTGATCCAAGTTGACACCCTTTGCAAAGCATGTATAAGCATGTAATTATATACATTTCTCACATAACTATACCCCTGTTTTTCTATAGCGAACAACGATTACAAATATCCTTGTATCCAACATGAGTGAGATCAATTTGATGACGTCACTCTAACGTCTAACGTCATTATTTATAAAGGCGTTATTATGTCACTGGGATTAAAAAAAAGCCTATTGCTTAAAAAAAAACTTGAAATCGTTTGTTATGTGAGAAAAAGAATCTGTCACTCGTCGATGTTTAAGACAACTTGATCTCAAACTCGTCTAGGATAGAAAAGATAAGCTCAACAAGGCTGGCTTAATAACATTTCAATTTTAGACTCATTTGAGATATTTTAGCTTGTCTTAAACATCTACTCATGACAGATCCTATATGTACTAAGTCCCTGCACGACAAGGGTTAAAATCTAGGAAACTAAGACCAATGTGATTATTTGGAAAAGACATTTTTTCTGAAGTCATTGACATCTTTCATATACTCAGAAGAGTATCATAAACTGGTTGTTAACCCCTACTTCTAGAACGCCAATGATATAGATTCTGTTTTATCTTCAACAGCTTAGCTCTCAACAAGTTTACTAATATTAATGTGATCCACGTTGACACCCTTTGCGAAGCATGTATATATACATCTCTCACATAAGTACCCCTGTTTTTCTATAGCGAACAATGATTACAAATATCCTTGTATCCAACATGTGATGACGTCACTCTAAGGTCTAACGTCATTATTTATAAAGGCGTTATTACGTCACTGGGATTCCAAAAAAAAGCCTATTGCTTAAAGAAAACAACCTTGAAATCGTTAGTTATGTGAGAAAGAGAATCTGTCACTCGTCGATGTTTAAGACAAGTTGATCTCAAACTCGTCTAGAATAGAAAAGATATTAAGCTCACCAAGGCTCGCTATAATAATAACATTTCAATTTTAGACTTGTTTGAGATCAGCTTGTCTTAAACATCGACTCATGACAGATCCTATATGTACTAAGTCCCTGCATGACAAAGGTTAAAATCTAGGAAACTTAAAGACCCATGTGACTACGGTATTTGGCAAAGACGATTTTTCTGAAATCATTGACATCTTTCAGGGCTCCAGATAAGAGGGAGTAAACTGAACAAATCCAGCATTTTTTCACTCATTTCAGCATCAAATCCTATTGTGTTACTACTCATTAGAATCGTCTCTTCGAGACGATTCTAATGAGTAGTGACACTATAGGGTTTAATCCAGAAATAAAGATTTTAGTTTTTGAAATACTCCCCTTATCTGGAGCCCTGATCTTTCCTTTGCTCAGAAGAGTATCATAAACTGGTTCTTCGTTAACCCCTACTTCTAGAATGCCAACAATATAGATTCTGTTTTATCTTCAACAGCTTAGCTCTCAACAAGTTTACTCTTTGGCTATTGGATACACAATTCCAAAGTGTTTTATTTGTCTCTTTATTTGTCCTGAAACTGACAGCAAATATTTGTCTTGGCCCACCACGTGTTTGTTCATTTCATTTTGAAATCTTGTACAATCAAACGGATTTCATTGCATGAATGTAGATCGATAGTTGCTGATTTTGTTGGACTATAGTCGTAAAACAAAGGAGGGGTTGTTTTGCTGCAAAAATTATGAGTAGACCGCAAAGTCAATACAAGCAAAAGCTGTTTTAGCCCGTTCAACCCTAAATTTCTCTTGTGGGTATTTAGTATCCTTTTGGACTCTTCTAGTACAGATATTCTGAAACATTCTACTGCTGCATTTTTTGTATGACAACAAATTCCAATGAAAAAATCTTACAGTGCAGACCCTGATCAGGGGGCTCATATAGGAGCTCTCTGATCCGGGTCTACACGGTTTGCATATGTAATCAGTAATTTCTACAGAGAGCTGTAGGGTTGAAAGGGTTAGAGTTTCATGTTTCAATGTTTAGTGAAATGGTCGATATATTAACATTATCAGGGCTCCAGATAAGGGGAGTATTTCAAAAACTTAAATCTTTATATAGATCTGCATTAAACCCTATGGTGTCACAACTCATTAGAATCATCTCTTCGAGACGATTCTAATGAGTAGTAACACCATAGGATTTGGTGATTTCAGGAAGGAGAAAATGCTAGATTTGCTCAGTTTACTCCCTCTTATCTGGAGTCCTTATTATATTAAACTCAGTGGATTACTACTTATGCCTACTAATGCCTTGATTCTAGCAAAGAAATTATATAAGCATACAGTGAAGACCAAAATCTTTTCAAAATGAGGGAAAAGTGTCTATGATATTTGCTATTTTATGCCCCCTGTAGTTTTAAGCAGGGAAAATAACAGTATTAAACCCATGCTAAACATGCTAATGCTGATCAGGACGATTTCCTTTCTTTCAATATCATAAACTTGTCAGGTAGTTTGGTTCCTGATTAAATGCTGAGTTAACGGACTTTGCCTTAAATTTTTCAGACCCGCATTATTTTTGCCTTGTGATATGCCAAATCCTGGTGCAAATATAGTTTAAATCAGAAACCACTTGCCCGGACTTCGAGCAAGTAGGTTGAGGCAAAGACTGCTAGTAACTCTACATCTCATCTGGATCCAAACAGTTTGAAAAAGTCTGATATACACTCACAGCATGCAAAGGGTGGATTATTATAAATATGCCATGGGAAGAAATCAGATGGGTATTGATATATTGGGTCTGCACTAGAATTTAATGATCTCCTTTTGAAAGTTTAAATTAAACCTTTATTAAGCTGACAAATTGACTCTTCCATTTTCAAGGAATTTAACTGTTTACATCAATTATTGAGGGGTTGTCCCAAGAATATTTAAAAATAACGACAACAGTGAAGACCCTGATCAGAGGGCTCCTTCAGGAATCCTCTTGTCTGAGTCTACACTGTTTGTAAATGATGAAAATACCAATTTCCCCTCACAGTAAGGATTAATAATTAACGTTCATGCCTATAACTGTGATAGAAACATTAAAACTTCAAAGAAGTTAGAATAAAGATCATCTCTTGATATTACACACATTGTAATAATCAAATAAAAGATTCAATACTTTGATTATACAGTTGAAACTGGATACTACGAACTCGCTTAAACCAATCTATCCAGTATTTCTGTAGTTGAATTTTGATAAGTCAATCTTGTTTAAGTCGACATACCTGTATTTCAAAGTTAAAACGTGGCTAAGCCACGTTTTAAATTTGCAATATGGGTATGTTCGAATAAACGCGAGTTCGTAGAATCAAGTTTTTACTGTATCTATAAAAAAAAATGTGTATTTTATCCATATTCAAATCTCAGTCTTTAAGCAGTATCAGTATGAAACACCAATGCCATGCAGTATTATATAATTCAATTACGCCACACTATTAGTAACGAGGTCTCTATCAACTGATAATTGCTTAGTGTGTTTTGCATTAGAGCATTATGCCTTATTTTTGTCCTGTATTAAGCTGTCTATTGTCTTAAAGTATTCCTCTACAATTCCATCTGAGTCGTTGCCCTACACAGGTTTACAGCTGACTGTGCTCCCTCCCCAAAATGGCTCTCTGAACATATATTCCCTCCTTACAACAATGCTTGCCACTGTTTCCCAAACAAGACAATTATGTCTATTACCTTTCCATGGCTGCAATAACTTCTGCTTCAAATTGTGGTCTGCTGTATATCTCAAAGTCACATAATTGACATTTTGACAGAAAAAAATAATGACAAGTGACAAACAGCTTGAATCCAGATCAGACGACGTGTAACACGGCATCTGATCTGGATTCAAGCTGTTTCCAAATGTAAGCCAATTTCCCTCCCTATAACAACTCCTTCAAAACACCACGCATACTCTTTTATTCCCATTGGGT
Source organism: Gari tellinella (assembly GCA_922989275.2). Lineage (NCBI taxonomy): Eukaryota > Metazoa > Mollusca > Bivalvia > Cardiida > Psammobiidae > Gari > Gari tellinella. The sequence goes on along the minus strand of OV277856.1, from coordinate 25,641,644 downwards.
GTTGTTGTAGAGAGGGACCACTGTATCTCAAATGTAGCGCAGTGTCACCCTAATAGACTGCTGATAACAACTTTACTAAATTTTGCAACAGTTTGGATCCAGATCAGTTGCCATGTAATGCTGCATCTGATCAGGATCCAAACTGTTTGGCACTTGTGTTAATGTTTCTTTAGTCCAAATACCTTTGAGAAATGAATGCAGATGACAATTTAGAAACATTTTTAGACAATTTAGACAACATTTCCAATATTTTCTTCTTTGTTTCTCCACCAAAACCTATGGTGTGACTACTCACTTAAAAATAGTCTCTTTGAGATTCTAATGAGCAGTCACACCATAGGGTTTTGAAAAGACATAAGAAAGTTTGTATTCGTAGTACTCACCTTATTTGGAGCTCTCTGACTCCAGGTAATAAACTGTGTTTGAGTTGAGTCTGAGTTCGTTCTCCAGCATTTGATTGGTCAGATTTGAGCAAATGCTCAAATCTGACCAATCAAATGCTGGAGAATGAACTAAGACTCAACTGAAATGCTTTATAACCTTGGACCAGGATGATATTGCAACAGTGAAAGGGTTTATTCAATAGCATTACAATATGGGAATGCATGTCTTTGTGGCTGCATGCAGTCCATATTTCTATAGATAACCATTAACCTCCAAGCCAAAGTACATTAGCACTTACAAACAGTTTGGATCTAGATCAGATGCCAAGTAATTTGCTGCTGTAATGTCCAAGTAATTTGACAGAAGTTTTTCATGGTTTCTTCAATTAAGAATTTAAAATTTTAAAATTTTGCAGACGTCAAATCTTAAGCAGACAACATAATGCAAGATAAGGGTTTAACTTTAATTAAAAGAGAATCTGATATCAAACAGGTGAAGTTTTCCCTATTGATTGGTGTAGAAGCTTTGATGCCATTAAAATCAACTGAAACATCAGAAAACAATTTTCATCTCCCAGATAAAGCTAATTGTAAACAAGACAAAACAAAGATGCAGCACAGATTTTAATTAACTCTTTGCATGCTGGGTAACTTTTTCATCTGCAATAATTGTCGTCTGCTACTATTTGATAAATAGAATTTTGAAAATTTCTTTTCAAAACTGCCTTGTCAGAGCGTCAAACAGTTTGGATCCTGATGAGACGCCGCGTTATGCGGCGTCTCATCTGGATGCAAATTGTTTGCAAAGATTACATCACTTTGGGACATATCTGCTGCTAGCATGCAAAGCGCTTCACTGCTGTAACATTGCTGATTATAGATTGTCGTCTGCTTTATTTCTCAGAGTTATAATTTAGACATTTTGATGGAAGAAACATCAATATGATTGACAAAAAGTTTAGATCCTGATCAGACACAGATTTAAATTGGCTTCTGATGTTTGCAAAATTAATGTTGCTCAAGTCACACTCACCATTCTAAAGGTTAAGAGGAAATAAAGAGATGCATCTTTTGGTAATTAACTCTTTCGCTGCCAAATTAATCCTGAGATATTTACCTCTTCACCCTTTCATTGTTGTCTGCTTCAGTTTTGTTGTTTGCAAGATAGTTTCAAAGTATGATTCAATATAGTATGACTTAAAAACATATCTATATGAGTGTCAAACAGTTTTGATCCTGATCAGACGCCACGTTACGCGGCGTCTGATCAGGATCCAAACTGTTTGCAAAGTCGCCTTTAGGCATTGTTGGCATTGAAAGAGTTAATCTAAGTCTAGAATCTAACTGTTTCCCTGAAAGAATGTCATTTCACTGCTTTAGTAACCTACAATTTTAATTCTCAAAGAAATGCGCTTTCATGCTTGTAATTTAATTCTTTCCATGCTGGTGGCTTAACCATAATTATCTTTGCATATTCTACATGCTTCTCATCAAATTTGAAAATATTTATTTTGATATGAGAGAAATAGCAAACAGTAATTGTTGAAGATGATTATATTTAGCTTTTATAAATTTTATTTTGAAAAAAAAATAAAATATTTATTATATCCTAAGAAGAAGTATCCCAATTGTAACAAGAGTATCTTTTAAAAAGATATTTGGCGGAAATGCTGTGTAGATGGCTGTGGAAAACAAAGGGTACGAAATGGCCATAATTATATAAAGACCAAAAATATAGGGTATGAAATCACCAAATCTCAAAATTGTGGTTTCCGGTTAAACACAATGAACAAATAAGCATTTCTTATACTTCAAGTCCTAAGAAAAAATCTAGGATTTAATTTTAAGGATTGAAATAGGTTTATTTACTCTTAGATTCAGCTCAATGTATTCATCAGATATGGATCCTCGCATTAATAAAGCTATCACTGTATAGCTAGACATCAATATGTCATATCTTAAAAATAGAAACACTATGTCATGCATATCACTACCTAACGGCAGGGACACGTAAAATTTCTTGGTTATAAGTCACTAGCAGTAGCGGAAAGTCATATTTTTACTACTGGTACCGTTACATAGCAAATCGCTCCTTTGACAGTCTGTGTCTCTTGTTTTACAAATTTGTAAAAGTAAGTAGACCAGCCTGGCCGCGTAACCCAATCAGACTATCCGATTTTAAGCAGGTACCCGTATGCTTACATTTCTGGTCATTCACCATTGGTTGGGCCGTATATGGAATGTGTGCCCAATAAGAAACCATGCAGCTCCGCCGAAAAAAAGTCCAAGACCATAAACTAATGTATACAACCTTTTATATAATTTCAGCTGATAAGAATGGTAGAGGCTATGTGAACTATCGTGACAGCAAGCTGACGAGGCTCTTGAAGGATGCTCTCGGTGGGAACTGTAAAACTGTGATGATCGCTCATCTGTCTCCGGCCAGTATACACTTTGAGGAATCCAGAAATACTCTAGTCTATGCAGACAGAGCAAAGCATATAAAAACAAAGGTAACTTCTCAACAATGTATAGTAAATAGTTGTTTAGCAATAATTTGTTAACCCATTACCCCATAAGCCTGTTTCTAGTTTTGAAGAAAGTAGCCCACTTAAAGCATGTTGAAAGTAAAGCAGAATGTGCCTTTAGGCACATTCTGCTTTACTTACAGCCTGCTTTTAGCTATTATCTGCTAGAATATAGAAAATATTTCTTATGATCCTTATTTGTAATAGTATAAATTGGAACTATTTTCTTCAGTAGAGGAAAAAATTAAAGGCTTAAAAGCGTATTTGTCGGGTAATGGGTTAAAGAAGCATAAAGATCTCAATTGAGGTGTTTGCTAAATACTGTACAAAAGTAATGCAGGAAGGATCTTAATGCAGGACAAAGTGAATCCACAAAGCTGCTAAAAGAGCTTTCAGCATGGCTTTTGTCTGCTTTATATATATAGTTTCATCTTGCTAAATTTGTCCAGAGGCATTTATGTAGTTGAAAACTTGAAAGTTCCACATGCTTTAATAACCCTTTCCTCCACAAATATGCCTTTTGTACATCTTTTAGTTTCTTTACAGAGTATTGCTTAAAGCAGGTTGATTGTAAAGCAGAATTTTCCTTAAAAGCATTCTGTGTTCCTTTCAACATGCTTTAACTGGTCACCTGCCCTCAAAACTAGAAACTATGCATGCTATGAATAAGCTTCTATCTCTTTTTCTTTATCTGTCATAACATCTATGAATTCCTGAATGGGCTTAAGGATGACTTTTGATATATACGTATAATATATATTGTACTTTTATCACAGTCCTTAACCATGTTTGATTAACACCATGAATGCTAAATTTATATCATTTACTTAAAAATTATTGATTATAACTATTCTTAAATTCATGCATTTCTTTGTATTTTTCCAGAAATACAATTCCACTTGCAAACAGTTTGGATCCTGATCAGATGCCGCGTTAAGCGGCATCTGATCTGGATCCAAACAGTTTGCAAATCAGTTAGAGTCTTCTGTAACACTGTCAGGGATACAAGTCATTGAAATTTCATAACTCTGTTTGCAAAGCACTCCCATGGAATCTACAACAAATTGGCCTGAATAAACAGTCATCAATTTAACTGATTATTATCTGTTAGCATGCTGTGTGTACTATTAATCCTGTACCCTATAGCCAAAACAAAGTATGAATGTATGACAAACAGAGCAGACACTGATTAAAGGGTTCTTAACCATGATTTTCCCCCATAAAACCCCCTTTTTACGCCTTTAATTTATTCCTCCACTGAAGAAAATACTCTCCAATCTATACAGTGATGAATATGTTCCGTAAGAAATATTTTCTTTATCCTTGTAGATGGAAGCTTAAAGCAGGCTGAAAGTAAAGCAGAATGGGCCTTAAGGCATATTCTGCTATACTTTCAACCCGCTTTAAGTATTCATATGTCTTCAAAACTAGAATCAGTTTATGGGGCAATGGGTTAAAGGAGCCCACTGATCTTGGTCCTCATTACTTGTGATGGACAAGTATACTCTTGATAGGTAACATTATTTGTAAATGATGTCGTAAAGGTTGATTGGTTAACTCTTTGAACCCTAGTCAAGCATATATACGTCATTTGCAAACAGCATACCTTTGAAGAGTACACTTGTACTATGCAAACAGTGTAGACCCTGATCAGAGGGCTCCTTAAGGAGCCCTCTGATCGGGGTCTACACTGTTTTTCATTTTGACATATATTGTAACAGTCAACCCTAAAATGTCAAAAATGGACTAGACTAAATTGAAAATTAGAATTGTCCATTTGAGGTTTCAGGGAGGGGGGTTAATCCTTGACTCTGCACAAGTGCACCTTAGAACTTTTATTGCCACAACTCTGTGCTGATAACTAAATGCACTTGAATAAGAATAATATATTTGTTAGAAAAGGCTTATGAGGCTTATGTTGAGGAATCGGTAAAGACATAGAAATGCTCTTCCTGGGAAAGGGGTAATTGAATTGTTCTCAAATTTGCACTGTGTGTTCCAATCAAGATTGATAAATGATGCTGATTTAGACAAACCACCATGTTGAACTTTATGAAAATGAGTTGTTTGAAGTACTTGCTCCTGGGTTTGGCATGAAATCATAAAATAATGATCTTCATGCATATGACAAAAACCAGCAGTTTTTAATTTGTACCTATTATATCTGATAACTTGATTAGGGTGCAGTTTAGCTTTTTCTCAGCTACATGTGTATATTGACTCTTTTTATCAACAATGTAGACACAGATCAGGCATCTCCTGAAAGAGCTTTCAGATTAGGATGTGCACTGTTTTCATATTGGATTTGCTGGATATTTTCCTTATCTACTTAGCCAATGTAATAGTTCAAATGTATATTCATAGTTGTCAGAGTTTTATATAAAAATATTTAGTGGGAGAATTAAAGGGTTAGCATAAGTATAGAAGTAATTAAACATGTACAGTGCTTCATGAGCCTCTTAAAAAAGCCCCCTGATCAGGGTCTGCACTTATAGTTTTATTTTAATTTTTCTGAAATATTTTCTGAAAACAGCTGATAAAAACCATTGTTATCTTATCTTATTTTAATTTGCATTATTGCACATGAAAAGATCAGTATACAAGGGTTAATCTTAAGGCTGTGATACAGTAAAAACCCTCTATTATGATCACTTGAAAAAAGGCTTAAAAGATTAGGTTACAGCATAAAGCAAGGTAAATGTAAACAGAAAGCTCCTAAAAGGTCTTTCTGTTTTACTTTCTCCTTGCGTCAAGCAGACACCTGTCTTAAAGAGGCTCGCAACCGGATTTAGCATTAAAAATAGTAATTTGTAAATATATGTCAAATGCTGATATAAATGGGTAAGATTTAGTTTAGGATAATAAATTCTGTAAAAAAATGCATTTCAAAAAAAAAGAAAAGAAGAAACTCTGGTGGGATTCGAACCCGTGACCCTCCATGCGGAGACAAACATGAAAAATGAGGCAGCACCTTTACTACCTCGGCTACCAACGCTCTCTGTATATATGGTAGCGAATTAACATACTTCACTGGTAGCGATCGATAATACTTTATTCGGCTCAAGTTTATGTCTGAGCCCGTGTAGAGAAGCAACAACAACAACAATACCGTCAGCTGACGCTATTGAAAAACGATGGAAAATATCTAAAAAACTAAGAATCGGTGACGATTCTTGAGACTTTTTTTGGACTGATCATATTTTTTTAATGTCAGAAGCCAAATAATGCCACAAATTTGCTTTTATTTGAGTATTTTATTTTATTTTGACAAGTACACCATCCGGTTGCGAGTCCCTTTAAACTCCGGAAAATCAACACAAGTTAGTGGTCAAATAGAGAGGTTTTACTGTATATTGGCACAAACTGCATGAAATAAAAACTTTAGGCACTTTGTGATTTAACTCATGCCATCAAATATTGAAATTTCGCTGATCTAGGAGACTCATAACTCTAGACTGTCACTGTATAAAAATCAAAACAATATTTGTAGCTAGGCAATCCTTAACAGTTAAACATGTATTAAGCAAACAAGTTAAAAGATATTGAAGAGCGAATTTTTGAAGAATGTAGAAATTTAATGCAGCATGAAAGTAAAGCAGAAAGCTCTTTAGGAGCTTTCTGCATTACTTTCATTCTGCATTAAGCTTCCAATTTCTAAATTAATTAATAGTTAGTTTCTTTAAAGACTGGTTGCAGAAAGTTTTGTATTACTGTTTGTGTTTGTGACATGGTTGAGTGTTTCGGCCATAAATTTTGTATGACAATGCCACCTTCACGGTTGGCAGCATTAACATGGCAAACAGAAAGTCAATATATCCCTGGAAACATAACTGTTTTCCTATCAATTATTAACCTGTAGTGTCGCATGTCTCATTTGTCATATACCCCGGGTAGTTAATGTTTGTCCTCTGTATATCAAAAGTGCAGACCTTGAATTAACACTGTCATCCTTAGCCAACGGAGCAAAACACATGCTCACAATTCATACCATTTTAGTACTGTTTGTTTAACCTATTACCCCATAAATTTACCCTTTAACGCCTTTAACTTACTCCTCCCCTGAGGAAAATAGATCCACTTAAAATGCAGTCATTGATATATTGTACTATAAGAAATAGTTTCTAGATCCTAGTAGATGGTTGCTTGAATTAAGCAGGGTTAAAATAAAGCAGAATGTGCCTTTAGGCACATTCTGCTTTACTTTCACCCTGCTTTAAGTAGTCACCTGTCTTTAAAATTAGAATAGGCTATTTGGTAATGGGTTTACTCATTTACTCTATTAACTTAAAATGGACAATTCCAGTTTCCAATTAACCCTAGTCCATTGTTGACTCTTTAGGGTTACAGCTAGGACCGTCCTCTGTTCAGGGTTTATACTATTTGCCAAGGATAGGTTTATTCTTCCCTGAGGTCTATACTGTTTGTAAATAATGAGTATACCCATCCTGAATGTTCATTGGGTGAAACTTAGGAGATGGTTGCTTATAGTGGAGAAATTGTTAGTCTTTCTAAACACAAATGTCATCTCTAACAATTCTTGGTCTACACAGTTTTCAAAAAGTGTCAATAAAGGCCATACTAGCAGGAGAAAGGTTAAGTGCAGTTATATGTTATGCTTGAATAGGTGTCACAATATTAATTGCATTCTCTAAACATTCAACCCAATAGCAATTAAGAGTATACTTGTCATTATAACAAACACGTTGCCCATGCAAACAGTGTATAGACCCTGATCAGAGTGCTCCTATAGGAGCCCTCTGATCTGGGTCTACACTGTTTGTTATTTTGCAATATGTTGTTTAAATCAACCCTGAATAAGTTAAAAATGATTATACTTTAATTATAGGAATTGAACTGGAATTGTCTATTTGAAGTCTCTGGGGTAACTGAGTAATATAACACTAATTGTGCAGTATTGATAATAACTGAAGAGCAGTGAACATCATTAATCTTCTGCGTGACAACTATTGTCTACTTAATAATGCTCAATAATGTGCAAAAATTGTTCAATTTTCATTTGTTCCTGATTGATTGCAAATACATACATGTAACGCCAAACTGGTTTTATTCTTTCCTTGTTGAGTATTCTTTTATAATATTCAGCCGATGATGAACATTTATTAATACCATCAGAGCTTATAATAGTACATTGGTTACTAAAATAAAGAATATGGATTTTTTTCCCACAAGAAAGAGTGCAGACTTATAAAAAGTACAAAAAAGTACCAAGTTGTAGTCTACTTTCAGTCCGAATGACTGTTCTCTCCCCTGATCATTGAGCCATCTTGCCTACAATATTGAGCTCTGCTAACATATGGCCCGTAGGCAGCCACAGTACCGACTCAGTTGACCCTTCACAGGTACATATTTTTCCCTGGGTGGAGAGGAGCAAAATTTTCCCGGTACATATCTTGTTCAAGAACATTCCTGGACATCGTGGGGGATTCAGAAAAAATCTCCTAGTCAGGCTGCTGTTCCGGTGAGAGATCAAACTCACAACCCCTGGTACCGTAATCCAATGTGTTACCACTGGATGCTAAAGTCCAACACACCTGTATGTTTAACCCATTACCCCATAGCCTATTCCTAGTTTTGAAGATAGGTGATCACTTAAAACAGGTTGAAAGTAAAGCAGAATGCGCCTTAAGGCGCATTCTGCTTTACTTTCAGCCTGCTTTAAACTACCATCTGCTAGGATATAGAAAATATTTCTTATCATACCTATTTATTAATGTATAAAGTGGAACTATTTTCTTCAGTGGATGAATAAATTAGAGACGTAAAAGGCGTATTTATGGGGTAATGGGTTAATTGAAATTGATACTGGCAGTTGCTGCATTGGACAGTAGACTCATCAATTAGTGCCAGGATGGACATAAAATCTTATTGGTAACAAATACAACTTTCTTTCGAAATAAAGAACTGATTTTTTTTGCTACAGGTGAGGAGGAACGTCACAGATGTAGCTTTCCACATTGCTCAGTACACAAACATCATCCAGGAACTGCGAGAGGAGATCATGAGGCTCCGACACAAACTTCACGACAACGGTAACAGTGCAGGGCGCAAATCCAACATAGCCGACATACAGTCAGTGCAATGTAAGTTACCCCAGTATCAACTTTATTGACAATAATCTTTACCAAAGGCAACCTTAGTATAACAATTATAGATTGAAGCAAAAGGTGGAATCTTTTAAAATACATGTAATTGCTCTATGGCCGTTCTTATTGCAGACATATTAATTTGTTCTATAGTGTTCTTTCACATGTTACTGCTGAGGTAATTTCAAGTAGATATAAGATCAGAGAAGTTATGTGAGAAAAAATCTCTCAAAGCGGGGTTTTTGCTTTATCCTTTTTTAGGTACGGTAAAATCTCTCTAATATGACCACTTATAGAAGGCTAATGGATTATATAAAATACAGGTGACAGTTTAAAGCATGGTGACAATAAAACAGAAAGCTCCAAATGGAGCTTTCTGTTTTACTTTCACCTTGCTTTAAGCAGTCACTTGCCTTAACCCTTTGAACCCTAATCCCGCATATTGGCGTCTTTTAAAACAGTGTACATGTGAATAGTACTCTTGTCCTGTGCAAACAGTGAAGGCCCAGATCAGAGGGCTCCGAAAGGAGCCCTCTGATCAGGGTCTTCACAGTGTTTGTCAGTAATGCCAAAATTGACAAAAACAACTCTTAAAAGCCAGAAATGGACTAGACAAAAATCGAAACTGGAATTGTTCATTTAAAGTTTCAGGGAGGAAAGGGTTAAACACCAAATTATTAACAAATTCCAGTGGTCTTTATAGAGAGGTTTTACTGTAAACATCTTCTGAGCATGTTTTCTTGCTTGTTGCAGCGGAGGTAATGGAGGCAAAGCGTAATGCTGACCGAGCAGAGATGATCAAGTTGAAGGAACAGCTGCTCATCTCGTTCAAGGACCAGATGGAACTGAGGAAGAGCATGATGGAACTGAACAATGCTTCCATGGAGATCAGCCTCGAGACAAACAGAAACCAGATGCTTATCAGCGAGTAAGTTCCATGGTTAGACTCGTAACCCATTACCCCATAAATGAAGGTGCAGATGTAGGCATTACGTTTTAGGCCTGATTTCATCTGATCATCAATATCTTACTGGGTAGTATCATATTTCCTTCTTTGTAGTTTCGAGACATCTAGATATGCAGAATTAAGTTATTCAGGTTCCTGTCTTCACTCTTCCTAGCCCTGTAACACAAAGTGTTCAAAAAGTTAACCCTTAGCCCGCCAAATAAATTGTCGTCTGCTATATTTCTCGTCTGCTACAAGTTTCAAAGTGCTTCAAAGTTGCTCAACATTGCTGAAAATGTTGTCTGAGTGTCAAACAGCTTGGATCCGGATGAGACGCCGAGTAACTCATCCAGATCCAAGCTGTTTGCATATGGAGCTATAGTCGTGAGTGGCAGGCTAAGGGTTAACCCTTTCAACACCATGGACCTATTTAAAATAAACTCATTATATTTGCAAATAGTGTAGACCCTGTTTGATAATTTAAAGCAGTTTTCATTAAACTACTCAGAATTCCTAGTAGACTAGTACATGTTTTGGTAACTAAAATTGATTCACAAGGGAACATAATAATCCACAAGAGTTACTTATATTATGTATATAGTGTTAAAAAGTTGAACACAGTTTGAGATACAAGTAGGTGATTTGCATATCAGTACCATTCAGTGTTAGGTACTTAACTCTTAACATGCTAAGCGGCGGATATAATGTGCCACAGTGATTACCGTTACAAAGCAGTTTGGATCCAGCCGAGACGCCCCTTAATGTGGCATCTCATCAGGATCAAAACTGTTTGACACTCTCACTCTGTTTTGAAAAGAAATTTAGAAAATTCTATTTTAGAACAACTGTTGCAGACAACAATTTTTTCAGACAAAAAAAATACCCAACATGCAAAGAGCTAGAAAAGAGCTTTTTTGACGGTTTAATTATGTAAAGTGGCGAATAAAAAATTATCATTTTCTGAAAGACATTTGTTTTAGAAATTCAATAACTATGCAGGTGTAAGATCGTAAACTTTGTATTTATGGCTGAGCCGATAACTAGTGTATAATCCTTTGAATTCCGTAACATATAGTCTGCTGAACTCTAAGATTTACTCTAATTTAACTTTCATTTGCAACAAGCAATATCTTAAGTGTCAAAATACACAGGTAGCAGGAAAAAGGTTACAATCATATGGAGATATACAGGTTTTCAGCAGTCAACAATTTTGAGCTAGAAGTCAGTTTTTTTTCAGTATTCAAAGAGTGAAAACAGAATGACTGCTGGTACATTAGCTAATAAATTAACTCTTTCCTCCCTGAAACTTTAAATGAACAATTCCAGTTTCCATTTTAGTCTAGTTCATTTCTGACTTTTAAGGGTTGTTTTTGTCAATGTTGGCATTATAACAAACAGTGAAGACCCTGATCAGAGGGCTCCTTAAGGAGCCCTCTGATCTGGGTCTTCACTGTTTGCATAGGACAAGTGTACTATTCATATGTACACTGTTTGAAAAGAACGCCTATATGCGGGACTAGGGTTCAAAGGGTTAACAATATGACAAACAATGTAGACCTTTATCTGAATCCAACCAGCTGGCGTAACCCTTTACTCCACAGCATGTTTCTAGTTTTGAAGACAGATCATGATGACCACTAAGGAAGCAGGTTGAAAAGTAAAGCAGAATGTACCTTACCCTTTCCCCCATAGAAGCGCCTTTTAGCGCATTAAGTTTATTCCTTCACTGAAGAAAATAGTTCCAATTTATACAGTCATAAATATGTATCATACAAAATATTTTCTATATTCTAGCAGATGGTAGTTTAAAGCAGGCTGAAAGTAAAGCAGAATGCGCTTAAGGCGCATTCTGCTTTACTTTCAACCTGCTTTAAGTGGACACCTATATTCAATACTAGAAAGAGGCTATGTGGGAAAGGGTTAAAATAAACTGCCATCTGTTAGGGTATAGGAAATATTTCTTAGGATGCACACTTATTATTTTAAATGGAACTATTTGTCTTTCAGTGGAGGAATGAATTAAATGCATAAAATTGCTTACAGTATCTGTGGAGTAAATGGATAATATTTTGCTCTACTGGTTTTCTGTATCTATAGGTTTAACTTTTAACTTCCCTATGAAAATTGTCGTTTGCAATGATTCTCTGAGAATTGATTACACGATAATCTGCATTTTCTCTAGATAGTCTTAGAGTATAAATTATATCTTCAGAGTGTCAAACAGTTTGGATTCAGATGAGATGCCAAATTATTTGGCATCTCATCTGAATCCAAACTGTTTGCAACAGTTATTAAATTTGCCCCATAGCATCTACAAGATTAATAGATTTACAGGGAATTAAAATTGATTGAAAGTGTCTGATATCTCTTTGAATGCTAAGTAATTTGTCGTCTGCAACAATTGTTGCCTGCTGCTGTTCTAGAACTATAGGTATTTAAAAAAAATCAAATCAAGGTCAGAGTGTCAAACAGTTTGTATCCTGGTGAGACGCAGAGCTACTCGGTGTCTCATCTGGATCCAAACTGTTTGCAAAGGTAATCATAGTTTTGCTGCTAGCTTGCAAAGAGTTTATGGCATGATAGGGTTTAAGCTTTCATAATTACATTTTAATTGGCAAAATATGGATATCTGAGGTATTAGATATGCAATGATTTCTGGTAGATTAAAATCGTTAATGTCACTTGAAGGTAAAGATAAAAGGGCATTTAATATTATAATTTAGGACATTAAGGTTTGTGGTTTTAAAAAACTCAGTTTTTGTTAATCTAAATTTAATTCTCAGTTTTTGTTAATCTAAATTTAATTTAAGATGTATAAGTAAATTTAGTGTTTTTATTGTTTGTTGCATAAACCTTTACCCTGCTAAGTTGGAATGGATTCCATTGAGGGCTCCAGACAAGGGGAGCATTTCAAAAGTAAAATCCTGATTTCTGAATTAAACCCTATGGTGTGACTTCTCATTAGAATCGTCTCTTCGAGACAATTCTAATGAGTAGTCACACCATAGGATTTGAATATAAAAACTATTTCTTTTGATGTATACCGCTGACTGTATAGATTGGAACTGTTCTTTTCAGTGGAAAAATAAATAAGTTAAATGTCAATAAATGCATATCTATGGAGTAATGGATTAACCCTTATCATGCTGAGCTTTTCATATGGACTATATTTTATGTTTGAAAAATGACAAGTCTGTGTTAATTTTAGAGTGTTTTCTTTTAAATGTTTCAGAAAAATGAGAGTTAAACAAACAATGTGGACTTTGATCAGAGAGGTTCTTCAGAGATCAGGGTCTACACTGTTCCAAAAACAAATTTATATGGTTTCCAGCATAGAAAGAGTGAAATACCAAGTAGGATCTCTGTAGACAATATTCTGTATTGTTAATATTTAAATGCATTTTGTTTTGTATTTTATTTGTAGATGGGAGCTGGAGATAGCCAGAGCAAAGAAGGCAGATAATCCTGATAAGTCCCTGGAAACCCTAGTCAATGGTGAGAGCAAACACATTACCTCCCTTTACTGCTTGACTACTCTTCTTGAAATCTTGTCGTCTGCACAAATATCTCAAATTTAAATTTAAGCATTGTGACTATAGAAACATTGAAAAACATGCCATATTTAGATCCTGATCAGATGCTGAGTTTCTGCGTGGCTGATCTAGCTGGTCAAAAATGCAATTTTACTCAGGCTGAGACAGTGAAGGAATTGTTAAAAGTTTGACTTCTAGCTTTTCTTCTATCGTAAGAGATATTTTTTTTATCTTCAGTATTTATTGTTACAGTCAAACTTGTGTTTTTAACTCTTTGCATGCTGGGTAATTGTCTTCATTTGCAACAATTGTCCTCTGCTACTGATTCAAAAATAGAATTTTCAAGATTTCTTTCCAAGACAATCATGGTCTGAGTGTCAAACAGTTTGGATCCTGATGAGATGCTGTGTATCGCGTCGTCTCATCAGAATCCAAACTGTTTGCAAAGGTTATCATAGTTTCATCCCGAGCAGACTAAAAGTTGAGCAACCACTGACGGAAGAAATACACAAAATGTATTGCAATCTTTCAAGACAGGTGATTGCTTAAGTACTACAGGACAAAAGTAAATATCATACAGATCCTATAAGAAAACAATGCAGACCCTGATCAGACAGCTCCTTTCGGAGCTGTCTGATCTGGGTCTACACTGTTTTCAAAAAGCACCAATTTCGCCCAAATAGAATAATAAGGGTTAATCCAAAGATGTTTCTGTCGGCAAATCAATCTGAAACTGTCAGCCATTAAAAGATGGGCAATAACTATTATTGTCTTGCAGATTGATACCGAAAATTCTGACGCACTATTAGATTAGCCTATCCTTGTTTTCATCAAGATTATGAAGTGGTTCTAGTGGCACTTATTTTTTATGAATAATTTTATTTTTTATTTTTTTTCCCTCTCTGGATGAGTAATGGATATGTAGACAGTACTATCATTTTTTGAGGACTTTGTTTATTATATTTATTCTATTCAAGTATTTTTAACCCTTGGTGTGCTGAAATTTCAAATGAAATTCAGGGCTCCAGATAAAAGGGAGTAAAATGAACAAATTCAACATTTTCTCACTCATTTTAGCACCAAATCCTATGGTGTTACTACTCATTAGAAGAGATTATTCAAATGAGTAGTGACACATCATAGGGTTTCAAGCAGAAATAAAGATTTTATTTTTTTGAAATACTCCCCTTATCTAGAGCCTTGAAATTAATATGTTTTCTAACAATTAAATGACTGCTTAATATTGACTCTTGAGGCGTTTGTTGCCTTAGTATTACAAAGTATGACAGTATAGACCCAGATCAGAGGGCTCCTAACGGATCCCTCTGATCTGGGTCTACACTGTTGGCAAAGGATGGATATTACAGTTAATCTGGTTCCAGTTCTATAAGGGTTAATGATAAAATATAAATCTATAGATTGGAAACTACTTAGGTAATCTGTGATAGATATCATAGAACTTCTTCTTTGTTACAGCTTTGAGTGTAAAAAGTCAAACCTTAACAATGCTGGGTTTATAAAAGGTTTCTTCAATTGTATGGAACATGATTTAGTTAATATGTTGCCTTTTGAAGGGTATGTAATTCTAATATCTAAATATGATATATATAAGTATAATAAGCAGTGCAAACCCTAGGCAGGAGCCCTCAGATCTGAATCTATACTGTTTACAAGAAATGTTTAAACTTGGTATCAGTACATTAAGGGTTAAAGACAGAGAAATATTTTGAAAAATGTGTCTGACATTGCATTAATGTATTTATGTGCATATAAATTGTATTACATGTGCATAATATATATTATAAGAATTACCTGTGAACAGTTTTGGTACAGATCAGACTCCACAAAAAGCTGTGATCTTGTTTGATCTCCTAAAGGAACTTGTATTATTTTTATCCTAAAAAAAAAAAGAGTCACCTAGAGGTCTATGATTCTGCTTCAAATAAAGGTCGCTAAATTCAGGTTTGACTGCATATAATAATGATATATTCCAGTTTTTCAACATATTCTCCTTCATGTCTGGACCAAACTCTATAGTGTAACTACTCATTAGAATCATCTCTTTAAGATGATTCTAATGAGTAGTCATTACATAGAGCTTAACCCATGACCCCATAAATACGCCTTTTTACACCTTTAATTTATTTCTCCACTAAGGGAAATAATTCCAATTTATACAGTTATGAATATGTATGATAAGAACTATTTTCTGTATTTTAGCAAAGGGTAGCTTAAAGCAGGCTGAAAGTAAAGCAGAATGTCTCATGAGGCACATTCTGCTTTACTTTCAATTTGCTTTAAGTGGTCACCTATTGTCAAAACTAGAATCATGCTATGGGGTAATGGGTTAATGCAGAAATAAAGATTTTAGTTTTTGAATTACTCCCCTTTTTTGGAGCCCTGTCAAACGTTTCTCTGAAGTCTATACAAGCATCAATCTGTTTGACATTTCAGCTACCAACAAGGAGATGGAGATATCGGGCACAGGTACTGATGAACTCGAGGGGTCAGAGGAGGTCAAAAACGCCCGAGAGGAACTCAAGGTCCTGCATGATGAAAAATACAGAACAGAAAAGATACGAGCTACAGTGAAGAAAGAGCTAGAGTTTGCCAGGACTAAAACACGGAGACTGGAGGAGGTTTGTACGCTCTGCCTCTTCCATACCTGCATTCCCTAAATGTGCCTGTTGGTGCCTTTACTTACTTCTGATAGATAAAAAAAGTTTAAAGTTATTAGTGGGTTGTTTTAGTTACCAAATCATGAACCCGTCTACTTGGAATTCTGGGTAGATAAATAAATACTGCTCTATATTAACAAACAGTGTAAACTCTGATCAGAGGGCTCCTATAGGAGCCCTCTGATCTGGGTCTACACTGTTTGCAAATGTAAAGAGTATAAATATTTTAAACAGGTCCATGGTGTTGAAAGAGTTAAATGGGGGTATACCCTAATATATTCACAAGAGTTTAGATTCACCACATTTCTCTACTATGTTACAGGCCATTCCACAGAGGATTAGTCTAGATGACCAGAAGGAAGTGTTGCGACTGTTGTGTAAGGTCCACGAGTTAGAGATCACCAACACGGAGGTCCAGTCCTCCTGTCTACTGAGAGACTTTCAGATCAAGAAGAAAGACATGGTCATATCTCGCTACAAGTCACGACAGAGTCTCTGTGATCAGATCATACGAAAACAGAAAAATATTATAGATGGTTAGTACCGAGCTTATGGGCCTTAACTCTTTGAACCCTGGTCACGCATATCACAAAAATTATGCATCATTTGCAAACAGTGTGCATGTGAGGAGTAAACTTGTCCTATGCAAACAGTGTAGACCCTGATCAGAGGGCTCCTTAAAGAGCCCGCTGATTAGGGTCTACACTGTTTGTCATTTTGACATATATTATGAAAATCAACCCTAAAAAAAAACAAGAGGGCCATGGCCCTTAATTCGCTCACCTGAGGACATTGAAGTTTGTACCTAAGTTGACTGGGCAAGACAACATTTTAATATAACTATAAATGGAGTTATCTTCCAGACAAGAAAACATGACAAAAGTGAATTTTGTTGCCAAGCTTATGACCCTTATCCATGACACATCCTCTTATCAAGCTATTTCCATTTCCAATAAATGATAATTATTTCACTAGCGTCAACAGAACTGGAATTATTTTCCTGACAATAAAATATGACAAAGGGGAAAAACTAAATATTGCTGCCCTTGTGCATGGCATTTTCTCTCATCAGTTTCTTTCCATACATAAAATTTCATTACAATAGCATCAGTAGAACTGAAGTTGTCTTCTTGACAAGAAAATATCACAAAGGGAAATAACTCAAAAAACAATGATGTCAGAGTTATGGCCTTTGCAAATGGCACTTCCTCTCATCAGGCTCTTTCCAAGTAGGCAATTTCATTTTACCCATTACCCCATAGCATGTTTCTAATTTTGAAAATAGGTGGCCACCTAAAGCAGGTTGAAAGTAAAGCAGAATGTGTCTTAACCCTTAGCCTGCCACTCACGACTATAGCTTTATATGCAAACAGCTTGGATCCGGATCAGACGCCGAGTAACTCGGCGTCTCATCCGGATCCAAGCTGTTTGACAACATTTTCAGCAATTTTGAGCAACTTTGAAGCACTTTGAAACTTGAAGCAGACGAGAAATATAGCAGACGACAATTTATTTGGCGGGCTAAGGGTTAATGCACACTTTGCTTTACTTTTGCATCTTACATTTTCATGACTGTTTAAAGTGGAATTATTGAAAAGACATACAGATAACTCTGACAAAACCAATATTAAACATATGTATAAATATGGCATAAGACATAATTACATAACTGTCAGTGGATCACTTCCAGATCCTGTTTCTCTAAGTATGAATCAGACTGAACCATATCTAAACTTTAGCAGACAACATGTTCAGCTGATCATGACCAGTTCTGTGATACCCACTACCAGTTCAGAGTTGCATAATATTTGACCTCAGTGGCTAGAACGCTTGGGCTTACCCTTACCAGACTGAAATGATGTCTGCTTAAAACCTACTGTATGTGAAAAGTGTACAAAAAAACAATTTAGAAAATGTTAAGTTGGTAAATGAGTGGCAAATAGGTTGGATCCAGATTAGATGTAGCATTATGATTATGTTGCATCTGATCTGGATCCAAAATGTTTGCAAATATTGGCTATTTGCCCATAGTATATTAAGGGTAACTCAGGTAAATACAGTTCTGCCTAAATCAAAAATACTGTAAAACCTGCCTAGAGCAGCACTTAAACTGTGCAGGATGGTGTCAAATGTGACCCTAGGGATTTCATTTTAACAAACTATAGATAGATCCACCAGGAGATTCTACTGTACAAATATCAAAGCTTAGGGCCTAGTAGTTTTGGGCAAGAAGATTTTTTAAAGATTTTTGCTTTTTTGCTTTTTCAAGCAGAGTTTGTGCTTTTTTTCCTTTTTTTTGAACAGCTTCTGTAGAGAAGCATCCAAGGAACATCATAAGCAGTTTGAACTCTCCCTACAATCGGCGGGTTTCAGAGGAGATGTCGTTTGAAGTAAAAGTGAACGGACAGACGGACAGACGGACAGACAGACAGACGGACAGACGGACAGACGGACAGACGTACTACGGACGGTGAGCGGTCACAATAGCTCACCTTGAGCCTTTGGCTCAGGTGAGCTAAAAATGGACTAGACTAAATAGAAAATTAGAATTGTCAATTTTAGGTTTCAGGGAAGAAAGTGTTCAACCTGTACCTACATAGCCTGTTTCTAATTTTGCAGACAGGTGGCCACTTAAAGTAGGTTGAAAGTAAAGCAGAATGTGCATAAGCTCAAATCTGACCAATCAAATGCTTGAGAACAATCTCAGACTCAACTCAAAAGCTTTATAACTTTGTACCTAGATCTTTATAGTGGGTTGGGTCTCATAGAAAGTTGTGAGTGTAATGCAGGATAAACATAATGCAGAAAGCTATAGTATGACTCCAAGCTTCAGCCTTTCTGGATAAGTTTGGGTAAAATGTTTTACTTTTGAAGTTCAAGAACTGTGTCCAGATTAAAAAATTGGACAGATTTGCCAATGATTTAGATAGATAATTCGTAGGCAAAGGTCTTATGATTATTCAGTAGAGAAGTCATTATTTTTTTCAGCACAAACACAATGCACTAAAATGCAGAAAATTGCATTTTCTTTTCTAAATAGCTCACGATTTATTTTGATCTGAGTAGCAAACACTGTTTGAAGCCTGATCAGATGCCAGATTGCCCGCTGTCTGATCTAGCTCCAACCTGTTTGCAATGGAAATGATAGTTTTAGAGTATACACATTTTTGTTGAGAAAGAAAAAAGTTTTATTCACTGTATCTATGTTTGGCTTCTTTCAGACAACAGTTTAAGTATCTCCAAGGAGCTTGAGGAGCTGATGGACATGTATAAGGTAGAGAAGTTTATGCAGAGAGAAGACTCTGACGTCAGCATTGGATCTATGAAGGTAAACATTGAGCTAGAGATTCAAATATTATTAACCCTTAGCCCGCCAAATAAATTGTCGTCTGCTATATTTCTCATCTGCTTCAAGTTTCAAAGTTGCTCAAAATTGCTGAAAATGTTGTCTGAGTGTCAAACAGCTTGGATCCGGATGAGACGCCGAGTTACTCGGCGTCTCATCCGGATCCAAGCTGTTTGCATATGGAGCTATAGTCGTGAGTGGCAAGCTAAGGGTTAAATAAATTTCTGATGTCTTAACCAAACCCTTTGTTGTGACTACTCATTAGTGTTGTCTCAAAGGGATGATTCTTATGAAAAGTCAAAATATAGGGTTTGGTAGAGGCAAAAAGGAGAATTTCAAGCTATTAAAACTAAAATGTTTAATTTCTGTTTGTAAGATACTGTTAACCCATTACCCAACAGTCTTTTTATAGTTTTGAAGATAGGTGATAACTTAAAGCAGGTTGAAAGTAAAGCAGAATGCACCTTAAGGCACATTCTGCTTTACTTCCAGCCTGCTTTAACCCTTTGAACCCTAGTCCCGCATATAGGCGTCACTTTCAAACAGTGTACATGTGAATAGTACACTTGTCCTGTGCAAACAGTGAAGACCCAGATCAGAGGGCTACGAAAGGAGCCCTCTGATCAGGGTCTTCACTGTTTGTCGTAATGCCAAACATTGACAAAAACAACCCTTAAAAGTCAGAAACGGACTAGACTAAATTGGAAACTGGAATTGTCCATTTAATGTTTCAGGGAGGAAAGAGTTAAGCTACCACCTGTTAGGATATAGGAAATATTTCTTACGTTGCTGCGCACATTCAATAACTGTATGAAATTAAACTTATCATTTTTTTCAGTGGAGGAATTTATTTAATGCGTAAAAATGTGTATGTATGGAGTAAAGGGTTTATTGTATGATTTGCTATCTTACAGATGCCAGGGTTAGATGTTGATCAGCTGAGCACCTTGACGGAGGAAACAGAGCCTGTAATGAGTCGACGACAGCAACCCTCTGACCTACGGAGATCGTAAGTCTAGCATAGATACATAATCAGACAAAGGCGCATCTTTTAAACCACTTTGATGTAGGGTTTATAATAACACAAAGACGTTATATCTGTGAATTATTGAGCTTGCTACTAATCAAGGGGATTTCTGAACAGATGAAAATTGCAAAACTTTCAATCTTTATTTCTGCATTAAAACCCTACACTGTCACTACTCACTAGAATTGTCTCTTTGAGATGAGTCTAATGAGTAGTTACATCATAGGATTTGGTGCGGAAATGAGTGAGAAATATTGGATTTGTTCAGTTTACTCTCTCTTATCTGGAACCCTGTTACATGTATATGTATCACTATCAGGATCTGCATTGTTTGTCATCTTGCCATGTATTTTAAAAATCAACCCTACATAGTCAATAATGGACTGGACTTAATTGGGAACTGGATGTTTCTATTTGAAGTTTCAAGGGTCAGCTAGTTAACCCATTACCCCATAAATACACCTTTTTACGCTTCTAATTTATTCCTCCACTGAAGAAAATAGTTCAACTTTGCACAGTCATGAATAAGTACCATAAGAAATATTTCTTTATCCTATTAGATGATAACTTAAAGCAGGCCGAAAGTAAAGCAGAATGCGCCTTAAGGCACATTCTGCTTTATTTTCAACCTGCTTTTAGACGTCACCTATATATATTCAATACTAGAAACAGGCTATAGGGTAACAGGGGTTAATACATGA
Organism: Gari tellinella; assembly: GCA_922989275.2. Classification (NCBI taxonomy): domain Eukaryota; kingdom Metazoa; phylum Mollusca; class Bivalvia; order Cardiida; family Psammobiidae; genus Gari; species Gari tellinella. The sequence goes on along the minus strand of OV277856.1, from coordinate 25,620,398 downwards.
CCACTGGTGAATATCAATCCCTTATTTCCTTTATTACAGAAATTCAGATGACCGAATCTTCACTCATAGTCCAAGACGGTATGAAATCTCCAATCAAAAATACCAGCCTAATAATAGCTTGTCAGGAGCCTGGAGAAACCACTCTGAGCTGAGCCACGAGATAGACAGACTGACACCCACTGCCCCATCACGTACCTCAAACAGCGATCGCAAAACAATTGTGTCGAACACGCGGAACATTGCTGCTCTTGCTGCCAGAAAACGGAATAAAGCACAGACAAACCTGTCAAATCTTGACAAAAACTCTGTATCAGAAAACCGTTCACTGTACAGACCTACAGACAAGCATTTGTTAGATATTGGAGAACCCTACTTGACTCCTAGTCGTCTTGATAAACATAACCGGACATTTGACCAGCCATTCCCGTCAGTTAGTAAAGCACCTAGTGAGGATAGCCTGTCAACAGTGACAAAGCACACTAACTTTTCAGAACATTCTTTACCTGCTCTAAGAAGAGTTAGTGAACCGCAGCCTGATCGGAGCAAGAATGTTCGGCAGTGGGTACCAGTGGATGGCAATGTTAAACGAAGAAAGAAGAAAGAAAATGGGTACACACACCAGGTAAACTTCATATACAAATAAAACAATGATATAACTATAAGAATTTGCTTAACCCGTTGAACCCTGGTAAAACCTAGAAGCGTCCTTAACTCTTTCATCACCTATTGGATCTGTATAAAATATAATCATTACATTTGCAAACAGTGTAGACCCAGATCAGAGGGCTCCTATAGGAGCCCTCTGATCTGAGTCTGCACTGTTTGATAATTTAGACCAACATTTAGGAAACTACCCAGAATTCCAAGTAGACTGGTTCATGTTTTGGTAACTAATAGAATCCACAAGGGAACCTAATAACCCACAAGAGATACTTTAAGTTTAGAAAAAGTTAAATATCTTGTTATAAAACAATTGTTTTTCATTCCCAGTTTCTGAAGAAGAATCAGGGTAGAAACTTGAAGAACAACCGCAGGAATGAGGATGCCTACAGACAGAGGACTTACCGAACAGAGAGTGATAAAGGTAAATAACTTATTGATCCTCTGTCTTTTAACCAATTACCCCCTTTTAGCGCATTTAATTTATTCTTCCACTAAAGAAAATAGTTCAATTTAAAACATTCATGAACATGTATCAAAAGAAATATGTTCTATATCCTAGCAGATGATAGCTTAAAGCAGGCTGAAAGTAAAGCAGAATGTGCCTTAAGGCGCATTCTGCTTTACTTTCAACCTGCTTTAAGTAGTCACCTGTATTCAAAACTAGAAGTAGGATATGGGGTAAAGGGTTTAACCAATTAATTAGTTTCCTTAAGCCATTGAACCCTAGCGACACACATACATATCCTTTACAAACTGTTTACCGATGTAAAGTACATTTGTACAATGCAAACAATGTAGATCCAGATTAGAGTGCTCCTACCGGATTCTGGTATGGGTCTACACTGTTTATCAGTTTGCAATTTATGGTTAAAAACAACTCTAAATAGTCCTCATTGGACCTGACTAAATTGGAAACTGGAATTGTCTATTTGAAGTTGAAGGGATCAGTGAATAAATTAAATTAAAATGTATACTGGCTTGGCTGTTAGATATTATATAATATCTATCTGATTTGATTTGTACTTTTGTCTTTACAGAAGGTAAAGAACCTGACACTACGTCCCTCAAAAAACGCAGCAACAACAAAGGTATGTATATTCTGTGTGACATGTAACATGTACATTTGTATATATTTATAGAATAAATAATTGGACATTTCTGCATATATTATGTGCTTAAAAATTACATAGAGCACATTCTAAGTTTTTTAGCTCACCTGGCACGAAGGGCCAAGGTGAGCTATAAGGATCGCTGGATGTCCATCGTCTGTCTGTGCGTTCATAATTGGTTCGTTAACACTCTAGCGGCTACACATTTCATACGATCTTCATGAAACTTAATGACAATGTTTGTATTGAAGAAATCTAGGTCAAGTTTGAATGTGGGTCATGTCAGGTCAAAAACTAGGTCACTAAGTCAAATCATAGAAAAACCTTGTTAACACTCTAGAGGCTACAAATCTCATTGGATCTTCATGAAACTTGGTCAGAATGTTTGCCTTATTGATATTTAGGTCAAGTCTGAATGTGGGTCATTTCCCGTCAAAAATTAGGTCACTAGGTCAAATCATAGAAAAACCTTGTTAATACTCTAGAGGCTACAAATCTCTTTGGATTTTCAAAAACTAGGTCACTAGGTCAAATCATAGAAAAACTTTATTAACACTCTAGAGGCTACAAATCTCAATGGATTTTAAAAGAATCTTGCTCAAAATGTTTGCCTCATTGATATTTAGCTCAGGTTTGAATGTGGGCCATGTCTGGTAAAAAAAACTAGGTCACTAGGTCAAATCAAAGAAAAACAGTGTTAACCCTCTTGAGGCTACAGATCGCATTAGATCTGAATGAAATATTGTCAGAATGTTTGCCTACATAAATCTAAGTCAAATCAAATGTGGATTGTGTCCAGTCAAAAACTAGGTCACTAGGTCAAGTCATAGAAAAATCTTGTTAACACTCTAGAGGGTTGATTGTGGGTCATGTCCAGTCATAATCTAGGTCACTATAGGTCAAGTTTTACATGCTGTACCAGGCGAGTGATTTAGGGCCATTGTGGACCATGGTTTTTTCTATTTATATCTTTCCACAGCATGGACCTGTTTTAATATTGTACTCATTACATTAGTAAACAGTGTAGAGTGTAGACTCTGATCATAGGGCTCCTATACAAGCCCACTGATCAGGGACTGCATTGTTCGCTAATTTAGACCAGTATTTTTAAACAACTAATTATTCAAAGTAGACCGATTCATTTTTTGGTAACTTAAAAGGTCCACATGGGAATAAAATATCCAGCAATACAGTGGAAAAAACGTTAATCTTTCCCGATAAGCGCGTTTACCCTAAAACTATCATTTCTACTGCAAACAGTTTTGAGCCAGATCAGACGCCAGGTAACCTGGCGTCTGATCAGGCTCCAAACTGTTTGCCACCAAAATAAAAATGAATTATCAGAATTGTCCAAAAGTTGCACTTTTCTACGTTTTGCGTTTCGTTTAAACGGGAAAGAATAACGTCTTCTCCACTGTAGCTACATAGTGTTGAAAGTGTTAATTCAGTTTCAGCAGCTAAGGATCACAAAAACTTCATATGCCTATGCCCCATCAATGAATACATTGCTACATCACAGTTTGGTAACCTTCACATTGGTTAAGTTGTTGCTTTAGATCAGTCTTGGACTAATAAAGTGATATGTAATTTCAGTCCAAATTCAATACTTCCAACTGGCATTATTTCGATTATACAGTAACCATATATCATAGTTAAAATGTGGCATTGGCATTGCCATGTTTAACTATAATGAAATGGGTATGTTCCACTTAACCCTTTGAACCCTAGTCCTGCATATAGGCGTCCTTTTCAAACAGTGTACATGTGAATAGAACACTTGTCCTATGCAAACAGTGAAGACCCAGATCAGAGGGCTCCGAAAGGAGCCCTCTGATCAGGGTCTTCACTGTTTGTCACAATGCCAAACATTGACAAAAACAACCCTTCAAAGTCAGAAATAGACTAGACAAAAATGGAAACTGGAATTGTCCATATAAAGTTTCAGGGAGGAAAGAGTTAAGCAAGATTGACTTATGGATTTTCAACTTATGAAAAACTTGTACCATTGATCTAACTATTCAAAGTATCGAGTTTTGACTGTATCGTACCATGCAGTGTATTTTCATGCCATCATACTTAAGGGAACTTTCTTCTGTTTTACAGGTCATCCTTTGCCATCAGAGATGTCCAGTCTGAGTGGACCTACCAATGGTACAAAGAACAAGAGACCCCCACCCACCATTCCAACATACAAGAAAGGGGACATAACTATAACTGGTTTCAGTCTGCCACGGTACTGAAGATGCTGGGTACCTGCCCAATGACTGCAAGAAATCTGTTCATAGTACTGCTGTTCTTTTGTCAATACTGCTGATTTCTGTACAGACGAGAAGCCATTATTACAAGTGGCGATATCAAAATTTAGTGTAACAGATGTGTGTCACGTCTATTACAGTGGAGAAAATGTTAGTTTTTCCGAATCAACCGTTTACGCTAAAACAATAGTTTCCATAACAAACAGTTTAGAGCCTGATCAGACGCCGGTAAACCGGCGTCTGATCAGGCTCCAAACTGTTTGTCACTCAGATAAGAATAATTTGTCAGAAATTGTGGCATATGTCTATTGTCTTTGCTGGAATTATGCCCCTTGACAGGCATCTCTTGCTCAAAGCATTCTCTTGTTGATAGATGAGTAGGTATTTTTGAGTCATAAAAATCAATTGAAATGTATCATCCAGAGTATGGAAACAACATATCCAGTTGAGTCAGTGTAGTATTTTGAGAATTTTGCCTTAAACAAGGTTCTTTGACTATACATTCCGTCCCCATCATATATTATCACAAGCAAATTTACAGTTGCATTTAGTGATATTTTATAATTTATTATAATCATTATTAATTTTCATGTTTGTCAGTTTCTGTCAGTGACATTGTTTTGTACAACTGGTTGTCATTAATATTTTCATAATTGCAATAGAAATAATTTAATTTATCAATCCATTAAACTGAAGTGAGCGATTCCTTCTTGTTAACTGCCATTTTATTTACAGATTTCATAAAATATGGTAAAGACATGTAGATGTATGTGCTCTTTGAAGAAGCATAAGGATTATATCCTTTAACCCATTACTCCATAAGTACACTCTAATTTGTTTGTCCACTGAAGAAAATGGTTCCACTTTATACAATCATGTTTTAAGCTACCATCTGCTAGGATATAGAAAATAGTTCCTACGATACACATTTATTACTATAAAATGAAATTATTTTCTTCAGCAGATGAATAAATTAAGGTGCAAAAAGGCATTTTTACGGGTATTGGGTTAAAGAGAACTACAGTTAAATTTACCAAGCATAGTTGTACGTAACATTGAGTGTTATTTCCTACTTTAAAACCATTTTTGAGTTACTTGCAGTGCAGGGAACCTAAACAGTCATTAGATCCGTCCAATTGTTACGAGTTGTTGCAAAATTTGTTGCAAATGCTTATGTATGTGACCAATGTTTATTCAAATATCTTTTTGCACTTTACAGTCTTTGTACACTCATGTTCCCATATAATCAATTTACCCTTTTCTTTATTTAATTTTACGGTTTTTAACCGTTTACTTCATATATAGCCTGTTTCTACATTTGAAGACAGGGGATCACTTAAAGCAGGTTGAAAGTTAAACAGAATGTGCACATTCTGCTTTATTTTCAGCCTGCTTTAAGCTACAATCTGGTAGGATATAGAGCATATTTTTCTGGGACATACTCATGACTGTATAAAGTTGAGAGTAGATAAAATGCGCTAAAAGGCACTTCTATGGAGTATAGGGATGCAACAAGTATCTGCGTTAAAGCAGGCTGAAGGTAAAGAAGAAAGCTCCTACAATCAATACATTCATTTTTCAATCTTGTGTTATGTAGCTGTCCAGATGCTGTTATTAAAGCTAATCTTATGGTTCTTTAAATATCAAGATTTGGCTGATACATGAAAAGGCAGTTCTATGGGGTGTTATGTACGGCGTAAAAAGATTCTGAAGTGACTATGAAGAAGAGGGTTTAAATGTGTCTGAATTCAGCAATTCTCTTAGCCATTATTGTTATAATACACAGCTCACTTTGTCTTTGAATCACATGTTGTTTGTCTCACCCAGCCACAGTTTTCGTTATCCATTTGTTTGTGACATTTCGACAGTGAGACATATTAATTATGTGTGATATCATTCCATTGAATTACTTCGAAGAGTTTGAGTTGAGTCTGAGAGCATTCTCAAGCATTTGATTGGTCAGGTTTGAGCAAAAGTTCAAATCTGACCAATCAAATGCCTGAGAACAGTTTTAGACTGACAACTCAAACTCTTTATAACCTTGGAGCCAGACAAATTTGACAATTATGTCTATTCTATGTCGAGATCCTGTTTCACTCTTTGTTAGCTATGAAATATTGTTGTCTGCAACAAATGTCATGTGCTTTTGTTAACTCTTTCTTCCCTGAAACTTTAAATGGATAATTCCAGTTCCCATTAAAGTCTAGTCCATTTCTGACTTTTAATGGTTGTTTTTGTCAATGTTTGGCATTATGACAAACAGTGAAGACCCTGATCAGAAGGCTCCTAGGAGCCCTCTGATCTGGGTCTTCACTGTTTGCATAGGACAAGCATACTATTCAAATGTACACTGTTTGCAAAGGACGTCAATATGCAGGACTAAGGTTCAAAGGGTTAAAACGTTAGACTTTTCTTTTTGTTTTCAAAACAGGATCATATTGTCAAACAGTTAGTTGCTCAGCTTCTCGTCTGGAACCAAACTGTTAGCATAGTTAGTCGAGTGTTTGCCAGTCATGCAAAGAGTGAACAATATAATGGTCTTACACTTTCGCAATAGCTTGCAAGGCCATAAAACTGCACCTTATCATCATCATAATGAAAGAATAAATTAAAGGCATATTTATGGGTAATGGGTTAACAAAAATTTGACTGTATATCACAGCTCCAGTTAAAGCAATTGTAGCTCAAGATAAGGCGATTTTTTCAAAATTTAACATTCCTATTTCTGCACCAAATTCTATGATGTGATCACTCATGAGAATCGTCTTTTTGAGTAGTTACAAGATAATGTTTGATAGATTAATCTATCTATTAATCTTATATTAATTAGTCCCATTCACTTATCTGGAGCCCTGCAGTATACCTGTACAGATCCCCAGTTAAGGGGAGTATTTCAAAAACTAAAATCTTTATTTCTAAATTAAACCCTATGGTGTCACCACTCATAATAATAATCGTCTCTGAGACAATTCTGAGTAGTTACACTATAGGATCTGATGCTGAAAATGTTATCTGGAGCCCTGCATGTATTAATGTGTGCTGGCGTATCTCTTTATCAGAGTGTGTGTTGTGGGGGTTGGGCTGCTATTCTTACCGACTGTGATATATTTTTGTCATGTGCATACATGTTTTATTTTATTTTTTTGACACTGAATGATTTGACAACTGAGCCAATATCTTGTGTGGCTTGGCTCTAAAGCTGAAAAGAGTTAATGCAGTCAAACCTTGGTTCTAATTTTACTGTATATCTACAATTGAATTAACCTGTATGCTGAAATTTGGGGCATTTTTCACGGGCTGAAAGTGTGTTACATGTGACGCTAATGATAATTGTTTCCTTCTGTTGGCAAGAAAAAGAAACAATTCATATATTCATTTTAGTTTAAATATATCGATGGTCAGTGTGAATTAGTGAAGTATTTGTTATGGAGAGAAATTTTGCTGTTAAATTATTTTCATACTTACATGTATAATAACATGTATATAGTAATTGATCAAAATTGTCATTATTGAACAATTTGTCATTTATTTTATCACCTGTCACACATGTTAAAGATCCATTGATGTTGAAGATATGAGTATGAAGCAGGATGAAAGTTATTATGAAGCTCATTTTGGGAGCTTTCTACTTGACTTTTATCCTGTTTACAGTCATAAATATGTACCATAAGAAATACATTTGTATTTTCTATACCCTAGAAGATTGTGGTTTAAAGCAGGCTGAAAGTAAAGCAGAATGTGCCTTAAGGCGCATTCTGCTTTACATTCACCCTGCTTTAAGTGATTATCTTTCTATAAAATTAGAAACAGGCTATGGGGTAATGGGTTAAGTAGTCATTATTCATCACCTGTCACATATTTTGGGTAGAAAAGATAAAATGATGACAAAGCAGAATGAAATTAAAGCAGAATGCTCTAAAAGGAGCTTTCTGCTTTACCCAGTCAATGTTCATCACCGGTCACATTGTTTTGGTTGTAAATAACCAACAAACTTGTAATCATATTTCCTATAAACTGTAGTTACAGACGAGAAGACGTTATTCTTTTCAATTTGAACGCAAACGAAATACAAACGCATTGCAATAAAATGTGGAAATTAATTTTTTTATACCATTCTGGACGTTCGTTTTAATCTGAGCGGAAAGCTGTTTGGAGCCTGATCAGACTCCAGGTTACCAGGCGTCTGATCTGGCTCCAAACTGTTTGCTATGGAAATAATAATTTTAGCATAAACACGTTTATTTGGAATGAATAGTTTTCTCCAGTTGTAATACTGTTTCCTATAAACTGAAGTAAAATGGCTATGTGATAATTTTGTGCATACTGAACGGTAATCAAAGGGAAGTAACTGCTGAGAGGTGGATATCGCCTCATTATATATCAAAATGAAAGTTTAAATAAGTCTTCACACAATGAAATCAAAATATTTAATGACATTGATAATCTACTATTTTGAAATGTCTTTTTAACTTTAAACCCTGTCATTACATCCAATCAAAAGACAGTGTTAAAGACATGATGACATCCAGAGCTGACCAGATAAGAGCGCTAATATTTAAAAAACTAAAATTTTTATTTCTGCATTAAATCCTATGGTGTTACAACTCATTAGAATCGTCTCAAAGAGATGATTCTAATGAGTAGTAACACCATCAGATTTGATGTTGCATGAATGAGAAAATGTTGGATTTGTTCAGTTTACTCCTTCTTTTCTGGAGCCCTGGATATCTACTGCCTCAAACACCAAAGCAAACCTTCTTTTGAGTGGCTGGCAAACAAGCAGGGTTTCAGGATTGTTTTTGTGTGCATTCAAATGCTGAATTTTGTGATAAAAATACACATGTTGATTTTTAATAAAAAACATTTCTTGATGTATTCATCATTTAACATTTAGTGTTCAAATTCTTAATATTGTATTTTCAATTTCTAATTCTAACACACTTCGTGCATGCCCCTATATAAACAAAGAATGAACGTTTCAGTGTTTGAATTTTCAATAGACCACTCATGAGCTAAAACGTTCTAACGTGACGTCATATGGCTTCGAAAATGTGTACGCCAAGAAATGTAGCGCCATTGCTTCGGTGCAAATTAAGGTTTAATTATGTGTAAGAATCGAAATAATAAATTAATACCAATGTTTTATCTAACAATCGAACACGGGTAGTCGTTAAGATGCTTGAAATTAAACCACTCGGCCTAAAGGCCTTGTGATTAAATTACTACGCATCTCAACTCCTACCAGTGTTCTATTGCACGATAAAACACTGGTATGAATTTATTATTTCTTAAATATCATAATACCATACATATCGACCAGGGTGTTGCAGATACTTTGGAGAAAAAATTATTATTTCCTGATAAATGCGTTAATGCTAAAAACATTTTGTCGAGTGAAAACAGTTTGGAGCCTGATCAGACGTCGGGTCACCCGGTGTCTGATCAGACTCCAAACTGTTCACCACAGAAAACAAAAATGGTCAAAAAATTTAAATAAAGGAATTATTGTATTGCGTTTATTTTAAACTGGAATAACTTAACGTCTTCTCTGTCAGGACTAAATATTTCTACAGTGGAGAAAGCATTATTTCCCAATAAACGTGTTTACGCTACAACTTTTATTTCCATTGCAAACAGTTTGGAGCCAGATCAGATACCTGGATATCCCCGTGCTCCAAACTGTTTGCCACTCAGATTAAAATGAAAAGTCATAAATACCCCCCAAAAATTGTCATTTGATACATTTTGCTGCAATACGTTTAAACTGGAAAGAATTATGTCTTCTCCACTGTAACATTTCTACATCTGAAGTAAATGATTGGGCTGGCCTACTGCCAGTTAATTTTATATAAATTATTTTCACTTTTATCATCACCTTTAAAATTTATTTTTTACTGCTATTATTTGTACAGCAGATTATCCATTCCATGAAATTACACATTATACTATTATATATGATGATTATGTAGAATAAAATTTGTTGAAATGCTTCCACAGTGTTGTGTTGTATGTCTACAGTACAGAAGCTATTACCCTTTCCCTTTTACAGTGGTAAATACACTATTCCTACCATTTTAGAACAGTTAACGCCTAACGATTTTAACGCGTTAATAAATGATTATACCAATGCAGTCTCGGCTAAAGGGTCCGTCTGGGCTCTTTTAAACGAGTAAAGAAACGGCTAGGAAACGTGTTTTTAAACAGATAATAAACGCGTAAAGTGGGTAGAAATAGCGTATTTACCACCGTTACCCATTACTCTATAAATACCCATTTAATTTATTCTTCCACGGAAGGAGATAATCCCTGTGTTTTAACTTATCCATTAGCCTTCTTTTTAGGGGTCGTAATAGAGAGGGGTTACTATATTCAGCATGGGAAGGGTTAACTCTTTCAACATCATGGACCTGTTGAACCCTTTACCTTTTAGCGCATTCCGTTTCATCCTACGCGGAACAAAATAATTCCAATCTATACAGTCATGAATATGTATCAGAAGGAATATTTTCTTAATTCTAGCAGGTGGTAGCTTAAAGCGGGCTGAAAGTAAAGCAGAATGCGCTTTAGGGCGCATTCTGCTTTACTTTCAACCTGCTTAAAGTGGTCTCCTATTTTCAAAACTAGAAAAGGCTATGGGGTAAAGGGTAAAGATATACTCATTACATTTGCAAACAGTGTAGACTCAGATTAGAGGGATCCTAGGAGCCCTCTGATCAGGGACTACACTGTTTGCTAAATTAGAACCGTTTTTATTAAACTTTCCAGAATTCCAAGTAGACTGTTTCATGTTTTTGTAACTACAAAGGAACCTTATAAACTCAATAATGTTCTTAAGTGTTGAAAGGGTTAAGTACATTGTATGTATTGACAACTAACAGTCATGGTTTAATTGTTGTACGTTTATTCATCATATACTCCAGCAACAACCATTCACACAAACATCATCTATCCCAGGCCGTGGTCAGGTCCAGTCAGAACAGCACTTTAGATAATAGAACGAGTTCTTGTGTATACAGTAGTCCTGAAACACAGAGAGCAAACAATACATGTACAGTGGAGAAGACGTTATTCTTTCCCAATAAATTCGTTTAGGCTACAACTACCGTAATTGGCGTTGTCATAATTTGGCCATTTTGTGCTAAAAGATCGTTTTTTATTTTGGTTTGTTTAATTTTGGCCATTCTGAGATCCAAGGGGCGAAAATTAAACTCCCATATGTATCAATGTCCCGTTTCATGAAACATCGTAAACCTATCATATAATTACGCATCTTTGACTGATTAACGATAGCGTTGATGAAACGCATTTCGATATATGGTATATAAGATCGTAAACCACCTATAGTACCGTATCGTATATATACGTAACGATATGATACAATTTACGATTGTTTCATATCGTATATTTTGATGAAACGGGCCCCAAACTCGTCACAAAAATACCTTGTTGATAAAATGGCTTCGAAAAGAAGAACGGATGCTAAAACGGAATGACTAAAATACGCTATATCCGAAAATGTCAGTAAGTTTCTGTATTCGCTCCTCAGAAAAAATATTCACAACAGAATGAATTTTAAGGCTATTTTACATCCGTTAAAAATCCTCGAGTACAATAATTAAAATTCAATACAACTCCCAACTTAGTTCGTAAATTGTTTTGATGCGTAAGGCGAATGATAACGTCAGTCAGACTGGTTTTTCAGTATATCGCATTGACTGTATTGATTTTAACGTGCTAAAAAATAAGAACACTGTCTAAGGTAAATAGTGAACGTTTTCCGTTTCATTTTGTGTTCGAGAATTTTTGTTTTTTAAGGAATTAACGCTCGTTTAAATTATAGTTTGGGATATCTGCTTACACAAACGACTTGGATAAAAGTAAATAAAGGTAAACAATAGTGTTTGCATATCGTTCACGGTTTACCTAATACAAATTACAGGTTAACGGACGGAGGTGTGAATCTTCAGGCCTATGTTTGGGTTGAGTTATATGTTGCCGGCGATAATTGACATCTTTGTTGGTCAATAATAAGGATATTTTGGGGCGTTGAATTTTCGCCATTTGTAACAGGTGGCCAAATAGGCCAATTATTAACCACGGCCAATTATTCCCAAAGTACGGTATTATTTTCATTGCAAACAGTTTGGATCCAGATCAGACGCTGGGTAACCCAGTGTCTGATCTGGCTCCAAACTGTTTGTCACTCAGATTAACATGAATGGTCAGAATTGTTGAAAAGTTGTCCTTTTCTACATTTTATTGCGATATGTTTGTGTTTGCATTTAAAAGGGAAAGAATAACATCTTCTGCACCTTAAGAGGGTAAATTTATTCCTCAACTGAAGAAAATGGTTCCAATTAATACAGTCATGAATATGCACAATAAGAAGTACTTTATATATCCTAGCAGATGGTAGCCTAAAGCAGGCTGAAATTAAAGCAGAATGTGCATAAAGTTGCATTCTGCTTTACCTTCAACCTGCTTTAAGTTGTCACCTGTCTTCAAAACTAGAAACCGGCTATAGGGTAAAGAGTTAATAAATTATGGTGCTCTATCGTCTATACACATGTATGGCCTGTTATGATTCATACCTTTAGTACTTGCTTGATTTCATTCTCTGTTACTGACGTCCCAATCGTGGTTTCTACCTTCTTTACAAATGGTTTCTTCTGTAACTTGTAAGAACTCTTTAATGTTTCTGCTAACAAAGCTCGTACCTGAAATGAAGTGTACAATGAAGAAGGTGTAATTCTTTCCCAATAAATGTATTTAAGCTAAAACTATTATTTTATTTGCAAACAGTTTGGAGTCTGATCAGACACAGCATAACCCGGCGTCTGATCAGGCTCCGACCTGTTTGCCACTCAGATTAAAATACATAGTTAAAAAAAACACCATACATTGTCCTTTTCTATATTTTGGTACACTGTGTTTGCGTTTCGTTGAAATGGTAAAGAATAACATCTTCCTCACTGTATCAGTAATGCGCACCCATCTCATGCCTACAGAACTTTTTTCTTTTGTTTTGGAAAAAAAACTCCTTTAACCCCTTTCCTGCCATGACATTGTCTGTTTAAAACAATTGTCGTCTGCTTCTATTTCAAATTTAAAGTTTAGATAAAATGACTGAAGAAATATCATAACAAGTGACAAAGAGTTTGGATCCTGATCAGATGCCATGTTATGTGGTGTAAGATCAGGATCCAAACTGTTGGCAAATAACTAATAGTAACTGGGGGTAAGGAAGTGAAGAGAAGAACTTCAAGAACCCCTTCATTGCCATGACATCATTTGCTTGAAAAAATTCTAAAATTTGAATTTTACTTACTTTTTTCTTAAGAAAAATTGAAATGAAAGTCAAACAGTTTGGTACTGATCAGACACCTCATTAATTACCCATCAATTCAGTTATTTTGCCCAGAACCAATCAAGATTTTTATTCTAAAAGAAAATAACCATTTGAGTATTAAACAGTTTGGATTTAATTTCATCCCGCATTAAGGAGTTATCTGTCTTTAAAGCTTTCCATGCCTTCATATTAAGTGGCAGTTGTTCACATGTTGAACTCTGCATGCTGGGTAATTTAAGTCTGCAACAATTGTCATTTGCTACTTTCCTTAAAATAGAATTCTCTAATTTCATTTTTAAAACAGTTTTGATCCTGATGAGGGGCCATGTGACGCAGCTTCTCATCCGGATCCAAACTGTTTGCAATGGTAATCACTGTGGCAGTAATATCCGCTACTAGCATGATAAAGAGTTAACTGTACGGATTTCAAATGTAGTACTCACTGGCTCCAAGCTGTCTTTAACATTGATATGTAGAAAAATCACCTCCTCTTGCCACTGTAAATAAACAATAACACAAACGTCTGTAATACTGCTACATGTATATACTTAGTAGTTGATCATTGAGTCAAACATACATGTATGTCAAATGTAGATAACAAGGTAAAAGTATGTACCGGAAATCTATCTGTATTACCTTTCTACTACTTTTAGTTGCCATTTGTCCATCAACCCTTTCCTCTCCGTAAGAGCCTTTACACTAACACCACATAAGCTTTACAAATGAATATAAATATAGATGCTGTTGAGTACAGGTGGCAGCTTAGAGCAAGATGAAGTAAAGCAGGAAGCTCCTAAAGAAGCTCTCTGCTTTAATTCCGTACTTCTTTAAGAAGTATCCTGCCTTAAGCACAGTTGGAAATTAGTATTGGCATTCTTGGCTAGGAAGGAAAAAAATAAACCAGAATTTCTTAAAAATAGATGTTCCACTGATGTCATGAAGAAGTGGAAGTAAGACTAAGGTATTGCACATTTGAAAACTAATATAGAGCCAAAACCTTAACCCATTACCCCATAGCCTGTTTCTAGTTTTGAAGATATATGACCACTTAAAGCAGGCTAAAAGTAAAGCAGAATGTGCCTTAAGGCGCATTCTGCTTTATTTTCAGCCTGCTTTAAGCTATTATCTGCTAGAATAAAGAAAATATTTCTCAAAACTTTTATTTGCGATGGTATTAATTGGAACTATTTTCTTCAGTAGAGAAGTTAATTAAAGGCGTAAAAAGACGTATTTATGTGATAATGAGTTAAACTATGAGCTTGATCTAAATTTGAACAATCTCAGACATCACAATGAGAAAATTAAACACACCCCAAACAGTAGATTAACCACTCATGAAAAAGCATGGAGACTGCCTATAAATGCAGGATAGAAATAATGTAGAAAGCTCCTGAACGATATGCATTACTTAATCCTGCATTAAGCAGCCACATATACCAAATACTACATTGTCACTGAATACAAGATTGATTTGACCTTAGTCTCAATTTCACTTCTTTGTCACTGTGAGTCAGTCACATGTCATAGCCTACCTTTGACTGGAGAGGTAATCCTCCTATTTCTATCACAGTTTGCTCATATAGTTTGTCAGACACGCCAGAGCTAAGAATATGCCCTGGAGGTACCTGAGAGAGTTTCACATTCAACAAACGTTTTAATTCACTCATAGACAGGACAAACCGGCTGAACAGCTTTTCCTGTATAAAGTCCCGTAACTCTTGCTTTAACAGTTTTGAGTCAACTTCACTAGTAGTGTTATCGGATATTTCCATTGTTTCTCCGTTGAGAAGTTTATGGCCATTTTTTAAAGTGTCTTTGGCACCTAGCTCTGACTCTAAGTCTAGCTCCATATCACTGTGGTCCGAGATTGATCTGCCGCTGAGTGTGCGTTTGCGAGTTCTTGACGAGGTCCGCCTGCGGCGTGGTCTTTCTGCCTGAGCTTCTGCAGCTGCAATCTCTGTAATACAAACACATGGTCAATAATAGTCAAAATTCAATAACACAAGATCAATAAACTCATTACTCCATAGTGGTTTCAAGCAATAAGGAAAGGTTACCATCTAATTTGTTATTTAGCAAGTTGAAAGTAAAGCAGAATGTGCCTTAAGGCACATTCTGCTTTACTTTCAGCTTACTTTAAGCTTTTATCTGCTAGGATGTAGAAAATATTTGTAATGGTACATATTCATGATTGTACATGAGTGCAAAAACCGTTTGGATCCTGATCAGATGCCCAGTTACTCATCATATGATTTTAAAACCACAAGTTTAGTCTTTAAGGCAGGTGGCTGCTTAATGCAAGATGAAAGTAAAGCAGAAAGCTCCATTAAGCAGCCAGCTGTCTCTATTTCTTTATAGTAGTTGTAATAGAAGGGTTCTACTATAATTGCCAGTCAATAAGTGATCACCTCTTATTCTCTTCTCCTGTGCCTCAGTTATGTTGAGTTGTTTACTGAGAGTCTGGTACTTGGCCTCCCACAGCATACGTTGTCTGTCTGTTATATCAGTGTACCTGAAACGTACATAAGATACCGGTAGTCCATAAATAACAAGGCTCCAATTAAGAGGGAGTAACTGAACAAATCCAACTTATCTTACTCATTTCAGCAAATCCTATGGTGTAACTACTCATTCAAATTGTCTCAAAGAGACAATTTGAATGAGTAAGACACCATAGGGTTTAATGCAGATATAAAGACTTTATTTTTTGAAATACTTTCTTATCTGGAGCATTGAAAAAACAACAAGCTGGTTATAGAAAGCAGGAGCTATCTGCTTAACTTTTGGCATGCTTTATTACAGGGCTCCATATATGAGTGGGTAGCTGAACATTTCCAAAAGCTCTTCCTTATGTCTCAACCTGACCCAATGTTGTGACTACTCATTTAATGAGAATCGTCTCTAATGAGTGTCACAAAAATGGGTTATAATAAGTATTCAAGATACTCACCTTATCTCGAGTTCTGTTTTTAACCAATTACACATTGAATACGCCTTTTTACCCCTTTAATTTATTCCACCTGTCAAGAGAATAGTACCACTTTCAACAGTCATGAATGTGCATCATTTTCTATATTCTAGCAGATGGTAGCTTAACCCATAACCCCAAAGCCTGTTTCTAGTATTGAAGATAGGCGACGCTTAAAGCAGGTTGAAGGTAAAGAAGAATTCATACGCCTTAAGATGCATTCTGCTGTACTTTCAGCTACCATCTGCTAGTATATACTAGTATATTACTGAAATGTATAACAAAAGCTGTACCTGTCTGTGAAGTCATAATCATGTTGAAAGACAAACTCCCAGCCATGGTTGAACTTGATACGGGACATCTGTTCTAGTATGTCCTTGACATCTTCACTGGGTAACTTTATCACAGACGCTACCTCCTTCCTCGTCACACACCTCGACTGGGTGAATCGCCACATCTACAAACACCAACAGTTACACAGTTAGTTAGTTATAGAATTATAATTAGAGTGGAGAAGACATTATTCTGTTCCGTTTAACCCATTACCCCATAAATACGCCTTTTTTACGCCTCTTATTTATTCCTCCACTGAAGAATACATTTCCAATTTATGCAGTCATGAATAAGTATGATAAGAAATATTTGCTATATCCTAGCAGATGGTAGCTTAAAACAGGCTGAAAGTAAAGCAGAATGCGCCTCAAGGCGCATTCTGCTTTACTTTCAACCTGTTTTAAGTGGTAACATGTGTTCAAAACCAGAAACAGGCTATGGAGTAATGGGTTAAATGAAACATAAACGCAATGCAATTAATACAGAAAATGACAACTTTTTGAAAATTTCTTGCCGTATACTTCCATGGGGGAAAGTGATACAGTAAAATCTATCTAAATCAACCACAAATTGTGTTAATTATTAGGTTTTATGACACATGTCTCCTTAAAGCAAGGTGATAATAAAACAGAAGGCTCCTTTAGGAGCTTTCTGTTTTACAGTCACCTTTGCTTTAAGCTGTCACCTGCCTTTTATAAAATCAATTAGCTTTTCTTTTAGTAGCTGTAACAGAGACGTTTTACTGTATATAAGATTTAAAGTAGGTGTCTGTAGTGACTTACCACAAAGTCTCTTCCTCTACACAGCAGCTCAGAGGACACTCCACTATTGGGACTACAGCCATCTTTAGGATACAGGATTTCACTGTAAACACACAACATTATCATCATATTCTCATTTTAATTGATCACCATTTTTATGCACAGTGATCCATTAAAAATTGTAAACTGAGTAAATCGCACTATAATGCAGCGTCTGGTCATCAGATCATGGTCTGCATTGCTTTCAGCAGCACTTAATAGAACACTTTTGATAAGAATAAATTACAAACAGGTATCATCCGATAAATTGGACCCAAGATGTCAGGCCCCAAAGTTACCCAAATCTGACCAATCAAATGCTTGAGAAAGATCTCGGACTCAGAAATAAAATGTATTTTAAAGTTTTGACTGGCGACCGTTTTTGTCGGTAAGTTTTATGAAACGGGCCCCTGATTTCTTGATTCAATCAATGTTCACTGGCTGACCCTGTCCTACCTTTTGACCACCCAGCAGCCCTGTACCATGACAGCAACTATCTGCAGTGACCTCAGTGTGGCCTGGGGGTCAGTGCCCTGTGGTAGTAGGTGTAGTAGCTGGCTGAACCGGATCACCTTCGCTGTAACAAGGAAAATACAGAAAACCTTAAACAATAACAAGCATACAGTTCTCCCTTTCTAAACCCATTACCCCATAATAGGATTTTTTACGCCTTTAATTTATTTATCCACTGAAGAAAATAGTTTAACTTTATATATGTATACCATAAAAAATATTATCTATTTTCTATCAGATTGTGGCTTAAAGCAGGCTGCTGAAAGTAAAGCAGAATGCACCTTAAAGCACATTCTGCTTTACTTTCAACCTGCTTTAAGTGGTCACCTTTCTTCAATACTAGAAACAAGCTATGGAGTAATTGGTTAAGCTACACTCCAAATATGTCTCATTATCATGAGCGGTTGCTTATCACAAGTTCTTCTTCTTCTTCTTTGTTAATGGCTAACAATCAATCATGATTATAATGGCCATGCGTGGGGGGTTAAAAAAGTAAAAAGTATGTTGGACAACCTATAGCTACTCAGTCCACCAAGGGCCGCCAACATGTGCAGTGAAGGAGTGCAAAACCTAAGTTAAGACTATGAAACTTCAAAGAGCCAAACTGTCACAAAATATACCCATTTCAGCAAATCGGCAAGAGGCCTTAACTTTGTACATGACAAACAGATAAATAGGAGATCTTCATTCAACTCTTTACTACGTACCATTTGTAAGTAGAGCCTTCACTTGGTCTGGCAGTGGCATGGACTTCAACTGAGTCAAGGACAGTACATTGTTTGGCATAGCTGGCTTCTCACTGAAACAGAGACAATATAAATAGACATTAACCCATTACCCCATAAATATTCCTTTTTACACCTTTTTATTCCTCCACTGAAGAAAATAGTTCCAATTTATATAGCCATGAATATGTATTATCAGAAATATTTTCCATGTTCTAGTGTATGGTAGCTTAAAGTAGGCTGAAAGTAAAGCAGAATGTGCCTTAAGGCACATTCTGCTTTACTTTCAACCTGCTTTAAGTGGTCACATATCTTCAAAACTAGAAATAGTCTATGGGGTAATGAGTTAACCTCGTCATTGCCATACCCCAAAAACAATGGTTATTGAAACAATCTGGATCCCCATCAGATACAGCTTAAAGCGCCTGATCAGAATCCAAACTGTTTGGCACTCATTAGTTATTATTTGTGACAGTCAATTTACCTAAAATTCAAATTTGATAAATATCAGCTGGTAACAATTGTTTGAAGCAGATGATGCCAAGGCAGTGACAGGGTCAAAAGCTATTACTTCTGTTTTGGATTAACCCATTACCCCTTAAATACGCTTTTTACACCTTTGATTTATTACTCCACAGAAGAAAATAAATCTACTTTATACAGTCATGAAAAGGGACAAGACATTTATGTTTAAATTGGTGGTGACTTATAGGCCCACTGGGCCGGGTGCAAATTGTTTGTATTTAAACAATATTTTGTTAAAAACATTTTGTTCTATGCACATGTCACAATAATAAAATATTTACTTACTTACTTACAGTCATGAATATGTACAATAAGAAATATTTTCTATATCCTAGGAGTTTGTAGCTTAAAGCATGTTGAAAGTAAAGCAGAATGTGCCTTAAGGCACATTTTGCTTTACTTTCAACCTGCTTTAAATAATCACCTAATTTCGATACTAGAAACAGGCTATGGGGTATGCAATAATGACTGCTGATGTGATGGAAATGTAAACATGAGTGCCAAATTGACACAATATACACCAATTATTTAAACAGTTGTAGTGGTGTTTACTATGTGTACTTACTGTTGTTTTTCATCTGCCTGTGCCATCAACAGCTTGAGGTAATCCACAGACTCTACATGGAATTCATTGCTTAGTTCTTTGTTCTCACCAATCAGCCGACGCCTATCTTGCTCCGATTGCGTGGACTGTTTTGACATAACCAAAGAACAAGAGTCAAACTATTTGACCGATTTAACCCAATACTCCATAAATACACATCTAAATGCCACTAAGTATTCTTATTTTTAACGCTATTTCAATCGCCCGTTTCTAGTTTCTAATACAAGTAATCACTTAAAGCAGGTTGAAAGTAAAGCAGAATGAGCCTTAAGGCACATTCTGCTTTACTTTCAGCCTGCTTTAAGCTACCATCTACTAGGACATAGAAAATATTTCTTGTAGTGCACATTAATGATTATTGACTGTATAAAGTGGATTTATTTTCTTCTGTGAAGGAATGAATGAAAGGCTTAAAAAGCATATTTATGAGGTAATCGGTTAAAGTAGTCCTTAGCTAGGAGGTTCTGGAAATTAATTTAAGTGCTTTTCCAGATGATAGCTTTAAGCAGGCTGAAAGTAATGAGGCACATTCTGCTTAACTTTCAACCTGCTTGAAGTGGCCAACTGTTTTAAAAACTAGACACCAGACTATGCCATGGTAAAGGGTTAAGTTTGAAGAAATATCATGAGATCTTTTATGTATATGCTGAAAGCAATTTGTCAGATGTCAGGTTATTATAACTGTCTTAAGCTTCATTTTCCTGCATGATAGTGACCTTCCTGTCTTACCTATTCTTCATACAAACGTACGTTTATGCATCCATCAAATATACATCCGTTTCCCACCCTCTGACAGGTGGCTGCTTAAAGCAGATTGATAGTAAAGCAGAAATCTTTCAGTCTGTTTTAAGAAGCCATCACATCCCCTATCGACAAATGTTGTGCCAATACAAAACTTTTACTAGACAAATATTATTATCACCTGAGATTTCCCTGGTTTTGGGACTAACAAGCTACAGTAGAAAGAGTTAATCAACCTGTACAGTGCTAGAACTAGATATATATCTTTTGAAAATAGAATAGAAACAGATCAGAGGTCTACAATGGAGAAGACGTTATCTGATCAGGCTCCAAACTGTTTGCTGTCAAGGTCAAAATCAACATTCAGAATTGTCAAAATGTTGTCATTGTCTTCATTTTATTGCGTTTCGTGTTTCGTTTGTGTTTCAACAGGAATGAATAACGTCTTCTCCACTGTAATATAGTAGACTTCTGGTCAGAGCTGCACTGTTTGTAGTACTTTTAAATATTTTGGGAACAATTCTCTCAAGAGTCAGTGTAAAAAGGTGATTTATTAGCAAATTGGAAAGTCCATTTTAAAATTCAGGGGACCGTTTCATAAAACTTCGTACGACAAATGTTGTCGTAAGTCAGATAAAAGTCTCAATTATTATTCATTTCTCCATCTAATCCAGTCTTGTGATATCTCTGTGGAATCGTCTTTTCAAGACGATTCCAAAGAGATGTCACAAGACAGGATTAAATAGAGAAAATAGAAATTAAATGTATTTTCAAGATTTGACTTACGACAACATTTGTCGTAAGAAGTTATATGAAACGGGCCCCAGCATTACAAGGGTGCAATATCTCCACATGGTAGAACACACTTACATCTACATTGTTATAGGCTAACGGGACCCAGGCCTCCTCTTCCTGTTTCTTCTGCAGATGACTGAACGAGGCCAGACGGCGTGCCTTGGCAGCCTCAGATTCTGGTCGGGCAAACTTCACAGTCACTGTCTGGGCCTCATCCTCCGCCTCATCCTGTGAGGAATCTCCTAGATAATGAGCAGTATACAATCATTACTGCATATAATTGATTTGCCGTGACAAATGTTTTACAATTATCCCTCAAAACACAGCTCAATGTAAGAGTATGTAAACCACTGATCTTCTTTTTCTCCCTTAAGCCTCCATCAAACCCTATGATAAGACCATTGATTAGAATCATCGCAAAGTGATGATTCTAATGAGTGGTCACATCAAAGGGTTTGGGGGACACTTAAGGATTTTAGTTTTTGAAAACTCTTGATAAAAAAATTCCATATGGCACGTCTCGGATGTCTGAGCCAAGTAAAATTGGGTCAAGATGAGTAACTATTTTTTATTAGCTTGGTTTCCAGAAAGAACAACTTGATTTTAAGCAAATAATTTTGACTGTCATAAATTTGCATAATTTGTCCTGTATTAATAAGATATCAATGTTTAACCCATTACCGTCATTTCCCGAGTATTGTGCGCATCCGTGTATAAAACGCACCCTTATTTTCAGGGTTAAATGTCTGGAAAAAAACTTTTCCCAAGGTTTTGGTCAGCTGTCGTACGCACGATTTCTCCTGCTGAACCCAGTTGTTTTTAAATGAAGAGAGTTCCGTCGGCATATTTTAGGACCAAGAAAATCCGTTAAATATGTGATAATTACAAGTATTCTGATAGTCAGGGGGTTAAATCCGACCTTCGAAGTTCCAAAAAATGAGCTGCGACTGTGTTTAAATGCTGGAAACGAAACCAGACATATTTTTATGGGCATACTTAATTTTCATTTCTAGCGTCACATTAGAACAGGAACGGAATATGTTCCTGATTAGAATCACCCCGCATTATTCTGTGTAAGTTTGTAGATGCGTTTATTAGGATTAAAATACATAAATACTAAACATTTATTGTATGGAATTATTTCATCACTAGCATTTATTGAATTATGAAAAAAATACTGTAGAATACGAATGTTCCGAAAAAGTTACAAAAAGTTTCGCTCTGAAAATCGTGTGCCGCCAATCAAAAGAATAATCCGGAAATAGTAAATTTGATTATGCGCAGTTCGGGCCCGGAAATGGCGGGTGTTTATACAGTGACGCTTTGTTTCTACGATGCAACCAGAGCTAAGTTTACTTCCTTTTGAGCGATTTCACGCAATAATTATGAATAACAACTTGTTTATTTACTTTATTTCTCTCTCAGTTCAAAATGCCTTACCGATTTAGATTGTATTAGATACATACGTAGCGACTAACGCGCTCCCTCGAAAGAAGCTAGCGTGTCATCTCCAATAAACAGCCCTAATCCCCGGCTATCATGTATGGGAGGTGTCAATTAAAGCCCTGCAGCGTATTGCGCAATCTTAACACATCGGTCTACGGGCGCTAACCGTTGGTCAAGGTAGGCTTTAGAGGCTTGTTCCACTGTATTGTACGCACCCCCAAATTGCAGAAAAAAGATTTTATGATAAAAGTGCGCACAATACATAGCTAAAGACGGTACTTCATAAATATATGCCTTTTTACACCTCTGATTATTTCTACACTAGGTCCCCACCTATTAAATTCTGAACATAAAACACAGAAGGCATTTCATGTATCTCTTCAGGTGAAAAACTAGCTGCAGGCTATGGGGAGAAAGTTAAAGATTCCTGTGTTTCTTTAATACCACATAACACATCAGGGTCACTAGCTGTCTCAAGATAAACCACTTTTTAAAATACTTAATCTGGAAATGATGATTTACCATTTACTCCATAGTCTGTTTCTTGTTTTGGAGATGGGTTTAAAGCAAGTTCGAAGTTAAGCAGAATGCGCCTGCCCATTCTGCTTGACTTTCAGCCTACTTTAAGCTCCCACCTGCACCTGCTAGGGCAAAGAAACCATTTCTCATGTTGCATATTCATTACTGTATAAAATGAAACAAGAGCCCCATGGGGCATATTTCGCTCACCTGAGAATAGCTGACAAAATGGAAATAATTATTTATGTCCAGGAAGGGGTCATTTTTTACCCAAGGGGCATAATTTGAACAATCTTATTAGAGGACCTGTAGATGATACTATGTGCCCAATATCTAAGATCAGGGTAGTAGGGTTTTAGACAAGAAGAATTTTGTAAGTTTCCATTGAAAAAAATCTATTTTTAGCTCCTGTGACCTACATATGCAACAGACTGAAACCATTTGAACAAAATAGGTATAGGGCATCTAGAAGTGTCACCATGCTGAATATCAAAGCTCTGGCCATATTAGTTTCAGAGAAGAAGACGTTTGAAAATTTCACTATATAACTCTTTGTAAAATTGTGACCCCCGGGGCGTGGCCAATTTTGACCCCAGGGGCATAATTTGAACAAACTTGATAGAGGACCTGTAGGCGATGCTATGTGCCAAATATCTTAGCTCTGGCCCTTGTAGTTTCAGACAAGAAGATTTTTTAAGTTTTTATTGAAAAATCTATTTTTAGCTCCTGTGACCTAGATATGAAACAGACCAGGACCATTTGAACAATATTGGTAAAGGGCATGTAGAAGTGTCCTCATGCCAAATATCAAAGCTCTGACCATATTAGTTTCAGAGAAGATGTTTGAAAATTTCACTATATAACTCTATGTAAAACTGTGACCCCCGGGGCGTGGCCAATTTTGACCCCAGGGGCATAATTTGAACAAACTTGATAAAGGACCTGTAGGTGATGCTATGTGCCAAATATCTAAGCTCTGGCCCTTGTAGTTTTTGACAAGAAGATTTTTTAAGATTTCATTATTTTTTCACTTTGGTTGCCATGGCAACCAGAGTTCTGCATTGTTTTTAATTCTTTGAACAAATTTGGAAGAGCTTGACCCAAGGAATATTTCTGTAAAGTTTGGTTGAATTCTGTTCAGCGGTATAGGAGGAGATGTCATTTGAAGCAATTGTTAACGACGACGGACGACGACGGACGACGGCGGACACAGGGCCATCCCAATAGCTCACCTTGAGCCTTTGGCTCAGGTGAGCTAACAATTTTCTTCAGCGGAAGAATTAACTAAATGCTTAAAATCAATGTGTCTCTATGGAGTAAAGGGTTGAAATTCAGTCAAAGCCTAGCCTTAACTTTTCCTGTGTTTACCTCCATCTTTCGCCCCTTCCTTGCTCTCCTGACGCCGGTCACTCTTGTCTAGGTACCCAAAACTGGGCTTCATCTGGGTCACAGCACGCACTGGGCTTAGATACAACTCACCTAAAACAAAAAAATTCTACAGTCTGACCTCAATCACTTAAACTCGCTAAAGTTGTACTTCCCCATATTTCTTCAGTTCAATTTTGATAACTAAAACTTTAAGTCAAGCATACCTATACAGTTTAACCTCTCTATTACGACCACAAATCATGTTAATTATTAGGTGTTTAAGACAGGTGACTGCTTAAAGCAAGGTGACAGTAAAGCAGAAAGCTCCTTTAGGAGCTTTCTGTTTTACTGTCATCTTGCTTTAAGCTGTCGCCTGCCTTTCATACCATCAATTAGCCTTCTTTTTAGTGGTTGTAATAGAGAGACTAAACTGAATTCAAAAGTTAAATCAGTCATTTTCATCACATGGAGTTTGAGTAATCACGACCTGTCAAAAAATTATTCTGTTGTCTCCAATCTAGAAACAGTAAAACCACAGTCTTATATTTCAAAAGAATGCTGGTTTCAGTAAGGAAGGATAAATCTTAAAAGCATGATAAAGTAAAGCAGAAAGCTCCTTTGGGAGATTTTTACTTTGCTTTCATCTTCCTTCATTCTTCCATATGTTCGTAGTTTTTCTTACACAATCATATAGTGTTTTAAATGGTTGAAATAATGACTACTTTTATTAGATATTTATCATGATAAGAAAAGTATATACAATAGAAGTGTAGCATTGATTGTTTGATTGTTGTTTTATTGATAATTATTTTGACCATGCATTAGGTCTTAGTCAGGATTTTACATTTCATCAACATTTATTTGCTATGAAAGTATATTTACCATGTGACAGGTAGCCTATAGCATATCTACTGCTGTCTACCAGGGCTGGAGAAGACTGTAAAACTTGCTTGTCCATCAGGTCGCTGAAACCACAAATACAGTTGAACTTCGATATCTCGAACTCGGTTATGTCGAACATACTCATACGGGTATGTTAGACTTAACCGAGCATGAAATAATGCAATTTATGTATCAGCAAATCGGATAGTTCGAATTAAGCCAGTTCGAGATATCGAAATGTTCGACTGTACGTGTATACAGTAAAATGGTGATAGTACAAGGACTGACAGAAACTCAGGAAATGCTTGGATTACTGCCACCCTCAGATTATCCATACAAAAATGTTTTACATTTCCTAAAAGATTTAATCTGATTTGATTTGTTTTGATTTTACGTCGCTTTCAACAGTATTTCAGTCATATCGTGACGTCCAGCTAATTATAGGAGGAGGAAGACCCCAGAAGTCCTTTATGCACTGTTTCAGGCACAAATCGGCAACTGGGTAGAACCACCGACCTTTCGCAAGCCAGCTGGAAGGCTTCCCCACATGAAAAATCCGAACGACCCTACTGGGATTCGAACTCACAGCGGTGAGGAGCTTAGTGATGTAAGTCACAGTGACTTTACCACTAGGCCACGGAGGCCCCCGACATTTCCTAAAAGAGTATGCAGTGTATCTCAAATTTTGTTTAGCAGAACAGGGGCCCGTTTCATAAAACTTTGTACGATAAATATTGTCGTAAGTCAGATTATAAAACTATTAATTATTATTTATTTCTCCATCTAATCCAGTCTTGTGACATCTCTTTTGAATCGTCTTGAAAAGACGATTCCAAAGTGATGTCACAAGACAGGATTAGATAGAGAAATCAGAGATTAAATGTATTTTAAAGTTTTGACTTAAGACAACATTTGTCGTAAGATGTTTTATGAAACGGGCCCCAGATCTTTGAGGGCAATAAAACGCAAACAATTTCAGGAAGTACGCTCCAAATGAGATCGGGTCCATGTTGGTCAATATCTGTATTCTATGCAGATGGATCATTTATTCTTGTCATGCTTAAGTTAAGCATGGTTCGGTACAGCTTGTCAGTTGAGAGTAATAGCCAATCCTCCTATGTAGAGTAGAGAAATTGGCCCGGTTTCATAAGGGGTAAAACTTACTTCCTTAAAAAAATACGTCTTCTTATGCTTTCAATTTATTCATCCACTTAAAAAAATAGTTCCAATTTATACAGTCATGAACATGTATCATATAAACATTTTCCATTATCTTGCAGGTTGTAGCAGGTACTAGCTAATGGGTTAACAATATTTATGTTGAATGTTTTATATATGCACTTTTCAAACAAGGAAACAAATAATAACCAGTTTATGATGATTTTATGGTTGTTTTTTAAAGTAAAACAACAATGAACACCCTGACCAGAGAGGTCCTTAAGATCTACACTGTTTGCAAAATAAACAAAGTTATACTGGGTTCAAGGTTATAAAGCCTTTGAGTTGAGTCTGAGACCATTCTCAAGCATTTGATTGGTCAGGTTAGAGCCTAGGCTCAAATATGACCCATCAAATGCTTGGGAATGACTTCAGACTCAACTCACAGGGACCTGGCACGATGGATTTTTGAGAGAAAAAATTGTCAAAAGGTATATATAGAGACAAGGGGTACAACTGATTGTTAGTACATTCTCACCCTATCTCGACAAAAGCAGTCATATCATGAATAATAATTGATGAAACGACACCCTTTTTGCATTTCTGTCTAGCTAATATAATACCCTTCCATAAAAACATAACATAAAACCAACTGTAAGGATGCACTTTCAACAGTAATTGCATTTACTCACAGAAATCAACGACTTTTGGAAAACGGGACAGGTGTTCGTTCACAGCTAACACAGCATTGACTACTACTGTACGCTTGTTTAGGCGGTAATCGAGTGTTACAGTCATTGACAACTACTGTACGCTTGTTAAGGCGGTAATATCGAGCATGACAGTCATACAGTTCCATAAATATACATCTTTGACACCGATCAAAGCTGATTTCTTCTCAAATCATTGCCGTACCAAAAAAGCCTACATGTACAAGAATAGCTTTACTGCCGATGAAAACATGCGAATTTGTTGTTGGTATTGCAATGGGTTGAGTATAAATCAGCTTTGATCAGTGTAAAAAATGGATATCCATGGAACTGTATGACTGTCATGTTCGAAATTACCGCCTAAACAAGCATACAGTAGTGGTCAATGCTGTGTTAGCTGTGAACGAACACCTGTCCCGTTTTCCAAAAGTCATTGATTTCTGTGAGTAAATGCAATTACTGTTGAAAGTGCATCCTTACAGTTGGTTTTATGTTATGTTTTTATGGAAGGGTATTATACTAGCTAGACAAAAGTGCAAAAAGGGTGTCGTTTCATCAATTATTATTCATGATATGCCCGGTTTTGTCGAGATAGGGTCAGAATGTACTAACAATCAGTTGTACCCCTTGTCTCTATATATACCTTCTGACGATTTTTTCTCTCAAAACGCAATCGTGTCGGGGCCCTGTGACTCAACTCATAAGCTTTATTACCTTAGAGTCTGGTTTCCTGCATAGAAATAGTTAATTATCTAGCAGACACTCTTTCTCACCTTCTAAAGAAGGAGCTTCCATCTTGGTTCCTTCCATCCACGTTGAGGGCATACTGCTCTCCCTTGCTCTTAGCATAATGCTTGCTACCGGTGTTCAGGGAAACCTCCAACTCCAACTAAATTTAGAAATTTTACCATTTATTTATAATTATGCTGATCAAATGTATTACACATGTATAATTATGAACTATAATATTCTGCTTTTGAAAAATGACCACTTCAAGTTGATTTTAAAGACTGGTTGCATGGCTAGGTTCAAACGGTTAAAGCAGTGGGTTACTTAACCCATAGCCGGTTTCTAGTTTTGAAGACGGGTGACAAGTTAAAGCAGGTTGAAAGTAAAGCAGAATGCGCCTTTAAGGCGCATTCTGCTTTACTTTCAGACTGCTTTAAGCTACCATCTTTTAGGTTATTGTAAATATTTCTTACAGAGCATATTCACGACTGTTTAAAAATGAATTATTTTCTTCAGTGGACAAATAAAATAAAGTTTCAAAAAGGTGTATTTATGGGGTAATGGGTTAATGTAGGATATGGTAGCCTTTGCGTTCATTACAATATTGTCACCTTCATGGGAAACAAACAAACAATTTACCATAGAATGATTTTACTTCTTCCTCTGCATAAGCACCACAAATGGACATTCATAGATGGTTTTTATCAAAGCTTGCAGCTTAAAGCAAGATGAAAGTACAGCAGAAAGTTCCTTTAAGAGCTTTCTGCAGTACTTTTATTTTGCTTTAAGCAGTATTCTGCCTTAAGCACAGTTGGATATACAGTATAACCTCTGTCGATCGACACCTCTCTTGACCGGAAACCTCTGTTATCCGACCCTGCTGTTTATCCCGGCAATTTCCTTATATATTTTATGTAACCAAACTCTCTCTTGATCAGATCCTCTGTTAACCGTTATCTGACATACCTTGACGGACCAAGAAGGGCAAATTAGATGTTTTTCACACCCCGTTATCCGACGGTATGCTGACCTTTGATCATTGACAGACTATACACGCGCAGGTGATAATGACACATATTGCTCGGATGACCGTATAAGACAAAATGTATTGTTTATAATGTGAGGGTTAATAAGATAACTTCACCCAACACTGTAAGCAACCCATTCAGGGCCACAGTGCCGAAAAGACCAACTCATCCATCCTTTCCAACCATATAGCTAACCATTATTTTGTGTTCAAATTGGACAGGTATCTGCCAATCGTCCTCACCGTCAAGTTGTCAACATTAGAAGTACAAAATATATATCTAATGCGCCTTGCGCATAGGTCGAGTTTATAGTAATAATCGCAGGCGTAAAAATCTATGCTCAAGTTATATTGGGAGAAAATAAAAACATTCCCGCGTTTTGAAGTTTTTGTTAATTTCACGCTAGTTCGACATAACGAGAGAAGACTGTACTTGTATATAAAATGTAAATACGAATGTGCCGGTGTTTTAGTCGATCCCTTAATATCTACATGTATACTGTACACGTTTATGCCTACTGTAGAAAGAACAATGGGAAAACCATGTAGAACCTATTTTAAACTGGAAAAACCTGACAAGGATATGCTGCAATCATGCAAGCATGTTTAATAAGTCAATTGGCATCGAGAAATTCGCCTCGCAGCGACAATCTTTGGGTGTGTAAGGCTTGTGAACTTAGGCCTAATTCCGTCAACCGACAACCTCTCTTAACCGACTTACAAACATGGAACCATGGGGTGTCGGATAACGGAGGTTATACTGTATACAGTGTAGGGGATTCACACTTTTGACTTCAGACGTTATATGGATATTATGGAATGTTAGATTAATTACAGCATTAAATAATGGTTAGATATAGTTAAATTTAAACTTGTAAATTATAATGTGTGTGTTTCAGTTTTTCTGTACCTTTTTTTGGTTTGGTTTAACCCTTCCAGAGAGGAGATCCACAGAGTCATATGTCATGTAATTGGGCCGCACAGGGTACTGGAAAAGACATGCTAAAAGTTATAAACATTTAAGTTATTTTTTTTTAAAACAGGTCATTGTTTCCCAATAAACATGTTTGTGGTAAAAAACAATTATATCCTTTTAATACAGTTCGGAGCTAGATCTTATGCCATGGGCAGGACTCATCCCAATTGAAAATAAGTGATTTTATCCGAAAATGAACATTTAATTGCAAGATTTTTTCCCAAAATGATCGCTTTACAAATCAATTTTCCCCCAAATCAAGTATTTTAGGTTATTTCAAGGCATATGTTTACCAATTGAATGGGTACCAAATACCAACCCAGTCCCAAAATGGTGAAAAAAACCCGCTTAAATGCCAGTTTTCAATGCAGGTGACTGCTTAACCCTTTACCCAATAACCTGTATATTACATTAAATATAGGTGATCACTTAAAGTAGGTTGAAAGTAAAGCAGAATGTGCCTTAAGGCGCATTCTGCTTTACTTTCAGCCTACTTTAAACTACCATCTGCTAGGCTATATAAAAATATTTCTTATGATTCTTATTTGTAACAGTATAAATTGGAACTCTTTTCTTCAGCGGAAGAATAAATTAAATACGCTAAAAGTCGCTTCTATTGGGGAAAGGGTTAAAGTAAGAAGAAAATAACACAGAAAGCTCCTATAGAAGCGTTCTGCTTTACTTTCATCTTGTTTTAAGCTGCCACCTGTCTTAAAAATCAGCATTTTATTCTAGTTTTAGAGGTTGTAATAGAAAGGTTTAACTCAACTGTATGTTTATCTCAATGTAATCACACTTTTCAATACGACTGGCTTACAAGGTGCAACTTACCTGTAGCAGGTACAGGTTTTCTGATAGAGATTTTGACAGGTAAACATTGACCTAAAAATTGGAAACAAAAGTTTATTAGTAAATTGTTATACAGTACAATATCAGGTAGTATGAACAGATAGCAAAAGGTCAAGTTCGAATAAAGCTTGAACTTGCAAGATTGAAGTTAACTTTTAAAAATTATTACACCAGAGTCCTGACTGATTTATAGTCAAAACGCCCACAATTTGGTCAAAACACCCCCATATGCCAGTCAAAACGTCCCCAAACCAACACGAGTTGAACCTCGCCGAAGGAGTGTATTGATTGGTTAATTCTGAAACTGTCAATCAATATATTGGGAATTTTTTGCTGAAAATTGGGGGGAAAAGATCCTTTTTGCCATTGGGAACATAGCCGAAAAACTGCTATAGATATAAAATGGACTGAAAAAAAGTTCTGTGATCGTAGAAAAAGTTGCTTTTATGATGTTGTTGTTGTTGAGACCTCACATTATTTTAAGCATGCGATGGGCACCTGTGGTGACTAGCCTGGTTACCTGTGTTTTTGTCACCCTTAGCTATATTTTTCGCGCATGCGCCTAACTGATATAACATTTCTTACTTGTTCACAGATCTAATCCTGAACTGAACCTTCAATAACATGTAAATAAAACTTGTGAAATAAATACAAAGTGTAAATAACCGCTTTCGAACGAGGTCATTGCTCTGGATCACTGGGATGCTTTCTTGTCAATTCGCCACCTCTGATTGGTCGTTCGATAATTAGGTCAATGTAGGTTCTGTCAGTATGTTATACATGTAGTTTGTTTCATGAAACTTGAACATTTTTTAATCATTATTTAATTTTTTTAAAAGTAAATAATATTTTTTACAACTTAACAATAAAAAAATATGCATATATATAAGTGCTAACTTTTCTGTTGAACTGTGATAAATTTTTGTGAATTATTGTTATTTTATATGTTTCTGTCGTATTTTCTGCGCTTGAAATCTTCTGTTGTTAACTGTTCCTCTGTAGTTTTCGGACGTCCTTCAACTCCTTGGTAGCCTGCTCGTGACGGAATTCTAAGTTTTGCTTAGATGGCGAATTGACAAGAAAGTGGTGAATTGACCAGAAGCAAAGATACTGGGTTTATACGAAAGAACCAGAGGCAGAGAACTCTGTCGATAATAAGAGTAGGGCATTGTGCCCTGGTTTTCTGTATCTGCTTCCCTCTCTCTGGGGTGACCAGTTAGCCCATAGATGGCAGAAACGGATGTAAACAAACAAACAAAAAACAACCTGTATAGCTCAGTGGTAGAGCGTCCGCTTGCAGTGCGGGAGGTTGCCTGTTCAATCCCCCGCCGGGTCAAACCAAAGACTTGAAAATTGGTAGTAATGGCTTCCCTCCTCGACGCTCATGATTTCGGGTTAGCATTACGACTGGTTCGTCGGTATCAGGATAAAGTGCGAAATTGTCCCAGAGTGGGATTTCTATTTCTATTTATTACTTCTACGCCATCAATTCTGATGATTATGAGAAGGGGTACTTTTTAGGTGCACCACTGGGACTGTACCCGGTCGGTCACTTTATCCTGACACCGACGAACCAGTCGTAATGCTAACCCGAAATCCTGAGCACCAAGGAGGGAAGCCATTACTACCAATTTTCAAGTCTTTGGTTTGACCCGGCCGGGGATTGAACCCGCGACCTCCCTCACTGCAAGCGGACGCTCTACCACTGAGCTATACAGGCGGTTAATTAATTAATGGCACATTAATGGAAGAAGAAAAAAGTGACCAGCCAGGTACAGTCCCAATGGTGCACCTAAAAAGTGCCCCTTCTCATAATCATCAGAATTGATGACGTAGAAGTAATAAATAGAAGAGAACAACAACATCATTTTACACAAAGCAGCTAGAGAAGCATGTTTTTGTGTATTTTTTGTACAGACTGATGCAACATGCAGAAACATTCTGTGACATACGCACTTCCACTGACAGGCCTAAAAATCAAATGATAATTACAAGTGCTACATATGAACCATCTCAAATGCAAGGAGAAGGCCCTACTTACGATGGAAATAAAACAAATCTATACCTCATGCTCGACTGGATCTTCCTCGTCGTCCATGATTATGCACTTGGTTGGTACCTTGTAGAATTTAATGGAATAAATTCTCAGATGCAAGACTACACGAGTAAATCTTTTTGCAACTGATTTGTTAATTTATCTAAAAAACATAGCATTTCTATTTTTTATTTTTTAATCTTCTGTTCCTTAACATTTTTTCTAATTGTATTTAACGAAACCCTTACAAAACATACGAATGTATCAAATAAAAACTCTTATCAGTATTCTACATGAAATGTATGCGAATAAAATAGAAACGAGTATTCAGACTGAAAGGATAGTCTTGTAGTTTTTAGGTCAGAGTCTACTAATTCGTTACCAGAGTTCAAACCATTGGACTTGAAAACATCGTAGATCTATTTCGCTTTTTTTCGAGTTGAAACATTTTTAGATGTTGTACTTCACATTTATACATCTAAATTGTCATTTCTATTATCTCAAATCTCTTTGCTAAAGGTAACCAAAAGCAAATAAAATTGACTTTCTTTATTACTTACTATCCTTTGCAAGTAGATCATGTGACCTGGACAAAATGGCAGCCTGCGATTGGTAACTCCCTACTTTTGTTTTCTCATTATACATGTTTGCAATGAAACGATTCAGTTGTTTGCAGATTTATCTAATTAATTTTAAAGGAAAATGTGATAATGATGTGACGACATTCTGCTTTGTCAAAGACAAATGATGCATGCGAACATGCTAATATAACTATATGTAAAACCATGGAGGAAGTATACCTGGAGAAGAATCATATACACAAATCTGCATTTTCCCGAAAATGTTGTCGTCCAATACCTGTATGCGCGATAACGCTTAATCGATCGATAATTCAACTGCACCGGTACGCCGATAGCGGGCTATCGCGTTTTTTATCGTGTTGAATGGTTACCTACTGTTAGTTTAAGTTACATAAAATCCTTAATTTTTACCCGATTTTCATTATAATGATCTTAAAAGAAGGCTAAGATATTTATCTTTCACTTGTGCAAAATAACATAATCTAATTTTTACATTGATCATTTTTATGGCGAGTTAAAGAGCGGTTACCAAATGAATTTGCCGATAAAAGGGAGCAAGCGCTCGCGCAAAAATATATCACGCCCTGTTACAAAACCTTTCATAAAATCCTCAATTTTAGGCCAATTTCCATAACAATGGTCTTAAAGGACAGCTAAGATATTTTTCTTTCAGTTGTAGAAAATGCCAGTGTTTATTTTTGAAATCAACAAATTTTATGGCGAGTTAAAGAGCGATTGCCAAATGAAATATCCGATAAACGAGAGCAGGCGATCGCGAAATAAATACAACGTCCCGTTTCAAAAACTTGAATTTAATCCATAATTTTCGTCCGATATATATATATTTGCCGGAATATTTTACATTTTCCGTCTATATATATATATATATATATTAAAAAAAGGTCTTGATATAAAGCCGTGACACTTATCTTTTCGGTTGTAAAAATACCAGGGGTTTTCTTGAAGCGAAAAAAGTAATGATGACCTACAAAGGTAATAGACGTTTATTTAAGAATAAAATCATCAAGAAATTGTGGTTAAATAATGAACTAGGGCTATTCATCTGTAAACTACATGTCTACCATATTACACATCACAAAGGAATGTGACACATTACGTAACCGTACACAATTAGCAGGCCATTTATAAGCGTCATTAAACTCTCCCAGCATGAAGTCCATGCTTCTTGAACATGCCGATTATCTATGAAGTGCTTGTTAGGGAACTGGACACCAGGGGGTTTCCTCTTTAATAAAAAAGATCAATGCTACCCGTGCGTGTAACTTGAACATGTGTTTTTGACTTCTGTAACCGCATGATTTTTATATATTATACAAATCACAAAAAATAAAGATAATAGAATTGAATTGAAAAAAAGAAAAGAAAAAAAAGACCAACATCAATGCACCTGGTTTGGTTGATGACTGGATTAACCCTCTCATTACTGAATACCAGTAACATGATGACTATTGCAATTGCAAACAGTTGTAATCCAGACCAGGCTGCAAAAATGTCGGATTCATAGAGTATGTCTCTTGAAATATAGTTTACCCCTTTTTCAAATTAAGCTCTTTATGACACATTTTATCTTTTCTCCGCATGAGGATCATCAGAGAGAGAGACAGACAGACAGACAGACATTCATACAGAAAGATGGAGACAGAAAAGAAGAAGCGAGAGACTGACAGACAGAGATAAGAGAAAAACAGACAGACAGAGAGACAGACAAGAGGCAAACAGACAGTGGCAGAGAAATATAGACACACACAAGCTTCGTAGGTAAACGAAAAAATACGTTTTTCTCTCATTTTCAAAACCTCACTTTACTAACAATTTATAAGCTATCGCCTCAAATTTTGTACTACGCGTAAGATCATGGTCTAATAAAACATCTGTATTAAAATTTATAAAGAAAAGATGACATTAAAAGCATTTCTATTAACACCAAACTTCGTAGGTAAACGAAAAAGTACGTTTTTCTCTCATTTTCAAAACCTCACTATACTAACAATTTATAAGCTATCGCCTCAAATTTTGTACTACGCGTAAGATCATTGTCTAATAAAACATCTGTATTAAAATTTATAATGAAAATATGACATTAAAAGCATTTCTATTAAACACCAAACTTCGTAGGTAAACGAAAAAATACGTTTTTCTCTCATTTTCAAAACCTCACTAAACTAACAATTTATAAGCTATCGCCTCAAATTTTGTACTACGCATAAGATTATTGTCTAATAAAACATCTGTATTAAAATTTATAATGAAAATATGACATTAAAAGCATTTCTATTAAACACCAAACTTCGTAGGTAAACGAAAAAATACGTTTTTCTCTCATTTTCAAAACCTCACTAGTTAAACTAACAATTTATAGGCTATCGCCTCAAATTTTGTACTACGCATAAGATTATTGTCTAATAAAACATCTGTATTAAAATTTATAACGAAAAGATGACATTAAAAGCATTTCTATTAACACCTAACTTTCGAAACAACGTTGTTTTCTAGCGGCCAGCGAGCGCCGCTGATTGACCGATTTTGGACGACAAGATAAATCGCGAGCCGGCCGGATACTTCTCCAGGGTATACTTCCTCCATGGTAAAACCTATATACGGCCGAAAGATGTTTCTACAAAGTATAGGAATAGAGGATCTAACATGAGTGCTCATTAATTATCATTTTTAATAAACGAGTTGACTAAAACAATATCGGTCCATGGAAATACCCCATACGACTGGCACACTACTGGCATACTACCGAGATCCTGCCCATACGAGTTGAATCCATACCCTAGGGTCATTATTATGTGTATTATTCTATCATACATATTAAATATGATCATTATGAAGATATTCCAAGAGTTTGTTTGAATTAATTCCCATTATTAATCATGTAATAACGATAACGATAATTCGCAATAACATCCCATACGACTATGTACCGGGGTTCAATATGAGTGGAATCTACACCGTAAATCCATAGGGGTATTATTCTATCTTGTATATTAAATATGATCATTATGGAGATATTCCAACTAGATCTATATTTAATTAAAATTATTAAAAAATTAAAATTAAAAAAAAAATACGAGTTGAATCTACACCTTAGGGACAATTATAGGGTTATTAATCTTTCATACATATTAAATATGATCATTATGAAGATATTCTTTTTATGTTATCAAATCCCATTATTAATCATATATTATCAATAATTACAAATAATATCCCATACGAGTATATGAACCAGAGCCCAATACGAGTTGAATCTACACCGTAAGCATCATTTATAGGGTTAATATTCGCTCAGAAACAATAAATATCAAGGTTGAGTTGAAGGCCATGTTACCATTTTAACTTCACAAAAAACAAAGTATGTAAAACGCAAATAAATTCACAATTAATAGAAACTATTTTAATATATATAACTGAATGTTGACAATAAAAAACGACAATAACACAATAATAACTTTAATTCATAATGACATCATGTTGGTGTATATGCAGATCAGATTTTTACGATAAGGATACATACTATTCAATAAATAATGTGCGATACGGAATTTTTTTGATGATCAATTAGACTCGATAATCACCTGTAAAGATTGAAGGGTGTCATGCTGAGACCGTTATAATCACATACCACTAATCCCCTTTAACATACCGCTGTGTGATAGTCGCTCATCTTTAATGTGCCGACATTAACTGTAAACCGTTTACATGTATTGTTTGTCAACACACGAGTTAAATCTAATGCAATGCTCAGCATTCAGTAAATTGAATCTTCATACCAAAGATATTAAGAAAAGATTTATAATAAACGAACCAATTTTTCCCATGGATAGTCGCAAATACAGAATAGTCTTTATATGGCTATAATAAATTTCAAGATTAATTAATACTGTGATTGGTACTTTCCCCAGAGTATCTGGTAGTTTAAAGCAGGATGAAAGTAAATCAGAGTGTGCCGCTTTACTTTAATTGTCTTTTTAGTGACCACCTGTTTTCAAAACAAGACTCAGTCTATGACTATGGTAAAGTCTATCCATTTTTTTTTTATCTAAGCATTAACAACATTAAAATATGTGAGTATCTATTTACATAATGTTAAGCATAAAACAAATCACACATTACATACATAATGTTAGAAAAAATTATTCGCCAACACATTTGGATCATGACCATACAAATGTTCAAAATAATTGAAAATGAATGTTATAAATAAAAGCATACGACGATTTATAGTGATTTGGTGTTAAAGAGCACGCGCCTTTGAGAGTGTGAGACACAAGCATTTTTAAGAATAATTTTTAGACATTGTTAGGTTTTTTGTTTATATTTCGGCTTTTTTTCCTCCAAATTATGGGGCTCACGAAAGCTGGGTTCTCTTCCCCAGTGCATCAACTTATACAAAGCATGCAACAGGCGGTATAAGATTTGATGTGGCGGATGCTTTCTTTAATGGGTTAAGGAACGAATCAGAACTTTGTAAATATCTGTATTTACCCCTATCATGCTGGATTAGTCTTTTACTGCTCCATTTCTCGACTATTTTATATTTAATTTAAACGATTCCCTCAGTACTCGATGACATTTTGAACTAGATGGTAAACAGCTTGGATGCAGTTGAGACGCCGACTTACTCGGCGTCCTAACTCCACTTAAACTGTTTGTATATAGTAGCACGGTCGCGCCTGACGAGACAAGGGTAAATTTGACAAGTTTTGTTGAGTGTTTGCTGATAGAGTGATAGATACAAAGAGTGAGCATGTAGGAGAATCTTTAGGTTCTATTCCCTGAAGCATTGACTTCATTCCCCACAAATAAACGAAAATAAACAAAATCAATAATACATTCAGTAGATCTACTCATTATCAAGATATGGTTTGGAATTATACCAGTTCATACTATTATTAGCACTTTATATAATATGAACTTTAACACGCCATTTGGTCACGTAACATAAACAATTTGATGTATAACAATACCTCGTACTGCATGTTTGTATGCCAGAGATGTAATAAACGATTTGTTCTGTTCTGTTCTGTTAAAAAACCGTATACTGTGTGCAATTTGCGGCGCGTGCTGTTAGCGACACGTGTTAAAGGAAGTGATTGACAAAGGTGTCAAAACCTCGGCGAGATCAAGCGTGTTTATTCCTTACATAGGAATTATACGTACAAAGCTTGAATGATTGAATGACTCGTTCATTAATTTTATATAAAATACCTAATAAATTATGTTATTCATATTTACTCTCTGCGAAGGAATAATGTCCGGAAAGTGAACCTACAGTGTAGATTCAACTCGTAGGGGATCAGGTTTATCTGGCAATATTCGTATGGCGCTTTTATACTTTTTTGGGAAGTATTGAATATATACTGATAAAAAACAGGTTTACAATGAAAAAAACAACTTTCTTAAACGTGTTTACAATAATAATATATACCAGAGTGCTGTGGCTTTTCACATATTTATTGGGGAATTTGGAGACTGTGTTATAAATAATGGGGTTGATCTGAATTTTTTTAATATAGCTATATGTTTATCATTTACGACCATTTTTAAAAATTAAATATATACTTGCATCCACACAAATTGACCTATAGTATAGATTCAACTCCTATTGGGCACGGGTTCATATGGTCTTTTACTCGTATGGGATATTAATAGGTATTGGAAATATCGATATTATAGGATTAATAATGGGATTTAATTAAAAAAAAATCTTGGAATATCTTCATAACGATCATATTTATTATATAAGATAGAATTATAAGCATAAAAATGGCCCTAGGGTATAGATTCAACTCGTATGGGCAGGATCTCGGTAGTATGCCAGTAGTGTGCCAGTCGTTTGGGGTATTTCCACGGACCCAAACAATATGACGCGAGCCTTGGCGAGCGTTATATTTGTTTTAGTCAACGAGTTTATTAAGAATGATAAATAATGAGCACGAATATTAGATCCTATTTATCACATAAACATTTTAAAACCCTTTTAAGTGAACTGAATCCGTAGTTTTTTGTCTCTCCGCCATATGTATTTTCCGCTAAAACTTGACGTTGTTTACAGTAACGCCATGGCAAATGACGTCATTTGGCGCCCAGCGCCATGCAGCGCTCGTGGACGAACAGGTAGGGCCGGAGCCCAAATATTGATATTTCACTATAGTTTATTGAATGGCTTTATAACACTCCCAGAGTCGGTTTTGTGTGATAAATAAGGTTATTTAATTTTTCAAGGGTACGAAATGCCAAAAATAGGGTGCGAAAATGCGAGGGTACGAAATGGCCCGTTGCCGCGAGAACAACAGTGGCGGCTAGTCTGGTTCCCTGCCTCCTATATCTCGATCAAACATCCGGGGACCTGACTACACTGGCGGCCATTTTGGAATCGCCAGCCGGACTACTCGATTCAATAATCCGGTGTGACGTACCAATCACATGATTGGGAAATGTCTATCGGTATAAGCCTGTGTACTCAATCGTGTCCACCCAATATGCACAGGTAAATTATGTACGACTTTACTAAAATATTTCCATAGAGGAGAGGCTAATGAGCCGCCGCTACGGAATTCCCGAACGCTCGGTTGGTTGGTGAATTAGGCATTCCCTTGCCGGAAGTGAAATCGTGACAGACAAAATGGCGGCGCCCTTAAATTTGCGATAATATTTTGACTTCACTGGTAAATGAAAATTATTTTTTTATTCCTCTTTTTATTCACGCAACGCGTACACATTATCTATAGGCGACCTGCGCAAAAAGCTGGCCTATGGCCAGCTTTTTGTTTCGGCCGTATAATTATGTCTGTATTGTCAAGTTTATGTGACAAGTTTTTTACATTAAATTGATTAATGACAATTTGCAACTTGCAGTCTTTGACTCAAGTTGTAAATTTTATGCTATAAAGAAGCACCTGTGCCGACCTGGTTTTGAAACTGGGTCGCCAGGTTCGCAGTCGTGCACTCTACCACGTCGCCATAAATTTAAAGAGTGCATGTACAGCGAGGCTGTACAAGTGATGATATATTATTATTGTATAAACACCTATAACATTTGTTTTACCAGCGCCTTCACATAAACTTCAATTTTAGTGAAGGAGTGCAGTATCCATGATGATGATGATGATGATTAAACATACCGACTGTGACACGTGTATGTGTGCATTTTCCGGTAATATAACTATAGGTAAAACCTATATACGGCCTAAACCTGTCAGGGTTCCCACAGGCTTTTAATTTTGAGGGTGCATGCACCCTCTATGGCTATTTTTGGGGGGTGCAGACACATTTCAGAGGGTGCATAAGGAACGTTTTTCTGTTTCTTCTGGTGCGAGGACGCCAGGGACAAAGTACGATGAGGCCGGGGCCGAAAGGCTTATGACGTATCTACGACGAGTGGTCCCATAACAAAGTAGCAATCTGTATTCAAACAATGGATATGCACCAGGGATGATCTTTGGAAATTTGTGGTTCCATCGCTAAATTTTTATATCATTTGTTTGGATGTGTACTGTTCATATCTCTCACATTATTTCTTAACCAGGCCGTCAATTGGGACTTAGCCGACATATTTGCAGACTACACGAATGCGTAGGCCTATGCTAAGACTGTGTCTCACTAAATCAGGCATTTTCCTCAACATTGTTAATAGACGGGATAAAATACATCTGATAACCCGTCCAGGTTTTTTGACTGTGTTGTTTGGATTTCGCATAGAAAATGGCGTCGCTGTTTTGAAATCGAAAGTGACCACAATTAGACCTATGACCGGACTTTTTGTTTTAATAATTTGTCAGCATTTTTCAAACACGTATTCCTCTAAATAAGTATTGAATTCTTATAAAAACAAAAATTGATAGAAAAAATAGCGACTTTATTAGGCACAGAGACGGGAAATCCCACAATCTATTTTAAACCGCTTAATCATCATATTCGCGATGCGGTGAATCAGGCGCTTTACGTATAAAGAATGATAAGAATTGTCAAGCGCCTGACAGACCCTATAAGGAAAATGAAGACAAATCCAAACTGACACGTCGGACTTCGACGTTTAACTTGTATTTTGTTGTTTGTTAATAAAACTGGTCTTCTTACATCCGATTTCGGCATTATCTGCAACATAAATCTGTACGTGCATGCACGTTCAGGGCATTGATTTTATGCATGATTTTTTGAAATTATACGTGAATCACGTACATCTGTACGTGAATGGAAACTCTGCCTGTTTCTACAAATTATAGGAAATAAGACTGCAGTTTAATTTTTCGAGGGTACTGGTACTGGTAGTCTTGTACGAAATGACAAAAAGTATGTTGAGAAGACTGTAATGATGTAGGTCGAGCTGTGTTCTGTTGAACAACTGAAGCATAATTTGGCTTAATCGCACACATTTCTTTTCTTAAATTTTCATTTGAGATTTTCAAGTCATTCAGCGCATTAAGAATAGCAAGACTGTGATTTACCACTTCACCATTACTTTCTTCTGAAGGTCCACTAGTCACAAAACTGTTTTCCTCTACACTTAGATATTCAGTCGGAGCCGTGGATGCAGTGATTTGCTTTTCGTTTGTTAGAGAGACAAGTTGCCGAAGCATGTTTGGACTAGTTTTGTTAATAAATTCATCCCTCCAGACTTTGTGTCCGACCTCAGATATTTGAACATTTCTAGTCACACAATAGAAAATGTATGTATGTAATACTTTAATGGAGGGCCTCTTGGAGGATTAGTCATTAGACTAAATGGGCTACCCTCGGTAAATAAATTATTCATTCATTCATTCATTTCATTCATGATGCGAAAAGGCAAGGGTACGAAATGGCCTGTTGCCACAAAAACAACACTGGCGGTCATTTTGGAATCAACAGCAGGTCCACTTGATTCACTAATCCGGTGCGGCGAACCAAACACATGATAGGGATATGGCTATCGGTATAAGCCTATGTATGCAGTCGTGTCCACCCAGTGCACACAGGTAAATTATGTACGACAATAATAAAATATTTCCATAGAGGAACGCCTGATGAGCCGCCGCTACGGAATTTCCAAATGCTCGGTTGGTTAGTGAATTAGGCATTCCCTTGCCGGTAGTGAAATCGTGACAGATAAAATGGCGGCGCCCTGGCGCCGATAAAATTCCAAGTCGACCGGATAATGAGAATTATTTCTTTATTCCTTGTTTTATTCACACAACGCATACACATTATCTAAAGGCTAGGCCAGCTTTTTTATTTGGCCGTATTAAAACTAATTGAAATCGGCTGCAACATGCCTGACAAATGCTCCCATTTCCTTGAGAATCATACATAAATGTGTCGATTTCTTATTGAGATGGCTAGCAAAATAAGCTATTTGTTTCCAATTAACAAATATTCAGGTTTGTTTCTGAGAACGGTGTAAAGGTCACTTGATGGATATGAATTTTTTTAGATATTTTCCATCGCTTTATCCTAGATATTTATTCTATAGCATCGAAAGACGCATCAGAAATTGATCACGGGTCGGACATATACCCCGGCCAAATTATGTACTCTCCATCGCTACGTACACAGTAAAGTGCGTTAAATCTATCCTAGAGATATAAATAGTCTGGCTGGTCGAGTGGTCTAAGGGTTTGTCTTATTTTGCTTCCTGCCCCCATATGGTCAGGGGTTAGAGAAAGATAAATAGTACATGATCATCATGTCAGAATGTTGTCTTGCATTAGCAGAAGTTTCCAGAGGATGAATACATGTAGTGACTAACATAAAGAATGCACAACAAAGATTTTAATTTTATAAAGAAAAATATATTTTTGTTTTCCAGGTCCCCTAGAAGGCATAATTATGACTTGGAGAGGGAAGTTGAGAGACCGAAGATAGAACCTGCTACCTCTCATCCTCTGAAATCAATCACAGTAAGTGGTAATATGTTACAATTATTGAAAGATGTTGAAGCAGTTTTGTCCTTGTCAAGATGTCCAGGAGG
Source organism: Gari tellinella (assembly GCA_922989275.2). Classification (NCBI taxonomy): domain Eukaryota; kingdom Metazoa; phylum Mollusca; class Bivalvia; order Cardiida; family Psammobiidae; genus Gari; species Gari tellinella. The sequence continues at coordinate 25,576,762 of OV277856.1, read as the reverse complement.
GTTTATATTGGAATCACTCTGTTTGTCTGTCTGTCTGTCCATCTGTAAACGGGTCTGGGGTTTTCAACAAAACTTTTTTAAATATTAAAACTTCCTCTTAGCTTAAGTCAGGTTGAAAGTAAAGCAGAATGCACCTTAAGGCGCATTCTGCTTTACTTTCAGCCTGCTTTAAGTGGTCACCTGTCTTCAAAACTAGAAACAGTCTATGTGATAATGGGTTAATATATTTCTAATCTTTAATTGTGTGCCTATCTATATTTTTAAGGTTACAGATGTTAAAAGTGCGGAGAAGCGAGGAACTGGTGGGAAGAAAACTCCATCAAAAGGATCTAAATCCTCCACGTTTGTGGACCCCCTCAGTGATATGGGGCCACTAGGGTCTGCAATGGAAGGCCTAGACCCTTTATCTGCAATGGCTGCTGACAGTAACAGATCAGCGGGAAAGGGGAGAGCATCTAGTTTTGGGGAGAGCAGGAAAAGGGCTGGTTCAGATGGCCTGGATGACTCTTTCGAACCATGGACAGCTAAAAGAACAGAAATTTTGGCTAAGTTTACAACATCAGAAAAACTGTCCATCACCACAAGTTTTCTGTCCGCCCAAGACAAGGAACATGGTAAGGAGTACATTAACTCAATATCCCCTGAAACTTCCAGTGGACAATTCTTTTTTCAAAACAGTCTAGTCCATTTCTGACTATTTAGGGATGAGTTTAACTATATATATTTCAAAATGGCAAACAGTGTAGACCCTGATCAGGGGGCTCCTTAAGGAGCCCTCTGATCAGGGTATAGACTGTTTGCATAGGACAAGGGTAATCCTCACAGGTATACTGTTCGTAAATGACGAGTATACTCGTAGCAAAGGTTGAATGTGTTAACAATCTAACTTCTTGATAACCCATACCATTATAGCTGTAAATAGCATAAATATTCCTTTTTACGCCTTTGATTTATTCCCCCACTGAAGAAAATAGTTCAAATAATTTATGCAGTTATAAATATGGACCATAAGATATATTATATAATTCTATATCATATTAGCAAATGGTAGCTTAAAGCAGGTTAAAAGTAAAGCAGAATGTGCCATAAGGCACATTCTGTTTTACTTTCAATCTGCTTTAAGTGATCACTTGGGTTTAAAACTAAAAATAAGTTATGGGTAATGGGTTAAACGTTTTTTCCGAAGAAGCTCCTTTCTCATAGAAACATGTTTTCATGCTCTTACTGCAGGTAGCTGCTTAAAGCATGCTGAAAGTAAGCTGAAAGCTCTATAATTTTCAGCTTGCTTTAAGTAGCCACTGTTTTTTTAACCCATTACCCCATAGCCTGTTTTTAGTTTTGAAAACAGGTGACCACTTAGAGCAGGTTAAAAGTAAAACAGAATGCACCTTAAGGCACATTCTGCTTTACTTTCAGCCTACTTAAAGCTACCATCTGCTAGAATTTTGAAGAAAAAACTTCTTATTGTACATGTTCATGACTGTTAAAATTGGAACTATCTTCTTCATTAGTAGTACATGTATATAAATGCACTGAAAGGCGCTTCTATGGGGGGAAAGGGTTAAAGCATGCTGAAAGTAAGCAGAAAGCTCCATTACTTTAAGCTTGCCCTAAGAAGCCACTGTTGGTTAAATTAATATTAAAAACAATCTATAGAGGAATGGTTAATATGACAAGAAATGCAGGGCTGCCATTTCTCTGGATTTTTCCTAAATTTTCGGATTTTTTTCTAGTATATGGTAGCTTAAAGCAGACTGAAAGTAAAGCAGAATGCGCCTTAAGGCGCATTCTGCTTTACTTTCAGCCTGCTTTAAGTAGTTATGTGTCAACAAAACTAGAAACAGACAATGGGGTAAAGGTAGGATTCGTAAAATCAAACTTGAAAAATGCAAATTTGGAAATCTTAGGATTTTTCATGTCAACTTATGGCAGCCCTGGAAATGTAAATATAGCGTAAACCATAGCTTTTTGAAAGCTGGCTGATAGATATATTTAAAATTCAAGTATGTATGTATTAATGCTTTAGACTGGGCATCCAAAAGAACCAGAAAATGTTGATAATAAGAGTATGGCATCATGTCCAGGTTTTCTATATCTGCTCTCCTCTTTCCGGAGTAGTCCAATTAGTTGTCGCTTGATACAAGACTGACTTTACTATTTTGTCTTTAATGTTTATGGCATTTTGTGTGTTAAAGGGAGGTAATCAGATAACTCATATTATGCAGTAAACCACTCCTATACAGTCCACTACCCTAATCAGGTGTCTTAGCTAGGCGCTGCTGCCGTATCCGACTGATTAGGGTAGTGGACTGTATAGGAGTGGTTTACTGCATACATATGAGTTATTTAATGTTTAGATGATGTTGAATGTTGGTTCCTGAATGGACAATGTTATGATTTTTGTCTCTGACTTATGTGTTGCTTGTTTGTGTATTTCAGTGGTGATTAAAGCCCAGACACAAGCAGTGACAATGTCAGACAAGGTGAAGAACAGGCTAGAACAGCTAGATGACTTTGAGGAGGTATGTAGTGTCACTATAACCCTTTGAATCCTATTCACACATATATCCATCATTTGCAAACAGTGTACCTGTGAGGAGTACTCTTGTTCTATGCAAACAGTGTAGACCCTGATCAGAGGGCTCATTAAAGAGCCCTCTGATCAGGGTCTACACTGTTTGTAATTTTGACATATATTGTAAAAATCAACTCTAAAAGGTCAAAAATGGACTAGACTAAATTGAAAGGTAGAATTGTCCATTTGAGGTTTCAGGTAGGAAAGAGTTAAGGCATAGACAGCTGAGTATGATAGAGTATCAATAAACTTAATCCTGCCTCACATAGAAGTGTCTTTTAGCACATTTATTTCTTCCTTTATTATATTACTTTAAACGTTTTAGCTCACATGAGCAGAACGTGCTCAAGGAGAGCTTTTTACGTCAGTCAATGTCTGTCGCCGTGTGTTGTGCCTTGTGTGTCAACAATTTCTTTAAACATCTTTTTCAAAACCACATGCCTGATTGCAATTAAACTTCACAGGAATGTTTCTTGGGTAAAGCTCTTTCAAACATGTTCATAGAATTTGAAACAATGCAGAACTCTGGTTACCATGGCAACCGAAGTGAAAAAATAAGGAAATCTTTAAAAAATCTTCTTGTCAAAAACCATAAAAGCTAGAGCTTTAGATATTTTGCACATAATATCATCTATAGGTCCTTTATAAAGATTGTTCAAAATTTGCCCATGGGGTCAAAATTGGCCCTGCCCTGGAGTCTGAAATCATTCTCAAGCATTCTATTGTTCAGATTTGATTCTAGGCTCAAATCTGACCAATCAAATGCTTGAGAATGCACTCAGACTCAACTCAAAGGCTTTATAAGCATGGACTCAGTATATCTATACTGTAGCTGTCATAGGCAGGGTGTATCATTACTGTATGTTTGTTTTGTTGTAGGGCTCGGTACAGGAGATGTTGAACTTGAGTCAGCAGGAGTATGTAGGTCGTATAGATGAGCTGAACCAAGCCCTCATGAATGCCTGGGAGCAGGATCAGAGAGTAAAGGCACTCAAGATTGGTATACAGGTGGGAAACACTGCTTATTTAACACTTTCTATGCTTGAAATAATTCGAATTAACTTTGCAAATAGTGAAAACCCTGATCAGAGGGCTGCTGTTCAGAGACTGAACTGTTTGTCATATATTTATAATATTTTGGGGACAGTTCCCTCTTGGGTCAATGTGAACTAGTAATTTGTCAGAAAATGAATGAGTCTATATGAAAATAAAGCAAGATAATGGTATGTATTATATAAATATCACATGTCTGACAGGGTGACAGTAAATATGTCTATTTTTTGGAAAATACTGTATTTTTCCAAAAGTTGACAAATTTTACTATCGCCCTGTCAGACACATAGGGGCACAGCTCCAAAAAGATTTTTTTTAGTCTAGGGCTAGATCTACTAGAATTATGAATCACATGCGGATCTAGCTTCATTCATGATTCCAGCCAGCTTTAGGAAAGATCTAGATTCCCTGGTTAATTAAGCTCAGAAATTTGTTATAACAAAAAAAAAAATCACATGTCTGACCATAGGTGCACAACTAAAAAAGAAAAGAATTTTTCTTTTAGTCCAGGGCTAGATCTACAATATATATATGAAATTAATTTTTCTTTGAAAAGATTGGAATTTGAAGGAGTTACACCAACAGTAACCTGTATCTTCCCATTATATAAATAAACAGGCATAGGTCAGAGCAACAGATAAGTGTAGTTTTTCAAAACTTAAAATCTTTATTTCTGAATTAAACCCTATGGTGTCACTACTCATTAGAATCGTCTCGAAGAGACGATTCTAATGAGTAGTAACACCATAGGATTTTGTGCTGAATAATTGAGAAAATGTTTAATTTGTTGAAATAACTACAGCTTATCTGGAGCCCTGATAGGTTATGATATACTGTGGTGACTAACATAGGGTTTACTGTACTTGTTCTCCCTAGCATTGTGATGCAGGGCTGCCATAAGTTGACATGAAAAATCCTAAGATTTCCAAATTTGCATTTTTCAAGTGCGATTTTACGAATCGTATCTTTACCCCATAGCTTGTTTTGTTGACACGAGGCTGCTTAAAGCAGGCTTGAAGTAAAGCAGTATGCGCCTTAAGGCGCATACTGCTTTACTTTCAGCCTGCTTTAAGCTACCATGTAGGCATGTACTAGAAAAAAATCGGAAGATTTAGGAAAAATCCAGAGAAATGGCAGCCCTGGTGATGATACCTGTGGTCATGATTCCTGTTCTGTAAATGTTTCAGTGCTCTAAGCTGCTGGCAGATGTCAATGTGATTCAGTTTTACCCCAGCAAGTTTGTTCTTATTACAGATATTTTGGACAACTTTGGTAAATATTGTCTGTTTTTTACAGTAAAATCTTTCTACTATGGCCACCAAATTGTTTGAACTATTAGGTGTTTAAGACAAGTGATTGCTTAACCCATTACCCCATAGCCTTAATCTAGTTTTGAAAATAGGTGACCTTTTAAAGCAGGTTGAAAGTAAAGTAGAATACGCCTAAATGGGCATTCTGCTTTACTTTCAGCCTACTATAAGCCACCATCTGGTAGAATATAGAAAATAGTTCTTATCACACATATTCAGAATTGTATAAATTGAAACTATTTTCCTCAGTGGAGAAATAATTTAAAGTCATAAAAAGGCGTATTTATGGGTTAAAGCAAGGTGGCAGTAAAACAGAAAGCTCCTATAGGAGCTTTCTGTTTTACTGTCATCTTGCTTTAAGCTGTCACCAGACCTTGTTATAGTCAATTATCCTTCTTTTTAGTGGTCCTAATAGAGAGGTTTTACTGTATCTTGCTCTTTTCTGTTTTGTCTCTGAACTAATAGGCTGATTTATCTCATACAGGTTTTGAAAATACATTAAGACCAGTGTTACCCTTTACCCTATAGATCGGTTTTAATTTTGAAGACAAGTGACCACTTGAAGCAGGTTGAAAGTTAAACAGAATGCTCCTTAAGGAGCATTCTGCCTTACTTTCAACCTGCTTTAACTACAAGCTGAAAAGATACGGGTAGAAATGATTAAAGGCATAAAAAAGTGAATTTATAGATTAATGGGCTGAGCGATAATACTTAGATAGGAAACTTAAAGAAATAATTTAAAATTTAGAATACTAATTAAAGAGGCTCGCAACCGGATTTAGCATTAAAAATAGTAATTTGTAAATATATGTCAAATGCTTATATAAATGGGTAAGATTTAGTTTAGGATAATAAATTCTGTTAAAAAATGCATTTAAAAAAAAAAAAGAAGCTCTTGTGGGATTCGAACCTGTGACCCTCCATGCGGAGACAAACATGAAAAATGAGGAAACGCCTTTATCCCCTCGGCTACCAGCGCTCTCTATCTAAATGGTAGCGAATTAACATACTTTATTCGGCTCGGGTTTATGTCTGAGCCCGTGTAGAGAAGCAACAACAACAACTATACCGTTAGCTAACGCTATAGAAAAACGATGGAAAATATCTAAAAGAAACTAAGATTCGGTGACGATTCTTGAGACTTTTTTTGGACTGATCATATTTTTTTAATGTCAGAAGCCAAATAATGCCACAAATTTGCTTTTATTTGAGTATTTTATTTTATTTTGACAAGTACACCATCCGGTTGCGAGTCCCTTTAAAATTGAATGAATTTTTTGTTAAAGACAATACACTTAAACCCATTACCCCTAAAAAAGCCTTCTAACGCCTTTAATGTATTCCTCTTCTGAAGAAAATAGTTGCAATTTACATAGTCACAAATGAGAATTATTAGAAATATTTTCTATATTCTAGCAGATAATAGCTTAAAGCAGGCTGAAAGTAAAGCAGAATTTGCCATAAGGCACATTCTGCTTTACTTTCAACCTGCTTTGAATAGTCAACTATCTTCAAAACAAGAAACAGGCCATGGGGTAATGGGTTTTGGCAACAATAATGCTAGAACTTGAGAGCCTGATTTTTACTTCCAAACTTACAACTATATATTATAAGGTTTGATAAAGACATAATAAGGATGTGCATTTGATAAAGCCATTAATGAGCTCCAGATAAGTATTTCAAAAACTAAAATCTTTATTTCTGCATTAAACCCTATGGTGTTACTACTCATTAGAATTGTCTTTTCCAGACGATTCTAATGAGTAGTTACACTATATTTCAAATTTCAAATTCTTTATTTTACTCAGTACATGTTTTCACATGAATACATGAGGTGCTATAGGATTTGGTATTGAAATCAGTGAGTCAATGTTAGATTTGTTCAGTTTACTCCCTCTTATCTGGAGCCCTGGCTCCATGGTTATAAAGCTTTTAAGGCTAGTCTGAAGTAGTTCTCAAGCATTTGATTGGTCAGATTTAAGCCTAGGTTCAAATCTGACCAAAAATTGCTTGAGAACTACTTCTGATTCAACTCAAAAGCTTTATAACTTTGGACCCTGGCCCTTTACAGCCTTATTTCTACAATGTTACAGGTAAACTTGTGTATGAACGCCTACGAGACAAGGCCAAGTACTATCCCCCGGGAAGTGGGGTGCCCATCAAACTACCTGGTGAGTTGGTGCTACAGTACTCCCTCCCTACAATGGCCACCTGAACAACAATCCCCTCCTTATAATAATGCTTCCGGCTGTTCCCTAAACAAGACAATTATGTCCAATTTTTCATGGTTGCAATATCGTCTATTTAAAATTGTCGTCTGCTGTTTTTCTCAAAGTCTGATATTGGACATTTTGACAGAAAAGAACATAATAACAAGTGACAAACAGCTTGAATCCAGATAAGACGACGCATGACGCAGCGTCTGATCTGGATTCAACCTGTTTTTAAATGTAAGCCAATTTCCCTCCCTATAACAACTTCCTCCGAACAACACACACAATCACTGTCTCCCATTGGGTGTTGTTGGTAGAGAAGGAGCACTGTACAGTGGAGAAGATCTTATTCTTTCCTAATAAACCTGTTGCTAAAACAATGATCTCCATTGCAAATAATTTGTCAGCCTGATCAGATGCGAGGTGGTTTCAAATATTAGAAAAGAGCAAGTTTACAATTTAGAATTATTTTATTCCCTATTGGAATATTGCTACATGTATCTGTATTGTAAAAAATTGAAAGAATTATAAAAAAGCTGTCATTTTCTACATTTTGTTGCACTGCATTTTGAAAGTTCAGTAAAAAAAATAATTATAGTTCAGTTCAGTTCATAATAATCATACGATTGGAGGACAGTTGGCTATTTCCAAAATTTTTTTTAAAAAATGGGAATTTTGAAATAGCACAAAAGTCAGGAAAAAGACAGAGAAATAAAGATCTGGCATTTAACCCTTTACCCCATAGCCTATTTCTAGTTTTGAAGACAGGTGACCACTTAAAGCAGGATGAAAGTAAAGCAGAATGTGCCTTAAGACACATTCTGCTTTACTTTCAGCCTGTTTAAAGCTAAAATCTGCTAGGCTATAAATTATAACATATTTGTAATGGTAATTGTTCATGAGGGTATACACTTGAACTATTTTCTTCAGCGGAGGAATAAATTAAATAGGCTAAAAGACGCTTCTATTTGGTAAAGGGTTAATTCCCCGACTATTTGTTTCAGTGAATTTCACCCCAGAACAGGTGCCCGAGGGTGCCAAGGAGACATGTCGGAACTGGTTCTTCAAGATTGCCTCTATTAGGGAACTGATACCAAGGTTCTACGTGGAGGCAGCCATCATGAAATGCTACAGCTTTCTAAACCCAGGGTAAGAATTCATAGTTTAACTCTTTCAACACTAAGTAACTCTTGTTGGTTATAAAGTTCCCTTGTGGATAATTTTAATTACCAAAACATGAACAAATTTACTCATACACACTCATAGACTGTTCATCAAAACAATTAAGCCAAAGATAAGGATATGAAGTAAGAACAGTACAGTATTACCACCACTACAGCATAGGCTAATTGAGGTTACAGCTTAAAACAAGGTTAGAATAAAACAGAAACCTCATTAACCCATTACCCCATAAATACGCTTGTTTACGCCTTTTATTCATTTCTCTGCTGAAGAAAATAATTCCAATGTATACAGTCATGAATATATATCATAAGAAAATGTTTCAATATTCTAGCAGATGGTAGCTTAAAGCAGGCTGAAAGTAAAGCAGAATGTACCTTAAGGCACATTCTGCTTTACTTTCAACCTGCTTTTAGTGGTCATCTATCTTCAAAACTAGAAACAAGCTATGGGGTAATGGGTTAAGCAGTCACCTGTTATAAACACCTATAATTAACACTTCTTAAGGTCATACTAGAGAGGTTTTACTGTACATAATTTGTCTGTCCTTACAGGGAATATGCAGATGCTCTAGCCAGACTGACTTTGATGATACGAGGTATGGGAGACCCCATGGTGGCCCTGTATGCCAGGTGTTATCTCAGCAGGGTAGGTAACTCTGTAACAGTAAAACTAGTGTTATCTCAACAAGGTAGATAACTCTGCATACTTAGTTTGTACAGTAAATTAGTTGTGTTTCAGCAGGGTAGGTAACTCTGCATATTTAGACTCACATAAAAAACTAGTATTATTTGAGCAGGGTAGGTAACAACTCATTCTTAGACTTGTACAGTTAAACAACATGTAGTGTTATCTAATTAGAGTAGGTAACTTTGCATACTTAGTGCAGTAAAGCTATTATTATTTGAGCAAGGAAGGCAACTCTGCATACTCAGCGCAGTTAAATGTGTGTTATTTCAGCATGGTAGGTAACTTGTTTCTTATGATACATACATGTATTCATGACTGTATACATTGGAGCTATTTTCTTCAGTTGAGGAATAAATTAAATGTGTCGAAATGAGTATGTCTATGGAGTTAATGGTTAAGAGAAATGAATATTTGCAAACAGTGTAATGAGCCCCCTGATCAGGGTCTTTACTGCTTGTAAACTATACTTTTACTGATTTCCAGCATAGAAAGGGAGAAAACAGACATCATTTAAATGACAAACAAGTTTTATGCTCTTTTTTACTTGTAAAGTCCTATATCTTTAGGAATATCCTTCCCATATAAAGTCATATATCTTTAGGAATTTCCTTCCAATGGCTGTCTGCTTGTCTGATTGGTTTTGAAGGTAGGCCTATATCAGTGTCTTCAAGCAATTATGGAATACAACTCTTAGTTCACTGTTTGACTTGTGTGATTATCTCCCTTTAGCCAAGATGTAAAAGTGGACCTCCATGGTCAAGTGGTTATATAGTCATTGTGACTGACAATCAATTAGCTCCTCAAGGCTATGTTTGAATCCCGGTCTGGACTCTTTGGATTTTTCATGTGTGGAACCCTTCCAGCTGGCTTGGGGAAGGTTCCACCCAGTTGCTGATGTTTGCCTGAAACAGTGTATATTATTACCTGACTCTCTATTTAAGTGAATATTAAGCATTTTTGACTGTTTTCCGAAATATTTACCAGACTGAGGCCAGCGGGCAACAGTTGACTGTTACATTGTACTGTTACATGCGGGAAAATGGTGCGCAAAACTTTTCTGCATCGCGGGACCAAATAAGGCGTCTTTATGATACAGATTTTTGTTTAAGGATCTAGCCTTTTGCGGAGTTGATCGGGTCATTTTTTCTCTCCCGAATAATCCCCTTAAAAGGCTATATAGTTCTAGACCTAAAATTAAGAGTAACTCCGAATAAAAGCGACAAACCGCTTGCAGATCTAACGTCTTCCTTTTTTTAAACACTTTTTGACGTTACAAAAATAATGACGTCATATTATACATGACGTAATTTCGACAAAGTGTCAATCAATTTCAGTCAAATAAGAAACATTAATAATTCAATCGTAATTGAAAATATGAATATATTAGACATCTTTTTTACAAAACAGTGATGTTCACATTCAGTTGTTGTATTGAATTGAATTAAGATTAAATATACACGTAAGATCATCTCTAGAATTTATAAATACGTGTTGTTCAAATTTTGTATAGAAAGATCTAGATCTAGCCATTCATTCAGCCTGGCTTAAATAGAGAGTCAGGTAATAAATCATTTGTTTGATAGTTACTTCGGGAACAGTCAAACCATTGTCCCTCGGTAGCAGGGAAGACCTTGAGAACTGTTGCCCGAGGCCGTTGGCCTCGGGCAACAGTTCTCAAGGTATTCCCTGCTACCTCGGGTCAATGATTTGACTGTTCCCTCAGTACCTATGAAACAAATGTATACTATAAGCTGGATGTAGTAATAACGACTGAAATACTGTTAAAGCAACATAAAATCATAACAAATTCAATCAAATCAAGATATAAAAGGTCAGACCTCATTTAGCCCTGCGTGGGTGACTCCTTAGTAACCATGCGTTGATTGATTGCTCAGAGGCTGCTTGCAAATTATTATAAGGGTTAAGAGAGTTTGGCTTTCAGAGGTTATACTGTCTCTGTATTACCCATATCTCCATAAATACACTTTTTATGCCCCCGACAGATGCGGGGCATATAGTAATCGTCCCGTCTGTGCGTCCGTCCGTCCTTCCGTCCGTAACAGGTTAAGTAGATTTTACCGTTTCGTCTAGCATCAACACCGCTTACTCAAATGCTTTGATACTTATACAGTTGTTGCCTTGGACCATTCCCTATCCACCAATATCACCCAACCTTGATTTTGACCTTGACGTTGACCTAATTTGGACTTAGAATATTTTGAATGGGCTATTTCTTGGTTAACTAGATTTTACCGTTTCGTCTAGCATCAACACTACTTACTACAATGCTTCTACACTTATACAGTTATTGCCTTGGACCATTACCAACCCACCAGTAATACCCAAGCTCAATTTGACCTTGACCTAATTTGGACTTAGAAAAGATTCAGAATATATTGTCAAGGATGCCACCGGGGGCATAAGCGTTTATTGAACGGAGTCTTGTTCATGCTGCAAACACATCCCTCCATTGAAGAAAAAAATCCCAGTTTATACAGTCATGACCATGTACCATAAGAACTATATGTATATTCTATACATGTGTATCTTAGCAGATGGTAATATAGACCGGGCTGTATGTAAAGCAAAATGTGCTTGTCTTCAAAACTAGAAGTAGGCTCTGCCATATTCCAAAATTGTTTACACTCAGTGTCTACAAAGAATGTATTTAGATTAACCTTGTTTTGATTATGGGTGAATCTCAAAGGTATAACTAGCAGGTTGCATTAAAACAGGGGAGTGATATCAGGGCTTTCACAATAGGTGACCACTTAAAGCACATTTGAAATAAAACAGAATGCACCTTGAGGCGCACTCTGCTTTACTTTCAGCCTGTTTTATGCTAAAATCTGTGAGTATATAGAAAAATATTTCTCATGGTATAAAATCATTACTGTATAGAGTGAAACTATTTTCTTCTGTGGAGGAACAAATTTAAAGGTATAAAAGGTGTATTTATGGGGTAATGGGTTAATTGTAGGGGCTGAGTACATAAACCTTTACAGGCAGTCAATAAAGAGTCCTCTTAACCCACTATCCCATAAATACACGTTTTTTCCTCCACTTAAAAAAATAGTTGCGATTTATACAGTCATAAATATGTATGATAAGAATTATTTTCTATATTCTAGCAGATTGTAGCTTCAAGCAGGCTGGAAGTAAAGCAGAATGCGCCTTAGGGCGCATTCTGCTTTACTTTCAACCTGCTTTAAGTGGTCACCTATTTTCAAAACAAGAATCAGGCTATGGGGTAATGGGTTAATAAGGTCTGCACTAAGTGTCATATTTATACCCCCACAAACAGAGTTTGAGGGGGGTATACTGGAATCAGCCTGTCAGTCGGTTGGTTGGCCGTCGGTCGGTTGGTTGGCCGTCGGTCTGTCTGCAAAATCTTGTACTTTCAACTCCTCCTTCAGTTTCAACCCTATTAATTTGATATTTGGCATAAATGTTACTCAGGTGTAGTAGATGTGCAAGACACAAATTTCAGGTCTCTGTGACCTTGACCTTGACCTTTGGCTTTGAAATTAGTATTGAAATTGGTAGGTAAATTCTTGTACTTTCAACTCCTCCTTCAGTTTCAACCCGATTCATTTGATACTTGGCATAGATGTTACTCAGGTGTAGTAGATGTGCAAGACACAAATTTCAGGTCTCTGTGACCTTGACCTTGACCTTTGGCCTTGAAATTGGTCTTGAAATTGGTAGGCAAAATCTTGTACTTTCAACTCCTCTTTCAGTTTCAACCCGATTCATTTGATACTTGGCATAAATGTTACTTAGGTGTACTAGATGTGCAAGACACAAATTTCAGGTTTCTGTGACCTTGACCTTTGGCCTTAAATTTGGTCTTGAAATTGGCAGGCAAAATCTTGTACTTTCAACTCCTCCTTCAGTTTCAACCCGATTCATTTGATACTTTGCATAGATGTTACTCAGGTGTAGTAGATGTGCAAGACACAAATTTCAGGTCTCTGTGACCTTGACCTTGACCTTTGGCTTTGAAATTAGTATTGAAATTGGTAGGCAAATTCTTGTACTTTCAACTCCTCCTTCAGTTTCAACCCGATTCATTTGATACTTGGCATAGATGTTACTCAGGTGTAGTAGATGTGCAAGACACAAATTTCAGGTCTCTGTGACCTTGACCTTGACCTTTGGCCTTGAAATTGGTCTTGAAATTGGTAGGCAAAATCTTGTACTTTCAACTCCTCTTTCAGTTTCAACCCGATTCATTTGATACTTGGCATAAATGTTACTTAGGTGTACTAGATGTGCAAGACACAAATTTCAGGTTTCTGTGACCTTGACCTTTGGCCTTAAATTTGGTCTTGAAATTGGCAGGCAAAATCTTGTACTTTCAACTCCTCCTTCAGTTTCAACCCGATTCATTTGATACTTTGCATAGATGTTACTCAGGTGTAGTAGATGTGCAAGACACAAATTTCAGGTCTCTGTGACCTTGACCTTTTTCATTTAAATTGGTCTTGAAATTGGCAGGCAAAATCTTGTACTGCTCCTTCACTTTCAACCTGATTCACTTAATACTTTGCATAAATGTTACTCAGGAGTAGTAGATGTGCAAGACACACATTTCAAATCTCTGTGACCTTGACCTTTGGCCTTGAAATTGGTCTTGAAATTGGCAGGCAAAATCTTGTACCGCGAACTCCTTCACTTTCAACCTGATTTACTTGATACTTGCCATAAATTTTCCAAGTTTTTATGATGGTGGCAGCACCCTGCCATTGTCAAACCTCATTGAAAACGTCTGCAGAGTGTGACAGAGTGCTGCATAGTGGGGGTATTTATCACCTTTAGTGATAGCCGTTCTAGTTTTAAATTCTTTTCGAGCTAGCAAATGGACAAGTCTTTTGGAAAATTTAGAATTCTAAAGATTAACCCTTTCACTGCCAAAGTCACATGAAGTCGACTGTTCAAAAAGTTTTGATCCAGATCAGACACACCGCAAAATTTCATGTGATCAGGATTCAAAATGTTTTACACTTGTATCAATATTTCCTAAGTCTTATTGTACATGTATACCTTACTATAAATAGTAACAGATTTTGCTTTGATGACAATGCAATACGCCCTTGCTGAGCGGGCCAATAACCGGATGCAGTCCAATTACAGGTTATTTGGACTGCATCCGGTTATTGGCCCGGGGGCAACAGAATTAATGAACGTGAAAACGTTAGCAACGTAACGTTCAAAATGGCCAACGTTCGTTGAAGATGACGTCATTTGATTTCTATAACGGCCGCGCTTATGTAAACATTCAAACAATCTACATATTCGTTGATTTTGAACCAGGTATACAATAAGCAAGTCATTAAATGGCCGAGGGCGGGCCGTCTTTGCTTATTGGCACTCGTTAGCCACATTGGCACTCGGGCCAATACAACCTTAAATCTAACTTTGAAAAGTTCTTTCAGACAACAATTGAAGCAGACGACAATATAGCGGTGAATGGGTAAAAAGCTAACAATTAATTTAGCGTCAAAAGGGTTTAAGTGAACTTGAGTAAAGATGACTTGTTTAACTGGAGAAGGTTTAAAAGTATTAATAGCTCCCTTGAGAAGCCGGTTTGTCATTTTGTATTAGAAAAAAAAGCAATATATATTGAACTTGAGTAAACTTCTTTTTCTGTGAAAAAACATACAAAGAAAAAAACAAGAACCTACTTGCAATGAACATCAGAAAAATATATTGTTTTTCCATGGAAATAAAATAAGTGCTTACATAATACAGAAATTGATACACATTCAGACTGAAATTGTAGAAGTAATCAATGCTGGTACACTCAAACTTAACCCTTAGCCTGCCACTCACGACTATAGCTCCATATGCAAACAGCTTGGATCCGGATGAGACGCCGAGTAACTCGGCGTCTCACCCGGATCCAAGCTGTTTGACACTCGGACAACATTTTCAGCAATTTTGAAGCACTTTGAAACTTGAAGCAGACGAGAAATATAGCAGACGACAATTTATTTGGTGGGCGAAGGGTTAATGTAAGCCATTACTCCATAGATACACATTTTAATGCCTTAAATTTATCCCTCCACTTAAGAAAACAGTTTCAATACTAGTATATACAGTCTTGAATATTTATCATAAGAAATATTTTCTTTATTCTAGAAGACGGTAGTTTGAAGCAGACTGAAAGTAAAGCAAAATGCACCTGAAGGGACATTCTGGTTTACTTATAGGATAGGTTACCACTTAAAACAGGTTGAAAGTAATGCAGAATGTGCCTTTACTTTCAGCCTGCTTTAAGCTATAAGTTGCTAGGAAAACGAAAATATTTCTTATTGAACATATTCATCACTGTATAAAGTGGAATCACTTTCTTCAGTTGAGGAATATGTTTAAAGCGTAAAAAGGCATATTTATGGGGTAATGGGTTAAGTCGTCGCCTATCTTCAATACAAGAAACAAAATATGAGGGAATGGGCTAAGATACAGTGGAGAAAACGTTATTCTTTCCCAATAAACGCGTTTACGCTTAAACTATTATTTGCAGTGCATACAGTTTGGAGCCAGATCAGACGTCGGGTAACCCAGCGTCTGATCAGGCTCCAAACTGCTTGCCACCAAGATAAACAAGAATTATCAGAATTGTCCAAAAGTTGTTCTTTACTACGTTTTAGTGCTTTGCGTTTGCGTACGTTTGCGTTTAAACGGGAAAGAATAACAGATTCTCTACTCTACTCTCTGCATTAGTGTTGTTCTGCATTAAAGGGAAATGGACAGCTCCGGTAAAGTCGGTCTTAAATGGTAGCTTTTGTCTTAAAAACAACTTATGTCCAAATCCCGTTGTTGTTGTGATTCATATAAGAGTAAAAAATAGATTTTACGCTATCCAGGTGAGCCTTCCCTAATTACATGTAGATAGGAGGCCGCCATCTTTGCATATCCGCTAGCGGAACCCCTCGGTCTTTATGCTATTTGTGACGTCATAAATCCCATTGCATGTTGTCGGGTACTTTGGCTGTACAGGGTACAAACAGCTTAAGTAGTTATTTCTCAGATAAAAAAAGCCTTGAAACTCTTAACTTATTTTCGAAAAACTACTAGTTAAACTGTTAATAAAAGTACAATTAGACTAATGATAGACGGGAAACTTAGCAACCCCTTTTTCCACGTTTTGTTTTAACACGAAAAGACTGTCACAAATAAACACACACGCACACAATTCAGGCATTTATGTGCATTAACAGTGGCATGGTGCATCGTGATTGCAATTAGTCAATCCCTCGTGATAACTGCTGTCCTACCATCGAAAAAAACCACTAATCCAATTAGTGACACTAGAGTTATCAACCAGACCCTTAAAGCCATAAACCACCCGTAGCGGCGCTCTTGCGATTTCACCGACACTGGTGCTCGTTGCTACTGGAAATATGTGATAACAACTGCTTTACTGACTTGCCGCGTGAAAGATCGGAACGTTTGATGTTTTGCTCACCTTGTTAATGACTCGTGTCCATATTTCAAGAGTATTATTTAGAAAATTAAAGACATTAAGCTGCGAAACGTAATGTAAAAATATGGTCAGTTTCGGACATTTCAAAGTAATTTTGTGAATTAAAATGTTATTTTATGAATAAAAAAATAAAAAATTCGAAATACCAGGAGCTTTCAAAGACCATGGGTATTCACATTGACACCAACCGTACATAAAAATGAATGTTTAACAAGTTTAACTGATCACGTTAATCTTATCTTCACAAACAGCCTGTCTTCTTTGTTGTATACATATGCCGATAGGGGACAAATGATGTCACACAGGTAATCAAAATGGCGGCCTCCATGAAAGACCGTTATCCAAACTAGAAAATGCTATAAAAGCATTATTTTTAAAGTTTTTTGGGAAATGTTTTCAATTCTTGCATTTTGAATCCATGAACTTTCGTTTAAAACCAAGTTGTAATCAGCTTTCCATTTTCCTTTAAAGTGTCACCTGTCTTGATTGACTGCAAATTCAACCTCTTTACATTGGTTGCAAAACCTATTTTATTTAGAAACTTTTCTAAACTAATTATTTTTTCTCTGTCCTGAATGTTCCGTTTTACTTTATCATTATAAAACATTGTCTTTGCAGGTTGGCATTGCTGTTGCCCCTAAAATCAGGGATCATCTGCCCCCTATGTTTGATGATTTCCTCAACAGCTACACCCAGGTAAGAGAGCCTGATACTGACAATACTAACATGAAACTACAGTGCTCCCTCTCTACAACAACAGCCAATGGGAGACAAACATTATGTGTGTTGTTCGGAGGGAGTCATTATAGGGAGGGAAATTAGCTACATTTGCAAACAGTTTGAATCCAGACCAGACGCCGCGTAGCGCGGCGTCTGATCAGGATTCAAGCTGTTTGTCACTCGCCAATAAGTTTTTTTTCTGTCAAACTGTCCATTATGTAACTTTAGAAAAAACAACTGATGACATTTTCAGCAGAAGATATTGCAGCAGTAAAAGCGTTAAACATAATTGTCTAGTTTGGGAAACTGCAGAAAAAGTCGTTGTAAGGAGGGAATCGTTGTTGGGAGGGCCGTTGTAGAGAGGGAGAGCTGTAACTACATTAAATCTTTCAACACCATGATGGACCTGTGTAAAATATAGTCATTACATTTAAAAACCTTTTCTAACTTTAGTCCAGTATTTAATAAACTACCTGGAATTCCAAGTAGACTGGTTCACATTTTGATAATTAAAAATATCCACAAGGGAACCTTATAATCCACAAGAGTAGCTTAGTGTTGAAAGAGTTAAAACCTCTCATTATTGATAAGCATTCATTTTGTGAGAGGGTCACAAGTAATGTTGTAAGAACTTGGCCAAGAACCAATTCCCTTATCATTATACTACCAACTGGTAGTGTGTGTGTGGGGGGGGGGGGGGGGACTCATCAGGATCCATACTGTTTGACCTTCTGATCTTATTTTGAAAATATTTTTTTGTAAAATTCTAAATTATGAACAGTATGGAGCAGACTACACTTTTTGCAGAAGTCAAATTTACTTACTGTTGAAAAAGCTAAATACAGTAAAACCTCTCTAGTTTAATGGTGGTAATAGAGAGGTTTTACTGTACTTCTATTTCTACTTATTATTTAACCCATTACCCCATAAATACACCTTTTTACACCTATAATTTATTCCTCTCTTGAAGAAAATAGTTGAAATTTATACAGTCATAAATATGTTTGAGGACAAACATTTTCTCTATTTAGTAGATGTTAGGTTAAAGCAGGCTGAAAGTAAAGTAGAATGCGCTTTTAGCGCATTCTGCTTTACTTTCAACCTGCTTTAAGTTGTCACATATTTTAAAAAATAGAAACAGGCTATGGGGTAATGGGTTAATGAAGTCACAACATAGTGTTTCAACTTTGGCGATGACATACAGTGGAGAATCTGTTATTCTTTCCCGTTTAAACGCAAACGCAAAGCACTAAAATGTAGAAAAGAACAACTTTTGCACAATTCTGATAATTCTTGTTTATCTTGGTGGCAAACAGTTTGGAGCCTGATCAGACGCCGGGTTACCCGGCATCTGATCTGGCTCCAAACTGTTTGCACTGCAAATAATAGTTTTAGCGTAAACGCCTTTATTGGGAAAGAATAACAGATTCTCCACTGTAAAAGGGCAATGTTGGACAGTTTATTGGCCTTTCTCTTATTTGGAACTGTGTGATAAAATTTGTCATACTTTAGCCATTGAGTTCATAAATGTGGGAAACAGATATTTAAGATATCAGCAAAATATATGACACCTTGGCTTATATAGACTTTCCCTGGTGTAAACATCTTGCAATGTTTCAGCCTATTCTTAAAAGCAATGAGTAAATGCAAACGGAGAAGAAACCAGCAAACCGCAATTTATCTTGTTGCCAAATCGACCATTCAACAATTGATAAATACTCACGAAAAATTAGACTACCTTTCATTTGAAAAACCTCCATAATTTCCTTAATTTTCTTTCGATTTCTTCAATAATGGTCTTGAAAGAAAGCCAAGAAACTTATCTTTTGGTTATATAATACCAGAGTTTGTTACTAAAGTAAAAATAATAGTTACGATGATCTAAAGGCCTGTTCACTCACTCACTCACTATCCTAGTTTAGCGTCTGTGTTCCCTTCGTCAGGGGTTCGACATTGACTGGCGGTCTTTATACATCGTCTCCAGAGGTCACGGTCGTGGGGGTCCACCTTCACCATCTGCCACTTTATGCGGTCTTGCCTGATGGTTTCTCTCCAGGTCTTCTTAGGGCGTCCGGTTTTCTTCTGACTGGCCACTTTCAGATCTCTGCATGTGTTGATTGGTCCACTGCTCCTTTCCACATATCCAAACCAACGTAGTCTGTTCACTCTAAGAATAACGTCCAGCGGTTGGATGGCCAATGTCTCGAGCAAGGTCTCTGACCTAACATACTGGGTCTTGACAGATTTAACGTGGCAGATCCATCTGATCATGGCCCTATCATTCCGACGGAGTCTTGCGAGTGACGACTGGGTGAGTGCCCAACACTCACTACCATACAACATGACACTTCTTTTGTTGGGAATTAAAAGTGTAAAACACACAAAGAACTACTGTGTGTAAATGGGTCATTGTTAATTCAGGATTGTGAGAGTGTACTCCACAGAATTTATATTAAAAATTTATGAATCTAAAGAACAACAATATAGTATTACATGAAAACCAATTTTATGATAGCTATCTACATTCTAGCAAATATTTCTCAAGATAGATGCTCATGTGGCTGTATAAAGTGGAACGGTTTTCTTCAGTGGAGAAATAGATTAATGGCATAAATAAGCTTTTATGGAGTAAAGGGTTAAAGACCTGTAAATGACAGGAAATAAATAACATGTTATGTAAACCTGTTAGTTGATGACAGTTAAAGTGTTGAAAGTTTCAAGAAAAACTTCAAAAGAATTGGGGAATTGGAGTGCCATTAATTTTACTTATATATTTTATAAAGCGAATTTTCAAAGAAACTTGCATGGGTAACTTTAATGTCAGCCAGGTGCAGAAATTATATTTCAAAAAAGTTATTTAGTAGTTTTTGCCTATTACAGAGACTCCTCTTTTCTTCACATTGGAAAGCACGATAAAAGTCTTTTTATCCCTCCCTCCACATAAGCCCCATAAGAAAACCTCTGCCCTATTTTACTAAATGCAGGGTTCCAGATAAGAAGGAGTAAAATTAACAAAACCAACAATTTCTCCTTCGTACCAGCACCAAATCCTATGGTGTAACTACTCATTAGAATTGTCTCGAAGAGACAATTCTAATGAGTAGTTACCCCATATGGTTTATTGCAGACATGAAGATTTTTTTTTTGAAAAATGTAAATGCACTCAAATAAGGATTCATTGATCGTTTTAAATACAAGTGGTAGCTTACCCTTTACCCCATAGTCTGTTCTAGTATTGAAGATAAGGAATTACATAAAACAGTTTGAAAGTACTTTTAAGTAAAGAAAAATCCACTTTAAGACACTGTCTGCTTTCAACTTTCAGTCTGCTTTAAGCTACCATTTGCTAGAATATAGAAAATATTTTTTACAATACATATTCATTACTGTATAATTTGGTACTATTTTCTTCAGTGGAGGAATAAATTAAAAGCATTAAAATGAGTAATGGGTTAAAAGTATGATGGCAGAACTTTATATATGTGCGATTTTCACCGATGGTTATGATGTCTTGTTCTTTTTGCAATAAATATTAGAACTTCAAAACAAAATTATTGCAGCATAGGACACTAATAATATTTGTTATCATGCCATGAATATTCATGAATTTGTATGTTGGCCATGGCATGCAGGCATTTTATGACTTGGTTGAATATCAGACACCAGACTGAAATTGATTGTTCCAACGTTCAAATCTAGCCTCGTCTCAATATTCTGCATGCTGCGGGCAAACTCGTATTAACTATTGCAAACAGTTTGGATCCAGATGAGATGCCCAGTAGCTGGGCCAGTCTCAGCATCTCACCTGTATCCAACCTGTTTGACAGTCTGATATTTTCTATAATAAAATACCTGCACATAAATGTTGAGAGATGTTGTAGACAACACATTTTTGCAGATGCTAATCATATAGCGTGCAACGGGCTAATCCCCTTGAGATACAATGTCTGCAGTACTTTATTTTGTGATCTTCAGTCTGTCTTCCCCATTATTTAACCATTCATTTAATCCTTCTCACCCTGAATATTCATATACTGTATTAACCCCATAGCCTGTTTCTAGTTTTGAAGATATGTGACCACTTAAAGCAAACTGAAAGTAAAGCTGACTGTGCCTTAAGGCCCATTCTGCTTTACTTTCAACCTGCTTTAAGCTGTTTTCTGCTAGATATAGAAAATATTTCTTAATACTTTTATTTGTATTATGTAACAATAAATTGGAACTATATTCTGCAGTAGAGGCATTAATTAATGGCGTAAAAAGTGTATTTATGGGGTAATGGGTTAAACTCCTACTTCAATTAATATTGATCATCTGAACTATTACAATAGTTAGCAAAGTAAGGAAAGAAATCCTCATTCTGACAGAAGCTGATAAAAGAGTTACAGACTATTCTTGGGTCTCGATCCTAAGGTTTTTATTTTGTGTGTGTGAATCCATGACATTAAAAAAGGTAAAAATATTAAACAAACAAAATAAAACAAAAAAGTTCAGATCCTGATCTAAGGGCCTTATAAAGGCTCCCTTACACTACAGCTCTCCCTCTCTACAACGACATCCAATGGGAGACAAAAAATATGCGCGTTGTTCGGAGGGTGTCGTTGTAGGGTGGTAAAGTGGCTTATAGTTGCAAACAGCTTTAATCCAGATCAGACGCCGCGTAACGCGGCTTCTGATCTGGATTTAAACTGTTTGCCACTCGTTATAAGTGCTTTTTTCTGTCAAAATGTCAAAAATATAATATTTAGAATTTTAATTTGGATTTTAATTAGACTATAATTATTGCTGTCGTGAAAAGGTTGGACATAAATGTCTTGTTTGGGAAACAGCGGCAAGGGCCTTGTAAGGAGGGAGTCGTTGTTGGGAGGGCCGTTGTAGAGAGGGAACACTGTACTTGGAAAATAAACATGTACTGATTTCCAGTATAGAAAATGTTAAATACTGGATTTCCATATTGAAGGGTAAATTGTTTCCGAATTATGTCTTAGTAACTTAACTTAACAAAAGTGTGAAAGCTTTGCATTTTCAATTTGACAAAAACAACAAACCCAAATAAACAACCAGACGGTAAAAAAACCCATAACTTGAAAGCTTCAGAACCGTAAGGTGTCAATTAAATGCCTTCAAAGAATAGGCCTTTTCTTTTATCACTTAAGTTGATATTATCAGAGAACGTTAAAACAAGCAGTATTTCTAAACAAGGCTCCAGAGTATAGGGACTAAACTGAATAAATCACACTCTTTCAATCATTTCAGCACCAAATCTTATGGTGTGAAGATTCTAATGAGTTGTCACACCATAGGGTTTAATGCAGAAATGAAAATGTTAGTTTCTGAAAATACCCTTATCTTGAGGAACCCTGTCTTAAAGTTCTTAAAAATGCAAAATGATTATATGATAGCTTGCATCTAAGGATGATTTAATCAGAATTCAGTCTATGATAAGTCAAAGACCCCATAACTGACCCTTTTAAGTTTAAATAATTATCTGGAAGTGGCGATATGACTGAAATACAGTTAGCAAAACAAATTAACAAAATAATCTGGAAAGATATTGGAAATGATGACAGTAAAGCAGAAAGCTCATATAGGAGCTTTTACCTTTATTTTTATCCTTCATTAAGCAGCCACCTGTCTGTCCCATGCTTCTTCAAAGAGTGGCAGCTTAACCCTTTACTCCATATATATGCATATTTACATATTTAATTCATTCATACACGGAAGAAAATAGTACAAACTTATGCAGTCGTGAATATATATCATAAGAAATATTCTCTATTTTCTAGCTATTGGTAGCTTAAAGCATGCTGAAAGTAAAGCAGAATGCACCATAAGACGCATTCAGCTATACTTTCAACCTGCTTTAAGCATTAACTTGTTTTCATAACTAGAAACAGGCTATGGGGGTAATGGGTTAACACTAGTTGAACTGTCTGCTTAACAGATTGTCTGTACTGTATGTACTTGCAGGTCCAAGGGGACAGCGTCCAGAACACCCTGGCAATACAGAAGCTGGAGATGCCCAAGTATCTGACCCTGTTCTCTCCCGCCCTTGACTGGTTACTGCAGTGTATAGCCCACAAAGCTTCCAACAAAACCCTCACAGAAATCCTGGAGAAGTCACGGCAGCGATGTAATAGGTGAGTCTTTCTGAAGTACTCTGAATCATTGTGATTGTGATGTGTCTTGCATTGTTGTGTGTCTTCTATCGTGCATGAACTTAAACTTATTCTTGTGAACACTAGGAGTCAGAGTTGGGTCAATCTTCAAAGAGACCCACTTTCAAACATTTTATTTTCCCCTCTGATCAGGGGTTCAAATCCTGATCTTGATGGTTATTTGATTTATCGAGTTGGGTTTTATGGCACCAGGACATATGTAATGGTTATATTTTTATGCCCCCAGAATCTACGATTCGGGGGCATATAGTTTTTGTCATGTCTGTTGGTTCGTCCGTGCGTCCGTCCGTGCAGCTAACTTGGAGTAAGGGGCCATTTTAGTGGACTGTGAACTGCTATTGGCAGTTAAAGGGCCATGGCCCCTTAAAGGGACTCGCAACCGGATGGTGTACTTGTCAAAATAAAATAAAATACTCAAATAAAAGCAAATTTGTGGCATTTTTTGGCTTCTGACATTAAAAAAATATGATCAGTCCAAAAAAAGTCTCAAGAATCGTCACCGAATCTTAGATTTTTAGATATTTTCCATCGTTTTTCTATACCGACTAGTAGACGGTATAGTTGTTGTTGTTGCTTCTCTACACGGGCTCAGACATAAACACGAGCGAATTACGCAGTTGTATGCACTTTCGATGGCTACACATTGAAATACGTTAAATCGATCCGAGATAAACGGATAGTTCCGTGGTCCATTGGTCTAAGCGGTTTCCCCTATTTTGCCTTCTGTCCGCCAATGCCGGGCCCCGGGTTCGAATCCCACCAGAGACCAATATTTTTTATCCTAAACTAATTCTTTACCATTTATATAAGCGTTTGACACATATTTACAAATTACTATTTTTAATGCACCATCTGGTTGCGAGTCGCTTTAACTGGTTCTAAAAATTGCAAAAATGGTATCAGGGGGCCTCAAGGGAGGTAAAAAATAAGTTTTCAAATTAAGGCCCTTTACCATAAATGTCCATAATCTGTCCATATGTAGGGATGTGACTTTAAAGGGCCATTTTTGTTGCTCAGATAATATCAATGGGCCACTTGTGGCCCTTTAACTTGGACAGATGGCCCTTTAAATTTGGCCCCTTAGCAGACTGGCCCTTAGACCAAAGTTAGTAGACCGTCCGTCCGTCTGTCCGCGCCACTAAAGTGAGTTAAAGGGCCAGATAACGGTAAACATAACAAAAGAAGACAATAGAGTTCATTCCGTAACAATACACCAAGGGGCCGTGGCCCGTTATTCGAACAAAAGAAAATAACAAAAGAAAAGGCCCTTTAACCCAATTCGGTGGCACGTCCGTCCGTCTGTCCGTCCGTCTGTCTGTGCCAAAAACCTTAACCTTGGCTATAACTCTTGCATTTTTGTACCTGGACCTTTTATACTTGGCATGTGTCTTCCCTGTATCAAGACCTTTCCATCCATACAAACCTTTTTGACCTTGTGACCTTGACCTTGACATTTGACCTACTTTTGTAAAAATCTTAAATGGCTATAACATTTGCACCAGTAGGCCCAGGGCTTTCATATTTTGTATGTATATTTCTTTTGTCAAGACCTTTCCAACCATACCAACATCTTTGACCATGTGACCTTGACCTTGACCTTTGACCTATTTAATCAAACTTTAACCAACAACCTTAACCTTGGCTATAACTTTTGCATTTTTAAACCTGGGCCTTTTATACTTGGCATGTGTATTCCTCATGGCAAGACCTTTCCAACCATATAAAACTTTTTGACATTGTGACCTTGACCTACTTTTGTAAAAATCTTTAAATGGCTATAACATTTGCACCAGTAGGCCCAGGGCTTTCATATTTTGTATGTATATTTCTTTTGTCAAGACCTTTTCAACCATACCAACATCTTTGACCATGTGACCTTAACCTTGACCTTTGACCTATTTAATCAAACTTTAACCAAAAACCTTAACCGTGGCTAAAACTTTTGCATTTTTAAACCTGGGCCTTTTATACTTGGCATGTGTATTCCTCATGGCAAGACCTTTCCAACCATATAACACTTTTTGACCTTGTAACCTTGACCTTGACATTTGACCTACTTTTGTAAAAATCTTTAAATGGCTATAACATTTGCACCAGTAGGCCCAGGGCTTTCATATTTTGTATGCATATTTCTTTTGTCAAGACCTTTCCAACCATACCAACATCTTTGACCATGTGACCTTGACCTTGACCTTTGACCTATTTAATCAAACTTTAACCAAAAACCTTAACCTTGGCTATAACTTTTGCATTTTTGCACCTGGCCTTTTATACTTGGCATGTGTATTCATCATGGCAAGACCTTTCCAACCATATAAAACTTTTTGACCTTGTGACCTTGACCTTGACATTTGACCTACTTTTGTAAAAATCTTTAAATGGCTATATAATTTGCACCAGTTGGCCCAGGGCTTTCATATTTTGTATGCATATTTCTTGTGTTAAGACCTTTATAACTATTCCAAAGTCTATGACCATGTGACCTTGACCTCGACCTTTGACCTTTTTAATCAAACTTTAACCAAAAACCTTAACCTTGGCTATAACTTTTGCATTTTTGCACCTGGGCCTTTTATACTTGGCAGGTGTCTTCCCTGTGGCGAGACCTTTCCAACCATACAAAACTTTTTGACATTGTGGCCTTGACATTTGACCTACTTTTGTTAACATCTTTAAATCGCTATAACATTTGCCTCAGTAGGCCTACGGCTTTCATATTTTGTTTATATATTTCTTGTGTCAAGACCTTTCCAACCATACCTACGCTTTTGCCCTTGTGACCTTAACCTTTGACCGGCTTTTGTATAAATCTTTATATGCCTATAACATTTGAACCAGTAGGCCTAGAGTTTCCATACTTTCTATGTACATGTACATTGTATGTTTCTTGTGTTAAGACTTGTTCAACCATGCCAATGTTTCATTTACCATGCGACCATGACTTTTGACCTACTTTTGCAAATAAGCATTACATTACAGAACATGACGCTGGCGGGGGGCATTTGTGTTTCACAAACACATTGCTTTTCATCTGATCTTCACCAAACTTTCTGAAAATGTTTGTTGACATAAAATGGAGACCAATTTGGATAACCAGCGGCACCAATTTATGCTAGGCCCTTTGGAGTAATGGCCCTTGAAGTCCTCAAAATGGCGCTCCACTACAGTTTCAGCTCTCTAACTTTTACGTTTGATAGTCTGGATTCCCCTCCCTGTATCATCGGGGGCATTCGTGTAACTGGGACACGCTCTTGTTTTTATTGAATTTACTTTTATTAAACAAAAGTCATTTTCCTAATTTGATATTGATGTCTTTTTCAGGCACTTTGCATCCAGTTAAAAAAAATTGCATGTTAGCAGCGGATATGCCCCAAAATGATTATGTTTGCAAACAGTTTGGATCCAGATGAGTCACCGCATAACATGTTGTCTCATCAGGATCCAAACTGTTTGTCATTTTGGTCCTGTTTTGAAAACATATTTTAAAAAATTCTATTTTTAGAACAGTTGCAGACAACAATTTTTACGGATGAAAAAATTACCTAGCATGCAAAGAGTTAAGGCCAAATCTGGTTGTCAGTCTCTGTATTACTTCTCATTTTAAGCTCACCTGAGCTAGCTCAGGGTGAGCTTTTGCAATACTTGAATGTCCGGCGTGCGTCGTCCGTCATCAACAATTTTAGTGTTTACACTATAGAGGTCACAATATTTATCCAATCTTTCTCAAACTTGCTCAGATTGTATATTACCATAAGAGTTCAGATGGGATTGATTATGATTGAAATCAGACAAATAGGTCAAGAGTTATCTACCTTTGAATTGCTGAAAATGCCATATTTAACAGTGTTTACACTCTAGAGGCCACAATATTTATCCAATCTTTCTCAAACTTGCTCAGATTGTATATTACCATAAGAGTTCGAATGAGTTTGATTAAGATTGAAATCGGACAAATAGGTCAAGAGTTATCTTCCTTTGAATTACTGAAAATGCTATATTTAACAGTGTTTACACTCTAGAGGCCACAATATTTATCCAAGCTTTCTCAAACTTAGCCAGATTGTATATGACCATAAGAGTTCAAATGAGTTGGAGTATGGTTGAAATCGGACCAATAGATCAAGAGTTATCTACCTTTGAACTGCTGAAAAAACACATTTAACAGTGTTTACACTCTAGAGGCCACACTTTTTATCCAATCTATCTCAAACGTGCTCAGATTGTATATGACTGTAAGAGTTCAGATGAGGTTGATTATGGTTAAAATCAGACTAATAGGTCGAAAGTTATCTACCTTTGAATTGTTGAAATGCCATATTTAAGGGTGTTTACACTCTAGAGGCCACAATTTTTTTCCAATCTATCTCAAACTTGCTCAGATTGTATCTTACTATAAGAGTTTGAATGAGTTCAATTATGGTTGAAATCAGACCAATCTGTCAGGAGTTGTAAACCTTTAAATTGCTGAAAATGCCATATTTACCAGTGTTTACACTTTAGAGGCCACAATATATTTATCCAAGCTTTCTCAAACTTGGCCCAATTGTATAAAACTATAAAAGTTTGAAAAAGTGTGATTATGGTTGAAATAGGATCAATAGATTAAGAGTTATCTACCTTTGAATTGCTGAAAATGCCATATTTTACAGCGTTTACACTCTTGCAACTACAGTTTTCAATGGATTTTGATTATACTTGCACACAAAGTATATAGCTATAAGTGCTCAAAGGAGTGCAATTATTGTTGAAATTTTATCATTGTGGCAATAGTTATCTGCCCTTGATATACTTTGAAATTCTAGAAAAGGCTTCATTTCTGTATTGGTTAGGCTCTAGTTATCTGCCCTTGATGTACTCTACTGACTACTGTACTAGAATAATGAGGTTGTATTCCAAAATTGTTTAAATGTTATGTATACTACAAATTTGAATGGATTTAGATTAAAACGGGGGAAACAGAAAGGTAAAGCTATCAAGCTTCAGTACAACAGGTGAGCGATATCAGGGCCTTCAGGTCCTCTTGTTTATTTTTGCCTAACTTGAAATTCATATTGTTCAATTACGGTACATGATGACTTCTTTTATGAGAAACCATAATAACTTCTGCAAACAGTTTTGATCCTGATGAGATGCCGCATAATGCGGCATCTCATCAGGATTAAAACTGTTTTACGCTCTGATTGTATTTTTGAAAAGAAATTTTGAGAATTCTACTTTTAGAATAGTAGCAGACGACAATAATTGTTGCAAATGAAAAGAATACCCAGCATGCAAAGAGTTAAAGTTTGTCTGCACGTGTTTTGTCTCCAAAGTAAAAGATTACAGTACCAGACAATACCTAATTTTAGGATGGTTGTGTTATTCCTAATGGATTGAATACATGCAGCAGTAATAAGATATTGTCTGTTACAATTCAGACATTACTTATCATAATTTCTGCCTTTTTATGCCCCCTGCGGCGGCATGCTGGAGGCAAAAAGTGATTCACCTGTTTGTTGATTAGTTCATCTGTCTGTCCATAAATGGGGTTAATCAAATTTTACCATTACATTTAGCATAATACTAGAATGCAGACATGCTGCCAATGTGAAGAAGTCCCACATCTCTTGTCCAGCATCCACAAATGCTACAACGTTTGGAAATATACCATAGACATAGTTTATTCGTAACTTATACATTAAGTATCTCGTTACATAATCCATCATTTATACATCATATTCAACAGGTCTATCACGTGACATGCAAATATATATTTATATACCAAATCAGATCAATATGAATGCTTAACCCACTCACCCCTTGTGACGCAAATATTGTGAAAAATACTCTTGTTTTATGCAATCAGTGTAGACCCTGATCGGAATACTCCTTATAGGTGTATCCCGATCAGGATCTGTACTTTATGGCTTTTTGATACCTATACCAGTTTGTAGCATACAAACATGATGAAACTAAAGGAAAAAAATCATGTACTGGGGTACAAATGATTAATGCTTAATCCCCACTGTAAGCTACAAGATGTCTTTAATTTAACCCTTACAGACATTCTGCTTTACTTTTAGCCTGATTTAACCCTTTCCGCCATAGAATCACCTTTTATTGCATTCAGTTTATTTCTCCGCTGACAAAAATAGTTCCAAATTATACAGTCATGAATATGTATCATACGGAATATTTTCTTATTTTAGCAGGTAGTAGCGTTAAGCAGAATGCACCTTAAGGCACATTATACTTTACTTTCAACCTGCTTTAAGTAGTCACCTATTTTCAAAATTAGAAACAGGCTATGGGGTTAAGGGTTAAAATACCATCTGCTACAATGTATAAACGATTGAATAAATCAAAGGTATAAAACTATGTATCTATTGAGTAATGGGTTAAACTCCCATCTTTCAGACTATGGCAAAAGTTTCCTTTGTCTTAGACATTTGTTAGGACAGGGTTAAAACATGAAAAGGCATACCCAGTATATCTTTAACCCTTTACTCCATAGCTGTTTAACTTTTGAAGACAGGTGGCCACTTTAAAACAGATTGAAAGTAAAGCAGAATGTGCCTTCAGGCACATTCTGCTATACTTTCAACCTGCTTTAAGTTACCATCTGCTAGGATATTAAAAATGTTTCTTACAGTGCATATTTATGACTATATAAATCAGAACTATTTTCTTCAGTTGAGTAATAAATTAAAGGCGTTAAAATGTGTATCTATGGAGTAATCATGGTTTAAAAATAGGAAAAGGAGTAAGGAAACCCAGTTTCTGACAAAGTTCAGTTCACATGTCCACATAAACCTTTAACCGGCTAGTCACAACTATACTATAGTTCACAAACAGTTTGGATCCAGATCAGATGCTGCAATAAGCAGCGTCTGATCTGGATCCATTCTGTTTGACCCTTATGTATAGATTTCTTAAGTTAAGATGAATTTAAAATCAGTTTTATAAATAACTGCATGCAGATGATTGTATAACAAATTATAGCAGATTAAAGACATCCAAATTGGTCTCTCCAGACATTTCTTGGCTGAATAATTTATGAGATTTGAGTCTTATTAGATTTAGAACTTGATTTCATAAGCATTCTGAACTTTTCTCCCACGAGATCTATTTAAGTTCTATCTAGCTGTTTTCAGTATTTAACCCCTGCACTTAATTTCCCTTACTTAGAGTACATCGGTTATTTGCTAAAGTCTTGGATCCTGATCAGATGCTGTGATCTAATAGGATCCAATCATTTTGACACTCATTAAGATATTGTTTAAGTCAATTTACATTAAACTTTGAGTTTGATAAAATAAAAGCAGACAACAATCAATTGAAGCAGGTGATGCCTTTGAAGTAAAGGGGTTAACCTTTCCAGGACTCCAGATAAAGGGAGTATTTAAAAAAAAATCTGTATTTTTTGCATTAAACCCTCTGGTGTCACTACTCATTAGATTACTTTATAAAAATTATACTTTTCCTGCATAATCTGATGGGTTAATGCTTCTGACAGCTTTACTGACTGCTTTAACCATTTCCTCCCTGAAACCTAAAATGAACAATTCTAGTTTTCAATTTAGTCTATTTTTCACTTTTTTGGGTGGAATTTTACAATATAAGTCAAAATGACAAACAGGAGCCCTCTGATCAGTGTCAACACTGTTAGAATAGGACAAGTTTACTCCTCACAGGTATAGTTTTTGCAAAGGATGCTTATATGGGTGACTAGAGTTCAAAGAGTTAAGCAATTGCTTTTCTAAAATCTAGAAAAGAGTTGTTAGGGAAAGGGAAATGCACTGAGATACCGTATTTGTCTTGTACTTTAGGGCCTTGTGACAAATAATTAAACCGCTATGCATTTTCATTTGCATGGCCCAGTTTCTGGATTTAAATTCTAAGGTGTGTGTATTTTTGTCATGCTAAATCTTTAAGGTGGTTATTTCCCTGAGGGGGAATTCTAAATCAGCTAAAAAACTTCATTATTTTATAATTAAAATGCCATAAAACCCTGTAGGGTAATGCAAGAGATGCCAGTTTTCTAGACCCTGGCATGCAGTTTGTCTCCAGATCAGTGGTGTGCTGTACAGTGGAGAAGACATTATTTGCAAAAAATGAAGAAAATGACAACTTTTTGAAAATTCTGAAAGTTGATTATAACCTGGACTGCAAACAGTTTTGATCCTGATCAGACACCGGGTTACCCGGCGTCTGATGAGACTAAAAATTATTTGCATGGGAAATAATAGATTTACTAATAAGACAGTGCCCCAGATAAGAGACAGTAAACTAAACAAATTCAACATTTTCTCACTCATTTCAGTACCAAATCCTATGGCGTTACTACTCATTAGAATCGTCTCTGAGAGACGATTCTAATGAGTAGTGACACTATTGGGTTTAATGCAGAAATAAAAATTTAAGGTTTTTGAAATTCTCCACTTGTGTGGAGCCCTGGTAACAGTTATGTTAATAACACATTCAATCCTAGTGACGAGTATACTCGTCATTGAAAAACAGTGTACATGTGATGATTTATTATCCACTTGTCCTATGCAAACAATGTAGACCCTGATCAGAGGGCTCCTTATGGAGCCCTCTGATCAGGGTCTACATTGTTTGTCATTTTTGAAATATATTATTAAATTTAACCTAATTAGTAAAAAAAAAATGGACTAGACAGAGTTAGACTTATTTTGAAATGGGAATTGTCCATTAAAAGTTTCAGGGGTGAAATTTGATTGCCTGTATGGTTTCTTGTATTTCAGTGCACTGTTACTGAACTCCCTCATATCTGCCTTCAAGCCAGACTATATAGCAGCTCGAGCCATGTCCTTCATTGAGATGATTAAAGACTGTGAAGAAACAGGATTCCCTAAGGTACTCACAAATGGTTATACAGTGTTCCCTCCCTACAACGGCCCTCCAAACAATGACTCTCTCCTTACAACAATCCTTGCCACAGTTCCCTAAACAGGACAATTATTTTTAAGGCTTTTACTGTTGCATTAGCGTCTGCTTAAAATTGTTGCCTGCTGTTTTTTCTCAAATTTACATTATAAGATGACATTTTGATAGAATAAACATAATGACTGGTGACAAACAGCTTGAATCCAGATCAGACGCCGCATTATCTTGGTTTGAGGACAGGTGACCATTTAAAGCAGGTTGAAAGTAAAGCAGAATACCCCTTAAGGTGCATTGTGCTTTACTGCCAGTCTGCTTTAAGCTACCATCTGCTAGGATATAAGATATTCTTAAGTTGCATATTCATTAATGTATAAAATGGATCTAATTTCTTTAGTGGGGAATAAATTGAATGTATAAAAATTAATATCTTTTAGTAAGGGAATAAATTGAATGTATAAAAACTAATATCTTTTAGTGAGAGAATGAATTGAATAAAAAAGCATATTAATGGAGTAAAAGATGAACTAGAAGCGTAGAGTAATGTTGAAATCACTTCTGTACTGGATTAGCCCTTTACTCCATAAATACACCTTTTTATGCCATTAATTTATATCTCAAATGAAATAAATAGTTCCAATTTATTAAATCATGAATATACACCATAAGAAACATTTTCTATATCCTTGTAGATGATAGCTTAAAGCAGGCTGAAAGTAAAACAGAATGTGCCTTAAGGCACATTCTGCTTTACTTTCAATCTGTTTTAAGTGAGCATTGACAGCTTCTTATCTTGATGTTTTATAAAGTAAGGGTGTAATTTCAGCCATGGAACATGTAGGTCCCGCGGGTGTGGGGTGGAGAGGGTAGATGACTGCTACCCTAGGGCTGTGTTCATTCTGTATATGTTATGGGTCTAATTTTTAGTTCTGGGGTTGTACTGTTGACCAATGCCTGTCTGGTGGATCTTTGATGGTAGGGATACAACTCTGATCTCTTTTGAAACCAGCTGGCATGGTCTGTGGTACAACTCGTGGACAGCTTTCACTATTTTTAATAATGTTATTGATCTTCTATAGAGTTTTTAGTTATGGTCGCATGCTATTATTCCTAGTTATGTTACATTAGATGGCCTGTATTGGGCGCTCTGCTATTATTTCTATTGGTCGGCAATCTTTAGCCGGTTGGTTCATTGCTGATTGATAGGGGTAGTGTGATTGCCGTTTTGGGGGCTGTCTTTTGTATGTTTATTCTTATTTATTTTAGATCTAATTATAGTTATTTGTGTTTTGTCGATGGCCTGCATTTGGCGCTCTACCATTATTTATATCAGTTGGCAATACTTAGCCGGTCGGTTCATTGCTGATTGATGGGGGTAATGTGATCGCCGTTTTGGGGGACTGTCTTTTATATGTTTATTCATGTTTTATTTCAGATCTAATTGTAGTTATTTTGTCTTTTCACGATATATAGGTACATATGTGTTATTTCATGTAAAGCGCTTTTGAACGCACAATCCCTGTGTGAAAAGAGCGCTATATAAATCTGGTATAATAATAATAATAATAATTTCACTTTAAAACAAGAAACAGGCTATGGTATAATGGGTTAAGCTGTCACAGAGACTGCAGTTGCATGTTGTTTGAATAAAATGTTAACTAACATTTGACAGCCTGTGGTGTCAATCTTTTTTGGCAATTGATTTGAAGAAAATGAGAAAGACACTCCTACACACTGAACACATTTGGACATTTAATTTCATGATTTCACAGCATTTAGCATGCTGGATTGTCAAAGAGACTCATCCCCTTTTCTGATAAATGACCGGTGTACATTGACTATCAAAGAATTTGTCCCCAGAATAAAATATAAAAAAAATGTGAAAAACAATGCAAACCCTGATCATAGGGCTCCTTTTGGAGCCCTCTGATCTTCGTTTTCACGGTTACAAAGGATTGACTTGTTTTATTCTAGCACTGTAAGAGTTGAATTTGCAATAGAATTCAATGCACCTCACTATTTCTAATTAAAATTGAAGAAAAACAATCTAAGCATTCTTTACAAACAGTATAGAATCAGATCAGATCAAAAGTTTCATCCAGGAGTCCTGTGGTCAATAGACACTATTTGTTACAGTGGAGAAGACTTTATTCTTTTTGGTTTAAACGCAAACAAAATACAAAATGCATTGCAATAAATTGTAGAAAATGACAACTTGTTTACAACTTTGACCCATTATTTTAATATGATTGGCAAACAGTTTGGAGCCTGATCAGATGCTTAATAACATTTCAATTCTAGACACGTTTGAGATCAGTTTGTCTTAAACATTGACTCATGACAGATCCTATATTTCTCAAACCATCTTTAAATTGCAGCACCTTTTATTCCGCACACTGGGCACATGTTTAGCGATAGCTGACCCACCCGAGGAACAGAAACTGTCGGTTCTCAACGAGGTCTGGAAGCCCATTATGAAGCTGAAAAATGCTGTGGTGAGTATACAAAGATTAGACCCTAGCTGGTGTACAGACTGTCAGATCCATGTAAAGTACCATTTAAAAGATCACAGGATATGCCAGCTCTTTAACTCTTTGCATGCTGTGTATTTTTATTTTCCTCTGCAATAAATGTTGTCTACTTTTCTAAAAACAGAATTCAGTCATGAATGTATATCCTTTAATCTAGCAGATAGTAGCTGAAAGCAGGCTAAAAGTGAAGCAAAATGTGCCTGAAAGCACATTCTGCTTTACTTTCAATCTGCTTTAAGTGGTCATATGTCTTTAGAACTAGAAACAGCCTATGTTGTAAAGGGTCTATAATAATATTATGTGTGAATAAGTCATCATAAAAGTATGTTCTGT
This sequence comes from Gari tellinella, assembly GCA_922989275.2. Lineage (NCBI taxonomy): Eukaryota > Metazoa > Mollusca > Bivalvia > Cardiida > Psammobiidae > Gari > Gari tellinella. Next base: position 25,541,598 of record OV277856.1, on the reverse strand, counting down.
TCTGTTAATACAGGTGTTGCTTTCTTCAATACTTTAGCCTCTTGTGTTTAAAGACTTCTATTCTTTCTTACAGGTGATAGCCTAAAGCAATATATACACATTACCAGTTGACAGTGCGATACAGAGTTATGTATTTAGCTAGAGACATTTTTGGCGGAAATAGCCGATCTGACGAGCGCCTTGGCGCGAGTCTGATCGGTTGTTTCCGCCAAAAACGCCGAGAGTTAAATGCAACACTCTGTAGCACACTGCCAACTGGTGATGTGTTTATTATATGCCTTGAATACACACCAGAAACAATTAAATAGTTGTTTAAATCATTTTATAGCCAAAATTTATTAGTTATTTGAAGCAGAACAAGATTTTTTGTTTGCCACAATGAATAACGCAGCACTTGTACACGTACGTATGACGTCACGTTGAATCGAAAGCGAGGTCAGAGTAAAATACAAAGTGGCTGATACAAGGTGGCTGATACAAACTCTTGTATTTTACTCGGCAGATACACGCGGAAACGCTCGATATCATACGAAGGCATATAATAAAAGATAAAAACAGAATAACACTCTTACTTAATATCCATCTTGCTTTAAAAGGGTCACCTGCATTAAACACAGTTGGATGAGAGTGATTTGCACTTTGGACTATAGAGGAAGGGGTTAATAGCTTGTTAGTCTAATTCAATTACAATGCAAAAAGCGTATCTCTGAGGTTTAGGAGTGGGAGACGTTTTGGATAGCCTATATGCAAGGCAATCAGTGTACTAATATAGAAGTAGACGCTGTTGTTTGGGGAACACTTATTTGCTTTCTGTCTGCAATCTCATCCAATAAGTCATGCTAATGCTGGCAGTCTCAGGGGACTCGGCTAATTACCACTAAACTCTGCTTTAACCTTTTACCCCATAAATATGCCCTCCATTTATTCCTCCACTGATTGAAGTAGTTCTACTCTATACAGTCATGAACATGTACCATAAGAAATATTTAATAAATCCTAGTAGATGGTCGCTAAAAGCAGGCTGGAAGTAAAGCAGAATGTGCCTTAAGGCCTATTCTGCTTTACTTTCAACCTGCTTTAAGTGGTCACCCCTCTTCAAAATTCGAAACAGGCTATAGGGTAAAGTGTGGTCGCTTAAAGCAGGCTGGAAGTAAAGCAGAATGTGCCTTAAGGCCTATTCTGCTTTACTTTCAACCTACTTTAAGTGGTCACCCCTCTTCAAAATTCCAAACAGGCTATAGGGTAAAGTGTGGTTGCTTAAAGCAGGCTGGAAGTAAAGCAGAATGTGCCTTAAGGCCTATTCTGCTTTACTTTCAACCTGCTTTAAGTGGTCACCCCTCTTCAAAATTCGAAACAGGCTATAGGGTAAAGTGTGGTCGCTTAAAGCAGGCTGGAAGTAAAGCAGAATGTGCCTTAAGGCCTATTCTGCTTTACTTTCAACCTACTTTAAGTGGTCACCCCTCTTCAAAATTCAAATCAGGCTATAGGGTAAAGTGTGGTCGCTTAAAGCAGGCTGGAAGTAAAGCAGAATGTGCCTTAAGGCCTATTCTGCTTTACTTTCTACCTGCTTTAAGTGGTCACCCCTCTTCAAAATTGGAAACAGGCTATAGGGTAAAGTGTGGTCGCTTAAAGCAGGCTGGAAGTAAATCAGAATGTGCCTTAAGGCCTATTCTGCTTTAAGTAGTCACCCCTCTTCAAAATTAGAAACAGGCTATAGGGTAAAGTGTTAGACTCTTCTTCAACCACTTCCTTCACGGAAGCACCTTAGAATGCCTGCACCAACTCTTCCACATAAGTGTCACAATTAAAATTAATTCATGGTATTGAATATAGAATATTGGGGTTTTCCTTTCCTGTGTAAATGCTTTGCTCTTTTGTCTATTGTGGAAATTAATATTAATTGTGTGTTGCAGTTTAAAGCAAGGTCAAAGTAAAGTAGAAAGGTCCCTAAAGGAGCTCTTTGCTTAAATTTCATACTGCTTTAACATCAGCAACACATCTTTTTGAGTGGTTTTAAATGTTGAATTATACTCATTTCATTTGCAAACAGTGTAGACCCAGATCAGAGGGCTCCTGTAGGAACCATCTGATCTGGATCTGCATTGTTTGATAATTAGATAATTATTTATGAAACTACATAGACTTTCAAGTAGACAGGTTCATGTTTTGGTAACTCAAAAGATCCACAAGGGAATCTAAAAACAAACAATAGTTAGTATGAAATGAGTTAAATTAGGATGAAAGTAAAGAAGAACGCTCCTTTCTGCTTTACAAATGTACTTTCATCCTTATTTCAGTTGCCACCTGTCTCAAACACCGAGAAAATGTTTTCTTTTGAATGGTCATAATAGCCAGTGATAGAGAGTAAGTGGTGCCAGTAATGATGACATCAGCTAATTGCTGCAGTCTCAGTAGGGTTATATGGCTGATTAGTTTGCTAGGCAAGTTGGAAAGTTCAGGCTGATTTAGTCATATGGAACTGGACAAGCTTGTAAACACATTAACGAAAACAGTCTATATAATCTGATTTACAAACATCAGATATAATGTCATAAATAGAACATAGGCAGAAAATACAGCTGATGGGTATTATGACTAGTAGCAAACACTGCATGTCAAATTATCTTAACCCATTACCCCATAAATACACCTTTTTACGCCTCGAGTGTATTCACCCATTGAGGAAAATAGTTCCAATTTAAACAATATAAAAAATTAACCTTAAGAAATATTTTCTTTATTCTAGCAGATTTTTGCTTAAAGCAGGCTGAAAGTAAAGCAGAATGTGCCCTAAGGTGCATTCTGCTTTACTTTCAACCTGCTTTAAATTGAAACTTGTTTTCAAAACTAGAAACACGCTATGGGGTAATGGGTTAAAAAAGCCGTAAAAACATAAGCCCCAGCAGGCCTTTGATTTTAGCATTAAGCCCGATAGTGTCACTACTCATTAGTCATAGTAACTAATGAGTACATGTAGTTACAGCATAGGGTTTGGTGCTCAAATGAGTGAGAAATGTTGGATTTGTTCAATTTACGCTCTCTTATCTGGAGCTCTGACACCCTACGGATGACATTATTGTTTCAATATTGTGAAATTGGTAATTGTTGTTTAATTGCAGGATTACATTGCCTGTGCAGAGACATGGATGGAATATGTGGTCAAACATTTCGGGGTAAGTGTATTACTTGGTGTAAGAAGCTACAAAAACCCTGCTGCGCTGGTGAATGGAGTAGACATTCTTTCCCAATAAACGTATTTGCGCTAGAACAATTATATACTTGTCCTTTACAAATTGTGTACCTTAGTAAGGTACATCTGTTCTATGAAAACAGTTTAGACACAGATCGGCTTCAGAAGGAGCCCTCTAATCAGGATCTGCCCTGTTTGTCATTATTTTGAATATTTTTTAGACAAACCCCATAAGAGTCATTTTAACCCTTTCCCCAATAGAAGAACCTTTTAGCGCATTTACTTTATGCCTACAATGAAGAAAATAGTTCCAGTTTATACAGTCATGAACATGTATGAAACCATGCATATTCTGTCTGTTTCAGTATTGAAGACAGATGGTTGCCTAAAGCAGACTGAAAGTTAAGCACTCAGCTTTACTCTCAGCCTACTTTTAATATACCATCTGCTAGGCTACAGGAAATATTTCTTATGATGCATATTATTCATGGCTGTATAAATTTTAATTGTGGAGGAATTAATTAAAGGTGTAAAAAGGCATATTTATTGAGTAATAGGTGAAATGCTGAAAACAAGCTATGAAGAGAAAGTGTTAACCCATTTCCCCATGAATAGGCCTTTTTACGTCTCTAATTTATTCACCCACTGAAGGAAATACTTTCTACAGTATTGAATATGTACCATAAGAAATATTTACACTCCCTAGTAGCTATTAGCTTAAAGCAGGCTGAAAGTAAAGCAGAATGCACCTTAAGGTGCATTCTGCTTTACTTTCAACCTGCTTTAAGTGATCACCCTTTCTTAAAAACTAGAAACAGGCTATGGAGTTTTGGGTTAGGTCTAAGACTAGAATGGAAGCAGTACAAATCATGGCCCAGTTTTCCCTCATATGAAGTGTTAGGTCACCATCATGTTTTACAACCGTCTGAATGAGACATTGACATTGAAGATGTCAGGGCGGCCATTAAGTTTCTTCCCTTATTGCCCAATCAGGCTGCCAATAAAGAGATTCGCCCGCTGAGTAAACATCAGAGGAAAATGTTCTCAGCAGATACTGTATCATTGATTCTTTCACACTGGTTTTGTGGAAATTTGATCCAAGTTGCAAACAGATTTGATCCAGATCAGATGCCGAGTTCCTCGGCATCTGATCAGGATCAAAACTGTTTGCAAAAGGATTGTACAACCTGGTTTTTTTCAGCAGCTCAAATGTTTTACCTGCTTCTTGTGCAAGGTAACTGTCGACCAGTTCTAAGTTTAATAGACTAAATTCTTTCATTCATACTTCTATCAAACAGTGCATATATTTACTTAAAGTCCTCCTAAATTCATGTTTGAGTGCAGCAGGCTTTTAGCACAATATGATCTAGATTCCCGTCCATACACTATAACCAGATCATTCAACTTAGTCAAGCTAAAGGTTTAAGTGGTCATTCAGTCGGACATCGCCATGGACTGATTTTATCACATAATTCCAGAGAAAGCTGTGATGTCCACTCCACATTAAGTAGTATGTGTCATTCATGTTTAAGATAAAATGTTTTTCTCGTATAACATCCCATTTGTCACACAATTTGAGTGATGGATTTGGCCTCAGCTTGTTTAGCAGTTGATAGACTTAGCTCTTCTCCTGTATAAATTATTACAGTGGAGAAGATGTTATTCTTTCCCAATAAACGTGTTTATGCTATAACATTTATTTCCATAGCAAACAGTTTGGAGGGACCTTAAAACTTCAAGTACTCACTCAGTTTGGCAGTCTATGTTATCTACATCTTAAAACAATGCAGGCTGTAATCTGATGCAATATTAACTCATTGAGCCCTAGTGACGCATATATGCGTCCTTTACTAAATGTGTACCTGTGAAGAGTATGCAAACAGTGAAGTCCCTGACCAGAGTCCGCCCTCTGGTCAGGGACTTAACTGTTTGGCATTTTGCAATTTTATTACAAAAAACAACCCTAAATAGTTTAAAATGGACCAGCCTTTATTGCAAACTGGAATTGTCCATTGGAAGTTTCAGGGGATATTGAGTTAAAAGGATATATTAGCCCTTTACTCCATAGTCTGTTTCTAGTTTTGAAGATAGGTTACTGCTTAAAGAGGTTAAAAGTAAAGCAGAATGCGCCTTAAGGTGCATTCTGCTTTACTGTCAGCTTGTTTTAATCTATAACCCCATAGCCTGTTTCAAATTTTGAAGAGTTGTAACCACTTAAAGCAGGCTAAAAGTAAAGCAGAATTGCTCATGCAATGGTACCATACAGGGCTTCAGATAAGAGAGTAAACTTAACATATCCAACATTTTTCTCATATCAGCATAAAATCCTATGGTGATTCAACTCATTAGAATCGTCTCTGAGACGATTCTAATGAGTAGTACCACCATAGGGTTTAATGCAGAAATAAAGACTCCCCTTATTTGTTACCTTGATGTATTGAATGTAATGTCCCAGGGCTCTAGATAAGAGGGAGTAAACTGAACAAATCCAACATTTTCTCACTTATTTCAGCACCAAAACCTGTGGTGTGTCAATTCATTAGAATCGTCTTGAAGATTCAAGAAGATTCTAATGAGTAGTGACACCATAAGGTTAAATGCCGAAATAAAGATTTTAGTCTTTAAAAAAACTCCTTATCTGGAGCTCTGTGTCCTGATTCTTCTGCAGCTTGTCAGGATTGGTAGCAATAACTTAGATTTTACTTCAATATTCAGTAATATTATCATTATCATTTCTGCATTTGAATGAACAAATCAGCCTTCTTTGACAGACACTATGTGACTTCAATCAACCCAATACGCTGAACTTCTGCTGTGAATATGAGTTAAGGCCATGCTCATCAAGAAACATGCACAAAAAAATCAAATTAATAAGTTGGTGCTGGGTATGATTGATTGCCCTACATTTCTTGACCTGGAAATCTGGATTTCAAAGACTATAGTGGAGAAGACGTAATTCATTCCTGTTTAAACGAAAATAAAATGCAAATGCAATGCAACAAAATGTAGAAAAGGACTATATATTTTAATCTGAGTGGCAAACAGTTTGGAGCCTGATCAGATGCCGGGTTACCCAGCATCTTATCTGGCTCCAAACTGTTTGCCATAGGAATAATAATTTTAGAGTTAACACTTTTATTTGGAAAGAATAATGTATTTTCCACTGTAAAACAACATGGTTTAGTCTTGTGAGAGAGTATTGAAATTCGTTTTTGACTGTCTGTTTGGTAATTTGTCAGTTACAATTTACATTAATTGTGACCGCTAAGAGAAAGCTTGCATTCTAATGTTTTAACCCTGAACTCAATTATAAGACACTCCTTTTTTACTCATATTTTTTCCTCCACTTTATACAGACATGAATATGACATGAATCATAAGAAATATTTTCTATATTCTAGTAGATGGTAGCTTAAAGCAGGCTGAAAGCAAAGCAGAATGTGCATTAATCATGTGGACAAAATTTGTTCCAAAAAAAATCAAACATTAAAATAGGTTAGGTTCTTAGAGATAATAAAATTCTTTCACTCTTTTTATTTTGATAATAGGTTGAATTGAAGTAAATTCAGTCTTTAGAAATCAAGATTTTCAAGACCTGAAATATTAAGCAATTGATTGGGTCTGACTTGGCCAATTAATAGTGATAAAAAGCATTTAATCCCGGGAGGAAAAAACAATTGTCTGAGCAGGGTTAAAGAGATAGAGAACAAGTCGGAGAAATTAATCTGAATTTGACAGTACTGTCAGACCTGTATTGGGTGATCATTACAGACAGTAAAACCCCTCTATTACCTATCACTGAAAAAGACTAACTGGTGGTATTCGACTCTTAACCCTTTACCCCGTAGCCTGTTTTAAGTTTTGAAGATAGGTGACCACTTTCAGCCTGCTTTAAGCTTACCATCTGCTAGAATATAGAAAATATTTTTGATGGTGCCAATTAATGACTGTCTAAAGAAGAATTGTTTTCTTCAGTGGAGGCATAAATCAAAGGCTTAAAAAGGTGTATACATGTATAATTATGGAGTAATGGGTTAAGTTACTCATACTAACAAAAGCCCAAATCGCCTATCTCCAACTGTGTTTTAAGGTAGAATACTGCTTAAATCAAGATGAAATGAAAGCAGAAAGCTCCAATGGGAGCTTTGTGCTTTACTTTCATCTTGTTTTAAGATCTCACCTGTATAACAAGATCAATGTATATTATTTGCGGTGCTTATGCAGAACAAGGAGCCAAGCGGATCTATGGCGCATATATTATGTTTAGGAAAGGGTTACGGCAGGAATGACTTGTTTTGCATTTTGAGATCTTCATAATTGTTCAATGAATATCCTCTCAACAATGAGTATTTGATGGATTTGCATTTCTAAAGTTCCTGCCCTTAAAAATTGTGCTGGCAACCCTGGAATTGTCTTGTATATGCTGCTATAGTGTTCAGCTTCTAAACTAGCTATAGAGTAAGGGAAATATTTGTCAATATCTTCTTGATTTATAAAGGTAATATAGCTTAGCACATGGCTTGGAGCTCTCGGCCAATCAGATGCCTCAAAAACCTGTGAATATATCGTTTATTTCAACAAACTATGGAATAACTAACAAACTGTTAACTTATTCCTCGCTTCCGTCATCTCAAGGCAATTTGACGTCACAATTCTAAAAACAGCTGAGGTCAGAGGTGAACTGCACACGCCTCATGACGTTTTAATAGTTTTATTATGTACAGTGAGACCTAGACTTTAAAGACAATTACTAATGAATCGTGCTTACATATAGAGCTTCAATAAGCGTTATTTATGTTGGTGTTCAAGCATGCTTAATGTCTCAAACTTATCATTTGAAATAACCTTTCAATTTTAGTAAAATATTACAAACAAAATGACCTTTTCGTCTCAAACAGAAATCAGAAACAAATGGTTTTCTTGTTTTCCTCGAGCCCAAGCCAGTGCTAAATAGGTTAGACCATGGTTGCGCGCGAATAAACGACATAGTTCTCGGGGGCTACGCCCCCTCGAACTATATCGTTTATTCGCTTGCAACCATGGTCTAACCTATACTTATATCTTGAAATACCACACTAATTTACTGCAGGGATAGATAGAAAGAGATCTAAAAGGGTTGGAGACAGCCAACTTCTATTTAACCCATTACCCCATAGCCTGTTTCTCGTTTTGAAGACAGGTGGTCACTTAAAGCAGGTTGAAAGTAAAGTAGAATGCACCGAGGTGCATTCTGCTTTACTTTCAGCCTGCTTTAAGCTATCATCTGCTAGAATGTAGAAAATATTTCTTATGATACATTTTTAGTACTGTATAAATTGGAACTTTTTCCTGCAGAGGATGAATATATTAGAAGGCGTAAAAAGGTATATTTATGGGGTAATAGGTTAATTTGAAAATTACTGATAACAATAAACATTGCAGATGAAAACTATCTAGCAAACTGAAGGTTTATAATTTAGCATAACAAATTAGCAATTGTAGTGTTATTATTTTTAGCTCACCTGAGCCAAAGGCTCAAGGTGAGCTATTGGGATGGCCCTGTGTCCGGAGTCGTGCGTTGTGCGTCGTGCGGCGTCGTTAACAATTGCTTCAAATGACATCCCCTCCTATACCGCTGAACAGATTTCAACCAAACTTTACAGAAATGTTCCTTGGGTCAAGCTCTTTCAAATTTGTTCAAAGAATTAAAAACAATGCAGAACTCTGGTTGCCATGGCAACCAAAGTGAAAAAATAATGAAATCTTAAAAAATCTTCTTGTCAAAAACTGCAAAGGCCAGAGCTTAGATATTTGGCACATAGCATCACCTTCAAGTCCTCTATCAAGTTTGTTCAAATTATGTCCCTGGGGTCAAAATTGGCCCCGCCCCGGGGGGTCACCGTTTTACATAGAGTTATATAGTGAAATTTTCAAACGTCTTCTCCTCTGAAACTAATATGGTCAGAGCTTTAATATTTGGCATGGTGACACTTCTAGATGTCCTTTACCTATTTTGTTCAAATTGTTCTGGTCGGTTGCATATCTCGGTCACAGAAGCTAAAAATAGATTTTTTTCAATGAAAACTTAAAAAATCTTCTTGTCTGAAACTACGTAGGCCAGAGCTTAGATATTTGGCACATAGCATTGCCTACAGGTCCTCTATCAAGTTTGTTCAAATTATGCCCCTGGGGTCAAAATTGGCCCCGCCCCGGGGGTCACAGTTTTACGTGGAGTTTTATACTGAACATTTCAAACGTCTTCTTCTCGGACACAAATATGGCCATAGCTTTGATAATTGGTATGGTGACACTTCTGAATATCTTTTACGTATTTTGTTCAAATGGTTCTGGTCTGTTGCATATCTAGGTCACAGGAGCTAAAAATAGATTTTTTCTATAAAAATTAAAAAATCTTTTTGTCAAAAACCACAAAGGCCAGAGCTTAGATATTTGGCACATAGCATCACCTACAGGTCCTTTATCAAGTGTCTTCAAATTATGCCCCTGGGGTCAAAATTGGCTCCACCCCGGTGGGTCACTGTTTTACATAGAGTTATATAGTGAAATTTTCAAACGTCTTCTCCTCTGAAACTGATATGGCCATAGCTTTGATACATATGTATTCGGCATGGTGACATTTTTAGATGTCCTTTACCTATTTTGTTTAAATGTTTCCTGTCTGTTGCATATGAAGGTTACAGGAGCTAAAAATAGATTGTTTCAGTGGAAACTTAAAAAAATCTTTTTGTCTAAAACCCTAGTACCCTGATCTTAGATATTTGGCACATAGCATCATCTACAGGTCCTCTTTCAAGGTTGTTCAAATTATGCCAATTGGGTAAAAAAATGACCCTCTCCTGGACATAAATCTTTTTCTTCATTTTGTCAGTTATTCTCAGGTGAGCGAAATATGCCCCATAGGGCTCTTGTTTCTATTTTACAGAAAAGAGAAATCAACACCATTCTAAATGACATCATCAAACACATGATGCCTGACCGTGCATTTGAGGACTTTTACCTACAGTTGCAGTCCGTAGTGTCCAAGGTGCTAGTACATATACATGACTTCTCCATGCTGTTTTCACTGGTAAGTTTGAAAGTTTATAGGACTTTTTAGCTCACCTGGCAAGATGTGCCAAGTTGACCTTTTTGGGTCGCTGGATGTCCGTCGTCTGCCGTCCGTCCATCCACAATTGGTTGTGAACACTCTAGTGGCTACAAATTTCATCCTATCTTCATGAAACTTTATGACAATGCCTGTCTTGAAGGAATCTAGGTCAAGTTCGAATGTGGGCCATGTCCGGTCAAAAACTAGGTAACTAGGTCAAATCATAGCATAACCTTCTGAACACTCTAGAGGCTTCAACTCTTATTAGATCTTCATAAAACTTCATCAAAATGTTTGTCTTAATAATATCTAGATCAAGTTCGAATATTGGTCATGTCAGGTCAAAAACTAGGTCACTAGGTCAATGAATAGAAAAACCTTGCTGCCACTCTAGGGGCTACAAATCTCATTGGATTTTAATGAAACTTGGTCAAAACATTTGTCATAATGATATCTAGGTCAAGTTCGACTATGAGTCATTTTGGTATAAAAACTAGGTCACTAGGTCAAATCATTGAAAAACCTTGTTACCACTATAGAGGCTACACATTTCGTTGGACTTTAATGAATCTTGCTCAACATGTTTGCCTCATTGATATTTAGGTCAAGTTTAAATATGGGTCATGTTTGGTCAAAAACTAGGTCACTAGGTCAAACCATAGGAAAGCCTTAGATGCTACAACTCTCATTGGATTTCGATGAATCTTGCTCCACATGTTTGCCTCATTGATATCTAGCTCAGTTTTGAATGTGAATCATGTCCGGTTAAAAACTAGGTCACTAGTAGGACAAAGCAAAGAAAAACAGTGTTAACCCCCTAGAGTCTACAAATCTCATTAGATCTGCATGAAATATTGTCAGAATGTTTGCCTACATCAAATCTAGGTCAAAATCAAAATCAGTCCAAGGTGCTAGTAATTTTACTTATGCACGCTTCAGTTTGTAGTGTACAAGATGCTAGTTCACATACATGTACATGTACACAACTTCGCTATGCTATTTTCATTGGTAGGTTACCATTTTGTCTAGCATCAACACTATCTGCTAGAATATTTGGAAACTTATTCAGTTGTTGCCTTGAACCATTCCCAATCCATCCAACTCACCAAACCTCAATTTTACCGTGACCTAATTTGGACTTTGAAAATGTTCAAAATGCGTAATGTCAAGAATGGCCATATGTTATTTATTGAACATAGCATTTTGTTTACAGTACGAGGTCAAAAGTTCATTGGCACTTAATTGGATTGGCATTGATGGAAAAAGCTACACTTACCTTTACAATACAGGGACCAAATTTATGTAGACACAGATTATAGGGCTAAGGAAACATTTCAGAAAACCTCCTTGGCAGTCAGTGATTACTGATAATTTTTCAAAAATAGGAAGAGTTCATTGAAAATGTAGCATTCCAAGAGTCAATTTTTACTCTTTCAACACTTAGTCACTCTTGTGGGTTATTAAATTCAATTGTGAATCATTTTATTAACCAAAACATAAACCAGTCTACTTGGATTTCTGGGTAGTTTAATAAATACTGGTCTAAATAAGCAAACAGTGTAGACCCAGATCAGAGGGCTTCTATAGAAGCCCTCTGATCTGGGTCTACACTGTTTGCAAATGTAATGAGTGTATTTTAAACAGGTCCATGGTGTTGACAGGGTTAAAGTCGTCTTCTATATATCATTTCCTGAAAGATCAATTGTCACCAGGACATAAGCTGTCATTTAGTGGAAATGGAAGACCCCCAATTAAGTCTAATTATATGGTCAGGCAGTGAACCTTTTTGCAGTATTCCCCAAATGTCTTAACCCTTTGAACCCTAGTCAAGCATATATGCATCCTTTACAAACAGTGTACCTGTGTAGAGTACTCTTGTCCTAGGCAAGAAGTGAATACCCAGATCAGAGAGCTAGAGAAGCCCACTTATCAGGGTCTTCACAGTTTGTAATATTGCAATACATTGTTGAAAACAACCCTTAAACCTTTCCGCCTAGTAAAGCGCCTTTTAGTGCATTGAATTTATTCCTCCACTGAAGAAAGTAGTTCCAATTTATACAGTCATGAATACCGGTATAATAACAAATATTTTTTAAATCCTAGCAGATGGTAGCTTAAAGCAGGCTGAAAAAAAAGCAAAATGTGCCTTAAGGCACATTCTGCTTTACTTTCAGCCTGATTTAAGCGGCCACATATCTTCAAAACCAGAAATAGACTATGGGGTAAAGGTTTAATAGTAAAACAAATGGACAAACTAGAAACTGCAAACTGGAAATGTCCATTTGAAGTTTCAGTGAGAAAAGTGTCAACACAAAGAAGTTGTCTATATCTGTGTTGATCTGATTACAGGAGAAGTTCCTACCCTTTGTGGACATGTTCCAGAAGGAGACGGTGAAAGTTGAAGTATGTAAGAACATAGCTGAGGCATTCATAAGGTAAGATTATAGAAACCTATTGAATCATAGTGAGAAGTATACACAACCTTTAAAAACAGAGCACCTGTGAAGAGTACACTTGTCCTGTAAAAACAACAGTGCAGACCCTAATCAGAGGGCTCCTACACTGTTTGTCATTTTGCATTTCATTCTTTAAAAAAATTACAATTAGTCAAGAATGGATTGGACTTTGTTGGAAACAAGAATTGTTAATTTGAATTTATAGTGTGAAAGAGCGGAAAAGAATAGCATGTTCTACACTGTACCTTTCTACTATTACAGGTACCAGGAGACGTCTACCACTGATCCTGTCATCATCAATGCCATGATGTTTATATGCAAGACCATGCATGACTCAGTCAAGTAAGTATGTTATTGTTGTATCTTTCTATCCCTTGCTGTGATGGTCAGCAACAGCCTAATATGCCCCCAAAAGACATAGTGCCAAGAGCTATTTTGATTGTGCTGTGTCTGTTGTCGTCCCCCAGTCATAAACAATTTCTTTAAATGACATCCCCTCCTAATCTACTTGGCAGTTATGATCCTTATTTTATGGTTCTCTTTCAAAAGCTGTTCAAATATTTGCTTTACTTTCAGCATGCTTTAACTACCATTTGCTAAGGTATAGAAAAAATTTCTTACAGAACATATTTATGACTGAATAAAGTGGAACTATTTTCTTCAGTGGAGGAATAAATTAAAGACTTAAAAAGGCTTATATATTATGGAGTAATGAGTTCAACAATGGAAAAGAGCTTTCTTGCTGGTTGTGGGAAAAGTTCAAGTTTTATGTTCCAGCATAGTTTCCCTTATTAGCAAATGAAATATTTGCTATGTAATGATATATCATGCTTTGCTGAAACTCTATATAGGAACCTGTTACCACCCACAAGAGTTGAGTTAACAGTCAGAGGCCTTCTTTTGAGTTGTCATAATTTCGAGATTTGGCTTTATAAGGTTCTAATGGCATCTTGGTGTCTAATTGATAAGGCCAATCTAATGAACTGAACATTGAATCAAATCGACAGTTTTGTGGAAAATTTTGTGTCCTAAAACCTGAACCTTTGAATTGTACACACTTACGATGCTGACTTTTCAAATTAACTCTAGCGGTTTTAGAAATAATGACCAGTTTACATTGATTGTTGAGGGTTGTGAATAAAAATTATAGAGAAATATGGTAAACAATGCAAATCCTGATCAGTGGGCTCATTCAGGAGCCCTCTGATCTTGGTCTACACTATTTGCAAATCATTGAAATGGTGTATATACTTGTTACCAACACAGTAATGTTTAACCTTTGACCTTCAACAGTTCAGCTTAATACCACGAGGTTATTATATGAAGGCTGGTATTGAAGGTCTTCCATATCTTCTGATATAGAATACAGTAGACACCCACAAAATACGACCACTCAATATTACTGGGTAGGCTCATTTCAGGTTTTTTGAAGGCAAATAGTTTTTTGCTTAACCCATTACACCGTTAATTTATTCCTCTACTGAAGAAAATAGTTCCAATTTACACTGTCACAAGTATGAATAATTAGAAATATTTTCTATATTCTAGCAGATCATAGCTTAAAACAGGCTGAAAGTAAAGCAGAATATGCCTTAGGCACATTCTGCTTTACTTTCAACCTGAATTAAATGGTCAATTATCTTCAATACTAGAAACAAGCTATGGGGTAATGGGTTAATGCAGTAGTTTGCTGCTTAAAGCAGGATAAAAGTAAAGCAGAAAGTTCCTATAGGAACTTTCTGATTTACTTTTATCCTGCTTTAAACTGCAACTTGCTTATTACACCTAAAATGGGCCGTCTTTTATGTTGTCATACTATTGAAATTTTGTTGTATGATTTTTGGCTATATCAAGGTTTCCCTGTATAATATAAGGTTCCAATCACTATAGTGAGTCTAATTGATACGACCAATCAGTGGTGGGAATGTTCACGGGCTATAATGACATTTGAGGTGATCTTTGAAGTGGCTTCATCTTTAATCAGCTGCTATGGGAATTGATTAGCCTTGGTTCAAGTTTGGGATCAAGATCAATCAAGATGGTGAAATGACGTGACCATTATCTTATCTGTACTAGCTGGACACTGGTAAACTGTGGGTGTGACATTACTCTTTTCTCATTGAACTCATTCACCCCTGAGACTTCAAAAGGAACATCCCAGTTTACAATAAGGTCAAGTTTAATTTTATCCACCCTCCTATAAAGGTGGTCCTATATTGGCATGCATGGCCCTGTCCGTTCGTCCGTTCATTAAAATGTCAGTCTGTTCGTCCGTCAACATTTTGCTTGTCCGGAGTGTTTCCGGAAAACTCTTTGAAGGATATTAATGAAACTTCACATAAATGTTTTATATACCAAGGTCTGAAGCTGAGCTAACTTTTAGATACATCTGATTTGTCGTTACAGAGTTATCTGCCCTTGATATACTCAGATATGCTATAAAAGGCTGCCAGTTGGCATATTATGTACCGTTTGCAGTGCTCTCGTTGACTGTAACTTAGGATTGTTTTGGACAATGTATTGCAGTCACAAATGGTGCAGGCCCTGATCAACTACACTTTTTGGATAGGTTAAGATAAAGTGAATTTTTCACAGATACATTGTTTGTGAAAGACTTGTATATGTGGCACTAAGGTTCAATGAGTTTAACAAAACTAGATGTACAAGGCTCCAGAAAAGAGGGAGTAAACTTAACCCATTCCCTCATAGATACGCCCTTTTACACCTATAATTTATTCTTCCACTGAAGAAAACAGTTCCCTTTTATACAGTGATGAATGTGTATCATAAGAAATATGTTCTATATCCTAGCAGATATTAGCTTAAAGCAGGCTGGAAGTAAAGCAGAATGTGCCTTAAGGCACATTCTGCTTTACTTCCAACCTGCTTTAAGTGATCATCTTTATTTAAAACTAGAAACAGGCTATGGGGTAATGGGTTAACAAATTCAAGCATTTTCTCACTTATGTCAGTATCAAATCCTATGGTGTTACTACTCATTAGAATCACCTTGAAGAAAATACAGTCTATTTATATGATTTGAGTGGTAAACAGTTTGGAGCCTAATCAAAATCAGGTCATCCGGTGTCAGATCTTACTTCATTGCAAACTGTTTGCAATGGACATAATAAATGAATTAGCACAACTGTGTTTCGTGGTAAAGAGTAATGTCTTCTCCACATCTTTAAGATCCTATCTCTGTTACAGTGCCTTGACCTTAGAGGATGAGAAGAAGGTGATAAGCTCCCTTTTGGCAGGCTTCATACAGAAGATATCATTTGGCCGAGACTTTGAACAACAGCTGAGCTTTTATGTTGAGGCCAGAGCAGCTTTTACCAATCTGGATTCAGTGCTAGTACAGCTAATTCAGGTAAATATAGTATTCCGGATACAGCTAAATTGTAACCTCTTCGCTGCAATGAGATCATCAATTTTAACTCTTTGCATGCTGGGTGATTTTTTCATCTTTAAAAATTATTGAATTCTGCAATTGCTCTAAAAATTGAATTTTCAACATTTATTTTTAAAACAGGGTCAGAGTGTCAAACAGTTTAGATCCTGATGAGACGCTGCATTATGCGGCGTCTCATCTGGATCCAAACTGTTTGCAAAGGTAATAATTATTGGGAATATCCACCTAGTAATGAAGAGTGTTAAACAATTGTTGTCTGCTTTGATTTCTCAAATTTTGATTTTAGGTATTTTGATTTAAGATATATTGAAATGAGTGTCAAACAGTTTGGATCATGATCAGCCGCCCTGTTTCGCGGCGTCTGATCAGGATCTAAACTGTTGACAAAATAACTATTGTATTCGGGGTCAGGCAATGAAGAGGTTAAGTCTGTAGCTATCAGTGCAAATGTATAAGACAAAAGATTCCCAGGGTAATGAATGGTTGTTAATTGGTACAGTAATTAGATAGTCAATAGATTTAATCAATTTGTTATCCTTAGGAGAATGTAAGAGATAAGATTAAAAGGTCCTCATAGAATGTATACCATTATCTTGCTAAGCATTAAAGGAAACAGAATTCTTCAGAAGTGTTTTCTATGGTGACTGAACTTCTCAAATGACAAACATTCAGGATATTTTTACAGCTACATTTGTACGGCTAGTCCTGTTGTTTTTTTATCCATCAATAAGCCCATTGCTCCATATATACACCTTTTTACGCTTTTAAGTTATTCCTCCACCAAAGAAAATAGTATAATTTTAAACGGTAATAAATATACACTGCAAGAAACATTTTGTATATTCTAGCAGATGGTAGCTTAAAACAGGCTGAAGGTAAAGTAGAATGCACCTTAAGGTACATTCTACTTAGATTACTTTAAACCTGCTTGAAGTGGCCCCTTGTCTTCATAACTAGAAACGGGGGCCTCCGTGGCCTAGTGGTATAGTCACTGTGACTAACATCACGAAGCTCCACTGCTTTGAGTTCGAATCCCAGTAGAGTAGTTCAAATTTTTCATGTGGGGAAGCCTTCCAGCTGGCTTGCGGAAGGTCGGTGGTTCTATCCAGTTGCCGATTTGTGCCTGAAACAGTGCATAAAGGACTTCTGGGGTCTTCCTCCACCTGTAATTAGCTGGATGTCGCGATATGACTGAAATACTGTTGAAAGCGACGTTAAATCAAAACAAATCAAATCAAATCATAAATAGAAACAGGCTATGAAGTAATGGGTTAATGCTGGACAATAGAATGTCATAATCCATTACCCCATAGCCTGTTCTAGTTTTAAAGAAAGATGATCACTAAAAGCAGGTTGAAAGTGAAGCAGAATGCACATTAAGGCGCATTCTGCTTTACTTTCAGCCTGCTTTAATCTACCACCTGCTAAGAAAATATTTCTAATGATACATATTCATAAATGTATAAATTGGAGCTATTTTCTTTAGCGGATGATTAAATGACAGGTGTAAAAGGAGTATGTATGGAGTAATGGGTTAAATTCCTTTAATTATTTTCATCCTGCTTGAAACCAAAAGTCCATTAGTCCATATAAAAAAATCAGCATAATAAGTATTAAGCTTTTATCTTAATTGTCTCAGCTTTTTATGAAAGGCCATTTAGTACAGACATTACTGTAACCTTCAACTTTGTTTATGTAACATTAAATAGTAAATGCCAACATTATTTTTAGGTCACCTGAGTGCAGGCCTGCCATAAGATTAAAATTCTTGTGGACACATAAGAAGCCACAGTTTTGGGTAAATTTTCATCAAACTTGCTCCAAATGTTGTTCTTGCCAAATTTAGGTGAAGTGTTAACACAGGTCATTATAATGGTGTCACGTATAAGTTGCTCTTTCAAACCATAGAAAAGAAAATGATTTATGGAAGAATGGGTAAAACTTTACAACGTCGAATGGCTGAATTCAACACCATCCTTAACCCTTTACCCCATAACCTAAATCTAGATTTGAAGACATGTGACCCCTTAAAGCAGGTTTAAAGTAAAGCAGAATGCGCCTTAAGGCGCATTCTGCTTTACTTTCAATCTGCTTTAAGCTACTATCTTCTAGTAAATAGGTAATATTTCTTATTTTACATGTTCATGACTGTATAAATTTGAACTATTTTCTTTGGCGGAGGAATAAATTAAATGCGCTAAAAGGCGCTTCTATCAGGTAAAGGGTTAAATTATAATCATTATGATGTGAGTGTTGCAGAGCAAGTTGTAATGCTTATAATGTGGAGAAATGTATTAACCCTTATCATGTTTATTGCAACTAGGATAACATTTGATAACAGTTTGGATTCAGATCAAACACAGTCTAACAATGCATCTGATCTGGATCCAAACAGTTTGTCACTCATATCCAATTTTGTTTCAGTATAAAATGCATAAAACTGATTTTTTGGACCACCTGGCACAAAGTGCCAAGGTGAGCTTTTAGGATAGCTGGATGTGTCGTCCGTCTTCTGTCTCTCGGTCCATTCACAATTGAATTGTGAACACTCTAATTGCTACTGATCTCATCCGATCTTTATGAAACTTGATGACAATGTTTGTCTTGAAAAAATCTAGGTCAAGTTTGAAAGTGGGTCATGTCAGGTCAAAAACTAGGTCCATAGGGCAAATCATAGAAAACCCTTGTTAACACTCTAGAGGCTACAAATGTCTTTGGATTTTAATGCAAATTAGTCAGAATGTTTTCATAATTGATATCTAAGTCAAGTCTGAGTATGAGTCATGTTGGGTCAAAATTTTGAAATCTAGGTCAAAATCCAATGTGGTGTGTCTGGTAAATAACTAGGTCACAAGGTCAAACCATAGAAAAATCTTCTTAACACTCTAAAGGTTGAATTTGAGTCATGGCCAATCTTAATCTAGGTCCCTATTGGTCAAGTTTTACATGGTGTACCAGGTGAGCGATTAAGGGCCATGGTGGCCCTTGTTGATTTATTTCGCAGACAACATATTCAAAGCAATTCAGCCTGATAAGGATTAAGTAAATAAGTATGTAACTTATTTTCAGAGTGTGAACAACCTCTCTATAGAGACCAGAAAAGTGGTCAAAGGCAATCATTCCAGAAAGACAGCCAACTTTGTAAGGGTATGTATCACCAACTTACCTATAAGCATACAAAAAAAGATGAACTTAAGACATACAGTCAAACCTGTGTATAGTGACCACTTAAATGTTGTATATTAATAGCCTTTATATTTAACACAAGATAAAAGTAATGCAGAAAGCTCTTGCAGGAATGCAGAAAACTGCTATAGTAAATTAATGCAGAAAGCACATGCAGTAATGCAGAAAGCTCCTGAACGAGCTTTCTACATGACATTTGTCATGCATCAAGTGGTCACCTGACTTTGAAGACCAACAGACTACGTGTACATGAACCTTATTTGAAGGTAACTTACAGGTTTGACTGTATTTACATCCCGCAATGAAGTTGGCACAAAAGTTGTAAACTAGACTCAGCATTCTTGTCTGTCTGTCTGACTAAATATTACGCCTCCTGCTTCTCTCAGGTTTATGTATGCTCTTTTATGAATTTCATAATAAAGAACATCTCATATCTTACACATCTTGTGTCTCTGCGAACATCATTATGTTTTGTCGATTTTACAAGAGTTGTGGCCCTGGGGATCAGCAAATAGAACAATATTTAGGGGTATAAATGAGAATGGTGTCAGTTGTATAGTACAGTGTTCCCTCCCTACAACGGCCCTATTAACAACGAATCCCTCCTCACAAGGACCCTTGTCGCTGTTCCCCAAACAAGACCATTATTTCTAAACCTTTCACTGTTGCAATAGTGTCTACTTAATATTGTCGTCTGCTGTTTTTCTCAAAGTTACATATTGGACATTTTGATAAAAGATACATAATGAAGAGTGGCAAACAGCTTGAATCCAGATCAGACGCCGCGTGGCGCGGCGGCTGATCTGGATTCAAGCTGTTTGCAAATGTAAGCTAATCTCCCTCTCTTTAACGACTCCCTCCTTACAACGAACGCAATTGTTGTCTCCCTTTGGTAGTCGTTGTAGAGAGGAAGCGCTGTACTATCTGAAAATGGTTCTTTATCACTTTTAATGATTTAAAGAGACTGACAAATAGATGATAAATGAGTAAAAGAAAATACAAGAAAAACTACACATGTTAATTTTGTGCATAGGGCATTTGACTTTGACTGTTGGCAAATTGACCCATTTATCACTGATCAGTTAATGACATATATAATGCATTCTTTACAAACAGTGTACCTGTAAAGAGTACAGTAACAAACAGGAACCCTCTGATCAGGGTCTGCATTGTTTTTCATTTTGCAATAAATTGTAAAAACAACTATGAATAGCCAATCTTTAACTGTTGTTATATTTCAGGCCTGTGCAGCATATTGTTTTATTACGGTACCCTCTCTACAGTCAGTGTTTATACAGCTACAGCTGAGCTTACTGTCGGGCCAGGTGGCCTTGTTGAACCAGTGTTACAGCCAAGGTAAGATACAACAAATCCTCTTTGCTAGGACCACTAAAACGAAAGCTACTTGATTAAAGCAAGGTGACAATAAAACAGAAACAGAAAGCCTGTTTTATTAGCTCACCTGTCATGTAGTTCTAGCTATTTTTACAAACTTTAATCTTGAAAAAATTCATGCCTTAACATTTTGTCCAATTTCATATAATTATACTCTCCACACTATTCAACTTGTTCTTTCTGTATGTTGTAGCTGATGCGTTCTTCAAAGGCGCCATATCTCTGATACCAGAGGTTCCCCGTATGATGGAAATGGATGGGAAGAATCGTTCCACCGAACCTTTCCTTGTAGAATACATCAGTAACTTCACCTCCGCCCTTCTTGTAGTACCTGTAAGTACAACAGAACTACAGTGGAGAAGATGTTATTCTTTCCCAATAAATGTGTTTACGCTAAAACTATTGTTTCCGGTGCAAACAGTTTGGAGCCAGATCAGACACCGGGTAACCCGGTGTCTGATCAGGCTCCAAACTGTTTGCCACTCAGATTTAAAATGAATAGTTAGAATTATTAAAAAGTTGAAATATTCACCATTTTAGTGCATCGCCTTTGCATTCGTTTGCATTTAAACGGGAAAGAAAAACATGTTCTCCACTGTAATTAAGGCCTCTTACACCCTGATCACCAAAACACCCAGGGCTCTAGATACATTAAAACCTCTCTTTTACAACCACAAAGTCATGTTAATTATTAAGTGTTTACCACAGGTGACTGATTAAAGCAAGATTTACTTTCACCTTGCTTTTAGCTGTCACCTGTCTTCTATACAATCAATTAGCCTTCATTTTAGTGGTCATTGCAGAAACTGTAGTGGAAAAGATGATAATAGTTACCAAGAAATAGAAACAGTTCAAATACAATGAAATAAAATGAAAAAATGAAAGCATTTCGGAAATGCTGAAGATTTACTTTTATCTATGTTGATCAGGCTTGAAACTGTTTGCAAGGTCACGTCATGTTTTGCTTAGCAGGCGACACTCATTGGCTGCAGCTTTTTGCCCAGTTATATTCTTTGTCTGATCTCAATCCAAACGCAGGAATTGCCAAAGTTTGGCAATTTTGTAAACTATCAGAGCAACAGATAAGGGTAGTTTTTCAAAACTTAAAATCTTTATTTCTGAATTAAACCCTATGGTGTCACTACTCATTAGAATCGTCTCTTCGAGACGATTCTAATGAGTAGTAACACCATAGGATTTGGTGCTGAAATGAGTGATAAAATGTTTGATTTGTAGAAATAACTACCTCTTATTTTAAGACTAGGCGAAAATAAATCAGAAACACGCTGATAGATAGACTAGTTTTATATATTGATAAATCCTGGCCCTTATATCAGGGCTACATGTACATAGTTTAGTATAGTGATAACAGTGTGGCAGTAATGGCCGCGGTAAAGGAGGACGAGCGGATGTGCCTTTAAAGTATTAAATTGTACACTAAACGCTGAGAAGCACATACCGCAAGCACCAGGAATTACGCTGCTATTATCACAATGGGCAAGACCTGGCTGCAGCAATGTGTCCCCCCAAAATTTAGCACCGTTTGAACAGACTGGTATCCCATTTAATTTGAATCCTAACTTTACCACTGACACTAGGATTACTGAAATAACTTAACTCTTTCCGCCAAATAAAGCGATGCGCAGCGAGCAGACAAGGGTCATCCTAAAGCCATAACCCGCCGTGATAAAGGGTCAGACAGCCGAGCCGATAGCGGTAACTGGTTCTATGAACAGCCAGTATCAGACAGAAAATGAATGGCATTTACGCAATATTGATAGCAGAAAACAGCACTCCATACCTCAGATAGTAAAAGCAAATAGCTAGTTTTAGGCAATATTACTCGCCGCGAACGGTAATCCCTACGTAAGCCAATAATTCAGACGGCAGTTGGTGGCATTTATTCAATATTTACAGCAACAGACAGTGATAAGTACCAAAACCTCAAATGTAGATAACAAATGACGGGTATATACGCAATGTTGCTAACCACAAACCGCATTCTATACAGACAGTAACGCAGACAGCAAATGGCTGGCATTTATGCAATACACCTAGCAACAACTTAGCAGCACATCAGCCACAGCAAGGGCTGGAATTAGCACGTCAGCCACAGCAAGGGCTGGAATTAGCACATCAGCCACTGCAAGGGCTGGAATTAGCACATCAGCCACAGCAAGGGCTGGAATTAGCACATCAGCCACAGCAAGGGCTGGCATTTACACAAAATAGCTAGCAACAACTAAGCAGCACATCAGCCACAGCAAGGGCTGGCATTTACACAAAATAGCAAACAACAGACAGCAATTCGCCTCAGCCAGAAACGCAGACAGCACATGGCTGGCATTTACACAATATAGCTAGCAACCGACAGCACATCAACCACCGCAAGGGCTGGCATTTACACAATATAGCTAGCAACAACAGACATCGGCCACAGCAAGGGCTGGACTTATGCAATATAGCTAGCAACAAGCAGCACATCAGCCACAGCAAGGGCTGGCATTTTCACAATATAGCAAGCAAAAGACAGTGATTCACCTCAATAGTAATGCAGACAGCAAATATACATCAGCCAGTAGCACGGAAAGCATCTGTGGTTAGCAACACCCACGCAATACAGATAGCCGTTGGCCAAGCGGGCCCAGCTAGCAACATTCGCCACTTACGGCAACTAATACATTCGGCTATAATCAGCAAACTTTAAGGCATACAGACAGCTATTGGAAAGCAGGCGTTGATAGCAGTGGATGCCACTTACAGCAACCCAGTCATTCAGCTGTAATCAGCAATATTCATTCAGTACAGACGATTATTGGTAAGCGGACTTTATAGCGATGTACGACACTTACAGCGACCCGGACATTCGGCTGCAATTGTCAACAATCATGTTATACAGAGTGCTGTTAGCAAGCGGACCTTGATAGCAATTAACAATAATCTTGTGATACAGAAGGCTATTGGCAGACGGACATCGATAGCAATGGTCGCCACTTACAGTAACCCGGACATTCAGATTCCATTAACAATAAACTATGTTACTAACGCAATAATTACGCAATACCGACAGCTATTGGCAAGCGAACCTTAATAGAAATGGGCCACTTACAGCGACCCAGACATTCAACTGCAATAACCACAAAATACAGACAACTATTGGCAAGCAAACATTAATAGACGTGGACTACTTACAGCGACACAGACATTCGGATGCAATTAGAAACGATATCGCAATACAGACAGCTATTGGCAAGCGGACATTGATAGAAATGGTCGCCACTAACGGCAACCCGGGTATTCAGCTGCAAACAGCAATATTCATGCATTGCAGATGGTTATTGGTTAGCGGATGCGATAGTAATGGTTGCCATTTACAGGGACCCAGATATTCGGCTGCGATTATCAACAATCACGCAATACAGACAGACAGGTATAGGCAAGCGAACATTGATAGAATTTCTTACAGCGACCCAGATATTCTGCTGGAATTAGCCATACTCACGTAATATAGCCAGCTATTGGTTGGCAATCAGACCTTGATAGCGATGGTCGCCACTTACAGCAGTCCAGACGTTCAGATTCAATTAACAATATTTTAAGTTACTAACTTGTGACAAAATTGCCAGCAAACGGCAACGTAGCGATACCTGTATTGAAAAATGGTAGAGCTCAGTTTGAAATATTAGGGAATACCCGTAAAATTAGGAGCCACATCAACTCGTCCCCCCCTATAACTCTAGCCGATAAGAGTTATAGCCGCGACAACTTGATAAACAAAACTCAATGGATGAGATCTATTTATACAAGTTACATAGTATAGTATACATTGGAGAAAAAGTTCACAGTACCCTAAACAAAATAGAGAACAATTTCGTCTTGCCCTAAGCAGGGCGTCTTGAATTAACCTTATTATTGAGTATGCAAGCAACACCTATGTCTCAACACTACAACTATGACTACATGTGGTTGGAGTTGGAGGAAAAATCCTCAAGAGCAGAACGTGTAGTTCCTAAGCGTGGCACAACTTCTCATCCGGCAGACAGAGCCAAGGAAGCCGGCCCACGCCCAGTTCAAGGCTATGATTGGATGTATTGCATAGGTGCTGCTAAGCATAGACAATAAATAGCATATAACACTTCACAATTGAGTTACACATGTATTCCGTTGGCGAAATATTGTGCACTAGTTCGCAAGTCTTTCTGTTTCTGTAATATAGGCAACTTCTAGCTATGGTTGGTTGTAGCTCTTGACCGCTGCTGACTGCTTAAAAACTTTGGCACAGTTCCTAATACACGAGATGGAAATTTCACAAGCGCACACTTGGATGATATCTAAACGCAATGTCACTATCATGGAATGGTTAGAGTTTGGCCTGAGCGTTGAATCCTGGAAACAGTTGAAAGTTATGTGCCGACATAATACCAGAGATTAACTTTCGCAGGCACCCACACTTGAATGATGACCAATTACAATGTCACAATAATAGCTCTTGGCAAGTAGTGTCCGGTCTCCGCACTCATGGGCGCTTGTCGGTTATACTGTATGTCAGATGCTGTACGTTTGTTCCAACACCTGTCTCCATGATGCCAAGTCGCTTGAGTATCTGAAGATAATAACACAAAACCCAGCAAAGCCGCATTTCTAAGTACAAGCAGATATTATGTGGAAACAATCCACTTAGCTATAGAAATATTTTGCCTAGTAGGTATATTGCTCCCAAAAAAGGGAGGGAGGGAGGGTTAACAAATGTTTACCGTGCAGCGTTTGGTCAAAGTGAGGCCGTTGAACATGTGCTCGAGCCTTTTATATGAGGACTGACCGGAAGTATTCCGCATGATAACTCATAACAGAGCGTCCCTGGATACATCTACGAGGCAATCCGATGTACGAACTGACCAGTAAAGACACTTAGGCACGCATTCACCTTTGCAAAAATAAATGTTGTTATTTGGATATAAAATCAAAATAACAACTATTATTTTAAGACTAGGCGAAAATAAATCAGAAACACGCTGATAGATAGACTAGTTTTATATATTAATAAATCCTGGCCCTTATATCAGGGCTACATGTACATAGTTTAGTATAGTGATAACAGTGTGGCAGTAATGGCCGCGGTAAAGGAGGACGAGCGGATGTGCCTTTAAAGTATTAAATTGTACACTAAACGCTGAGAAGCACATACCGCAAGCACCAGGAATTACGCTGCTATTATCACAATGGGCAAGACCTGGCTGCAGCAATGTGTCCCCCCAAAATTTAGCACCGTTTGAACAGACTGGTATCCCATTTAATTTGAATCCT
This sequence comes from Gari tellinella, assembly GCA_922989275.2. Classification (NCBI taxonomy): domain Eukaryota; kingdom Metazoa; phylum Mollusca; class Bivalvia; order Cardiida; family Psammobiidae; genus Gari; species Gari tellinella. The sequence goes on along the minus strand of OV277856.1, from coordinate 25,515,568 downwards.
AACTTTACCACTGGAAACATTCACCAAACTGACCCACAACACTCCTAAGGGAGATGCGACCAAGGTCACCCCATCAGAGAGTCCTGGTAGGCCGATGAATATTAGCCTTACTGCATGTCCGCTCGTCCTTGCACAATGCAGTCAGGAATTTTTTCCCGCCACAATAAAGTTTACTTTATCCCCCAAAAAATTACTGAATTTAAAGGACCGGTAAAGTCAAAGGTAAATTCTAATAGAACAATGTATCATATCAATTTCATGACAGTAAACTATAAATTTCCTAACAGTAAACTGTGAGCGAAAACTATCCTTCAAGGTCTCCAGCAAAGTCGGAGACCCCCATCTGACAATAGATGCTGCCCTAAGCCCGTAAAATGCCGATGTCTCCCTATAAATGTCAACAATTAAAGACCTTGACCAAGTGCAGTGGAGGCCATGCTGAGGACCCAACCTGTTTCTCCTTCTCCTCTTGCTTTCAAGGGTGCTAGAAGGACACAAGGCAGGACCCCCAGGGCCCAAAGGAAACATTGCTGACTATTCGCCCTCACCAAGGCCGAGTCAAGCCTTTCTAAGAAAATGACTTTCCTGAGCAACTAAGAGTCTAACAATTTTTATTTTTGGAAGACAAGATTGAAACTTGAATGAGGCTGAGCGAACATTTCATCGACATGATCAATAACTGAATTACCCTCAGGATAAGACATGGTGTATGAACAACTTCAAGATAGTTTTATTATCCCCTGCCGAAAGGCAGAGGGATACTGTTTTCCTGCCGAAAGGCAGAGGGATACTGTTTTAGGTCTGTCCGTCCGGCTGTGTGTGCGTGCGTGCGTGCGTGCATCCGTCACTTTTTCCGTCCGCAACTGTATCTCCGAAACCTATAAACAGATTTGGATTAAACTTGGTATACTTATTTGTCATCATAGGAGCACCGTGGGAAACCAATTTTTTTCAGAAAACTTTAGGAATTTATGAGTTATCTGCCCTTTTTGTGTTAAAAATGCTGTCCGTGCGTCCGTCACGTTTTCCGTCCGCAACTGTATCTCCGAAACCTATAAACAGATTTGGATTAAACTTGGTATACTTATTTGTCATCATAGGAGCACCGTGGGAAATCAAATTTTTTTCAGAAAATTATAGGAATTTATGAGTTATCTGCCCTTTTTGTGTTAAAAATGCCATATTTAACAGTTTTTACACTCTAGCAACTACAGTATTCAACATATTTTGTTTATACTTGCACACATTGTCTATAAGTACAAGTTCTTGCAGGTGTGCAATTATTGTAAAAAAAGGATACTTGTGACAAGAGTTATCTGCCCTTGATGTACTTAGAAATGCTAGAAAATGCTTTATTTTGGTATTGTTTACATACTAGAGCCTATAAATATGCATGGATTTTTGAAAAAACTTTCTTGAATTATGTATGGCTATTAGTTTTCAAATGAATTTGATTATTGTTGAAAACGGAGAAATTAGTCATGAGTTATCTGCCCTTGATAAGTAAAAAAAGCCATATTTAACTGTTTTTACTCTCTGGCAACTACAATTATGAATGGATTTAAATTGATACTTGCACACGATGTCAATAAGTAAAAGTTCTGGAAGGTGTGCAATTATTGTCAAAAAAGGATACTTGTGGCAATAGTTATCTGCCCTTGATGTACTTTGAAATGATAGAAAATGCTTTATTTTAAAATTGTTTACATCCTAGTATCTATAAATATGCATGAATTTTGATAAAACAAATTCTTAAACTATGTATGGCTATTAGTTTTCAAATAATTGTTATCATTTTTGAAAACGGAGAAACTAGTCAACAGTTATCTGCCCTTGATGAGTCAAAAAAACCATATTTAACAGTTTTTACCATCTAGAAACTACAGTCTTTAATGGATTTTGATTTAACTTATACATGATGTATACAAATATAAGGGTAGCAATTATTGTCAAAATAGGATACTTTGTGGCAAGAGTTATCTGCCCTTTATGTACTTAGTAATGCTCAACATGGCTTTATTGTTTACATGCTATTGTGTACAAATGTGAATGGATTTTGAAAAAAAAAAAAAATCATATATGGCTATTATTTATAGAATGAGTTCAATTATTATCGAAAATGTGCAAATTAGTCAAGAATACTCTGCCCTTGATGAGTTGAAAATGTGTTTACACTTTAGTAAATTCTACAGTTCTGAATTTTTTTTAATAATACTTGCACACAATTATAAGTTCTTGAAAGTGTTTAATTTACTGTTGAATTTGAATCAAGAGTTACCTGCCCCTGTCATACTTAGATTTATAATGCTACAAACGGCTTTATTTTTTGTATTGTTTAGGCTTTAAAATGTACAAAATTGAATGGATTTTATAAAACTTTGTAAAAAGCTTTTGAATGTTGATCTTTAAAGACAGGTGATCAACATTTGCCCCTTCCTCCCACAATAAAGTTTGCCACTTTCTTCTGGACAATCGCTGCGGCAGGGGATATCAGCTCTAAGGTGCTTGTTTAAGAACTGTCATATGTTTCGATAATTTACCAGCTTGTAAGGAGGACCGACTCTACACAATTTTATAAGAAATAGCAAACCATAGATGACAAAAATTCAGCTCGACTACCATAGGCAGAGCCCGGCACGGCCAAGTTGTCCCCCTAAATTATTCACGGTCGGGACAGGCCGATATATTAATATCCCAAAATCCTCGGGTTAAACAAACTTAGACTAGGAGTACGGGAGAACAGGACTCTACCATATTTATGACATGCAGCAGCACAGCAGACCACCTGCTGAACCAATATGCAGCGCAATGAGACCAGACTAATGTCCCTTTCAGCCCGTCGGACAGCCCCTTTGCCAGCAAAAACAACCACCGAGGCCGCACTCTGGTCTTATACACGTACACTAAATGCTAGCAATACGAACATGCTCTTATAACTGCCGCAAGCCTGACTCATAGAAAAATAGGCTGCAATAGCTTTTAACACTCGATAGTATATTTCCTACCCACTAATGCGGCTGCCCGACCAGCTAAAACAATGATTTATGTAGCAAAAGCCACCAATTAGAACCATTTGGTTTTAAAAGCCAGCAAGCACCTGACGATAGGGTTATATGGTAAAGCCCTATTCAACATATCCGTAAAGTTTGATAAATACCAATAACGACTTTTATTCAATACCGCTTGTGCATTCAAAACCGGATGTAGAGATGAGCCGTAATGGACTCCTACGCATCAGATTCCTAAATTGTACAAAACTCAATTTGACTTGCTATAAAATTAGAATTTCCAGAAACACACACCCATCCACTCTAATCCATATCCGGCTGAAAACCTATGTGAACCACGGAATTATACAAACCGGAATAGCAACTAAGCGAAGTTGAATAGGCGAGCATCTGAGCTCTCGCGACGGTTGAATGTTGCGAGATTATGTGTCACGTGACAACATCTTCACTTTTTTGCCTCGTTGTCCACCATTTCTGGCGTGAATTTTACCGACTCGAGTATTTTTAATGACATTTTATGGGATTTAATCGACCTGGTGGACATTCCTATCAATGCATGGGGAATATATGCACAATGCTTCGAAATCACACATTTATCATATTGACTACCGATAGACAATCTTTTATCAAGTCTCGCGAGTCTCGTATGCGCCTCACGAGATTTACGATATAGCGCACGGTTTCGATTCCGTCAGTGTATAATTCTGTGTGTGAACTAATCCATATGCCCGACTCCTGAATGTTTCATCGAAACTTCAGTTTATCTTTTAGGCACGAATCCAACCAGAGATATTGAACAATTTTGAAGGGGTACCGATTTTGAAGCCATTCCACCAATCCGAACTTATCATTTTTGTTTTTTATTGTACCGACCGGTGTCCTTTACGGATCTTCTAATTTTGTTGCTAATGAGACTAAACTAACCTTACCGCACCTCACAGGCATAGATATTGATTTTCGGAAGTAACGCTAGAAGTAGATTTCCTCGAAATTCCACACGATTAAGTCAGCTGAACCCGTACGCAATTCTTTACTAACTCTCTACTTACATAACCGCCGAGCATTTCGAGGAGCGAGTTCAACTTTGTGGGTGAAATAGACTGACTACTGACAAACTGCAGCGAACTTTCAGCGAGTTGGTAAAATTTCAGAATCTTGGGCCTTGACAGCTAAGAAAATGACTGGTTCCGCGCCAAAAGGGCTGGTTCCCCATTTGTTGGGCAGGTCTAAAAAACGCGCTTGCTACCAATCTAAAACCGAGAGCCACCAGATACAACCATCCTAAGTTTTGCAAACCTTGTGCATGTAGGAGCGAACATAATTGAATAGATGCATAAATTGTGGACACATCTGTCCATTTAATATATATACGCAGTATTTTACCAGATTAAATGTAAAGGGCTGGTCAGTCAGGGTTAGCCGGACCGACCAAGGGTAGCAAATTAGCCCTGACCGGAGATTCCGTAACCTCTCACTGTATGCGAATTAGCCCAAGCCGAACATATAAATAAACTATCAAGATATGTCAAGTAAGAGAGCGTGTCGGCAATAACACGGCAGACCACATGTGATGGGTAGCCGACTCAATTAATTCCCCCAAGTCGATAACTCCGGTTATTCTCGCAATTACCTGGAATAAGTTGTAACGAAGGTATATAGCATTCTCCCACGCTGGCGTTGCCTTCCTCTTTCGCCATTTTCCCCCTGGCATGCTTGTATTATTGTATCAATACTGAATGCGTCCTTTAAAAGAGCTTCTTTAACAAATGTTTACCGTGCAGCGTTTGGTCAAAGTGAGGCCGTTGACCATGTGCTCGAGCCTTTTATATGAGGACTGACCGGAAGTATTCCGCATGATAACTCATAACAGAGCGTCCCTGGATACATCTATGAGGCAATCCGATGTACGAACTGACCAGTAAAGACACTTAGGCACGCATTCACCTTTGCAAAAATAAATGTTGTTATTTGGATATAAAATCAAAATAACAACTATTATCTGGAGCCCTGACTATTATTGAAAAGGTTTTGAAGGTAATAACTCAACTCTATTTTTTGACAGGATAACCCAGATGCCAATGTTCTCTACTTAGTTAGAGGTTTGTTAAATATCCTACAAAATTATACGTGGGAGCCCAACTCTGATGCCAAGGTGGTAGTGTATACCCGTGTGCTAGCCATGCTATCAGCCTCATGTCAGGAGAGTTACCCCTACCATGTAGACAAAGGTGAGTTGTTGTTGTTGTTGTTTCTGATAAGGTCTATAGTCCCACATGAGCTTTTTCTCACAAAGGTGAGTTTTCTGGCCCCAAGGCTATGAAGCTTTTGAGTTGAGTCTGAAATCGTTTTCAAGCATTTGATTGGTCAGATTGGAGTTTACTCCAATCTGACCAATCAAATGTTTGAGAATGATTTCAGACTCAACTCAAAAGCCTTATAATCTTGGACCCTTAGCTTATTGGCTGAAACCTTTTCCCTCGTGGTTGTTTTCAGTGTTTGACCCTTTACTCCATAGAAACACATTTTTACGCATTTAATTTATTCTAACACTGAAGAAAATAGTTCAGATTCATACAGCCATGAATATGCATTATCAGAAATATTTTCTATATTCTAGAAGACAGTAGCTTAAAGCCCATTCTGCTTTACATTCAGCCTGCTTTAGGTCACATATATCTTCAAAACCAGAAACAAGCTATGAAGTAAAGGGTTAACCCTTTACCCCAGAGGACGCTTCTACTTTCTTCTCCATATAAGCACCACAAAGGAAAACAATTTGAATGCGTTGCATACAGATGGCAACTTGACCCTATACCACATAGCCTGTTTCTATTTTTAAAGACAGGTTACCACTTAAAACAGGTTGAAAGTAAAGCAGAATTTACCATAAGGCGCATTATACTGCTTCTGAGGCATAATAAAACATATAATTATGGAGCAACAGGTTAAAGGCTTAAAGCAAGATCAAACAGGAAGTTTTCAGCTAGTTGAAATAATCTTGGTCAAGGTCATTCAACACTGACCGATGGAACTACATGTGATAGAGACTTTATAGTTGGCATGTGTACTCAACCCCAGCAGCTCTTGAGCTCAGTACAAGTTAGGTCATGCCAGACAAAAATCAAAGTCATTTAGAGGTCATGGTTACATCAAGGGGCACAGTGTTTCGGAAGCAATATGTCTCTAATTTCATGAAACTAGCTCAGAATGATCATCTTGACAAAATGTAGGTCAGTTATGGATATGGTAATTGTCAGACCAAAAACTATGTCAATTTATGAAACCTGCTCGAAATGTATGAATATGAGTTATGTCAGGTCAAAAAGTAGGTGTGTTCTCATGGCCCTGTTGTTTATATTTTTCACAGTGGTATCCAATGACACTTTGTATGGTTCAGACCCAAAATATGTGAAGGAAGTTGAAAGCATCTGTAGTACACTGGTGGAGGAAGTCCTAGTTCATCTAAAGACACTCGCAGCCCCAGAGGTATGTATGTTACATGTATTAACCATTTACCTGATGGCTTATTTTTAGCTCACCTGGCACGAAGTGCCAAGGTGAGCTATTGTGATCGCCCTGTGTCCGTCCGTCCTCCGTCCGTCGTCAAACTTTTTGTTCAAAGATCTTCTTCTTGGAAACCACTGGGCCAATTTCATCAAAACATAGGATTGTTCCTTGTAGGGTACTCTCTCAGATTTCTTCAAATATAGGTCATCCAATTGAAATTGTGGTTGCCATGGCAACCAATTGAAAAAACTTTAAAAATCTTCTTGTCAAAAACTACTGGTCCGAATTGAAAATAATTTTACCCAAATGTGCCATTGGCGACCCTCTATCAGATGTCTTAAAATAATTTTCCTATCTTAAAAAAGATGGCCGCTAGTGGGTGGGGCAGATTTTCCATATATGGCTATATAGTGAAAACTACTGGTTCAAATTCAAAATAATTTTACACAAATGGTTAATTGATGACCCTCTACCAGATATCTTAAAATCATTTTGTTATCTTAAAAAACATGGGTGCCAGTGGGTGGGGCAAGTTTTCCTTATATTTCTGTATAGAAAAACTTTCAAAAAAATTTCTCTGAAACTATTGGTCTGATTTAAGAATGATTTTACACAAATAATGATTCATGGGTGACCCTTTGCCAGTTTTCTTCAAATAATCTTCCTAGCTCAAACAACATGGCCACCAGTGGGCGGAAATGAATAAGTGAAAACTTTAGAATCATTACTTGTAATCATGGATACCAGGTGAGCGATTTAGGGCCGCATGCGGCTCTTGTTAGAATTAAAGAGAGGTAACTTCTTAAAGCAGGTTGAAAGTAAAGTAGAATGCGCCTTAAGGCGCATTCTGCTTTACTTTCAGTCTGCTTTAAGCTATCATGTGCCAAAATATAGAAAACATTCCCTATAATATATATTTATGACTGATTAAACTGGAACTATTTTCTTCTGCGGAGGAATAAATCATATTCGCTAAAAAGCGCTTCTATGGGGTTAAGGGTTAAGATAAAATGGTACAGCAGGGTATGTGACACACAGAGCACATATTTACTTACCTATCATTTGACATAGAAAATGATGTAATCTGCTTTAAACAATTGTTATCTGCTTTTATTTCTTAAATTTAATAAAAACATGTCTTTAGCTTTGAAATAAGGTGAAGTTTAACTTTTTAAAGCAAGTTTATATTATCAATGTTCGACTGTTTAACTTGACCTTAAATCAGCTTGTAGCAGGGCTGCCTTTCCTCCGGATTTTTCCTAAATCTTTGGATTTTTTTCTATAACATGGTAGCTTAAAGCAGGCTGAAAATAAAGCAGAATGCGCCATAAGGCGCATTCTGCTTTACTTCCAGTCTGCTCTAAGTAGTCACTTGTCAACAAAACTAGAAACAGGCTATAGGGTAAAGCTATAGGAACGATTCGTAAATTCGCACTTGAAAAATGCAAATTTTGAAATTTTAGGATTTTTCATGTCAACTTATGGCAGCCCTGTTGTAGTCTTGATAAAAACCTTTACAAAATTTACCCTTCTCTACACAGAAGTACCTCCATGTAATACACAGCAGATAAATATCATTGATGTGTTTAATATAGGTGACAGCTTGAAGCAAGATGAAAGATAAGCTGAAAGCTCCTGTAGGAGCCTTCTGCTTTACTTTCCTCTTTCATTAATCTGCAAACAGTATTAAAATAGCACAGGGCTGCCATAAAGTGGCATGAAAAATCCTAAGATTTCCAAATTTGCATTTTTCAAGTGCGATTTTACGAATCATACCTTTACCATATAGCCTGTGTCTAGTTTTGTTGACATGTGATTACTTAAAGCAGGCTGGAGGTAAAGAACAAGGCGCATTCTGCTTTACTTTCAGCCTGCTTCAAGCTACATGTACCATGTATCAGAAAAAAATCCGAAGATTTAGGAAAAATCCGGAGAAATGGCAGCCCTGATAGCATAAATGAATATGCATGTGTGGTGCTTTTATCGAGAGTATAGGTAGAGATGCTCTATTCCTTATGTGGAGAAAAAAGTTGACATATTGTATCATACAAATGTCATGCTTTTTCAAAATATCTGGACCAAGATCAGGATCTAAACTGTAAATGATCACTGATATAGATTCTATTTTTGTAAAACGAGAAGTTGACAATTTTTAAAATTTCTACAAAAGAAAAATCAGTGATGATTTTATGGAACTAAGGAATAAATCATGTGCTTTAGTATTGTCTATTGCAATAAAATTGGTAACATGACACTAACTGGTATGAGAAAGGATATTACAGTAGAACTCCTAGCTCTTACAGTGGGAGAAGACGTTATTCTTTCCTGTTCAAAGGCAAACGAAATGCAAACGCAATGCACTAAAATGTAGAAAATTACCACTTTTTGTCAATACTGACTACATGTATTCATTTTTATCTGAGCAGCAAATAGTTTGAGCCTGATCAGACGCCGGGTAACCCGGCGTCTGATCTGGCTACAAACTGTTTGCACTGGAAATTATAGTTTCAGCGTAAACACGTTTATAGGGAAAAAATAACGTCTTCTCCACTGTATTACAACTGCTGGAATTAGGACTAATTCAGAGTATGAAATACAGGTGATTGCTTTAAGCAAGATAAAAGTAAAGCACAAAACTTTTTTCTTGCTGAATATTCATATATGTACAACTCACAATGATCTTCTATCTTCTGAACTATTACATGGGCTAATAAGATAAGGAAAATTTCCGCTAAAAAGATTGCAGACTCATATCAGTCAGATCCTATAAGAAAACAGTGCAGACCCAGATCAGACAGCTCCTGAAGGAGCTGTCTGATCTGGGTCTACACTGTTTTCAAAAGGCATCAATATAGGCTTATCATCATGGCAAGAGAAGGGTTGAAGCCTTACATGTTATATTGCATTATGAAATAAGATATAACCTACACGCAGACTCAAAGAAATGTTACTCTAACATGGTTGCATTTATCATGCTATTGTAATATCTGCAATAAAATGTGTACTGTAAGAAAAAAAAACGTTTTTTGTTTCATTTGATGATATTTCAAAACAAGTTTTCAACACTGGATCCTTATGAAATGCTGAGTTACTTTGCATCTGAATTTGGATCCAAACCTTTTGCAACTGCGGATATATTCGGGTTTTGTAAGCTAAGGGCTTAAAAGCTTTTATATGAAACCCTACACTTGTATATATATTATCAAATTGATTTATTATTCAAAATACCAGGAGTATTGACTCATAACAGTACTGGAACAGGATAATATATGTCCTTTGTAAACTGTGACAACCTAGATCAGGGGTGACTGCTTAATGCAAAGTACAAATAATGCAGAAAGCTTCTATATTTAAGGTTTCAAAATACAGTCAGTCTTGAATTCAGGGACCACAAATTGAAGTAGCATGGGTATTTTTTCGAGACAGGGGACTGTTTAAATAAAACTTCAATGCAGAGAAAAAAAATATGCAGAAAGCTCCTATAGGAGCTTTCTGCATTATTTCTACCTTGCATTAACCCTTTACCCCATAGCCTGTTTCTAGCTTTGAAAATATGTGACTACTAAAAGCAGGTTGAAAGTAAAGCAGAATGCGCCTTCAGGCGCATTCTGCTTTACTTTCAGCCTGCTTTAAGCTATTATCTGCTAGGATTTAGAAAAATATTTCTAATGGTATGTTTTCATGACTGTATAAATTGGAACTATTTTCTTCAGTGTAGGAATAAATTAAATGTGCTAATAGGCGCTTCTATGAGAGAAAAAGGTAAAAAGGTAAAGGTGATAGGTTTATCAAGTCTGAAATTTATATGTCATATTCTGCCGACTTTTACAATTACCTCCCTGTTCATCGAGTCATAAGTCGGCCATTTACATTCGGCGCTACTAGCAGCCATGACACATTGACTTAATTCCCTCTCAGGTACCCATTTAAATCACCTGGGTGAAGTGGAGCAATGTAGGGTTAATTTTTTGCTCAGAAAAATTTCAGTGATCCTGACAGGGCTCGAACCAGGAACCTCTCGCTTCCTAGTCGAGCGTCCTACCCACTGGACCACCGACAAGGGTTAAGCAACCACTAGTATTTAAGGTATTTAAATGGTCGTCAATTGAGTGGTTGCTGATCACAAGTTTGACACTTTACAGTTGGAAAGAAGTTATTTTTTCGCGTTTAAATGCAAAAGAAACGCAAACACATTGCAATGTTGTAAAAAGGATAACTTTTTGACAATTCTGACTTTTTATTTTTATCGGAGTGGCAAACAGTTTGGAGCCTTCTCAGACGCTGTGCCTTAACCTATTACCCCATAGTGTGTTTCTAGTTCTGAATGAATGAATGAAATGAATGAATGAATGAATGACTTTATTTAACGAGGGTGTCTCATTTAGTCAAATGACTAATCTCCCATGAGGCCCTCCATAAATGTTTTACATTCATATATCATCTATAGATCTATAAACAGAACAAGTTACAACAGAAACAAATAATAGTAAATATAAATATGCGTGTACACACGTCTCTTAGAGTATTAACTAGATCTAAACCCAAACTGACCAACCCTGTCTCTAGTATAGATTCAGATTTGAGAATTTCCAGAAAACCCCTCACATCTGTGTCCACACTGAACATGTTCAGATTAGTGAAACAGGTCCGACACTGAAGACAGGTGACCACTTAAAGAAGGTTGAAAGTAAAGCAGAATGTGCCTAAAGGCGCATTCTTCTTTACTTTTAGCCTGCTTTAAGTTACCATCTATTAGAATATAGAAAATATTTTTTATGATACATATTCATGACTGTAGAAATTAGAACTATAACTTTCTTCAGTGAAGGAATAAGTTAGATATAAAAAAAATAAGTTTCTGTGGAGTAAAGGGTTAAATAGATAAGGACAAATGTAGAGCAGAAAGCTCCTGAAATTGATTCAATACCTCTTGATCAATGTTTGTTATATAAATTTTTTTCAGACACTTAAGCGTCAAGCGTCTTTATCTCTGGAGCTATTTAATGTGATAGTATGCCATGGGGATATAGCCAAGCCAAGTTTACTAACCATTGCAGTGAACCTATGGAATCTTGCCCTCAAACACCAAATGGCAGATCAGAAACAAATGGTAACATATACTTTTTTCTAGGCTGAAATTCAGCAACATATTCTTATACTGGCAAGATACAAGAATAATCTGGTATAACCCTTTCTCCTATAGAAGAGCCTTTTAGCCCATTTAATTTATTGCTCACTAAAGAAAATAAATCAAATTTATACAGACATAAAAGTGTATTCTGTATTCAAGCAGATGATAGCTTAAAACAGGCTGAAAGTAAAGGCACATAAATATTCTGCATTACTTTCAACCTGCTTTAAGTAGTCATCTATAATACTAGAAACAGGCTATGTGGTAAAGGGATACTTTGTTTTGATTACCAGCTTCTGCTTGTCTGACAAGCTTGTAGCCAAGCCAAGGTGTTATAAATTACGCTTGAGAATGAATTTAATGATTTGCATCTCAGTTTCATTTTGCTGTGAACACTAATTTTTGTCTTTAACCCCTTTGTGCCTGTTGTCCACAAAAATATACATCAGCAAACAGTGTAGACCCTGATGAGATGCTTCAATTTTAGGCATCTCATCAGGGTCTGTACTGTTTGCTAATGTGCTGTATGGGCAAATGTTGCAGTGTCTCTAGTATATATGATAGTAAGAGTTAAGTGCAGTATCTAGACATACCATAAATGGATAAAGGTTTTAACACACATTGTCTGATCTGGAATTTATCTACATTTATAGGGTTTTATAACCTTTTGACTTTTTCCCCCAGTTTCTGCCAGCCTGGCAAAAGCTGAAGGCTAAACTGAAAAGATTAGAGATTATTTAGTCTCAGTGCTCAGAATTTGTTGATGAATTCAAGGTTGAGACTTGATAATCAATCCTTTGAAATACAGTTGAGAAGACATTCTTAATAAACAAATTTACACTCAAACTATTATTTCCTCTGCAAACAGCTTGGAGCCAGATCAGACGCCAGGTGATCCGGCGTCTGAGCTGGCTCCAACCTGTTAGCCACTCAGATTAAATAGATTGTCAGAATTGTCAAAAAGTTACCATATTTTCTCCATTTTATTGCAATGCGTTTGCATTTCGTTTGCCCTTAAACGGGAAAGAATCACGTCTTCTCCACTGTAGTTGTGGAGGTGTTTCCTGACTTCACAGTTATTGGAAAGAGTATTTGAAGAAACTTTAATTATGAATATAAAATCCACAGATTGAATCAGTATTTAATGTTGATCCAATTGGAATGTTATATAACATACTGTTGAACTTGGAAACAACGAGCTTGCCTAGTGTGACTTGCCCATACTTCTTCAGTTGATTGTTACAGTGGAGAAAACATTATTCTCTCCCGTTTAAACACAAACGCATTTCAAAAATGAAGAAAATGACAATTTTTGGACAATTCTGAATATTGATTTCAACCTTGACAACAAACAGTTTTGGGCCTGATCAGACGCAGAGAAACTTCCGGTGTCTGATCCGGCTCCAAACTGTTTGCATTGGAAATAATAGTTTTAGCGTAAAGGCGTTTATTGATAAAGAATAGCATTTTCTCCACTGTAAATACATTAAATAATTCCATTGCAAACAGTTTGGAGCAAGATCAGACTTCAGATAACAGGGTTTTTTTCACCCAATTTGGAACGGGTCCAGTACCCCGCAGATTGGGAATTTTTCTTGTCGCGTAAACTTCAAATTGGGAAAAAAAACAAGTTGTGAAATGATGACAAAAAAGAAATTGGGAAGTTTAGTTTTATAATATATGTAGACCTGTATTGATCTAACTTATCAAGTAGCAATTATACAGTTCATATCAACAGGCATGCTTACACTAGTTACAGAAATTCTCTTTTTGTCTATGAAAATACTATTTTTACCATATTGCCAGGTGCCTTCTTTTAATTGGGAACGGGTCCTTTCCCGGGTACCATCCAAAGAAGGAAAAAAAACGCTGGATAACTCACCCCCAGAGCAGGCTCCAAACCGTTTGCCAATCAAAAACTTTTAAAAAAGCTTTCCTTTTTCTACATTTTGTTGCATTGCATTTGTGTTTGGTTTTGTTTCAATGGGTAAGAGGAATGGCTCTCCACTGCTACTCCAGCTCACTAAAGTACATGTAGTTTTATGTTTCTAAGTCACATTTTAACTTTAAAATTACGATAAGTGATCACCTGTTTTCAATTTAAAAAACAGGCTTTTGGGTACTACATATCTTATATTTGTTTGTATTTAGTACATTATACTGAAAGTATGAAATGAATACCATTTGTACAGACTATTATGATATTTAACCTGAAGGAATATGCATCATATACATGTACTTGTATTGTGGGCTGGAGGCCTTCTATTAAAATAACCTTTACGTTATGTTATTTCAGAAACGAATACAAGCTGCTGTCAGATTAAAAGCCTCAACTCCAGAGGGCAGGATGTACCAAGAACTGTTGAGTAAAATGCCAATGGAGACTACAGCATAGTGCATAGATGTCTAACACTTACATGTGTATGACAACATTATACATTCGTTAATTCTTTTACCCTTCACTGCCTTGTCATTATTAGCATTAACCCTTTACCCCTTAGCCTATTTCTACAGTACTGAACCTTATTTAATTAAATTGCTAATCGCAAGCGAATTGCCATCAAATCGGATGCTTCAAAAGGCGAATCTTACGCTTGACTATTTTTCCGCGATTTTTCCAAAGCGGTTGTGACAAAGATTGAATCGAAAAATTTAACGGAGGCATATTTGCGAATATTTGTGAGATACACCATTCAGGCAAATTTACACGAGGGTAAAGTTACTATTTTGAATCGCAAGTGAATTGCCATCGAATTGCAAGCGAATTGCCATCTAATTGCAAGCGAATCGCAAAAAATGTTAATTTAATAAGGTTCAGTACTGTAGTACTGAAGATAGGTGACAAGTGACTACTTAAAGCAGGTTGAAAGTAAAGCAGAATCTGCCTTAAGGCACATTTTGCTTTACTTTCAGCCTGCTTTAAGCTATCATCTGCTAGAATATAGAAAAACATTCCTACGATACATATTCATGACTGTATAAATTGGAACTATTTGCTTCAGTGGAGAAATAAATATATGGTGTTAAAAATTAAAATTGTGTGTCTATGGAGTAATGTGTTAAACATTCACTGTGTCCTTTTTTTCTCAAAGTTAAATTTTCGGTATGTTGTCTTAAGTAATTTCGTTATGAGTGTCAAACATTTTGAATCCTGATAAGACCCACATGATGGGGGCTGTCTTATCAGAATCCAAACAGTTTGCTAATAATAGTTGTATCCCAGGTAAGGCAGTGAAGGGGTTAAAATAAATTCAGTGCGAGAGTGCTTGATGATTAAGGATCACTTATAGTGGTAAATACACTATTCCTACCCACTTTACGCGTTTATTATCCGTTTCGTTAAACGGGTTTTCCAGCTGTTTCTTTGCTCGTTTCTTTACTCGTTTAAAAGAGCCCGGATGAATGGGTCATTACCTAGCCGAGACTGCATTGGTATAATCGTTATTTAATGTGTTTAAACGCGTTAAAATCGTTAGGCGTTAACCGTTCGTTAACCGTTCACTATATGCGTTTCTTACGCATAGATTAATGCGTAAATGGGTAGGAATAGCGTATTTACCACTGTACTAGTTTTATTTGCTGTACTGACTCTACTACTGTTTTGAAGATTTGATAATACATGTATACTGTGAATTGTTGCTTTGTTGAATACTCTACATAGATAAATGCTTCAGTGCTGAGACATGTCACATGTTTCTGCCATGTCACATATTTCTGATTGTTGGATCAAGTGCAGGAAACTACAGCCAAACTTTAATGATATTTAGAACCCCCTTAACTAGACATAACCAGTATTTCTACAAATGGATTTTTTTATTTCAAGCTTGGTTAAATCGAACACATCCATATTTCAAAGTTAAAACGTGGCTTAGCTACGTTTTAACATTGAAATACGGCTATGGTCAACTTAACCGAGTTTGAGATATAAAAGTTCTACGGTATATATATTTTTATTAAAACTGATATTCAGTGAAACCTGCAAACTGAACCATTCCAGATAGAATAAAACATTTGATTTGGAGAGGTGTCCAGGGGCCCGTTTTACTAAACAATTTACGCACAATTTTTGCGTAAGTCAAAATTGCTTAACTCTAATTTTTCGATCATAAACGTTTGCAAACAGCAAATAGCCAGATCAGAGGACGCGCTAAAAGCGCGTCCTTTGATCTGGCTATTTGTTGTTTGTAGCAAGTGATAATAAAAAATATAAATTAAAATTTTGACTTACTCAAAATTTTTGCGTAAGTAGTTTAGTAAAAGGGGCCCCAGGGCTCCAGATAAGGGGAGTATTTAAAAAAAAAAATCTAACTATCTTTATTTGTGAATTAAACCCTTTGGTATCACAAGTCAGTAGAATTGTCTCTTAGAGACGCTTCTAATGAGTAGTAACACCATAGGATTTGGTGCTTAAATGAGTGAGAAAATGTTGGATTGTTCAGTTTACTCCCTCTTATCTGGAGCCCTGCGTTTCCAAATAAGGGAGGTTTGGGAGCCATTCAAAAGAGGCTGAATTTGCAGTCATCCGAGACAAATTACACTTTGATGAAAAACAATTAATGTAGAAAAGATCTGCATGGTTTGTCATAATGCAATATATTGTTAAAATCAGCCCTAAATATTCAAAGATTGACTAGACTGAATTGGAAGTTGGAATTGTCCGTAGAAAGTTTTAGGGATTAATGAGTTAAGGGTAAAATCCCACAAACTAAAATGTTTGACAAACTGCTGGTCTTTTTAGGCAAGGTAGTTTGGTCTTTACAGATTTAACCCATTACCCCATAAATACGACTTTTGATTAATTCCACTACTGAAGAAAATAGGTCCAATTTATACTGTCACAAATAAAAATCATAAGAATTATATTCTTTATTCTAGCAGATAATAGCTTAAAGCAGGCTGAAAGTAAAGCAGAATGTGCCTTAAGGCACATTTTGCTTTAGTTTCAACCTGCTTTATGCTGTCACCTAACTTAAAAAAATAGAAACAGGCTATGGAGTAATGGGTTAAGACATGAAGGCATCTTATACAATCACCTAGGCAGAATGTTTGCTTGGCATTTGAACAAAATATAAATTTTGAGACTATAGAACTGTGATATTTTTTCGTTGTTTAAAGTTATGTACAATAAAGTCTTGTTTTAAGAACTCAAACAATTAGCCTTTCTGTATTTAAGTTTAGTGGCTGTTTAACCCATTTTCATGTAAATATAGCTTTTTACACCTCTTATTGATTCCTCCACTGAAGAAAATAGTTTCAATTTATACAGTTAAGATTTTCTATATCTTAGAAGCTTAAAGTAGGCTGAAAGTAAAGCAGAATGTGCCTAAGGCACATTTTTTTTACTTTCAATCTGCTTTAAATGATCACCTGTCTTTAAAACTAGAAACAGGCTATAGAGTAATGGGTAAAAGCCTAGTCACTCATATACACATACATGTACTTTGTAATCAGTGTACCTGTGAGGGGTACCCTTGTCCTACAAACAGTGAAGCCCCAGATCAGCAGGAGCCCCCTGATCAGAGCGTGACTGTTTGTCATAATGCAATATATTGAAAAACAAAACCAATCATAAAAAGCAAAATATTTAATAAACTAAATTGAAAACAAGAGTCTTGCATTTAGACATCATCTGTCTTAACATGCAGTTGGTAGGTATTTTTGAGTGGTCTTAATAGAGGCTTACTTATGTATTAAGATTTATGTAAAATATAATTTGATATACATGTACATGCATGTATTATACATGTAATAAATTTAATGAATGAGAATAAAGTGTGTTTGTCATTTTCAATGTTCCATGGTTAGTTTGAGATACTTTGTCAGAAATGAAACGATTTTATTGCTCTTTTGATAATGTATGATTCTTGTTACCAGTATACACATTCTCATCAGATTGTGCACCTATGAAAAGTCCCATGCAAACATTGTAGACCTAGATCAGAGGGTTCCAATTGGAACTCTCTGAGCGAGTTCTGTACCCTTTTTTGCAGTAACTTAAAGTAAAAATAAACAATAAAATTTAATGTCAAAAAACAATCTAGACTTTACTTGGAAACTAGAATCGCCCATTTGAAGTGTTAAGGGTCAGTTAGTACATGCAAAATGAATTTGTCAATACAACTACTAGATCTAGTATTCTAATACTGTGGAAATTTTCACAGTTCAGTCAAAATACACAATACACTGCATTTTTGCCATATTTAAGACGGGTTGGTGCTAATGAAATATGAGAAATGTAAATTTTGCTTTGCTGGCATCCTATATCAAGTGTAACTCCAAAATGATTTGGACCCTGTTTATACGTCAAGTAACCAGAAGTTGTTTGTAGTTTTTCTTGGTCTAAAACATTCACGAAACTTTTCAAATAAAGTTAAATCTCAGACATTACTGATGCAGATGATGCTTTTGCTTTAGTTACTGCGTTTTATTTCTCCTACAAAACTCGTGTGAGCTAAAATGTCTATTGCAGTTTGGCAACCCGTCGTCTGATCTGGCTTCAAACTGTTTACACTTAGATTATAAAAATGTCTACAGTTTTCATAATCCATTAATTTCTACATTTCATTATGTTTGATTTCGTTTAAACTGGAAACGATAACGTTTTGTCTCCTATATCACCCACGCAAGATGTCAATTATTATTATTATAGCTGTCAATTATTCCATGATTTTTCTTGAGTATAACACTTAAACCCTTCACTACCAGAATATTTATCGTCTGCAAAAAATTGTCGTCTGCTATTTATATTTGACGCCGTTTTTATAGAGGAACGGTTTGCACACACACGCACGCCGCACATAAATCTGAATGACAAACAATTCTGCGTTACTCGCCGTTTGATCTGGCTCCAAACTGTTTCTTATAGACATAATCACATTAAATCTTGCAATTTAACATCTTTGTTGGAAATAATAACGTATTGTCCCTTGTACAGTGAATAAGACGTTATCCCTGCCCCTTTTAATTTTACCGCTAACGCATTGCAATAAACTATAGAAAATAACTTGTCGACAATTCTGACTATATCTATTTATTTTATAATGAGTGACAAAACTGTTTGAAGCCTGGTCAGACGCCGGGTTACCCGGCGTCTGTTCTGGCTTCAAACTGTTTGCAATTGAAATAATAGTTTTAGCGTAAACGCGTTTATTGGGAAATAATAACGTCTTCTCCACTGTATCCTAGCGACACCTCTTATTCCTCCCACGCAAATGACCATCAACGTCCCCCATCTGTAGTATCGGGAGTTTCTTGTTCAATTATTAGTAATTTCGTGTTCACCATCGACGACAATTATCAGAATATTTTGCATGCCTACGACGAAACCGAGGTTATCTTGAAAAACAGTTTGGATCCAGCTGAGATGCCGAGTAACTCGGCATCTCAGCTGGGCGCAAACTGCCCGACGTCCAGGACGTGGTAAGAAAATGGTATGTGTATCTAGAAGTTGCAGTTGGCTTTATCTGTTTCTCAGAAATTGAAGTCAAATGTCAAGCTCAATGTCTCACTAACCTAAAAACGTTTAAGTCAAGTATTACTAAACGCCCTGTTATCTCAAAATGTACACATACGCCAATTTAGTATGCCTAACTGAAGTAGTACAAATATGCTCCGGGCAAAGGAGATTTTGACCAACGGACAGACACTAACAGTTTAATCACTATATTCCCCCAGCTATACTTTGGAGGCATAACTGACCATTTTCTTCCATAGTTTCTTTATTATTTATCTTGTAATGGGTGAACTTTTACTAATCATCAGTGTTGCAAACATATAGATCTAGATGAGACGACAAATGTCCCGATTTCTCATCTTGATTTTAACTGTTTGGCACTCTGCCACTATTTCCTTAAAGAAAAGGTAGATGATTCGTCTCCAAGAATGGCATTAGCGAACAGTGTAGACACATGCGATGCCACAACTTACACAATCTCATTTAGGTTGGAACTTTCATATTAAATTGTTTTCTGTATGGACCAACTCTGTAGGCTTGTATATCTGTATTGAAATCTTCCAACAATCCACACAGGGAGAAACAGGACTATTCAGGAATAAATGTTAAATCATAACTTAAATACACTCATTTGTGTGAGGCAAAAAAAGATGCTTCCGTTGGGGAAACGGGGTAATGAACAATAAACTTAATCATACACAACTCAGTTCAAGTAAAACTAATATATATCTTATCCCATTAATGCCTCTCGTCGACAAAAGTATACATTATCAAACACTGTAGACAGTGATGCTATGCCACAAACCATCTCATCAGGGTCTGCCTTCTTTGGTAGTCCAAGTTGAGGACCCTTTATGAGATAGGACCAGTGCTTAGTTCGGAACGTATCGGCAGTTTACGAGATTGACCGATCGCTCTCCGTAGAGTCTCCAATATTGACCGACATTGGTCAGATCTTATTAGTGATCCTCAACCTTAAATTGTTTTCTGTATGAACAAACACTTTAGGTTCTTTTGATCATCCTTGTACATGTATCGTCCAAATCTCATATAGGGAAAAACAGAACTATCTAGTCATAAATGTTTTAATCAGAACGTTAAAAAAAGAAATAAAAAAATGTTGTGTTATCTATAATGCCTATCATCTACAAAAATAACATACATGTACTTAATTGATCTTTCTGACACCAAAGTATCCCCTTCTTGTCACGACCCGGTTGCACTGGCATATGTAAATCGGCGTCTGACCAGGATTCAAACTATCTGACATTCACGTCGATGTTTCGTCAGTCAAAATGGCAAGTATCTAAATTTTGATAACTGGGTTCAAGGTTATATAAAGTGTCTGATTTGAGTCTGATGTTGTCTGGAATTTTCCAATTAAATGTCAGGGCTGAACAAGTTAAACACTAAACACTACTAGTCTTTTTGACCTACATAGACAATCGGTTGCCTTTTAGTACTAAGCTCGTATTTTTGATGCCATCTTCAATCTACATGTACAGTAAAACTCGCTATTATTACGACCACTATAATACGAAGGCTAATTGAGTGTATATTAGATAGGTGACAGCTTAAAGCGACTCGCAACCAGATGGTGCATTAAAAATAGTAATTTGTAAATATGTGTCAAACGCTTATATAAATCACGGTGTATAAACCTGTACGGATAATTTGAGCACTGTACGGGTACTTTGAGCTCTGTACTGGTTGTTTTTGAGTCTTGAAGCGACGCAACGGAGGAAAACAACAGGTATGTGACATGAGTTCCTATTTATTTTCCTCTTTTTAAATGAAAAGTCTTGTCTGTAAGCATGATTTTCAAATACCGAAGAGAATGATAAACAAATCGCGACCGTCTTTGGTACAATGTATACATCTACACGTCTATTTCGAGGCATAAATCAACTGGTGGCTCACTCGGAATTCTTTTGGATGTCGTCAAAACTTTGCATTTTATACAGCATCTATCCATGTTTATACTGTTTGATCAAAACAAATATACTTCTCAGAGCAAATCCAATTGATGCGATGTGATAACTTTATACGTTTTTTGAAAGTATGGTCGCAATTTGCATTTTTGATCAGAAGAATTGAAGCTGTTTTGTACGGTCAGCTATTTCAAACACGGCTGACACTGTATTATCAGCTGCGAGCATATGTGTACCGTCAGCTCAAAATCAGAATTTTCTGTTTATGTGTTCTTCTGTTTAACAATGCCTTAAACTTCAAATCATGAAGTCATTATGAAGAAACTGTACCAAACTATTATATACATTTATTAAAATAATATTTTCCAACTTCATTCTATTTCGAACAGATATACATTGATCTACTGTCAAAAACTATCCATTATTCCGTAGACGACATTAAAGTGTTTTTCAAGAATATTTCTAATTCTGTGGTAATTTAAGTCGTTTGCAATTAAAAATAAACAATAAATCCAGTGATTAGTGAAATTAGAATCTGTTTCCTTCTGGGATGCACACTTTGTAAAAACAATGAGTCCCTGGGGCAAAACATTGAGTTTTTCAGATTTCAATATTATATAAAGGCCAAACTATTATGAGTCCATGGGACTCATAGTTTCTTGACAAATGCGTCTTTGGCCATTTTAATGAGTATAGGTCTCGGGACTCGCAGCTGTATTGATCACTGTAAATCTATGATATTTTAAAAATTCAGTTGACGCATTCTTTCAGATTTTGCATAGCCATATGATTATTATGAAATAGATCAAAATTTTGAGCGTTATCTACCTTTACAACATTTTCTATTGTTTGACTGATGACTGATGCTTTTCAGGATTAAAAATCTTTTATGAAAAGTTTTATCATTAGAAGTGTCTTGCACTTAATATACTGAAATGCATCAATATCATTCAGTCATTCCCCATTGTTTCACTTTCTTTTCCGGCAGATAACTTCTGCTATACAGAAGCTCTCAATTTTCGAATTGAGAGATGTTATGTATACTGTAATTATCTCGGTTTAAAGCCCAATAAACGAACTTCTAGAAGGGTATTGGGGCCAGTTTGATGGTTAATTCGTTCATCGGTCTGCCCTTGACACATATTTTGTGACGCAACTTCTTTCTTTTACATGTCTTTACCGATTGACGTCCAACTTTGCATAATTCAGTGGGGGTGAGACAGGGATGCTTACTCTCCCCAGCACTCTTCGACATCTTTCTAGAGAGAATTATGTCGGATGCTTTGGCAGACCGCGAAGGGACGGTTAGCATCGGTGGGAGGACACTCGCGAACACTTGCGCTTTTCAGATGACATACGAGTAGATAGGCTAGCTCCTCTTCCTTCCTTGCTATACCATTTAGTTGAAAGCCTTTACATGACATCTACCTATTTAAGCAACTGTTCAGCACAGAAAAGACAAAACTGATGACCAACAACATCACTGGTATCAGCACTGAAATCATGGTCAATGGGGAGAAGCTTGATTGCGTAGATAGTTTTAAGTACCTGGGTGCGACAGTTTCTAACATTATAAGGGGTCGAAACCTGAGACACTGGCAAGAGCGGCTCAGACCACAGCAGCACTCGCAAAATTAAAAATAATATGGCATTATCGAAATATAAGCCTCAGCTCGAAAATAAGGTTGATGCGTTCACTTGTCGTGTTCATATTCCTATATTCCAGCGAGACTTTGACCTTGAATAATCCAGACCTGGAGCGAATAATAAGTGCAATAGAGATGAGATGATTCAGAAACTACTTTGCATATCATACAAAGAACACATCTCAAATGAAGTAGTTTGAAACAGGATCAAACAAGCCATTGGACCTTTCGAAGATTTATTAACGATAATTGTCAAGTAACGTAAAATGTGATGGTACGGGCATGTGACGAGATCATGAGGGCTTTTAAAGACAATATTACAAGGCACTGTTCAGTGGGGAATAAGGAGAGGAAGACAGAGAAAGTGATGGGAAGATAACATCACATAGTGGATAGATTTAAGGCTAAAGGAAACGGTTCGGATGGCAAAAAACAGAGTGGAATGGAGAAAACTGGTTGTCAAGAAATCTATGGTTCCCCAACGGTCCGACATGACTACGGGATAGGCAAGGTGAAGGTGGTTTATGATTAAATAAATATGTGCGTGATATATTTTTCATACGAGTGGTTCTAAAAAGGATAAAGTTATTGTCCTTCATTGAACTTCTGTACTGGAAAGCGCAGTTAGGTGATTATTTGCCCTATAATATTATGATAATTCTTAACTTTTGTTTTAGTTTTCAAAACAGACGGATGACTATTTTCTAGATTTGTGAACTCTTTTAAGTTCTCTACAAGTCAATTAATGTTTCAGTCGTACCACTATTATTTCCTGCTTCTCCACGACTCTCTTCTGCCAAGTAATTTGCCTGTGAGTCGTGCATTGAGGTGTTTTCAAACGAAGTTTCGAAAAGTTCTTCTTCTTTATCACCATCTAAGTAATCATCTGCAGCTAAGAAATCTAGTATAACTTGAATGACGTGGAGCTTTATCTATTTTATTTTTTTGTATTTTACTGGACTTGGTGTTATTTATGGTTTTCTTGAAATTTTTACTGTTAGTGTTTTGTTGTTTGGAATCACTTTTTTGTTTTCTTTTCGAATTCAGATGGAATAATTGAGCAGTTTTTTGTATATTGTTTGCCCTGGTAATGTTCCAAATTGAGTGTTTTGACCTAAAGGGTTTTTTCTTTATGGTTCTTGGCACGGTGATCGACGGCTGCAGAGAAAACGTCGAAAACTTAGTCGCAGTAGTAACAGCTAAATCTAGCTGTGCATAAAAAAAAAGAAAAAGCTCTTGAGCTGACCGTACGAAACGTTTCATTCATTCTCACAGCTGATGATACATTTCCTCTACAGCTGACCGTATAATTTGCATCGCATTGTTTACATGATTTCTGGCTTTTAAACAGCACATTCAAATATATAATTTCCATAGAATCGTATCAGCAGATATAAAATATATTTTGATAATAAAATGTGTTGTTTAAGATGTAGTAACTGTCGTTTAAATGGCAAAAACTACTGGGTCTTTATGACAACGCTATCGAAAACAAGGTGAGCCTTCGCCAGTATCCGAGGATATTCAACAAGATAAAGTCAAGACACCAGCTCAATATGTTAACAATTTCACACCTGGAACATATCTAAACGGATATGTCATAAGTTCAGCATTGAAATCAATGTTTGAAAGTCTGCAGAATTGGATTTACTCACCCCTTAGCGGTCTCACAAGTCCGCCATTGTGACATTTCTCGATTCAGTGCTCAACAGCTACCAGTACGGAGCTCAAACAACCCGTACAGGTTTATACACCGTGTAAATGGTAAAGAATTAGTTTAGGATAAGAAATTCTGTTTAAAAAAATGTATTTCAATAAAAAAGAAATACTGGTCTCTGGTGGGATTCGAACCCGGGGCCCGGCATTGGCGGACAGAAGGCAAAATAAGGGAAACCGCTTAGACCAATGGACCACGGAACTATCCGTTTATCTAGGATCGATTTAACGTATTTCAATGTGTAGCGATCGAAAGTGCATACAACTTCGTAATTCGGCTCGTGTTTATGTCTGAGCCCGTGTAGAGAAGCAACAACAACAACTATACCGTTAGCTAACGCTATAGAAAAACGATGGAAAATATCTAAAAAAACTAAGATTCGGTGACGATTCTTGAGACTTTTTTTGGACTGGTCATATTTTTTTAATGTCAGAAGCCAAATAATGCCACAAATTTGCTTTTATTTGAGTATTTTATTTTATTTTGACAAGTACACCATCCGGTTGCGAGTCCCTTTAAAGAAATGTGAAAGTGAAACAGCGAGTTATCCAGAATCCAAACAGATTTAAAAATCGCTTAATTTTGTTTGAACATACGTATTATCCCTGCAGACGACAATTTAGAAGCAGGTGCTATCAAGTGCTTGTAAAAGTTAAAGACATTGAACTTCTCTTGGGATTGAATGTTCAAGGTGTTTTTTTCCTTGTCATTAAAAGTTAATTTATCATTATGACCATGTTTAAAAAGAAGGGGAAGTAATTAACCTTGTCACTGCCAAAGTCGACAATACTGACATTTGCAAACAGTTTGGATCCTGATCAGACGCCGCGTGTAACGCGGCGTCTGATCAGGATCCAAACTGTTCGACACTCATATCAATGAGTCAAAAACTCACAAAATCCTAATTTTAAACGTAAAAGCAGACGAAAACTATAAGCAGACGATAATATGGCAGCGACTGTTTTAGACGAGTATTTTCGTCATAATAACAGTAAAAGCATTAACCTTTAGCAAACTGTATATTTTTCTTCTGCAAAATTTATCGTCTGCCACACATTTCACAGTATTGACGTTTAGTTATCACGACATCAAAGTACCAAACAGGTTGGACTCAGATGCGACGCTGATTACATGTAACTCGGCATTCCATCTGGTTCCAAAATGTTTAAAACAGTCATCACAAGTTCACCCTTATCGTATCAATGTGAAATCAAGGTATAAATGTAATCTCATTTTATTTTTATTTCCATGGAAATAAGTACAGAAAAGTCCTGCTACATGTATTACAATCAATCAAGTAAGACGTGTCTTCCGTGTTAAGACGGCTTTTCAAATAAAAATTAAGCAACATGGTCTTATAGGAACTTTATGTTTTACGATATTTGTAATTAAATAATTGGAGAAGACATTATTCTTTCCCAGTAAACGCGTTTACGCTTAAACTATTATTTCCAGTGCAAACAGTTTGGAGCCAGATCAGACACCGGGTTACCCGGCGTCTGACCAGCCTCCAAACTGTTTGTCACTCAGATTAAAATATATAGTCGAAATTGTCAACAAAGATCTAATTTTCTAATTTTCACTCCAATGCACTTGCGTTACGTTTGCGTTTAAACGGGAAAGAATAACATATTCTCACCATCAGTTGCTCTTCTAATATTGAAGGAAACTCTACTCTCTCTTATAATGCGTTTTACCAAAGAAATTGATATCCAGTGCGAAAAAGATGGAGACAAATAAGAACTCGAAGAACTAGTTGACCCCTCAGTACTGCAACATTGACATGTAGATAATAAGTCTAGTCCATTTTGGACCATTTACTATTGAAATGACGGATATGAAAAACAATTCAAACTTTGATCAGAGTGTTTCCGCCGGAACCCTCTGATCTAGATCTTCACTGTTTGCATAGGATAAGTATAGGCTATACTTTTCTGGTACACATAAATTTACGCGTCATATGGAATTAAATAGCTAAGAATAAAACCATCGTCAATTTTTGAAATAAACATATTTTTTATTTCCTGTGTAGTGTTCCGTTTAAAAAACGGTAGATGATACTATAACAGTTTTTTCATTGTAAGTGGGTCATGGCGAGTTGTTATTTTATTTATATTTCATTGTTTTTTTTTATTGCATTTAATGGTAGACTCCATGTAGCGGGAATCCTCCGAAAAAATCATGAACCCTTATCGTGCTGAATTGTCGTCTGCATCAAATTTATCCTATAAGAAAAATTGTGTAAAAAGTCATATTTAATTATAATTTAACTTGAAGAAACTATCTATGAGTGGCAAACAATTTGGATCCAGATCAGACGCCGCGTTACGCGGCGTCTGATCTGGATCCAAACTGTTTGCAAATATTATTCAGGACGTAGCTCCTAAAGGAGCTTTCTTCATTCCTGTTATCCTGAATTAAGCTACAGCCTGTAAAAAAAGACAACAAATTCACTTTCTTTTGAATCACTTCTAAAACTAAAACACTACGGAGTGCGAGGTCATATCCACAAATGGATACACTCATTTCTAAGTGACCGAACACAGCGAGTCCTTGTTGAGGGAAAAGCCTCAGAGACGGTTCCTGTTGTCAGCGGTGTGCCCCAAGGGTCTGTCCTGGGGCCGCTATTATTTCTCATTTTTATAAATGACCTTCCTGACAGCCTCACTTCAAGGACAAGACTATTTGCAGATGATGCGATAGTCTATCGCCCCATAAAGTCCCCATATGACCAGGAAATCCTACAAAGTGATCTACAGAAACTGGCAGAATGGGAGGAAAAGTGGGGTATGGAATTCCACCCCCAGAAATGTAGCTACCTCCACATTACAAGATCCCGTAATCTAAAACTGTTTAAATATTATCTTAAAGGCACTCCACTCAAAGAAGAAAAAACCACTAAATATCTTGGCGTAGACTTTCAATCCACTTTATCCTCAAACAACCATATAAACAGAATCACCAAAAAAGCCAATAACATGCTCGGCTTCTTAAGACGAAATCTCCGCTCAGCAAGTTCTAACACTAAATCTAATACCTACTTCTCTCTTGTTAGACCAAACCTGGAATATTGTGCAGCAGCATGGAGCCCTTTTCACAAAAAGCACTGCCATAAGATAGAAATGGTCCAAAGAAGAGCTGCAAGATTTGCCCTGAATCGATACCATAACACCAGCAGTGTCAGCTCCATGCTCGAGGAACTGGGTTGGGAAACACTGGAAGCTAGAAGATCTAAAATCCAGCTGACATTCTTTTTTAAGATCGTTCATAATCTAATTGACATTCAAGCTTCAAATTATCTAGAAACATCACATACGTCAACAAGATCGAAACACTCTCTCCAATACAGACATTTCTCTCCATCGACTGACCAGTTTAAATACACCTTCTTTCCACGAACAGTACCGGTGTAACGAAGTATTTTGACCCCCATCGAAAAATGACCCCCCGGTCAAAATTCGACGACGTAGAATGACCCCCGGTCATTTTTCGATATCGTACAATGACCCCCCGGTCATAATTCGACATCGAAATTTGACCCCCCGGTCATAGTACTATGACTCCCCTCATGAAGTGTTTTGACCCCTCCTGAAATATATCGACCCCCATCGAAAAATGACCCCACCCTTTTTAGCAATTAACAGACACAGTTTAACCCATTGGACCCTTGCGACGAGTATATTAGTCATTTACAAACAGTCTACCTAGCAATAGAACATTTGTCCTTTGTTAACCGTGTAGACCCAGATCAGACTAATCCCAAAGGAGCTCTCTGATATGTTTGCAATATATGTCAGTTTTGAAATATATTGTATAAAACAACTCTAGCTATAGGTCAAAAGTTGACTTGACATAACTAGAAAAAAATTGCATTGTCCACTTGAAGTTTCAGGTGTGAATAAGCTAAAAGATATATAAAATTTAGATGATAAACAAGTCAAAATGCAGACTTATGATAAGCGCGTCATGGAAACGTACAGTATACTAAATGCTGTTACCGATGGGTTACGTTAACCTTGTGCCTATCTGTTGGATACTGATGGTAGGGAAACAAGGTGGCTGTGGGTCTGTGGTATAATTCGTGGACAGCTTATTGTCACGTTTGCGATTAACTGCAATTTCCGCCACTGTACCATGTTTTGTTAACTACATATTCGTTAAATGTATATAAAAATGTACAAGACATTTATGTTTAAATTGGTGGTGACTTATAGGCCCACTGGGCCGGGTACAAATTGTTTGTATTCAAACAATATTTTGTTAAAAACATTTTGTTCTATGCACATGTCACAATAATAAAATATTTACTTACTTACTTACTTACTATAAATAAGTTAAGGTAGTAATTCAGTCATGGAGTATGCAGGCCGGTGGGGCGGGAACATGCATGGTGTGAATTACATTACATTACAAGTGTCACCAATTACATTGCTAAAGAGTGTATTATACCGGTATTACAATTATTATTACGTTTACATTTGTAATGTATTAAATTACAAGTACGTTGGCAAAGTAATGCATTATATCACACATTACATTTTGATAACAGTCAAAAACATTACTGAAAATAACTAATAAGCATATCATATATAACTGATAGGTTATCATTTACAAGTTCTTTGTCAACTAAATAATCAAAGATTCTAAACTTAAGAATACATGGATGCAAGTTTACAGTTTGAATAGTCAAAGCCTTTTTATAGTGCCCACTGGGTAAGGACGTATACTTTTGTAAGCAAGTGAGCCCTTAACCCTTTCCTCCACAGTAGCGCCTCAACATCTGCAAATAAGATTGAGATACACTAATAAAATTCAATAATAGTTTTAATTACAGGCGTCAGCTAACAACAAAATGAGTGTAAAGCAGAAAGCATACATGAGCTTTCTGCATAAAATTCATATTGCTGTTTGCATTGTCCTGCCTTAATCACAGTTAGACGTAGCTAATTTGCAAGCTTGCCTATGGAGCAAAGGGTAAATACAGACCAAAAGTTTTGTACAAAGCTCTCTAAAGTGTTATCTACATATTAAACCTGTTATATGAAATGGCATGTCTTTTTTTTGCCTGTATACTTCTTAATTGAATTACTGCTAATTACCAAGACAAAATGTATAAATGTTACTGTTGCACATAACATCATTAAAGTTTCAAATACATTGTCTGTTAGATGCATTATGTCAGACCTGATTATTTAACCCTTTACTCCTTAGTCTGTTTCTATTCTTGAAGATATGTGACAATTTATTGAACGTAGTTTACAGTCTATCAGTGGTACTCCATATCAATAAACGTTACGTGAACGAGTGCAAATATGTATCCCCCTTTTACAGAACATGTATTTGTAATATTTACATCGGTTCCAATGACATTCGTCATCTAACAATGTCTCGCAACAGAAACATTGCGGCATGTGACTATGCAAATTAATTAGATTTTTGACAGTATATTGTACAACATAGAAGCATCCAATGATTTAGGTAATTAGCAATCTGATATGAATTTACCCTCAGGGAGCTGATCGCAACCATGGCGGGGTTATTCTACGACATTGAAAAATGACAAGGGGTCTTTGTTTGACATCAAATACGGTAATTACCAAATCGGGACAGGGGTGGCATTCTATGAAATAGAATGATATCAGGGGGTCGTTCTACGACATCGAATAATGACCGGGGGTCATTCTACGACATCGAATAATGACCGGGGAGTCATTCTACGACATCGAATAATGACCGTGGAGTCATTCTACGACATCGAATAATGACCGGGGGTCATTCTACTACATCGAATAATGACCGGGGTCATTCTACGAAATCGAATAATGACCGGCGAGTCACACTATGATATCAAATAATCGCCGAGGTGTCAAAATACAAGCTAGAATAATGACCGGAGTCTTTCTACGACACTGAATGGTGTGATGTGCAATGAGGCAACATAACACAGCTTCCGATTTTGATCGCTTTTTGTTTGTTTGCTTGTTTGTTTGTTTGTTTAGTAAATGCAATTAACTTTACACTTAACATGGTAAACTATAAACGCACAACATAGCAAATGTTGACAAAAGAGAAAAAAGCCCACTCAAAACAACCGACCTGCATTCTTCTTATTTCTTGACAAAAGGGATAAGTTCCGACAAATCAAAACATCCTCTATGAAAATATGTTAAGACATTACCTAATAAATACGAATTTTACGCCTTTGATCTTTTTATTCCTCTACTGGAGATAAAAGATCAAATTTATACAGTCATGGATATATACCATAAGAAAATATTTTCTATATCCTAGCAAAGTGTACCTTAAAGCAGGCTGAAGTAAAGCAGAATGCGCAATCTGCTTTACTTTTAACCTGCTCTAAGTGGTCATCTGTCTTTAAAGCTAGAAAAAGGCTGTAGGGTAGTTGGTTAAACCAAAGAAACCGCGACAAGATAGGAAGATTTCTTGGAATGAATGTCAATACGAGCGTATTGTAAATTCTGATCATACGCTTTCTCGGAGACGTGGTGCATGTGTGATTGGGGTTTACTCAGCCTGCTACGTCGAAATAAAATCAATAATCGAACAAGAGTAATTGGTAGATCGTAAATGTATACTTGTAAAAGGGTAAACGGTTCTGGGTTCGATACCCATAAGGTTGTCCATTGATGGGCAAACACACTTACAATTCAATCAATATAATTTATTCACTCAAAACTTAGTTAGGTTTAAAACAACTTTAACATATGCAAAACTGACTTTAAATAAAATATCAAGGATTTTTTAAGGGGGGTCATATTTCGACAGGGGGGTCATAATTCGACGATGGGGGGGGGGGGGGGGGGGGTCATAATTCGACGATGGGAGGTCATTCTACGACGTCGAATTTTGACCGGGGGGTCACTTTTCGATGGGGGTCAAAATACTTCGTTACACCGGCATGGAATTCCCTACCAGCTTCTGTAGCTGAGGCTCCCTCTTTGGCATCCTTCAAGAGGGAGCTGTCTACTCTGCCCTTCTAATGGGGACCGATCCAGTTGCTACATCCTGTATGAGACTCTGAGCTGTACCGGCGGGGATTTGTCCCTGGTAGCGCCTCGCAAGCCGGAGTGGTCACATGTACTGTCTCTTGGGATGTAGCAACTAACCAACTTTTTCTGTATTTCTTCCTTTTCTCTATTGCGTGCCCTGCCCGTGCTTTTTCTTCTATCTTTCCTTTCTTTTTCTCTGTATTCTTATATTTATTTTCTTGTGCACCGTAATAAAATTGTCAAGTCTGACAGCTTTACGTAAACATGTAGATGTAGACGTAATATTTTGTTTAAGTCCCAAGGGATTCGGTTTCAGATGGCTGACTGTTCATACAAAATGTTCACCCATTTTTAAACAACTGAATTTCTTCTTTTAAGCCTCACTATACTTGACAATATCTATT
Source organism: Gari tellinella (assembly GCA_922989275.2). NCBI lineage: Eukaryota > Metazoa > Mollusca > Bivalvia > Cardiida > Psammobiidae > Gari > Gari tellinella. The sequence goes on along the minus strand of OV277856.1, from coordinate 25,483,761 downwards.
GTTGGGTTTTTCTTTTACCTTTCACTTCACTTAACAGTTCTGACGTGCACTTTTTCCTGACTGTAACACTCGTGAGAGGGATTGCCAGTATTCAGAGATAGATAAATAGATAGAAAATTGAGTTTTATACAGTCCGATTCTTTAAAACAACCTTTCATGATCAAACCACTGGACCTTTGACATGCGGTCTCTTAACGTACATGTACATGTATAAAATATTAACACAGAAAGTTCATTTTGGAGCCGTCAGCATTTCTTCATGTATTAAGGAGCAACGATCACGGTACATGTATTTCCTTTTCAAAGTTGTTCTGGCCTGAGAATTAAATGAAATCTGTAACCATATAAGACTACTCTACTTTCGATGTTTAACTCATTAATTACTGGAACTTCAAATGAGCAGTTTCACTTTCCATATAAGTCTAGTTCATTTCTGACTATTTAAGGTTGTTTTTGTTTTAAAATATATTGGAAAATGACAAACAGATCAGACCCTGATCAGAGGGCACCTTAAGGGTTCATTGACAGAGGACCAGTACACGCGTCTAAGGTTCACTGAGTTAAGGCAGATGACGGCTTGAAGCAGGAACAAGGGAAAGTAGAAAGTTAATTCAGAATACATTACCACCATCGTTAATGAGTCTCTAAACAGCGGTCTTAATAACTGGTTTATCTGTATCTCGAGATGTTATTTGTCCTCTAAGTTAGTTTGTGAAATTGGCCTTAGATACCGGTCACCAATCTCCAAATTGACCTAATTTGTCCCCAAAAATAACATCGCCCTCAATAAGAAGCGTGATATTTTCGTTAAATGTTCAATTTCTTGTAACCGTACTATGATTTTATATATCCGGAGATCGTAGGCGAAAAAACAGACTATTTAAATGAGAGGACAAAGGTAGGGTGATAGAGTGCGTGAGGGAGGGAGTGCGAGTAAGAGGACAGTCAACCATACAAGCGGAGAAGGAGAGCGGGAGAGAGAGACAAAGAGAGAGACAGACAGACAGAAACATACATACATACATACATACAGAAACAGACAGACAGACAGTCATACATACATACATACATACATACATACAGACGGACAGACAGACAGAGACAGAGACAGAGATATACAGAGACAGAAAGAGACAGCGAGATACGGAGTAAGAGACAGAGACAGAGACAGAGAGAGAGAGATGCATCTAGAGACATACATATAAAGAGAAACAGAGAAACAGAGAGAGAGATAAGTATATATAGAGAGAAAGAGACAGAAATACAACAAAGAAACAGACAGACAGACAGACTCTTCAAATACATACACGAAATGCACATGTGGTTATATCACAACATTTAAATACAAGATCTAGGTTTCTAATAGTTTAAAAATATGCCACGAGCGTACACTAACTAGTTTACATGTTTTAGCATATATACATAATCTGCAAGATATCTAAATACCATGTCTGCATAATGCCACTCAAATGGAACAGATGCATTGGTTATTGTCATTCTTTGTCAGCGTATTTAGGTTGCTATGTTATCAAATAGCTGACGTTTTCTTTGCGACTTAAGTACACGTAGGGATTCAGCTATTTGTCTTAGGGATGTTCCAACTGAACCATTATCTCACTCCATACAAAAGGCGCCGTAGGACGTTTCTGTCTACAGGCTTACATACAGCGGAGAAAACGTTATCTTTCAAATGATTATATTCCATTGCAACAGTTTGGAGCCAGATCAAACTGTTTGCCATTCCGGTTAAAATAGTTAGTCAAAATTGTCAAAATGTTTTAGCAAAAATAAATTCTTATATCCTAGCAGATTGTAGCTTAACGCAGGCTGAAAGTTTTACTTTTAACCTGCTTTTAGTGGTAACCTTTCTTGAAAACTAGAAACGGACCATGAAGTAAAGGATTAAAGGTAGAAAAATGAAAGCAAAAAGTTCCGATGACAGCTTTGTAATTTATAGTCATCGTCTTTTCAGAATTAAACTACTTTAAGCACAATTGGCTATAGGAATTTGTACAATGCAAAAAGGGTTAGAGTTAACGGTCCTGGTTTGGTCCAATCGAACATTTCAGATTACCCACATGCACATGTACGAGAAGTGGCCGAAAATTCAAGCAGCATGTGTGTGAACAGAGGGGATGGGGATGCAAAACACAACCGGTCACCCACGCGGCCCCACTCACTGGATCCGTGCATGGAGTATACATATTTATGCAAAAACTAGGTAAGGTTATTTGGTTTTCAAATAACACAGTGAAACCCTAGAGACTTGTTTTTCTGAAATCCATTAGTAAACATACATTTCAACACCAAAGCAACTTATCTGAAATTTATATGGTGTCTCCGAAGAAACTGAATAAATGTTAAATCCGTCTCTGCAGGCCTGCCATAAGTTGATAAAAAAAATCCTAAGATTTCAAATTTTTCAATTTTTCAAGCCCGATTTTCCTGATTATACCTTAAACCCATAGTATGTTTCTAGTTTTTGAGACACACGATGCTTAAAGAAGGTTGCAAGTAAAGCAAAATGCGCCTTAAGGCGCATTCTGCTTTACTTTCAGCCTGTTTTAAGCTTCCACTAGTTGGAATAAAAATCCGAAGATTTCGGAAATATCCGGAGAAATGGCAGCCCTGTCTCTGCAGTACCGCACGTACACTAATCTATGTATTGCAAGCAGTTTGGACCCTGATCAGTGTCTTATCAGGATTGAAACTGTTTGCCACTCATTTCAATGTTTCTTAAGTTAAAATGAGAAATAAAAGCAGATGACATCGATTTAAAATTGATGACGTCATGGCAGTGAAGGGGTTAAGTTAAGATATATTTGATCGTTAATTGTTCCTAATAAACGAGTTGTCATTTTCTACATTTCAATGCAAGGCGTTTGCGTTCCGTTTGCGTTTAAACAGGAAACATAACGTCTTCTCCAATGTATCGAGTTAAAAACAAATTGTGTACATTTTAAAAACAAATCCCAACAGTGTACGTTTTTTTTATTGCTTTGTTTTTGCATTTTTTTCTATTTAAACGGGAACTACCATTGTATTTCCCATGGTAATTATTCAGACAATCGTGCATGCGATGTTGTTGTTTCTGCTAAGGTTTAACCTCTCGCATAATAGGTGCTGAAGGTGCGATGTTGTGGCATGATCAGCATATAGGTTACGGAACACCAAATAGACCAGAAGTGCTGCACGGTCCAAATTAGCTCCCCCGAATTATACTGTGCTCCCTCCCTACAACGGCGCTCCAAACAACGACTCCCTCTTTACAACGACCCTTGCTGCTGTTCCCCAAACAAGACAGAATATCTAATTGCTGCAATATCGTCTACTCAAAATTGTCGTCTGCGGTTCTTCTCAAAGTTACATAATGGACAATTTGAAAGAAACAACTTCCCGACGAGTGAAAAACAGCTTGAATCCAGATCAGACGCCGCGTAACGCGGCGTCTGATCTAGCTTCAAGCTGTTTGCAACTGTAAATCAATTTTCTTCCATATAACAACTCCTTCCCTCCACAACGCACACAATTGTTGTCTCCCATTGCTTGTTGTAGAGAGGGAGCGCTGTACATAGTTCCAACTTTGTTGGCCTCAAATTGGCATTTTTTCACTAGACATTCACTGTTTCACGCTTTTTTTTTTATATAATACATGTATGCCAGAGAATAGATACACGGCATTTCTGCTATCCTAGAAGGGCCTTACGTAGAAATGTTGTGGGTTGAATTGACATGTCCCTGCTGATAGCTGGTCCCTCTATCAAAAGGTAGCAGAACACCAGTCATGTCATTGAAATCATGATATTTTTCTTACATACCACATGTTCCCCTGTTTTCTTCATTTGTCAGTGGTGCATGAATGTATCTTTGGCGAAAATTGCACCTGGCTAGGCTGTAAAAGTTTTTGACCTTGAAGATGACACTCTTTTTACGAATTATATAGGAGAGCCTTATTGGTGTTCCATATCCTATATTATTGCTTGATAAAAAAGATAAACCGAATTTGAGGAAGCGCAATTTGCGTCGACATAAGTCTACAGTGGAGAATCTGTTATTCTTTCCCGTTTAAACGCAAACGAAACCCAAACGCAAAGCACTAAAACGTAGAAAAGTCTACAACTTTTGGACAATTCTGATAATTCATTTTTATCTTGGTGGCAAACAGTTTGGAGCCTGATCAGACGCCGGGTTACCCGGTGTCTGATCTGGCTCCAAACTGTTTGTAATTGAAATACTAGTTTTAGCGTAAACGCGTTTATTGGGAAAAAATAACGTTTTCTCCACTGTAATAAATGTGCCGCGTTAACCCGTATCAAGCTAACGGGACTTGGTTTAACGCGTAACGCGCCGTCTGATCTAGATCCAAACATTGCAACTTTTCGTCATCTAGACTGACACATGAAAACAGTTATGGTCCAGACCGGAAGTCGATTGACACGGCGTCTGATCAGGAACCAAATGTTTTGACGCACGTATCAATATCGGTGTCTCTTTGCTTTTAGTAAAAAATACCATTTTATACGTAGAATGAAATTCAGACTGTAGGAGTAGGTTGAGTAATAGAATTTTTACTTATAATGATATATAGTTCAGCTCATACAATACAATAACACTAGATGTATTAAACACGTTATGTAAGAAATAAAATAAAAATATAGAAAAACCTCGAAAACTCGCGTTCGTTATAGATGATGTTAGTAGCGTTTCTACAGAAATACGGGTATGTTCGAATAAAGCGAGGCGTGTATTCGAACATATCCGTATTTCAAAGTAAAAACGTAACTTAGCTATACATTTTAACTTTGAAATACATGTGTGTTCAACTTAAGACTGGTTGGGGTTACATAGACGAGACTGTACATATTACAGTAAAACCTGTCTATTACGACCACTAAAACGAAGGCTCATTGGTTTTTATAAAAGACATGTGGCAGCTTAAAGCATGGTGACAGTAAAACAGAAAGCTCTTCAGGAGCTTTCTGTTTTATTGTCACCTTGCTTTAAGCAAACACTTATCGTAAACGCATACATGTAATAATTAATACAATTTAGTTCTCGTAATAGAGAGGTTTACTGGATATTGACGTCACTAATCAGTTTTACTGATTTCATGTTTTATGGATGTCTGCCACAGGAAAACATGCCATCCCCATTAAATTTAGAATAAATTTACTACCTACAATATAAGTAATGTCTGAAATATAATTGATTTTCTATAGAAACTTATATCATACAACATTTATAACATAACATCAGTACTTACTGAACGGCGGGTTTAATGGCATTACTGCAAATAAAAGTCGCTAAAGAGCCGAGATAAAACTAGATGTATAGTTGGTTGATTCAGTTTGATGACATGTCTATATTTTTGTACTGTCTGCCCTAGTCTAGGGATGCACGCAACATTTTTACCATTTGCCTTACCGACTTTACTGGAATTTACAAAACAAAGTAACTAAGTGCCTGGCCAATGTCCATTCTGATCACACTCCAATCGATAGATGTGCCGTGAAATAGTTGATCTATAAGTTAGATTTGAAATTAATATTTTATACAACAGTCATTAACTAATTGGCATCTAAAACTTCAAAAGGACCGTTTCAGTTTCAAAATAATTCCATTTCAGTTTTAAATATTAAAGCGACTGAAAACCATATTTTGCCTGAAAAGAAAACTTTTAGCTTTTCTTCTTTTTTATGTATATGAATGTCAACCCTCTACATAAAAAGTTAAATATTAGTTTAGGAAGAACTAGTTATGTTAATACATATATTTCAAAGACAATTGAGCTTGGCCGGAAGGCAAAACAAGACACGCAATAAAACTGTGCCAACGCTTTAGTCCATTCCGGCGGTAGTAGACCAGTGGTAACACGTTTGACTACGGTGACTACTCGTGAGTTCGATCCCCCGCTGGACCAGCGGCCTGACTCCCCGATTATGTACAGGAATAAGCAATATATGTACCGCGAGTTGCTCTTCTCCACCCACGGGTTTCAATGGGTTCCCGTGAAGGGTCTGAGCCGGTACATCGACTGACTACGTGTCATATGTAAGCAGTGCTCAATATTGTAGGCAAGATGGCTCAATGATCAGGGGAGTAAATGTACTGTCGGCTGAGCGGGCATTCGGACTGAAAGTAGAGTATAACTTGGTATATTTTTTTCGGCGGAGCTGCATGGTTTCTTATTGGACACAAATTCCATATACGGCCCAACCAACGGTGAATGGCTTAAAAATCAGCAGAATACGAGTTACGTAATTGCAGACTTTATAAACCCACACCTTTTAAAATAGAAACATTTTTTTCTCATAGTCTACTGAATATTTCAAAGTGGGTTGTCAGATTTCTTGTTACTGCAGTGGATAATACATGTTCCTTATGCGTTGAAAAGAAACTAATAATGTATAGACTATCTTGTTCTTGAAACTATAGACGATTTATTAAACTCCGAATTGCAAAATAAGTCTAGAGTTCGATCAGACGCAGAGTAACTCGGAGTCTGGTCCGTCTCTAAACGGTTTGCAATTGATATAATTTATTGTAGCAGAAATAATGCGTTTATTTAGAAAAGATAATGCGTAATCTATGCACTCAGTGTAAAACATTATCCATCATACATTGTAAGAATTGTCTCGCTACCAGTTGTCGGCTACACTCCTCTTCAAATTTAACTCTTTACTCCATAGCGCGGTTTGAAGACATTTGACCACTTAAAGCAGGTTGAAAGTAAAGCAGACGTTTGCAAACACGCTTGAATGCGTCATTGAGAGTTAAAGGGTTAATGGGTAAAATGACAATCCCATTAAGGTATAGTGACAGATCCATTTTAATGTGCTGTCATTAGGGAAACTATAAAAGTACGGCCAGGTTCACTCTTATCTGAAGTAACGTATGAACGTGTTACCTGCTCCACTATAATAAAACATAAAATAAAACTAACTCTTATCATGCTAGCGGTGAAACAAGTATATCATTTGCAAACAGTTTGGATCCTGATGAGACGCCGCGCAACGCGGCGTCTCATCAGGATCCAAACTGTTTGTCGCTCCTGTTTTGGAAAGTAATTTAAAAAGTTCTATTTTTAGAATAGAAGCAGACAGCAATTGGTGCAGACAATAATATTGCCCAGCATTCATAGAGTTAATACGTATACAAATGTATAAGCAAATGTAGGCCAATGAACAGAATGGCATGATACTTGTTTTAACTTTTATTTTATGACAAGAAGTATTAGTCACCAACACTGATGTTATATTGAATCATCACTATGATTTGTTAATTAACCTAACTTACCTTAACTGCAAAATAACAAATTCCGTGTTTAACGAATGTTTTGATCAGAGAAACATTAAAATGAATGAACAAACTATCAGGATCGTAACTGTTTGCCCATGGTAGTCAAATAACGCTTATTCAAGATAACGGGTTAAGTTTATTAACCTACAAACTGACATTACAAAAATACTTGCGGAAAGATCAAAGTCAAAAGAACAGAACAATATTAAGTTATTTAAATGCCTTACTTATATGAAGTGCATGTACAGTTGAGAAGACGTTATTCTTATCCAACTAAACAAGTTTTTGCTAAAACGTGTGTCTATTGCAATCAGTTTAGAACCAGAGCGGACATCGTGTTACCGTCTGATCTGGTTCTAAACTGTTTACAGTGGAGAATCTGTTATTCTTTCCCGTTTAAACGCAAACGTACGCAAACGCAAAGCACTAAAACGTAGAAAAGAACAACTTTTGGGCAATTCTGATAATTCTTGTTTATCTTGGTGGCAAACAGTTTGGAGCCTGATCAGACGCCGGGTTACCCGGCGTCTGATCTGGCTCCAAACTGTTTGCACTGCAAATACTAGTTTTAGCGTAAACGCGTTTATTGGGAAAGAATAACAGATTCTCCACTGTACCACTTAGATTAAAGATATCATCAAAACATTTCAATAACCATTCATTTTTGTCCTTTTATTGCATTGCGTCAGAGTTTGTTTCGTTAGAACGGGAAATAACAACTTTTCCACTGTATGTACCGTTATCCTCGTAATACCCAAATACAATGGAGAAGAGATTGTTCTTTCCTTTAAAGCAAAAACGAAACGCAATGCATTAAAGTGGAGAAATTGACAACTTTTAGTTTTGGTAAGCCTGACTATTCATTTTAATCTGAGTGGCAAACAGTTTGTGTAGGAAAAGATAACTTTTGCGTAAACGCGTTTATTGCGAAAGTATAACGTCTTCTCCACTGTAAAATAGACATGATGGCATGTATTTATATAACCACTTCGTTCATTCAAGGGATAATATATAGTCTAGTTATATATTATCCCTGTTCATTCGAAGATCCCTGAAAAGCAGAATTTAATGACTACACGTCTTTCTATTATTGTTTCGTTCATAGAAATATTGTAGAGTGACTGAATTTCACGTAAATATTGAATTACTTGCAGGAGTTATTTCTCTTATCGGATTAAACAATTTCGTCTCGGTTATTTCCAGGGCTGCTATTTCTCCGGATGTTTCCGAAGACTTCGGATTTTTATCCTAGCAGATGGTAGCTTTAAGGCGCATTCTGCTTTACTTTCAATCTGTTTTAAGCAGTCATGTATCTTCAAAACAAGAAACAGACTATGGGGTAAAGGTACGATTAATAAAATTGCATCTGAAAAATTGAGAAAAAAAAATGAAATCTTAGGATTTTTCTGATCAATTTATGGCAGCACTGTATTTCTATGATCAGATGTTGCAGAGGGACGGGAACACAAGGACTAAATAACTAGATAATCCGACCAAATCGCTGAAAACCGAACTCTGATCGCGCAAAACGTATAGAACACTAAATAACACACATGTATACTCAACAAAATTTCTAATCGGTCACTAGAGGTATAGGTTTAATATACAATGATTTTCACAATCGCCTGGCACAATCAGAACGTATCTAAATTCTATACATAAAGTCCCAAATTAAACGTGATACATTTCTCTTTATAATGGTGCAGACATTTACCCCTCCGTTTACTTTATTTGTTCGCAGAATAGTCTGCACTATTAAACAGAACTTAATGCAAAGGGAGATACTTTGAAATTTGTATTTTTTAGTTGTTCACCTTACGGAACTCTATGCCCTGATTTTTACGTCAGTGTGTTTTTCTATTATGGCTGATTACACTCTCAAATTCTAGCAGAATTTAATAAGGTACAGAAAGGCAATTGGACAAGAATACTAATTAATGCATTTTCATAGAAAGGGGTTGTAACTCATATTTCAAAATTTTACTTTAGTTTAAATAAGAGTTTCTGTAGTCCAACGATTTATTTCATATGTTTGGCATGTTTTTATATTTTGCTTCAAGCAAATATGCGGCAGATCAGAAAAGTGACCGATTAGAAATTTTGTTAAGTACATGTATATGTATTTTCATTATTCGTATCATTGTATCGAATACTTGATACATTGCGCCCACTGGCAAAAAGGATATAATGACATAGCTTGTCAGAATTCCGTTTTGTTAATTTGATATCTTGACGATTTATTTACCGGCCTCTGATCTGGCCCGAAACTGTTGGCAATGGACACGATGGTGTTTATCATAAACACAATATTATTTTTTCGAAAAGAATAACGTCTTCTGACTTCACAAACACTGCAAAAAGTTATAGATTTTGCATATTCTGGCCATTCATATTCACACAGTCTCAATGAAACTCAAATCTCTGGAACGTATTTTAATCCAATAAGCCTTGAAATATGATAGTTTTAGGATAAAAAAGAAGTTTAAAACGTTATTTCTTGACGTTACATCGGGCCTTATTGAATAATGTGCAATTTTAAACGTTTTGAATATTAAAATAATCAAAATTCATGACAGAATCTGCAAATCAGGTTTATTTGCATAATGTAAAACTGTTACAGTGAAAACAAACGTTATAATTTACCGTTTAACCCTTTCATGATCAAATTATTCGGGAGAGTTTTACCCCTTCACCGTTTCAACGTTGTCTACTTCAATTTTGTTGTCTGCAATGTCGTTTCAAAGTTAAAAAAGGCAGTTTGACTGAAGAATTTTCAAAACGATTGTCAAACAGTTTGGATCCTGATCAGACGCCGCTTTACGCGGCGTCTGATCAGGATCAAAACTGTTTGCAAAAAAAGAAGTAAATTGTAGAAAGTAATAGATTATGAAGAAATTATTTATCCGAGTGGCAAATAGTTTGAAGCCAGATCAGACGCAGGGTAACCCGTCGTCTGATCTGGCTCCAAACTGTTTGCAATAGCAATAATAGATTTAGCACAATCGCGGTTATTGGGACAAAATGACGTCTTCTCAACTGGACTGTCAACATTTCTCTTGTCGGTCGGGATATGACTTAATTTGAAAGATCGGATGTCAAGTAATTCGATGTCTCATTAGGATCTAAACGGTTTGATAGTAGGTTTCTTCGCACCAACTCATTGAACCCTAACCCTTTAACCGTTACGTGATCAAATTAATCGTGAGGATTTTTACCCCTTCACCGCCATATTGTCGTCTGCATCATTATTGTTGTCTTGCAATAGCGTTTCAAAGTTAGTTTTAAGACAGTATGACAGAAAAATATACAAAAAGAGTGTCAAACAGTTTGGATCCTGAACAGACACCACGTTACGCGGCGTCTGGTCAGGATCAAACTGTTTGCAAACGCGCCTTTAGGTGTGATTGATAGTGAAAGGGTTAAAGTCCCATTGTGTTTTCAGACCTTTTCTTAATGTCTGAAATACAATGTTTGAACATTCTTATGGGCCAAACTGATCTATGAAATGATGAAGACGGACCTAAATCACCAAATAGGGCGATTTAAAATCATAACAAACCGAAAATAGAACGTCTGATATAAACATTACCACACGGCTTAGTATCACGTGATACAGCCGGATTCAACTTCACCGTGTGCAACCGTTATCTACCTTCGCCCGTCCATCCATCAGTCAGTTAGACTATCACACTTTTTTGTCCGCTCTCTAACTCGAATATTTTTTATCCGATCTTCCACAAACTTGCTGAAAATGTTCATTGATATAAAATCAAGGTTTAGTTTCATTACTACTAAAATCGCATAAGGTATTTTTGAGTTATTGCCTGTTTATTAATAAAAAATGACTGTTTCAGTCATTTTTGCACTCTAAAACAAACAGCTTTTATCGGATATTCACCAAACATGCTGAAAATATTTATTCATATTAAATTTAGGTCTAGTTTGATTATTACTAAAATCGCATGTGGCATATCTGAGTTTTTGCCCTTTATGTATTAGAAATGACTGTTTTCAGCAAATTTTGCTCTCCAACACAAATACTTTTTTTTAATCTTCACCAAACTTGCTGAAAGTTTTCATTAATATAAAATCAAGGTTAGGTTTGAATCCTACTAAAATCGCATTAGGCATGTTGGAGTAATAGCCCTTTAATTATTAAAAATGGCTGTTTCAGCCTTTTTTGCTCTCTAACACAAAGAGTTTTCATCGGATCTGCACCAAACTTGCTGAAATGCTTTATTTATATAAAATCTAGGTCCAGTGTGATTATTACTAAAGTCGCATAAGGATTATCTTAGTTATTGCCCTTTATGTATTAAAAAGGACTGTTTCACCATTGTTTGCTCTCTAACACAAACACTTTTTTCCTTGACCTAGATTTAATACCAATACACGTTGTCAGCAAGTTTGGTGAAGATCCAATAAAAAGTGTTTGTGTTAGAGAGCAGAAAATGCTGAAACAGTCATTTTTTAATTATTCAAGGACCATAACTCAGACATGCCTTATGCGATTTTGCTAGTGATTGAACCTGACCTAGATTCTATACTAATAAACATTTGTAGCAAGATTGGTGAAGATAAAAAAGAAGTGTTTGAGTTAGAGAGCGGACAAGGCTGAAACAGTCATTTTCAGCAAGCTCAAGGTATAGATCCTCCGTAATGTATTTAATCGCTTACCCATGGTGAATAATATGTACACGTTGTCACTGGATCAAGTAGTGTTTAACCCTGTGCCCATTGGTCGTAACTTTACGGGAGTTTACAAACTGTTTGAATATAGAAAGACGCCGCGTGACGCGGCGTCTCATCTGGATCCAAACTGTTTGACACTCGTCTTAAGGTTTGTTTAATTAAAACAATGCATAAATCTAAACTGAACAAATTTTGCAGACGACAATGTCAAAGCAGACGTCTGTGTATCAGAATAAGGGTAAACAGGGTAATTCTCAGCGCTCCAGCTATACACATGTAACCGGGAGTAATCTGAACTAATCTAACATTTTCTCACTCATTTCAGCACCGAATGCTATGGTGTTACTACTGATTAAACCGTCTCTTCGAGGCAATTTTAATGAGTATGACACCATTGGGTTTAAAAGCAGAAAAAAAGATTTTAGTTTTTCGAAATACTTCCGTTATCTGGAGCCCTGTATTTACAGACCTGTCCTTCTTTCCATTCACAAGGGAGGCTTTTTAATTTGTGCAGCACAAAAATATTATAAATAAAATTTAAAAAGCGAATTTCTTAGATAAAGCCGGTTTTTGTGAAAGAATCACGTCCTACGTAGTTCAAATGGGACCCCAAACAACAGTTTTATGCAGGTTTCTCAAAAACACAATGCGGCTTTAAATGGTCAATTCCAGTTTCAAAATTAGTCTGGTCCAATTTTACATGTTAATGCATGAAATAAAAATGTGATGTGTGTTTGGACATAGTTTTCTTTGAAAAATGCCCTTAGAGGTAGAAATATTAGAAAAAAGCAGTTTTATAATTTAATACATTTATACATGTCCAATGTTGATTTTAACAATATATAGCAAAAATAAAATGACAAAACAATACAGAACCTGATCAGAGGACTGATATATAAGTCTACACTGTTTGCATATGACAAGTGTACTACTCGCAGGAGCTCTGCATGTAAAGAATGCATACCTGCGTCACTTTCGTTTGCGAATAACGAATTCTCTACTGTATAATAATATAGAACGTTCGACCCTTTAGTTTTGCACGATGTGACACAATGTTACATTCACAGTGCTCCCTCTCTTCAACGATACCCAATACGAGACACAGATAGTGTGTGCTGTTCGGAGGGAGTCGTTATAGGGAGGGAAAATTAAGACTAGGCTTACATTTGCAAACAGTTTGAATCCAGATCAGGCGTCTGATCTGGATTCAAGCTGGTTTTCTGTCGTCATTATATTTATTCTATTTAGTTCTATCAAAATGTACCACTTATATGTAACTTTGAGGAAAAACAGCAGACGAAAATTCTTAAGCAGACGATATTGCAGCTGTTAAAGCGTGGGAACTGCGGTAAGGGTCGTTGTACATGTATGGAGGAGTCGTTGCTGGGAGGGTCGTTGTAGGGATGGGACGCTGTATTTGTTTCATCAATTAGCCCTCTATGTGCGACCTTGCTGACATTAAAGACATCTCCTGACGACCTTTCGGTAATAACACCTAGCAAGCTATCAAAGCATGCAGGCATGTGCAAGTTTTGTCCTTACTGCTATCTTGTCTAGGGATATACTAATCCAAGCGTTTCATGAGAGGCCCGTACCTTAAATTTGTTAGTTTGGTTAGTACATGTAAAACCAATTGAAAAACCCCTTGAGTGTGAGTATATGAGGGCCTCTCTAGACAACTTGAGATTACTTACCTGTAATTTCACACCAACTGAGATTGGTGACACCTTATGATTCACGCTTTTCCCCGCCTATTTAACAATGGGGGAGGAGTCCCTCAATGGACTGAGGAAAAGTCTTTCACTCGATATTTGATTAGGAATATTCACTTTCAATCCTTATCCTGCTGCGATGTCGTCTGCCTTGAAGTTGTCTTCTGCAAAAATTATTAAATTTAAATTTATACATGTTATAAGTAAAGAAACTTAAAGACGAGTGTCTGATCTGGATCCAAACTGTAGTCGCGATCAGCAGGCAAATGGATAAGATGTCCCTAAATACCTTTGATACAATCACTCGTCAAGTAACAATAATGTAGTTGTCAAACAAACGATGCTGAAGCAAAAATAAAAAGTTGAGAGTATTGCCAGACGCAATCGGGAATTCTCATAAATTCTCATTAGTTCATAGACGACTTAAGTTAACACGCTTCCCAATATATACGTACATTTGTACTAAAAATTTGCTAAGCACCAACGGTATAACATTCATAGGAACCAATGCATATAACATATCACTTTCTCACTTTATAACTTTCCACAGTTTTGTTCAATTTCAACACAATTAGCAGCAGTTGTAGCTACATGTCCATTCTACAGGTTCTAATATGACTTACACATGTAAATGTCCCATTCATGTGCATTGGTAAAAAGGATAAAATATTACCTTTTCACAGCAAAATGCAAAATTTACAAACTGTATTTTTGAGTTTACGAAATTTGCTTTACAACTCAATAGTGGATAAAATTGAACACCGAGACATTTGGGAGCTAGTCATTTCGTAACCGAGTCATTTCGTAACCGGTAAAATAAGTCATTTCGTAGCCGAATTTTTGGTCATTTCGTAACCGCGCAAAACCTAAAAGTCATTTCGTAGCCGAATTTTTGGTCATTTCGTAACCGACAAAAAAGTTGAATTAGTCATTTCGTAACCACCAAAAATTAAAAAATGAATGGCCTCAAAGAAGGCATAAGTCATTTCGTAGCCTCGGAAAATCGTTAAAGTCATTTCGTAGCCGAATATTTTTTTCTTTATTTTTTTTTATAACGTTTTTGTGCAGTTTTCTGACATTATTTCAACGAAAATGTGCAAATATGCAAAGTTAAGAAATTATGTAAAGAGTGTAATGGGGGGAAATTCCATCTTCAGCCGCCAATTGTACATAACGTTACACATATTTGCAGCGTGAATCGAGTGATGCCTGAAAGGTCCAAGTATTGTATTAACCCTTTCCACCATGAAACCTCGAATGAACAATTCTAGTTTTCAATTCAGTCTAGTTCATTTTTGACATTTTAGGGTTGACTTTCACAGTATATGTGATAAAAGATAAATGCATAACATTATACATCAAACTGTTCATTTTAAATAGGCGTAGGCTATGGTATAATTACTTTTTTCGTATAATAGATCAGTAGCGACTTACGAAGAAGAAACTGTTGAACTTTTCAGAAAAACGTCGCGTGAGACGTAACACTTCAAAAAAAGGAGAAAGCGTTATTTTTAAAGACGACGTAGAACTAATTCCTTCTATCTACTGTTACAATTTGTGAGACGTAAGAAAAACGGCGTTTTTTAAACATCAATGCGGCGATGGTTAGCTTTTTAAGCATTTACTTTACTTGGAGAGGCTTGGAAATTAAACCATAAAATTTGGTTTTTCCTTTATTGCCGCAGACGTTAGCATTTTTTTTTTGCATATAAACTTTTTATAAAATCACTGAAAAGGAATGTCACACTTTTTTTTTAAATTAAACGGTTTAATTTGCAATGCAAATATTAGCAGATGTTAAAATGCATGACAGACGTAAATTATTGATTTAAAAATAAAATGACATAATTGGGGTTTTCTCTAGTTAAAGCACTGTGGATTTTAAGTCAATCGAATAACGGGTAATTTTTAAATCGAGGATTATCTGTGTGGAGGAAAATGTCACACCTACTCGTTTTTTTAAAGCAACTGTTCCCGCAAAAAGCGTCATATATATTTGTAATGAAGTAGACGTGTCAAACGGCACCATTCAGATATCAGACTCTATACATAGGCGAATTTTGAAATCTCTGTCTTAATGCTTTAATTTATAGCCTGATTTTAGAATTGGCGATAGCTTACCACTTAAAACAGATTGAAAGTAAAGCAAGATGCGCATTACTTAAGGCGCTTTCCGCTTTATATACATCCTGCTTTTAGCTTCTATCATATATCCAAGCCCAAATGTCAATACGAGTTTGAGCTGAATCTGAAACTGTTTTCAAGCATTTGGTAACTCGGTTTTCAAAAGCTCAAATCTGAATAAACAAGATACTTGAGAACGATCTCAGACTCAACTCAAACTAAACTCTTTATCACCTTGGACCCAGGTCTAATGCAGCAGTTTTTTCTATCATTCAGATTCACATTTAACATGATGCAGAATGTTCAGTTATTTATGTGTTTTACTGTAATGAATCATATGCCGTATGTGTTTACATTAATTATATGCTGATAGTAAATTATAACAGAAACAGTTCTATTTATATACATGAACGTGTAATATGCCATGCTACTGTACATATTTGACGTAAGACCTCTCATTTTTTTGACGCAATTTGACCTTACGTCGTTGTGCCACCTTAGCTTGCGCGGCGTCAATATATTCATAAATTTTAACAAGCTAGACCTAGCTTAAATGATAAATGTAAACTTTTTATGAATATGCTTATGCTTATGCTATTTTATGCCGAATAAAGATATGTATCTGATAAGAGTGAACAATGTTTTCTATTTTAGGCATTACACACCAAATTATAGCTATTTAATATTAATACATAAAAGCATTTTATTACAGATGGCCTGCATCAAATAAATCTTAGAAACGAATGCCTACATAAAAAAATGAAGAATTACTGAATCTAAGTAAACGTATTTATATTTCAAAGAAACTACAAAGTTCACTTATTTTATAATTTTTTTTAAAAAAAATCGTATTAATTCGTTTGCATCAGGTTATTCTTTCAAACCAATCAAATACATCTATATCATAAATCACACGCAATATCTAATTTTTATTGTTCGAAGTCTACAGGTCATTGTTCTCAAAACATTCAACCAATCAAATAAATCTTCTTCATAAGCCACACCCACTACCAATTTTTAAATGTTCGAAGTCTACAAGTTGATATCTCACACCTTTCAACCAATCAAATAAATCTTCATCATAAGCCACACCCAATACCTACTCCTACAGCGATTGGATTTGTCACGGTCCATTTCACTTATCTCGCTAAATTAGACTAAAGCATCTTATTCATATTTACTTTTGTACCTGTAATTCAATTAAGCAATCACCTTGCTTTAAGCTGCCATCTGTCTTAAATACCAATAAAAAAATGTTTGGCCTGTTTTTCAACTAAAGTGCATATGAAGGCAACGTTATGTACAAGCGGCTGCTCAAGAATGAATTTAATGCACAACTAGTTCAATCTTTTATTTCTACGTATTCTAAATAGCCAGTTCAATTAGGCAGATCACTGCTGAAAGCAAAATAAAAGTAAATCAGCAATCATTTATTTACTTTAAACTCAACTCTTATTCATATATACTTTTGGACCTGTATTTCAACTAAGGTGTGTACAGTGGAGAAAACCTTATTCTTTCCCAATAAATGTGTTTACGCTTAAACTATTTTTTCCATTCCAAACAGTTTGGAGCCAGATAATACGCTGGGTAATCAGGCGTCTGACCAGGCTCCAAACTGTTTGCCACTCTGAAACAAATGAAAAGTCGGAACTTTCAAAAAGCTGTCCGTTCTACATTTTAGTGATTTGTGTTTGCATTTCGTTTGCATTTTAACGGGAACGAATAACGTTTTCTCCACTGTATCAATGTAACGTTATGTACAATTGGCGGCTGAAGATGGAATTTCCCCCCATTACACTCTTTACATAATTTCTTAACTTTGCATGTTTGCACATTTTTGTTGAAATAAGTTCAGGAAACTGCACAAAAAAATTATTAAAAAAACAAAGAAAAAAATATTCGGCTACGAAATGACTTTAACAATTTTCCGAGGCTACGAAATGACTTATGCCTTCTTTGGGGCCATTCATTTTTTAATTTTTGGTGGTTACGAAATGACTAATTCACTTTTTTTGTCGGTTACGAAATGACCAAAAAATCGGCTACGAAATGACTTTTAGGTTTTGCGCGGTTACGAAATGACCAAAAATTCGGCTACGAAATGACTTATTTTACCGGTTACGAAATGACTCGGTTACGAAATGACTAGAACTCAGACATTTTTACCATCGAATAACCTCTCTAAGAACAAAAAATGTAAACTTCAATGAATTTGAAAATTTTAAGGGTAATCAAAGAAATTTCACGTATCTATAAGTTCCTCAATTTTCGCCTACGGAACCTGAACAAGCGTAAAACATTGCTAAGGCACATGCTGAAAATTTACCAAAAGTTTTAAACATGTGCATTAGAGTGGTTTATCCAGCAGCACTTAACCCATTTACGCCCAATAGATTCTTCCATTTTTATTTATTGGATTAGTCCATTTTTTATCAAGGAGATGTCTGGTCAAAATTTTCATTTTCATTGTTTTATATTGAAATTCCTATCAGCAAACAGTGTAGACTCTGATCAGACGCCGCATCATGCGGCGTCTGCGTAGAGTCTACACTATTAGCCCACCATGTCCCATATATGGGATCGTTGGCACAAATGGGTTAACTTCTTATTAGACTTTAGCTCGCTATGTAATTGTCGTGAACAACAACTCTCAGAGTAAATGTGCAGTGGAGAATGGCGTGCTGTAGGCTCAGCAAGCAAAACAATATCAGGGCTTCCATAAGTTGACATAATAAATCCTAAGATTTCAAAATTTGCATTTTTCAAGTGCGATTTTTTCGAATCGTACCTTAACCCCATCGCCTGTGTCTAGTTTTGTTGACACGTGGATGCTTAAAGCAGACTGGAAGTAAAGCAGAATGCGCCTTAAGGCGCATTCTGCTTTACTTTCAGCCTGCTTTAAGCTACCATGTACTAGAAAAAAAATCCGAAGATTTAGGAAAAATCCGGAGAAATGGCAGCCATGCAATATTTATTGACTAAATTGGGACTATGTTTTAAGCTAGCGCACTCTGCAACTGTTATATATTGTTCGTTTGACTCATTACGCATGCGTTCTGCTTGATTTAAAGGGCGAACAGTGAGTTCAGATTTGTTTTATATGCTCGTTAAACGGTCATATACACTGGGAATGACAATCAAGGGATTATATTGATTCATTAATGTCTAAAGCCTTTCAAGAAGTAAAAGGGGTGCACAGACGAATGCCGGTATATAGTGAAGAAGACGTTATTCTTTCCCGTTTAACTCATTACCCGATAGCCTGTGTTTAGTTTTGAAAATATGTGACAACTTAACGCAGGTTGAAAGTAAAGCAGAATGCGCCATATGGCGCATTCTGCTTTATTTTCAGCCTGCTTTAAGCTATTACCTGCTAGAATAAGGAAAGTATTAAATATGACACATATTCATTACGGTATATATTGGAACCATTTTCTTCAGCGGATAAATATAATGCATGTGCTAAAAGTCGCTTCTTTGGGGGGAAAGGGTTAAACGCAAACGCAACGCAAACGCAGTGCAACAAAACGTAGAAAATGCCAATTTTTGACACCTCTGACTATTCATCTTAATATGAGTGGAAAGAGTTTGGAGCCTGATCAGACGCCGGATTAAACGGCGTCTGATCTGGTTCCAAACTGTTTGCATGGGAAATAAAAGTGTTTGAAGCCTGATCAGATGCCGAGTTAAACGGTGTCTGATCTGGTTCCAAACTGTTTGCATTGCAAATAAACGTTAGCGTAAACGCGTTTATCGGGAAAGAATAACATCTTCGCCACTGTGTAAATCAGATAAATCAACAAGTTTTGACGACGACACCTTTTGCAGACAACATTTAACCGTTTAGCGTATTTGATTTATTACATCCACTGAAAAAAAGTTCGAATTTATACGATCATGAATATGTACCATAAGAAATATTTTATTTATCCTAACAGATGGTAGCTTAAAGCAGGCTGACAGTGGCCACTTATCTTCAATACTACAAACAGGTTTCTGTAATGGGTTAAATGTGCATAGCATGCCAAAGCTTAATGAGTGTCTACACGACTCAGAAAAAATAAATGCTTTGTTAAATCTGTAATTCAATAAAAAAAAGTTACTTAGTACTGTTTGACACCCGTACTGTAGAGAAGACATTATTTCTTCCCGTTTTTAAAACGCAACCGAAATGCAAAAGCATTGCACTCACATGCAGAAAAGGACAACTTTTTAACATTTCTGACTATTAATTTTAATCTGAGTGGCAAACATTTTGGAGCCTGATCAGACGCCGGGTTACCCGGCGTCTGATCTGGCTACAAAACTGTTTGCAATGGAAATAACAGTTAAAGCGTAAACAAATTTATTGGGTAAGAATAACGTCTTTTCCACTGTATTTAGGTTCCATAAAATCTGAAAAAAGCAAAAATGGAACGACGGTGTTAATGCAGAAGTTAAACCGGGCCATTGGTTGCAAATGGTGATAATGGTTTTAGCACAATCGTGTTTATTGGGAAAGATTACGTCTTCCCCCGCTGTTTCACGCAAATGTTGAATAGGTCAATACACGTGCTTTTTTTCTACTTTAATTGTTTCCTTAAGCTCTTTCTTGAAGTTATATAGCCTTTAAAGTTTAAAGTCGACTCTGACGAGCTCGTTTTTCTACTGCAATTCAAAATGTTCACATCTATTCATGTTTATGTTATTCAATACATTTTGTATTTGTTAAATTACAAATGAGTTGAATACGGATTAGATGATGAATTTCAAACAAGTAACTTTGAGAAAAAACAGCTGATGACAATTGACGATATTGCAGCAGTTATAGCGTTATAGATAATTGTTTTACCTGCGGAACAGCGGCAAGTATTGTTTGAAGGAGGGCATCGTTGTTCGGAGGGCCGTTGTAAGGAAGGCGTTGTGAAGCTTATTGTGTTTTCATTGACCACTGACTCTTTTAATCAGTAATGCAACTTTCAAAATCAAATCAATACATTTTTTATTAATTTTGGGGTGGTTTTACAATGTAAAGCAAAACGACTTTTAATAAATACCCTGATCAGAAGCTTTCTATTTGAGCCTTCTAGTTTTATACATAAATGCTCACTCAAGGCAGGTTGAAGGTAGAGCAACATGCGCCCTACCGTCTACTATATAGGATCAAGAGACTATTTCTTATGATGCACATCCATGAACGTCTAAAGTGGAACTACTTTCTTCCGTTGAGGAATAACTTAAAGGCCTATAAAGGCGTATCTATCGAGTAATGGATTAAAATGTAGGCACACGCAATAAAATTATTTCTAATTTCTGTTACAAATAATTGCATATTGCTCATCCTTGCTGAAAGACAATATTATAATGACATAATTGCAAATTAGCGAAGATGAACACCAGAGATACCATTAATGACGGGTTTGCTAATTCAACTTTAATGTTACATCTATGTTCTACATGTAATGTCTGCCTTGGTCTTGTCACGCGAATGTCACTCGAATCAGGCAATGTCGTCTACACTTAAACCGTTGTAGACCTAAAAAGCATTGGGAATACCATTGCTTACTAAATTAATCAAGGTTGTTTAAATGATAAAGGTACTACGTATTTGTTTATATTTTATACAATGACGAAATGCGATCATTTGATTGGTCGAGCGGAGTGCACGCGAGAGTCCGCTAAAATTGATATTGACATGCAAAAGTGATAATGACACTTGTCATTTTCACGAACGTGTTAATAAAACGGACAGTGTCTTAACAAACACAATCGCAGCAAAATGTACCAAACGACAGTTTATAAGGATTTCTATGGACTATTTAAACAATTTGAAAGAAAATATAAACTCACATGTATTTTTATATTTTTTATAAGTTGGCTTATTCATATTATAGCGTTCGATATTTATATATAGATACACATGTAGGGGTAATTACACGGACGACAAGGGTCGGAGAGTGATACAGGGCTGCCATTTCTCCGGATTTTTCCTAAATATTTGGATTTTTTTTCTAGTTCATGGAAACTTAAAGCAGACTCAAAGTAAAGCAGAATGCGCATTAAGGCGCATTTTGCTTTACTTTCAGTCAGCTTTAAGCAGCCACGTGTCAACAAAACTAGAAACAGGCGATCGGGACAAGAAACGATTCGTAAAATCGCAATTGAAAAATGCAAATTTGGAAATCGTAGGATTTTTTATGTCAACTTATGGCAGCCCTGGTGATATTGGCCTGCAACCTTGATATTGGCCCGAGGGTATGAGCCCTCGGACTTATATCAAGGTAATTTGAAGCGTACATAGACTTTTTTAGTGTTAGTTTATTTGTTTATTTAAGTCTCATCATGGTTACAATACATATACAAGTACAAACATACAACTAAAATAAAAACCATGCCATTCTTTATAGAATTACAAGAGACTGTGCTCTTTAACAGTAACTAGACATATAATATGTATCACAAATATCACATGATATAATATACAGATCTACACGCTCAGGCTTATCTATATAAGCATATTGAGCGGATAAAAAGCAAACAGCAACAGCTAATCTTACAAGGAAACAACGCTTTGATACGTTCTAGACACATCAACACTTCTGCTTGTTAAAATCTGCTTTAAATGCCCATTTAAACACTGACAGAAAAGATAAGCTAATAAAGCAAGTTAACAAACGGTGTAAAAATCGAATATCACCCAAAATCAGATTTTTGATGAAGTGATTAGCTGATCCTGTATGCATTGTTTAAAAAATTCCAAATAGCATTTGTATACAAACTAAAACAAGGTTTAACATTATTTACATAAAAATGAAGATCTTCTATTAAGAACATTTAAACAGGTTTTGGCACTTATTCAGATCAGATCAGGATGTGTAAGAATTATTCTTAGCTTATCATTATCATTTGAAGCACTAAAACCATCCACAATACGTTCAGCTGTTTTGATGAGTGTATCCCGTATGCCCTCGTACAATGGACAATGAAGAATTACATGTTTTTCTGACTCTATTTGATTACATATAAAGCATTTGCGTTCTTCTACAGGTACGTTTTCATATCTGCCTGTTTCTAGTCTAAGGGGGGCTATCCCACATCTAAATTTGCAAAGTGATGATCTATGTCTAGGTGGTAAAATTATTCTGCAATATTTTTCAACGGTAAAGTCGAATTTAAATGTAGAATATGTTCTCAATTTATTTCCGCCTTTGCCCGTTGAGCCAGTTTGACTATTGACAATAAGACGCCATTCCTCAACGCACTTGTCCATCATACGATTCTCTAGGTTACTACATAAATATGATTTTGACACCTTACTAGCAAAGATTGGTACAATTATCAAGGTTATATTCTTTCAATTTACAAACAACTGTATGGAATCAGTTTTTACAAGATATTCCTGCATACGCAGATGCCCATAGCGCAATGCGTTTGTTAATGCGAACTGGTAACGTGTTACAAGTACGGCTCCAAAGTTGTGCGATATGTTTCCATTGGCGGACAATAGGAGGCTGCCACCCCATCTCACCCACCAATGCCGCGTTTGGTGTATATTTACCCACACCAAGAAAAAACCTCATTGCTCTATTCTGGACGGCATTGATGCATGAGAAAGACCGACAATCCCATATTGCAGCACCATAAGCTATTACAGGCCAAACAATGGAGTCGTACAGCTTTGAAAAAACTGAATATGGGACTCCACCAGCGAGTTTACATTTAGCTATAATTAGACCGAGTGCACGACTTGCGCTTTGGGCAACCATTTTAGCGGCTATATTAAAGTCTAAATGTTCAGTCAAAACAATGCCAAGGTGTTAAACAAGGTCAGCCGTTATCGCCACTGTTATTTTTAATTTTTATAAACGATATGGCGTCTGCCCTCAGTGATAACTCAATAGATAGTGTAACATTAGATGAACTTCAGATTTATCTACTTCTTTTTCCCGATGATACCGTTTTATTTTCATATTCAGTGACTGGATTGCAGAAACTAATAGATCAGTTACATCACTATTGTGGTAATTGTGGCATAGAAATTAATACGCAAAAGACGGTTGTTATGACTTTTAAATCGGGTACTAGAAAAGAACGTATCGATATATATCTCAATGGCCAAACGTTAAAAAATGTAGACAAATTTAATTATTTGGGAGTAACACTGGCGTCAAACGGTATTTTTTTCCAAACTCAAAAAACTCTTTCCCAGCAAGCAATGAAAGCATTATATTCCTTAAACTCATTGTTTGATGTTATGCCAATGTCGATATCTGAGAAACTTAAATTATGTGATACTATGGTAGCACCGATACTCAACTATGGTTCAGAATTATGGGGATTCCATAGCGCCCCAGATGTTGAAAGAGTACATCTAAAATTTTAAAACAATTGTTTGGAGTAAAAGCACAAACAACAAATAACGCTGTTTATGGAGAAGTGGCCAGGTTTCCGTTTAGTATCCTAAGAAAAATAAAAATTATCAAATATTGGGCAAAAAATGTTAGTTCTAAAGATTCGTTTTTATACAAAATATACGGTAGTCAATTTAATAATGATGGAAATGTAACAAATAGGGCTTCATCGATATATCAAGTAAAAACATTACTTTCAGACTTAGGTTTTGCATATATATGGAACAATCAGTCAGCAACCAACATTCAGGTACATGTTATTTGTGATAGAATCAGAGACCAGGTTTTACAAAAATGGTTTTCTGAGTTGAATGACTCTACAAAGCTTGATACATATAGAACATTCAAAACTGATTTTATGACTGAAAAATATCTTAACGTTGTTTTAAATGACAAACACAGAATTGCTTATACTAGGTTTAGATGTTCATCACATAACTTGGAAGTGGAAGAAGGTAGATATAGAAATATAGAAAGAAATGCTAGATTGTGTAACCAGTGTAACTTGAACATAGTTGAAAATGAATATCATTTTTTGTTAGTGTGTCCAAAATATAGAAACTTAAGGGGTCGATACTTGCCAAAATATTATCAGAGTTGGCCAACCAAAAATAAATTTGTTTCTTTATTGAAAAATCAGCAGAGTGGGGTTATAAAAAACCTAGCCAATTTCGTATATTTAGCCAATATTGAGCGAAACACAAATTAATATATAAGGGGTACATTTGAATTGATATGTAAGTAGTTCATTTATATAATATACTGTTTATACTTACAGGTAGTACAATTATGAATATACATGTATGTGTAGCTGATATTATACAATTAACATGTGTACAATTAAGATACACACGAACTAGTTTCTTGTGTAAATTTACGTGTTGATCTATATCACGTATTCTTAGAAACATTAATATATACTCGTATGTATGTGTAATTGGTATTATACAGTAAAATGTGTACAATTAAGATAAAAGCTAAACAATATTTCTTGTGTTAATTTACATGTAGATCTATATCAGGTATAAGAGATATAACTAGGTATTTTATTACACTAATCTCGTATCGTATTTACAGTTAACCACAAAACAAAACTGTTTTACGCATGCAGATGTAGTTAAACTATATCTATTTTAATGGTATGTGAGAAATTAATTTGGATATCCACACTCAAAGATTGTGGATCCGCACATTCCTTGTTCAAATTGTGAACATTCTGATCAGTGTGCTTCTTGTTGCACGAGCGGACCAGGATATTCACTGTTTGATAACGGAACATGTTGGTTCTATTGATGTGTACATAAGTTATTAACTGTCGTTATTCCAATGAGTATGCAGCCTATTAGATGAACTGTTCAGGATCTACACTATTTGTCACTGAGCACGAGGAGTTAAGTGTTCTTACTATGTTAGTAAAATATCTATATACACATAAATTTATGCGAAATTCCATACATATATCCTTAGCAAATCGTGAAAATTCCAACCGGTCTGCTGCTTGTTGCAAAGACCGATCGGGATCTAAACTATTTGATACTTGGCAGTCGAATAGTTCTTATGTATATATGTTGATTACTGAGTAGTTTAAGATTTCTTATGTATATATGTTGTTAATCTACTTACAAATTGGTATTAATTCTTTACATGCAATAGAAACTGTGTAGACCCCATACGGTCCATTCTTTGGGAATGGTCCGCTAGGGATTTACATAGTTTATATAATCATAGGTCATAACACAAGAATATAATAAAGATTAACATAATAATCATCTAAACGCCTACCTGATAAAATCAGACGTTATTCCAATATCGAGTTAACTATCCAAAAGAATCACTAAATCACAAATACAACTACATGTATGATCAAACAGCAATATCATAATTGCTCCTCTTGTAACTAACTGACAGGGTTGGCCGGGAGATGTGGGTCAGCCGCGTGTGTGCACGGGCTGCCCGTGATCTCCCCGGGCAAAGCTGACAGGGTAGAGAGAATATGTACAAACAAAAACGAAATACATACGATTGATTTTATCACATTGACGATTTGAAACGAAAAAAAAATAAATTATCTGACTATATATTTCTGTATCTCATGTGTTTATGTTCTTCTCATTAACATAACCGCCCAGTTTAGGGCTATGGTCGGTAAAGATTAGCCGAAATAAAGATTTTGAGTTGAGTTGAGTTGAACCAAGTCAACAACATCATTTCCACATCGGAAAACGCAATCTGTTTTAAGTTGTGACGGATTTCTAAAATGCATGACCTTACTCTTTTTGCAGTTTATCACCATTTTGCTGGTCAGACACCATTTATTCAATGCATTTAGCAGAATTTGTAAATCTTGACTAGACTCAGCAAGTAATACTATATCGTCTGCATACATAAGAAGACATATGTTTTCTTGTTCAATATTAACACAAATGTCTAACGACTTTAAATACAACGCAATGTCGTTTATATAAAGTTTAAACAATAAAGGTGACAAAATACAACCCTGTTTTAAACCAACGTTTACCTCAAACCATTCAGTTGTGCGTGAGTTTACTCTAACACATGAAGATACAGAATTATAAAGTGACTTTATTGCAGTAAACATTTTACCATGGATACCAGTTTTATTTAGTTGAGTCCACAGTTTCGACCTATCTGTAGAATCATATGCCTTTTTGAAGTCTATGAACGCACAGAAAGTAGACTTTTTAAGTTTGCTTCTAGTGTCAACAATGTTACAAAGAGATAAAATATGACCTGTAGTACTTCTCTTTTTTCCAAAGCCATTCTGTTCATCAACTATCTTATTGTTACTTTCAGTCCATTCAGACAACCTAGAGTTTAAAATACTACAGTACATCTTGTACATTGCAGAAGCTAAAGAAATGCCTCTATACGAAAGTGGGTCCCTTGGGTCAGCAGTCGCCGATTTTGGTATAGGATTTATAATACACTTCGCCCAAGAAGAGGGCACAATGCCTCGATTAAAACAAATATTAAACAACGCATGCAAAAAGCAAACTGAGGCATCGTTTTTAAGCACTTCTGATGGAATACCGTCATATCCAACTGCTTTCCCCAAGTTCGCACTTTCGACGGCCCTTTTTACCTCTAGAATACAAATTGGATCATTAAAAGGTATGTCATCATATACTCCTTCATTTGTTGGGTCATCACTAACATCAGATACATTGCCAGATGTTCGGTAAGAGGGAACTAAAGTCGGTCTTCCACTTATCTAGAATATCTGCAATATTACAAGAGTTACTACCATCTTCAATAACTATTTCCATAGGTATACTCTTTTTTCTGTCGTTACAGTGGAGAATCTGTTATTCTTTCCCGTTTAAACGCAAACGTACGCAAACGCAAAGCACTAAAACGTAGAAAAGAACAACTTTTGGACAATTCTGATATTTCTTGTTTATCGTGGTGGTAAACAGTTTGGAGCCTGATCAGACGCCGGGTTACGGCAAATAATAGTTTTAGCGTAAACGCGTTTATTGGGAAAGAATAACAGATTCTCCACTGTACGTATGCCAATTTTTCCTAGGCGTTTCCAAAACACTTCACTGTTAGATTCACAGTCAGCTAGAAGCTCTGACTGTAAAGAGTACCAGTAAAGTCGTTTTGCTTTCTGTACTTCACCATCAAACCTTTTACGTTTGGAAACAAAATTAGCCTTTAGTCTGATTTTATCGTTTCTGTCTTTACATTTCAGCCATTCAGACTCAGATCTACACATGTCATTCCAAAACGTGGTGAGATTAACTGACCACCACGGTTTAGCTTGTCTGTGCTTCTTTTTACAGTTAATACCGGTAAACACAGTTTTATGTGATATGTCCTTGAGCATATTGTCTTTTAAAAGTGTACACCAATTCTGATAAAGAGAATCTATTTCAGTCTGTGAGTTAACACCATACTCTATTTTACGTATAACATTATTCACTTTCTCAATATCAACAGGTTTAGTTAAACATTCATTTGACATTCTTTCAAAATCAAATTTTATATAAGATTGTTGAGCTGATAAATTACGATCTTCAATAGGATCAATACGATGGTTCAGAACTATTTCCCAACTCAGCAGCGAGTGATCAGGTAAACTGGTTGGTGATAATTATGCTATATCATCAATGCTATTTACAACATCTGTAGCTCTGATAACTTTATAATTTGAGAAACAGACTAAATTATCGTGCATAATAATACAATAGTCAACTACTGCCTTCCCTCGTGTTGATATAAAAGTGAAATTATTCATTATATGGTTCCGACCATTAAGCATGCACATGTTTGAATTGATAAGAAACTCGACAAGGAGCTCACCATACGAGTTTGTTACAAAGTCAACCACGTCACGTGGGGGTACATTATCTACGCCACATATATAGTCTTCTAAGTCCCCACATCTGCCATCAAAGTCACCACATATAAATATCAATCCATCATTTTGGTACGAGTAAATATCAGTCAAAAGTTTATCATCAAACGCATGTACATCAAATGCACGTGACGAATTCTCAGGCGGCAAATAGCAAACACAAGCATAAATTGATTCTTTACTAAGCTTATGACACAGTGATATCCACAAAATACCTTCATGGGAGTTTTCCTCAACTTTTACATCAAATTCAGAACAAATAACATCTTTTACTAAAAACCCAACTCCCCCAGATCCAGTTTAGGCACGTTTATGTATAATTGCACGATTATGACCAAACCATTTGAAGCCGTCTATATCTAAAACTGACTCATTTAAAAGATGTGATTCAGCTATACCTAAAACATCGAAGCTACAACCTAAATCAAGTGTTTGAAATATCCCCCATTTTACAGAGCCTGGGTTGACAATTCGTACTTGGTTTGTAAAATATTGTATTGAAATAAGGTAGGTTTTGTCATGGCTAGATTATATATTTTCCCTACCAGCTTTATAGAGGCACACTCTACTCTTGTGAAGGAATACACTAGATCAGGGTGTTTAATTATTGTTGTTTTATGAACCCTTGTGCAACACCTAGGAATAGCAACAAAAGAGTCTGCCAAGGGCCGAAACTGTATAATACAGGGCTGCCATTTCTCCGGATATTTCCTAAATCTCCGGATTTTTCCTAGTACATGGTAGCTTAAAGCAGGCTGAAAGTAAAGCAGAATGCGCCCTAAGGCGCATTCTGCTTTACGTACAGCCTGCTTTAAGTGGTCGCATGTCAACAAAACAAGAAAAAGGCTATGGGGTAAAGGTACGATTCGTAAAATCGCACTTGAGAAATGCAAATTTGGAAATCTTAGGATTTTTCATGTCAACTTATGGCAGCCCTGATAATATAATAAGTGACATCGAGCAATAATCTAACCAAGAATAAATGTCGCCTTGAAAATGGCGCGACTCTCTTTGCTTTAACTAAATTGGCATTGTTCGAATGACATGTCTCTGCATGAGGTCTACTGGGTGGAATATAAACGAACCAAAAATAAACACAGCTGTCGGAAAGCATCAGTCAATCTCGTTCATAATAGTGTCTGTCTTGCAAATTCCTCTGATAAAACACTCTGATTTATAATAAGTTAGTATGGTTCTCTGACTTGTGGAACCCGAAAGATATATGGATCCCACTTTTTGTAGATATCAGTCATGTCGTAAATGTTATCATAAAGGTTTATGAGAGTTTATTATTAGATGTCAAATGAAGATCGTGTTGTTTTATTGGTATAACTAATCATACGGTATGATTTGCCGTATTTATAAATCAGAAGTTCAGACGTTCAATCGAAGTAACAAAATAGGACGTTGGGTGCACAAAGGCAGCATTTCATGAATATACTGTATCAACAAAACACACAAAATACAGTGGAGAATACATTATTCTTTCCCGTTTAAACGCAAACGAGACGCACACACATTTTAACGTAGTTAAACGTAGAAAATGGCGACTACCTGCTTTTAAACAATTCTGTATATCCGTGGTAATATGAATGGCAATTAGTTTGGAGCCAGATCAGACGTCGGGTTACCCGGTGTGTTATCAGTCACCAAACTGTTTAAAAGGAAAATGATAGTTTTAGCGTAAACGCGTTAATTGAGAAAGGATACCTGTACCGATACATTGTTTTCCCATTAACTTTAAAGAAACGCAAAAAATGTAGATTGTAGACAGGTTGCATATAAGCCATCAATTATAACTTCAAACCCAATATCAGGGCTGCCATAAGTTGACAAGAAAAATCCTAAGATTTCCAAATTTGCATTTTTCAAGCGCGAATTTACGAATCGTACCTTTACCCCATAGCCTATTTCTACTTTTGTTGACATGTGACTACTTCAAGCAGGCTGGAAGCAAAGCAGAATGCGCCTTAAGGCGCATTCTGTTTTATTTTCAGCCTGCTTTAAGGTACCATGTACTAGGACAAAATCCGAAGATTTAGGAAAAATCTGGAGAAATGGCAGCCCTGCAATATACCTTAGTGATGAGTATGTTCATCCTTTACAAGCATTGTACCTGTCAAGAGTTCACATGTCAAATGCGTAGATCCAGATCTGAGTGCTGTAATACATGTAGGAGCCCCATGATCAGAGGATGCACTGTTTTTCATTGTATTGTAAAGGCAACCATAAGAAGTCAAAATAGATAATATAAAATTGGAAGGTAGAATTGTTAATATACAGCTTCAGTACCGGGGTGGGTGGGGTGGAGTGGGGGCGGAGCTGGACTGGGTTCAGTTTATAGCAAAATATAAAGAAACAGTAACAACTCGATTCTACGAAAAAGCGTTATTTCGAATATACCCATATTTCAAAGTTAAAACGTGGCTAAACGGGGGTATGTTCGACTCAAGCGAGATCGACTTTTTTCTTTATTAATGAGTTTTATTGCAAGAAAATTGACATACCTTATAAACAGCTGCTACCTATGCGATACGTTCTTGCTGTAGATGTTGTGGGTCTAAATGGGAGTTCTGATGTTTTATCTGGTTTATGGTCTCTTAATTATATAAATTTTTAGTTATTGTCGCATGCTATTTTTCTTAGTTATGTTGCATTGGGCGGCCTGCATTGGGCGCTTTACTATTGTTTCTATTGGTCGGCAATCATTAGCCGGTCGGTTCATTGTTGATCAATGGAGGTAATGTAATCGCCTTTTTGGGCTGTCTTTTGTATGTTTATTCATGTTTGTTTTAGATCTAATTGTAGTTATAGTCATTTCTCGGCGGCCTGCATTAGACTCTCTACTATTATTTCTATCAGTTGGCAATCATTAGCCGGTCGGTACATTGCTGATTGATGGGAGTAATGTGATCGCCTTTTTGGGGGGATGTCTTTTGTATGTTTATTCATGTTTATTTTAGATCTAATTGTAGTTAATTTGTCCTTTCTCGCTTTGTAGGTACATTTATGTAATCTCATGTGAAGCGCTTTTGAACGCACTACAGTACCCATGTGTGAAAAGAGCGCTATATAAATCTGGTATAATAATAATAATAATAATCTGCGTTTCTTTATGACAAAAACCGATATATTTATCCTACTTTAAAATGACGTCACTTCCAATGACGTCAAAAATCGGCATTTTTCGCGCCAAACTGTCAAGTTCTTGACTTGGAATGTATGTAAACAATGGCACTTCTTTTTCTGCTTTCGAATGTACACAGCTTGAGTAAATCGGTCATGGCTGTTCCTTATAGGGTTCACATTATTCGTGTTATCTACCTCTAATATGGATTAAACATACATGCGTACTAACAAAATGTTTATTTAATGTAAGAAATTACAGCAAATATATTGTAAATATAAGAAATGAACTGATTTTTTTCAGAGAAAAATAACAACGAAATTGAAACCTTTTCTGATTCCTATGGTAATGATTAATGTTAACTATTGTAGGTCTTCACTCAGCGTTTCTTTTGGAGTTCAAGTCATAATTTTTCAACATACCCAATTTTTCCCGGAGTTCTATTAGTTTCAAATATTTACAGGCAATACATGTACCGTACGGTTGAGATGTTAAGAAGACGCTTTCCTAATTAACGCGTTTACGCTAAAACTATTATTTCCATTGCAAACGGTTTGGAGCCTAATCAGACGCCGGTAACCCGGCGTCTGATTAGGCTCCAAACTGTTTGCCATTCAGATTATAATAAATAGTCAGACTATTCAACAAGCTGTCTTTTTATTCTTTTCATTGCAATGCGTTTGCGTTTCGTTTGCGTTTTAAACGAGAAAGAATAACGTCTTCCCTACTGTATTGAACTGTTCTCGGAAATACAGTCGGACCTTAATAAATCAAATTCGCTTAACTCTTTTCAGCGCCAAATAACCCCAATAAATAATAATTCAGACCACACCTTGCCGGGACTACAATGTACTTTCTCGTAGTCCAACTGCTCTCCACAAGCGCCGCGGTTTCATACAGTGTGACCAGGGATGTTTTACATACCTCCATGAATACAATAAATATTCAAATTATTCCAAAAATGAATTGTAAACTTTTTACGCAATCACCGCTTTATTTTCACCTGCTTTACCTCGTCATCGCTATATTGTCGCCTGGTTCAATATTGTTATCTGCAAGATCGTTTCACCGTAAAATTAAAGATACAGTGGAGAAAACGTTATTCTTTCCCAATATACGCGTTTACGCTAAAACTATTATTTGCAGTGCAAACAGTTTGGAGCCAGATCAGACGCCGGGTAACCCGGCGTCTGATCAGGCTCCAAACTGTTTGCCACCAAGATAAACAAGAATTATCAGAATTGTCCAAAAGTTGTTCTTTTCTACGTTTTAGTGCTTTGCGTTTGCGTACGTTTGCGTTTAAACGGGAAAGAATAACAGTTTCTCCACTGTAGTATGACTAAAGAAATATCAATACGAGTATCAAACAGTTAGTAAATCGGCGTCTCGTCTTGCTCCGAATCAATTACAAATATTTATAAAAATGCAGTTAAGACCAAATCAACTTCTAACGGCAGTTGGTGTTGGAAACATCCTAAGGGGTTAAAGACAGCGCAGCAAGTCAAAACAAAATTGTCTACAGGACAAAATGTACAATCGAAATTAAAGGGAGCATTTCTGGAATAATAATACTATAATAAAATGTGGTATTGCACTAAGACAGGCATAACTAAAATGTTCACTAGTAGCAATACATTAGCAAAAATGTGGCGTGAAATTGATAAAATTGCCAAAAAACCCCACCCCAGTTGAAACAAATGAAATACGAGTGGTTCACAAAAAGCACCACCAATGAAATAGAAAGACCGCAATAAAACGTGACCTTGTTGGGAATCAAGTCAACAAAATGCAATTAAAAAAGGAATAATGATAATAAAGATATCCAATTATCCAAAAAACAAAGCGCAATTGCAATACCAAATGATAACAACATCAAATTGACCTGTAAAACTCGTGCAATTTTATGAAATGATAGCTACGAAATGTGGAATTGAAATAGAAATGACAACAATAAAATGTCCTAGACTATGATTCGATCGGCTCCCCAGTTATTTCTGTAATAACAAAATAAAGAAAATTATGTCTCTCGCCAATTTTCTAGGTCTTTGAACAGGAAAAACATGCTTTTTTAATTGAGTCGTGCCTGACTTATTGCATTGCAAATAGTGTAGATCACGGCCAGTCGACGCGTCCAAGACGCGGTGGCTGGTCTTGATCTACACTGTTTGACACCACATGCAGCTAAAGCATTTTATGTAACAGTTTTATATACGGTATTGGGCAGTGTAGACCAAACTAAGATGCAGCGCTTGGGATGATAACGGTGCTCGGTCTGAACAATATTGCAATGGAATAAGACTGGTTTTGTCATGGCAAGGCTCATATGTACATGTAGTATTAAATCGTTAATGGCCATGAACAGTTTGGGTGCCTCATACAGTTCCATTAACCCTTTCCCACATAGACGCGTCTTTTAGCGTATTTAATTTATTCCTCCGCTGAAGAAAATAGTTCCAGTTTATACCCTCATGAACAATTACTATTACAAATATTTTTTAAAAAGACTAGCAGAATTTAGCTTGAAGCAGGTTGAAAGTAAAGCAGAATGTGCCTTAAGGCACATTCTGCTTTACTTTCAACCTGCTTTAAGTGGTCACATGTCTTCAAAACTAGAAACAGGCTATTGGAGGTAATCGGTTAAGTATGTACTTCTAAACTCTGTCCAGTTAGGGTTCCCATTGAGAAGCGAGCTCATTCATAACTTCCTTGTAAGTTTACGTGTTCATTAGCCGAGATTTAACTGTTACTCGGAGACAAAACAAGTACAAAACAGAACACTTGAACTAATGCTCAGGCGGAAGTGGTTGGAATGTCCATCCTTAGAGTGTTGAACGAGATTGGCTTATACAGTGCTCCCGCCCTATAATGTCCCTCACAACAAAAACCCTCTCCTTACAACGACCCTGTCGCAGTTCCACAAACAAGACATGTGTGTCAAAACTTTTAATGGCTGCAATACTGTCTGCTTAAAAGTGTCGCCTGTTGTTTTTCTCAAAGTTACATAATGGACATTTTGATAGAAAGAAATGTTGATGACGAGTGACAAACAGCTGTTTGTAAATGTAAGGCAATTTACCTCCCTACAACGACTCCCTCCGAACAACGCACACTATGTTTGTCTCCCATTGGATTACGTTGTAGAGAGGGAACGCTGTATTGCCAAACAGTTACAGTGGAGAATCTGTTATTCTTTCCCGTTTAAACGCAAACGTACGCAAACGCAAAGCACTAAAACGTAGAAAAAAACAACTTTTGGACAATTCTGATAATTCTTGTTTATCTTGGTGGCAAACAGTTTGGAGCCTGATCAGACGCCGGGTTACCAGGCGGCTGATCTGGCTCCAAACTGTTTGCACTGCAAATAATAGTTTTAGCATAAACGCGTTTATTGGGAAAGAATAACGTTTTCTCCACTGTAATATTCATTTGAAAAATTAAAGCAGACGGACGTTTTTAAGCAGACGAGATTGCAGCAGACGGACGGAAGGGTTAACCAGCCTTCAAACCGACAGTCATTTATTACCTTAGCCTCTTGACCGACAAAGTACTCGTACAGATGAAAAGGCGTTATTCTTTCCCAACAAACGCGCGTACGCTAAAACTATTATTTCCATTGCAAACAATTTGGAGCCAGATCATACGCAGGATAACCCAAACTGTTTGCCACTCAGATTAAAATCAATAATGAAGGTTGTCAATAATTGCAATATTCTACATTTTTAATGCGTTGTGTTTGCGTTTTGTTTGCGCTTAACGGGAAAAATAACGTATTCCCCACTGTCATACTGTAAGCCTTGCTAAAACATGCACGACGTAACAAGTGGATACTGAGAAAAGATATCAAAATTATTAATATGTCAAATTGAAGCTGAATGTAAAGCAGCTGAAAGTTCTATTACACAGATGTATGCATTAAAGTATCCATATACTTTAAGGAGCCATCGACCTTAAAACCCCAACACAATATTTTCTTAGCTGTAGTTTAGTTGGAATCAACTGTATTGTTTACAATGAATGTCTTTTATTTCAGGGTTTAGCGAAATCAACACTTATTGGGCTTAATTATCTATTAATGATACAGTACAAATATAGCAACTTTTCCAGATTAAGAACAAGCATTGCTATTTGTATCCTGAAACACCTTATTCACTGCAAGTGGCATCGTTTCTATTATTTGCCATTTCAGTGTTTTCTTTAGTAATTGTCAATACAATTTTGAACTAAACCCCTTCACTGCCGTGACGTCATCAATTCTAAACAATTGTCGTCTGCTTTTATTTCTTAAATTATAAATTTTGCTATTTTGACTGAAGAAATATTGAAATATTGAAATATTGAAAAGAGTGTCAAACAGTAACGTAACGCGTCGTCTGATCAGGATCCAAACTGTTTGCAAAAATCTTTTGTGCTCGGGGTAAGGCAGTGAAGACGTTAATCCTTTAATCGTCAGATTCGCATAAAGTCGGCTTTACAAACAGTTTGGATCCAGCTCAGACGCCGTGTGACGCGGCATCTAGTTTATTGCCGTAAATCTAATACTCTGGGGACCAGTAGGGTCTACCATCCACCCCCACTCCCTTGACTTTTTTCATGGGTACAAAAATGTGCAAAAGAGTCTACTGAATCAAAATTACGAATGTACTCAAGAATAAACTCTTTACGCCTATGTGTATTATAACCGTTTCCATGGCACCACCCCCTCCAGTTTTGGTTATGATTACCTATACCTGAAAAATCACCCATTTCACAGCAAAACATATAAAGTGTGTTTTTATTTTTAGCCTATTTTTTAAATTACCTAGTTTGTATACTCATAAAAATATTTGTGAGAATATTTGAAATTGTAAAGAAAATGTAGAAATAACGTAAGGTTTTCACCTTTTTACCCTTTAAATTTCTGAAAACAACTTCAAATGCAGTTTAAAATGATGACGAATCCTTAGAAATCAACATACCTAACTGTTTGCCACTCCGATTTAAATGAATAGTCGGAATTGTCAAAAAAGTTATTATTTTCTATATTTAAGTTCAATGCGTTTCGGTTGCATTACCCGGCGTCTAATCTGACTCCAAACTGTTTGTGCACGCTTTTATTGGGAATGAATTACGTATCTTCACTGTAAAGTAAAAAAAAATAAAAGAAGAAATACCTGTGTGTTCTATTACATGCCCCAAAAATAGTGGGACGGTAAGTCGGAAGATATTTTTTTTTAAGTCATACAATAATACATTTAACTTACATATGGAGTATTTGATATACATTGTAATTATATTCATATATAAAAAATATAATTATGAAACTATTTTATTATGCAGAGCCCTAGAGTCATAAATAGGAAAAAACAGAAATATCCATTTGAATTGATGATTTTTCCGGAAGTTCGCATTGCCAAAACCACCTTCAAATGTATACTGGTATCATTGCTGATCATCATTGGTACATGAAGATCAAATTAACGAACTGTTGAAATATGTTGTATGCATGTCAAATGTGTCATTGGTTAATTAACTAGTAGATGATACCTGCAAGGAAGCTGCTTTACAACAGATGTAGAGCAAAGTTCATTTAGATATTTGCTGATTTTTAAAAAAACAATAATCCAATTTTAAAACACTAAAACTTCTATAAATTAGCTTTCTGGGCATGAGGTTGAGCTAATAGTACACGCTCCGTCAAAAAGACTGTCACAGGTGCCGTAAAATGACCGAAATTTGCCAATACATATTTTGAAAATTGAAAAAAGGTCGGAAAGGAAAATATAGGGTTGGTCGGGTTACCGGAAACACAAGCATTTTTATGCTAGTTAGACGCTTATAGTCTCCATCATAGAAGCACATTTTAACGTCATCAAAAATTCAAATGCTCTATTTAAGAGCCTTATATATATAAACATATGCATGTATACTCACAAGAGGGTGCTTAAAACAGACTAAAAGTAAAGCAGAAAGCTGATGGAGGAGCTGTCTGGTTTATTTTCAGACTCCTTTAAGCAACCACCTGTCACTTACAGTGAAAAAAAGCTATGGGGAAAGAGGCTAAGCTAAAATTACTTAACATGCTGTGAGAGATGGGAAAAGGAAGAGTGCCAGACAATCATTACAAACAGTGCATTGGCTTACAGTTTATTAGACAGCAGTATTAGATGAAATTGCTGCAGGAAATGCATACATCATTGTCTGTGTGACATATAGTTTGGCATTCAATATTCTGTCTCTTGCAACTCCTTTGTACTGACTCAATTATGTCCGTCGCATACCATTTGGAACCAGGTATATATTTTGTGCAGAATATCAATAATATATGTTTTCAGTATATTGTCTTCTTCTATTCACAACACATAAAGTTTTCACTTACAGTTGACGGTTTCGACCACTGCTGTGTCTACGTGCGACATCGGCTTTCTTAACCCTTTATCCCATAGACGTGACTTTTAGTGTATTCAATTTATTCCTCCGCTGAAGAAAATAGTTCCAGTTTATACCCTCATGAACAATTACCATAACAAATATTTCATATAGACTGGTAGATAGTAGTTTAAAGCAGGCTGAAAGTAAAGCAGAATATGCCTTAAGGCACATTCTGCTTTACTCTCAACCTGTTTTAAGTGATCACCTGTCTTTAATGTTATAAACAGGTTATTGGTTAAAGGGAAGATGCCCACAGCAGTGGTCGCAACCGTCAATAGCAAGGGAAAACTTTGTGTGTTGTGAACAGAAGAAAACATGACTCAAACTGTGCATAACCAACATTATGAATTCATTCAAGAATAATGGAAATTGTTTTTATGGTATCTGGCTCCTAGATGTTTGTAATGGACATTTTGAAGTATACATGTGTTTGTTTTAAAATATATGTAAAAAACGTTTTAACCTTTATAACTAGTGAGAGAATGTGTTGGAAAATAAACGTCTTCATTTCTTTAAATTTATCCACGTTAAAACGAGGTGATGGTGAAGAAATATGGTCGAAATAAATTGTAGCAATTTAACAGGTAGCAAGACATTTTTCTTGTTTTGCTATGATTTTTATCATATTATGGCGAGAAAGGCATGTTATTCGGCGTCTACTTTTGATCTGAACTGTGAGCACATTGGGTTCTTGTTAAGTAAGACATTGACGGGGTTAAATACATTTCCTCGTTCTTTTGTATGGCCCCATCCCTATGTTGTCATTATGCGTGACAGTAACTGTAAAATCCCGAGACAAGTGTGCAACATATGACAAGCCATCTCATCCTGTCTAGAGATTCCCTGACATACTCCTACTCAAGGGGGTTTTCAATGGGTATTTATTACTGAAATATTAAGTACATGTATAAGTGCCCGACATTAAATTAGACGCTTCACTGGTTCTTGTCTACAGGTATGTGTGTTGAATGAGGTTTTCGCTTGACTAGGTTTTATCACCGAAACTAAGTATAGGCCGATTTTATTCAACTGGCAGGGCGGAGCTAACCTTTGGCAAAGCTAAACTAATGTACTTTTGATTTTAGGGGTGATATGTACAGTTCCGTATTATATCGTTACTGTCCGATACTTTCAACAAGGAGAAAGACAATTTATGCGTGCATCCATAGCCATGTGAAAATGGTATATTCAGTGCTCCCTCTCTACAACAACACCTTATGGAAGACACAGATTGCGTGCATTGTTCGGAGGGAGTAAATAGATAGTCAATTGTTAGCGGGAGGGAAAATTAATACTTGGCTTACATTTGCCAAAAGCTTGAATCCAGAGCAGACGCCGCGTAACGCGGTGTCTGACCTGGATTCAAGCTGTTTGCAAATGTAAGCTGTTTTTTATTCTTCTTTATATTCCTTTTGTCAAAATGTCCACTGATAGGTAGTGTTGAGAGAAAACGGCAGACGTCAACGGTAAATTTCGATAATGTTGTGTTTTTAGAAATGGGGGTTAAGGGTTCTCTGTACTTTAAAAACTATTCAAGAGGCGTTGCTGGTCACAGTATTTTAGCCAGTAATTAACCTCTGTGATTGGCGGAGAGTGTTGGCAATCAGGGACCAGTGCCGAAAGCTGGGGCCACTTGTAGGAGGGGCTCAGATCTCTTATATGGGAGTTATGGAACCCTGGGGAGCTTTGTCTGACTAGGCTCATATAAAAGTACAGAGATACCCGTCATGCAGGATCGTTTTGGTCAGATATCGTTTGGGAACTTTTGATACACATTAACATATGGAATTACCCTTAAATCAAGGAAAGCAAGGAAGTTAAAGGAAGTTAAAGAACTTTAGAAATCATAGAAAATTAGAATAGTTGAATTAAATGTTGTGAAGGAAAGTATCTCATTTTATAGTGTTTCCCCAACTCTCCAAGTATACTACGAAAGTTTAACAATAATAAAAGAGTGTGCTGTCGCCCCCAAAGTTGAAATGCAATGGTCCGCATCGAAACTCCGCCCTGCCAGGTCAATAAAATCGATCTATATGTGCACAAGATGAATGAGCTTTTCGCATGACTAGGTGTTATCACAGAAACTAGGTAAGTAAATGTCTTTAATCGCACTCAGCCTGAACCAACTTGCTTTTACGGTGTTGATACTGATACAATTGACAAAGCATTACTCAACCTCTGACCCGGCTCCTAAATAAATGAAGAAATATTGAAGTTATTGTCAAATAATTTAGATACTGATCAGACGCTGACCTGAACTGGGTCCAAACCGTTTACAATATCGACTGTAGACGCCTACTATGGTGAAAGTCATTATTCGAAACGAAACAATTACCGAAACGGAAGACTGTTTATACCTTCTCTGTTTGAATAGATCGAAGGACGGAAGACTGTCAGACTATTAAATAGAGAGTTAATACTTGCTAGATACAAGTCATTTGGTACAGTATACAGTGGAGAAGACGTAATTCTTACCCAAGAAACACGTTTACGTTACAAACTATTACAAAAATGTATTTCCAATGCAAACAGTTTGGAGCCAGATCAGACACCGGGTAATCAGGCTCCAAACTGTTTGCCACTCAGATCAAAATAGATAGTCTCAGAATTGTCAAAAACTTTAACTTTTAACATTATATTGCAATGTGTTTGTGTTTTAGCTAAAACTAAAAAAAATAACGTCTTCTCCACTGTAACATTCAGTTGGGAAGGACCATGTAAACGTATCAAGAAGCAATCACAATGTGATAGAATGTTACGATGACAAGTTCTTGAATATATTAACGATTAATTTTGATATGTGTAGCTTCTCCAAACTATATGCACTTGACATGTACATGTACATAAATGTCAATGTGTTTGCGTTTATCCTTAAACGAGTTAATCATGTAGGAGATTCAACATTCTAACAAAATAACAGAGCAACAGATTAACGTGGATCATCTAATCAGGATATACACTGTTTCCATAGAACAAGTTAACTTTGTACGAGTATACTGTTTGTAAGTGACGAGTATACTCGTCGCTAGGGTGGAATGTTTTAAAGCATTATCCCCACCCAAGAACCACGCCATAACCTACACTTCTACAGTGGAGAAAAAATTATTCTCTTCCAATAAACGCGTTTACGCTGAAACCATTATTTCTATTACAAAGAATTTGGAGCCCGGCGTCTGATCGGGCTCCAAACTGTTTGCCACCAAGTAAATATGAATTATCAGAATTGTCCAAAAATTGTACTTTTGTACGTGATAGTGCTTTGCGTTTGCGTTTCGTTTGCGTTTAAACGGGAAAGAATAACGTTTTATCCACTGTATATAAGCGCCTTAAAAAGTTAACTAGATATTAATGTATTTCAGGCAGGTAGAAAGTAGTTCGTATAAAATGAAAGTAGAAACATATTCTAAAAGCCGTCTAATTTTCTTATACATTGGTGGCTATAGGGAAATGTTAAATAGCATTTAAAATACTGAAGCAAACACCAATTACAATCGTCAGTACTAACTAATTGGCGTAGGCACACTTCAATTAGTAAGATATTAACGAATATTTGTTTCTGCCGTTATAAACACTTATAGTAGGAAGTTCATTATTCTTTCCTCTTTAGGATGAAGCGAAACGCACGGCCATAAAATGTAGCAAACGACAGCTTTTTGAAATGTTAACGATTCTTATTTAAGTGGCAACCAGTTTGAAGCATGGTGATACGCTAGGTCACCCGGCGTCTGATCTGGCTCTTTTCTGTGTGTAGTTTGGAATAAATACTTTGGCATAAGTGTACTGGGAAAGAATAACGTTTTCCCCCATTGTAGGAAACATTGTAAACAGCACCTACAGAGGTACCTAACCTTACTTGTTGTCTGTTCAATTAGCTAGAACCATGCTTTGGGCTAGTTTGTGATAAATTTTGCAACAATGTTACAGGCGAAATTTATAGCATGCCCGATGTAAAATAAAATATGTACCGTATAATCAGCTTGAAGACGAGGGCCCGCATTCAAGTACCATCTAAGATAGGTAATTTAAAATTTTACTGCACGTATTCTTTTTTTTTTCTTTTTTTAAAAAAACCCCCAACCGTCTTGTAAAGTTTGAAAAGATAATTCGTATCGAAACGATCGTCTACTCTTTTCATTTTGTTGTACATGATAAATGTCAATATTAAGATTGTTTGTAAACATTAGATAGTGATACAACATTTTGTCAAACTACAGTGCTTCCTCTCTACAACGACACCCAATGGGAGACAACAATTTTGTGTGTTGTTCGGAGGGAGTCGTTATAGGGAGGGAATTGATTTACATTTACAAACAGCTTGAATCCAGATCAGACGCCGCGAAATGCAGCGTCTGATCTGGATTCAAGCTGTTTGTCATTTGTATTATGTTTATTATGTTTATTAACTTTAAGTTACCACCTGCAAGAATAAAAAATAAACCTTCTGATATATATTCATGACTATATAAATTGGAACTATTTTCTTCAGCGGAGGAATAAATCATATTCGCTTAAAGGCGCTTCTATGGGGGAAATAATTAAGAAATAAAACATGCGCCAGTAGTTATAGATTTCTGTATCATTTTAATCACTGCCATCTTATTTTCTCTTTCAACATTGATTAAAGTCGTATTTGAAACAAACGTTTCAGAAACAAATACATATACGACACACTTAACCCTTTACCTGATAGTCTCTTTCTAGTATTGAAGATAGGTGACTTCTTAAAGCATTCTGCTTTACTTTCAGCCTGTTTTAAAGTCAGTATGTAAGCCAGAATAGTGCATTTTTTAAACCTGAATATTCAGGCAGATACGTAATCTAAACATATAAAAAGAAGTAATCCGCGATGATTATGGAGGCAATAAATCTGACAAACACATGAATTTGATGGAAAAAGGTCGACTTTTAAATCGGTTTGTTGACATCCTATCAAAGATTTTCCGAGTTCGTTCGGCTTGCGCCCGGTAAAGATGCTTTCTTATGACCTGTCGGAGTTATTTTTAGATTGGAACATTCTAAAACTTTAAAATGGATGAGTATTCTTGACATCCAGCAGGAAACATTGATAGCTGTGTTTATTGTGCGCAGTATACAGTAGAGAATACATTTTCTTTCCCGTTTAAACGCAAACGCAATGCACGTAACTGTGGAAATTTACTTTTAGAAGTTTTAACTATTATTTTTTAATATGAGTAGCAAATAGGTTGGAGCCTGATCAAACGCCGGGTTACCCGGCGTCTGACCTGGCTCCAATCTGTTTGCAATGGAAATAATAGTTTTGTATACAAATGCGTTTATTGGGAGAGAATAGAATATCAGTAAAGTTAGCGCAGCGGTCTCGTGCTGCACGGGAACCATACTTATCTCAAGTAGGAAAGTGTACGACGATGTAGTCGATGTTACCTTGCTTACAGTGGAGAAAATGTTATTCTTTCCCAATAAACGCGTTAACGCTAAAACCATGATTTCAATTGCAAACCGTTTGGAGCAGATCAGACGCCGGATAACCAAACTGTTTGCCACTCAGACTAACATGAATGGCCAGAATTGTCTAAAGGTTGTCCATTTATGCGTATTATTGCGATGCGTTTGCGTTTCGTTTGCGTTTAAACGGGAAAGAATAACGTTTTCTCCACCGTTACCTTAATGGTTATGAACTATTCTGCTCGTGCCTCTTATTCGACCTTGCGGAAACTATCGGAAGCCGAAACGAAGATTTGTTATGTAAACAAAAAGCTTATTTTTCCAACCATCTCGATAAGAAATCGGCGCATTTATGTATGGTTCTTAAAG
The DNA here is from genome assembly GCA_922989275.2 of Gari tellinella. NCBI lineage: Eukaryota > Metazoa > Mollusca > Bivalvia > Cardiida > Psammobiidae > Gari > Gari tellinella. The sequence continues at coordinate 25,439,832 of OV277856.1, read as the reverse complement.
AAAGGGGGGCATGTTTCAGACACCTGACAACGGATTTCGCTTAGTTTTAGTACATAGAAATGTTATTATATAAGAAATTGCGCGATTTAAACATACATTTGGGCGACATTCTGGCTTTAAGATATCATGTGCTAGAATATAGAAAATATTCCCTATAATATATATTCATGACTGATAAGATTGGAACTATTTTCTTCAGCAGAGGAATAAAAAAAATCGCTAAAAGGCACTTCTATGGGGGAAAGGGTTAAGACATGTCTAGTGTGTCAACTAATACCATTAACTGTTTGGTATGTTCTTAAAATATGTCAGACAGAGATAGTTTGAAGTTTGAAGTTTTATTCAAATAATTCCATTGAGCTTTAAAGCCCATGAGGACAGAACAAATGCATCAACTTGACTGACAGTATGACATAATGACAGAATATTGGTAACCATGCAACGATAACAATGCAGCAAGAACAAACTGAGCACACCACAGGTGCTTGTATCTGTTGGTTTATCACGATATCTCTTTGTATGTAGATCTATTAAAAATGTTTGTTGGGGTATATCACCTTTGTAGATGTTTAATAAGAAAAAGGTATGCAATACCCTTTTGGGGGGCTTTAAATCTCAATGTATTTTTTTCTTTATATATATACAGTGCTCCCTCTGTACAACGGCCGTCAAAACAACGAATCCCTAAACACGACGATTATGACCAACCTATTTACTGCTGCAATATCGTCTGCTTAAAATTGGCATCTGCTGTTTTTCTCAAAGTAACATAATGCACAATTTGACATAAAACATTAATAACGAGTTACGCGGCGTCTGATCTGGATTAAATCTGTTTGCAAATGTATGCCAATGTCCCTCCCTATAACGACTCTCTCCGAACAACGCACACAATTTTTGTCTCCCATTGAGTGTCGTTGTAGTGAGGGAGCGCTGTATATAGATAAACATACACAGACATTACATAAAAACAATACAAGCACCTGTGGTGCACACGGAGAACGTCCATATCCAAAAACTAGAAATCAGAACGTGTTATTGTTTTAGAGATAGATTGATTTAGTATCAACAAGAATCGAAAGTTCTGGCAAGTCATCCCTCTCAATATACTGATCTTACTCAGCACTATTAGTACAGGGTGTCTCATAATATATGTTACTATTTCATACCTTTGTCACTTTTTATCCGAATAACTTTTATAAATAGAAAGGTATCATATTAAAGGTAAATGTTTGAAATATTAATCATACAAAACTCAACTAGCTTAATGGTAATTAAACTAAAGTAATCGCTCCTAGAAAATAGCGTCCATTTACAGCATATACAAAAATGTCGTCGATTTTGACGTCGCAGTAGCTCCACTGGCTGACCACCAAGTTTGTAAGTGTGGGCTTGCAGTTTTTCATTTCTTGTGAAAATGACAGTGCGAGTATTTCCGTTGATGGTTGGTGCACTATGTAAACCCTCATCACTAGATGATTCCAAAGAACAAAATCTATAAGTCTGAAGATCGGGGTAATGATGTGGCCAAATGGAAAAATTCAGACGTTGGTTAACATCACTGTCTTTCAGATTTTTGGGCACTGGAAATTTACGGTGTTTATTTTAAGCCAAATGTTAAAGCTATGTACACACTTGTAGCACTGAAAGTCTGTATCTTGTCGGAAAGCACATTTAGTGCCGATCGCTGTAGTGTCTCGTCAATAACTTGCTTCATCTTAAAAAAGATCTCATTGCTTTGACTGCGTCTTGAGTGCCCCTTGTTGTCATGTCTCAGGTCCAAAACATTTCCATACTTCTCATACATTTTTTAGAACTCAGTTATTTTGTAACCAGGTAATGGTCTTGTCTAAAGGATATAGTGTTCGCAGCCTTTGAGTCACAAAACTACTGACTTGCTCTTATATCAAACTCTATTATGTCCTGAGATTTTTCATGGACAGCACAATCTTAGAAAATAGCAACCTTTGATGACGTCATATACGACGTCATGACGTTAAAGTTTTTTCGTAATTTACATTGAATATAAAATGTTGAAGCTTTCTGGATATTTTGATACAACTGTAGTACATATATCTGTTTAATTGAATACGAGGCAAATTTTTGAAATGGTAACACATACTATGAGACACCCTGTATTAAACTGGGGTCCGTTTCATAAAACGTCGTACGAAAACATTGATCGTAAGTCAAAACTTTAAAATACATTTAATTTCTGATTTCTCTATCTAATCCTGTCTTGTGACATCTCTTTGGAATCGTCTTTTTAAGACGATTCCAAAGAGATGTCACAAAACAGGATTAGATGGAGAAAAAAATTGAAACTTTTATAATCTGACATACGACAACATTTGTCGTACGAAGTTTTATGAAACGGGCCACTGTTGCATTAGCTTACAAGCACTAATATGCTTCAAAAATAATAAAAACAAAGTCATATATAACTCTGGTAGAAATTCCAACAACAATAAGAGTTGTACATGTATATATGATTACAGAATGCCAAACAACCAAAATCAGGCCCCCAAACCACTACATCAATCACAAACCAACAACAACAGGTATTTGTTTTGGCAAATAAAACAGCCTAAGAGCCCATTAAAATTAGCCAGCACTCTCCGATCGTCTTAAATGCCAGTATATAAACATGAATACATACTATCGATACGATTTATGTCACGTTAATTTACGCTAAAATGCAGATTGATAATCTAAAATTGAAACGTTTTAGTGTATATCACGATTCGAATAGTATTTGAAAACAATTTTGATCATGTTCAGACGTCGAGTAAACTCGGTTTGATAGAATATCACACTGTGTTTCGATTAGTTTTATTTGGAAATATATTGCAGAAAATACTAACCCATTCACTGCCTTATCCCGAGTACCATATATGTAGTTATGGATACGCGATACGCGGCGTCTGATCAGGGTCCAAACTGTTTGACAGTCATTTCATTATTTCGTTAGCCATAATATCTCAAATTTAAATTTGATCAATAGAAGCAGACTGCCTAGTCCCGCATATAGGCATCCTTTTCAAACAGTATACATGTGAAAAGTGCACTTGTCCTATGCAAAGAGTGAATACCCAGATCAGAGGGCTCCTTACGGAGCCCTCTAATCTAGGTCTTCACTGTTTGTCATAGTGCAAAACATTGACAAAAACAACCCTTAAAAGTCAGAAATGGACTAGACTAAAATTGAAACTGGGATTGTCCATTTGAAGTTTCAGGGAGGAAAGAGTTAAGCACATAAGACTTACTTCCAGACCACCATTTTGTAAGCAATCAAAGGATAATCGTCTGAATGCGTCTGAAAAGAAATACTGCGCTCTACGTCAATTATTTCCAAAATCGGATTCTTAATGTGGATGTTATTAGTGTATTTATGAGTCGTTTCCATGGTGATATGTAGCCAATTATGAATTGGAATATATAGCGTCAACTGACTCTGTGAGGGCATAAAAATAAAAATATTTTATCCCATCTTCAACTTATGATAACCGTATAGTTTATTGTCAAATCAAAACAAACGATGACAGTCGGGAGAGTACGGAACATTCTGCTTTACTTTCAGAACACTTTAAGCTACATGTACCATCTGCTAGTATAAAGGAAACGTTTCTTTTGGTGCTTGGATATGACTGTATAAAGTAGAACTATTGTATTTAGTTGAGAAATAAATTACAGGTGCATAAGGCGTATCTATTGAGTAATGGGTTAAACATTGAAACAAACGATTATTTGTTTTTTGGATGTTGCCTTCCACCGGGGGCGTTTACAGTACATACGATTCCAACGATCATTCAATATCAAAAAAGAATAAACACACACGAGCGCAACGTTTACTTAACCCTTTCCCTTTCAATGACGCTTTAAATCGCGTTTGCAAACGCGGCGTCCGATCAGGACCATGTTTGACACTCTTATCGATATTTATTAAGTCATGTACAACCTTAATGCTAACTTTGAAACGTGTCTTGCAGATAATACTGAAGCAGCGGTTAGAGACTCATGTTAGAACGTTTATTCTAAAAAGCCATTAACATTCAGAGTGAAAGAGTGTATTCAAATTTCTTAAACAGATTCTGTGCTAAACGAACCTTCCATGACAGGGGAAATGTTCCTATTTAAGAAACCTGACTAGATATCTGACGGAATTATAGCTTTTTGTAGTAGCTGCGTATTACAATGTTGATTTACAATTCGCCATTAGCTAATTCTGATTGAAGGTCGCAGTATGCTGCACTATATATTTTGTGAAACGAAACCCGATATCTGCTGGGGCAAAAGCTCGTTAGGAGGTGCATGCTTGTAACCTAAAACTAGATAAAAGCAGATTTAATGATCAACGAACATGCTGTGAAATTAGGTAATCGAATGCCTCTGGAAGCTTTTTTTTTTTTTTTTTTTTTTTTATAGCAAATCACAATACATTATTTGAAAGAGTTTCTCGATTTCAAATTACAGTAAAACCTTGCGAAAGTTCCTTTAAAAAAATGTCCCTGTGTTAAGGACAGTTGGTTGGTAATACTGCATCAAAACGACAATTCCTGCTTTATTGTCACATGACAAGTGTCAACTTATTTTTATCAATGCAAGTGGGTTGTTTGAATGGTCGTACAGTGGAGGAGACGTTATTCCTTCCTTTTTTACCGCAAGCAAATAGCAAACGCAATGTACTAACATGTATAACATGACAACTTTTTGGTATATATGTATCTAAAATATTTATTTTAATCTGAGTGGCATACAGTTTGGAGCGTGATCAGACACCGGGTCGATCGGCGTCTAATCTGGCTCTAAATTGTTTGCACAAGAAATTATAGTTTTTAGCGAAAACGCGTTTGTTGGGAAAGAATACCGTCTTCTCCACTGTATACTGTAGTTTTGGCTCAGCGATTCGAACTTTCCATTCGAACTGTGCCTTGGAATCTCTAAATATATTTTTATTTCAAGATGTAGTTTTGACAGAATATTTTCCCACTTTGACACGATCTTGCAGACAACAATATTGAAGCAGACGATAATATGGCTGTAACTATCATGACAACTTAAGGGTAAAACGAAAATAATGGATACACAGTGCAAGGAAGTGTAGAAAATGACAGCCATTTGAATTGTCTCGCGATTTAGTTTTTTATCGGAGTAGCAATAGTTTATAGCCTGATCGCCGGGTTATCTGGCGTCTGATCTGGCTCCAAACCTTTTGCAGTGGAAATATTTGTTTTATATTAATAGTAGAGGGCATCTAGCGTCAAAAATCGAAATAAAGGAAAAAAAATGCACAGAATTGATTTTTGTGTTTTCATATGCTCCAATATGTACCGAATGACAGAAAAAAAGTCTAGGAAAATCAAACGATGCGAAATATGATTTTTGGGGTAAAATGGCTAAAATAATAGGTGAAAGCACGAATTTTTGGGATTTCCAAACTGCGATCGTAGAAATCAATATAAAAGCTTGAAACCTACAGGCTATACAAATATTAATGTCAGCTGTGGAATGGTACTTGTTAAGATAAATACAATTTTCAAAAAACTGATTTTTGGGGTGAAATTGTCAAAATATTAAACCAAAATCACAATTTTGAGGATTTCAAACAGACCCTGACATCTCATAGCAAATAAAGGAAATGTTGCACAGAGTTGATTTATATGTTATTATTTGCCTAAATATGTACCAAATAACAGACAAAAAGTCTAGGAAAATCAAACGATGCGAAATATGGTTTTGGGGTAAAATGGTTTAAATAATAACTGAAATCGCTAATTTTTGGGATTTCCCTTCTGTGATCGAGGATATCGATATAAAATCTAGAAATCTACAGGCTAGACAAATATTCATGTCAGCTGTGGAATGGTACTTGTTAAGATAAATAAGATTTTCAAAAAAATGATTTTGGGGTGAAATTGTCAAAATATTAAGCCAAAATCACAAATTTTGAGGATTTCAAACATACCCTGACATCTAAAAGCAAGTAAAGGAAATGATGCACAGAGTTGATTTATACGTTATCATCTGCTTAAATATGTACCAAATTACAGACAAAAAGTCTAGGAAAATCAAACAATGCAAACTATGTTTTTTGGGTAAAATGGTTGAAATAAAAACTGAAATCGCTAATTTTTGGGATTTCCCTTCTGTGATGGAGAATATCAATATAAAAGCTCGAAATCTACAGGCTTTACAAATACTCGTGTAAACTGTGGATTGGTACTTGTTAAGATAAATAAAATTCTCAAACAGCTGATTTTTAGGGTGAAATTGTCAAAATATCAAACAAAAAACTCAAATTTTGAGGATTTCAAACAGACCCTGACATCTAAAAGCAAATAAAGGAAAAGGTGCACAGAGTTGATTTATGTGTTATTATTTGCTTAAATATGTACCCAAATAACAGACAAAAAGTCTAGGAAAATTAAACTATGCAAAATATGATTTTGGGTAAAATGGTTTAAATAATAACTAAAATCACTAATTTTTGGGATTTCCCTTCTGTGATCGAGGATACCAATATAAAATCTCGAAATCTAGGGGCTGATTCATGTCTACAGTTGAATGGCCCTAGTTAAGATAAATACAAATTAAAAAAAAAAAATTTGGGGTAAAATCGTAAAATTATTTAACCAAAATTTCATATTTTGGGGATTTTTGACAGATTTTGAGATTGAAATCAAACTAATGGAAAAAATGCACAGAATTGATTTATCAGTAATGATATTTTTCAATATGTACCAAATAACAGACAAATAATGTAGGAAAATCAAAGAATCCGAAATATGATTTTTGGGTAAAATCGTTGAAATATTAACTGAAAAGCTAATTTTTGGGATTTCCTTTCTATGACCATGGATATCACTATAAAAACTCCAAATATCCAGGCTAGACACATATTCATGTCTACTTTAGAATGGTCCTTGTTAGGATAAACAAAGGTTTCAAAAAACTGTTTTTTGGGGTAAAATTATCAAAATATTAAACCAAAATCACCAATTCTTGTTTGTAAAACAATCTAGGAAAATCCAACAAAGCCTAATATAAATTTTGGGGTATACTGATTAAAACAATTAATGTAAATGCATGTTTTTGGAAATTCCATACTATGGCCTTAGCCAGGAATATAGAAGCTACACATTTACAAGTAAGATACATATTACTGTGCACTGTAGCCTTGTACTATTAAGGATGAATTAAGCTTTAAAATGAAAACCCTTATCTTTTCACTTCACTACGGTGACCTTAGATATGAAACCAAACGTTCAAAGTCTATAACTTACACACATACACCATTTTAATGTAGCTTAGTTAAAGTAAAGACAAATCAACCGGTAAAACATTTAAACAGACACATGTTTTTAATGTATTGTGACTTTAAATATTATTAAAAAAGCTCCAAATCCATTTAAAAGGCAACAGGCACCATGAAATAAAGCCTATAGCACTAGTACAAATAAATTATGATTTCTAAAATTAATAAATTTTGGTGATAAGATATAAGTTAAACGAATACAGTTTTAACTGAGGATTTTTACAGTGGCATTGGATGTGACCATCAAGGCACTACAGTGTATTTGTTAGCATAGTTATATAAGTTTCAATGAAGTAATATACATGTATAACTTATAATAGTTAAACAAAAAGACAATATCTTCAGTATATTGTTAGAGCAATATAACCGTAAATGTAAAACTTAAAAATATAGTTAAGACAAATATATAAATGGAAACTTTTTATAAGTAAGGATAACTACCATTTTGAATTTCATTACTATAGTCAAACAACTAGGTCTGACGTGTCAAAGGGTGGCCGAGTCCATTTATAAGAGAGATCAGCATTTCAGATGTCCCCGTGTCAAGTTTTAAAGGAAAAGGTTTGGTTATCGGTACAAATAAACGAATTAGTTATTGGAAACATAACGTAGTGGATAAGACGTAGGTAGAAGTATATGATCGGATAACATTTTATCAAGCACGGGTTCGAATCTCGCAGCAACCTATGCTATTGTTTTGCCAAAACAATATTAAAGATTATATAATTACATTGCATTAAGGTAATGCAGAACGCCTCCTGAAGAAAGTGACTAAAACTTATAATGATATTCATATTTTATCATCGATTTGTTTTGTGAAAGTATGGCTAATATAGGGCTAGAAATCCATGCACCCCTGCCCCAAATTTGACGAACATGTGTATAAATGGTTAGTATAATCACACAGTATGAAATTAGATAATTAATTTTAGATTAAAAAAAGTTTGAGGTCGACGCGGGATTCGAACCTACGCTTATTAAAATAAGTCTATCGCAATACACTCTGTGTACCTATATTTACCTACTGCTCTAAAGTGCTAACAATAATATCGCCTTCATTTGTATCTAATAATTATACTAATCTTGATTGTATAAAAATGGTCGGAGAACATGCGGAATGCTGCTCTCCTTAAAAATGGACTCTGCTGTTGTTTGACTATATGACTGTGGATATGACCAGTAAAGCTTCAAATGCACAAATAAGTTATATATTCTTTCCAAAACAACAGCTTACTAAAGATGATAAATACAAAGTTTGAAAATAACTTTTTGAGGAAAACATTAAAAAATATACATAAAACAGCAAATTTTTAATTTCTGTATATGGGGGAGGATATGAATTAATAATAAAAACTCCAAATCAATAGGCTTGACACAGTCCTTTTAAATGAGATATGTAACTAGTTTATCCAAAATCACACATAACAATTTATAAATATATAGGGTTTTGGAAAAATACACCCCCTCCACCAATATAAAAATCAAAACATAAACGAACGAACAATTTTCTGCCATGTTGGATTTTCTGCGCAAAACTGGTTGGTTCTGATGTTGGTTGGAAACTAATAGACATGAGCTATCCTGTACTTTGAGCTGTAATAATGGAATCTGACAACTGTATGAAATATCAGCAAATCATAGTATACGCACATTGGGCATACATCGTACATGTAATTTATGTAATTAATTGATCTAACAGTGCTTGCTATATATATGAAATAACTGATAGTGTATATATCACCAGGTCAATAACATTCAATATTCGTTTTGTGGTGCTTATTGTCTACTATCAGTGTACACTCTGATTTGACAAGCGGCATTTTAAATGCTGTCTCTAAGCTAGTACACTGGTTTAATTGTCAAAATGCTGTAATTTAACCCTTATTGTGTGCGATGCGAATATTAGAGGTTGTTACTTAACCCTAATTGTATGTGGAACAAGAATATATATCATTTGAGGACCCAAATCAGAGTGAGTATAGCCTACAGTACAAAGTATAATGTGTCTTACCTGTAAATTTGAAGTTTTTGCATTTATATCTAAAGCCATGTTGTGGAAATTCCAAAAATTCAAATTTAAACTAATTATTTTAACCAGTTTACCCCGAAAAGTCATCTTTGGCTTTGTTGGAGTTTCCTTTATTTTGCTGTTATTTAATACACATTGAAACATACTAAAACATATAGTTCAATTCTCAATACTTTTCCCTTTATTTGCTTATAAGGCTTTATTTGGAATTTTCAGGTCAGGAGATCTCTGCTAAAATCTCGAAAATTGATGTTTTTTTGTTTATTATTATAACAACTTTACTGCATCAATCAGTTTTTTGACAGTTTATTCATCTTCATCAGTACCATTCCACAGCGCAATTGAATATTTGTTTAACCTGTAGATTTGGAGCTTTTATTTTAATAGCCATCATCACAGTAGTAAAATCCCGAAAAAGCTCATTTACATTTTATTTTTCAACGATTTTACCCCCAAAACACCATATTTGGTATTGTATGATTTTCCTAGATGATTTTTCTATTAGTTTGTACATATTAAAGCATATGATAACACATAAATCACTTTTGATTTTGATGGCAGGGATTGTCTACAAAAATCCCCAAAATTGGTGATTTTGGTTTAATATTTTGACAATTTAACCAAAAATCCCAGTTTTTTTTAAAGTTTTATTTATCCTTACTAGTACCATTACACAGTAAAAATGATTTTTTGTCTAACCTGCATATATAGTGTATTTATATTGATATCCATGTTCACAGTAGGGAAATCCCAAAAACTCGCGTTTTCATTAATTATTTCAACAATTTTACCCCAAAATCCATTTTTCAAAGTTTTAGCTATCTTTAATAGTACTATTTCACAATAGAGATGTATAAGTATCTAGCCTGTAAATTTGGAGCTTTTATAATGATAACCAACGACACTGTACTGAAATCCCTAAAATTGGCGTTTTCATTTATTATTTCAACAATTTTGCCTCAAAAAACATATTTCGCATAGTTTGATTTTCCTAGATTTTTCTTCGGTTATTTGGTACATGCTCTACCATATGAAAACACAAAAACTATTTCTGTGCATCTTTTCCTTTATTTGGATGTTTGACACCAGGGAAGCTCTACTAAAATCTCCAAAAATTGGGGTTTTGTTTAATATTTTCATGATTTTCACCCAAAAAGAACCATTTTTTGAAAGTTTTATATATCCTAATTAGTACTATTCCACAGTAGATATAACTGCCAGTCTAATTTGTAGATTTGAAGCCTTTATGTTAATACCCAGGGTCACCGTATGGAAATTCCAAAAATTATCATTTTCGTTTATCAATTCAATCATTTTACCCCAAAAAAAATCATATTTCGCATCGTTTGATTTTCCTAGACTTTTTTTCTGTCATTCGGTACATATTGGAGCATATGAAAACACAAAAATCATTTCTGTGCATTTTTTTTCCCCAACATTTTTAAATGCCCTCTACTATAAACGCATTGTATCAAGCGGAACGCGCTGAAATAAATAGTATATTTAATAAATCACACATTATATACCACTAGTATTTCTTTTCAAGAATTTCGGTACAAATAGCGTTTGAAATCCGACATCACAATTCATCTACCCGTTTTTCTGTTAAAGATGCTAGATGCATCATAAAAACTAACGCGATGTCACAAACCGTAATGATCTCAATCATTGCAAATTATTTTTGTGATCAAAATCCAGTTCATTTGATGTAATCATTGACTTTAATTTGATTCTTTATGAACTACATTGTGAACGAATGTCATCGTTTCCGTAACGGTGTTCGTACTTTAGCTGTTCTTTCTTTGCAGTTGTTTTGTTTTGTAGTGTTTTGTTTTGTTTTGTATTGGAAATGGAAGTCGAAATGCGCTTATCATATTTTAACTCTTTCATGATCAAATTATTCGGTCTGCTTCACTCTTGTTGTCTGAAATACACGTTTCAAAGTTAGATTTAAGGTTGTATGACTTAGTAAATATCTATAAGAGTGTCAAACAGTATGGGTCCTGATCAGACGCCGCGTAACTTGGCGTCTGATCAGGACTCAAACTGTTTACGAACGGGCTTTCCAGCTTCATTGGGAGAGAAAGGGTTAACTTATTTGTCTAACATGGTCGTCTTTGGCATAAATGATGTTTCTAAAACTACGATCGAAATTAGGATAACTGCTGAAAACATTTTGCTCTAGATGTGACTTAGACTTATTTTACACGATTCTAGGTTTAGGCACTAAGATGCTGGTTTTGCGTAGAGCTTTTTAGTTGCTCTTAACAGATTGTTCGCGCACATCCTATCAACCTTTTTAATTCTGTATTATGTGCGACGAGTTTTGTGGACAGACAGTATAAAACGTATACTGCAAAAACATGTGTTTCTGCAATTGTTTGTCTAATTCAGATGATTGACTTCAATATCAATCGGCACTTGCAATCGGCTTGGATTCAGACCCGAGTAACTTGTCATGTAGTCTGGATCCAAACTACAGCGATCCCTCTCTACAACGACACCAAATGGGAGACAACAAATGTGTGCGTTGTTCGGAGGGATTCGTTATAGGGAGAAATACATTTCCAAACAGCTGGAATCCATATCAGACGCCGCGTAACGCGGCGTCTGATCTGGATTCAAGTTGTTTGTCACTCGTCATTAATTTATTTTCTGTCAAAATGTACATTATGTCACTTTTAGAAAAACAGCAGACGACACTTTTAAGCAGACGATATTGCAACAAGCGTTAGACATAATTGTCCTGTTTAGGGAACTGTGGCAAGGGTCGTTGTAAGGAGGGGGTCGTTGTTGGGAGGGCCGTTGTAGGGAGGGAGCACTATATTTGCAAATACGAGAGTTGTAAATATTAGCAAAGACTGGACTTGTATTTTTGTCTCTAGAATGTATATACATTCGAGCGGTTGACACTGACAATAGCATACAAATGTATGTCAAGAGAATCCTTCTAGAACTGTTACATATATCTCTTTACAGTACGATACTTACATACTTTCGACATATGTTGCAATGACTTTATATTCAGATGAGCCTCTTATCTGGATCCAAACTGTTTGGTAATTGTATTTGTTGTAAGAACATGCAGACGCCATTTTTGCAAACGATATCTACAGATGACGCTAGCGGTTAAACTCTGAATGGATTTCATTTTGAAATCCCCAATACAGAATGAATCCCATTTTAAAAGTATTTTAAAGATACAAACTTTGAAATTTGCATCATTTATACACAAATGTAAAACATATTGCAATTTAGTTTGGTTCAATAGTTGTATTACGTTTTAACCTTTCCATGCCATCATGACGGAAATACCCGTCTAACACAGTCACTGCCATATTATCTATGCTTATTTTTTTGTCTGCTTTTACTAATAAAATTTATAATTTTATGCGTATTTGGTCTTAAGAAATATTTATATAAGTGTCAAACCGTTTGGACCCTGTTTCAACGCCGCGTGACGCGGCGTCGAAACAGAATCCAAACTGTTCGCAAATGTCAGTATTATCGACTTTGTAGCTAAATGGTTAACCATGATTTATACATCAAATAATAGGACATTGTCTAGTACACAATATACCACAATTACATTCTTATTAACTGAAAAGGAGGGAAAACGTTCATAAACAATACCAGATACAGTCCAGCCTTTTGTCACGTGCAATTATGTAGTACGTGTGTAGTACGTGTGGTTATTAAGACCTAGATAAACCAAATTGTTCTTGTAATTGTTTTCATGTAGTGAATCGTGGGAAGACATGGGAAACTGGGTCATCTTTATAGACAAAATAGTTTCAAGGCTAGGTGCATATCAAGTTAAAACTTTGGGCACCAAACTGATTTTGGGAGGTCCCTTTTAAATTACGTATTAGTCTCTTAGTTGTCGTGAGGTATTGTATGAAACTTGCCATGGTTATGAATCAAGATTTCACTTTTATTAAGCCTACATTGACAATATGCGGCCATGTAACTCTTACTGCTCTATGATATCATTTGTTTTGTACAATCTCCGAACAGCTTAAGTAAGACTGGTTTCTCTAATAGTCTGTAAGATATTGGAATGGTTTAACCCCATGCATCGCCTTACTCCAAGTACATTGGTTATTTGCAAATATTTTGGATCCTGATCAGACACCGCGTAACGCGGCGTCCGATCAGAACACAAACTGTTTGACTATCATTTCAACATTACCGTTGGCAAACTACCTAAAATTTAAATTTGAGAAATAAAAGTAGACGACAATTGTTAAAAGGTGATGCCCTCATGGCAGTGAAGGGGTTAATAAATTTAAAATAAATACAAGAAAGAGACACTAGCTCAGTGGTCAATATTGTAATTGGGTGGATCTCTTTACCATAACAACTGACTACATGTGGTGCAGATTTTAAATACAATGTATTGCGAATATATGATCTATACCACTAAGACCATTTAACAAGTATAGATTGTATGCTAACACTGTTCATTTGAAATCTTCAAAATTATATAAATCGTGAAGGAAAATATTTCAGTTAAAAAAATTGTAACATATATTCTGTACTACCGTGAAAAAGGATATGCTTTAAGATAATATTTCTCACAGCATTATTTTGACTTTTGCAATTAATATCGGGTCAACGAAACACCGTCATTAACAACATTCGCTGCATGTCCCCGAGAACAATGGTTATTTGCAAACAGTTTGCAAAACTTCGTTAGTAGTATCACAGAATATTTTGAGTTATTCTTATTATAGTAAAAGATTATCAAAAGATAATAATTCAGATACTGATATGTGTGTTATATTAGTGTAAATATATATATAGCCATTTTCAAATTATATTGTATAACAAGTAAAACCCATAATAAATATTTTCGCTTTATGAAACGACAAAGTCTGATTACATTACGACAACTATAAGATCTTGAGAAGCCAGGGCTACCATAAGTTGACATAAAAAATCCTAAGATTTCCAAAAGTGCATTTTTCAAGTGCGATTTTACGAACCGTACATTTACCCCCATCGCCTATTTCTAGTATTTTTGACACGTGGTTGCTTAAAACAGGCTGGAAGTAAAGCAGAATGCGCCTTAAGGCGCTTTCTGCTTTATTTTCAGCCTGCTTTAAGCTATCATGTAATAGAAAAAAATCCGAAGATTAAGGAAAAATCCGGAGAAATGACAGCCCTGAAGAAGCGTGTATACAATTGATGTTTGATTCAGCTCACCTGAGCTCAATAAGAGGAATTTCCAAATCGTTAACCGTCCCTTAGCCGAATGTCGGACTGTCTATCCCACATTTTGTAAAAAGTACATCACTTTATATCTATAATAATATGTGTAGAATGAACATTCATTTAATACTCTACAGACCATTTGAAAATCACAATTCTGTTGGAAATTGTAGTTAAGCAAAACTGTAAAATTAAATGTTACACAGAAACCATATGCGTTTTGATAATTGGTAGCTATCATGGTCAATAATTCGATATCCAAACTTATTCTTATCATAGTCCAAATGTGAAAATTGTGATCCCTTAGAAACCATAAAGTCTTGACCTTATTTACTATGAGGGTATAACTATCCATGGGTTCCAGTTTGTTCGAATTATATCTTTGTATTGTTAGGACGTTTACCCCACCCACTGCTGTTACATACGACAATTAGAAACAGGCAAAATAATGACAATTATATTATTTATATAAACATATTATTTGTGTCAATTCATAGTATTTACCTTTACTAAATCATCCATTCAGTATCAGTTTATAAATTCTTCGATTTAATAGCATTATTCCACATTTTTAGCTCACCTGGCACGTAGTGCCAAGGTGAGCTATTTTGATCGTCCTCTGTCCGTCGTCGTTCGTCCGTCCGTTCGTGCGTTCGTCGTCAACAATTTCTTTAAACGACATCTCCTCCGAAACTACTGGATATATTTTTACCAAACTTGCCCTGAATGATCCTTATATGGTCCTCTTTCAAAATTGTTCAAACATTTCCGGTCCGTTGCATATCTAGGTCACAGGAGCTAAAACTAGATTTTTTCAATGAAAACTTAAAAAATCTTCTTGTCTGAAACCACAGTACCCTGAGCTTAGATATTTGGCACAAAGCATCGTCTTTAGGTCCTCTATCAAGATTGTTCAAATTATGTCCCTTGGGTCGTAAATTTACATAGAGTTATATATTGAAATCTTTAAACATCTTTTTCTCTGAAACTAATATAGTCAGAGCTTTGATATTTGGCATGATGATTGTTCTAGAAGCCCTTAACCAATATTGTTAATATGGTTTTGGTCAGTTGCATATCTAGGTCACAGGAGCTAAAAATAGATTTTTTCAATGAAAACTTAAAAAATCTTCTTGTCTGAAACCACAGTACCTTGAGCTTAGATATTTGGCACAAAGCATCATCTCCAGGTCCTCTATCAAGATTGTTCAAATTATGTCCCTGGGGTAAAAAATGACCACGCCCTGGGGGTCGTAATTTTACATAGAGTTATGTAGTGAAATCTTCAAACATCTTTACCTCTGCAACTAATATGGTCAGAGCTTTGATATTTGGCATGCTGACACTTCTAAAAGCCCTTAAACAATATTGTAAATATGGTTCCGGTCCGTTGCATATCTAGGTCACAGGAGCTAAAAATAGATTTTTTCAATGAAAATTATGTCTATGGGGTGAAAAGTGATCCCATACCAGGGGTTATGTGACCCTTGTGTTGGTTTTTCCACGTGAGCGATATTTAGGCCCGCATGGGCCTCTTGTCTTTATTTATATTCACTAATAATAAGACCTGAGTTCCCCGCCATGGAGTTACTACTGTGTGACGTCATGACCGTTATTTTAGGAAATGTGGGAAACCCACATCTTGTTTTTGTCACGTGTCTTTTGTATATAAATAGCTCAGTTTTTAAAAATATAAACATAGTTGGGAATAGATTTGGAAATCATGATATTAGAAATGATTAAAACTAAGCGAGATTAGATTTGAAGACATAACGGATAAAGTTTAGAACACTGATATGATTTAAGGATGACAAAGGGATTAATGTTTAATTCTTATTAATGCTTTTAACCTATTTATTATTGTAAATTAAATGTAAATATGTCTTTAAAGGTAAAGATAATTAAATGTTGAAATATTTATTTGTGTTTTGATTCTGATTAAACCCACTCTCCGGCCCGTCCTGACAGTATTAACGTTTAAGGAAAACCTACTTTAATGTCAACCTGTTTGTCTATAAACAATAGAAATGCAATATTTCGAGCTTAGGCCTACTTTGAAATACGGATAAACTAGACTTAAGCGAGCTGAAAAGCGAAAAGCCACTGCAGAAATAAAATCGCAAGTCTTGTTTTATACAGCTCCTTTTCAGCGTGTTGGTGTTACCAAGATGTGCGATATAGAATCACTATGACCCTCTTGTTTTATACTTTTAGCTTTGATGAAACATATCTATGTTCTTATGTATTTGCCCATCCTGTCACGCAAACGTCACATGAATAACGTAATGTCGCCTGTCTGCAATATCTAAAACTGATTTCTTAACCTTTTCCCACCTTACCAAGACATACCTGACATTGTGCTAATAGTTTAAATCTAGACCAGACATCCGAAGACTACTTGTACATCGTGTATGAATATGCAAAAGGGTGTCTTTTAAGAAAACAAAGCATTTGTATCTGATATGATAAAGGTAAAAAACCTGGCTCCGAGGTTATGAAGCTTTTGACTTGAGTCTTAACTCGTTCCCAAACATTTGATTAGTCAGATTGAGCCTAGGCTCAAATCGGACCAATCAAATGCTTGGGAACACACTCAGACACAACTAAATGGCTTTATAACCTCGGAGCCTGATGTCGTCACTCATTGCCATACAGTCGTCTTAACTGATTATCCCCTGAGACTTTCAATGGACGATTCTAGTTTGCAATAAAGGCTGGTCCATTTTAGACTATTAAGGGTTGTTCTTGGTATGAAATTGCAAAATTACAAACAGTGAAGTCTCTAATTAGAGGGCTCCTACAGGAGCCCTCTAATCAGGGACTTCACTGTTTGAAGTAGACAAATGTACTATTTACAGGTACACTTTTGATAAAGGACGCACATATGCGTCACTAGGGCACAGTGAGTTAAACTAACAAAACGTCCACATGCTATCATGTTTGTAAAGTTGTCACAATGATGAATTAAAGTTTTGTGTTATTAAAGTTATGTTAATAATATGCCTAAAACAAATGACATGTAAATACCTTCTTTCAAAAGAGTACGAAATGCAATTATGATATACAATATCAATATTTATTCAATAGAAGATATTAAAACTTTTGCTGTCTCGATAACTTACACTTATTTGTTAAAGATAGACATTTATTTAAGTGATATATCTGTTTTAAGTAGTGTATTTTAGAGTAACCACGTGTATTGATACGTATACATATATGGAAACTTATAACATTCTTCTATATAGGTGTCTTAGGTCTCTAAAAGTACTTTATATAACGGAGTAGGCATGTTCCGTTCCCTGTGAAAGTGTTTGTGCTAAAACAATTATTTCTATTGCAAACAATTAAGAACCAGATAAGACACTGGGTACATGTAACCCAGCTACTTTCATAAAACTTCGCACGACAGATATTGTCGTAAGTCAGATTATAAAAGTCTCAATTATTATTCATTTCTCCGTCTAATCCTGTCTTGTGACATCTGTTTGGAATCGTCTTGAAAAGAGATGTCACAAGACAGGATTAGATAGAGAGATCCGAAATTAAATTTATCTTAAAGGTTTGACTTACGACCGTAATTGTCTTACGAGGTTTTATGAAACGGGCCACAGGCTCCAAACTGTTTGCCATTCAGATTACAAAGAAGCCGTCAAAAGATTTAAAAATCTAACTATTTCAACATATCATTGTGCACCGCGTTTGGCTTCAATATAGGGATATCGATGGATGCCGCCATATTGGATTTACCTTCTGGCGTAATGGAAATACTAGCATTTTATTTAAAGTTTAAAATTGTTCAAAATGTGGCTGAAACTAACTCAAAATATAATAAAGTGAAAGAAAAAAGATAACTATTTAAATATTGGCACGTAAATACCTGCGTTTGTAAGTTTTTATTACTTAAAGCGCGTCTGAATACTGGCATTGTTTACAACTTCATTGTAACGGTGCTGCCATTTTGGATGGTCATCTGATACCACCCATCCGTAAAAGGTCTCTGATTCGCTGTTTCTTTCAAGAATTCTGGAAAAACTGAAATATTCCTGTAGGGGGGACAATGTCGATTTGGCTGATATAAAACATGTGACAATCGAACACATATAACTTGTTGAGTTTTTAAGCCAAAGGTAGGCAATATTTGAGTAGTTATATTGAAGAAATGAAAGCCAAGAACAAACCAGAACATATATGATACATTTAAGTGATATGTTTTCTTTCAGTTTATCCATAGGTTTCAAGTGAAAGTTCTCCCTCATTTTCCCTCAACCAATCCGAAGATGCTCACCCAAATTGTCAGCCAAACTGGAGGCCATTTTAAAAATTTGTCATTGGTTTTCGCGACCCGGAAGTAAACATTGTTTTATTCCATTGCAGTAATTTCATAGACGATTAACTGCACCAAATCCTGGGTTTCCAGACATAAGTGTTGAATTGTGAAAAGGACATTCAGGTAAATGTTTGATACATGTTAAATAATATTATAAGGCCGAAAAAAGTGTATTTTCTAGGTATCCAAAATGAGGATGGGTATTGTTTTTATTTTATTTTATACTGCTTTACACCTTTTTCGAGTATTACTAGGTTGCACACTTATAAGGTGCACCTCGGACTAAACCTATATGTCACTTAATCCTGAAACCAACAAACCAGTGGTAATGCTGACCCGAATCCTGAGCGCTAAGGAGGGAAAGCATGGATACCAATTTTAAGTCTTTCATCCAGGTTTCACCCGGCTGAGGATTGAACCCACAACCTCTTGCACTGCAAGCGGATGCTCTACCACTGAGCCATGCATCTGATGTTATTTTATGTAAACTTTTGATATGATAGGCCTACCAATTTAAGAGAGTTTGCTTTCTTTTTCTAGAAAAGTACCCATTCCCATGTCGTAAAAAATCAAAATGTTCAAAGAAGATATGGGAATACTAGGAACCCAACCCTCCATCAAACGCCACAAGAATATAAACCGGAAAAATATTTAACAATTTATGTGGGTGTATGGTTATTTGGTTATTGGATAGCCTGGTAAACAACTAGTTGTAGACGAAGCTAGTACCGGTGGACGTAGTCGAGGGCTAAAGCGCCCCATTACGACCAATGTCAGGGGTCGTGAGTTTGATCCCCCGTTGAACAAACGGTCGGATGAGACTTTATAAACTGAGATCCGATGTATCGGTGCTTTACACTGGGCATCTAAAAGAACAAGAAAACTCTTTCGATAATAAGAGTAGGGCATCGAGCGCGGGTTCTCTGTATCCGCTCCCCTCTCTCTGGGGCGCCCAATTAGCCCATAGATGGCAGAAACGGACGTTAAGAAATGAAATAAGTTACTTGTATATTTAACGTAATTTACAATTACTCTGTTCCGTTTAAAGTCAAACCGTTACCCATATGATCCTATTGTCCAAATATTAGTTGTTGTCATGTCGTTAGTTTCGTCATACAGAACTGAACACTTTCTTTTTTTTGAAGATTTTTTTTTTATAGACGATTCACTTCACCAAGTTCTGCGTTCCAGCGGTTTATGTTGACTGGTGATTAAGACATTCAGGTAAATGTTTATACTTTTTAACTAGTATTATAAGCCAGAAAAATGTGTCTATTCCAGGTATGTAAAATTTACATATGATCAGCGTACCAATTTAAGAGATTTTCCTTTCTTTATCTAAATCCCCCCCTCTTAAAAATACCAAAAAGAGCGCTTTGAAGACATTTCCTTAGTCCTTTGATGGACTATTCCCCCCTTGTTCTCAATAGGCGTGAAAGTAACTGTAAAGCAGGAGCAAATTGTGGCCAGCCAATGTCAATAATCTCAAGTTGTCTAGAGAGGCCCTTACATACTCATTCTCAAGGGGGGTTTCAATGACTTTTACTAAACAAACTATCAAATATAAAGTGTGGGTCTCACATGAGATGCTTCAATGGTTCACAGTACATGTATGCATGAAAACCATGCTTTTCGCAAGGGAACTGCCAGTATAGGGATTATCACTGGAATAGGTCAGGAAATGTTTTTAAGACGATCTCGATTGTTAGTTCTGCACAGCTTTTAAGGTCATAATACTCTCTACAACGGAAACTATCGGGGAGGTATTCTGGATGATGCTAATTTGGGACAACAGATTTAAAAAACAAATGTAAAAACAAATATTAAAGTATGTCTCAGCAGCAACTTCAGTAGATGATGACAAACATCACCAAGAAAATCAACAAGCATTTATTTAAGGTTTAAAATTTTTAAGCCCCCCAAGCTAGGCTTTGGCGGCATATAGTAATCGCACCGTGCGTGGGTGTGTGTGTGTGTGTGTACAAAAGCTTGACCGGAGCATATCTCCTATACCTTACCAGCTAGGGATGCCAAATGTGTTGTGTTAGTACATCTTGGGATGGCGTAGTGTCGCATACCACATTCAGGTCAATGTGACCTTTACCTTCACCTTTGACCTCGATTTAACCAAAAGCTTGTCCGGAGCAAATCTCCTATACCTTACCAGCTAGGGATTCCACATTTGTTGTGTTAGTACATCTTGGGATGGCGGAGTGTCGCGTACCACTTTCAGGTCAATGTGACCTTGACCTTTAACCTCGATTTAACAAAAAGCTTGTCCGGAGCATATCTCCTATACCTTACCAGCTAGGGATTCCAAATTTGTTGTGTTAGTACATCTAGGGATGGCGGAGTGTCGCGTACCACTTTCAGGTTTATGTGACTTTGACCTTGACCTTTGACCTCGAATTAACAAAAAGCTTGTCCAGAGCATATCTCCTATACCTTACCAGCTAGGGATGCCAAATGTGTTGTGTTAGTACATCTTGGGATGGCGGAGTGTCGCGTACCACTTTCAGGTCAATGTGACCTTCACCTTGACCTTTGACCTCGATTTAAGACAATCAAAATTTCATGTTACACCTGTATTACATTGTCTGTATTGTTTTTCGCCAAAAATGCATTTCGATGTCAAACACTTTGGGGGCATTTGTTACCCGTGACAACTGTACTTGTTTATCTATGGAGTAAGCGTTTAAGACAAGTGACTTTTAAATGCAGGATAGAAATAAGGCAGTTAGGTTCTGTCTGAATTATTTCTTACCTTGAACTATTTATAGTTTTACTTTACGACATGTTAGAACTATATTAAGTTCTTAAAAATATTCAATCCTAAATTAAATAGAACCTGATGACGTCATGACGACGTGACATTAAATATTTGGTAAAAATCTTCAATCCTACATTAAACAAAGCCTGATGACATCATGAGGATGTGACGTCATAAACCGTGTGTTAACGTCATCACATAGTTACCATGAACATCTTTTTTTAGCTTGACTTTTTTTTAAAAAGTCGAGCTATTGTGTTCACCCTGTCATCTGCGTTGATTAAGGCTTTTGAAACACTGTGTTTAGGTTTCCTAAAATGCCTATAACTTCTATGTCCACTGATGTATTGCTTTCATAGTTGGTATGTGTGTGTATATGGACAAGACCTTTCGATGCACCCAAACACTTACTCATTCTGAGTTTATTTCTTTTAAATATAAAGTCCACTTTGTGCTTCCTATACCCCCTATATACACTTGAAATAGCTTCCTGTGTATCTGTAATACATCATTACACTATAATTAAACCCTTTTAAAGCTTTAAAAGCTTTATTTAATCAAAAAAGAGTGATGACTACTTCAGAGAGTATTGACCGCCCCCGTGTTTACCGTCCAACCCTGATCATCATCATCCTGTTATGTTATTTTCATTAGAGGAATCAGCATTATCATCAGAATCATCATCATGTTACAGGATGTTCATTCGAGGAATCATCAATATCATGTTACAGGATTTTCATTCGAGGAATCATTATCATGTTACAGGATTTTCATTCGAGGAATCATCATTTTCATGTTACAGGATTTTCAATCGAGGAATCATCATTATCATGTTACAGGATTTTCATTCAAGGAATCATCATGTTACAGGAATTATCATTATTATCGGAATTCGGATCATCATGTTACGGAGTTTTCGTCATAGTAGGAATCTTCGTAAGCATGTGTGACTTTCCTTAGAGGATACATCTTCATGTTCATCAGCAGTACATCTTCATGTTCATCAGCAGCAAATATTGGTGAATAAACTCCCCCAGAAAAACAACAAGCACGATTAGGGTGGTGTGTCTGCCTGTTGGTTTCACAACAGCATTTGCCCAATTCTGGTTTGTTTGTTGACAGCAGCGCAATTGTTTTTCACCATCAAGGAGCGAAGATTAATTTACTTGCCAGCTATATCTCATATGTCTCAACACTATGATCAAGATTGCTGATGACAAATAGATCTTTATCATTATGATTGATTTAATCATTAACCTGTCACCAGCATTCATTTAATCATCACCCTAGCATCATCAGCAGCAGCATCTTCAGTAGAAAATCTGACAAAGTCAAATATTTCTTATACCAGTACGGTCCAGTGAATCCAATAACAGCAATAATTATAATTGCATTCCACACTAAAATTTTCACAATGTAGCCACATCACCAGCGTGCTTTCCTTTGCTTGCTGTGTAGTACGGTAGCTCTCACTGCACCACTTTATTAATGAGGCAAGACACAGCATGTTCAGATTCCCTTTCTGAGTCAGAG
The DNA here is from genome assembly GCA_922989275.2 of Gari tellinella. Lineage (NCBI taxonomy): Eukaryota > Metazoa > Mollusca > Bivalvia > Cardiida > Psammobiidae > Gari > Gari tellinella. The sequence goes on along the minus strand of OV277856.1, from coordinate 25,416,644 downwards.
AGTGTGGGTAGTCAACTGGATTTGTTTCCCACACCTTCACCTATTTTAAGTGAACCAGAAAATGATTCCGAATCCCAGAATAGTTTAGATATGATGTGCCAAAGTTAGTTTTACAACCCGGGAAATAAAGGGGACTACGTGATGTGTTCATCTGACACTGATTCAAATAAATCAACCCAACCACTCAGTCAGACAGAAATATATAATTTGATATCTGAAAATATGAATCTGAAAAAAGAAAATGAAGAATTGAAAACAGAAAATAAAAAACTGAAAAGTGTGTTAAACAAATGCAAATTAAGCATATCTGAGGCTGGTTATTAATCGGTATTTAAAACTGATATCTACTTTTGTTTGAAGAAGAACTTAAAATGGAAGTCAGAAATGAAGATGTTTTTAGTTTTTATAAACAAAATGGTAAAGTAAAGGCAACTGAGTTTGTTATGGAAAAGGCTCAACAATTAACTAGCTGTGCTTTACAACCAACAACAAAGCATTTGATAACTCAGTAAAAAGACTAATTGAAAAAGCAGAAAAATTATCAAAAAATCAGCATAGACCAAAGACAGCAGAAGAGTTTTCAATTTTTATGAAAAATAAATATACATTTCCTCATGGAGATACTAACAAAAGAGGTCTCCGTATTGACAGTGATGGAAATCTTAACTTGAAGCAGTCATTCATTGATGAAAAAGTTAAAACTCAAAGCCTTATTGAAAAACTGAATACTTCAGAAACAGAAAAACAAGAAACAGGTGATAAGCTCAGTTCAAAAGAAATACAAGTGTCAAGACTTCAATTAAACTTAAAAAGAACATCTGCTAGAGAAAGTTATGTTCGGAAGAAAGTACAAAGATTAGAAGACAATGTTAATGAAACATGTTGCAGGGACAGTCGTGATAAAATCAAAGCATTACAAGACAAACTCCGTGAAAGGACAAAGAAATTGGAGATTTAAACGAAAATGTACAGTATCTAACTCATATTATTGAATATATTGACAATGAGAGAAGAGTAATAGATGTATTTGATGACAAAAGTAAAAAGTACACCTCAGAACTTAAAAGCTGTGTATATGAACTTATAAAAGAAAACGTAAGTGCCTCCAAGGTCGGAGATGTTATTAAGACAGTGTTGAAAATGGTAAATGTTGAGCCTAACAGGGTACCAGCCACATCTACAGTCCTGGAATTGAACCTACAGCGATTATGCTTAGCACAAAATCAGTTTGGTGAAGTCTTTTCAAAGGATAAGAATACCTGTCTTTTGACAGATGACACCTCTAAATTTGGTGGCAAGTTTATGGGGTATGCCGCCACTGATTCTGAAGGTAGCTTCTGGGTCTTAGGTTTAAGAGAAATCGAAACCAAACCGGCCAGTAATACTCTTAATGTCCTGAAACAACTTCATGAAGACTTAGACAATACATCAAAGTGTAATTACAATGAAGTTTCAAGAGATATAATTGCACATATTACAGCCACTATGTCAGATCGTGCAGCAACAGAAGTAAAGTTCAATGAAATGCTGTATTCATACCGCAAAGAAATTCTACCTTTAGTTTACGCAAATTATCAGACATTTACCCAAGATGAAAAAGATTCAATTGACTCTCTTAATAATTACTTTTGCGGGTTACATGCTTTAGTTAATTTTGCGGAAACAACACAGAAGTGTATTATGGAGGTAGAAAATAGTATATTTGATAAAGATATCCCTACTCACGACAAGTCTTATAAAAACAGGAATGAGCCAGGTACTTGTAGACTGGTTAGAGTTGCGTCTAAAAGTTTCGGTGAAGGAAGCGGCGGGAACCAGAAAAGTGGATGCCAAGGGGCTTTTAAAACCTATAAAAAGGATTTTTTTTACATGGACACCATCTCAAGTCTGTACCCCTTAAGTCATTCAAAAGGTCAAGCTTCAATATTTTATTCAGCAATGCTGCTACTGTGTTCTTTTTGCATGAACAAATGATTTCCTTTTTACAAAATGTGGAGCAAAAAATAGACTTTTACGTTCAGTTTTGTTTGACTTAAATGTACATGAATATGTAGCAGGATTGAAAGCTCTTGGGCTTATTAGTAAAGTGATAACATCTCCACTTTGGTGCATTTTGGAAGACCAGACTGTGTCCATGGCTGATATGAATGCCAAATACCTTGAATTGGTCACATTTCTAGAAGATGCTACCCAGAACACAGAGGAGTTTATAAATGGTGACATTCAGGTGTTTTGTGAATATGTTAAGAAAGACTGCGAGTATGAATACTTGATAAAGCCTAGCACGTATGACAATGCATGTCTAGGACTTTTGAAAATCATTCTTGCAGCTATCTGTTCACTGTGCCAAACAATGTATAAAGAACACCTTCCTGGTGGAAAGTTAGTGGGGATTGGGCATCAGTAAAAGCAAGGGTGTTCCGAAAACCTCATGTTTCGCTGAGAGCGTGTTCGGACAACTAGATTACTTGATGAGATCAAAACCCAATTTGAAACCACTTGCCGCCGAATCAGTCATCATGTTTCTAAATAACAGAACTTTGGAATGGCTAAATTCGAAAGATACAAGAGAGCGTGATAAAGTAATAAAAGAAGCATCTAAATAAGTCAAAAATATGAAACAGAAGTACAAATCTAGAATACTGGAAATTGAAACTAATCAAAGAATATCCATTGAAGAGAAAATTCAGAAAAAAGAAACCTTAGAAAGAAAGAGATTGGCGAAGCTGGAAAGTAGTACTAGAAAAATAGTTCACCATGGTTTGTGGCAGTCTGAAATTGAAGTAGACAACATGCTTGCCTCATACGGAAAAGTTAATGAAAAAATTGAAGCTCTCAAATCTCAACTCAAATTTAGAAAAGAAGTTCTACTACAAGTTTCTAAGGAAAGGAAAATATTCAATTTCACTAAATCAGTTGATGGTAAAAGGAAAAGCCTCAGTGTGGAAGAACTAAAAACAAACCTGAAAATCCTCCTTAGGTATGCAATTGTGAAAGATATAGAAAGCAATACAGAGAGACATATGCTGGTGGGCAAGCGAGTGAGACATAAATACGAATCAACAACCAATGGAGAGAAGACTGTCACGTGGTTCACCGGGCAGATAATCTCACAGGTGCATGTTATAACTTTAACTTATAGTCAAACCTGTCTCTAGCAACTATTCAGTACAAGATAATTGTTTGACCATTTAGAAAATTGATATGGTTAATGAAGAATGAAAGTAATGCAGAAAGCTTCTGCAGGCACTTTCTGCACTAATATCATGCTGCATTAAGAAACCACCTTCCTTTTTGGATATTCTTGTAAACTGTTTGTGTGATTAAGTCAATACAGGTTTTACTGTACATTCTTGATACGCCTCTATTTAATCTCTACTGAAGAAAATACCTACCAATTCATGCAGTCATGAATATACACCAAAATATATAAGTTCTTTATCTTAGCAGGTTGTTTATTGAAGCAGACTGAATGTAAGGCAGAATTAGGCACATTCTGCTTTACTTTCAACCTGTCTAAAGAAGTCAGCTTCTTTTAAAACTAGAAACATGCTATAAGGTAATTGGTTTATAACTTTTATAACAATAACCATGTGCACTTTTTTTTTATTACATAACTATATTCCTACAGATAATGTTTTTTTTAAATAGATTCTAATTTTGAAGTTTTACAATCATTCAAAACATAAATGAGACATCGCAGACAATGTTTATACCATCGGTCAGTCATATTTATACCAAGGATGACCTTTTACAAGGGGGGATGTCTGTGAACATTTGTGTGAAGTTTTGTGGTAAAGGAAATATACTCCGGACAAACTAAGTTCCATACATACAAACATACACACATTTTAAATTGAGGTCAAAGGTCAAGGTCACAGTGACCTTAAAGTAATTTGCGACACTCCGCCATCCAATGATTTTCTCACAAACCAACTTTGCTATTCTTAGCTGAGACTGTACAGAAGATATGCTCCAAACAGCATTTAAAAAAAATTGAGGTCAAAGGTCAAGGTCACAGTGCCTAAAAGTAGCACGCAACACTCCGCGATCCAAGGATGTAGTGACACAACACATTTAGTGTCCCTAGCTAATGTGGAATTCCTCCAGACAAAAAGAGTTACATACATACAAACATACACATATTTTACAATTGAGTTCAAAGGTCAATGTCACCTTTATGTAGTATGAGACACTCCGCCTTCCGATGTACTCAGACATCCAATTTGCTATTTATAGCTGATACGGTACAGAAGATATGCTCCAGACAAGTGTTTCTAAAAACATGAGGTCAAAGGTGAAGGTCAAGGTGACCTAAACGTTGCACGTGCACTTCGCCATCCCAAGATGTATTCACACTACAAATTTGGTGTCCCTAGCTAATGTGGAAAACTCTGGACAAAATGAGTTACATACATACAAACATACATTTTACCATGAGGTCAAAGGTCAAGGTCAATGTGACTTTAAAGTAGTATTGGACATTCCATCATCCCATCATGTACTCACATACCCAATTTGCTATTCCTAGCTGATACTGTACAGAAGATATGCTCCGGACAAGCTTTTTTTTTTTAAAAATTAAGGTTAAAGGTCAAGGTCACATGGACCTAAAAGTAGAATACCACACACCGAAATCCCAAGATGTACTCACACAACAAATTTAGTGTCCCTAGCTAATGTGGTGAAGGAAATATAGTCCGGACAAAAAGTATCGCGTACGGACGCGCGTACACACACACACACACGGGCACATCCCTAATGGCTATATACCCTCTCGATGAGTCGCGAAGGTATACAAATAAACAATTTCATGAAGTATGAATAGTATACACTCAGTGCAAAAAGAAACGCACACTTTTATTACAATATTATCTGTATGTAGAAGGAACGTATTTGTGAAATAATCTTTTCATTACAGTCAGTAGTTCCGTCTTGGGCTATCAATGTTGAAAATGGGAGGTTTATCATTGAATTGGTATCATCACAACCTGTACAAATCGGTGCGGTGTTTTCAACAGGCACTAGTTAACTCTTTCGCTGCCAAATTAATCGTGAGATTTTTATCCCACCACCGTTTCATTGTCGTCTGCTTCAATTTTGTTGTTTGCAAGATCGTTTCAAAGTAAGATTCAAAGTATTATGACTTAAAGTATATCTATACGAGTGTCATACAGTTTGGATCCTGATCAAACGCAGCGTTACGCGGCGTCTGATCAGGATCCAAACTGTTTGAAAACGCGCCCTTTGACGTCATTAAGAGTGAAAGGGTTAAAATACAGCACAGTAATTTTAAGTATATGTTTTTCTAAACTTGTGGCAGAATTAAATTAATCTTGAGATATGGTCTTAGTACATGTATCTTAAAAAGTCTCTTAATCTGCGCCTGAGCACAATGTGCGTTTCTTTTTGTACTGAGTGTATGTCCGATAATGAATCTTTTATATAAAAAGTGAACATTGGATTTTGACAATAATGCTTAACCCTTTGCAGACAGTGTCTTCTCATCTAAATATTTTGACATACTGCGGATGCATGATAAATGGACTCTTACAGGAGGGCTTTTTTTGTTTTATGAAACTTATTGACTAACCTAAATATGAAACTTGACACAGCCTCATATTTATTTATTCAACTTGTATCATAAAATAAATAACACACAGCACTTAAATATATTTTAACATGCATTTATCTGTATGCTTTTAGGTACCTTCCTTCCCAGCTTGGTTCTACACATACCATTAGCTACAGAACCCTCTAGAGGCCAATGACCTCGAAGTTCTTGTTTATTGTGTAATGGTGAGTAAAGGAAGTAAATAGTTAAACAATGTTTCTTGTCACTTTATCATCGAACTGCCTGGAAACAGTTCTGTGGTCAATCCTTGTCTGTCTGATCTGTCTTATGTTTTTGTTTGTCAGTCAGTCCCTGTAAAAGTAATTAAATTGTAAGTCTTATAGCCATTATAAATTATTTTTTGGTGTTTATGGACAGCATAATGCAGAGTACTTTGCAGGTTGTTAATTAATTGACTATAGTATAGATACAGTTTCTTGTATGTGGTACTTTGTCATACTATTAACCCATTACGCCAAACATCTAGCTTGTTTCTAGTTTTGAGTACAGGTACAGGTTAAAAGTAAAGCAAAATTTGCCTTAAGATATCATGAAATTGAATATAGAAAATATTTCTTATGGTATTCAAGACCGTATAAATTAGAACTATTTTCTTCAATGGAGGGATAAATTTAATGCCTAAAAGGGCATATTTATTGGGTAAGGGGTTAAGAATGATAAATAAAAACAATTGATATAGTTAAAAGAAGTTTTTATATAAAATTGTTGGTGTGTAAGCATGTTTATGCTTTTCGGCAGAAATTTATTGATTTTCAGGATTTTCAATGTTAATTTTCTCAACCACTAATTAAGATATCACGATGAAATAAAGACCATATTGTTGCATTTTTCAATAGCTTTTATTTGAAGTAAACATTCTAGGGTTAAAAATTATTTTAAAAAATGTCCGATATCACTATTCAATATCGTGTGAAACGGGGAATACATATTGTTTTCTCCACTGTCAGATCATCTGCTGGTGCAACTTGGCCTTGATGACTTTACTATCATCCTGAAGGGGAAAAGGCTTCGCTGGTTTGGACATGCAATCAAGGAGGTCTGGGACATGCAGATTGAGGGAAGACGTGGGCCAGGACGGCCCAAAATGACATGGAAGACATTGGCACAGAGAGACAGACGAGAGTGGAAGCTCTCAGAGGTCAACCCTTGTGATAGGGATGTGAGGAGATCTAATGTGAGATCTGCTATGCGTGCAGCCAGCCTGGAAGGGAGCCCACTGATGTGCACGACGCTCCTGCATCTGAACGTTAATCTAAACACCGATGATGATGATGATGACTGTAGCTATACCAGCCAAATAAAGAATCTCAATCAGTAGATGCTTATTGTTTGATAGAGTTTCTTGTCTACCATTATATTTCATGCATAATATTATGATAAATATATATAATGGCAAAGGGAAAACACACGATCTGCTTTTTGATAATGTTTGCTTATCCCGTTTTTAGGACTGTGTACATGAAGGAAAAACTATAGAGCACACCTTTGGTAAAGGAATAAAGAAAACATTATTAAGTTGAACTATTTCCTTCAGTGGAGGAATAAATTGTGTAAAAATGCATAATCTATGAAATAAAGGATTAAACGTTTTCCTATTGTTTCAAAAACGCCGCTGACCAAAAAAGAGTTTCTATCAACATATTTTGCTTAGAACGGCGATAATGTTTCAGTGGCTCGGAGCTTATTAAAGTGTAGCTGGACGAGGGGACCCAGCTGTCTGGATCTCACCCAGGAGCGCTACACTCCTAAAGTTCGTACTCTGGGTATAGCCTGATGGAACGGGGAATGCAACTAAAACTCAATTTATAGCTTTTATTGCAGAATATTATCTAACTATTTACAACAATAGAATCCCGAGTTACATGCTATTTATTTCCGCAGAGCAGGATGTCACCCGTTGGGTTGCCCAGACAAACGTCCGGAGTGTTACTTTCTTTCTTTCTTTTGATTTCTGCCTCACACCCTCACGGGTAATTTCGGACAGTGTGCGTCTGTGCCTGTTAGTAGAGTTAAGGTAATAGTGCAGTGCAAATCAAGATGGCCACCAAAACATGTAGTGGCGGTGCATTTATGGTGAAAACAGCAAAGATATTACTCAACCCCTAAAAATGTCACTCTATACAACTGAACATTATATCCCTCTTTTCATTTGCATTTATAGAAAATAATAAAAACGTTTTTATAGTGAAAAGTAATTACCTCCAAATTCACAAAACTTTGGGCAATTCCACCAACATCTGCGGCTAACTAATTCCAAAACATCGTAATTTTCAAACTGTTCCCGAGGTGCAAGGAATCCTTATTTTCTCTTTAGAATGTCCATTTGAACACTATATAGTCTGACATTATACCCATTGTCACCAAGCAGTTCGATTCTCCATATTGGCTGACACATGTAATTGAAATAAGTCCTTTGAAAAGTATGGTGGTCAAACATTGGCAAAGTAAAAACATCAACTGAATGCTACATAATAGCAGCATGCTAGTACCTGTACAAACCATTGTGGATTTCAAATGTTACTAGAACACTGACCAAGTCAGAAAGGATCCCACAAAAGGAGGAGTAAGACACAATGAGAAAACTGCTCAAGTTCAATACATAGTATCAACAAGGCCAAAAGTTAGAGTTGGCGGCTGTAACAAGTCGCCCCGTACTTCATTCTCAGTGTTGTTATACTTTCTGGTCCTTTGGAATCATTGATTTCAGCGCATTTACAGTTGAAAGTTGAATTCCGCTTAAGCTGGTGCTAGGGGTCGTGAGCACTGTTGCATATGTAACCAGGGTAAACATTACCATAATACACAGTATGACAGGTGTACATGTTTCTCTACGCAATACACAGGTATAGCACTGCCTACCTATACGTGGCTGTTCAAGGTTGATTGATTGTGAGTGAGCGATTCACGCATGCGTAACTTCTTTGCACAGAGCTCCTCTCATATATCCCTCTCACTTCTGGTCAGTCTATTGGAGAAGCAACATCTCTAAGCTTATCGTCCATGTCTTGTAGTTATAACGCATGTGAGAAGCGTATCTGCTTAGCCATTGAACCCTTAATAAAGTATAAAGAATCTACGAACAATATCCATTGTTATTGCTAGACATCTGTTACATTTGGCGTCCAACGAGTAATGGCGAAGCTGGGATGTTCCCTGCTTTAGGTGCACCTATTCACGTTCTGCTTTTGGACATCTGCAAAGAGGCATAGAGACACGTGTAGTGCACTATAAGCTTATCAGGCTAGCCGACTGTTTAACGTTTCATAGTGAACGCAATAGCATGCTTTAAATTAGATACATTGTGTGTGAAATCTGTTTTCTTGCGGAATGTCGCGTTTCTACTGTCAAACTCCATGTGAACACATTCCAAGATATCGTGACATTCAGAAGTCGTGTTCCGGCGCGAACTATAGACTGTTGAGGCTGTGTTGAGACTTTTGACATTTTATTCTTTTCTTTCTGTCAGTGATATTTTTTATTTTTTGAAATGTTGTAATTGTATCATTTTATCATCAGTCATCAATTCGCATCGTTTCATCCATTTATCGTCCATTCCGCTCTATATATTGTTTCTCGAACCTCGTTTTCTCTCTCCCGATACTCTCGAACCGGAGTTTCTTCGCGCGATATTAGTTTTTTTTCGTTAATTTCTCCAAATTTAATAGAGGGATTTATCAAGCAGAATCTCTAAATTATTCTCCTTCCCCACACTAATATTGCAGTAGCACATTTCTCTATTCCTTCACAATTTCACGGTGTGCGAGCGAGAGTTTTGAACTGAACAGTAATTTTCACGATATAGGATTTTCACACGGTGTGTATATACAATTGTACCTTGTTTTGTGTGGAGCACATGTGCTTTTGGAAATTTAAATTTAAAGGTAAATTTACATAAATGAGTTTTTTCTAAGTGGCAGAAATTTGTTGTAAAACCTGTTGAAGTGGGTAATTTGCATAACAAGCCGGTTCTCATTGCTGACAGTAAGGGGAATTATTTACGTCGACAATTTGACAGTTGTCAAAATAATTATAAATTTACGATTACTTTCGCATGCAGGGGAGGATCAAACTTTAGGCAACAGTTTTACTTTTTGCAAAACAATTTTCAAAGGTTTGCTGGTGAGAAATGTGTGTTTTTTGTTTTTCTTGGGACATGTGACCTTACTACAAAACGTGGTAGATTCATAGACTTGAACTCTCAAGACGAATCTTCTGTGTATAATGTTTTTCATTTTATTGACCGTTTTGTTAATTTAATTGCAAATTCCGGGTCAAAAATAGTGTTTTTGGAGATTCCTCCATACTCTATTGTTAAGTGGAATTCTTCAAAGGGTCACAGGTCTCCAAGTGATTTCATTAGCCAGGACAAACTGTTGCAGTACAGAATTGCTTTGGTCAATGAATATATTCAACGTGTAAATAACAGAAATTCTGTCATTTCACCAAGATTTAGGTTGGCTGTGTTAAGGTGTCACTCCACTGAAAGGGGTCGGCGTCAAACAGTCAACTACAATTTGTACACGGACGGTGTCCATCCTACACCTTTGTTGGCTCAATACTTGCTGAGGAATTTGTTAATATAGGGTTAATACACCTTTTTTCGTGCATTAACATCTGAAGAAGCCCGCGGGCTGTATTTGAAGCCCGAGACTTTAGCCGAGGGCTCCAAGACAGCACAAGGGCTTCTGCAGATGTTAATGCACGAAACAAGGTGTATTGACACTATTCTTGCATACAAATATGTCTATTTCCCCTTCTTTTTGGATTTCACCTAACTCTGTTCTCTAATACAAGCGCACCTAGAGAGGTCAAGTTTGTTTACAAAATGTTCATGTGTTTTATATATCCGCCGCCTAGATACAGGGCCATGTGCACCGGATTTATCAATGTCGGCCATTTTTAAAAGTGACTCGTTTCGCATGTGTAATTTACGCTTGGCATTCAACAGACACCATGTTGTTCTTCGTCTGTTAATTCAAGGACTTAAAAATGTTACAATATGTCTGGACGAGAGGAGAAATTGTGTAGTTGGATGTTGGAATAACGTTGAATGAGTTGGTTTGGTACAACGTGAGACGTAGCATACAGACCGGTCAGGTGCGACGCAACAAAGAACGTCAGAAGTTTTCTCTAGACCAACTCTATGGTAATACAGGTACACCGATTTACAATTTAGCATGTCTAGGGTAGGACTTTATTTATAATGATTATGCCATATTCATTAATAAATATCAGACACATGAATGGATCCCTATAAAAACATCAGCAGTCGATTGCAGTTATTATAGCTCCATAATGTAGTCTAGCGAGATCGAGTGTAGTCCATTTCTATTTATTACTTCTACGCCATCAATTCTGATGATTATGAGAAGGGGCACTTTTTAGATGCACCATTGGGGCTGTACCTGTCGAACACAGGTACAGAGGAGATAACGTTATTCTTTCCCGTTTTTAAACGCAAAGAAATGCAAACGCAGTGCACTAAAATGGAGACAATGACATCTTTTTTATACTTCTGACTGTTTATTTTAATCTGAGTAGCAAACAATTTGGAGCCTGATCAGACACCGGGTTACTCGGCGTCTGATTTGACTCCAAACCGACGTCTGATCTGGCTCCAAACTGTTTGCAATGGAAACAATAGTTTAAGAGAATAACGTTTTTTCCACTGTTATCTTAGTAGAAACTCAACAAGTCCCAACAGCTCAGTCGTTAGAGTGCTAGAATCATGTTACGTCAGAGACCCTGGCTCCAAGGTTATAAAGATTTAGAGTTGGGTCTGCAATCGTCCTAAAGCGTTTGATTGGTCAGATTTGAGTTTTTGATGAGCAAAAACTCAAATTTGACTAATCAATGTCTAAAAACCATATAAGACTCAACTTAAAAGCTTTATAAGCTTTTAACTTTCTATACGTCTAACTGTTATTGTACTTGGTAACCATTTTTATACTACAGTTGTCTAGGAATTTAGAATAATTTTGAAAATATGTTTTGATAATTTTGTAAGCCTTTAAATATTAGGAGCGTACTAAGAGTCAGTTACTGAAATAGCTGGAACGGAATTTGGGTTGACATGCTATTTTATCAAAATTGACGTTATAGATTCAAAATGTGTGTGTCTGTTAGATTTACTTGTAGGTTTTAAATAGAGATTTGAATTTGAATTGTCTCTTTCAATCAATGCATTCATTAAAGAATAAAAAATAATTCTAAATAATATGATAAAGCTGTCTATATGTTTAAACTGTTATTATTTTTTTTCATACATGTTTGTTGTTTCAGATTCTATCACCAGATGCCACTGGCGATCAGCCTTGGATGTTGGTCTTAATCTTGAGAAGTCTGCAATATTAACCCTGGAGTTATCCTTTCTCCTTGACTGTGAACAGAATGTGTTTGGTGCTTACTGAACAGAGAACAGTGACAATAACTAGAATGAACCAGATTTAACATAACAAAGTTTAATTCATGATGGATTTACAAAATGTATGTTTACATAAAGTCATCACCCAGCTGGTCTCAAAATAACAGGAAAAGTCTTAGTTTAATGAGGAACAGCTAACCCAAGACATCTATTACATTTACATAATTTGATTGCACATTAAACTATCACTCACTCAATATGCAGTTTTACCCCTCTAATTTATTTCTCCTCTGAGCAAAATAGTTCCACACTATGGAATCATGAATGTATGTACTATAAGGAGCCTAAAGCATTTTGAAAGTAAAGCAGAATATACCATTAGGTACTTTCTACTTTACTTTCAACATGCTGTAATAAAAAACCTGCATAAGGGGTAAAGGGTTAAACAGACATAGTCTGAAAGATCAAATTACTACAGGTAAAAGGCATGATTTTATCTCATTTTCAAATATTCTAAATGTCTATTTTCTTTTTCATTTTTAATTCCATTTCTAAAAAATAATTATTTTCTAAATGCATTACTTTGGCTACCCAAACTTCTTAGAACATATCTTACCAAGTTCATTTATTATCTTGAGCAATGTAATTTTATAAGAACTTGAATGAATGAATGAATGAATGGTGTTTTACGGCCCATCGACACAAAAAGGTCATTTAGAGCCGAATAAATAATTACAATATCAAATTTAAAACAATATCAACTAATAGATTACGTCAATGTCAGTCCCGATCAACGGGAAAGTAAACAAAATATGGACAAAACATAATCGACATACAAAAAATTATCTTTAAAAAATATAATTTATTCAAATTTTATAATATAAATTAATCTCTTTTAAAAATTCAAGTATTTTATAAATATCAACAAACTCAAACAGTTCCCGCAGGGAATCTGCCTGAAAGAACCTATTTCTAATTAAAGTTAAATCAGCACAATCAATAAGAATGTGCTGAATTGTATAAGGTTCAAAACAAAATAAACATTCTGGTTGAACCTCACGTTTTAAAAGATATGAATGTGTAATATAAGAATGTCCTATTCTCAATCTAGCTAAAACTACCTCATCCCGGCGAATCGACCGGCATGAGTTCAAACTTTCACCTAATACAGGTTTAATGGCATGGAGTTTGTTGTGAGTTTCCCCACTCCAAGACTCCTGCCAATTTCTTAAAATAAATTTAGTAATCTGAGGTTTGAAATCCGAATAAGGAAGATCCATATCAGATTCAGGCAACGACAGGGCAGACTTAGCTTCTAAGTCTGCCCTCTCATTGCCCTTAATTCCACAATGACTAGGTACCCAACAAAATTTAACATCTTTAGAATTAGACAGTTCATGAAATTTTAAAACAATATTTTTAATAAGCACATTTTTAGTAGAACCTTTACTCAATGATTGTAATACAGAAAGAGAATCCGAAAAGATTATATGTTTACTACATGAATCTTCAGCAATATAATCAAGAGCTAAATCAATAGCTTTGATCTCCGCTGAAAATATAGAAGCATTGTCAGGGAGCCGAAACTTTGTAACCGTATTGTCAGTTACAAAAGAAGCAGCGACCTTCTCATCATCTTTTGAACCATCAGTATAAATTTGTTTAAAATCTTCAAATTTTGAAATGATTTCATTAAAAAAGGATTTGAATTCAAGCGAGTTTGTTTCAGACTTCTTATGCCAAGTTAGATCAAAAATGACATTTGGTCGTTTAATAGTCCAAGGTGGTATAGATTCGACTTTGGTCTCTTCAACCAAAGACAAATCTATACCACTACTTTCAAAAGAGTTTTTCATACGTATTCCAAAGGATGGAATAACTTTTTCTTTAGATTTAAATATACGTTTATGTTTAGGTTTAAACACATTATTGTATGTTGGATTTGAACGGTTTGAAGCTAACTTTGAAGTATACTGCATGGATAATTTTTCACGACGAGAGTAAAGAGAAGGCTCATTGGCCTCGACATATAAACTTTTAGCAGGGGATGTCCTAAAGGCACCCAAAGCTAAACGTAAACCTTGATGATGTATTGGGTCAAGCATCCGCAAGTATGATTTCCTTGCAGAGCCATAAACACAACAACCATAATCAAGTTTGGATCTAACTAAACTTCTGTATAATCTCAGCATTACAGTACGATCTGCACCCCAGTCGGTATGTGCAAGAACGCGAAGTAATTTTAAAGTTTTCTGGCATTTTGCCTTTAAATATTTTATATGAGGGATAAAAGAAAGTTTCTTGTCAAAAATGACACCGAGAAACTTCGCCTGATCCACGACTGGAATGGGGCTACCATCCAGGTGCAATTCGGGATCAGGATGAAATTTTCTCAGTTGACAGAAATGCACACAATTTGTTTTTGATCTTGAAAATTTAAAACCATTCTCAGTAGCCCATTTTTGAATTTTATTAATGGACAGCTGAAGTTGACGTTCAACAGTATTAATGTTTTTGGAACGGTAACACATTAAAAAGTCATCAACATACAATGAACAATCTGTGTCATTTGTTAAACATTTAACAATATTATTAATTTTTACATTAAAAAGAGTTACTGATAAAATACTTCCTTGTGGAACACCCATTTCCTGCTTTTGCATATCGGAAAGGGTAGTTCCAACTCGGACTTGAAACTCCCTATCATTTAAAAAATTTTCAATAAAAATTGGAAGTCGACCTTTAAGGCCATTTTCATGCAGGTCTTTCATGATACCATACTTCCATGTTGTGTCATATGCTTTCTCAAGGTCAAAGAAGACAGCAACTAAGTGCTCCTTCTTGACGAAAGCTTCACGAATAAAAGATTCCAATCTAACTAAATGATCATTAGTACTTCTTTGGCTCCTGAATCCACTTTGATACTCCGTAATGAGATTGTTGGATTCAAGATACCAAACAAGTCTTGCATTAATCATGCGCTCTAAGGTTTTGCATACGCAACTCGTCAATGCTATAGGGCGATAACTATTTGGGTCTGTGTTATCCTTCCCAGGTTTTGGAACAGGGATGACTGTCGCCTGTTTCCAAAACCTGGGAAGTTTACCACTTGACCATATATGATTAAAAATATCTAAAAGTACATTCATACAATTTATAGGCAAGTGCTTTAAAAATTGATAATGAATATCATCAGGTCCAACAGCGGTATCGTGGGATTTATTAAGAGAATCATAGAGTTCTTTTTCAGTAAAAGGTAAATTGTAACTTTCGGTGTTACAAGATTTGAAATTAAGTTTTTCTTTTTCTTTAGATTTTTTGATATTTCTAAATTCAGGAGAAGACTTAGCTGATGAAGAATTTTTAGCAAAAGCATCAGCCAAGGAATTGGCAATATCTTTAACATCTGTTATTTTTTTATCATCAACATTTAAATGACCAAATGAAGATTTACCTTTACCGCTTATTTTACGTACCATATCCCATACCTTCTTTACTGATGAGCGAGAATTTAATTTAGATACATAATTCTTCCAAGACTGCGACTTTGCAGTCTTAAAAGTACGACGAGCTTTAGCCCTAAATACTCTAAAATGGTTTGAATTGTCCTCAGTAGGACTTACTCTAAACCTTCTAAGAGCCGACTTACGTTTACGGATAGCCTCCTTACAATCATCATTATACCAAGGTTTTGGAGGTTTCTTAGGGTTTGATGAGGACTTAGGAATGCATTCTTCTGCTATTGAATATAAAATAGAGGTGAACTTTTCAATGGGGTCATCAATATCTTTAAAAATATCTGAATCTAATTTTTCTTTACACAGAATTTCAAATTTTTCCCAATTTGCCTTCTTGAGTTTCCAGCGAGGAACACATTCCTCGACTGGAGAAGCAATATTATTTAGAAATATTGGAAAGTGGTCACTACCACATTGGTCGTCACCAACTCTCCAATCATAATCCAAATAAACAGTAGGGTAAGAAATAGAAAGATCAATGCAAGTTAAAGACCCTGATGCCGGGTGAAGATAAGTTGGAGACTTATTGTTGAATATGCACAAATCGTGCTCACCAACAAAATCCTCAACATTCTTACCCATAGCATTAGAATGATCAGAACCCCATAATGGGTTATGGCTATTAAAATCCCCTAACAAAATAAAAGGTGAGGGCAATTGTTCAATCAGAGCGTCAAGATCTTTTTTATTAACTGTGGTCCTCGGCGGAATGTAAATTGAACAAAATGTAATAGCTTTGTGAAGGGTTACACTGACAGCAACAACTTGTAAATTAGATTTGATAGATAAATGACTATGAACAACAGAGTTGTTCACAATAATGGAAGAGCCGCCAGCAGCTTTTTCACCATCATTAAAAATATGATTATAAATAGAATAATTTCTAAAGTTGATTTGATCAGTGTCCTTCAAGAAAGTTTCTTGAAGACACATGATAGCAGGATCATGTTTATTCAATAACAGAAGAATTTCATTGTAATTTGCCTTAAGTCCTCTACAATTCCATTGTATAACGCAATTTTTCATTATTGATTAATGATTAAAGAGTAATTAAGATCATTTAGTTACAAGGAGGATATATAGGGACAATCTTTTTGTCCTTAGGTTTCTTTATGGGAGACCCTGAGGAAGGGGCGGTGGATGTATTAACATCCATCGACTCTTCCTCCAAGTTGCCACATTTAGGCACCTTTGCAGGTGCATTTCGCCAGTCGCCAAGATGATCCGACCACGATGGTGGATGTACCCAGCCCGAATGTGAAACATCTGCATCTTCAACAGATTGAAGTGCAGAATATTTGTTGTTTAAAGCGATGAGAGTATCGACATCAGTTCCCGATCGCTGCACTTTTGACTGGCTAGATTTCTTTTTCGGCGATTTTGTGTTACCTATGTTTTTCTGTGTGCTACTTGACTTTTTCGGTTTTGATTGTTTACCATCCTTCGTTTGAATCGGAAGGGTAGGTGTTGAGGGTTTTGGTGTTAGTGTGGGTTTTAAAGGTGGAGAATTTTGAGAAGAAGATTTAGAAGATGAAGGTTTAGGATATGAAGGTTTAGAAGAGTTGTCTATAGTTTGAAGAACATCTTTGATTTTGGTTGCCTTTTCAGGAAAGATGGTACACAATTTTTCAACCAAGAGCTTGCAAGTAGCACACTCCTGGACAGGGGTTGGTCTAGGCACAACATCAGAGGCTGGTCCAGACACAACACCAGAAGCTGGTCCAAACACAAAAGTAGAGGCTGGTCGAGAGACAGCAGCATACGATGGTGCTGGTGTGCCCGCAGCAGTTTGGAAGCTTCGACCAACTTACGGGCTTCAGGAAAGGATACATTTTTAAGAACCTTTACACTCTGAATCTCCTTTTCCTGTTTCCACTGTGGACACTCTTTCGAGTATACACAGTGATCCCCTTTGCAGTTAAAACACTGCATAGGGTTTCCACAGGTCAAGGAATCGTGATTCTCCTGACCACAACGAGCACACACTTGTGTCTTCTTGGTGCATTTGTCCTTGTGATGGCCAAATCTCTGGCAGTTGAAACACCGCAGAGGATTGGGAATGAAAGGATCAACGTTTATGTTCAGATAACCGCATTTAATGGTTGGTGGAATAGTGGGGACGTTAAACTTAAGTATAAAAGTATTGGTAAGTATTTCATTACCATCCTTAATAAACTTCTTTCGTTTAACGTCCGTAACATTCTGACTGCTTAATTCAGCTAGCATTTCCTCCTCAGTAGTGCGGCGAAGATCGTAGCTCTTCACCACGCCTTTGCAAAAGTTCAAAGACTGATGAGGAGAGACCTGAACAGAAATACCAGCAAAATTTTTACTTTTTAATAAGTTATCAGATTGACTTTTTTTGACACATTCCACCAAAATTTTACCTGATCTTAAAACTTTGACATCTTTTGGCTCACCTGCCAATCCCTGCAGAGCTTTCGCAACTGCAAAGGGTGACAACTTTGCCAGAGACTGGTCATCATTTACCGGACAAATTACCAAGAATCTAGGCCAATGATTGGTCATATTGGAGTTGTTAGTGTTTTCACGGTCAGACCCCGATGACTCGGAGTCCTTACGTGACCTTTTGAGAGAGTTTGGCTTTGCATTAGAGCGATTAAGGTTTTGGATAGCCATGGCATTACCGCAGAAATTCGTCACCTATGTTCTCCACCCACCTCGGAGTCCAACAAGGGGATGACTTCGGGATATCTCCAGCGAAAGAACATCAGAGCTACATAGATGATATACTCAGATAAAATGCAAGGTCGAGCCAGCGCCGTACCTCCGATACACTACCGCTAAATAGGGTATCTTCTGGCCAATAGGTTAATCAACGCTAGAATCGTTGGTCAATCATACACAAATCTACCTGACTAGCCCTAAACCACCGCCTTCAAGGACATCTCACAACTGAAAGGAGCTATCAAAACAAACTAATGTATAAATAAATATAATGCAGGAATAAGTCGTTGTTTAGAACAATAGTAACCTGTATTAAAATACGAAGAGTCCTTGGGCAAGACATGGTAAGCCGATTGATCAGACCGGGCTATGCCTGACCGCTCTTCTACACCCAAAATCAAGGCCAAAGCAGTGTGTTGCATCAGGGATCTGCGCTCAGAGATCCCATCTACTCAACTACCAGGATCCCATCATCCAGGGTGCTTCGAGTTGCAACCCACGGCAAACAGGTTGCTCCTTTTGGGGAAATCTTACCCCTCTGCAGGAGATGCAGCTGTTGTATTCTATCCCCCACCAGCAGGGGCTTCCTTCCTTTTAGTTCTTGGCAGAGGGGACAATCTCTGTTTAACAAACAGAGACAATTCCCTCTGTCAATTAAGCCCCAGAACTACGGCAAAGTAGGAAGGTCTCTGGGGTTATAAGAACTTGAAATATGTGTATAAAACCAGCATTTCAAATATAATATATTTCAATAAGCCCAATATTTGCATAGATATAAATCATAACAAGAACTTTTGTCTATATATTTGAGATCCATTTCCATTTTTGTTATTAATATCAGTCATTTTCTTCAATATCACAGCTTCATTTATTCTAATTGCACATCAACTGTATATCTTGCAAGTATTATGCTTCACTACAAACAGTGTACTTACAAAGAATACACTTGTCTTCTGCCTCAGTGTAAACTTTGAACAGAACATCCCCTAAAGGAGCCCTCTGATCAAGGTCGCCACACGAAGAATAATGTTCAATGCATCGGTGTACATGTATACTTTAAACAGTACGCAATTAAACAAGATGGACTAACTTTTATTTTGATTTTAAATGTACATTTAAGGTTTCAGTGGTTATTGAATGAGAGGTTTCGCCTAACTGTGGACAACGTATGCAAATAGTCGCTGTCATGGACATTTTACTGAAATGAACTATCTGGTCGTAGACCAATTGGAGTGTCAGATGGCCGATTTTGTCAATTTCAAATTTGATTGATTTGGGTTTACGGCCGCAAACTGGGACACAAATGTTGTGTCAATTTCATGTAATCTATGATAGCAAGTCGCTGCCGTCGAAAGTGCGGCATTTTAAAAAATATGTACATGTATGTCCACAATTACGGTACAATGTATACATAACTCGTATACGAAAAATGGGATTTAAGTTGTTTATTATCGCTTGTATTAATGAGTTTACTGCAAGTTCTAATAATAAATCAAAACTTAATTTACCTAGTGTGTTTACTTATATGATGTGTTCTGCTTTGTATCCATCCTACAGTGGAGAAAACGTTATTCTTTCCCGTTTAAACGCAAACGAACACACAAACGCAAAACACTAAAATGTAGAAAAGGACAACGTTTTGACAATTCTGACCTTTCTTTTTTTTCAGAGTGGAAAACAGTTTGGAGCCTGATCAGACGCCGGCTTAACCGGCGTCTGATATGGCTCAAAACTGTTTGCAAAGGAAATAATAGTTTTAGCGTAAACGCATTTATTGGGAAAGAATAACGTTTTCTCCACTATACCTAATAATGTCACCTGTCAACAGAATTATTTAGTTGTACAAGTTTGGTTGTACTGTATACTATGGAGAAGACGTTATTTTTTCCCCAATAAATTCGTTAATGCTAAAACTATATTTTACTATAGTTTTCCATTGTAAACAGTTTGGAAACAGATCAGACGCCGGATAACTAAGCGTCTGATCAGGCTCCAAACTATTTTTCACTCAGATAAAAATGATTAGACGTAATTGCCAAAAAGTAAATGTCATTTTCTACCTGTAAATACATTGTGTTTGCGTTTTGCTTGCGTTTAAACGGGGAAAAAATGTCTTCCTCACTGTCTATTTCTTGAAGTAGATTTAGAAACTAATCGGACATCTATGGCTAGGCGTAATGCTATGTATCATCATTTTATCACATAGTAATGAGTTCAAAAGGTGAAAACTGAATGGGAAACTGTTTAGATCCCGACCAGAATGCTCCCTCAGGAGTCTACACCATTTGCTAGCTATTGTCTGTCCAAATACTTAGGGTTATTACAGTAATAACCTTTCGCATTTCGCCTTAATGACCTTTACGTGTATTTGGCGCACGGTAATTATTTTGTATTTTCAATTACAATGCATTCACCAGCATCTTTGCACTGACAGTGTAGGCTGAAGTTTGGCCAGAACGCTATTCAAACCGTCATTGTTATTGTTTATACTGTGCCCCGGAACAATCATAACTATAGCGGTCATTAACGGCGCGTGTGCACGTGAATCGCCTTGTTAATACACGTTAAAGTACTCGTTAATGCACCCCCTGGGAACGGCTTTTTATGCAAGAATAGCTATTAATCGTCATTGTTAGAGCTGCTTGGTTGTTGTGCTTGGCTGTAAGTGGCAGTTGGTGGATCTTGATGGTAGGGATAGCCCCTAATCTCTTTGAGACTAACTGTTGACTGCAGTCGAGTGGCAATCGTGCATCTTTGGCAGTGAATTGGTTTTAGCTGAATTATTCCTTAGTTCAGTGGGTTAACAGTTGTTTTTTTTCTGTGTGTGCACATATTTGTTTATGTACCACTGCTTCCAGTTTTTAAATATTTAGCATTGTCTGTAAGCATAGTTATGGCAACGGGTGGAGAGTCCGTTAAACCCAAAACTCTTTTTGGTGAGGGGGGTATTCCCTCTAAAGAGGACATGATTGAGATGTTATCTCATGATTATGTTATCATGAAGAAAAGTGATGTAAAGGTTAGTACACCTAAAACTGGTACAGCCCCCGGATTTAGTTTACCTGATATCAGTATGGGTTATAAATCCCATGGTCATGGTCAATTTCATAAATTGTCCACCTTCTCTGGTGATGGTCCATCGGGGAAGACTGAGGTCTCATATCGCGAATGGCGCTATGAGGTTCTTTGTTTAAATAGCGATCCAGAGATCACATCCAGAGATCACTGAGATCTCTGTGATCAATTCTGTTAGACGTTTTTTAAAAGGCACGGCTAAGCAACTACTGATACCCTTAGGTGAGAAAGCTTCCCTTTCAGAGATTTTGAAAAAATTGGATACATTTTTTGGCGATATTTCAACCAATGAAATGATTATGCAGGAATTTTTTAATGCATATCAAAAACCTGAGGAGAGTGTTGTTGCTTTTGGCTGCAGATTTGAAATGCTGTTGTCTTCTGCTGTAGAGCATGGTTACATGAAGCTTTCAGCTAAGAATGACATGTTAAGACACAAATTTTGGCAAAGTTTAAGGTCAGATAAATTGAAATCTCAAACAAGACATAAGTATGACACTTTAGAACATTTTGATCAATTATTAGCTGAGATTCGTACTGTTGAAAAACAATTGGAAATTTCACTAGGTCAAGAAGAGAAAAAAGTCTCTACAGAGAAGAAACATGCGCAACATAATCACCAGATCACCCATTAGGATCTAAAACAGTTAGAGCTTGACTCTAAAATAGAAAAGTATGCTAAAGATACAAATTCTAAATTGGATGATAAGTTCAAACAAATTTTGACAAAATTAGAATCGCCCTCATTCCCCAATACATTTTCTCACCAAAGTGGTAATCGTGGGAGTAACAGCCGTGGACGGCGTTTTAGCAGAGGGGGGCGATACAGGGGTAACTGTAGCAATAGGGGTCAGCGCAGAGCTCAGAAGGGGTCTCTGCTGCTGGCCAATCAGGGACCCAGAATAGTGATGATATTAGTCACACTAATATACAAGCAAAGCTTGTTGGAAATTGTAATGAAAGTACTATACTTTTACAAGGCCAAACAGTCAAAGCACTGATTGATAGTGGTTCAATGGTAACCACAATCTCTCAGTCCTGTTATAATGCTCTGGAGGATAAACCTTGTCTCAAAGGAATTGATGAGTTAGGGTTAAAGGTTTCCATAGCAGATGGCTCAGCTTTGAACTATCTGGGTTACATTGAATGTACATTAGCTTTTCCGTTTTTACCTTGTTTTAACATTTGTGTTCCAGTGTTGGTTGTACCCGACACTGATCTGAATTTTAGTTGCCCTGTCATTGTTGGAACAAATGTAATTAGAATTATTAAAGAGTCTTGTTCTGATAGTGACAGTTGCCTACCTGAAGAGTGGAAGGCTGCCATTTTTACAATAGCATATTAGTCTTTCCCTGTGAAGTCTGTAAATAGGAAGCCTATTGTCATTGGTCCTTATGAAACCGTCCTTGTTAAGGGTGTGTCTAGGAATATTGAAACTTCTATTTCCGAAGCAGTTACGGAAAATCTAGACCATTCTAGGAACATCTTGGTGTGTCCAAGAGTTGTTAATGTTGCAAACAGGTCAAGGTCTACAATTTCAGTTAAGGTGTGCAACATTTCTGCTAAACCCTATACTATAAAGCCAAGGTCAAAATTCTGTCAACTTCAAGAGGTCAAGGTCGTTGATAATTTGGTTCCAGGTCTCGACTCGAAGGATAACTCTGAAAAGTCAGATTTTGAGTCAATTGGTATTAAAATTGATGAGACCGAACTCACTAAAGAACAAGTCCTTAGGGTTAGGCAGGTGTTAGGTAGTTGGCATCATGTATTTTCAAAAGGGGCCAAATGACATAGGCAAAACTGATCTCGTAAAGCATAGGATTGTGTTAGAAGATGAAAAACCCTTTAAACAACCATACAGGCGTATTCCCCCTGGAATGTACGAAGAGGTGAGGCAACATGTTAAGGATATGCTGGAAGCTGATGTAATCAGGGATTCAGACAGTCCTTACGCGTCCAATGTTGTGCTGGTCCGGAAGCGCGATGGATCGCTGCGTTTCTACATTGATTATCGCGTTCTTAACAGTAAAACCAGGAAGGATGCTTATATGCTTCCTAGGTTTGATGATATCATAGATAACATAAGTGGATCCAAATACTTCTCCAAGCTTGATTTGCGATCTGGTTAATGGCAGGTCGAAGAGCAGGACAAACATAAAACTGCTTTTTCAGTAGGAAAGTTGGGTTTTTTCGAGTGTAATCGAATGAGCTTTGGGCTTACCAACGCCCCTGCTACGTTCCAGCGTTTAATGGAAAAATCTATGGGAGAAATGCATCTTCGGGAGGTTCTCATTTTTCTTGATGATATTCTGATTTACTCCAAAACTTTTGAGGAACATGTAGAGAGGCTTGAAGCTGTCTTTTCTCGTCTTTCTGAGCACCATCTAAAGCTCAAACCTTCTAAATGTAATTTTTTCAAAACCTCTGTCTCTTATCTGGGCCATGTTGTTTCTGAGAAAGGAATAGAAACAGATCCTGAAAAGACATCCGCTGTTGAGTCTTGGCCTGTTCCGAAGAATGTGAAACAGGTTAGGCAGTTTCTAGGTTTTGTGGGGTATTATAGAAGATTTGTTAAGGATTTCTCAAAACTTGTCCAACCCCTGAATAGACTACTCCAAGGTGAAGTCACCAAAAGCAAATCTAAGCCCAAGTCCAAGAGAAAAATCAAACATATTCCATGGTCTTGGGAAAAGCAAGAGCAGGAAGCTTTTGAAAAGGTTAAGGCCGCATTAACAAAGCCACCCATTCTGGCTTTTGTCAATTACAAAGAGCCCTTCATTCTTCACACAGATGCTAGTGGTTTTGGTCTTGGAGCTATCCTTTACATGTATCAGAAACAAGGTGGTTTGGATAGAGTTATCTCCTATGCTAGTAAAGGTTTAAAACCTAGTGAAAGGAATTATCCTGCACACAAGAGATACTTTCTCGCTCTTAAATGGGCAATTACTGATAAGTTTGCAGATTATCTGCAAGGAACAAAATTTACAGTTGTAACCGACAACAATCCCTTGACTTATATTCTTACCAAAGCCAAGCTGGATGCCACCAGTCAAAGATGGGTTGCCGCACTTGCAAATTTTGACTTTTCCATTTCTTACAAAAAAGGGTAAGGTAATAGTGCACGGCCATATTGAATTCTGGCTATTGTAGCCAACTTTGAGGTCAAATGCTACTCATGCTTTAGAGAGATGAGTCTCACTCAAAACACACAGTCCAATTCAAAGCATGGCATATGTTCTAACACTGACCGAACTATGCCGACAAAAGCTGCCTCGCTAATTATTTACAAGCATTAAAACAAAGGGATTTTTTGGGCACGTGCACCGCACTGTATAGCAAACAATTCAACAGAAAAACTATGACAAATTGCAACCCGGTTCTTCATTGAGATGACAGGAATGTTATTTTCAAGCATTTCTTTCTGAATAGGTGTTTTGAATATATTTACCACGTGTAGTGAAACAAATCCACCGCCATTTTGAAGCCAAAACACGACATGTATAGTGAAATGTGGTACGAGTATTTAGATCTAAAGCTCTGTTCCTACGTTGATCATACACTGTTTCTTGCTTTTCTACTAGGCGAGAAATGAGACTACAGCATGCACTTTTCTGATTCCCAGATCAATATTGTTTTCGATTAGATTTCTCTCCTGAAAATCTGTTCGCTTTTGTTTACATACAGGCTAAAAGATGACACCGAATCACTCGTTATGGAAGAAATATATTAATGCGCTCCAAAACTACTTTCGCGAAAAGATCGTATTTATTTTCATAAACATGAACGTCATTGTTTTAGATACAATTTTTCTAATTCAGAATCAACTGTTTTAAAGACAAAGTCGCAATTTATAGCGTTTTAGATAATTATGTCGTGATTTTTTTTTCATAGCCGAATAACCATTTAAAATACAAACGACAATACTGACCCCGGCTTTGCGCAAAAAATACACATTTATACCCTATAGATTATAACATATATGCGAATTAAACAATTAATTTCCAAGCATAAAATCAGAAACGTATGCTAACCTTTCTATAATCGCAACATGATCTGTCTCAAAACCAATAATATAATACATGTAAGATCTAATTATATTGGCGTCAGTTAACGATCTTCGTTCGATAAGGGCGAACTCTCATTGTTGTTAACAAATGGGTTACCTTCGGAAATCTTGAAAATCCCGTGCAAATTGTTTGCAACCACCAGGTATAAATATCTTATCTACGGTGTGGTGTTTGCGTCCGAGTTAAGAATTTTCGCAAATTTCTCTGGAATATTCATTTGAAATATAATGATAAATCGATCTTCCTTCCAATGGGGAATATAATTTTTTCCCTGGGGAAAATAAAAGGGGTTATGGTCAAAGCGTACCATAGTCAAAACGTACCCTTTTTGGTTGAAGCGTACCACATAAAGGATATGTACGGGAAAAGTTCAATACAGTATTAAGTGACAGTTAATTGATTTTCGCATATTTTTTACCTGTAAAATGCGTAATTAGTGTATTTTTCATAAACCTTGGTCGGTTTCACCCATACACCTACTTATCTACTAGCACACGATGAACAGTTATGGCATGTGCATGCATGTATATCTTATTGTTACATTAAATATACATGCCAAACTGCCAACGCAAGACCTCCAAGTTCCCTTTAATTTTCATATAAGAGCGTTTATTTTAAATCGATGGAAAATATAACACAAAATTATTTAATACTTTTAATTGTGTTTTTAAATTGATGTACTGTCCTCAAAGTTGTTAATATTGACAACGAATTTTCATTGACACTTCTGACGAATAATAACTATCTATCCAAACGTATCGCTAATTTCTGGTTAACATTCCCCATTGTGTCGGAATTTGCCGGTTCCTCGTGATAATTACCAAAAAAGCGTCCGCTATAGAGAATCGTAAATTTCCGTAATCGACATTTATTTTTAGCTCCCTTCATGCCATTTAGATCTACATCAGTTTGGAGTGAATGACGAAAAATGCCACGCCTACATACGAGACAAAAGGTTTCTAATCGCTATAAGTCTAATGAAAAATAAATACCATGTTTAAATCAAACAGACGTCGCGCTGCCGCATATCCCCATTAGATATAATTTAAACAAAGAAGGAACGTATCTATACATGTAAGCGTAAATGTTTTTGTTGACAGTGCATCAATTGTTTCTATCAACCGTACACAAATATTTTGTCATCAGTTTTCGCGAATTAACGATAGCACTCAGCGTATTTCTAATCATTCAGAAAGAAAACATACAGTATAAGAATGACAATCCAATTCCATGACAAAATGCTATTTATTTAAGCATTTTGGTTATGTTTGTACGTCCGTGAATTGATAAGACCAAACATTTTATAAGTTTTCTCGGAATTATGAAAGAATTAGCAGAAAGAAATGCCTTTGAAACAAGCCATGCTAAAAAGTCAAAATATTATGGAGTAAATACAAATGACACTCTGATTTAGGATTATGATAGATTTACATCTACAAAACATGTCTGGAACATGGGAAAACAGTTCAGACTACAGACCCAGATTTTAGAGATCTTATGATCTAGTACTGTACTGTTTGCAATTTTCTTTTTCAAATTATTATAATGCTTATTCATCATCATGATAATCAGAAAGCAAGTGATTGTAGGTAAACTGTTTCCTTTACCTCTCTGTCAAACCGTGCATTGAATTTGTTTCAGAGGTTGACTGAGATATTAGTCCTTTTTGTATCTACCATTTACATACAGATTCTAGCAAGGATTTCTTTATATATCATAGTCAATTTAGTCACACAGCATGATTGATAAATTTAAAAACGAAGTTTTAGCAGGCTCTTTATCTTTATAACACCACTGAAGAAATGCTTTAAAGTCACACAGAGAACACCATTTATACATTAAAACTTTAAAAAAAAATTCGACACGCGGAAGGGGGTAACACTCCCTCCCGCATCCTCCCCCTGCCCCAGCGCCTTCCAGTTTTTCTGGGGAGAACCCTGGAAGTATAGATCTATTACGGCGAAATCTCGAAAGGTATGGCTCAATTGCTTAAAAACTATATGCTAATACATACATGTATGATCAGTATCGACAATGGAAAGGACAGGTATATAGCTGTGTCATTAGCGAATAGGTGATTTACATTCCCGCGGAGATCATTAATGTAAATGTTGAATAGTAATGGGCCAAAAACATTGCCCTGGGGGACACCCGATGGAACTGGGATGGTGGAGGATATGGAAATATTTGCAGCTACTGACAGAGACCTGAGAGACTTGTCCTCTTATGTCATAGTGCTGTAGCTTGATCAGTTATTTTTCGTGATTGACCATAGTTAACCTTGTCCGCTTACTAACTCTTATACTTTTCATCCAAGTATCATTACCCTTGAAAAACTATAATTTGTCAATTTTAGCGTTGTCCTATTTGGGACTCGAGAAGTTTTAAGCTGAATTGTAAAATCTTTCTGAACATGTTGATATGAATGTGTAAAACCTTGGCCAACTTTGAAAACCGGCTAAATTGGATAAGGCATACTCATTTATAACAAGAACAACACCATTTTAGCCCTGTTTTCTCTGTTACTGAAATAGTTTTCATGGGATTTAGCCAGATTTTCGGACAGTGTTTGCAATAGTTCAGTACTTGTAATGCTGGTAAGAAGGTCACGAATGACCACGTCATATCCTCTTTACCCCTTGAATGATTTAACTCTAACTTTTGGCTTAACTATGCGTTGAACTTAAGCAGTTTTCTCATTGTGTCTTACTCCTCCTTTTGCGGGATCTTTTCTGACTTGGTCAGTGTACTAGTTACATTTGGAATCCACAATGGTTTATACAGGTACTATGTAGCATTCATTTGATGTTTTTAACTTTGACAATGTTTGACCACCATACTTTTGAAAGGACTTATTTCAATTACATGTGCTAGCCAATATGGAGAATTGAAATTCTTGGTGATAATGGGTATAATGTGAGACTATATAGTGTTCAAATGGACATTCTAAAGAGAAAATAAGGATTCCTTGCACCTCGGGAACAGTTTGAAAATTACTATGCCATAGATGGTTTTGGAATTAGTTAGCCGCAGATGTTGGTGGACGTGCCCAAAATTTGGTAAATTTGGAGGTAATTTCTTTTCACTATAAAAACGTTTTTATTAATTTCTATAAATGCAAATGAAAAGAGGGATATATTTATCAGTTGTATAGAGTGACATTGTTAGGCGTTGAGCAATATCTGTGCCGTTTTCACCATAAATGCACCGCCACTACTTGTTTTGGTGGCCATCTTGATTTGCACTGCAATATTACCGTAAGCAGCATACAGATGTTGACAGTCTTTCTCGTCATCCAAATCTTCTATCTGAAGAAGTACAAGCTATCTGTAATACTCTCACTGTCCCTACAACCTTTTCTGAAACTTTGAGCATGTCTTGTCCTCATTCGGCCGGTGAGGCAATTCCTAGCGAAAAATTTCAGCATGTTGACTGGAAATTGGAGCAATCCAAAGACCCATCCCTGGGTAGAGTCATTACTTTGTTAAATGATGGTTTTCATCCCAGAGGGAATGTTCTTTCCTCTGAAACCCATGAAGTTCAGCGTTTCTTCCGACATTGGAACCGCTTGAGACTTCAGGACGGAATTCTTTTCCGCTCCACCACTATTGATGGGCAGCCAGTTTCGCAGCTTGTTTTGCCTTCTTCTTTTAGGGATACTGCAAAAGGTCTTCATGACCACGCAGGACACCCTGGGAAGGACAAAAGTCTTTGGTTGGCCAGACAACGGTTTTATTGGCCAGGTCTGAAAAGGATATGGTTTCAAGAGTCGAAAATTGCGGGCGTTGCATTCGACGTAAAACTCCAGTTCGTCCCGCTGCCTAACTTTTTCCAATAGAGACCACTCGCCCTCTGGAACTGGTCTGTGTTGATTTCTTGTCTCTTGAAAGATCCAAGGGTGGTTACGAAAACATTCTTGTAATCACCGATCACTTTACTCGGTACGCGAAAGCTGTTCCTTGTCGCAATCAAAAGGCAAATACTACCGCCCAAGCTCTCTACGAGGGATTCTTCCGTTTCTTTGGCTTTCCTGAAAGATTGCACTCTGATCAGGGAAGAAATTTTTATGGTAAAGTCATCAAGGAATTTTGTAAGATTGCTGGTATCCAGAAATCCAGGACAACACCATACCATCCAATGGGAAATGGCTCAGCGGATCGTTTCAATCAGACTTTATTGAAAATGTTGGGTACACTACCAAATGAACAGAAGTCTGATTGGAAGTCCCACTTAGCACCTCTTGTCCAAGCTTACAATGCAACACGCAGCGATGCCACAGGTTATTCGCCACACTTTTTGATGTTTAGGTCTCATCCTAGACTTTCTGTTGACGCTTTTCTTGGAGATCCTGAAGATCCAGATTTTACTGGATACACCGCTTACTCTAAGAAGCTTAAAGACAAACTTCAATTGGCCTATGACACTGCGGCAAAGGTAGCAACCAAGTCAGGTGAGCATAATAAAGTCCATTTCGACAAGAGAGTTCACAGCTCCAAGTTGGAGGTAGGTGATCGAGTCCTTGTTCGTAAGGTTGATCTCAAAGGGAGAAATAAACTTGCTGACAAGTGGGAAGAGGAACCCTATCTGATTATTTCTGTATCAGATAATGATATTCCTGTTTTTCACGTAAAGCCAGAAGTTATTAAGGGTCCTACCCGTGTTCTACACAGAAATATGTTTCTGCCATTTAATGCAATATATTCAGTGACATATCAGAAGTCAAGACCTTCTAAAAAGAGGTCTCAGACCACTCAAAGCAAGCCAGTAGATGTTGTGGATTACAATCCACAGATTCTTCCAATGACAGCGATTCATCTGAGGAAACTACTCCAAAGTACGTAATCCCTCAGAGAAGAGCTAGAACCAACCGAACAGGGAATGTGGTAAGCTCCGTTGATCCCATATCAATTGGGTCGGCTGATCCTTCTGAAGGTAATTTATCACTTTCTGGGTCCCGCACCGTTTCTTCAGATTCTAGTGTTCTGATACCCATTGACCAGTCTACGGGGATTGCACGTACTCCCACGCATGTGAGGCGGTCCTCACGTCCCAGAGTACCCCCGGAAAGATATGGTCATTGGATATATGTTCAGGCAGCTGAGCCTGAAATTTTTGTCTGATTGTTTTTAAGTTTTATCTTTCATGTGTCTGGAATTTCTAAGTGTGCCATCTCAGACATGTGATGTGGATATTTTAAATGTTTTTAAATAGTATTCAGGTTATTGTTGTATACTGAGATATACAAAACCATCATGCAGTGTTACATAACACTTATATGTGTGCATACCATTATATAGTTATATGATGATATTGATAGTATTTCACTTAATATGGTTTTTCCAGATTTCAGAATGTTTTAGTTATGTAGCCTCAAGTTCAGAGTTGGATGAGATATAAAAATCAACAAGGAAATATCTGCTTTACTGTTGATTATAATCTAAATAATACCATTAATTTATTTCAGATGGTCATATTTGTCTTGCTTATTTCTTTTCATAGTTTAAGTTAGTAAGCTAAGCTTGTTTGAAATGGAGAGTATGTTTAATGTTATGTTTTTAAGATGTCAGTGCATTCTTTAAAATGCCAGAGTCATTTTCTTAAAGGGGGGAATGTGTAACCAGGGTAAACATTACCATAATACACAGTATGACAGGTGTACATGTTTCTCTACGCAATACACAGGTATAGCACTGCCTACCTATACGTGGCTGTTCAAGGTTGATTGATTGTGAGTGAGCGATTCACGCATGCGTAACTTCTTTGCACAGAGCTCCTCTCATCTATCCCTCTCACTTCTGGTCAGTCTATTGGAGAAGCAACATCTCTAAGCTTATCGTCCATGTGTTGTAGTTATAACGCATGTGAGAAGCGTATCTGCTTGGCCATTGAACCCTTAATAAAGTATAAAGAATCTACGAACAATATCCACTGTTATTGCTAGACATCTGTTACACATATTTCAGTATTGCTCATGAACAGACTCAATTAAACCGAGTCTGCAATTTTCAGTATTTGCTTTGTTTTCTGTGCTTTCAAAGGATCTCCCCTTATTCAGATTGAAATGAAAATTATTCAAGGGGTAATGAAGATATGATGTGGTCATTCGTGGCCTTCTTACCAGCATTGCAAATACTGAACTACTGCAAACACTGTCCGAAAATCTGGCTAAATCCCATGAAAATTATTTCAGTAACAGGGAAAACAGGGCTAATTAAAATGGTTTTGTTATTTTTTGTAAATGTGTATTGTCTTCAATTTAGCCGGTATTCAAAATTGGCCAAGATTTTACACATTCATATCAACATGTTCATAAAGTTTTTACAATTCAGCTTTAAACTGCTTGAGTCCTAAATAGGACAAGGCTAAACTTCACAAATTATAGTTGTTCAAGGGTAATGATACTTGGATGAAAAGTATAAGAGTTAGTAAGCGGACAAGGTTAAATATGGTCACTCACGAAAAATTACTGACCAAGCTACATGTACATCACTATGTCATAAGAGGAAAAGTCTCTCAGGTCTCTTGCAGTAGCTGCAAATATTTACATGTCCTTCACCACCCCAGTTCCATTATGTGTTCCCCAGGGTAATGTCATCGGCCCATTACTATTCCTCATTTACATTATCGATTTTCGCGGGTATGTAAGGCAATTCAACGTACACCTATTCGCTGATGACTATATACCTGTCCTTTTCCATTGTCGATACTGATCATATATGTATGTATTAGCATATATTTTAAGTTATTAAGTCATACCTTACGTGATTTCGCAGTAATAGATCTACATTTCATTATTTCATATAATATGTATAGTTATTTTATGATATCATTTAAAAATAAATAAAACTAGAACATGACAAAATATCCCAATGACAAACAAGTGTCACTAATTCGACGTATAACTTGACAGACCCATACGTACACATACATGTACCTTGGTTGACGTTTCTACGGTGCTCGAATTCCCCCGGTCATGGCTGTAGGGCTTTTTCAATTTTTCAAGCAGTTCGTCGTATGAATAAATACGAAAGACTCAAGCAGGAAATGCAACACAAAACAATACACCCACCTCTCAAGCAGAACACACACACAGTCATACCATAACAAACACACACACATACATACACACACACACACACGCGCGCAATACCATTCCTTCATCTACACACTAAATAGAAAACAACACGCAAGACAAACATAAAGCAAAGTGAATATAGAGGCCCGCCTTGGTACGGTCAGTAGCAATCAATAATTAATTATGAATTAATTATTAATAACCACTGGGGGTTAAACCTGGGTCAGGGGCGCCCAACGTCACTCTTATCTCCTATGTTCACCTATAAAGACAAACAGTATACATTAAATATAAACCATGTTCCGAAGCCTGATAAGTTATCAAGTTCTGACACAGGCCAGTAACACTAGGCACGATCATTGTTCATGGCATAATTATAGCGTAACAGGTCAACTTCCGGTTTAGTATGCATGAAAACTACAGGGTACCTTTTCGATAACACTTGCCATGAACATTGATTAGATTTTCATTTAACGGTTTTTGATGGTTGCAGATCTAAATATTTGCTGTTTCGCATAACTGAATATTGATAGCTTCACGCCGTCGTTAAATCTTATTAAGCAGCTACAAGTAGTTTTGATAATGATCACACACACACATATATAATATATCAACAATTTTTATATATCAAGCTTACATATTTTTACATATTCAGAAACGGACGACGCGTAACGCGGTGACCGGTCTGGATTCAAACTGGTTATCATTCATGAGTAGCTTCTTTTTTCTTTTCTTTTTTTAAAAACCCATAAAGGAATGGTGGTTAGCTTTTTCACAAACGATCTATTTGAAGCAGACGATAATTATTTATGTTTAAAAATTCACCCGTACATAGCAAAGTGACTAACAGTACAGACCGTTGTCAGGGGGGTCATTTAGGCTTCGTCTGATCTGGATCTTTACTACTTGCATTTTATCAATTTAATGTTTACAGGTACATAAATGATGAGTGTACTCTTTGCTAGGTGCAATATATTTAATGCAACAATAAGAGATACATGCATGCACATGCCATAACTGTTCATCGTGTGCTAGATAAGTAGGTGTATGGGTGAACACGACAATAAACTTATTACGCAGTTTACGGGTATAAAAAGTGCGAACATCAATTCACTATCACTTAATACCGTATTGAAATTTTCCCTTACATATCCTTTATGTGGTACGCTTCAACCAAAAAGGGTACGTTTTTGACTCGGTATGCTTTGACTATAGTACGCTTTGACCATAACCCCTTTTATTTTCCCCAGGGGAAAATTTATATTCCCCATTGGAAGCAAGATCGATTATAATTCAAATGAATATTCAAGAGAAATTTGCGAACAGTCTTAATTCGGACCTAAACACCACACCGTAGATAAGATATTTATATCTGGTGGTTGCACACAATTTGCACGGGATTTTCAAGATTTCCGAAGGCAACCAATTTGTTACCAACAATGAGAGTTTATCGAACGAAGATCGTTAACTGACGCCAATATAATTAGATCTTACCTGTATTATATTATAGGTTTTGAGACAGATCTTAGTGCGACTATGCAAATGTTAGCATACGTTTCTGATTTTATGCTTGGAAATTAATTGTTTAATTCGCATATATGTTATAATCTATAGGGTATGAATGTGTACCTTTTGCGCAAAGCCGGGATCAGTATGGTCGTTTGTATTTTAAATGCGTTATTCGGCTATGAAGAAAACATCACGACAGAATTATCTAAAACGCTATTAATTGCGACTTCGTCTTTAAAACAGTTGAATCTGAATTCTGAAAATTGTATCTAAAACAATGACATTCATGTTTATGAAAATAAATACGATCTTTTCGCGAAAGTAGTTTTGGAGCGCAATAATATTTCTTCCATAACGAGTGATTCGGTGTCATCTTTTAGCCTGTATGTAAACAAAAGCGAACAGATTTTCAGGAGAGAGAATCTAATAAAAAACAATTTTGATCTGGGAATCAGAAAAGTGCATGCTGTAGTCTCATTTTTCGCCTTATAGAAAAGCAAGTAAAAGTGTATGATCAGCGTAGGAACTGAGCTTTAGATCCAAAATACTCGTACCACATTTCTCTATACATGTCGTGTTTTGGCTTCAAAATGGCGGTGGATTTGTTTCACTACACGTGGTAAATATATTCAAAATACCTATTCAGAAAGAAATGCTTGAAAATAACATTCCTGTCACCTCAATGAAGAACCGGGTTGCAATTTGTCATAATTTTTCTGTTGATTTGTTTGCTATACAGTGCGGTGCACTTGCCCAAAAATCCCTTTGTTTTAATGCTTGTAATTAATTATCGAGGCAGCTTTTGTCGGCATAGTTCGGTCAGTGTTAGAACATATACACATGCTTTGAATTGGACTGTGTGTTTTGATTGAGACTCATCTCTGTAAAGCATGAGTAGAATTTGACCTCAAAGTTGGCTACAATAGCCAGAATTCAATATGGCCGTGCACTATTAACTTAAGAACAGGATAAAAGAGAAGGGTTAGCGAAAAAAACAAAGTTATAAGAATGTTAAAACTCAGCAGAAAGAAGGGTAAAACAGGAAAAAAACACAATTGCTGGACTTAAGGCTTAAAATGATTCATGGTGCTGACTGAGGACCTGAATGTTTTCAGGTTCTGATTCAACACAATATCTGCAGGAAGAGCATTCCACTGTACTACTGTAAGAGATTAAAAGAGTATTTATGTCTGCTCCAGTGTGAACCTGTCTGAAACTCACAGAATGACAATGTCTTGATAGACGAGTGCTTCCCTGTATATAAGACGAATATGGGACCGCCACTAACCCATAACCAATTTAAAAAAAGAGACATAGTCTAGCATCCGAACGACGTTGTTCCAAGGATCTCCATCCTAGTTTTGACAACATGTCAGAGACACTTGCGTGCCTGGAATACTCACCCAAAGTCCAACGTGGGGCTCGTCTTTGAACCATTTCAATTTTATCTATGTTGGACTTTGTGTGAGGATCCCACATACTACAGGCATACTCTAGTTGTGGACGAACAAGGGCACTGTGAGTACGCTCCCTGAGTTTGGAAGACTTTGACTTAATGTTTCTCCTGAGAAAACCTAAACTACGGTTTACTGATGTAGTAATACGATCAACATGTGCATTCCACGACAAGCTGCCAGAAATGTCGACACCCAGATAACGAGCACTACTGACGGTCTCCAGAGTTTGTCCATGTAGTTTGTATTTGGTAGGTATAGGAACTCTAGCCTTTGTGGCTTGGTCTACCTGGCATTTGGAAGGATTGAAGCTCATATCCCACTTGAGAGACCACTCCTGTGATTTGTTCAGGTGTGTTTAAAGTGTAGAACCGTCAGTCTCTTTGTCGTCAATTGTAAGATAGGCGGCAGTGTCATCTGCAAACAGCCTGACTTACGAGGTGATGTTGTCAGGCATGTCGTTAATATACACCAGGAACAATATAGGTCCCAGGACAGACCCTTGAGGAACTCCTGGTGTCACTGGTATAGTGTCAGAACTCTCTCCTTCCAGTACCACTGTCTGAGTCCGACCGCCGAGAAATGCTCGTATCCAGGATATGGTCGACACATGTATGCCATATGTGTGTAACTTGTATAGCAGCTTCTCGTGGGATACCATGTCGACCGCCTTACTAAAATCTAAAAGAACCAGGTCAGTCTGTTTACCCAAACTTGCATTTCTCACTAGGTCCTCTACAATCATCACCAGTTGTGTTTCCGTGGATCTCTTCTCCCTGAAACCATGTTGGAGATCATACAAAAGTCCATTTTTATACAAAAACTTAACAAGGTTCGAAGCCACAATATGTTCCATGAGCTTGCACACTATACAAGTTAGGGAAATAGGACGGTAGTTAGCCGCTACAGACTTTTCACCCTTCTTGTACAGTGGAGCTACGTTAACAGATGTCCAATCCTTCGGTACCTGGCTTGTTTGCAGAGAAACTGTAAATATTACCTGAAGGATTGGCGCAATCTGCTGACGCAGCTCTTTGAGGACCAGTGGTTTTATTTTGTCGGGTCCAGCAGCCTTGTCGATCTTGAGATCCTTCAGCAATTTTAAAATACCAGTAGAAGAGATGACAGGTTTATTCTGATGCGGTAATGCCCTAAGTTGATCCTAAGTTCGAAACATTACAGTGTTTCCACCGTGGGTTTCAATAATGTACGAATTGTCAGTCGTGAATGCTCTTAGATAGTTACCAGTCGATGACCAGTGGCAAATAAGTGACCGAACAGTGGCCAGGGTCTCATTTTATATAGGCGGATAGAACCATGTAGAAATTGGATTTTCTCGGAAAATAAATATTTCGTCACCAGTTAAATATGTTCAAAATGTATCATATGAGAAAAAAATCCGAAAAAAATGAACTTAGGAAAACACTCGGTAATTTCCGTAATTGCTCGGCGGCTCGGGCACGGTGGTAGGGGGGTTATACCCCACCGAAACGACCCATCACTTAAAATAGGCCGAAACGACTCGGGCCGAAATGACCCGGGGCCGAAACGAATCATCTAATGAAAACAATGGCGTTCGAAGAACCACCGTGCAAGAGGCCCAATTTAAATGTTTTTTCAGCAACACACGAGAATAAAGATGTTATTGAAA
This sequence comes from Gari tellinella, assembly GCA_922989275.2. NCBI lineage: Eukaryota > Metazoa > Mollusca > Bivalvia > Cardiida > Psammobiidae > Gari > Gari tellinella. Next base: position 25,379,608 of record OV277856.1, on the reverse strand, counting down.
AATTACGAATTGTATTGCAAGAACTTCACCAAATGTACAACGGGTTTTGTTTACTTAAAGTGACTCATTGCGACGCCGAAGTTGGCGTTTCCTTCTCGCACGCACATTGTCATCTATCTATCTCTTTTTACTGCTGCACACCCTCACGGGTAATTGAGCAGTTGCGCGTCTGTGTCTGTTAGTAGGAAAAAGAAAAGTAGAATAACATAGTAAAAAGTGAGATAATTGTTAAGTTTAAACGAATAACATTAAAAGCAGGTTAAAAACATCATTGCAGGACTTATGGCTTATGGTGAATGATGGTGCTGACGGCAGCCTTGAAATGGTTCAAGTCCGCCGACATCACCACATCCGCTGGGAGTGCGTTCCACTGGACAACAGCTAAGGAGGGAAGAGAAGAATACTTGTAATAGTTGGCTCCAGTGTGTATCTGTCTGAAAGTTATAGGGTGACAGTGTCGGGAAGCCCTGGTGTTATACTGTATGTAGGATGCATTGGAATAGCTACCAAACCATGAACAATCCTATAAAACAAACACAGACGTGCATCAGATCGTCTCTGCTTCAACGTTCTCCAGCCCAGCTTAGCAAGCATTTCAGTTACACTAGAGTAGCTAGAATAGTCATGTTGGACCCATCTGGCAGCACGTCGTTGGACCATTTCAACCTTTGCTGTATTTACTTGGGTATGGGGGTCCCAGATGGAGCTCGCGTACTCTAACTGGGGGCGGACTAGAGCTTTGTAAGCACACTCTCTAATTTTGGGAGAGGGTGTTCTGATATTTCTTCTCAGGAAACCAAGTGTCCGATTAGCACTGGATGAGATGCGATGTGCATGGTCATTCCATGAGAGGTAGTTGGACATGTCCACTCCCAGATAACGGGCACTGCTGACGGCAGAGAGCATTTGTCCGTGTAGTGTGTACTTTGTTGGAATGGGACATTTAGCTTTAGTGGTCTGAATAACCTGACATTTGGATGGGTTGAAACTCATGTCCCATTTAGTTGACCATGCTTGTAGCTTATTCAAGTCAGTCTGGAGCGTCGTTTGGTCGGTGTCTTTGTCATTTACTGTGAGGTAGACCGCAGTGTCATCTGCAAATAGTCGTACCTAGGAGGTTATGTTGTCCGGTAAGTCATTAATTTACCAAGAACAGGATAGGGCTAAGGACAGAGCCCTGCGGTACACCTGAAGATACTTTTACCGTATCGGAGGACTCACCGTCAAGTACAACCGTTTGCAATCTACCACTCAGAAATGCCCGTATCCCGGATAAGGTTGTACCTCGAATACCGTACTTGTGTAGCTTTAGGAGCAACCTCTCATGATTGACCATGTTAAAAGCCTTGCTAAAATCAAGGAGGATAAGATCGGTTTGCTTACCTTGACTGGTATATCTAGCAAGATCCTCAATGAGCATGGCCAGCTGAGTCTCGCAGGACCTACGCTCCCTAAAGCCGTGTTGTAAATCGTACATAAGGCCATTTGTGTCCATATGCTTGACCAGGTTTGATGCAACCACATGTTCCAATATTTTGCAAAGGATACATGTAAGGGATATAGGGCGGTAGTTTGCCGCATTAGATTTCTCGCCCTTCTTGTACAGAGGAGCTACGTTAGCAGCACTTGTCCTGTTGCAATTGAAGTTTGAAAGATTACCTGAAGGATTTGTGCAATCTGCTCTCGCAGCTCCCGTAGGACAAGGGGTTTTAACCTGTCAGGGCCTGCAGCTTATCAGGATTTAGTTTGGATAGCAAATTTAAAATACCTGTGGTGGAGATGTTGATATCTTACATAAGGGGTGTTTCATTATTTAGGGTTGAAGGGATGGAAGATGGACTGATATTACCTTTGTCAATGTGGTCTTGTATACTTACCTGGCACAGCTGGGTAAGATTAAGTGGATATTATTTGTGGTAAATACGGATTGGAATTGTCGATTTAAGACATTTGCTTTTTCTACGGTGTCAGTGACCAATCCACCATCTGACATGAGAGGGGCAATACCCTGACCATCCTGTTGTGAATGTTTAAGAAAAGAGAACAGTTTTTTGGAGTTCACTTTAGAATAATCACCTACGTGATTAACGCCAATCAACTCATCTAGATAGTTGTTGTAGGCAGCCTTTATCTTTTGGCGAACAGTATGTCTGAGTGACACAAACTTGGCCCTATCGGTAGGATTACCTGTCTTTTTGTGCCTGCAGTACACCTGGTTTCTTTTACGGATGGTGCGTCTGATTTCAGGCGTTATCCATGGTAACGAAGACTTACCTTTTATCGTTTTAGAGGGGATGCATTCATCAATGCAAGTCTGCAGGCATTGGGTAAACTCATCCCACATCAGTTGCATAGACTTGCCAAGGTAATCTGATAAAAACTTACATTTAAACTCCTCCATTCTGTTCCTAAGCAAGTCCCAGTTGGATCTCCTGTATATGTAGATCCTCCTGGGCTTGCTCTTGATCAGAGATGGTTTCAGGTTTGCGGTTATAAATACAGACAATAGAGTGGTCACTAAGGCCTGGGAGTGTGTAGCAGTCCTCGATAAGGGAATCATTTGACGTTAAGAAAAGGTCCAATGTATTCTGGAACCTTGTGGGTTTGGTAACCAACTGTATTAAATTGAAGTCATTTAAAAGAGCAATAAAGTTTTCATACATCTGTCATGTAGTCCTTCTAGAAAGACCCTGCGTTCGAAATGTTACCATTTCACGTTCATTATGTCGATTTTTAACTTTTTTTTCCTCAGCTCGAACCAGGGTCTTTCACAAAAGCGCCATTTTGCGATAGCAAGTTACGCAGTAGTTTGATCCGGACTTCAAACACCTTTTTCTCTTACTTTGAACACGTTGGGGCTAAGTTTTTTTTAATGCATGTCATCATCTATTGTCTAATATTGCTTTTGTTATAAGAAAAAGTAAAATAGTACTTACAATTGCGTGTTATTCCATCGTTTAAATCCAACACATGCCTAAATATCCAGCAGGCAACTCTTCAATCAAAGAGGTTAAAGGTAAGGCTAAAATAATTTCACGAGTTTTGATTGAACGAACCAGTCAATAAAATCAAAGGCCTGAAGGGCATGGATGACACATCGCATAAGATAAGATAACATTTACTTTGGGTCGGCAAGACAAACGAGTAACATAAGATCTGAAGAGCTTTTATAACCGACTATATAACAAATGTATGTAAACAAAAGCAAAACGACTATAAATAAGGAATGATAAAAAGCAATTACAGTATAGCATATAATTATGAATAAGAAGCCAATCCTGTAATTATGAATTAAATTTTGTCAATTATTAGCAAACTCAAATTAGATCAATATGGACTTGATGGACAATGTCTAGATTGTAATTTTCCTTACATGAGCATTCGCTAAGTTACAACCACAGGTACTTGAAACAATTTTTTTAGTAGACTACCGCATATACATGTATTAAGACAAGGTACACAACGGGGATCCAACAGATAGTCTCAACTATCAACTTGAACTGCTGCTAAAATATACTAGATCGCCGATATTATCTTGTGGTGTCCTCAGTAAATTATTAATTTCACAATATCTACATTTTATCAATTATTTCATCAAATTCAGTCAAATAACGACACAGTACGTGCATTTATAACAAAAAGGTGCATCCAAAAGTTTTATGTCGTTTCTGACGTCCAGTTTTTATTGGCCCAAATAAGAGATTGAACTAATTGAAATTAATTGCAGTGAAGCAAATACTTTTGTCAAAACATAACCCTCTTTGCAATCAGCTATATTAAATATACATGTAATTTGGCACAAAATTCAGAAGTGAAAGACTCATTTAATTTGGAATGCCATTTTGAATACCGGAATGGATCGAATGAACGGAGCGATCCCCTTGGCCAAAATTACACAGGTAAAGTTTCTTTTAATTTTGCATTCTATGTTACTTATATAAAACGCAATATATTTAATTTAAAGATGATTTTTAACATTTGGTGAGAGTTCCAGTGGCATAGGTCGTTCATTGTGAACACCTAACAGATCACCCATTCACACATGGAATGACCATGCAGATGCCACTACAAAGAAGGCCAACAACAGTCTATCTTTCCTCAGGAGGAACATAACTACACGACGTTGGTTAGGCCGATCATGGAGTACGCATCCCCGGTCTGGGACCCTCATACAGCTAGTAACATCAACAAACTAGAAGCGTTCCAGAGACGAGTAGCACGATTTGTCACCGGAGACTACCGCAGAACAAGTAGCACCAGTCAGATGATATCCACTCTAGGATGGACATCTCTACAGCAGCGAAGATCCGACGCCAAGCTGGTACTCATGTACAGAATCACCCATGGCCTCGTTGATATCCCTGCTCCTGCATTGCTACATCCAGCTGGACTATCAACCAGAGGCCACACACTGTGATATCTCCGCCTCTTCTGCCGGGTAGATGTATACAGGCACTACTTCTTCCCCTCTTCGATCCGACTTTGGAACCAGCTGCCAGAAGCCATAGCCTCATCCCAGACCTTGGACAGCTTCAAGGCGGGTCTGGCCGCTCGTCAGTAGACGCACTTCACGTTTTTATCCGTGTTTATCCCTGCACAGCGTTTACGTCTCAGAGTCACCTTGTAAATACTTCACCAGTGCGTCGATGCTCCAGAGTGGGCCCTACACTGAAGAAGATGTAGGCACGTTGCTCAGGAGCAAGGACGTCAGAATGAAATAAAACGTTTTGATACACATTTTTGTTATAAATGCACGTACTGTGGCGTTATTTCAAAATCAGAAATTTACGAGCTAGATAATTATGTCTTCTTTGCAATTACAGTCGATATGAACATTGAGTAAATATACTGATGCCAATCGCTTAATATCTATTTAGATCTCTGACATATGCAAAGAACAAAAACGATTTTCAATAACCTGCAAGATACGACTTAGCTTTTAGCGTGTTTTCCTGAAGTTTGAATTAATTTGTAGATCTAGATATTACAAAAGTTAATAAAAAATCAATAAAAAATTAACTATAGCTTACTCGGCCGAACAGTCTGGCGATACGGTTATAATTATTATATACCTTGTTTGCATACCATCTGCCAACGTGAGCTCCAATAAGAATGTTATTAGTATTGCAACAGTAATTATTTGGAAACTACCTGTTTCTCTTCACCATCTAAACAGATTATTGTAATTAGTAAACAGAAGTGTATAGAAAGCGACTGTTTTGATTAGTTCTTCTTATGGCCTTTCAGAAATTCAATTAATTAACGCTATAAACATTCTAAGCGAATTTCTTGGTAATTGTTGAAACTGAAACTACCTGTTTCAATTCAACAGAACTGTGCAAATATTTTGCTTGTACACATTAACTGTGTTTAGTTATTCTCATGTATACACGTAATACTATTTCAACTGATGTTTTCAGTTAATTTAATTGAAACTACCTGCTTCAAATGTACACATATACATATTATTGTTATTATTCAATAACGAGTTAATGAAGTAAGCATTATCTAGAGTTTTTCTCAAACACTTTAGATAATATGAAATAACAACTAGTGAGAGAGGCAGTTCTCATTCTCTGGTAGAATTTTATCACACATGGTTTTTATATGTTATGGAACACCAAACACCTAGAAGTGCACTCCTACAATCCCTCGAGAACAAGTGTCCAAAATGTTGTTTTTTTACATGAAAGAAGCCATTTGTCATGTCAATTTAATTGTTTTGTGCTTTTGATGTAATACATGGATATTCGAAAGTAGATATAATGCCTTTCTTTTAATTTAGAAGGGTGTTATGTAGAAACTGTATGCGGCATGAAGTGACAAATCCCTGTTTTAGCGGGCGTCTCTATGAAAGGTAGTATATACCAGTCATGTTATTGAAGCTAAGATATAAACCCTCTCTGTACTTTTCAGTTGTGCACAGATTTATCTTTAGGGAAACTATAGAGTGGCAGGTTGCTAGGATATACAAGTTTTTTTTTTACCTTGAACATGACTCAATAATATCATATGAAATATATAGAAGAGTCTAATTGGTGTTCCATACCGTAAAACCATATGTTCAATAAGAGCAAGAATGAATGCACTAATACACGAATGTCATTGACCGTTAATTCACAGGGTTTGAATATGTAGAAACGTTAATATATTGAACGTCACTGGTTTCAAAAGAGACTTTCTCAATTAATGAGTTAAAAACAATGATGGTAAATGTATAAAACGGATGATTAAAGCCCGTTCTTTTACGATAAAGTCTTAAGTTTTGGAAATCGTCATGTCAGGATGAGGGTAGTATTCAGTACTAGTAATAACTGCAGTTGCTTTTCCGATTTCACATGATGACGATGATGATGATTATGATGCCGATGTTGAGTAAAACATAATTGACTGAAATACCAGGCGCAACCGAAAAAAATAAAACTACAGACAGTACAAAACTAACTGATAATATATGGAATGGTTAATAACTAATAACAATAAACTTTCACATATTGTTAAATATTCGGCTTTATAGCCTTTTCTCAAGACTTATACGTTGACTTGCACAGCTACGCAGTGTCCATGTACAAATTGTATACTAAAAGCCGACAGAAACTGTACATTTAACATTATATTTGTAACTATATTCTCAAAAGAATTAAGAATGATACTTACTTGTTTGTTACACGTTGGTGTAAGTTTCCAGAGATTCATCCGGAAAACATATTTTTAATAAGGTAAGTAATTGAAAGTAAAACATTCCTATTTTCATGTGCTGATATTCTTGATGAAAAGTTTCGTTATCGATATTCTCAGTTGATTTTAATGGGTTTGGATAACAATTTAATATGCATGTACATTACATGAGAAATTAACATCCAAACGTATTAAAATTGGGTAACAAAATCGAAAACGAAAATGTTTATTAAGAAAATTAACACATAAAAAATGGTAGTTTTGTGATTTTAAATAATTTCCAGACACGACATAGCCCATGCAAAACACGTTTTCCGGACATTTAAATCGAAAAGGAGAATTTGGACAGGATTAGGCTAATGTATTACAAGCAGTTTGCTATCAAACAATCATATTTAATTCTGTTGAAAGTATTGGTATAAATAGAATGTAAAAGTGTGAAATTTCCTTTGGCTTTCAGTATTTTATGGACATTGAATACCCTTGCGAATCGATGTTAACGTTAAGAGAAAAACCAGTATGCCTACATTTAAAAATAGGGGACATTTTATCATAATAAGAGCGTCATTAACAATAAAATAGTATAGAAGAAAATGCTTTCTTTGCAGAATATGCAGTAGGCGATTGATCTTTTTTTCAAACTGAACTATATCACTCGGACTTAGTAACGAAGAAATCGTTATGGCAAGAGTTGGACACCGCTTATGTATCTATTCCAAATGTGGACACCCGTGAGACACGATGGCTTACCGTATGCATTCAATGACCCAACTGTTTTACAAATACACACTGGTGTAAACATGCATTGACATTTTCCCGTATGACATTTTCCAATGCTTCTTAAAGCATTGAAAAGAAATATATGAAAAAGAACATCAAACTAGTTTAAACCATGCTGCACCAAGGCGAAGCCCCGTGACCGTTGCTTTAGTACTTAGTCTATAACAGACATAAACGCAAAATTCTAACCTCGGTTTGTACACACGTGCGTACACTTCGTACTTTGTGGCCGTGGACATTAATAGTTTTGATAACTTCCCGTTTGAGATAGAAATATTACTTAAGAGGATTAATATATTGTTATTTATCTGAATTCACTCATTGAAATAATTCGAGATTTAGTGAAAGATTAAGCCCTTCCGTCATACTGAAAATGGTCTTATCTTTCTTTTAAATACTTTTACGGAGAACGAATTTAGCGTATTTGCACAAATAGGTATTTGTCAATCATTTACCTTAAAGATTTACAAACTATAAGTTAAAAGAATCTCCCCACTTTTACATTTTAATTTTATTCGAAAAATAATTTTGTATGAACTTTGGATAACAATTAATTTGTTACGCCTTACCTGAACTTTACAAATATTAATTGTCAGTTAAAACTTACGGAAAACTGTTTGGAATAAGCCAAGTCGTGTCTTGCACGTTATTAAAAATAGAAAATAATCATTTTTTCATATGCTGTTCTTCTTGATGAAAATTGTCATTTTCAATATTCTCAGTAATTTTAATCGTTTTGGATCAAAATGGTATACTCCAGTTTACATGTACTATGCATGTGTAATTTTCATCCAAATATATTAAAATCGGTTTAGAAAATCGAAAATGACAATTTCATCAGGAAAACTAACACATGAAAATTGATAAGTTTGTTTTTCTGATAGATATACAGGTAATACTTAGCATATTAAAGCACGTTTTCCAAAGGTTTAAATTAAAAAGTAGTATTTGCAATAAATAAATTTGGGTATTAAACGTTCAAACCGAATTCATTTGAAATTATTGGTAAAAAGGTAATGTTTTCTTCTGGCTTTCAGTATATTTTGAAACTAAACTAAACCTAAAGTATAATATACTACTTCATAGGTTCCAATGCATTGACCCTATCACTTTGTCACAGCATAACTTCCTACATTTTTGTTCGATTTCTTCCAAATTTGGAGATATTATTAACAAGGGTTCATTTTATAGATTCGGATAAAATTTGAACTTGTGTACGTCCTGCAGCGAATCTCGAGGAAATTATAAAATGTGAAATTTCTGAGAATTCCTCAAAATATTTCAAATTCATTGAATTCTTCATTTTAATGTTCTTAAAGATGTTAGTCATTGGTAAAAACGGTGCTTTACCTGTCACTGATTAATTGTACACATTTTAACATCTCTAAGAACATTGCAATGTAGGAATTCTCAGAAGTTTCACATTTTGATAATTTTTGGGTTTCGCCTACGGTAACTAGACCAACATTACATTATCAGAATCCGTCAAGTGAACCCTTGGTAAGAATCCCTCCAAATATTAAATAAATCGAACAAATACGTTTGAAGTTATGCGGTGAGAAAGTGGTAGATCGATGCATTGGTCCCTATGGAGGTTATACCTTTGACCCTTAGCAAACTTGGAGTACTATAGGTTTAAGATAACAGTGAGCGAGACAGTTCTCCTTCACTATTGACTAAATCAATGGCAAACTTTTTAATTCTCAAAAGCCAAAGTTTGGACACTTCTGGAGACGGGTGTATTCCATCTAAGTACAAATTGGAAAGTTATAGCAGTACTTGGACTTTTTCCATGATTCGTTTTTGAGTTTTTCAACAAGTCAAGAGAAAATCTTGGACCCATGTCACTACCATTCAAACGAGACCCTAGACTATTAAATTTGTCTATCATTTCTTGCAATTGAAGATCTGCTTGTGTGTTTGTATCTACTGTTGAACCGTGTGAAATATTCCACAGTCGAATACTGTATGGTGGGCATTGAAGAAAACATCTTTGGCCCCCGCATTTACGGTTAAGATCTGAGATTTCATGGCGACGAGTTTTGCTAAAATCATGTCATGAAACTCGTTCAATGTAATGGTGCGACTTCTTATCAGAGATGTTAATTCGCAGGTGCCAAGCCATATCATAATGATAGGTGATTGGTCACCTGCAATTCTGGCGCTGATGCGGCTAATTAAATCCGCATCAGACAGTCGTGCTCCACTTTTTTGTATAATATTTAAAAACATCCCTATGTCTCTTATGTCTAGCAATATACCTCCCTTTACTGTCTGAAAGGAGATATATGTGCTTAGCTGGACGCTCCAAATCATCTAAATTGTCAGAAAAACGGGCAATACTTTTTATGCTCCCCTTTAGGGGGGGGGGGGGGGTGTGGGGGGGGGGGCATATAGTCGCCGCTTTGTCCGTCCGTCCGTGTTTCCGTCCGTCCATCAAGCTTTTTTGTCCGGAGCATATCTCTTGAACGGTACAGCGTAGGTTGATGAAACTTGATACAGTGATAGAGAATGACAGGAGGATGTGCAGTACACAAGAACCGTAACTCTCCCATCTCCCAATTTTGAATTATCTCCCTTTTTCTCATAAAAAAATCAATTTTGTCCGGAGCATATCTCTGGACCGTTACACCGAAAGTTGATGAAACTTCTAACAGTGATAGAGGATGACTGAAGGAAGTGCAGTACCCAAGAACAGTAACTATGTCATCTCCCAATATTGAACTATCTCCCTTTTTCTAAAAATACAAAACAATTTTGTCCGGAGTATATCTATTGACTGCTACACCGTAACTTAATGGAACTTGATACAGTGATAGGTGATGACATAAGAAGGTGCAGTACACGGGAACCATGACTCTGTCATCTCCCAATATTTAATTATCTCCCCTTTTCTATTTAAAAAATAATCAAATTTTGTCTGGAGCATATCTCCTGAGCATTGCATTGTAAGTTGGTGAAACTTGATAAAGTTATACGAGATGACAGAGGGAGTGCTGTGCTCACGAACCATAACTCTGCCATCTCCCAATATTGAATTATCTCCCTTTTTCTACATAACAATTTTGAAAAATTAAATTTTCTGCCACACTGTAACGTGAACCTTGATACTGTGTTAGAGGATGACAAAAAGAAGTGTAGTACACAAGAATTATAACTCTGTCATCTCCAAATATTAAATTGCCTCCCTTTTTCATAATAATTTCATTTTTGTCCGAAGCATATCTCCTGAATGTTACATCGAAAATTGATGAAACTGTATACTGTGTTCACCTACTAAACATGTTATACCTTAGCCTTTTTCTTTGTGGGGAGCATGCATCGTTGGGAACGATATTCTTGTTTGAATGGCTGACGCAGACATTTCTATTTGTTTTGGGGCCTAAACTATTAAAAGAAATGGAAAGAAAGGGGAAGAATTATATTTAAGTAAGATTGATAATCAGTCACATAAATGTGATATATTTATAAAAACAAGTGTGTACGTTATAGATTTATATAGGTGTGGTATATGCAGACAATCACTCACTCATATGGGGCAACAAATTACTTGATGTCAGATCTGGATTTATTTTGTCTGCATATAACCCCCTGTTCACTATTTATTCTTATTTGTGCAGAAGCTAAAGCATACTATCTCATATGTGATATAAAAAAATATGTGATGTATGAATGTATTTTATAATACACTTTGTAGAACTTATGTTATTATGTCGGTAACTAGCTTTTAGCTAATGTTATATATGTGGTGAAAACACCCGTCTATAAATAAAGTTTCTTGTATCTTGTATCTTGTGTCAAATCATGAATTTATTTAACCATATAATTATCTTTTGCCATGTATATAGTACGAATGATTGACGTAAAGTAAACGCTTAATTTACAAATTATACATGTACCTGTCAGTCGACCTAGTGCCAACTTCGATTTAATTGTAACGAAATATGTGCCATTTTAGCTGAACAACAGATCTATACAAGGGGTATTCGAAAAGTTCTGATATAGGGTCTGTAAATTGTTAATATCCACTTAATGTATATAAAAGTGCACACTTTTTGAAAGATAGAACATTCCTCTATCGAAAGGAAAACAGAAAATCTTATGATATATAATGGATTATTTACAATGAATGTCTCACTAGACGGTTGATTTTCCCAAAATGTTCAATTTTATAGCGTCAGATCCAATCTATTCATCGCTCAGTTATCAGAACTTTCTAAATGCTCTTCGTACAGTAACGGTAAAATGCTATGAATGTTAAATGTTGATAAGGCCCTGTGTCGCCGTTAAGTAACCTGAGGGAACCCGTGATAATGTAATGTTTGGGTACCTAGTGTACCGCTGGATTCCCTGACGGTCCGTTATTGCACCATAGCATCCTACGATAACAGCCACATGTCATGTTCCATAAAATTTTCTGACAAATGGACGGATCGCGAACAAATCAAAACGTTTTAGTGCATTAATGCACAATTTAAAAAGTTAAGCCTGTCTCTATTGTCGGATCCAGACAATGCCCTTTGTTCTAATGAGGCGACCGTGTTCATATTTGATATACCGGTTGCTAAGGGGAGATAATGGCAATTGAGGTCAGTGGGTTAATTATCACGTGGACCGGCGGCCCTGGTCCAGTGGTAGCACATTCGACTGCGGTACCAGGGATCGCGAGTTCGATCCCCCATTGGACTTTTATAAACATAGGTCCGATGTATCACTGGATATCTTAAAAGAACCAAAGCGTTCTGTAAACAATAAGAGTGGGGCATCGCGCCATGGTGTTCTGTATCCAATCACTCTCTATTGGGCGTCCAATTAGACCATAAATGGCAGAAACGGGCGTTTAAAAAGAAATAAACAACAAATGTCACGTGTTTTGGGGTTTACCCAAAGGATCTATGAGCTGTCTGTTCATTTGTCCGCAAACTTTGGCCCTAAATTTAACTATAGTATACCCAATACACACTCAATACATGGTTCATATGTTGTCCATATAAATAATGAATATGCAGGTTTGGGGGTAAGTCGGGACAAGGTCACATAATTCAGAAGGTCAAATATTCGAAATGAGAACAACCTTTGACTTTTACGTGATAGAGATTCCGTATTTGGTGTACATATTGTTCTTATTTAGGAGAATGTAATTATGCATATTTTAGACACGTTCGGTTAAAGTTCAAGGCCACACATGTCAAATTTATTCGTAACCTTAACGTTGGCCATAACTTTTGACCTATATCCACTACACCATAACTTTTTAACTATGATATTTAATGCAAACTCAATAGTTTGTCTATTATGTTGCCCATATGGAGTGGTATACAAGAATAAAGTTTTGCGCATGTGAAGTCAAAGATCAATTTCATAGAGGCCAAAAGGTCAAATATTACAAATAGCAATACTCTTTCACTCTTAAAGGGACTCGCAACCGGATGGTGTACTTGTCAAAATAAAATAAAATACTCAAATAAAAGCAAATTTGTGGCATTATTTGGCTTCTGACATTAAAAAAATATGATCAGTCCAAAAAAAGTCTCAAGAATCGTCACCGAATCTTAGATTTTTAGATATTTTCCATCGTTTTTCTATACCGACTAGTAGACGGTATAGTTGTTATTGTTACTTCTCTACACGGGCTCAGGCATAAACACGAGCCGAATTACGAAGTTGTATGCACTTTCGATAGCTACACATTGAAATACGTTAAATTGATCCGAGATAAACGGATAGTTCCGTGGTCCATTGGTCTAAGCGGTTTCCCCTATTTTGCCTTCTGTCCGCCAAATGCCGGGCCCCGGGTTCAAATCCCACCAGAGACCAATATTTTTTTTTTTATTGAAATACATTTTTTTAAACAGAATTTCTTATCCTAAACTAATTCTTTACCATTTATATAAGCGTTTGACACATATTTACAAATTACTATTTTTAATGCACCATCTGGTTGCGAGTCGCTTTAAGTGATATGGATTATATACTTTATATACCTATTGCCCTAATTAAAGGGACTTTAACCATGCATATTTAGACATGTCTAGTCATTAAGAACCGTTGGTTGTACTTTGGTTAGCGAAAAGAAAGTTTGTTGTCATGGGTCAATCATGTCCATATTTGATGTATTAGTTTACATTGAGGAAGGGATGCTTAAAGACTTTTCCTCAGTCCATAGAGAGAGTCCCCCCATTGTTCTGGAGGTTTCAATGTAACTGTCAAATCACGTGCATCACAATCTCAGTTTATCCGGTGAGGGTAAGATTATACTCATGTTCTAGTGATTTTCAATGATTATTTCTAACCAAACTATCAAATATAAAGGTAGAGTCTAACATAAGACGATTCAATGGTTCAATATGCACAATACCCATGCTTTTTGCAAGGGAATTGACAGTAAATAATCTGGCAAGGCGTTATGACCAAAAGGCCGTCAGGAGATGTCTTTATGATTGAAATCCGAGGGTCAAGGGTCATATAATCGGTTACTAAAATAGATTTGTGTGTTCTGTTTGGTGTCAACACTTATTTATTGAAGTGATATCGCCTATTTCATTAACACTATTCCACCGTGTAGAACGCAACACATTGGGGGACTGTGCCGTTGCGCGCGGGGGTATGTAATTTTAGCGGAATTAGATGAAGGAAAACGAATATATTGTCTTTTACAGAACTGCTAGTTGTAAAAACTATATTGCACACTGTGCAACAACCATTTATCAATTGTCAGCTTACAAATTTGATAACTTAGAGTGTCCTGGTTTTTATACACTTCAGCACAATGTGATGTGTCGCACGGGGCCAATTTATGTGGTGCAGGGTAGAAGGTCACATGTACAAAACACCACTTTTCATGCAATCATTAGCTTCAATAGACCCTAAGTATTCACTATAATATATTATGAACCCGAATATAATTATCTTTTAACATCGTTTCATTTCGTATAAAATGTTTGAAATCAAAGAAAAATACCATAGTGATAAATCAATAGTGTTCATTATGTGCGATATAGTTCTTACCGCTAGCAGTTCTGTAATTGACAAAATATTATTTTTTACTCATCGAGTGTCTTTGTTTGTCGTTTAAACACATACCGTGCGTAACATCACAGTCCCTCATGTGTCGCGTTCAACCAGGTGTATTCGAATATGTGATATCAGTGAAAGTGATTAAAAAGCAAAATAACAGCTCAATTATCTAAAACAACGAGGCCTCTTTTGTCTAGTTTTTTGCTAAGCTGTTTTACTTTTCCTGCAAATTTTCCAGCATTTTTGGGAGTTTCATTATATTTGAAATTTGGAAAGCCTGCGTGTTGTCTACCTGGTATAAATTTAAATAAATGTTCGGGATGCAGGAAATCTATCAAATTGCTAATATTGGAATCTCTGCTTACGTCCCGTCTCCGGTATATTTGTTTCTCAACAACGTTGGCATCAAACACGTTGTCATGCGCTTCTCCCAAAGGTCAGATTATGTGACTACATCTGTCGATCGTTTTATCAGTGTATCGGCCTTTGGCTGATTCGAGAAGATCTTTGAAAAGCCTGTTCAGGATTTCATTCATGAAATCAAGTGGTAAATTACGGCCGATGCCACCTCCGTAATTCACAGTTCTATTGTGAACCAAATCATAGCTTAGTCGTGGTGAAACAAACCCATTGACTGAAGCTATTTATCGGTGTGCCAAAATAACATATTTTGGATGTTTATTTCCAAAACAGTTAACAAGATCTAATTTCCAAAAAGCAATCATAGCATCACCATCTGCCTCACGGATAGCATCTCGCCTACACATGAGATTAAGACCTCGCCAAACCAATGCTAAGGAATAGCGCCGTTTGTAGTCCGGTTACTCTTGCCTTTGACCGACTTCTGTCTTTTTACCCCCTTTCTTTTTTGCTTTCAGTCTGCATTCCTCAGAGCAATACCATACTTTTTTTTCTTTTTTTTGCCAGGGTCAATACCAATACATTTCATATGATACCATTCCTCTTTAGTGCATGCGTTTTCGGCGCTACACCCTATTATTGACCCATCCGTGCCAAGATCTTGTTTACATGTGCAGTAACTGTATCTTGGTATATGACGGTTACGACATTCGTCACTACAGTACCAAGGACTTACTATATTGTTGGTATCCACCTGTACACATGAATAATGGAAGAACTCTCCATTGGGACAGTTGCTCCTACATTCACAACCAATGACATCCTCTTCGATGTCTTCTCCACAACAAAATATAGGAGGGCCACTTCCATTTTCCTGTTTAAGGGTATCAGTATCCAACTTGTGCCATAAAGATTGAACGATTTTCTCACAAGACTTGTTCGTTTTCCGCCCCGTTTTCTAAATTGACCAATGCAGAGTCAGGTCTGTCGCTCCTGGATTCCATGCCTTCAATATCCATGGCCAGCAAACAAACAAAGGTCTCTGTAATGAGACACATTAATTCCCATGCAAAAGAAAAATTGTCCGATATGTCAGACTTAACTTACCTGTAGTTTAGCATGTTTCTGATCTGACAGATAGTTCCTCGATCAGAACACTCAAGCCATTAAAAAAGTGATCAAAAAAGTCCTGTAACAATATCTTTTCCTTGTGGAATTCTTGTACAGCAGGTTCTAGGCCTGTTAGCCTTTCAGGTGGGTCAAGTCCATTTACACGAGCGCGCTGGGCATCATTACCACGTTTGCAGCTCAGTCTATTAGCATAAACGGCTATTTGGCATGGTTTTCCATTGACAACAGGTACGTTTTGCTGAAGTCTGGAATAAATGCCAATAGCTCCTTGCGTTTAACAAGGGTCTTCATCAAAAACGCCTAAATTAATTAAAATACTTTTATACGTTGATTCCAAAGTTTGACTTTGTAAAATATAAGCAATACTGTGTTGATTCAAATATGTTTTATACCATCCAAGATGACGGACCAAAATTCTCCCCACTACTATCTGCATTCTGTTTTCTTAATGGGTTATTTCATTAATACAAGGTATGAAGGATGCAACTGAGATGTTTGACGCATTGATGGTATCACCTTGACCCCATGAGAGGTGTGTGGACTTAACGCGATTCAGAGCAATGTAACCCAGTGCCATGTTTATATATTTATTTTTTACGTTTTCATTAGGGCGGCGTGTGGTAACTTTTTCCCAACATTATACCAACAAAAGGTAAAACCCAACTGAATATCTGCATCTTTTGTAGAAGCATTTGCTACATTGATTTCAGCAGAGTCCTTTTGTGTATCTAAGGAAGTTTCAGAAGAACTTTCTTCCACTTCCTTTGATCCATCATTAGCGACATCATTCTCATCATCATCATAGTCGTCGTCGTCCAAATCGTCACCCCTTTCGTAACCATGATCATTTTCATCTTCATCCTCTTCATTTTCATTGGCGATTGTTTCTTCTTCTACACCGTCGTCGTCATTGAAGGAGTTGTCACTGTCACCAAAGTATTGAAAGGAAAGTAACGAATTACTTCCTTCCGAATACAAGATGGTGTCCTCTTTGTCGGAGTTGACTAACTCATCTTCAATGTTAGGCGCCGATTGTAACAAGGAAGTGCCGGACTTTATTTGTTTGCAGAGATGTTTCCATATCTTTCTTCAAATGCAACACAGCGGCATCAAAATCTTTAGTAATGTTGTCGATTGCCGACAACGCAGCATTTGCCCCAACACAAAATGCCTAAACGGGACAACTGCTTCATTGTATCTTCTTAAACGCCCTCTCCAGAATTGCACAGAGAGAAGAGTTTGTAGAAACGAAACATGTTTAGGGAGCTCTGGCATGCAAAAGAACAGCTAGCGATTTACCAATTTTAGGTTCAAGATTTACACGATTGCCTCGAATAAGTGTGGTCTCATTTTTACGAGTGGTAACACCCCCTTTCAAAACACCTAAAAGTAATGGAGCAGACTCACTTACAAACTGCATGGTGTTGTCCCATGAAAGGTCCTGAATGCTTGGGATGTCAACATTTTTGGCCAACTGTAAATTAGCACGTTTGTTCAATAAAGAAACTATTTCTTTACGAACGATTTGAATGACTATGTGAATTAAATGCCTTTTTGAAGCATCAGAGGCATTGTACAAACCATGTATTGCACGCCTATATTGTCTTGCTCTTATTGCATTTACGATAAAATCCCACCTGGATACCTGTTTTGGTCCAAACTTGGCCCTTGAAATTCTGCGTTTTCTATTCTGAAAATAAAATTTGTTTATTGGTACAAAGGATCATAGACGAAAAAACATAGTTTGGACTGGTTTACTCATTAAAGACACAAATTGGCTAGAGTGTAAATTATTGGTAATATGGCATTTTCAACATTTAAAGGGCAGATAACTGTTAAACAATTAGCTGAATTTGTACACCGAAACCAAACTCACAGCACAAACATATGTTACCAGGGTTTATGAACGATAATAAATACGTTTTGCTGGTTCAATGAATTTATAATTCTATCCAAAACAAACAAACGTGGTACATGGGTGACGTCACGTCACGTGACAGTCGCACTGACACTCCACGCGCAGAAAATGCTATCCGCTTAAAATGACTCTTATTAAAGAGTCACTTAAGTCCAAAAGACTTAGAAAAACATTTCTAAACCAGAAAAAAAAATTCACCGACACACGCGAGTGGCCACAAAATAATGTCGTGCACACTGGTCTTCCGTCGATTCCTCAGCGGGTCGACCCTATCTCCTGTAAGTGGTCAGGCCTGGACGCTGGGTTAACACAGCGTAGGCTTCCGTCGTTTTGGACCCTCAGGTGCCACGCCCAGCTGTATGGAATCTAGAAGCCGAGATCGCCAATTGTTATCAGGGTTTATGAACGATAATAAATACGTTTTGCTGGTTCAATGAATTTGTAATTCTATCCAAAACAGCCTGAAACAATAGGAATAATATAAGTATCACAGACTAAAGGTTACCGTCGCTTGTTAAACAAGCTAAATAGTAACAGCCGTAATAAACAGTTCTCTAAATATAAATAGTAACTTACCAGGCTATGGCACATTAAATAAATTTAATAGTAAATAGTTGCTGTGAGCAGCAAAGCTAATAATGATGACTCTATAATAAGACTAATGTAGGTGTTGACACCAAGACATCTAAAATACGAGTGCCGGGTTAGCGCGGTAAATTAATTACGTGGCTGTTAAAGCGGGATGATGGGAAGTTAAGTGCACGTGCAAAGTGACAACACCCTCTCTCAGAACCTGTCTTACAACTCACTCTCACGCAAACATACGACACGTTGCACGGTAGATGTACATGGACAAATGACGTAGTACGCTACAAGGAAACCTGGTCAACACATAAAAGATAAATAGTGCCTACGCTTTCAAGAGCAGAGAGAAACAGACCGTTTTGAATTTACAGGCTAAGGTGTCTCCGTTTGACGTCAATCGGACATCTAACTATGTATGATCGTCCAAAGTCAGGAAGACCAAAAGCAACTAGCCAACGGCGTGTGCGTCAAT
This sequence comes from Gari tellinella, assembly GCA_922989275.2. Lineage (NCBI taxonomy): Eukaryota > Metazoa > Mollusca > Bivalvia > Cardiida > Psammobiidae > Gari > Gari tellinella. The sequence goes on along the minus strand of OV277856.1, from coordinate 25,360,667 downwards.
TATGTAACACATTTACAACCGCGACTCTGACTGTGCGCTACACACACACACACACACACACACACACATACTGACATTTTCGTTTTGCACCCCTACCATATAAACTGACGTCTAAATCATTCATTACGTATACAAGAAAGCTCACAATGCACAGATATGTTCCACACAGATCCAAGTGAAGTTTACAGCTTCAAAATACCATGCCCATCCATTTCCAGGTAAATAGGACCACTATGTAGTGTAAGGTTTCTATTTTGGGTGAGTATATGTACATGTATACTGTTTTGCTGCCAGATGGACCAAACTTATTTTAAACCTAGTTTTGCAAGCCACGCGTTAGGTCCCTCTCGGTCAAGTACAAACACGGGTCGCCTTAGGTCAAAAACTAAGTCACTAGGTAAATCATAGATAAACATTGCTTTGCCCCAACACCAACGGTGGTGGGGGGCTATATAGGAAACACGTTGTCCACCCGCCCTTCGCGCTTTTCAGGGACATTTGCCTTTTTAGCTCACCTGGCACGAAGAGCTTTTAGGATCGCTGGATGTCCGTCGTCCGTCCGTCCGTTCACAATTAGTTGTGAACACTCTAGTGACTACAAGTTTCATCCGATCTTCATGAAACTTGATGACAATGTTTGTCTTGAAGAAATCTAAGTCAAGTCCTAATGTGGGTCATGTCGGATCAAAACCTAGGTTACTAGGTCAAATCATAGAAAAAAACTTGTGAACACTCTAAAGGCTACAAACTTACTGGATTGGTATACAACTTCATCAAAATGTTTGCCTAAATAATATCTAGGTCAAGTTCAAATATGGGTTATGTCCGCTCAAAAACTAGGTCAGTAGGTCAAATCATAGAAAAACCTTGTGAACACTCTAGAGGCTAGAAATCTAATCCGATCTTCACATGACACTAGGTCAAAATGTTTTCCTAATTAATATCTAGGTCAAGTGTTCATGTGGGTCATGTCCAGTCAAAAACTGAAAAAGGTCTGTGTTTATAATGTATCGAGTGGAATAACAGCTTTCAGTTATGCCCTTTCTGATATAGCAAGGTTTCTACAGGGCTCTAGATTACAGGTAGTTATTTCAACAAATCCAACAATTCTCACTCTTTTAAGCATCAAATCCTATGGTGTTACTACTTATTAGAATCATCTCGAAGAGACGATTCTAATGAGTAGTGACACCATAGAGTTTAAGTCAGAAATGAAGATTTTAGTTTTTGAAAAACTACCCTTATCTGGTGCTCTGTTCTGGTTTTTGTTTCATACTCTTTCCATGTTCAACAAAAGGTTGGCATTGATATGTGGACATACTCCTTGATGTTGACCAAAATGCAATTCAATTTGCAGGACATGGACCAGAATCTCCTACAGGGAATGAATCTACAGAGAGTGAATCTACAGAGCGTAATGATATGCAAACATTTAGGCAACAGAGTCGGATACTAGCAGAAACAATTGTCTTTTCTTTTTTAACTAAGAAAAGGCACAAAGAATATATAGTGACTGTTTGGTTCCTACAATTGCAATAACAGGAACAAAGACCATTTTCTATTTGTATGACTGTGAGGAAAATATCCTATTAGAGAGTTTACCACTACCAATCTTTACCGATTACTATCCTGTTGGTGAAACCCTTTCTTTTGGAACTATACTTGCTCTCTGGTTGACAGTTAACTTCAAGTATTTTTGTGATGAAACACCGGCCTGTGTTATAAAATCTGGATTCAAAAAAGACTTTTTAATGCATATCAAGAACATTTCCAGTGTCTACCTAAAAGATGAAAAACTGGGTTGTGGACCTGGAAAAATTTCTTATCTCCGTTTTTTTTCAGCCGGAAAATTGCCTCTTCCTGATTTTTGATAATGGTGTGAAACAAAAGGAAAAATAGATTTTTTTCATCTGCAAAGGTGAGCTATTGTGATCTGCCTGAGTTCGTCTTGAGGCGTGCGCCACCAACAGTTTAGCTCACCAGAGCACAAAGTGCTCAAGGTAAGCTATTGTGATACCCCTGTGTCCGTCATTTGTCCGTCCGTCCGTCTGTCTGTCCGTCAACAATTACAAATGACTTCTCTGAAACCGACAGCCCAATTGTAACCAAACTTGGCCAGATACATTCTGTGGTTGTGTACTTCAACAGTTGTTAAGGTGGTTCGCTGGTCAGCTTATTCTGTGTCAGAATTCTTTGAAACCTTGATTAAATTGAAATATACCATATGGAGAGTGAAAAATCGTTAAAATAAAAAAAAGTTACAGTGCCGTTTTTTTCTGACAGGACTTTTTGTCAAGAAAAGCTCCTTTTTTAATAAACAGGAATATTTTCTTTATAGAATGATATAACTCAATAATTTCTGTACATTCAAGTAAACTGTACATGGACTATAAGATATTGGGCAAACAAAAGTGTTTCATGACATATTTTCTGGAAATATCAATGTTTTAAAAAAGTCAAATTCTGAAAATCTCAAATTACAAAAAATCTAGCTGTTTAACATACACTAATTTTACTCTTATTAGATAGATATAACTTAATTCTACTAGTCACAAAAATTTAATGAAAATCTACAGTAGAATTTTCATTTTATACATGATTTCCTGAAATTCTGACAAAATCTTAACACAAAACGAGTAACCTCGCTTGAGTTCAACTTTAAAATGCCGTCAGCTCTAAATAATACCATAAATCAAACCTGTAATAAGGGACCATTGAATACGGTAGCCTGTAGATCTTTTAAGGCAAGTGACTGCTTAATGCATAACAAAAGTAATGCATAAAAGCTCCTTTAGGATCTATCTTTTAGCATTACTTGTGTCCTGTGTTAAGCTGCCATCTGTTATATAGGCTATAAATCCTCACACATTTAGCTGTCACTTGACTATACTTGCATCTGATATTATTCATTATTAATAGACTAAACATAGCCTGTCCTTTGATCACTGCGTTATGAATTGACTAGTCACTAAAATCGGACAATTTGTTAAAAAAAAAAAGTTTTGAAGCGAGGGAATCGAACCTAGAACCTATGGATTGCAAGTCAATCACCGTATCAACTGCGCTAACAGAGACGACACTGAAGCAGATCACACTTTTCTTTATCTAAATTTTCTACTATAAGCACGTGCCGCAAAGATCAGGTGAAAGTCATCAGCATTTCCGGAACTCGAGATGCGGGCCGCCCGCTGTCGAACCACCTTAAAAGAAAGTTGGTGGGTCTATCGTAATTGTTGCCAAAGCAACCGTAAACAATATCTACATGTAGAAAGATCTTCTCCAGAGCGAATTGTCCGATTTGAATGTAGTTTTCACCAAAAAATGTTTCTTAGTTGATATACTTTAAATGATGTTCATCTTTTTTGATTTTTCAAAAATCATGGCAACCAGAGGGCATGGTCATTTTTCCATAAATGGAAATATTGAATTAAAAGTTGAAAACCTTCTAGAAGTTGTATTTATGGCTACATCTTTATGAAACTTTTATAATGTTCATGTCCTGAATACAATTTAATTCATATATGAATTTTGGACATTTTGGGTCATAAAGTAGGTCAGTAAGTCAATTTTTGACCACTCTAGTGGTCATATTTTTATACTCAATCTTCTTGAAACTTGCTCAGAATGATTCTCTTGACATTGGGTTAAAAAGTAGGTCAGAGCCTAGTAAAAAGCTTCCAAACTCTCTAGCATCCATATTTTTAGCCACAAGTTCATACCTTGACAATATATTGATATGGCTTATATAGGGTAAAAAATTGGGTCAGTAGGTCAGATCATATGAAAAACTTCATAGTTTTTTATGGGCCATAATTTTAGTCCTAAGTTCATGAAACAAGTTGAGTGTATGAAACTAGCTGAGAATGATAACCTGGACAAAATTTTGATCAAGTATGAACATTGAATTTGTCTGACTAAAAGGAAGGTCAAATCATTACTAAGTTTCTGAACATTTATGGGACCATTATCTTGAGCCAAAGCTTAAAAAAACTTGCTGAGAATAATCACCTGGACAAATTCTAGATATTGTATAAATATGGATTATATCAGGTCAAAAAGTAGGTTAGTAGGTCAAATAATAGAAAAGCTTCTGTCAGCTCACTTTCGGTGAACCTTAATCAGAATGACCACTTTGATCATTTTGAAAAACTTTAACATTATCATATTTTTTTAGCGCCATAGGGGCCTGTGTAGGCCCCTGTTCTTGTGACATACTCCCACCTAAATCACTTATCTCACTAGAGCAGGAAGTGTTCAGGATTAGCTTTTAGGATCGTTGGATGTCTGTTGTCCGTCAGCTGTCATCTGTCGTCCATAAAAAAGCAAATTGGTTTGTTAACACTTTAGATGCTACACATTTGACTCAATCCTCATGAAACTTGGTCACAATGTTGTCTTTATGAATTATCAGACAAGTTCGAATGTGGGTCATGCCGGTGTAATGGGCCATTTCTTCCCCGGGGGAAGGTATCCGGCCTGTTTCTTCCCCGGGAAAAGAAGAAACGGCCCGACCATTTATTTCCCCTCTTGGCTATTTCTTCCCCCCCCCCCCTCCCAATTTTTTTTCCAGATAGGCCTGGGCCGTTTCTTCCCCCCTGTGTGTCAGTTAGGTTAGTAAGGGGGGAAGGAATGGCCTGGGCCATTTCTTCTCCACTGCGTTTGGTATGAGTTAGTGAGTGGAGGGGGGGAGAATGGCCTGGGCCGTTTCTTCTCCCCAGTGTGTCATATAACTAAATAAGGGGGGGGGGGGGAGGGGGAAAGTTAGTAAGTGGAGGGAGGAATGGCCTGGGGCGTTTTTTCTCCCCTGTGTGTCATATAAGTAAGCGAGGGGGGAAGGAATGGCCTGGGCCGTTTCTTCCCCCCGTTGTCTCAGTTAAGTTAGTAAGGAGGGGGAAGGAATGGCCTGGGCCGTAACCTCTCCCCTGTGTTTCAGTTAAGTTAGTAAGGGGAAGGAATGGCCTGGGCCGTTTCTTCTCCCCTGTGAATCATATAAGTAAGTGAGAGCGAAAAGAATGGCCTGGGCCGTTTCTTCTCCTGTGTGTTCCAGTAAAGTAATTAAGGGGAAGGCAACGGCCGGGGCTGTTTCTTCTCCCCTGTGTATCATATAAGTAAGTGAGGGGGGAAAAGATGGCCAGGGCCATTTCTTCAACCCTTTGTCTCAGTTAAGTTACTAAGGGGGAGGGGAGGAATGGCTAGGCCATTTCTCCCCCCGTGTTTCAGTTAAGTTAGTAGGGGGGGGGGGGGGGAGAAGAAATGGCCTGGGCCTTTTCTTCCTCCCTGTGTCTGAGTTAAGTTAGTAAGGGGGGGGGGGAGGAATGGCCTAGGCTGTTTCTTCTCCCCTGCGTGTCATATAAGTAAGTGAAGGGGGAAAGAATGGCCTGGGCCGTTTCTTCTCCTTTGTGTTTCAGTAAAGTAAGTAAGGGGAAAGCAATGGCCTGGGCTGTTTCTTCTCCCCTGTGTGTCATATAAGTAAGTGAGGGGGGAAAAGATGGCCAGGGTCATTTCTTCAACCCTTTGTCTCAGTTAAGTTATTAAGGGTGAGGGGAAGAATGGCCTGTGCCGTTTCTTCTTCCCTGTGTTTCAGTTAAGTTAGTAAGGGGGAAGGAATGGCTTGGGCCGTTTCTTCTCCCCTGTGTGTCTTATAGGTAAGTGATTGGGGAAAGAATGGCTGGGCCATTTCTCTCCCCCCCCCTTTGTTTCAGTTAAGTTAGTAGGGGGGAAGAAATGGCCTAGGCCTTTGCTCTCCCCCCCCCCCCCCCTGTGTCTCAGTTAAGTTAGTAAGGGGGAGGGGAGGAATGGCCTAGGCTGTTTCTTCTCCCCTGTGTGTTTTATAGTAAGTGAGGGGGAAAATGATCAGGGCCATTTCCTACCCCCTGTGTCTCAGTTAAGTTAGTTAGTGAAGGGGGAAAGAATGGCCTGGGCCATTTCTTTCCGACTGTGTTTTAGTGAAGTTAGAAAGTTGGAAGCAATGGCCACGGTCATTCCTTCTCCCCTGTGTCTCAGTTAAGATAGTAAAGGAGGGGGGGGGGGGGGTAATTGCCTGGACCGTTTCTTCTCCCCTGTGTGTTTTATAGTAAGTGAGGGGGGAAATGGTCAGGGCCATTTCTTACCCCTTGTGTCTCAATTAAGTTAGGACGGGGGGGGGGGGGGAGGAATGGCCTGGGCTGTTTCTTCTCTTCTGTGTGTCATATAAGTAAGTGAGGGGGGGGGGGGGGAAGAATGGCTTAGGCCATTTCTTCCCAACTGTGTCTCAGTTAAGTAAGTAAGTGAAGGGGGAAAGAATGGCCAGGGCAGTTTCTTTCCGACTGTGTTTTAGTGAAGTTAGAAAGTGGGAAGCAATGGCCACGACCATTCCTTCTCCCCTGTGTCTCAGTTAAGATAGTAAAGGAGGGGGAGGGGGGGGGGGTAATTGCCTAGGCCGTTTTTCTCCCCTGTGTGTTTTATAGTAAGAGAGGGGGAAAATGGTCAGGGCCATTTCTTACCCCCTGTGTCTCAGTTAAGTTAGAAAGGGGGGGGGAGGAATGGCCTGGGCCGTTTCTTCTCTTCTGTGTGTCATATAAGTAAGTGAAGGGGGGGGGGGGGGGATGGCTTGGGCCATTTCTTCCCAACTGTGTCTCAGTTAAGTTAGTAAGGGGGAAGGAATGGCCAGGGCAGTTTCTTCTCCCCTATGATTCATATAGGTAAGTGAGGGGGAGGAATGTCCTGGGCCGTTTATTCCCCCGGTGTCTCAGTTAAGTTAGTAAGGAGGGGGAAGGAATGGCATTGGCCGTAACTTCTCCCATGTGTTTCAGTTAAAGAATTACATGACCAAGCTTTGTTGGTAACACCTAGTATCATAGAAAGTTTGAGTCAAAGCATGGATCCCATGCAATTACTCGGCTAGCGTCTAGTCAAGGAATCATTCAGGCGTCTCATGTGAGGCCCGCACCTAATATGTGATAGCTTGGTTAGTAAAACACATTGAAAACCCTATTGAGATCTATTATATAAGGGCCTCTATTCAAAGCTTCAGATAGCTGAACCGTTACCTCCACAATTTTGTCATGGCTTACCTGTATTTTGACACCTAGTGAATACAATGGGGGTGAATCAATGAATGGACTGGCTTAATGTTTTAAAATAAGTAAGGGGGAAGAAATGGTCTTGACCGTTTTTTCTCCCCTGTGAATCATATAAGTGAGGGGGAAAGAATGGCCTGGGCCGTTTCTTCTCCTGTGTGTCTCAGTTAAGTTAGTAAGGAGGGGGAAGGAATGGCATTGGCCGTATCTTCTCCCATGTGTTTCAGTTAAAGAATTACATGACCAAGCTTTGTTGGTAACACCTAGTATCATAGAAAGTTTGAGTCAAAGCATGGATCCCATGCAATTACTCGGCTAGCGTCTAGTCAAGGAATCATTCAGGCGTCTCATGTGAGGCCCGCACCTAATATTTGATAGCTTGGTTAGTAAAACACATTGAAAAACCTATTGAGATCTATTATGTAAGGGCCTCTATTCAAAACTTCAGATAGCTGAACCGTTACCTCCACAATTTTGTCATGGCTTACCTGTATTTTGACCCCTAGTGAATACAATGGGGGTGTATCAATGAATGGACTGGCTTAATGTCTTAAAATAAGTAAGGGGGAAGAAATGGTCTTGACTGTTTTTTCTCCCCTGTGAATCATATAAGTAAGTGAGGGGGAAAGAATGTCCTGGGCTATTTCTTCTCCTGTGTGTTTCAGTAAAGTAAGTAAGGGGAAAGCAATGGCCTGGGCTGTTATATATCCCCTGTGTGTCATATAAGTAAGTGAGGGGGGAAAGATGGCCAGGGCCATTTCTTCAACCAACCCTTTGTCTCAGTTAAGTTACTAAGGGGAATGGGAGGAATGGCATGGGCCGTGTTTTTCCCCCTGTGTTTCAGTTAAGTTATTAAGGGGAATGGGAGGAATGGCCTGGGCCGTGTTTTCTCCCCTGTGTTTCAGTTAAGTTAGTAAGGGGGGAAGGAATGGCCTGGGTCGTTTCTTTTCCCCTGTGTGTCTTATAGGTAAGTGATGGGGGGAAGAATGACTGGGCCATTTCTCCCCCCCTGTGTTTCAGTTATGTTAGTAGGGGGGGGAGAAATGGCTTGGGCCTTTTCTTCCCCTCTGAGTTAAGTTAGTAAGGGGAGAAGGAATGGCATGGGCCGTTTCTTCTCCCCTGTGGGTCATATAAGTAAGTGAAGGGGGAGAGAATGGCCTGGGCCATTTCTTCCCCACTGTGTTTTAATTCAAAATAACACTACAAACCCCTAGTATTCATTTTGATTAACCTCAGTCCATGGGCTGAACTTAACAACTTTAAGAGTGTAAATTCAAGTATGATAGCCCAAGAGACCTTCCTACTTTGCCGTAGTTCTGGGGCTGAATTGTCAAAGGGAATTGGTTCTGTTAGTTAGACCAAGATTATTCCCTCTGCCAAGAACTAAAAGGAAGGCAGGTCGGTGGTTTTGATCCCATGCGCTGCTGGTCAACGAGTGGGATTAGCCGAAATCATCTTCCTGAAAGCATCATCATTTCACGCCTCATCAATCATCGGCGCTATATGACCTATTTTGTGTCGCAGTGCCGTAAAACCCAACACATTTACCCATCCAGTATGATAGTGCACTTTAAAATAAGAACATGGGTAAACATATTAAAACATTTATTATTATCACGGAGTAAACATAAAATGTTCAAATAGTATTTACATCTACAGTAAAACCTCTCTATAACGACCACTAAATTGTGTTAACTATATATGTGGAGGAAGCTGCAGTTACTTTGAAATTTCTTATTAGCTCACCTGTGCTAGCTCAGGGTGAGCTTTTGCTAACCTTGAATGTCCGTCGTTCGTCGTCAACAATTTTAGTGTTTACACTCTAGAGGTCACACTTTTTTACCAATCTTTCTCAAACTTGCTCAGAGTGCAACAGGTGAGCGATATATGGGCATTCAAGGCCCTCTTGTTACTGTTAGCAGCGACACTTAATAAATGTATGATTGATCGTAGATAACAGCACATAAAACAGTTATTGCGACGCCTCCAAAAGCTGTAATTGCCCATGAACAATAACACAGACTTTTCAATAAATTTCAGTGCTAAATAGTTGCGCCTTTGCTCTTTACGAGCCACATATACCATACTTGTATATATCTCCTATAGAAAAAGCACTTTACCGCAATGAGTTGATTTGTCTTTGTCACATCAAACATACTTATTAACTCAAATCGAAACATTTCAAAATGCTTAATAAATAATAAATTTCTGTATATTTCACTGCTGTGTATCAGATCCACGCAATCAGACGAATTTCACGAAGATCGTATTTAACCAGGAACCACATAATTATTAAGTCTCTTCAGCATCGGTGAATGAACTGGAAAATAGTGTAGAAAACGATATATACAATAATAGGTCATAATCAAACTTCATTGCTACTCTTAAATCAATATTACTCTAAAATATTTACAATGTATAATATTATGCTTTAAAAAAAATAGTACAAATTTAGTTTTTATAACATTGCACCTGTTAAACTTAACAGATTCATTGTTATTGTCATTGTCCCCACAACGAATAAAGATAAGAGTTGCCTGCAATTCTTCCTTTCGGTGTTGGTCCCGGATTCTGCTTTCAAATAGTCTCCTGTCTGGTGATGATCTTTTTTTTCCTTTTAATAAAGAACAAAGTATTTTAGTATTTTGAGGCAAAATTTGAAATTCAAGAGACATTCCATACTAGAGTTTATTTTAAACAAATTGATGGTGATGGTGTTAACTTTTTGTAGCATGAACCAGCCATTGTTTTAAAAAGTGTTCTATAATCTTGAAACTTTGCATACTTATGTAGCTATGTTCAAGAACCAAAATAATCTTTAGTTTATTTTTAAATATTCCAAAAAATGGAATTTTTATGATTTTTTTGGTACGGCCACTAAAGGAATGCTAAATTTCTCCCATATTTCTTTTTGTTTTAGGTAAAAACTGGTAAGTTGAGTATTAAAGGAAAAATCATCAACAATTGAACCCAAACTTGGCTGTTATCTTCATCAGTTTATTGTGTATTGGTCTGGAGTATATAAAATGCAATTTTCATAAAAAAAGAAGTGGTTAAACAATTTTCCAGAATTTTTAAAGTACCAACTATACAGTGGTTTTTCCTTTGACACAGGGCTTAAACTTACGAATTCCCTTTGAAAGCATTACACACCTCTGTATCTCTTTCCAGTCTTGATCTTTACTTACAATAAAGCATCAACAGCATCTGGAAAATATAGATAATCATAATATTTAGTAAATTGCTCTGCAATGTGTTTCTATGAATGTAAAATCGTTGCCATGGTTACGGCCAAATGAAGTCCCTGAAAATTTCTAAATATCATACTACATGTATAGAGAGAAATATAGAGTGACATCTTTGTTTATAATATGTATAAAGTTATGATTGAATTGTTGTATTTTGATAATTAAACTGTACAAAAGTGACAAACTTAAGTTCAAGGTAACACATGTACTATCTCAGTATCTGTTCTTAATTTGCATACTTAGGGGCAACATATCAAAAGGGTAGTTTTCAAAATTTTAATTCCTTATTCGTCATTGAAAAACCCCTATCAAGTGACCACTCAAAATAATCAGTTTGCCTAGTTCTAAGAATATTTATAGAGATCACTTACAGAGTTAAGATGAGAAATAAACAAGCTATTGATCAAAATGGTTGATTTTACTCATGCTTATCTGGAGTTCTGTATACTCCTGAATATTAATGAGAATAGATTTTCAAGCCTAATTGGTATATGGTATTTATGTGTAATAACGTTCAATTCAAAATTGCTCTTAAATTGTACATATCCTACAGGACATTTAATTACCTTCTTGAAGATTTAAAAGAAGTTGCATTTTTATTATCATGATCTGTTGGCAAATTCAATTGTAGGTCAAACTGACCAACAATAAATTATAACAAAAAGAATACAAAATATGCAATGCACAAACTGTAAAACTGCTTTGTTTCAGTTTGGTTGTCACTTTTTGGTGGAGCCTTACCAGTTCCCTAACTGGGGGCTGTAAAACTGAAAGGAAAATAACCATGCTAATAACTGTAACACTTCAAAAATACAACTTTTTTCCATGCAGATTTTCACCTTCTACTACAATTTCCAAATCTTCTTTAGTGTAGTCTTCTGCAAGTTTGTAGGCATAAACTGACTCATCACTCTCATATATTATGTTAAACCAGTCTGGGTAGCCAGGAACACACGATATGACTCGACCAGTGTAGGCTTTCATCTGTTCTCCATCAATCATATGGTGCTTTATTTTCTTTCCAAGAAATATGTTGTCTGTCCTGTCTGTCCCCATACAGAGAACACCTTGTATGAGTTTCTTAACATTAGTAGTCAAATTCTCAATGCTGTAATCTTTACATTTTTCACTCATTTGAAAGATCTTATTGTCTGAATGTTTCTGTCCTAAAATGATTTTTCTAAATTGAAGCTGGGTATTTAATGCTTTTCTTTTCTCTGTGGCTGTATTGATTGGTTTCAGCATCTGGTCTACAGTCTCTGGAAACTTCCACAGACCATAAAACAACATATCATTCACCAGTTTCTCACGAAACAACAATTCATCTCTTTCCTTTTTCTCAACCTGTTCTCTTTTCTTTCTTTGTGACTCTTTTCGGCTGTTTTCAATTTCTCTTGAACGTTCAATGTATTTCTTTCTTATTTCTCTACCCTCATGTCTTGACACATCTAGGTACTTATTCTTGTCTTCTTCTGGCAATGCATTCAACCAGTCACCAGTTTTATTCAGGGATAATATAATGTAACTTTCATTACATAGGGTGGAAGCTACTGGCCTGAATCTTGTTAGTGCATCTAACATTGCAAAACACTCTCTGGAAATTTATTGTGCCTTGGGACAGATACAGACCCCTCCATTTCTGAAAACGTTCCCCCTTCCAGGTGGTCACTTGCTGCTTTTATCAGTAGAGTGTGCCATGCCGTGAATATCTGTTGCAATACAACCACTGTATGGTCATCACATTCATCCACTTCCAATAACCTTTCATAGATCTCATTTTTCTTAATCTTGTCTTCAAAAGGAGTATGATTTCCACACATGAACTCTGTGCAATTGTCTTTTGCACTTTCAAAGAAAGTAAGCAAAGTCTGGTATGCTGCATTGGTTTCTTGCAGGGTACAATTTATTTGCTCAATTGTACGCCAGAAAGGTGCAGTGACCAGTTTTGAGCATAGTCCTAATGCTTTCAAAACTCCTAAATACATTTGTTCTTTTACATCATGCAACACAGCTTTCTGAAGTCTGTTGGTTGGTATGTTCACTGTGGTGAAAAACTCTTGTATGCTGTCTGAAAGGTAAAACACTACTTCTGCATTATAAAACATAATGTTAAAACGATTTCCACGAAAAGGTACTAGCAAGGATGATCTGCCCTTTTTTCTGTTTTCGCGTTCATCTTTTTCTTTCATTAATGTTTTAAAGTCTGCATAACACCCACTCTTTTCATCAGCTCCTCTAGCTAAGCATTTACATGTAGTGCTAATTAGTCTAACACTTCCGCTTTCCTCTTTCTTGATGAAAGGAGCAGTGTCTGAGTGTGCCTCTGCACCTAATGCACCCTCTTTGATGGTTTCCTCAAACTGTTTGACTACAGTTGCAGACACTTCTGCCATATTCACTTGAATATGTAGCCCACAATAGAAATTATTCATTTGTGAAAGAGATTCTTGCTCTTCTACGGTAAGATCCTCCCAGTTTGAGTATACCAATGGCAGAATGTCATCCCTGTAGTTCTCTAAAAGCTGATGGAACTTCTTCTCCGTTGCAGCCCTGTCTGACATGGTATTGTGTATGTTGGATAAAATTACATTTCCAGCATTGGTTTTAGTGGATTCACTTATATCTCCAACTATTTTCTTCAGAGTGCTGAGGCAGCTGTCGGAACTTTTATTTATCATATCCTTCTGCCCAATAACCTATTTTTTATCTCTCACAGCAAACACTTCATAGCAATTGCCATGCTTTCTTGTTTCGTCTGACTGTAGGCATGTGTCTTCCTCTTTAGCCAACTCCTGATTCATTTGTGCATATGAAACACTTGCTCTCTGATCAGCAATACGGTTGATGGTACTCTTTGATGGCAAATTTTCAACTTTTTTCCAAAATATTTGTGCAATATGTTTAATAACATTGTTGACATGGTGAATGCCAACACCTTCACTCAATAAATTCATTACAGCAAGTTGTGCACACTATTAGTGGTAACATTTCTGTCATCTACTAAAGAAATAGGCTCATTGTCATGTAGCTCAGACTCTAAATATGTAACTTCATCCTGTAATTTTTGCTTTTTGCTGGAGAGTGTCTTGTTTATTTCATCTTCAACTTGGAGCTGTTCTGTTAAATCAACAACTTGCTTTCTTTGAAAGTCAAGTTCTTGAGATAAAGCATGGTTTTCTTTTAAAATGTTTTCATTTGACTTCTTCAGCATTTTCCTTTGCTTGTTCATTGTTGTGAATTATTTTTCAAGGTCACGCTTTTCTTGTTTTAACAGCTGTACCTTTTCTGTAAGTTGTTTTGACTTGTGACTGTCTACTTTAACCTGTAATGAAATCTGTCTATATTTGGCCCTCTTATTCTGTATAACAAACTGTAATGATGTAGTTTTTCTTTTTAATTGTCTTCTTTCTAATTTTAAGGCAAACCACAGATAACTAAATTTATTTTAAGAAATTGGCAGAAGTCTTGGAGTGGGGAAACTCACAACAAACTCCATGCCATTAAACCTGTATTAGGTGAAAGTTTAAACGCATGCCGGTCGATTCGCCGGGATGAGGTAGTTTTAGCTAGATTGAGAATAGGACATTCTTATATTACACATTCATATCTTTTAAAACGTGAGGTGCAACCAGAATGTTTATTTTGTTTTGAACCTTATACAATTCAGCACATTCTTATTGATTGTACTGATTTAACTTTAATTCGTAATAGATTTTTTCAGGCAGATTCTCTACGGGAACTGTTTGAATTTGTAGATATATCTAAAAATACTTGAATTTTTAAAAGCCATTAATTTATATTATAAAATTTGAATAAATGTTTGTATGTCGATTATGTTTTGTCCATAATTTGTTTACTTTCCCGTTGATCACGGCTGATATTGACGTAATCTATAAGTTAATATTGTTTTAAATTTGATATTGTAATTATTTATTCGGCTCTAAATGACCTTTTTGTGTCGATGGGCCGTAAAACACCATTCATTCATTCTAATTTTAAGGCAGAGTTTTCTGTTTGTAATTGCAGGCATTTCTTTTCACTTGCTGCTGATATAGTCTTTTCAAATTCCACTGAAGTCGGCGTGTCTTTGGCATTTATTGTTTGACTGGTTGATGGAGACTGCTGTTGTGTACATATAAATAGTTCATCCAAGTATTTTTTTTATTTTCCCCTCTAAGCTTAGCAGTCTTTCTTTTAATAAGAGAGATTTTATTTCTCAATGCTGAACTAGAACCTTTTAGTACATCTGCCAAGTCATTCAATGACTTAGGAGATGTACTAGAATGTCCTTTTATGATTGAAGCATGAATATCAAGGATATTTTTATTTGTAATACCTGATGGGTCAACATTCAACCCCAAACCCTTTAATCTATAGTTCACATCAATACCTGTACTCTCCATTACTGTGGGTATATCTGTGTAGTCAAAATATCACCAGTGCTGTATGTCTGTGTGGCAATTTCACGTGTGCTCTTTTCTGTTTGAGTTTCAGATTGTATTGTTTCAGTTTCTAAATTTAACTTTTTTCGAACAGGTCTTTCTCTGCGGGAACTGTTTGAGTTTGTAGATATTTATAACATACTTGAGTTTTTAAAAGCCATTAATTTATATTATAAAATTTGAATAAATTATTTTTTTTAAAGATAAATATTTGTATTTCGATTATGTTTTGTCCATATTTTGTTTACTTTCCCGTTGATCGGGACTGACATTGACGTAATCTATTGGTTGATATTGTTTTAAATTTGATATTGTAATTATTTATTCGGCTCTAAATGACCTTTTTGTGTCGATGGGCCGTAAAACACCATTCATTCATTCGAACAGGCCTACTTACCTCCAGCGCCTGTGTAGAAGGGCTTATGAAATAGTATTCATGTATTGAATGTCATCAAAGATAGGTGTCTTATATAACTTCTCTCTTACAGTGGACACATAGACAATACAAAACACTTATGCAGAACCCAATTAAACAAAGATATAATGAATGTATTTAATCATCTAGAAGTGAGTTAATATTAAAATTATTTTGAAGTTAAATTTAGGTCAAGGTCAAATAATGTTTGGTAATATTGGTGTATTAGGAATGGTCAGAGGCAACAATTTTATATGTATTAACCCATTACCCCATAAATACGCCTTTAAATTATTCATCCACTGAAAAAAATAGTTCAATTTTATACTGTCATGAATATGTATCATTAGGAATATTTTCTATATTCTAGCAGATGGTAACTTAAGGCAGGCTGAAAGTAAAGCAAAACTCGCCTTAAGGCGCATTCTGCTTTACTTTCAACCTGCTATAAGTAATGATTTGTCTTCAAGCTAGAAACAAGCTATGTGGTAATCGGTTAAAGTATTCTAGTAAGTGGTGTTTATTGTAGGTGAAACGGTAAAATCTAGTTAACCTCGTACACACACAGACAGGACAATCACTATATGCAGAGGCAATACACATTTGTATTTCAGGTTAACTGACAATGCCTTACTTTTCTATCCCTAAGCCGTCGGCTCTAAATGACCTTTTTGTGTCGATGGGCCGTAAAACACCATTCATTCATTCTATCCCTAAGCCTAAAATTTTTAAGCCATCCAAAAATATTTTCTTATAAACCATCCCTATTTTAAAAGTTCATGTAACCTGAAACACACACTATTTTCTTTTTGGTATTACCTTGCTGGAGGTAGAAGCTCTCTTACGCCTTTGATATGTAGATTTCGACGCTTTGTCTGAATCCGATGTTCCAAAATCTAAGCTTCCAGATTCCTGAAGAAACTAGCAAATTGGGTTTGTGAAACACAAATACCTCCAACCAGCAGCATAATCGGTAATGTACATGCTTATTTTCACAAATTGGTCAAATTTCTAGATCACATGGTGAAAGAAATTGTTATAGCTTATAAAAAGATACACAAACACAAGGAGTATTTATGGATTAACGGGTAAAACAGAAAAGAATAATTTCTTCCCTACTGTAAGCCGCCTCTATGATAACACTATGATACTTACTTGTTTATTATAGATCTGTTTCCTTGTTGTTCACTGCCACTCTACTGGCTGACGCTGTGTCCAAATTCAATTCCTGAAACAAACAGTTTGATGAGAAACAAAAAGGTCTTAACTTATGTTTAACTCTTTGATCCCTGAAACTTTAATTAGACAAGTCCAGTATCCAACTAACCCATTACTTCATAGGCACATCATTTCACACCTTTTGTTTATCCATCCACTGAAGAAATTAGTTCCATTTGATGCAGTAATGAATATGTATTCTTAAGAAATGTTTTTATATCCTATTGGCTGCTTAAAGCAGACCTTAAGGCGGTAGCAGAAATTAAGGATCTGTCATGAGTTGATGTTTAGACAAGCTGATGTCAAACAAGTCTAGAATTGAAATGTTCTTAAGTGAGATGAGTCTGAGATCAACTTGTCTTAAACATCAACGATTGACAGATTCTTATTCTCACATAACCAACAATAGAATAATATAAAAATACCCCAGGGGTCGTCAGATCTATGACTATGCTGGCACTGTGTGGTGGCACTGGTGGCTCGGTTATAATGCAACTGTCAGTCTCTGGGGCCTGCGTTTCCTCTTCGGACTCTAAATCTGAGAATAAGTCCGGTGTGCTTTCCCGATGACTTTTAGACATGACACCGAGTCGGTCGCAAGCTGTAAAACAATAAAAAAAAAAAAAAATAATAATAAAGATTTTGTTTCAAGAATGTATAACAATTACTGAATTAGTAAAGCTGGGAAAAAATGGGCAGGGGTTCCCCTTAGGCAGTGCTATTTTGATGAACTCTACTGCACTCGAAGGGGAAAAAATTGCCACCCTTTTTTTATAAAGTAAAATAAGTTAATTAGGGGGAAAATAATGCGGGGTTTGCCAAAGGGGAAAGAAAAACCTGGGGTAAACCCATTTTTAGGGGAAAACTGCATGATTTTAAAGAAAATTGCTGGCATCGGTTATATAGGGAAAAAAAGCCCTGACTTAACAGGTCAACATTGAAATATCGGGCAGGGGTTCCCCTTTGGCAGTGCCATTTTTGATACACCCCTTTGTGAAGACCCTCCCAAGATGGTTGGACAAGGCAGAAATTTTATAAGAGCGAATAAGCTGGGGCAGATTCCATTTATATTTTAATAAGGAATCGCCTACTCGCAGAATGAGAAAGATGGTAGCAAAATAGCTGTATCAATATTGCATGCATATATTTTGACCTAGACCAATTATCAATCATATTGGCGCGTTATGACCTGGGTCGTTTAACTCGGGACCGTTCAACCCGAAATCGATAGGAAATCTGTATCATTATTAGAAATATTAGATCATAACTATACATAGGAGAGTCTATAACATGTATGCTGAAACAAAGTTATGATATTCCTTCATAAACCTAGTATATAGTACTCAACGCACTGCTCTATAGTTTCTACTTTCACTTTCAAGTAATTTACATTCTTTTTTGACGCCACTTCCGGTTTGCACAAGGTTTTATTTACTTACATTTTTTTTACAGTTTACGGTCGTTTTTTAACAATGTTTTCCTCCAGATATTTAAAAAAACATTATATTTTACCATATTATGATATTCTCAATGATGTGCGGAACGTCTTACCTGTTATAAATCAACTTTGAAATTTTCGAACGATTTTTTTTCTGCTTTGTAAATATCGCGGCAGCATGGAATAGGCCTGCACAGTTTGGTTAGTCTGTTCTTTTCAAACATGGGTCAAAATTTCACCCGACAACCAATGAAAAAGGTGCTTACATCGCCGTAATCAAATCCCATACAAAGGGCGCGAACCTTGAACCACTTTTTGGAAACAGGAAGGATAACACGAAGCGAGTTACCTCCCTTGCTGGTTTGCTACTTTTTGATATTCTAGTAAACTAAAGTATTGCCATAGTTAATGTCCGTTCAAGCTAAAGTAAATAAAGTTGATTCTTTTCGAAGAATAATAAAGGTAAATTAGAGCATGTACAGGAAAAAAGAAGAAAACCAAAAATTAAAAATGCGAGTTTTGACGTATTGACGGATTATTTCTAAAATCAGGCATGCTAGTATTGTAGAACACTCCTTTAGGAGTATTCAGCAATACTAACATGCTGCATTTAATGGTCACCTGACAAGAAAACCTTACAAACGCACTTTTAAACGTTCGAGTTTTCTAAGTTTTCAACTTTTCTCTGTATCTGCATTTGATATTGTATATTAGTTAATACTGTATACAAATTTACATTGGCTTGCAAGTGAAGTAATGACTCGACTTACTTTGGTCAAATTGGTGTAAATAGTTTCGGTCTTCGCTTCTGTCCGACTTCATTCCTGGGCTTGTTACGTTTTACTCTACATATTGTTGTCTTCAGGTAACTCACGTCCAGCTTAACCAGTTCTTCTTTCATGTATGTCCGGGTTGTGGACCCAACGTCATACTGTACGACTCGGTGTTCATTCTTGGTTAGCCATCTCCGTCCTAGGAAGTTTGGCAACTCTGAACCATGATCAAAGGAGGTGAAAAAGTAGTCAATCTGACACTACGAGTTCACACACACTTGAAAGTGCCTCTGCGGGAGACATCCATACTGTGTGATGACTGAAGGGTTTTCCAAGGCATTTTCATTGTCATTTGTGTGAGCAGATCTTGTTGAAACCTTTGACAGGACATAGAATACTTATACCATATCTCAAGAATGATTTAATTCTGTAACATATTCAGAAACAAAACAACTCAAAACCAGTGTGCTGCTTTTTAACCCTTTCACTCTAAATGACGCCAAAGAGCGCATTTGCAAACAGTTTGAATCCTGATCAGACGCCGCGTAATGTGGCGTCTGATCAGGATCCAAACTGTTTGTCACTCGTATCGATACGTTTTAATTTATACTACATTGAATCTTACTTTGAAACAATCTTACAAACCAGAAATTTGAAGCAGACGAAAAATGAAACGGTGAAGGGGTAAAAATCTCACAATTATTTGGCAGCGAAAGAGAACTACAGCCTGTTTCAAACATCGTACCGATTTGTGCAGGTTGTGTTTTTCAATATTGATACCCCAAGACAGAACTAATGACCTTAATGAAAAGATTAATTCACAAATACGTTCCTTCTAAATACAAATAGTGTAATGAAAAATGTGCGTTTCTTTTTGCACTGAGTGTATTTTGGCCATTGCGTACTACCCCTTTCAGAGTGCTGAGCCAATCCACCTGTGACATTTCTGCTTTCCCCTTTCTTTGGTTAATGTTTATCATTGCTGATTTACTGGCAAATCCATCTTTTGTGTAAATTGTCTTTACCAGATGAGTCGATGGGATACATGTACACTCACCAATGCACTCACAACTTTGCAAAAATCACTTAACTATCAACTATATCCTCCTGGGTCCCGTTTCAAAAAACTTCGTACGAAAAAATCGATCGTAATTCAAAACTTTAAAATACATTTATTTTCTGATTTCTCTATCTAATCCTATCTTGTGGCATCTCTTTGGAATCGTCTTTTCAAGACGATTCCAAATAGATGTCACAAGAAAGGATTAGATGGAGAAATAAATAATTATTGAGACTTTTATAATCTGACTTACGACAACATTTGTCGTACGAAGTTTTATGAAACGCGCCCCAGTTCTCTGTTGATGCTGAGCTTCTGCGTACTTCTGGCTGGTATTGACCTTGGCAGATTTCGAGAGTTTGTGATGACACAAGATTTCATCGTCATGCTTTAAATGAGCTATTGACACCTCAGAATATTTTCTTATTCACTATAACACTTCACACTGTGCTTATGTGCACTTTCTTTACGTTTGTTTAATCCATATCAAGTCAAACCTTTGTCTGACATTTACAACAGTTTGAATCCCGATAAGAATCGAGCAACTCGGTTTTTCAAAAGGATCAAAACTGTAAGGCATTAAAAGGGGGGGGGGGGGTTCTTCATTTATAAACTCTCAAAACTAAGTTTGAAATATTTCGCATAAAATAATTTTTTTATGCAGAGGATGTTTTGGCTTGATAGGGGTTAATCCTGTGTAGCACATTTCTGAAGCTTTTATTTATTCACTGTTAGACTGCACATTGTTCTTGTTGAGAAATATTATCTGATCAACTATTTCATTTGAAAGCCGATTTCTAAGTTTGTTCACAAGTAGTTCACAGATGAGACTGGAACAGATAAGAAATATCCTGGCAATCATGGACAGTTTGGGGTATTTTTCAGAATTCCTACTCCACCAAATTAGTGGGTTACGATTGTCGTCGGATTTCTCTCTAAGATGACTTTTTAACTTGTTATTTTCTTCTTTTTCGGGCAAACCAAACACATTAAAATCAAATTTTCGCCGTTTTGAAGGCAAATATTTACACTCAGATGATCTTCTTGGAAGGGAAAAAAATCTACTTTCCAGTTCCTCTTCTGTAGCAAGGCACGGCGGTAAAACTGTAAGCGTTGGTACCTTGAATCAAGAAGCGATACCAAGACTAGCACTGTTTTTTTGAAACGTGTACCCTACTCTGTGTGAATAACTCTTTTACTTTACTCACACAACCACTATCTTAACTGTCGTAACAAAGGCTTCTCTGAATAAGTCCACAAACAATAGGGTAAATCTGCGAACACGACACAAACGATTCATATACGTGATTACATCTGTAACATAGCTCAGCAATGACATTAATTCACTGATTAGATCCTATTTGTGGTCCTTTGGCAGTTAGTGTGTGTCACGTTTTTGGCAATGCGTGTATCCAGCATCGGATCTGTTTTGACTTGGCGTTGCCCAGTTTGGCGCTGAAGCATCATCCGGATGCTATTCCACAGTTATTTTCTTAAAGAAAGCATTTTAAAACTCCATTCGAATAGTGATCTTCTATCCGAGTTTTCGATGAACTATTAGACTATTTGGATATTCGTTTACATCCCTATTTTTTAGCTCACCTGAACTAGCTCAGGGTGAGCTTTTGCAATCCTTGAATTTCCGTTGCCGTCGTTAGTCGTCAACAATGTTAGTGTTTACACTATAGAGACCTCAATTTTTATTCAATCTTTTTCAAACGTTTGATAGCAGCCAACAAGAGTGAGTAGCCATCTGGTCCTGCTATACTTTCTGCTGTTGTAATTGCAACTATTTCGTCACAGTGCTTCATGGCATCAACATATTGCATTTCGAGACAACCCTAGTGCCACAATTGTTGACAATTGTTTGTTCCATTTTCTGTACAGATCGTTTAACTCTGCATGCTCCAAATCATCTTTAAATTAGACTTGGCTTTCACGATCCAGATCATCGGAGAACGCACTATTGAATGGGAGCGGAATGGAGAGCCAGTGAAATCTAACGAATGTTCCTGGATGCAATATTGTTCTGAAGAGTTAGCAGCTTCATCCAATTATCTTCCTGCTCTGAATCCTTCATGAATTTGAGCAGATGCAATAAACCAGCATTTTCACAATTTTCAACCATCTCAGATGTAGCACTGGGAATTCGGGTAGGAATTGCTGTATGGTTTTGTTCTCTTTCATACGCCCTAATAGGTTCTTTGATATTTTGTGGTCAGGTTCAAAAAGTATTCTATCTTCCTAGTCTGCCAAGTTTATCAACTTTGTCAATGAGAATGTTTCTCAGGTTAACAACATCATTATCTCGTCCGGTGGCTGGTCGGGATGGCGGCAGAGCAATAGAGGAGCTATGAATTCTGCCAGTGTAAAGTCGTTTTCTTCTTCATAAGAGCAACAAGCATCCGTTACACGCTCCTGGCAATTGAAACCTGCATTTGCTTATACTCGTACTGATTGATTGTATTCACCATATATATTCTGTATGTCATAGTTCATCATGCACAGTTTGGAGTATAGAAATCTACTTCTTCAACAGTAACTGTTGTATCTTAGTTCCGAGATGTTCCGAACTGTTTTTCAAGATCATCTAATTCGACATTTTCTTCTTCTGTTGTAATATCAAAACTGTCTGAACTAGCTGTTGCAAGTGCTGAATAGGACGACGTTCCATCACCAATTTCATTTTCACGGTGCTGATCTTGGGTGTCTATTTTCTTTTCAGAATTGCTGAGAGAGTCGAGCATGAAGGTTTTGAAAATTGTTGAACTGTTTATCCCAATGTTACTTGGGCATTAAACTTTTCCAAAGCAGTAGCTTCTGCTTCAGTATTTTCTGTCAGGAGTCCTAGGCATGCCTTAGTCAGTGGTACATAATCCATGCATGCACATGACTGACTGAATCCTTTGTCGACACATTCGTCACCATGTTATTATTTAACAACAATGCAGTCTTTTGAAGTACCTTTGAACGTGATCGGTAAGGTACTGTACTACATATCTGTGAAGTCCTACCTTGCCCAGGATTAGGATCCTCAGGGACCGTAAGGCGCACCAAGTTATCCATGAACAGAATAACAAAGCACTGCTGTAGGTTGACACTGTGGGATTGGGGGCATCATCTCCCATTGACTGGTACAGAAACGGATATTGCTTTAGTAAGTCTCAGATTTCTCTCTGGATCGGAAGCACTTTTCAGACATTGCTCCGCTGCTGTTAAACGTTTCGTACTTACAGAGCACTGTTGATAAAACATAATAATTTATTGCCAGTTCATGGGTATTGAGTTGCTGGATAACACCACATTACCTTTTACTGTATATTGCTAGAGCGGAATCAAACACAGAGTAGAGTTGTGACACTTGCTTGACAAGGTTAATGCCTTATTTACTGATTTCTTTACGGTCTCCTTGTTCACAAATAAGGTCAGAAAATGATTTTAAACTTCAAGAGGTACATTAAGAAGGCACTCCTTTTCGATATTGACACGTCGCCAGTATTTTTTTTTAGTCTACAACTTTTCCATGGTATGACCTCTTCAAAACAACAATCACATAGTTTTTGTTGATCACCACGTGGTACGAAATTGAGATTGTGGTTCTCATCGATATCTTGTATCTTCACTACCTATTTCACAGACGAACATAGACGTTTTGGGAAGTACGAACCCTGTAGTTCAAATAATATGGTTCACCATTGACACAAATTATCAATATCTTGTCGATGAATAGCTATTTGCCCAGGTGATGAAATAGCACAGTATACTTTACAATCATCCGCACACTTCTGAATATGACTTACAATTAAATAATCAATATCGTTCACGTATAATAGGAATAATGTCGGTCTCAATACGCAGCCCTGTCGGACACCTGTCGTCTTGTAACCCTGTGTACGCTGAATCGTATTGTCACCTTGTTTGAGACATTTGCCAGTTTGTCGGCTTCTCAACAGCAACTTGCTGACTTTAGGTACACCTAGAAATTCGCAGTATGCAGGTCTGTTGTATTTGGCCAACAAATCTTTCACTGTTTGGGACTTATTGTCGATGGCTTATTACCTGTAGACGCTAGGTAGCACGTCGTGCACTATAGGACCAAACTCCCCCTGCTTATCAAACTGCGACTCAACAGCCTTTAACGTTTTTAATTTACTGTCCGAAATAGAGCTGTTAGAGTCTGTGTGTAACTTGCGTTGTTTCTTTTATATGTCAGTCAGTCTCTGTTTCCGAAATTTCATCGTCGTCCGATGACATTAAATCATAGTGACTCTGCACTGTCTGCCCGTCTGAATATACACCCTCATAATCATCTCTTGTCCCACGCGTTGCAATTTGATTTTGTACAATGCATTGAACAGCCTCCGGTAACTTTTCAATGGCCGTTTGTTGTTTCCTTGTACTGTTCCTGCAGCAACATAAGCATGTTATTGTTTGGCGATGGCGCCCCCTTTTTGAAGCTGGAACTGTCCGGGAATCTCGCAGGAAACACGTGGCTACGTGGCGATAAGGGACATCCCGGAGCCCTATTCATGATTACGTCAATTGCACTAGCAGCAAGTGGATAATTACTGGCAACGCTATCGAATGTCATTATAGGTGCTATATCCTTTCCGTTCCAAACTCTACCGGTTATGCGAAAAACATATAATCGCAGTTTCGTAAGAGGATGATTTCTGTCCGGCGGAATTCCAGGCTCAGGATCTTTGCGCGTGGTTGCAGCTGCATCCAATCGCACACCAGCATCATCATTAGAAACGGCCACCAAGGTTGAGTTGTCCAAATTGGAGCAATCAAAATCCCTTCCCCTTGATCCAAGTCTATAAAACTGGAAGTGTTCTATTTCAATGTAAATGCACCAACTGCATACCCTTGTGGCGAGGAAGTCTGGACTCAAAAATGTGAACTTTGGCATTGAGATCGGATGCAAACAAATCTAGTGTAGGCTCATCATATTGTTTCTCCAAGATTTTGAAAATAAAAGCATTTAGCGACCACCCTAAATCTTTATTAAATTTCCTAGATAACTGATCAGCTTCTGTGTTTTACCCCATGTGGTTCTGGGGCATGCCAGCTCGGTCAACTGGCAGAAAAGAATGAGGACCAGTCCAAGACCTAAAAAGGTTAAAATCCAGAATATTTGTAACTTTGGTATTCTGGTCAGGGTTCAAATTTCTAGATCAGTACCTCATATTGTTTAGATCGATGTAAATGAGGTGTTGATCTGGCAACTTGTCTCCTGGAGTCGCGATATGACTGAAATACAGTTAAAGCGACTTTAAACCCTCAACAACAACAAATCTGTGTTTTTGTTTCCCTGGAATATGCGCTTCTGTTAGATGTATTCTACGTTCAATGCACCAGTACCATATACTCCGAGCATACTATTCAGTTCTTGGTAACGCCCTCCAAATTTAT
This sequence comes from Gari tellinella, assembly GCA_922989275.2. Lineage (NCBI taxonomy): Eukaryota > Metazoa > Mollusca > Bivalvia > Cardiida > Psammobiidae > Gari > Gari tellinella. Next base: position 25,335,600 of record OV277856.1, on the reverse strand, counting down.
TTAGATATGCACAAGTTGTTGAATTGTCTGTCAAAATCTTGACATAAATGTTACATTTATTTGTAACCAATGATGTCAACCCTAGTTAACAAGCTTTCAGCTCTAAAACATTATTGCGACACTTCTATTCTGCCACTAACCATAGTCCATGTAAGGTTTGGCCTTCAGCCAAAATACTTGTCCCCCATCCTGTCAAGAAACTATCAGTAGTCATGGTATTATATTGGTCTGGGTGATGGATAAGTCTGAATGTTTTATGAATATTTTCCATCCTCCATTGCAGTTCTTCTTTAATTTCTAAATTCTCATAAGAGCATCAAATTTACCTTTTTTCCAATTCAGGTTTTTCATTTTTATCTTTTCAAGACCCTTATAATGTAATGGTGCATATTCTACTCCTGGTTCTGCTGCCACTAACATTCCTATCAATTTTGCGAATGTCCTAATAGAAATAAATTTAGAGTTGTAGATGTCTTGGCTTAATTGTTTTATGTCATCCATATTTTCTTTTGTTAAGCGGATTGTCATAGATTCCGAACATAGAAGAAAACCAACAAATTGTATTTGCACTGAAGGGACAAGTACTGACTTTTCCGCATTTATAGTCAACCCTAATTCATCCATGAGATGAATTGTTTGCAGAAAATTATCCTCACATTCATCATAACTCTGTCCAATCAAACATGAGTCATCAATGTATGCTAAGCACCTCGCTTGTCGAAGCTGTGAAAACACGGGCTTCATTATCTTAATGGAAACACGTGGAGCCGAGGATAATCCCATAACCAATACCTTGAACTGGTATTTCCAACCATTGAAGAAGAACGGAAATATTTTTGTGATCTTCATGCAATGGTACTGAATAATATACTTCAGACATATTTATGAAACTTTGATACAGTGATATAGGATGAAAGAGGGACTGCTGTACTCAAGAACCATAACTCTGCCATCTCCCAATATTGAATTATCGCCCTTTTCTTAATAAAAATCAAATTTTCTGGAGCACTTTTACTTGATGAAACTTGATTATGTGTTAGAGGATGACAAAAAGAAGTATTACACAATAATTATAACTCTGCCATCTCCAAGTATTGAATTGTCGACCTTTTTCATAAAAAAATCAATTATGTCTGAAGCATTACTCCTGAACGTTACATCATAAGTTGATGAAACTTGATACTGTGTTCACCTACTAAACATGCTATACCTTGGGCGTTTTCTTTGTTGGGAGCATCCCTCGTTTGGAACGATATTCTTGTTGTATAATACACGTATCCTCGTTTTGTATATAGTCTATGTAAATTGAACTAATTTTTTTATTATTTCAATCTATTTGCACATGTTGAAAGTTACTTTGTTTTTTGAATTGGTTGTTCAATCTATTGATTGATGTTGAAAAGTACTTTTTGTTATTTAAATTGAACTATTTGTTGAACTATTTGTTGATCTGTTCAATCTGGGTTTTTTTTTATGTAGAACGTTATGTTTAAGCTCACCTGAACCGAAAGCTCAAGGTGAGCTATTATGACCGCTCGCCGTCCGAGGTATTTACATGTTTCTTCGATTTGTCATTTCAATTTAATAAAGTTTGCAAATATTGTTGCTGGCTTTGTCTTTCTATTGCGCCTGATTAGTAACATTATATATTAATCAGATCATTCTATTTTATTTCTATGCACCCCGTCCTACATAGCCACAACTTTGGAACTACATGTACATGTGATAGATACTTAATATTTTCAATGTGTAATCAACTCAAGTAGCTTTTTTGGGCTCAGTTCAACAGTACTAATTTGGTCATTTCTGACACAGTTCAATATCATATAGAGGTAAATTAGGCTGAATTTAACATTGGCAAAAAGTTTCAAACTACATGTGATGGATATTTAAGTGTAATTTGGCTCATGTAAGACAAAGATCAATGTCATTTAAGAGGGCATGATCACATCACGGAGACGTGGTGTTTCACAAACATATCTTGCTAGAAATGCGTCTTGTAAACAATGTACATGGAAAAGTTCATTGGAAATACTCCGTCCTTGTATATGATTTAGAAAATACTGACTCAGTAGGTGTAATGCGTAGAAACAGCCTGGCTCCAAACTGTTTGCAATCGACGTACTTTTATAAGCATCAACTCATTTATCAGGAAAGAATTACGTCTTATCCGCAGTAAAACTTTAGGTACCGGGTGTTATGTAATACCAGGTTTGTGTGTCTGCAATTACATACAGTGGAGAATCTGTTATTCTTTCCCGTTTAAAGAAACGAAACGCAAACGCAAAAACCTTAAACGTAGAAAAGTGCAACTTTTGGAGAATTCTGATAATTCATTTTTTATCTTGGTGGCAAACAGTTTGAAGCCTGATCAGACCCCGGGTTACCCGGCGTCTGATCTGGCTCCAAACTGTTTGTAATTGAAATAATAGTTTTAGCATAAACGCGTTTATTGGGAAAGAATAACGTTTTCTCCACTGTAACCAGTTGGAAACTTTGTACTGTACTTGCTTTTCAGACTAGTTAATTAATGAATGGTTATTGCCGAAAGTTTATACCAGGCTTTGAACGTTTACATGTACTAACTACTGGTTTAGTTGCCTTTCTAGACATTACGAAAAACACGTATGTAGGTCGACAAGTTTTGTATGAAAATAGTGCCACGTCTACAGTGGAGAAAACGTTAGTTCTTAGTTTTTAGTCGAAACTAAACCAGGGCTCCAACATTTTCTCACTCATTTCTTCACGATACACTTTGGTTTTACTACTCATTAGAATCGTCTCACAGAGACGATTCTAATGAGTAGTGACACCATAGAGTTAATGTAGAAATAATTATTTTTAACTTCTTAAATACTCCCCTTATCTGGAACCCTGTAAACGCAACACAATGTAGTAAATGGTAAATTCGAACAGTTGTTGAAAAATGTTGACATTTGTTTAAAATGAGTTGCAAATAGTTTGGAGCCTGATCAGGTAACCCGATGTACGATCTGGTTACAAGTTATTTTGCAAATTATTATACATCGTAATAATATTTACCACAACCGCAGTAAGTGGTAGAGAATCACATTTAAACCACCTATACTTAACAATGTTGGCGTAGGATTAGGGGAGAGTGTTACTTCTTTATTTAATAAATAAATATTATTTCTAAACTAAAGTATAGTGATGAAGACAGTCGATAGTGGAAATCAGGATGAAAGTAAACAGAAGGTTCCTTTGTGAGCTTTCTGTTTTACAGTGGAGAAAACGTTATTCTTTCCCGTTTAAACGCAAACGAAACGCAAACGCATTGGATTCAAACGTAGAAAATAATAACTTATTGACATTTCTGACCATTTATTTTTTCTGAGTGGCAAACAGTTTGGAGCCTGATCAGACGCCGGGTTACCCGGCGTCTGATCTGGCTCCAACCTGTTTGCACTACAAATAATAGTTTTAGCGTAAACGCGTTTATTGGGAAAGAATAACGTTTTCTCCACTGTATGTCATTGCTTATGCAGTCGATATTATGTTATTCTTTCTCAATAAAAGCGTTTACATTAAAACTATTGTAATAATTGCAAACAATTGTGAGCCAGATAAGTTGCAGGGTAACCCGGCGTCTGAACAGGCTTCAAACTGTTAGCTACTTAGATTAAAATAAATGGTCGAAATTGTCCAATAGCTGTTCTTTTCTACGTTTAATTGCAATATGTCTGCGCTTCGCTTTCGTTTAAACAGGAACGAATAACGTCTTCTCCACCGTAATACCTGGCTCCGAGGTTATAAAGCGTTTTAGTTGAGTCTGAGTGTGTTCCCAAGCATTTGATTGGTCAGATTTGAGCCTAGGCTCAAATCTGACCAATCAGATGCTTGGAAACAAGTTTAGACTCAAGTCAAAAGCTTTATAACCTCGGAGCCTGTAGTCTACTGTCATAACCTTTTCGACTCAGTTTTATGCGTCTGCTCAAACCTCTTCATCGCCATTTTATCGTCTGTTTTAAAATTGTTGCCTAAAATATTATTTTAGAGTAATATTTAAACTAGAGGATCTTACATGAGTGCTCATTATTTATTTTTTTTGTTTTATAAACGAGTTGAATGAAATAATATGACGCCAGCCTTGGCGAGCGTCATATTGATCTCAGTCAACAAGTTTATTAAAAATGGTAAGTAATGATTACCATTCTATATATCACATAGCATTTTCCAATACATGCAGCACCGGTAGAATACGATATTTATTTAATGGCTTTATTTTGTCCCAGACTGCAAGTTATGTGACAATCAGGTTTATTGAGAGAAAAAAACATCGATTAACGTATCAAATACAGTCGAACTTCGATATTTCGAATTCCGTTATGTCGAACATACCCGTATTTCAAAGTTAAAACGCGGCTAAGCCGTGTTTTAACTTTGAAACACGGGTATGTTCACCTAAACCGAGCTTGAAATAAGGCAAATTCATGTTTCGAAATATCGGATATTTCGAGTTAAGCGAGTTCAAGATATCGAAGTTCGACTGTAGTTAAGATCCTGATCATGCATCGCGCTATACCAGGACCCAAATTGTCTCCAAAGTAAACTTTGATCACCTATAGTTGAAAGGGTTAAGCACAGAACAGTATTACCTTCTTTCAACGTGACTGAGCTGTATTTGTATATACAGTGCTCCCGAACAACGATTCCCTCCTTACAACAATGCTTGCCACTGTTTCCTAAACAAGATACGTTTGTATAACGCTTTCACTGCTGCAATATAGCCTTGTAAAGTTACGTATTAGAAATGCAGAGGAAACATAAAGACGGGTGATAAACAGTTTGAACCGAGATCAGACGCCGCGTTACCCTAGTCTGAGCAAAGTTTGCAAGTGTAAGTAAAGTTAGCCGTGGCTCCGAGGTTATAAAGCTTTTGACTTGAGTCTAAACTCGTTCCAAAGCATTTGATTGGTCAGCTTTGAGCCTAGGCTCAAATCTGACCAATCAAATGCTTGGGAACTCACTCAGACTCAACTAAAACGTTTTATAACCTCGGGGCCTGAGCTCCTAGGTTATTAAATTTCCCTCCCTATAACAACTCTCTCCGAGCAACACACACTTTGGTCACAGATTGGGTGTTGTTGTAGAGAGGGTGCACTGAAATTTTATTGACCAAGGTCTTATTTTCGCTTAAATAATATACCACGACATCAACTGTTGAGAAAATGTAATTTTAGGTGTCAATTAACCGTCAAGGTTAAAACAATGATCGAAATCAAGCCAACTAGATGGATACATCACTTGTATAATCCCCACTTAAGAACAAAGTTATATGCTGGGACAATGTAGTAACAATTCGGTCACAGAAGGCCTTTAGTTAAAAACAACATGTTTATTAGGTCTCTTTCTCCAAATAAGTCTGTTTTGACGATTGGAGTTTTCACATTATAATGTAGATATATGTTAAGGTCGGATCAAGATTCAAAGTGTTTAGCACTCGTGGCAATTTTATGAATGGCCTTCGATATACCTATGATGTCGAATTTGACAGCGAGTCTACATTTTATGTATAAGATACTAAACGAATATAAAAAAGCTTTTCACCTAGGAAGGTACAAGGTTCAAGACAATTAAATGGTTAATGGGGTTTATTTGAATTTAATAGTTACACAAAGCACAGTCTAGACTTCTGACGTCATTACTTATACAGTGGAGAATCTGTTATTCTTTCCCGTTTAAAAGAAACGAAACGCAAACGCAAAACGCTAAAATGTAGAAAAATGCAACTTTTCGACAATTCTGATAATTCATTTTTATCTTGGTGGCAAACAGTTTGGAGCCTGATCAGATGCCGGGTTACCCGGCGTCTGATCTGGCTCTAAACTGTTTGCAGTAGAAATTAAAGTTTAGCGTAAACGCGTTTATTGGGAAAGACTAACGTTTTATCCACTGTATGGAAGCAGTCAATAAATGGGTCAACCGTTAACCCCATTCACGGCCTTACACCAAGTACAGTAGTTATTTGCAAACAGTTGGCGGCGTCTGATCAAGATCCATACTGTTTCACACTTATTTCAATATGTCTGGTGTCAAAATACTTTAAAATGGTATAAAAGCAGACGATAATTGTTTAAAATCAATACCCTAATGACAATGAAGTTGTTACAGTGGAGAAAACGTTATTCTTTCCCAATAAACGCGTTTACGCTAAAACTTTTATTTCTACTGCAAACAGTCTGATCAGGCTTCAAACTGTTTGCCACCAAGATAAAAATGAATTATCAGAATTGTCCAAAAGTTGTACTTTCCTACGTTTTAGCGTTTTGCGTTTGCGTTTCGTTTCGTTTAAACGGGAAAGAATACCAGATTCTCCTCTGTAATCATTTTGCTGCAAAAAAGAGACTTCATTAACGTTTACAAAGCACATTGTTTAAGATCAGACGTCCAGTAACTAGGTGTCTGATCAGGGTTCAAATTTGTTGATCCTCGTATAAACATTTGTTTAGTGTACATGTGACCTTTAATATACATGTAAGAGGAAATATGCACGTTGAAACGTTTAAGCAGGCGATGATATTTCAGCATCACGCGATGCTTTTTTTCTTTCAAACGTTTGAACTCTTCGTTCTGCTACAGTGGAGAATCTGTTGTTCATTCCCGTTTAAACGCAAACGCATTGTACTAAAATGCAGAAAATAAACACTTTTTCACAATTCTGAAAGTTGATTTTAACTTTGATGACAAACAGTTTTGAGCCTGATCAGACGCCGGGTTACCCGGCGTCTGATCTGACTCAAAACTGTTTGTATTGGAAATAACACTTTTAGCGAAGACGCGTTTTTGGAAAGAAAAACAGATTCTCCACTGTACAGTGCCATGAAGAAGACGTTATTTTTCCCATATTAACGCGTTAACACTTAATTATTTTTTCATTGCAAACAGTGTGGAACCAGATCAGACGCCGGATATATAAAGTGTAAAATGAATAATCAGAATGATTATTGTAAAAAAAATTGTCATTTTCTACATTTATTGCAACACTTTTGTATTGCGTTTGCAGTTAAACTGGAAAATATAACTGATACATAGAGGATAATCAATTTCTTTGGATTGATATGAAAAATATAACTCTCGAATGGGTTGTTTTGTGGTTAAAAAACGGGTCCGCAGGACGAGTTTTTTAACCAGATAACAACCCATTCGAGTGATATATAATTTTTTGAATATATTCAAAGGAATTGATTAGATCTACTCTATTTATTATATATATTTTAAGGACGTTTTTACAGAAAAAACACACAAAATCAATTATTTACGCGCGGCGACGTCACATAAAGTATTATGACGTGACGTCACAAAAAGAGATATCATCACTAGACTAAGTGATGATATCAACTGTGACGATATCAAATTTATCTAACTGAGAAATCTCTATATATCATCGATAGATATATAATAAACAATAATAAATATTGTCCGCTTCATGGTTGTCGTTAGAAATTGTTTTTTACAGCGCTTTCTCTCTACAACTATACCAATTCGGAGACAAAAGATTGAGTTCGTTGTTTGGAGGGAGTCGTTATTTGGAGTGAAATTGACTTACATTTGCAAACAGCTTGAATCTAGATCAGACGCCGCGTAACGTGGCGTTCGATCTGAATTCAAGCCGTTTGTTTCTAGAAATTAAGTTTTTTTCTTTCAAAATGTCCATTATGTAACTTTGAGAGCCAGTATTTATGTTAGGTTCACACCAACGGCGAATGCCGCGCTTTAAATCAGCGAGCAAAGCGGCGTCATTTTTGTTTACTTTTCCAAAAATATCACGATCTCTTACGCTCTGATAAGCTCTGATACGCTCTGATACGAATTGGTTGCCGTTTTGGGACGAGTTATTTCCTGACTTGTTACGGTTCCTCACGCTTTGACCCCGCTTTGATCAGGCTTTGCTAAGCTTGAAATCACGCTTTTATAAGCTTTATTACGCTTTATTAAGCTTTGATGCGATTGTGACGCTTTAAATCAGGCTCTGATACGATTATCAACCCTTGCTGTGCATTGTTACGCTCTGCTCAGCTCTGTTACGCATTGGAAAATGTCAAGATCGCCGATGTCATGCCGCTTTTGATCCAGAGACTATATAGAGATGCAGCAGATCCACAAAATCATTGCATTTTGACTCCAGAACACGATGTCAAAACCGCAAGATCCAGAAGTTCCAGATGTACCAGAACATGATCTATCTGAAACAATGCAATGAGTGGTACTCAAGTCGCAGCGCTATTTATAGGGATGGAGACATGGCGTTGGTACAATGTATCGTAGTAGGAGAGCCTGAAAGAGCGTGAGAGAGCGTGAGGAAGCTTGCCAAGCGTAATAAAGCCTAACAAAACGTGTCAATCCTTGATCAAAGCGTCTCAATTCTTGAGAAAGCGTGAGAGTTCTTCATGAAACGTAACAAAGCGTATCAAAGCGTGTCAGATCTTGATGAATGCGTCTGACCTCGTATCAGATCTTCATGCCAAATCGTAACATATCTTGAGACATCTTAACGAAGCGTGTCAAGTGGTGACAGACCGTGAAGACTGGGGTTCCCGCTTTGAACCAAGCGCTGTTAAGCTTTCCTACGCTTTCAGTCAAGCTTTGCTGAGCTTTGTTACGCTTTGTTAAGCTTTGATACGCTCTAGGCGCTTTAATCAATTCGTAACAGAGCGCCCAAAAATTTTAAACCGCTTTCCCACGATCTATTAGGACCCTGACGCTTTAATCAAGCTTTGTTACGCTTTTGTGCCGCTTTGCACGCCGCTTTAAAGCGCCATCAAAGCGCCGTTGGTGTGTACCTAGCATAAAGGACCGAAATTGTTCATTCAAGTTACGTCATGACAGTATAATGCTGCGTTTACACTCAGCCACGATAGCTGCGATGCCCACGATTTGAGGGAATCGCGGTGAGCGTGGCGGACCGTGAGACGAATCGTGGTGATCTTGAGAGAGCGTGGAAGAATCGGGAGAATCGCAAGGACCGTGACGGTCAAAAATTTTGGCACGATTATGCCGATTGGTTTTTATATCGTGAGAGAGCGTAATGTATCTTTGGAATCTTAGAAGAGCGTCGTACAGCTTAACAGAACTTAACAGAACGCATCACAGCGTGAAACCCAATCGTAGGCGATCTTTGTTAACATAGAAAGGCGATTATTTAAGTTTGTACATGTATTATTAAGTTAATATAGTGCTCCCTCCCTACAACGGCCCTCCCAACAGCGACTCCCTCTTTACAAGGTCACTTACCGAAGTTTCCTTTAAACAAGACAATAACCGTATTTAAAGCGCTTTCACTGCTGGAATTTTGTCTGCTAAAATTGTCGTCTACTTCATTTCTTCAAAATAACATTTAAATTGAAATTTTGATAGAATAAATATAAATACGAGTGACAGGTTTAGCTTCCCACCAAATATTTTCAGATGCGTCATCCCAATGTAATCAGAGTTTGACACCAGCATCCAGAGCATGAGTGGGTGGCCCATGCCCCCTTTTTATACCCCAATCGTGCTCAAAACGCAACACTCTTGGTGAAATCGTTGTCATAAATCGCAGGAGAGCTAAACAGAACGTTATATCGTGTTAGATCGTAACAGAACGTGATAAAAGATGATAGCGTATCATGGTTACTGTAAGAGAGCTTGAGAGAACGTAATGAAATCGTGGCAGATCTTCATCAGAATCGTGTTGGGTTCGCAACAAAACGCTGCATGAGGTAACAAAACGTGCATAGAGCGTACGAAAGCGTGGTATAGCGTAGAACAAGAAAAGAAATCGTGAAGCTCTGCGCTTTTTCGTAATCGTGGCCATCGTAGCTATCGTGGCTGAGTGTAAACGCAGCATAAAGGTGTTACGATGATATACTAGGGCGCCTTATATTGTGGATCCTGTATACAAGCATAACAAGGGGATACTTGTATGAATTCATAGTGATTGCAATAGTCATCAACATATCAAGGTTTACAAAATTTAAATCGTCGTTTTCAGGAGCTCTGAAATCAAGACGTGCAGTGCAGTAAATCACAGATATTACAGTGGAGAAGACGTCATTTTTTCCCGTTTAAACGCAAACGAAATGCAAACGCAGCGCAATGCAATGTAGGAAAGGACAACTTGTTGACAATTCTGACATCTTATTTTTATCTGAGTGGGAAACATTTTGGAGCCTGATCAGACACCGGGTTACCCGGCGCCTGATCTAGCTCCAGTGTGTTTGCATTAGAAATGATGCGTTAACGCGTTTATTGAGAAAGAATTACGTTTTTCTCCACTGCACCTGTTCTTGCAAATGTATTTAGTTGCAAAAAGTGTTGAACCTGGTCTGACGACGGATTACCCGGCGTCTGATCTGACTTTACACTGGTTGGAAAGAAAATTATTGTTTAAGCATTAACGCGTTGAATGGGAATGAATAACGTTTTCTCCACTGTCTAAAACTTTAGTTGGTTCAGTTCAACGCATCGATTTCTAGAGTTTTCTTGTATTTTCTTGAGTTTCTTTGTTGTATTTATAAATTAGATAATTAAAGTTTTTCAAAAACGGACCGTCAAATTGCATTGACTTCAACGTTTAGTAACTAAATGTCTGATTTGACTCAAAATTGTTTCTAATGGAGCCAAGGGTTTAGCACAAACAGGGGTATTGCGGAAGAATAACGCTGTAACTTTTCACTGTATTGTAGCCATATATGTATATCAGCACATAACATTTAAAACTGTTTGGGCATTCGATCTAGATCAAATTTATTTAAAAATGTACACAAAGTCGCGGTTACATTGGAGAAGACGTTATTTTTTTACGATTAAACGCAAAAGAAAAACAAACACATTGCAATAAAACGTAGAAATGACAACGTTTTGACAATGCTGAATGTTGATTTTAACTGTGATGGTAAACAGTTTGGAGCCTGATCAGATGCCGGGTAAGTCGTACCTGTAACGCAGTAGAATTACCCACCCCTGCTAAAATGACCCTTGAGTCATGTCCCTACGTAGAACAGTGACCCGGGTCATTTTGCTACGTAGAAAAATGGCCCAGACCGTAGAAAAGGGACCCCATCGACTCGTAGTAGAATGACCTCCTCACGGCCTGGGGTCATTTCTCTATGTAGTATAAAGACCCGGGTCCTTTTGCGCGGATGGGTAATTCTACTGCGATACACCGGTGTCTGATAAGGCTCTAAATTGTTTGCAATGGAAATAATAAGTGTAGCCTAAACGCGTTTATGGGGAAAATAACGTTTTCTCCACTGTATGCTGATATGGGTTCAAGCACTTACTGTTGACATTTTTCAGTGCGGCAAAATAATGACCGTTCCTAGAAACAGCTGTTCAAATAATCCGCTTTACATTGCTACAAAGAACTGAGCTACTTAAGCACCACTTACCGGAATATACGTGAGTTAATTGCGAAAACAACCTTGTAAACCAACGTTCCCTGGCTTAATTACTGAGAAAACCTCTGTTAGATGTCGAAACCTTTGCCTTAATTGCTTCAGGTGCTTAAGATATGTAGCTGCTTACAGCAGACATATTCTATAGCAGAAAGCTCCTGTTGGAGCTTTATGCTTTACTTTCAATCTGCTTTAAGCATCTTTGCCTGGATCTCCACACCAAGGTATCTGCGGGGTTATAAGAACATATTGATATTCATTGTTATAAAGACAATGCTGGAGTATGAAATGACATTTCTATAAATTGAAGCAAGTGGTAAGAATATGTCAATGCGTAAAATGGAGTTACTTCCAAAAACAAATTAAACGTTAAAAATGGTTAATTTGTTATAATTGTTGTCATATACGCATATATCGACATATACATGTACAAAAGAAAGCAACACATGCAAGTGTAACCACGCCAGCAGAAACCATGTTAGCATGGAATGATGATGCCGTAATAGCTTTTATCTCCGAGTTGACCGAAATGTCGGCGAAAGTCCAAGGGTTGCCCATCAAATCTCAGGGTTGCAATAAGTTGACATGAAAAATCCTAAGATTTCCGTACGATTTTACGAATCGTACCTTTACCACATCGCCTGTTTCTAGTTTTGTTGATGCGTTGCTGCTTTAAGCTACCATATACTAGAAAAAATCCGAAGATTCAGGAAAAATCCGGTGAAATGACAGCCTTGAAATCTTATTACAGTATACGGGAATAAGTGAACACAGAGGACTGGTTCCCTTGGATGGGAATAACAATGACGTCACATGACAAGTAATATCTCGACCAAAGTGTAGTTACATCGTGCAGTTTAAAAACTAGTTTTCTTTCCCCAATAAACACGTTTGTGCTAAAACAATTGTCGGTTGCAAACAGTTTCACACAAGATAAGACGCAGCTAGCCTGGTATTTGACTAAGATCCAAATGGCTTGCGAGTCAGATGAAAACAATTCGTCAACAATTTTGCAAAAACATTTACTTTTACAATATTTCTTTCAATATTCCAGATAGGGAATTAAATTAATATTAATACATATAATGCATGTAACAAAAATGTGACGTGTGTTTTGACGTGATTTTTTTTAAAAAAGGCCCTTAGTGGTCGAAATATTAGAAAATAGTAGTATATATATTAACATTTACTTTTAGTTTAGTTTGAACGGGAACGGATAACTCTTTCTCCACTCTAGCATAGTTGTTTCCCGTATGGTACTGCGAGTGCGATTCGTTTTCTTCAAATTCCATTTCTATTTCTCCAAACTGTATGTTCTACTTTCAACTTTTCACCCTTTCACCCTTTAGGTAATGTGGACAGAACAGAACAGAACAGAACATTCTTTTATTTCTCACAGTTTACAAATATTTTGTAAAAACATGTGAACAAATACATATCAATAGTTTCATGTAAAAGGTTGACATTTTTCAAAGACAGTGGTAATGTGGTTTGATATCTGGGGCGTTAGCACCTAATTTGATACAGCAATAACAACAAGTAAAGTAAATGGGAGAAGGGTGTGTGGGGGGGGGGGGGGGGGAGTGAGCGAAAGGCGCAAAACCAAACCAACGGAAAAAAGAAAGAAAAAGAGTAACTTAGCTATTAGGAAAAGTCAAATTTGGGACAAAGATACAGTATTTAAATAGGATCTTCATATTAGTAATCACCTTGATTACAAAGGATTTTTATTTTCCATTTTTATTTGGGGGACAGCATAAAATTTAATATATACAACCATTGCGGCGAATGTATTTGTTGTTTACAAACAGTTTAACTATGAGGAGTACACTTGTCTATGCAAAGAATGTAGCCCCTTATCGGGAGGCTACTGACAGCGCTCCGACCAGGGTCTACAATGCTCGCTATTTTGCACTGTATTGTTACAATAAGTCCACACTATGTAGAAGTGGACTAAACTTAGATGGGATTTGTGACAGTTCATTTAAACTATCAGGGGTGAATGGGCTAAGGTCGAAAGATTCAGGTCAAACTGTGTCGGTAACATCAACTCGCAGGAGTGGCAGTCAATTGAAATGGACAAAGGAAGGGTCGGACTCTTTGAATGGATTGGCAAGTGAGTCTCTCCGTGGGATTGAGAAAAACGTGCAATGGGGATATTGAAACAAACAAATGCGTAGGTTCCGACCAATCAAAAGGCTTGACGGCTTGTCATATTGGGATCGTTGCAGTTTTTTACACGCAAACGTGTTAATGAATGAAGACATCGGTACGTGCGTCAAACAATCTAATTAGAAAGACACCTCATTTGACAAGGATCCCAACTGTTTGCAATGTCTAATACATGCATTAGCGCATATGACAACGCAATTCTGTAAGTGTTAAAGGGTATCTTATCGCCAGTAAGATCAATCCTTTTCTCGAACAATAATTACGATTCACAAAAAGATAAAAAAAAGAAAGATTGATGTACAGTATAATTTCAACCAGTCAATATCCATTTAATAGTATTGGCCTCGATATTATTTAGTGTATTGTTTTCGATACAATTTGGGGTGAAAAAACTTCAACTGGACAATTTTTATCTTCAAACCCTTTTATTCAATTGCAAAAACAAACTTCAATAAAACATGTGACGAACATCTACACGTAAACCTACTTACACTAATTCTTGTCGCTGAATTTGTCGGCAAATACAATTAACCTTTCTCTTGTTACACAGTTATCTTATTTAACATCTGCAAAAGAAGTAAACTATAATTTGCATTAAACTGATGAAAGCTAAAAGCAAGTGTCAAACAGTTTTGGCCTCGGCAAGGTACGCCCGCCTACTCGTCTTCTGATCTGAATCCAAATATCAGCAAATACAAATCAAGTTGACATCGGCAGGGAAAGAGTTGAGTGCTTAAAACGATATCTTCAAAATAGGCCATTGTAAATTATTGCTGAGTAAGAGGTATATGTAAGAGCAATTTGATTTAAAGAACGGATTCCAAATAAAGATACTATTTATCTTGCCACGTAGGTAAATGAACTGTTTCCATGGCAATAAATCACTATTCAAATGACGATGTCTAAGTGGGGGACGACATTGTATTTCCCACAATAAACGCATTTGTTTGTGTTTGAACAATAATATGCATTGCACACACTTTAGACCCAGATCAGACTCCGAATATTTATTGTCGGAATTCGAAGCTTTCATGTATTTAATTTATGGCAAAACGTTTCCGTTTAGTCTCGTTTAAATAGGAAAAATAACGTCTTATCCACTGAATTAACCTGAATCTGTGTAGGCGTACACAAAACAACTGCGATTGCATTTACTCGTGGGAGAAACTACTGACGTCCACGGTGAATTGTCGAATAATTATTAGATTTGTGTCATAATTCGGAAACAATTAATGAAATAAGACAACAGCACTAGTGTTTATTGATATACATGTATTATACATTAGCCATGTTTATGTTGATCTTTATACAGTGCTTTCGCTCTACAACAACATCCGATGGGAGACAAAGATTGCATGTGTTGTTCGGAGGGAAGTTTTATAGGGAGGGAAAATTAAGGTTTGGCTTACATTTGCAAACAACTTGAATCCAGATCAGACGCCGCGTGACCGTCTGATCTGGATTCAAGCTGTTTGTCACTCGCTATTTTGTTTCTTCTGTCATAATATGTAACTTTGAGAAAACAGCAGACAAATACTTTAACCCTTTGAACCCTAGTACCGCATATAAGCGTTGTTTTCAAAAGTATACATGTGAAAAGTGCACTTGTCCTATGCAAACAGTGAATACCCAGATCAGAGGGCTCCTTACGGGGCCCTCTGATCTGGGTCTTCACTGTTTGTCATAATGCAAAACATTGACAAAAACAATCCTTAAAAATCAGAAATGGACTAGATTCAAATGGAAACTGAGATTGTCCATTTCAAGTTTTAGGGAGGAAAGAGTTAAGAAGGCGATATTGCAGCACTGAAAGTATTAGCATAGATGTTTTAGGGAACAGCAGCAAGTGTTGTTGTAAAGAGGGAACCGTTGTTCGTAGGGCCGTTGTATGGAGGGAAGCACTGTATATGGTTTATTCCACTTTTGAAAATGGCCAGACCATTTTGATTTAATGACTCGTTTTAGAAATATAAAAGTCGGGCAAATAGTGCACACCCTGATTAGTGAGCTGAGCTTCTTAAGGATCTCTCTAAGCGGGGTCTGTACTGTTTGCATGATATACAGTGGATACTCTTTTATTCTTTCCCAATAAACGCGTTTACGCTAAATCTATTATTTACAGTGCAAACAGTTTGGAGCCAGATCAGACGCCGGGTAACCCGGCGTCTGATCAGGCTCCAAACTGTTTGCCACAAAGATAAACATGAATTATCAGAATTGTCCAAAAGTTGTACTTTTCTACGTTTTAGTGCTTTGCGTTTGCGTACGTTTGCGTTTAAACGGGACAGAATAGCAGATTCTCCACTGTACATATACTGGTTTCCAGCTAGAAGGGTTATACATGGCTGGCAATTTGTGTCTAAACAGTTTTCATCAATCCTCTGAATATACAGTGGAGAAGACGTTATTCTTTCCAAATAAACACGTATACGCTAAAACCATTATTTCCATTGAAAACATTTTGGAGCCAGATCCGATGTCTGAACAGGCTCCAAACTGTTTGCCATTCAGATAAACATAAGTAGTTAGAATTTTCAATAAGTCACTTTCTACGTTTTTTGCAAAGCTTTTGCGTTTCGTTTGTGTTTAAACGGGGAAATAATACTGTCTTCTCCACTGTATCCAAATGTTATTCCATTCAGGAAATACGTTCAGAATACGGCATTATTACCCAATAAACACGTTTATGCCCAACTCCTTAATGTGTATTTTGCAAACAGTTTGGAGCCAGATCAGACGCCATGAAATCCGACGCCTGATCTTGCATCAAACTGTTTGTGGCTTAGATATAGAGAATCGTCAATAAATGATCGTCTTGTCTAAATATTTCAATTGTCTAAATGTTAGTGTTTTGGGTTTGCGTTTCGTTCCGTTTAACTCTTTCGCTGCCATATAAATCATGAGAATTTTACCCCTTCACCGTTTCATTCTTTTCCTGATCAGACGCCGCATTACACGGTTTGCAAACTGTTTTGGCAATGACAGCAACAAGTAGGAAAGAATAACAGCTTTTCCACCCTTCTTGTTGTCTCATTTGGCTTCAAGCCCAAACCAATTGCAATATTTATCAAATAATTAATCATGCATGCTTATGGCTAACTACATCTATTCATTCTGAAATGTGATTTTCAAGGAACTATCGGTAATTTACTGTAATAAACACACTAATTATTCTGGTAAACTGGTCTCTAATAATTTTTTATAATAATGGCATGGTTAACGGTGTTTCATAATTTAATGTATATGTAAAATTTCTCACATGTCCCAAATAGAAATGATGGATAATTTCATTGTTTTTTAAAGTATGCAGAACGTATGCCATTGGTTGGAAAAGGTTCAGTAAAAACCCTGTATTACATGTATGGTTACTACAGTGGAGAATCTGTTATTCTTTCCCGTTTAAACGCAAACGTACGCAAACGCAAAGCACTAAAACGTAGAAAAGAACAACTTTTGGACAATTCTGATATTTCATGTTTATCTTGGTGGCAAACAGTTTGGAGCCTGATCAGACGCCGGGTAACCCGGCGTCTGATCTGGCTCCAAACTGTTTGCACTGCAAATAATAGTTTAAGCGTAAACGCGTTTATTGGGAAAGAATAACAGATTCTCCACTGTAACACGAAGACTAATTGAATGTATAGAAGAAAGGTAAGAGCTTAAATCAAGGTGACATGAACACAGAAAGCTCCTAAACTTTGTTTTAAGCAGCCACCTGTCATAAACGAAACGTCGTACGACAAAAACTTTCGTAAGTCAAAACTTTTAAATACATCTAATTTCTGATTTCCCCATCTAATCCTGTCTAATGACTTCTCTTTTGAATCGTCTGTTCCAGACAATTCCAAAGAGATGTCACAAGACAGGATTAGATTGAGAAATAAATAAAATTTGAACATTTTAGAATCTGACTTACGACAATATTATTCCTGCGAAGTTTCGTAAAACGGGCCCCTGATAATTAACACACTTTTGCGGTCGTAATGGAGAGGTTTTTACTGTATAATGTCTAAGAAACAAGTGTTAAATCGACATAACAATAGCAACCAAAACTACAGTGATGGATACGTTATTTTTCCCGTTTAAACGCAATCGAAATTCAAACGCAATGCAAATAATGTTGAAAAAGACAATATTTTGACTATTCTGACTATTCGTTTAAAATCTCAATGGCTAGTAATGTGGAGTCTGATCAAACGCCTGGTTACCGACGTCTGATCTTGTTCCAAACTGTTTACAGTAGAAATATACGTTTTAGGGTAAACGGGTTTATCGGAAAGAATAGCGTCTTCTCCACTGTATTTCACATGACCTATGCGAGCTAACACAGTGTAAAAATGCCACACCGTTTATAAATTTGTCAGAGTAATACAGATGATTAGAAATATGTCTGAGATATCACATACTTTCCAGGAAATTGCCCATTACTAACAGCCAGTTGCAGTGTGGAAAAGACGGGGTTTTTTTTCTTCAAAAAAGTGTTTGTACAGAACAATTATGTCCCTTCTATGAACGTTTGAGGCTAGATCAGACACCGGAGCAACACGTTTGATCAAGTTCTAAATTGTGTTCCACTGAAATAATTTTTTTTCTCAATTTAAATCCATTGCAATTACGTTTCGTTTAGTTTAAACGGGAAAGAAATAAACGTTTTTTTCTCCACTGTAAAATTTGGTAAGATAAGTGACAAACATATATACAGTGGAGAAAACGTTATTCTTTCCCAATAAACGCGTTTACGCTAAAACTATTATTTCAATTACAAACAGTTTGGAGCCAGATCAGACGCCGGGTAACCCGGCGTCTGATCAGGCTTCAAACTGTTTGCAACCAAGATAAAAATGAATTATCAGAATTGTCAAAAAGGTGCACTTTTCTACGTTTAAGCGTTTTGCGTTTGCGTTTCGTTTCGTTTAAACGGGAAATAATAACAGATTATCCACTGTAATTGCAAGGGGAGTCAATGGGTGTTATAACCCTTTCATGATCAAATGTATGGTGCGTTTACCCCTTCACTGCCATATTATCGTCTGCTTCAATATTGTCTGCACTATCGTTTCAAAATTAGATTTAAGGTAGTGTATAACTGACATAATTTCAAATCAATAGACAAACAGTTTTTATCCTAATCAGTCTGATCAAGAACAAAACTGTTTGCAAATGCGCTATATGGCGTCATTGAGAGTGAAAGGGTTTAGTACTGTATAGAGCAGACGTTACATTTTGGCTATTGTATTGATAAAGTGGTGAATTTTAAATTTTTCCCGTTTAAACGCAAACGCAATTAAATAAAATGCAGCAAATAATACTGTTTTGGAATTGCTAACGGTTTGTTTGAATATGAGTTGCAAACAATTTGAAGCCTGATCAAACGCCGGGTCACCCGGTGTCTTATCTGGCTCTAAACTATTTGCCACGAACAACCTCATTTATTGAGCAGAATCGCGTTTATTGGGAAGGAATAACTTCTTTTCTACCACATATTTATTTTGTATCCTGACCTTATTCGATTACAGATAAGAATGCCAAGTGTAAGTAATGATTTTGAAATGTCAGTGTGTTAGTCTCCAATTAGCTCAAGATATGTGTGCGGTGCCCTACTAATAGAATACATAGCCGTTAAACATACATCTCTAACAACGATAAAGTTGAGGCAAGAAGAATGTTTCTGTGTTCGTTTCTGTATCTCTAGAAGCATCCCGTATAGGCTGGGTAGCAAACAAACTAAATGTCGACTGGGAATATTTACACCTTCACTGCCTTACTCCGAGTACACAATGGTTATTTGCAAATAGTTTGGATCCAAACTGTTTGATACTCATTTAAATATTTCGTAGGTCATCATACCTGAAAATAAAAATTGGGGGATAAAAGCAGATGAGAATTGTTTAAAATTAATGACGTCATGACAGTGAAAGGGTTAACACTTCTTACTGTTCTTTTTGTAGTAAGCAAGACGTTATTCATTTAGTTCAAACAAAATTAAACGCAATCGTCATGTAATACAGTTTATGAAGTAAAAGGTTTGGAATTGTCGATGATTCATCTTTATAATAATAATAATAAAAAAATATATACCAAGTTAAAGTCTACTTTCAGTCCGAATGACCGCTCAGCCGACTGTACATATACTCCCCTGATCATCGAGCCATCTTGCCTACAATATTGAGCACTGCTAACATATGGCGCAGTCAAATGCAGCCACAGTACCGACTCAGACCCTTCACAGGTACAAAGTCTAAGTAGCAAACGGTTTGGATCCTGATCATACGCGATGCGACGCGGTGCCTAAAAGGATTCAAACTCTTTGTCACTCGTGACCAAAATATATGTAACTGAAATCTATACTTTAGAAATAAAAGCAGACGACAATTTTCTGAGCAGACAATATTACAACAGACTAGTTCACATTAATTAATGCCCGCCAGTCAATGTGCAGTGTGTAGAATTAACAAAATATTATCACCTAGAAATAAAATGACAACCCTTCTCTTGTCGTTATAGCGCCTGCTTTAACCCTTTCCCCCCATAGAAGTGCCTTTCAGCGAATATGATTTATTCCTCCGCTGAAGATAATAGTTCCAATTTAATCAGTCATGAATATATATTATAGGGAATATTTTCTATAATCTATCACATGATAGCTTAAAGCAGGCTGAAAGTAAAGCAGAATGCGCCTTAAGGCGCATTCTGCTTTACTTTCAATCTGCTTTAAGTAGTAACTTATCTTCAATACTAGAAATAGGCTAACAGGTAAAGGGTTAAAAGTGTCGTCTGCAAATTTATTCCTATTAAATGTATATGTTTTAAAGAAAATAAATCCTTAGATCGAGTATCAAACGGTTTGGATCCAGACCAGACGCCGCGTTAAGCGGCGTCTGATCTGGATCCAAACTGTTTGCAATACCATTTAAGACGTGATCGGCAGGTCCAATGTTATAATTAACGAAGCGTAGATTTGTCGCTATGGTTCCAATGGTAATGAAAACTAAGGCAAATTCCTTGTCAATTCCATGCATTGAATATTGCTTCGGGGACAACTCTCAATAGGACAAAATTTTAGTGATTATTTAAGAATCCATAACCTCATTTTACAATTTTCGAGGTTCAACCAAACAATTTGTTAATGAGCTGTATAGAGATATAGTGCGAGAAGACGTTATAATGCCTCAATGCACATGTTCTTTTCTAAAACAACTATTTCTAGTGCCTAGTTAATTTGAACCCGGCGTCTGATCAGGCTCCAAACTAATTGCCACCAAATACGAAATAAAGTATCAATATTTTCGAGAGCTATCATTTTCTTTAATGTTTTTTATCACAAATACTTCTTCCCAATGTTTTTATTATAAAAAACGAATCCTAGACTTAATATGCGTATATATGTCACTGCCTTACCCCGAGCAAACTACAGTGGAGAAGACGTAATTCTTTCCCGTTAAATGTGAACGAAACGCAAACGCAAACGCATTAGGATAGATTGTATAAAATAACAACTTTTTGATATATCTGACTTTATTCTAATCTGAGTAGCAAACAGTTTAGAGTCTGGTCTGACTCCAAACATTTTGCAATGGAAATAATAGTTTCAGTATTAACGCGTTTATTGGGAAAGAATAACGTCTTCTCCACTGTAGTTATTTGCAAACAGTCTGGAACTCTTGCATCTGATTTTGCTCCAAACTATTAGCAACTCAGATAAACAAAAACTTCTCATTTTCTGTAACCATCCATTTTTAACATTTTATTGTACTGCATTAGTGTAAGGCGCCATTAACGGGAAAAACTGAAATAGTATATACCGTACATTATTCTTCAGCTTCCTTGCCCCGAGGTTATCAAAGTTCCAAGTTTCCAAATTTTATTCTTCACAGAGGACAATTTTTTTTCAAAAGCAGTTATATGAAATCTCCCTCTAATATCAAATATTGACAACTCTTTAGAGATCTATTTTTAGTTATTAGCTAGTTAACACATTCCACCCTAGTGACGAGTATACTGTATAGTCGTCATTTACAAACAGTGTACCTGTTAGGATTACACTTGTCCAATGCAAACAGCGTAGATCCTGATCAGGGGGCTCCTTAAGTAGCTCTCTGATCACGGTCAATACCGTTTGTCATTTTGAAATATATTGTTAAAATCAACTCTAAAAAGGCAAAAATGGACTAGACTTATTTCGAAATTGGAATTGTTCATTAAAGTTTCAGGGGTGAATGAGTTCAAATGAACTCCATGCTCAAAACTTAAAATTTTTCCCGGCTTATAACACTTCCTCAAATAATTTTTTGTAATATTATACCAAAATGAGGTTACTAGAATCAGTAAAACATGATATGTCCAAACTAGAGACTGTAATCGAAGCTTAATTTTGAGCACATCGTTTTACGTTTTATAATGCTTTTGAACGCACAATCCCTGTGTGAAAAGAGCGCTATATAAATCTGGTATAATAATAATAATAATAACCCCGGGGTCTGATTACTACCGGTATTGACACAATTCAGGATGGAAATTGCGCAGAAAGCTTTCTGTGTTGTTTCTGACCTGCATTTTTCGGTGAGTTGTATCACAATACAGTTTTATATTCACTTATGTCTAAAAACAAGAAACGCACAGTTGAGGACAGAAATTGCGCAGAAAGCCCCGCCAGGAGCTTTCTGTGTGGTTTCCAATCTGCATTGTGCGGTGAGTAGTAATGCAATAATACTTGTTAATTCTATTACTAGTGAAAGCGTTAAATACCTGTTTCAAAGCTCCACCAAAATTTGATCTTATCATAAATTGCCATTTGTAACAAGGAACCCTGGAAACAATCCACAAAGTTTTTCCCTTGTTATATGCATATCGCGAAATCGTTAACACGTCTTTCTAATTGCTTGATTCATGTATCCATGGGAAAGACTATTTATTATGTCCCTTGATACTACATGTACCTTCTCAGTTCTCTCCATTTTCGATTGTTCATCCTTGTATATGTGCATTATGTACACAAGCGATCGTAATAGCAAATACTATTTATTATGTCCCTTTGGCGCTACTAGATAGTTATCTCCCTTGTTACATGTACACAATGTACTGTGTGAGTGAGTTAGCCACTACATCACATTTTCCACAGGTATTAAACGCTTTCTCTTAGTTTACTACGATGATACAACATAATTATATGTAATTATATACTGATACAAACCTAGTGTATATTGATCAGATTAACTGCATGTATTTATATAATGTATTCAATCTTTTTGTATGTATAATGTTATACTCTTCTTACTGCTATGAAAAATGTACCGCTTATGTTTACATTGTGTTTATGGCGCTAAACATGCTATGCATGTTTGAGCTGAAAATAAAAACTGAAACTGAACCCACACCCGTCCGGTCCTTTTCACTTTTGTTTCGTTTCCTAATATCAGTCGTTTAATCCATTTATGCCAAGTGGATTCTTCCATGTTTTATATTGGATTAGTCCATTTTTATCAAAGGGATGCCTGGTCAAATTTTAATTTTGTTTTATATTGAAATTCCTATCAGCAAACAGTGTAGACTCTGATCAGACGCCGGACAATGCAGCGTCTGATCAGAGTCTACACTGTTTGCCTATGTCCCATATATGGGATCGTGGGCACAAATTGGTTAAAATTGCATAACATAACTGTTGTGCTATTTTCAACTTCAACATCTGTCGAATGCTTCTGGTCTTAACTGCGATGTTCTTTATACTCCCAAAAACTTTCGGACTTTTTAAAACAGAATCAGAGTGTCATAGTTTGTATTCTTGTGAAAGGTATTGTTACGCGGCGTCTCATCTAGACACAAAGTTTTGCAAAGGTAATCAAAGTTTCGTTGTGCAAATAGTAAATGGCAAAATAAATGCCAAGCACATTGCCTCGTTTAAATTTTAATACTGTTTTAAATACATTGGAACTGTAAAACTCTTTCTACAAAAAACACAACACCTCCGTATACTGAATACTAATACTGTGCTATTTGGCAACATTGACTTTACACACGAAGATAATTCGCTGCTCTTTATTGAGTTTCAGAAATTTATTAAAAGAACCAAACGTTTTGGAACCGAATACTTTACCTTTTCCTATATCCATAAACTATGTAGATAACAATTGGTTGGATCTGGGCTGGGTGGTCACATGTAGGGAAGGGCAAACGGATTTTCTTTTCTTCTTTATACTTGAATAAGTTTCTTTTTTCCCTTTTTTTTTTGTAAACTAAGATAGAAATATTTTCTTCTGCATTACATTACATCATAACGTACTTACGATTGACATCAAGGGAAGGGCCTTCTCTAATGTTGGTATAACTTGTGGCCCAACCCGTTTGCAATATATTGTAATCTTTTGATAATTTATATACATATATGCTGTAAAAACTGTGTACATGTTAGTCGATAAATGTATATGATATCTGATATATGCAATAAAATATGATTAAATCTAAATAAAACATGATTGATTATACATGTAGTTAAAGCTCTATTGAAGGACACCTCAAATATATATCTATGACAGTATTGACGTGAAGACGGTTAAACATACGCTTTTAATCATGCAAAAATCAGGTCATATGTAGGTCATCGTCCATGAAATTTGATATCCGACGCGCGTTAGTAAAGTAGAAATAATCAACAGAAAAGTAGGTGTGTTGGAACGTAATACAATAACATTATTAAATGCACATGTACTGCTTAGCCTCTACAACTGCGAATTCCACTTAACAGTACTTTAAGAGCACAAATCGACAACTGGGACTCGTGTAAGTTGAATATACTAATAGTTCAAAGTCAAAACATGGCTAAGCCACGTTTTAATTTTGAAATATACGAGAGTTTAATTTAGGCGTGTTCGAGTTATCACGATTCAACTGTATACAGTCGAACTTCGATGTCTCGAACTCGCTTTACTCGAAATATCCGATTGTTCGACACATGAACTGCATTATTTCATGTTCGGTTAAGTCGAACATACCCATATTTAAAAGTTAAAACGTGGCTAAGCCACGTTTTAACTTTGAAATACGGGTATGTTCGACTTAACCGAGTTCGAGATATCGAAGTTCGACTGTATATATTTGATTCACCTGTGTCATCGGTTACTGACAGTTGAATGCCCTAAACGTTTAGTAAAGAATATCCTAGATAACACAATTCCCATTGGGTATTTACCCCTACACTGCCGTACCCTCAGTGCACTGGTATTTGGAACAGCTTGGAACCAAACTAGACTCCAAGTTACGTGATGTCAGATCAGGATTCAATCTGTTTGGACACTCTTATCGTTTTTTCAGTACAATTACTGACAGTCTAGAAGTATATGTAAGAGATAAAGAATACGACAATGTTAATCTGGATAGTTTAATGGGTTAACCTAGTATATTTCCAGGTGACTTCTCAATCGTTTCTCATGACAATTTAACGGTTGGAATCAACCAACCTAACATCTATTGAAATGATAGGGTTTCAGTAATCATAACACTAACCCAAGAGATCATTATTGTAATTGCTGCCATTCATGTGTCAAACGTCTCATATGGCTCATCACTGATTGTACAGTAAAACCTCGCTATTACGACCACTAAAACGAAGGCTAATTGATTGTATAATAGAGAGGTGACAGCTTCAAACAAGGTGACAGTGAAACAGAAAGCTCCTAAAGGAGCTTTTTGTTTCACTATCACCTTGCTTTAAGCGGTCACCTACCGTAAACACCCTAATAATTAACATAATTTAGTATTGCTGTATATCAATGTGTATCATATATCATATGCACAAAAATTGTCATCTATGTTTTTTTTCTAAAATGTCTAATATCTAAATTTTAAAAAAATAGTGTCATATACATGTACAAATGTACTTTAAACAAGTGTCGTCTGCTCTTTTTCTTCAATTCAAGTTTTAGGAAAACTGACTAAAGTAACATCTTAATGAATGTCAAAACAGTTCGGATCCTTACAAAACGCCACATTACAGCCTTCAGGATCTGATCATCTGCTTCATCGTCATTTTACGTTTTCCAGTGAAAATTGCTTTTAAAAACAGTTTTGACCAATTGCCAAATATCTGAATATATATCTGAAGACAGGTGACCACTTAAAGCAGGTTAAATTAAAGCAAATGCGCTTTAAGGCTTTAATCTACCATCTGCTAAGATGAAGGAAATGTTCAGTATGTTGCACATTGCTAACTACATAAAATGGAGTAATTTTTTTCTGGGAATAAAATTGAAACCGTAAAAATCTGTATTTATGGGGTAATGGGTTAAAGAGGCTCGCAACGGGTAAGATTTAGTTTAGGATAAGAAATTCTGTTTAAAAATGCATTTTAATAAAAATAAATTAATGCGCTCTGGTGGTATTCGAACCCTGGACCCGGCATGTGGTGGCAGAAAACAAAACAAGACAACCACTTAGACCACTCGACCAGCCGGAATATTTATATATCTGGGAAATATTTAACTTACTTAACTGTGTAGCGATGGAGAGTACATAATACGGCCCTGATTTATGTCCGAGCCTGTGATCAATTTCTGTTGCGTCTTTCGATGCTATAGAATAAATATAGGATAAAGCGATAGAAAATATCTAAAAATATAAGATATGAAAACTTTTCTTGAGGGTGTTTTAGATTGACCATATTTTTCTTGTGCCAGATGCACGATAATGCTACACATTTGTTTTTTTTTAGTATTTTCTATCATTTTTGCAAATACACCATCTGATTGCGAGTGGCTTTAATACATTTGTAAACGTCAATTGTGAAAGAGATGATATTGTTACAATGGAGAATCTGTTATTCTTTCCCAATAAACGCGTTTACGCTAAAACTATTATTTGCAGTGCAAACAGTTTGGAGCCAGATCAGACGCCGGGTAACCCGGCGTCTGATCAGGCTCCAAACTGTTTGCCACCAAGATAAACAATAATTATCAGAATTGTCCAAAAGTTGTTCTTTTCTACGTTTTAGTGCTTTGCGTTTGCGTACGTTTGCGTTTAAACGGGAAAGAATAACATATTCTCCACTGTACAAGCGATGTAAAACAGTATCGGTTAAGATTAGACACAGGGTTACTATAAGGTTCATGTTATCCAAACTGTTTGCAAATACATAAGAGGAATACTTTATTCTTTTCAACAGAACATGTACATGTATGTGCTTTAACATTAATGCTCATTGCAAACATTGATCTGCCTGATCAGACTCCAGGTACCCAGCGTCTGACCAGGCTCTAAGCTGTTTGCCATCCAGATTAAAAAAAACGTTGACGTTGTTAAAGACTATAAAATTTACACTTTATTGTACTGCATTTGCGTTTAGGGTTTAACTCTTTCCTCCCTGAAACTGTAAATATACAATTCCAGTTTCCATTTAAGTCTAGTCCATTTTTGACTTTTAAGGGTTGTTTTTGTCAATGTTTGGCATTATGACAAACAGTGAAGACCCTGATCAGAGGGTTCCTTTCGGAGCCCTCTGATCTGGGTCTTCATTGTTTGCACAGGACAAGTGTACTATTTTTATATACACTGTTTGAAAATGACGCCTTTATGCGGGACTAGGGTTCAAAGGGTTAAACGGGTAGAATTAAACCTTCCCAATTGCATCACAAGTCATTCTTTGCTATTGGTTCTGTAATAAAAGGCTGATTCAATGTACAGCGCCCCCTCTCTATAACGACACCCAACCGGAGACAACAAATATGTGCTTTGTTCGGAGGGAGTCGTAATAGGGAGGGAACCATTGCAAACAACTTGAATCCAGATCAGACGCCGCGAAATAAGGCGGCGTCTGATCTGGATTCAAGCTGTTTGTCACTCGTCATTAAGTTCCTTCTGTCAAATGTCCATTATGTAACTTTAAGAAAAAACAGCAGACGACAAATTTAAGCAGACAATATTGCAGCAGTAAAAGTGTGAGACATAATTGTCCTTTGTAGGGAACTGCGACAAGGTTATTTGTAGGGAGGGAGTTGTTGTACAGTGGAGAAAACGTTATTCTTTCCCAATAAACGCGTTTATGCTAAAACTATTATTTCAATTACAAACAGTTTGGAGCCAGACCAGACGCCGGGTAACCCGGCGTTTGATCAGGCTCCAAACTGTTTGCCACCATGATAAACATGAAATATCAAAAGTGTCCAAAACTTGTACTTTTCTACGTTTTATTGTTTTGCGTTTGCGTTTCGTTTCGTTTAAACGGGAAAGAATAACGTTTGCTCCACTGTACTTGCTTATCCGAATGCCCATTTTTTATTTATTTTTTAATACATTCATCCTTAGCAACGCATATACTCGTCATTTACAAACAGTCTACCTGTGAAAAATACACTTGTTCTATGCAAACATCGTGAATCCTTATCAGATGACTCCTTAAAGATTCCTTAATCAGGGTCTGTACTGTTTTTCACTTTGCCGATATCTTATCATGTTCAGCAGAATACGGTTAAAACATTCGAGCAAGAATCAATTTTCCACTTATCGTATTTGTGTCCGTAATTGAGAAAAAATCAGTTCGATCGGAAGTTGGAAACAGTAAAGCTGTAACCTTAACCCGGATATGTCGACTGTTCCGTTAAAAGCACAGTGGTATTAAAATTCCATTGCCCTTCCGAGAAGTGTCAACTCATTCACCCCTGAAACTTTTAATGGACAATTCCAATTTCGACTTAAGTATTGTCCATTTTTCACTATTTAGGGTTGATTTTAACAATATATTTCAAAACTACAAACAGAGTAGGCCCTGATGAGAGGGCTCCTTAAGGAGCCCTCTCATCAGAGTCTACACTGTTTGCATGGGACAAGCGTGATCCTCACATGTACACTGTTTGTGAATGACGAGTATACTCGTCGCTAGGGTTGAATTTGTTAGTCAATTTACCGCTGAGAATTCAAACCGACGATCCTGGTTTCCATATATTTCTAGTCCTTATTCACATACTCGTACGTATTTAAGATTGGTTTTGACGGTATATTGTAGAGGTCTTGATCAGAGGGCTCCTATTTATATAAAGTAAATGTACTCTTCACTTGTACAATGTTTGTAAAACCTATTTGTGCAAAGCGTCCTATCAAAGGGACATATACAAACAGTGTAGACTTTGATCAGACGACGCATATATTACTGGGCATATATGGGTTAATTAGTATAGCACTCAGCTCGTGAAGTTGGCTGCTTTACTATTACACTACAAGTAGTAGCCACCTGTATTTTAAACCAATATATAACATAATGACTCCGGGGGTCCGTTTCATAAAACTTCGTACGACAAAAATGATCGTAAGTCAAAACTTTAAAATACATTTAATTTCTGAGTTCCCTATCTAATCTTGTCTTGTGACATCTCTTTGGAATCGTCTTTTCAAGACGATTCCAAAGAGATGTCACAAGACATGATTAGATGGAGAAATACATAATAATTGAGACCTGTATAATATGACTTACGACAACATTTGTCGTACGAAGTTTTATGAAACGCGCCCCAGTTGTTTATTTTTCATATACAACTACATGTAGTGGTATAACTATGCAACTACGGTATGCGACATATGTTCACTTATGACGTCATTACAATGCGTTCAATGGCGTAAGTCACGTCATCACTCCTTTATATATAAACTAGACATTCGGATCGGTTTAAACAATAGATATTATCTACCTGAAATTGTTAGATCTTATGATTCATGCAATATTTTAGCAGTCTGTCGAATAAGTGGATTTTTAATGATTTGCCTGCCTACTTATTCCACGTCGAAATAGTTTTAGTTTGGCTGAAAAGTGACAAAACTACTTACAAAAAAACTTCCCTGGTATCTACGTTAGATGTAATATGACACCCCTCTACATATAGAATGGGATTTATCAAACTCATCATTATAGAAAAGGTTAAAACTTCGACAAAGCCTGGTTTTAATCGTTTCCTAAAATACTCGTTATATAACTCAAATACATTACGGACACTTATGTAATATACTAGTCAATGCATTTTACTGCTTTCTAGGTCGCCACTTAAAACATGTTTGAAAGGCTACCGACCATACTTCAAATTGTCTGCCACTCGGACTAAAATAAACCATTAGGTTCTAAAACAAACGTATTAGTGTTTTCTTCTGACCTGTCAGAGTTATTTTTAGATGGGAACACTCTAAAATTTTGAAAGGGATGATCACCGTACTCGTTGATTTCCGTACGGTCAGCCAGGGATACGGAAAGCTGTATTTATTGTGTGTAATGTACAGTAGAGAAGACATTATTATTTCCCGAATAAACGCAGACACAATGCACTATACTGTAGAAAATTGAATTTATCTTTTTAATATGGGTGGCAAACAGGTTGGAGCCTGATCAGACGCCGGATTACCCGGCGTCTGATCTGGCTCCAACCTGTTTTCGATGGACATAATAGTTTATTGAGAATGAATAACATATCAGTAAAATTAGCGCAGCTGTCTCGTGCTGCACGAGGATCATGCTTATCTCAAGTTGGAAAGTGTACGACTATATAGATCCGATATTACCCTGTTATCTATTTACCATTATGAACTATTCTGTTCTAAAAATAACTCTGACAGGTCAGTAAAATCGAACAATACCTTTCCTCCATTGTATTGCACTGCGTTTGCGTGTCGTGTCGTTTCAACAGGACAGAATGGCGTCGCCTCAACTGTATTTGACCCCAGACTAAAACATTCCGTACAGACATCATCAAGGCTAATGGATTGATTTCCAATGTGATAATGTCAATATGAAGAATATTTTGTTTCACTTCTGACCGAGATACGGATTATGAGTACAGTCACCCTTATAAGAAGGATAAATCAATGGCATGGTTAATCAAAACTGGATGATGATGATGATGATGATGATGATGATTATGGTGAGTCAAACTCGTTGCAACCCTTTGCCTGCTAATCACGACTTGCCTGTTTGTATTTGCAAACACTTTGGATCCAGATCAGACGCCGCATTACGCGGCGTCTGATCTGGATCCAAAGTGTTTTGCACTCGGCTTTAGGTTTCTTCAACTTACAAATGTATGAATCTTGATGTGACAAATTTTGCTGATGACAAGATTAAAACAGTTGATATAGCGACACTTTGAGAGTTTAGCGACCAATCATAAAGAGCGATTTTAGTTTGGTCCAATATTATGTAAATGGCAGCTTGATGCATGAAACACTAAGCAAAACTCCTACAGGAGCTGTTTGATTTACTTCTGTCATACAATAGAAGGTTTTCAGTCTTAAAGGGACTCGCAACCACAGGGACCCGGCACGATTGATTTTTGAGAGAAAAAAATGTCAAAAGATATATATAGAGACAAGGGGTACAACTGATCGTTAGTATATTCTCACCCTATCTCGACAAAAGCGGTCATATCACGAATAATAATTGATGAAACGACACCCTTTTTGCATTTCTGTCTAGCTAATATAATACCCTTCCATAAAAACATAACATAAAACCAACTGTAAGGATGCACTTTAAACAATGATTGCATTTACTCAAAGAAATCAACGACTTTTGGAAAACGGGACAGGTGTTCGTTCACAGCTAACACAGCATTGACCACTACTGTACGCTAGTTTAGGCGGTAATCGAGTGTTACAGTCATTGACAACTACTGTACACTTGTTTAGGCGGTAATATCGAGCATGACAGTCATACACTTCCATAAATATACATCTTTGACACCGATCAAAGCTGATTTCTTCTCAAATCATTGCCGTACCAAAAAAGCCTACATGTACAAGAATAGCTTTACTGCCGATGAAAACAATCGAATTTGTTGTTGGTATTGCAATGGTTTGAGTATAAATCAGCTTTGATCGGTGTAAAAAATGGATATCCATGGAACTGTATCACTGTAATGTTCGATATTACCGCCTAAACAAGCACACAGTAGTGGTCAATGCGGTGTCAGCTGTGAACGAACACCTGTCCCGTTTTCCAAAAGTCGTTGCTTTCTGTGAGTAAATGCAATTACTTTTGAAAGTGCATGCTTACAGTTGGTTTTATGTTATGTTTTTATGGAAGGGTATTATATTAGATAGACAGAAGTGCAAAAAGGGTGTCGTTTCATCAATTATTATTCATGATATGCCTGGTTTTGTCGAGATAGGGTGAGAATGTACTAACAATCAGTTGTACCCCTTGTCTCTATATATACCTTCTGACGATTTTTTTATCTCAAAACGCAATCGTGTCGGGGCCCTGTGCTCGCAACCGGATGGTGTACTTGTCAAAATAAAATAAAATACTCAAATAAAAGCAAATTTGTGGCATTATTTGGCTTCTGACATTAAAAAAATATGATCAGTCCAAAAAAAGTCTCAAGAATCGTCACCGAATCTTAGATTTTAATATATTTTCCATCGTTTTTCTATACCGACTAGTAGACGGTATAGTTGTTGTTGTTGCTTCTCTACACGGGCTCAGACATAAACACGAGCCGAATTACGAAGTTGTATGCACTTTCGATGCTACACATTGAAATACGTTAAAATCGATCCGAGATAAACGGATAGTTCCGTGGTCCATTGGTCTAAGCGGTTTCCCTATTTTGCCTTCTGTCCGCCAATGCCGGGCCCCGGGTTCGAATCCCACCAGAGACCAATATTTTTTTTTATTGAAATACATTGTTTTAAACAGAATTTCTTATCCTAAACTAATTCTTTACCATTTATATAAGCGTTTGACACATATTTACAAATTACTATTTTTAATGCACCATCTGGTTGCGAGTCGCTTTAAGATGTCCCAGTGCTTCTTCTAAGAGTACAATGTAGCTGCTTTACAATAGTTTAACTGTATCTTTGACCGATATTATTTGAGAAATTGAGGGGTATCTCTTTCCCAATCTTAAAAAGTTCTGCCATCTTACGTTTGACAGATCCAATAAAAGCAGTGAATAAGAAATATAAGGTGGCATATTTCTGACACCAGTTAACCACTTAATTATCATGATAGTTTCCTGTTAATATCTCACATAAATATTTAAGGGTCGAATGAGTTAACACATGTGACAGCTTAAAACAAGATGAAAGTAAATTAGAAAGCTCATAGGCTACTTCTATACCTTTACCCGCCCCAAGCAGCCACCTGATTAACAAAACAAACTATTAAAGAAGTATAAGAGCCTTACGGTCTGGATCTACAATGTTTGCATAGGTCAGATACAGCTGTGAAAACATTATTCTTTCCTGTTTAAACGCAAACGAAACGCAAACGTATCGTAATAAAATGTAGAAAAGGACTACTTCTTGCCAATTCTGAATGTTAATTTAAACTTGGAAGGCAAACAGTTTGAAGCCCGGTCAGACGCCAGGTTACCCGGCGTCTGATCTGGCTCCAAATTGTTAGCAAGGGAAATATTAGATTTAGCGTAAAAGCCTTAATTGGGTTATGATAACATTTCCTCCACTGTATATACTAAAATGAATATCATAAGTGTATTTTAGGGGTGTAGAACCTTTATTAGGACTCATATCGCCGAACATCACCAACTCCGGGATATATAAATTTGTGGTGACAGTATATGGCACTAACAGGTCATTTTGTCGCGTTAAGATAACTATCAGGTTTTCACGAAAAAAATCCACTTTCCACTTACTAGATAATTATGTCAAATATTAACTGGATTTTTTTTCAGAAAAGCTAAGTATTAACTGGTGTCAGAACCATGCCACCATAGAAATACAAACGGGTCTCGATTACTCGGGCTCGCTTACATCGTTCATACCCGTGTTTCAAAGTAAAAAGATAATTTATGTTACGAGCATTTTAAGTGGATTTTAAAGCATGTTAATACATGTACTTAGTAAACATCATATTGAAATAGTTAACATGATTACATAACATATTAAAACATTCTTAGCTATCTTTAATTATGTTATATATGGTTATATTCCACGTCAGCCAGCTCGAGTTATCGAGGTTTGACTTTGAATTATTATCAGCGTACTAGTTAATAGAGGTTTTATACCATTGCATTACAAGACAAGCTGGTATGTTGAACTTGTAAGCCCCACCATAGTATGCAGTGTAAACTCATTAACTATTGAAATCTGAAATGCATCCTTTCAGTTTCCAAGTACATATTGTCCACAATTTACTATTTAAAGATACATTTACAATGTATTGGAATGATAAACAGAGCCTACTCTATTCCGAAGGTTCCCACAGACGTCTTATGCTCTGGACCTTAACTGTTTGTATAGGAAAAGTATACTCTTCAAAGGTACACTATGTATTTTAGGACAACCTACGTTATATTATTTTGTCGAATTTCAGTTTTATCTTCCACCATTAACCCGGGTTTGCTAAAATGGTTATTTCCATTACATACAGTTTTGAGCCCGATTAGACGTGTCTTTATCAAACTTACTGGATACGTAATATGTACACGATGTACGTGGAAATACACCAGTACAGACGGATAGACAAATATACTTGTTTATTAGGGAGTCGTGCATCAATACATCATTCTTTTAAATATTAACATGTTATAAACAATGCCATTTAGTCCGTTTATTTTAAACATATCTAATTTAAGAACATATACCACTTTTGTTAACAATACATGGATAAACATAAGAATGTAAACAAAAGCAAAAGCTTATTTGGTTCTTCTCCTATTTTGTTAATGTTTCGACCTATAAGACACTGCAAAACCAAAAAGAATACTTACATAATTAAAAGCTTGAATAATGTATATATATGCGATATTCCTGAAAAGAAATAATTTAAAACAATTTCTACCATAAATGAGCACTATTTTAATTGTTAAAAGTACATAGCGACATATAAAAAGAATGTAGAATTCAAGTATATATATTAAGGACAAACGACTGGAAGAGTAAGACATTGACATCTAGTGCATCACTTGTATCAAATATATTCATACCAACTCATCTCCTCATTTTAATTCTGTTCAAGTTCTTGGTGTTTCCTTTTACAGACATTGCTGTAGACACTAAGTCATTTGTATTCTATACGATGCTTATAGCTTGTTCATAACCCGAATTCATTTATATTCTATACTAATCTTTAACCTTAAGGTAGTTTGCAAGCGGGCCCCCTTATTTTGAGTGCTGATGACTTTCACATGATCTTTTTCGGAACGTGCTTATAGTAGAAAATTTACGTAAATAAAAGTTTGATAAGCTTTACATCGTCTTCATCGATAGCTCAGTTGGTAGAGGGATTGACTAGCAATCCAAAGGTCCTAGGTTCGAGTCCCATTCGATACAAAGCTTTTTTTTAAAATAAATTGTCCGATTTTATTGACTTGTCAGTCCATAACGCAGTGATCAAAGGACAGGTTATGTTTAGTCACACATTTCATAATGAATAATATCTGATATCAAGTGCCCACTAAAAATTGTGAGGATTTATAGCCTTCATGACAGATAGCAGCTTAACACATGACAAAAGTAATACCAAAAATATAGATCATAAAGGAACTTTTATGCATTACTTTTGTTATGCATTAAGCAGTCAGCTGTCTTCAAATATGTACAGGCTACCATATTCAATGGTCAATTATTACAGGTTTGACTTACGGTGATATGTAGAGCTGAAGGCATTTTAAAGTTGAACACAAGGGAGGTAACTCGGTTTGGGTTTTACATTTTGTCTGAATTTCTGGAAATCATGTATAAAAAGAAAAGTTTGCTGTAGATTTTCATTAAATATTTGTGACTAGTAGAACTAAGTAATATCAATCTAATAAGTCTAAAATTAGTGTATGTTAAACGGCTAAATTTTTTGTAATTTGACATTAGTGACAGTAAGTGACTTTTTCAGAATTTGACTTTTTTAAACATTGATATTTTCAGAAAATAGTTTATGAACTATTTTTTTTGGACGATATCTTATATTATTTGTACAGTTTACTTGAATGTAAAGAAATTATTGAGTTATATTATTTCATAAAGAAAGAATTCCTGTTTATTAAAAATTGAACTTTTCTCGACAAAAGGTCCAGTCAGAAAAAAACGGTACTGTAACTTTTTTTTATCTTAACAATTTTTCACTCTCCATATGGTATATTTCATTTTTTATCAAGGTTTCAATGAAGTTTGACGGGGGAAAAGCAGACCTGCGAACCACCTTATCATAATAAAGTACCGGTACTGCCTGTATAACATTTTCTTATTTTCATATCAGGGCTGCCATTTCTCCGGATTTTTCCTAAATCTTCGGATTTATTCTGGTACATGGTAGCTTAAAGCAGGCTGAAAGTAAAACAGAATGCGCCTTAAGGCACATTCTGCTTTACGTTCTGCCTGCTTTAAGTGGTCACGTGTCAACAAAGCTAGAAAGAGGCTATGTTGTAAAGGTACGATTCGTAAAATCGCACTTGAAAAATGCAAATTTGGAAATCTTAGGATTTTTTTGTCAACTTATGGCAGCCCTGTCATATTTCTCGTTTGAAACATACGATCAAGTGTCAAACAGTTAAGATCCTGAGTGACTAATGCTGCGGATAAACAAATGTCAATGCATGCATGCTAAATTGCCATAGGCGGTATTTTAAATATTATTATACAGTAGAGAAAATATTATTTAACAATAAACGCGTTTATGCCCAAACTGTTATATCAATTGCAAACGGCGTCTGATCAGGCTCCAAGCTGTTTGCCGCCCATATTAAAATAAATGTGCTCTTCTGTACATTTTATTGAGTTTTGTTTGCGTGTTTGGTTTGCCTTGAACCGGAATAGAAAAACGTCTTCTTCACTGTAAAAGCCTTTTACCGGCACTTGTATTTTAATATGAAGTGATGCATTGCCTTGTCCATTGGGATACTCCTAGTCTGAAAGATGAACTGAGACGTCAATCTGTCCCGTTTAAACGAAACTAAACGCAAACGGAATACAGCATATACATAGGAATTAACCAATGATGTCAAAGCTGATGCTTATCTACGATACGACTTTCCCATATTTGTTGTGTGTAATTTACAACTACTTGAAACTTATACTTTCATGAAAGTTAAAGCTAATTAGGATCAATTAAATCTGTTAAAAGCTATGTTTCTATCTAAACTTATTACTCTTTATTACTAATATATACGACAAACAGCTAATAAATTGAATGCACAATTCGTGTTTCTGTTAGTACATGTACATGGTACAGCGGTGAAGACGGTATGCTTCCCCAATACGCTGAAACTATTATGTCCAGTGCAAACAGTTTGGAGCCAGATTAGAAACCGGCTAAAACTGCGTATGACCAGGCTTCAATCTGTTTTTTACTAATATTAGAATACTCCCTAAGAATTGTCGACAAGTTGTCATTTTCAACAATTTAATGTAATGCGACTGCGTTTCGTTTGAGTTTAAACGGGAAGGAATAACGTCTTCTCCACCACTGTATCATACATGACAGATCACTAATGCCGTTTATCTATTTGTCTGTTGATCGAGACTTATCTGGTATTTTCAAACAGTTTGGACCCAGACGGTCTGATATTCATCTGTAGGTTTCTTTAATAAAAAGCATAAGTCTAAATTTGCCAATCAATGCAGACGACAATGTCAAACCAGACGATATTACG
The DNA here is from genome assembly GCA_922989275.2 of Gari tellinella. NCBI lineage: Eukaryota > Metazoa > Mollusca > Bivalvia > Cardiida > Psammobiidae > Gari > Gari tellinella. Next base: position 25,298,462 of record OV277856.1, on the reverse strand, counting down.
ACAGGATAAGGATTGATTGCTTCGTTAATGGCATTAACATCACACAATTAGTCACATTTATTGCCAAACGCTACAAAACTTTAAGTTACTGTTGTTTTATATCAGCCACCTTTTACAGTCAGCTCAGAAAACTAACTGACTTTCATTCGTGTCGATATTTAATCAGTCAATATGCTTAACTCTTTGGACACTAAGTTTGATCGTCTGCTTTAACTCTTTACCACCATAAATACGCGTTTAATGTATGCCTCCACGGAAGAAAATAATTTCAATTTGATACAGCCCTGAATATTTATCATAAGACACAATCATGTTCTTTATCCTAGCAGATGGTAGCTTAAAACAGACTGAAAAACAGCAGAAAGCGCATAGGCGCATTCTGCTTTACTTTCAACATGCTTTATGTTGTCACTTGTCTATGTGTATAAAATTAGAAACAGACATTTGGTAAATGTGTTAACCCTTTAACCATCATAATATCGTCTGCTTAATATTTTGATCGTCATTTTAGGTCAAAGATAGATGTAAGTAACTTCCTTTGTAAGAATATCTAAATATTTGTCTTGTCAAATCAAAACGCTTTGCAAAGTCGACTTTAAATGTCTATGCCGGTGAAATATTCAAATTAAAATCAAATTCAAGACGACAGGTTGTTTAAATGGACGATAGTATTGTATCAGTTAAAAGTTTTAATTGGTTACATTAGTCTAGAAACGTTTTTTGTAGGATTGAACTTTAAAGAGACAGAACTAGAAGTGTTCTAATTCTTTTGAAATGGAAAAGGATGCCAGGCGTCTATATACATATCTAATGATTATGTAAGAAAGGGAGTCACGTCAAAACATGTACATTCAAAAGAAAATAGAGCTTAGCCGGAATTTAAACCCATGCTGAGAAGGCAATAAAAAGAAATCTTACTTGTATGCTCTACATGTAAATCGCGGTTTCGACGGACACTCTATAAGGTGTGTTGTTATTGTTTTGAAGGTGGATTTATGTCAAGTTAAATCACATGGCATGATTCATTCCGTCATCGTGGCTGTCAACACAATGCTATAATCATGGTAAATGTTATCATCTTAATACTTACCACGCGAATATTGTCGAGGCAATATGTTTAGACGGAATAGAAATATGCGATTCAAAAGAAATGCACCCCAGTCATGTTCTTCAAGTTTAATGCCAACAATAAAGTTTAATGATCTTTGCTTAATAATAACATAATTTCTTTTATCGTTAATTTGTTTTCCATAATATATCAAATTCGTAATCGTCAGTTTCTTTAAACAACTAACTCATTCACCTCTGAAACTTCAAATGGATAATTCCAATTTACAATCAATTCTAGTCCACAGTTGACTATATAGGGTTGCTTGTTTCGTTGTGTCTTTTATTTCAAGTCTGAAAAATCTTTTTAAATAATGGACACAACAAAATTTGCAAACGAACTTAATGGACATATCTCTGTACAGACAACACAATGTTTTACATAACATTATTCATGAGATGCTTTCTTGAAAATTCAACGTCTACTTACTCTGCAAAAATCACCAAGTTTAAAATTGCAAATACCGAGAAGTGTAAACAACCACATATTCTTGTCATGATAGACAGCTATTGGTTAATATTCGAATAAGGAAAGTATCTTCAAACTCTGAAATGTACGACGTATATAACTCTTTGTACACGAAAGTTTGGAATTCATGTCAACGTTTTCTACACTGTTGTCAGATAAAAAATCTATCATGAAATTAAGTTAAAAGTTGCGCGATATCTATTTCGAAAATCTTTTTTTGGATCACAAGATGGAGCGATTCGCCCAAAATATTTATTTCGCCTTCAAAATAGGCAACATGTATTGTATCAGGGACATAACAACGAACTATTACGCGAGATGCCATGCTTGAAACGATTGTTAACAAATAATATTGGTTCGTAATTTCCATTCATTATGCATTCAACCAGGATACACGGACAACTATATTGTTTACATAAAGGTGAATTGGATTGTCATATGTCGTAACTTGTTTAGTGATACAGTGATGGTTTTGTTCCCAAAGTATTGTGTCATAAAAATCATCGAAGTAAGCACTTTGTAGGTACTGTAAACATAAAATCATGGGGTTAAGAACCCATTTCCAAGCTATAAGATGTAAACTGTACCCGGTGGACCACCTACTTATTGATACAGTTATTCTTTTATTGAACACTCTCAGTAAGTCATCTAAGACCATTCATTTCATTAAACCTCTTACACTTATTAAATCCTGTCGTGCTTAAGATATTTGATGGAATTTACTCACGAGAGTATGTTCACATAATTAATACCATATCACGTGCTTATCAAACTAATACAACATCACGTTAGTAACTAAGAAGTACGTCCTCGAATTGGTTCAGGTACAATGGAGATTACATTATTCTTTCTCAATAAAAGCGTTTATGCTAAAGCTTTTATTTCCAATGCAAACAGGATAACACGGCGTCTGTTCAGGCTCCAAACTGTTTGCCACCTAGATTAAAATGGACATTTAGAATGGTCAAAAAGTTTTTATTTTTTCTACATTTTGTTGCAATGCGTTTGCGATTAAAGGCGGGAAAGAATAACGTTTTCTTCACTGTATAGCATTATATTTTTCAGAAAGTGTTGTCTCATACAGTGGTGACCCGGCTACTAGATGGTTGCCTCTCAAATAAAAACTAAATCTTCGAATTTGAAATACGTTGTAACCAGTAAATTGTTACATGCTATTAGATTGCGTTGGTGTTCACTTTATTGCAAGCGGACAAGAATGACGTTTCACCACTGTACAGCAAAGTAGGTGACATCGAGCCATACCTTATCGCATTATCTCGACACTCATAGAGAAATTGTCATTAGCGAAAAGTAAAAACAGGAAAACCAAAAATCTTATCTGCGTTACAAAATATATAGTGCTCTAGAGGTTTGAACAGCACGTATACATGCCTACATTTAATACAAGAAATATCTATGTGATTTTGATAGCATGAACAAATGTCTAGTAAGATTTTATTAATGACGGATCGAGGTAAGACGTTGAGAAAGAAACTCGGCACTTGATTCAGATAAACTCCATTTGAGACGCATGGTAGTGCTTCTTTATTGACACGCTTACAGTGGAGAAAACGTTATTTTGTCCCAATAAACGCGTTTACGCTAATCTATAATTTCCAATGCAAACAGTTTAGAGCCAGATCAGACGCCGGGTAACCCGGCGTCTGATCAGGCTCTTAACTGTTTGCCGTCCAGGTTAAAATAAACATTCAGAGTTGTCAAATTTATTTATTTTCTCCATTTTATTGCACTGCGTTTGCGTTTCGTTTGCATTTAAACGGGAAAGAATAAGGTTTTCTCCACTGTACTATATTAAGCCTTTCAACAATGGAATCGCCTTTTGGAGAATCACTTATTATCTTTAAAACTACATGTTTATGTTTGTACCATGCCCTTTAAAAATCCAGTAAGTAAATTGCCCTGTATCATGCAAAGTGAGTTCCTTAAACAGGCTGAGAATAAAACACAAAACGCTTAAAGGAGTATTATACTTTTCTTTTACTGTGTTTAAAGCAACCACTTGTCTATGACACGAAAAAAAGCTTTTTTGGGAAGGGTTTATTGTAGAAAATAAAGTAAACGACGAATCATAAGTGGGTGATATCACAACAGTTAATGTGTCAGCGACTTTGGAGAAATACATTGCGTGGGTTTGAGACACACCTTGTCGGACGTTTTAGCTCACCTGAGCACGAAGAGTTCAAGGTCAGCTTTTGTGGTCAATCTTTGTCCGTCATCGTGCGTCGTGTGTCAACAATTTCTTAAAACATCTTCTTCTTCAAAACCACATGCCTGATTGCAACCAAATTTCACAGGAATGTTCCTTCAAAGAATTTGGAACAATGCAGGAAAGTCGACAGAAAAATCGCAATGACGAGTTACAACCCGATTTAACTAAGATCAGACACCGCGTTAAAGCAGAACGCAGAATAATACACGGACATGTCTGTATATCGGTTATGCTAGTAAGAAATGGTATTCGTCTTCCATGGCGTTAAATTACAATGTTTACATGTTCCACCTTGTATTGCTTTGTATTCCGGTTAACCAGTATCCTCAGTATGGATCCGTACATGATTGTGTTTTTCGCCCCTTTTATACTGACGACACTATACTATGGAGGAGTTATAGTTGTGATGATCCTCGGCACATTGGTATTAGCTTCAGCGCATACTGTCTCCTCGGAACCATGACCAGTTCGATGCCTTCTCTGCAGCACTACTTACATCTTTCATTGTGTTTTTCCTGTATCTGCCTGTCACACCCAGTGCTCTCAGCATTTTCCAAAACTAATATGTGATGGGACCTCTCTGCTTCCTACGACGACCTTGTAAATCCAATGCACTCCATTTCCCCTTTCTGCAATCTTCCATCGGTTGCACATACTAGGTAGACTTCCTTTGAGTACTTATTTGCATCTTCCTCGCCTCAGGACTGTTCAACGTTTGAATTACCTTGTGAACATGTTGTATCGTGTACTGCTTTTAATTGTGAGTTTCAAAAGCGACATGATGTACTGTCATTCTATATATTTCCAGTGAGATTCGAAAATTAATCAAAACATTTACAACTAAAGTATGCTTCTATTTATTTTGAAACTATTTTTATGCAATAAGACACCGGTCACCTGGAGTCACTCGTGTACCAACTTTACATATCGAGGGTTCGGCGCAAGAGGGGCGTAACTACATTTTTCAAAAATGTTCAGGAAGTGAAAAAAACTAATTTATTTCTATAGACTAAAAGTTACATACGTATTTACCATGTGTTTTGTTTTAAGATAATTTATTCTTTATGAAACATTAAAAAAAAATGCTGTTTAGCTTAAATAACCAAGATGATTGTTAAAATATACTTGTTATTACTTAAGCAACCAAAAATTGTTAGAAAATACCTATGTTACTCCTTAAAAAACTAGATTCTAATATGGCCTAGGCAGATTCCGGATCTACCTAGCCATATTGGAATTCTAATGCGGCCTAGGCAGATCCAGAATCTGCCTAGGCCATATAAGAATTCCAATATGGCTAGGCCATATCAGAATTCCAATATGGCCTAGGCAGATCCGGAATCTGCCTAGGCTGATTCCGGATCTGCCTAGATTCCAATATGGCCTACGACACATACATATGAACTTGCCAAGATATGTTCAAGAGCCATATATGATGCAGAGTTTCAACAAGTCACAGACTTATATGGGTCTGATTTCCCCACAGCTCTGAACTTAATTTGAAATAGGATATGGTAAGAGCTCTTGAGCAAAGCAAGCTGTGATAACTCAGTTCATAAAATGATGCCCTTTTCATAGCGGTGTCTAAGCTTCTCAACCTGATACTGGTTTACCTGCTACAAGTGAGTGCTTAAAACTATTGGTAAACAGAAGCAAGTCAAAACTGCACTTAAAGACATCTCCTGACTACCTTTTGGTCATAACACCCTGCCAGACAATATCCTTGCAAAGAGCATGGGTCTTGTGGACATACCGTTAGCAAAGAACCATTGAAGCTTCTCGTCTGAGACTCTACCTTTATATTTGATAGTTGGGTTAGAAATAACCATTGAAAATCACTAGAGCATGAGTATAATCTGGACCTCACCAGGTAAACTGAGATTGTGCTGCACATGATATGCGCATGATTTGACAGTTACACTGACACCTCCAGAACAATGGGCTGGTGGTCCCTCAATGGACTGAGGAAAAGTCTTTAAAGATCAACACTGTGTCAGAAGAGACCTAATTTAGCAAAGCTGCATACTGATATTATACACCTGCACAAAAATAGAACAGGTGCTTTGAGTATAAACAAAGTTTCAATTTTGTTGAAGTGAATTTGTTGAGACCAGTGACCACAGATCTTCATTTGGTTGGGAAATTTCCAGTAGATCTAGGTATGTTTTATATCTGAAGAACCAAAACAACTGACTGGCAAAGTCTTAACTCAGTCACCTATGAAACTTTAACAGAACACATTCAATTAAGTTTAAGTAAATGTTTGACCAATAAAGATTTTTTAAATAACAACATATTGCAAAATAACAAACATTGGAGACACTGATCAGAGAGCTCCTGCAGGTCTTAGCTGTCTACATGTTCAGGGCCTGCACTGTTTGCATAGGGCAAGTGTACTTTTTGCAGATACACTGTTTGTTTGTGACAAGTATACTCATTGCTTCTAGGTTTGAATGTGTTTAAAGGGAAATTTCAGTTTTGAAAATATTAAAAACTGATAACTCTAACACTAAATCTGCCTAAAAAGTAGATCTTATATCAATAATATTCTAATACCTCGCGCCCGAAAAGGAAATAGTGAGAGGTTTTGTAGACTGTTATAACCAAATTCTGAACCCTAGAATATCTAAAAATGACATATATATTTACACATCCTGCCTCCAACACAAATTTAATGTACATAAAATGCAAACTGCCCTTATTCAAGACTCAGGCGCCCCCATAAGCCACATTATGGCTGCCTTCTTTTCTCAAGTATAAGATTTAAACCTTTTTTTCACCTTAAAATTGAAAATATTGTGTCATGTCAGTGCTTAAGTAGACTGTTATGATGCAATAATATACTGTTGTGATGTCATAAAGAACATAATGCCATCATAAGATAACAACACAGCAGTTATTTGTTTACTTAAGTCTGTATCGCAGGATAGATTGTAAGTCAACCAGATGTTTTTTAGCATGCAAGAAGGGCGTAAGTGGACTTACGCCCTTCTTGCGCTAAGATAATTTGGCAATCTGAGATACGCCCTTATTGCAATATCAAATGATTGATATAAATATCTGAAACTTTTTGTTTAAATTTATACAGCATATGAGTTTGACTAATATAAGCTGAAAAATCAAAAAAAGTCATTTTTGGAAAAATATGTAGTTACGCCCCTCTTGCGCCGAGCCCTAGATATACATTCTATAATGGTTCGTTTTGTAATATCAAAGGAAGTTTGGATATAAAAGGCAAGTGATATTGGCACTGGTAGTACAACAATTGTTAAACATCCTATATGATTGAATAGGGTAACATAAGGATTGCACGTAGGTTTTACATTGCAACTAGTCTGTAACCGCCTTCGCCAATTTATTACCATATCACTCCTATCACGTTTATAGAGAAATGTTGCATGATTTCATTAGCCAGACACAGGTATTAAAATCAAATCTTTGTACTGCAAATTAGTCTGTAACAAAGCACGATATAGTGCATCCTTGACATATGATGACAATAATGCAATCCGACAAATTAATTGCATAGTATCAGAATGACAAGTTGCACTATGATTTAAAATGATATGGTTTATCATGCATTGCTATTTTCAGACGTCTTGCTTAATTGAACTATTGATCAACTTGTCAAGTGAATACAAGCAATTAAGGAAGTAAAATATAAGTATGTATGTATGCGATTGTGTAGATTTGACACATGTGGTATATATTAAGAGTTAGAGTAAGGAAGACGGTATTATTCCCTTTTAAACCAAAACAAGGTGTAGAAAAAGGCAACCTTTTGATAATATAAACGATTATTTTAAATCTGACAAGTTATCCGTTTGGAACCCCACCTATTTCTTTGTGTTAACGCAATTTTACAGCACAAACAAGAATGTATACTGACAAATAAACATATCAATTTAAATCTGTTCTGTCTTGTGTTTACAGTTGGGTCTTGATAGCTCACTGTAAAGCAAACACACGCTCTTGAAAAAGTCAAATCGCAATTTAGTCAAGTATTATATTTTAAATTTTCCTATGATTATCATCGTCTGTTTTAACCCTCTTACCGCCAACATACCGCCTGCATTCGTGTTGTCGTATGCAATATATTTTAAGCTGCTTTAGGGCTGTTTTGACTGAAGACATGTCGATACGAGTGTAAAACAGTTTGGTCCCTGATAAGACGCCGCGTCACGTTGCGTCTGAACAGGACCAAACTGTATGCAATGTCGCCTTTGGGCGCCGTTGGCAATGAAAGAGTCCATGTGTTTGTGTAATGGAAAATCAAATGTAGTGATATGAGTTAGTACGACTGAACAAGTTCAAGATACTGATGTTTTATATCAAATCAGTGCTTTTCTCTCTCTCTCATTTGTCCTTGGCCCAATTTGCTACGATAGGCAAGTGAACTTAATAGTACTTAATAAGCAGTTTGTCCTTGAGGCGTGAGCAAAATAATGAGCCGAAAGGATGTTTTGTGTCTTACCACGTCAGCCCCTAATAAATACACTGACACACAAAATATACGGGAATAAGCATGGTATATGTAACAGTGTACTGAAATGCAATGAAAAATCACAATTTCTGTCACTCAAACAAATTTCTGCTTCCACTTTAATTTCCTAAAGTGAAGTAAACTTTATGTATTCCGATTTAAACCAAACTAAAAGCAAACATTACAACGCGAACAACATATGACAATTGTTCGGACATTCTGACTAAATGTCTCTTTCTGGAAGTTTACCCGGCGTTCTGATCTGACTCTAAATTATTTGCATTGGATAATTTATGATAATGCACAATGCACAAACGGAATAATTGGGACAGAATGACATCTCACCTATTATATAAATCATTCATCAACTCGCTTAAGCTATTTCGTAACATCGGAAAAAGTTTTTGTCCGACTTAACCTAGTCCATTCTTTGCGATTAGTTTGTATTACACAACGGAATATAGTTCAAATGAAAAAGAAACGACAACCTTGGGAAGAAATTATCAGTTTCTACATTTCATTGCATTGCGTTCCGATTTAGTTTCGTTTAAACTTGTAAGAATCATTATCTTCTCTAAACTTCCTCAATTTGTAGAAGTTTGTATCAAAATTCCAACCAAACAGGCATCTATATGTATTACATGTACCATATTTCTTTCAACACATTTAATGAGTATTAATTCGAGTACAACAATGCAATGAGCAATACCAGACTTTGAGAGTAGGTAGGTGTAAGGTGTTGTAGGAGTACTGGTGCAACAGTATTTCCCAATAAGCGTTTTTAGACGTTTGTAGAATATTAACCCTTTCATGATCAAATTTATTGTGAGGTTTTTAGCCATATTGTTGTCTGTTGCCATACCGTTGTCTGCAATATGGGTTCAAAATTTAATTCCAGGCAGTGTGACTGAAGAAATTTCAAAACAAGTGACAATCAAAATGGATCCTGATCAGACGCCGCATAACGCGGCATCCGATGAGAATCCAAACTGTTTGCTAACGCGCCTTTTGGCGTTATTGGTGGTGAAAGGGTTAAGCAATATTATAAAAGTCATGCACATTAAAGTGAGACTACCTTTTACATGTAAACATGACGAATATTTGAGCCCTCATATCTCGATTTCGCTTAAATCAAGGCATCAGTTTTTCGAATATTGAAACTTTGAAATATGGGTAAGTTCGAGATGAGCGATTTCGAGTTATTGGTGTTCGACTATTACTAAATTAATTTGGGAAGACATTATTCAATAAGATCTTAGCGGACAATTGTTTGCCATGATCATACTTGTTTTTCCCAAACGGGTCTTTTTGGAAAAAAAATGCCGTTCCCACTGCATAGACTGTTATTTGGTTAAGTTGCTCATTTGGACATTCATCGTGCCATTGCCCTTTGCACTAAACATATCCAGACACCTTAGGGGAAGTAAAATGAATACAAATCGTCTAAATGCACACGAGATAAGAAAACGACGGATGACAATTGAAGTATATGACTGATGTGCCATTAGGTGACTCCCACTCGTAGATTGCGCCTTTCTATGATGGCGACTAGTATGTACACGAATGCCCATCTAGTTGCGAGTTGCGTAGACATGTGTCATAGTGAGATCCTCTTAGTCTCGTATTCAACAAAGACCTAACATAATTCGCTGCCAGACTGAACTTCAATGGTATTTGCGAACGGTTTAGATCAAGATCAGAGTATATTTGTCAAACCTGTTTTAATATTCTTCAGAGCCAACACTTTAATCTTTTAGAAAGTTATCTGGTTTCATCTGAATACAAAATAGCTTTTGACAACAAAACAACTTTTGCAGTAATAATACGCTTGAGTAGATTTATTACAAAACGATGACGACATTTCTCATTTTGAAAAGAGTCTAAATATTGCATAACAAGTCTTTGACGCTATCAAATGTCCAACAAAACACTTGTTTACAGTCTCAAAATTATGAAGATTACATGTTTTCAGTACTATTGATCTGAAATGTAAACACGCTTGTGCTAAAGCAATGGTGGTTGTGACAGTGATTGACATCAGAAAAGACTTATTAAATGTTTTCAATATTGAGATTCCAAAGGTAGAGGTATCACGATAAGGTGTTAACCTATTATCCCCTGAAACTTCTAATAGACAATTCCAGTTTGCAATAAAGGTAGGTCCATTTTAGTTTATTTAGGGTTGATTTTTTGTAATAAATTGCAAAATGGCAAACAGTGAAGTCCTTGATCAGAGGGATCATGCAGGAGCCGTCTGGTCAGGGACTTCACTGTTTGCATAGGAAAAGTGTACTCTTCTAAGGTATACATTTGGTAAAGGACGCATATATGCGTCACTAGGGCTCAATGAGTTAATCATGGGTTTAACAATTTGGCTTTACACATTATTTGAAAACGCATCGGATCTAGATAACAGGACAAGTTACTGAACTGAACTGATTATAAAGTTTCTTTTATAAAACGTAATTGATTACTGTCCAGGCGGTCATTTCAAACGAGTCGCGTGAAAGTTCATATGGATTGCAATGGTGGAGACGTTATTCTTTAACAATAAAACAGTTAAAACAATTGCTACAACAAACATATGCATTGTAAACAGTTTGGAGCTGAGTTACAGACCGGGTAAACTCCAGGTAACACGACTTCTGACCAGGGTCCAAACTGTTGGCAACTCAGATTAAAAAAACAGTTGTAAACAATTTTAATAATCACTCAATTTTACATTTTATTGTATTTCATTTGCATTTTTTTGGTTTTATAATGTCGTTTCCTCTATAATGGCATTTTTGTGATAATAAAATGCAAACAAACAATCCGATGCGAAACAAACCGGCCTATCGGGAATCATCTGAACATCATAAAATCTTTGAAACCTCCTGAGAAAAATGCAGTTTTTCTGAAACAGTACAACATAACTTTAAAATAAATGATTTTTGTGGATTTTAACATTTCACACACATTCATGACCTTAAAGCGATTGTCATATTTGCAATGAACCTGGCTTTGGTTTCTTTCCTGAAATTTATTGTTATTGTCCTCTATTCTCCGTGCAAATAATAGAGACGGGTATTTAGAGAAACACAACCCAATGACTACAATTGTCTATGATGGACTGGTTCACATCAGTACAAATAAAATAATTTAAATTTGATCTAGATCAGGAACAAAGCTGTTTGCAAAAGCTGACATAATTGCTCTTAACAGTAAAGTGTAAAAACATTTTTATGTAACGGAACTTTGTACATGTTTTTATTAAAAATAGGTATACAAATGAGCTTTCTATTTTTGTTATGCATTTTCGAACTAATATTTAAACATTTTTTTGTTTCTCAGCAGACATCTTGAATAAACATTCAAAAAGATACTCTGTCTGAATACAGTGAAACCCTTCTAAACCGGACATGTGTGGGGACAAAATAAATGTCCGGTTTAGAGGGGTTTCCGGTTTATAGGGGTTTTCATCCATATCTTATTTCTAGTATGGAAGATAGCTGATCACTTAAAGCAGGTTGAATGTAAAGCAGAATGCGCCTTAAGGCACATTCTGCTTTACTTTCAACCTGCTTTAATTATATACCAGAATAAAGAAACCATTTCTGATGATAAATATTCATTAATATATTTTATTTAGTGTAGGAAAATTCGAAGGCATAAAAATGCATATTTGTGATGTAATTGGTTAAAATAAAGAAGGGGGTTGGAAAAGGGACCAAAGATTTTTGTCCGGTTTAGAGAGGATTCCGGTATTTAGAAGTTCCGGTTTAGAGGCGTTTCACTGTATTCCCTTTCAGCAAGGTAAGTAAATTTTTCAATAAACAATTGTTTCCCTGACCTTCCTATCTTGTCGCTGTTCTGGTGATTAATTGTTATAGGGGATGGTTTATGTTCATCAGACCGAGATTATCCCCTCTGCCAAGAACTATAATGAATGTAGGTTGGTGGTTTTGATGACATAATCTGCTAAACAACAAATGAAATTAGCAGAAATCATTTTCCTGAAAGCATCATCACCTCTTCTCACCATCCCTTATCGTTCATCGTTCATCGGCACTAAATGACCTTTTTTTATGTAATGCTTTAAATCCAAGCTCATACATCTATCCATCTGAACTGGTTCTTGGAAAGTATTATTTCAAACACATAAGAATATCATATTGTTTGAAGTTTATTTTCAATCTTAATGCTGTATTTTTACATTCGCTCTGTATAGCTTTAAGGAAAAAGTGAGGTCTATTTTGCAGTAAACCCTCACTTCAGATCTGGTTCTCACTAATTTTAAAAATATTTCATACGGCGGAGAGATATCGACCAAGTTAGGTTCTACTTCCAGCTTATCCGTTGGGTATCTCGAAACTCCTATTTAAAGTCGGACAAAGTTCAATTAAAGTCAAATTGCGATAAATTTATATTCTTTTTAAAAATACTGTTTTTAAAGGAGATACCATAATACGCTACGTCATTAAAGCTGTACGCTTTCTCTCCCTTTGAACATCCGGGTAAAGTAACGTTATATTTATAGATAGACAAGTGTGGAAATATAGAAATCTACTACGGTTTGAAATTGTTCACCACAATTACAGTGAAAGTCGCTCGAACATAAAAAAGCAAAATAATGCATACTCACTTGGTAGATTGGGAACGTAAAGTTCCGTTTTGACATGTTTAAACTATCCTATGTGTATTTACCGATAGTGTTCTACACACTGTATATAGCATATGTCTCGGAGAGCGGTTTACACGCTGTGTAGTCGCTTTTCAGCGTTGCAATTCGCGTTGCTGTGTAAAGCACGTATAAAACAAACGTGACCTAATTGGTTTAAACATGCTTTGATAATGGATATTCAGGTGGATTTTTTTTATTTTAATTTCTTACAAGCGTTATAAAAGCACAGCGAGAAAATTTACTGGGTAAAAGCCCGACTTTGTAAGTTGCAAGTACAATATATGTATTTAGGACTACTTTTCGTTACATATTTGGAGATCGAATGGCTGTTACATCGAGATTACATCTATCAAACATATTTGGCAGGTATTTCATATGTTCATATACATGAAAACAAATCTGGTCGAAATACATATTAGATGGACAAGGCAGAAGATAATTAAAATAAGGAATAAACGACGTATTTTTGCCATTTACGACGGTATGGACCTATTAGCTCCGCAAGGTAAGTTTATCGGAAACGCCCTTCGGGTGCTTACGAAACTTACCCCCTGCAAAGCTAATGCGTTCATACCGTCGTAAACGGCAACGATATGTTGTTTATTCCTATAATAACTTATTACTCGTGTTTTATTTTGCACTACATGATGTAATTAGAATGTGGGACAGATAAGAGAGAGGGAGGACATAAAAGGCCAACCCGGAACTTCATTATCATAACGTTGTTAAATATGAAAGATCATATACTGGTTATTAGATATGACCTATATTTTTCGCTAACGAGGTCTAGACTTCTTACCGCTGATTCACCTTATTGGTATGTTTACCCAAATCAACGAAATGTCTTCGAAAGTTATGTATTATAAGGAAGTCGTTCTATGTTTGTGGTGTCGCTTTTCAGCACATGTGGCAACCACACTAACATTGCTGACAGATTGTTGCAGGTCAAAAGTTGAAATATGCGGCAATTTGTATGGATTAATAGAGTTTATCACACGCAATAAACTTTGTCAAACTATTAATTTGAAAATCTATATTCCAGACGATATTTATCGCAATAAAATGGTAATACTAGAAGAGAGTGACTTACATAATTACAGATGAGGTTTTCATAACATTCCTAGTAATGAAACCCTATGTGTTTCACTTCCGTACCCATACATGTATACATTAATGAGTGCTTGAATATTTTAAAGAAAATTTGATGAAATTATATAAACGTTCTTAATGCACCTCCTTAGCCCTATTCCACTAATCTGTTGCAGACAGTCGGCTCCAACACGTGAATAAAATGTCTTCAGCAAACATTTTCTTCTCAAGCTACGATTATACTTGCCATTCAGTATCAGTGTGACAGAGAGTAGTACACTGGTCCACTGCAAACTGTGAAAACCCAGATTAAGGGATGCGCGGTTTGACATTCTGTAAAAATGTAAATGGATTGTAAAACCAATCATACATATTCAAATTGGACTATTCTGACTTGATTTTAAACTAGAATTGACCATCTAGAAGTGTCAGTGGGGTAAACGAGTTTAAATGAGTTTAAATGAGAAAGATGGAAACTGCACTTACAGCTTTATACCACAGTACGTAAACTAGCTGTATATAGACATCTATTTAACCCTTTCCCCCATAGAAGCGACTTTTAGCGTATTTAATGTATTCCGCCGCTGAAGCAAATAGTTCCAGTTTATACCCTCGTGAACAATTGCCATTACAAATATTTTATATAGCCTGGCAGATTTTAGCTTAAAGCAGGCTGAAAGTTAAGCAGAATGTGCCTTAAGGCACATTCTGCTTTACTTTCAACCTGCTTTAAGTGGTTATTTATTTTCAAAACTAGAATCAGGCTATGGGGTAATGGGTTACGATAGTGATAAAAATATAGTCACAAAGGCATATAATGATGGTTATTCACTCTACTGTCTTTACCGTGGTAAATTTGTTTGCAAACTGTTTGGATCCGGCGTCATAACGTGGCAACTGATCAGGATCTTAACTAATTGACATCGAATACGATATCATTTTAATCAATTTCGGAAATTAAAGCGGCCGACAATTGAGGACAGAGTGGTGTCAGTAAACGGATTACAGAGGAGAAAACGTTATTCTTCCCCCAATACACGTGTTTACACTAAATCTATTATTTCTCATGCAAACAATTTGGAGCCTGATCAGACGCCGGGGTAACCCGGTGTCTGATCAAGCTCTAAACTGTTTGCCGTCTAGGTGAAAATAAAGAATCAGAAGTGTCAATAATGTCATTGTCTTCACTTTTGGCAATGTGTTTGCGTTTTGTTTGCGTTTAAACGGGAAGAATAGAGTCTTCTCCACTATGACACATTCGGTTATCACCGATATATCATTTTACCTTAACCCCTTCACTGATGTGACGTCATCAATTTTAAACACTTGTCGTCTGCTTTTATTTCATAAATTTTATTTTTTGCTATTTTCTGAATAAATGTTGAAATGAGTGTCAAACAGTTTGGATCCTGATCAGACGCCGCGTAACGCGGCGTCTGATCAGGAACCAAACTGTTTGCAAAAAACTTTTTTGCTCGGGGTAAGGCATTGAAGAGGTTAAACTTAACCAGGAAACAGAAGTAAAGACCACCGTTTTAAAGCAAACGATAGTGTGACGGCACAAGGTATACATTATGTAGTATAATTAGACGTTGTAAAACATACTACATGTAATAAACTTGGCGTGGAAAGGGTTAAATAGCCTTGGGCTATGGTGTAAATTTGATTTGGTTAACCACTTCACTGCCTTACCCCGAGTACACAAGTTATTTGAAAACAGTTTGGATTCTGATCAGACGCCGCGTAACGCGGCGTCTGATCAGGATACAAACTGTTTGACACTCATTTCAATACTTAAATACTTAAAATTTGATGACGTCATGGAAGTGAAGGGGTTAAAGCAAACGATAGTGTGACGGCAAAAGGTTTAAATTATGTAGTATAATTAGACGTAGTAAAACATACTAATAAACTTGGCGTGGAAAGGGTTAAATAGCCTTGAACTATGGTGTAAATTTGATTTAGTAAATATCATCAGTATAAATAACAAGTAGCCCAAGAGACATCGCACAGTAAGTATATATTACTTACGACCAGTCGAAAATACTAAAACTTGCTTTTCAAGGTCGTTTCGTCTTGAAAGCATTACTGAAGTAAAGTAGAAAGCTTCCGACGGGAGCATCCAACTTTACATTTATTTTACTTAGTTAAACACTCCTACATCTACTGTAGCATCTACTTACACCATAGCGAGTGTTACTGTATTTCTTTAGTACCAAATTTATCATTTGTCCGTTGCTAATAACCCCGTGTTCTTTAGCTGTTTTAGTAGAACTTATTTATCCTCGAAACCGTATTAACCAATGTTCTGCCGTAATATCGTCTGCTTTGAAACTGTCGTCTGTCGAAATATATTCAATTAAGATTTATACATATGTATGTAAATAAACCTAAAGGCGAGTGTCAAACAGTTTGAATCTAGATCAGACGCCGCGTTACGTGGTGTCTGAACTGGATACCAACTGTTTGAAAATACCAGTCAAGGGGCAATCGGCAGGATAAGCGTTAACTCCGGCCATTTTATTGAATTGTTTTTAGCTGATTCAATTTATTCACGAATCGTTTTACACCTACATAGTTACAGTATCTAACCCCTTCACTACCTTAGCCTGAGTACAAGGATTATTGGCAAACAGTTTAGATCCTGATCAGACGCCGCAAACGCGGCGTCAGATCGGGATCTTAACTGTTTGACGCTCATTTCAATATTTTCTGAATTCTAAAAATCTCAAATTCAAATTTGAGAAATAAAAGCAGACGACAAATATTTGATGACGTCATGGCAGTGAAGGGGTTAATTTGATAATCATATCAGGAGCGTTTCTTCTTGTTCCACAAAAGGCCAATGTTTACTCATTTCAGCCCACAATGAAAGTTATCAGCCTCTTTTTGTTCACGCCAATAGTTGTAGGTAACTCCTTCACTGCCATGACGTCCTTTACTTTGTATATGTATCGTCTGCTGTTATTTATAAAATGTATCTTTTAGATAAATTGACTAAAGTACTATCGTAATGAGTGTCAAATGGTTTGGATTCCGATTATAATACAAACTAAATTGTTAGCAAATAAGCGTGTGGAAGATATAAAAACACGTTTCGTTGTAGTATTGGAATCTGCAGTAGCGTAATTGATTACAATTGTTATTCGTTGTCATACTACAATGTACATTGTTGTCTGCTTATATTATATCCTTTGGGTAAAAGGTTAATGCTAATTTTATGACATGTTATACTAAAATGAAAAGGGTATACGGCATCCAAACAACAATTCCGTCCTTACAACAGTGCTTGTCACTGTTTCCCAAGTTGGTTTTAATACTATATAGAGTCTATCTATGTATAGAATAAGGGAACTACAAAGTCACAGAAAAACCATCATGCCCCAAACTTGACAAATATGTCTAACCCATGGACTGCTGAAATAACGTCTGCTTAAAAGTGTCGATTGCCATATTTTTCTGAAAGTTACGCAGTGGACAATTTGACAGAGGAAACATAAAGACGAGTGACAAATAGTTTGAACCCAGAGAAGACTACGCGTTATGCAACGTCTGATTTGGATTCAAACCCGTTTGCAAATAGTCTAAGGGTATAAATCTTCCCTCCCTTCCTAACACCTCCCTCCGAACAAAACACACAGTATTTGTCTCCCATTAGGTGTTGTTGTAGAAAAGGAGCACTGTATATGATTTCAAACTGCACACCATAACCGATGCCAGACTATCCTCCGTCTGATCCTGACCCGAAACAGTTAGAAAATATCGGCCAAGCCGTGCATGATATTTTACGTGTTCAATTAATCATTGGTCTGATTATTTTCTTGTAACGTCATTAAAGCAAGTAAACTATGATGGCTATTATTCTGTCTGATTGCTGTTGATTATCCATAACTATTTGACACATTACAATATTGGAACATTGGTAAATCAAGGGTTTTATGGAAAATCATGTTAGGGTGAACATTAGCCAATATTTTGTTTACAATCTCTGAAAAGCCATATAAATGAAATTGGATATTGGATTATGATACATTGAACAAGTGACATTTGTTGTCAATCTCTGTACAAGAAAATTATTATATGCAAATATTCGTAATACTTTTCTAACTTTAAGATACAGTTAAACCTCTCTATTACAACCACTAATTGATAGTATAAAAGACAGGTGACAGCTTAAAGCAAGGTGACAGTTAAACAGAAAGCTCCTGCAGGAGCTTTCTGTTTTACTGTCACATTACTTTAAGCCGTCACCTGCCGTAAACGCCTAATAATTAACACAATTAACTTGCGTAATAGAGAGGTTCTACATTATTTAACATTAACTCATTGCCCCCTGGAATTTGATATGGACTTTTCTTATTCCATTTAAGTCTAGTCGAATATTGATGGTATTTTATTTACTAAGTATTGATAATTGACAAGACAGTGTGTCGGTACCTGCCACACACTGTATACCCTGAACAAATGGTTCGCATTGGAATTCTCGGATCAGGGTTGATACCGTTCACATAGATCTAAATATTGTTTATACGAAAGTTTATTTGTAAATGACGCGTATACACGTCATCAGTGGTAAATGTGGTTTTTTTGCGACATTGTTAGTGATTGAAAAAATAGTTTTGGGTTGAGATCTTCTATGAATCTAACATACCATGTGTTCATTAGCGTGAACACTACCAACCCTTTCACCGCAAACATCTCTTCTCGGAGCGAACCATAGGTGTTTGGACCAGGGCAGATTCAAAAGCATGCAATGTTGAAGCGACATGGACCTGTAGTTCGCCCCGAGCAGAGAGGTGCTCGGGAAGAGGTTCGGTTCGGTAGAGTTCGCACTAATGAACACACGGCTTTTTAAAATTAGTATTGATTTAGAGAAAGGGGCCAAGTCGTCAGATGGCGTTTATGTGGAGGACAGGGGTTGTACCATTACACATTTTTGTTTTGCTTTAATTTGTTGCAGTTTACATTTTTCGCTTACAGTATGCCTCCCATTCAGTTGTATTATCCGCTACAAATATAAACGGAATATTACTATACTTTGCATATCTTATGCACCGGATCACTCGAGTTGTGTGTGTAAAGGCTATATCCAACGAGACCGAAGGTCGAGTTGGATATAGCCTTTACACACACAACGAGAGTGATCCGGTACATAAGATATGCAAAGTATAGTAATGTTCCTTTTATTATATACCTCTAATAATAAAAATAAAATGAAAAACGATAGAAATGTTTCTAGCGTTACTATAAATAAACGGGATTTCCCAAACGTCACACTTCGGGGAATTGCGCGTGAAAGTAAATACTCGCTATTACGACCACTAAAACGAATGCTAATTGATTAAATAATAGAGAAGTGACAGCTTAAAGCAAGGTGACAGTGAAACAGAAAGCTCCTAAAGGAGCTTTCTGTTTCACTGTCACCTTGCTTTAAGCGGTCACCTACCGTAAAACCCTAATACTTAACATAATTTAGTGGTCGTAATAGAGAGGTTTTACTGTAGTTCCGAACTTCCGACTACACAGTAAACGTTCTTTTCCCATTACACAAGGTACATGGGTAATACGGAATTTTCAATCCGTCAAGGTGTATTTGTTCGATTAAATACAGATATTTTTCGGGCAGAACATTGGTAGGTATATAATAAATATGTTATCACATAAACGTGCAAAATATAGAGGGCCGTAAAAATCGTATGGCCCACTGGGCATATATTTTATACTAATTTTCGAATCACCAAAATACTGTACTACTACGCCGACTGTAAATCAGTAAAGAGAATCTAGACAAACTTAGATCACCACTAGGTATTGAAACATTCCCAAGTGTCCTAGAAACATTATTCCGAGCAGTCCCGCAAACTCAGGCTGCAAATCAGGCTGCATAGAGCTCTAGTATTAACAGTGATTCAGACTGTTTTTCAAATTCAGACGTTACAATGATAATGACGTCATGTTGCTCTAACGACGTTATTTTGAAAACGAAACTAGATTCTAAATGTCAACTGATCATATTTAGTCAATTACAGAAATTTTTAAATTAAATATTAATTTAAAATTGAATATGGTATCAGAGAAGTCTTTTCACAGCACATTGATGTTGATTTTCTTTATTTTAGTTTGATAGGTTTTTTTCATTACGGATGAATACAGCCGAATAACGCCTATGACGAATCGTTTCCTAAGAGCCGAGGGCAAAAGTGAAAGTAAGACCGTTCGGATTTTCGTGTCATTTTGGTGTTTATGTGATAAATAGGATATCAAATTCGTGTGTGTTCAGTGGTGAATTTATTGAACTCGTTGGATAAAATGATATGTTGCTCGCCAAGGCTCGCAACATATGATTTTATCCAACTCGTTCAATAAATTCACGACTGAACACACACTCATTCAATATCCTCTATATAGCAATGTACCGCAAATCCATGGAGATATTTATAGATAATTCACTTTTTAATGCACAATTAAAGAATACAGAACGAAATATATATTAACTGTTATACCGACAAATGCATTTTGGCACACGCCTGGAAAGAGTCTGATAAGAAAGTTCTAAGACTAAGAACTAGATAAGAACTACATTTGAAGGCAGTTGCAAACGGCTCTTTCAATAGAATGATATAAGGTATGGCAAGGGAAAGGAACAATGAGATAAAATTCGCTTGATAGTGTTTTCCGCTACGGTTTACGTGGGATACAGATTTGTATCACTGATGTTTTCAAAAGAAAAAAAGACTTACCTTTCTGTAGATTAACTCCTTTATTGCATTGCCATCAGGGCTCCAGATAAGAGGAAGTAAACTGAATAAATCCAACATTTTCTCACTCATTTCAGCATATAATCCTGTGGTGTTACTACTCATTAGAATCGTCTCTTCGAGACGATTCGAATGAGTAGAAACACCATAGGATTTAGAGCAGAAATAAAGATTTTTGTTTCTGAAATACTCCGCTTATCTGGCACCCTGGCCATGTTGTCGCAAAGTTTAATAATGTTCTCGTGTATTTGTCAAGATTATATTCTTAACATTGTTTGGACAATGAAAATCCGATATGAGTTTCGATCATTTTGTATCCTGTTCAGACACCGAGTTTTGTCCATGTTTGAAAGAACCTAAATTTCTTGTGAGTTTGAATGCAACTGAGTTAAGAACATTAATAGGTTCAAACACAGGCATATTTACAGCCTTTAGTATGCCAATTGTTTCTTGTCTGAACTTTCCTTGATATAAAACGAAGAGAGAACACGCTAAGTATTTCCGTTTAGATGTACTTAACGCAAATGCAATGCAAACAAATTAAGAAATAACAACGTCTTGAAAATGCAGATGAAATGCAAATAGTTTGGAGCCTGATCGTACGCCGGGTTACCAGTATCTTATCAGGCTGCAAACTATTTACAATGGACATAAATTCAGTATGAACATGTTTATGTAGAAAGTATAAACTATTCTCCTCTGTAGCAGTTTGTCTCCAATTCCGATCCGCAAAATGTTTAAGTTTGAGATTGTTTATTACAGTCGAACTTCGATATCTCGAACTCGCTTAACTTGAAATTATCCGATAGTTTGACACATGAACTGTATTATTTCATGCTTGGTTTAGTCGAACATACCCGTATTTCAAAGTTAAAACGTGGCTAAGCCACGTTTTAACTTTTAAACATGGATATGTTCGACTTAACTGAGTTCGAGATATCGGAGTTCGACTGTAGTTCTCGTCGAATTTTGAAATAAATGACGTCTGGTTTGTAAGCAATACCTGTATAGCAGGCAATATAATAATAATTATGTAGTCGTGATGAATCTTGTTAGCAATGTTTATCATGGAACAAATCGTATGATGGATTCAGGAGATGAGAAAGGAAAACGGTTGGGATTGTAGTTGTTTGTGTGACTTCTTGTGACACCCACGCGAATGTTGTTTCTCAAAAACAGCTCGCGCAAGTACTTTGTCACAGAGTGATGTGATGTGTTCAGGGATTTAAGAAAATAACAAAAGTTAACAACAAAAGCAAAACTTTACACATTTTACAAAATAAAATACGAACTCGCTTAATTCGAACGTACACATTTTACAAAGTTACATGTAAAACGTGATTAAGTTTTAACTTAGAAATTTAGATATGTCGGATTAACGCGAGCTCGTGTTATCCAATTTAAACAGTAGAAATACATGTAGGTTCCAATTAAATAAAAATGAGTAAAGTACCAAGTTAGAGTCTACTTTCAGTCCGAAAGACCGCTCAGCCGACTGTACATTCACTCCCCTGATCATTTAGTCATCTTGCCTATAGTATTGAATGAGCACTGCTAACATGGCGCGTAGGCAGCCGCAGTACCGACTCAGACCCTTAAAGGTACTCTATTTAAAACCTGGGTGGGGAGGAACAATTTGCGGTACATAATTTTATCTTGCTCAATACCATTCCTGTATATAATGGGGGATTCGGAAAAAATCCCCTTGTCAGGGCGCTGGTCCGGCGGGCGATCGAACTCATAACCTTTTGTACCGTAGTCCAATGCATTACGACTGGACTACCGACGCCGGTAGAGAACTCGAGTTATCAAATTCAGCTGTTAATAGTTTATCAAAATAAACTATATCATACAAGGTTTGGTAGTAAATTCCCATTGTTTCTGCTATCTAACGTGTATGGTAATGTGTTCTTAAATGCCTAGATTTTACAATAAACATAATTTAACACTGCGATAGATCAGAGACTTCACTGTTTGTTATTTTGTAATATTTTATAAAAAACAACCCTAAGTATTCTAAAATGGACGAGTCTTTATTGTTAACTGGAATTTTCCATTTGAACTTTAAGGGTATAATGAGTTAAAGTAGATGGCGTAAGGATAATAAAGGGGTTAGTGTTCGTAGTTACATAATCTACTGGGGTTTGAGACATTATTTGCCAGTTTAGTGTTAAAAACGGCCGCATGGGATGACTATTTGAAGGATTGGCATTGATGTTGTTTTGTACGTGCTTCAATGTGACACCCTCGGGAATACTGTCTCTTGAAGATATAAACAAATGATTCGTTTTATCACGTAGTGTTACACATATAGATAAGTTCAATTTGATTATGGGGTAAACATAAATGCCCTAGAGACCCCCTAGAAACATTGCCATGTATGAAAAAAGGGTGCATCCTTAAATAAAATACAGTTATTTACTTTATCCATACACGGGCCAGGAAAAGCATGATCATTTACGTGGAAGAATAATGCAAAACCAAACTGCCATAATTGTTGCACGTTACATTAACGGAATTAAGTGTGTACTTTGAATGAAACAAAATATGACAAAAATACAAGTATTTTGGCACAACCTTTTATAAACGATCGAAGTGCAAAATTTCCCTTAAGGGTGTATCAATGTCATGCATTTAAGAAATTTTCAAAGTATATGAAAACACTTGATGATGGTTTTGTATTGAAGAGCTATTTAAGATGAATGAAAAAATAGAAAAAGTGTACATTTTGGTGAACAACAGTTGGCTCCATGGCCATGTAAAATTTACCCCACCCACTTTCTCTTATTTTGTCTTTTTTCAAACAACCCGCTTCAATAAAATCCATTTTAAATGAAAACAAATATGATAATTTGGTTTTGTGGTATTTATTTCCTATCTATGGTAGTATTTCTTGATACAAAAACTAATTTAAGAAAAAACAGGCACCAAATGTGAAATGTATAGAGCTCTAAATATCATCGATATGGTACTTTTTTGTAAATTTTGTAAGGGGAGATAACTCTTTTTACTTTAATAACTCAAACTTTTCAACACTGACCTTTCAATTTCTTTTCATATTTTGAACTGCCTTAGCATTGGCTTTCATTTGGTAGAATATAAGAAACAGTTTAATACTAAAACTATTTCATTTTCAAACTTTTTTACTTTTTTTTTCATAAAATAAAAAATCTAATAAAATCATGCCCTATAAAAAGCATATTTTTGATATTCGAGGATCCATATTGTTCAAACCTAGTGCCTGCTTCGTCTAAATTTGGTTTCTATATGTGAAAATACCACCATAGACATGAAATAAGTAATGAAAACCCAAAGTACCATGTTTGTTTTGTTTTTAAATAGATTTTACTGAAGCTTTTACTCTGAATGGGTAAAATTTGAGAGAAAAAGTCCAAATTTGACATACCTTTCTCATATCGCTGTAGCTAAAAAATAAGGACACCACCATATATATTTTTTCCATTTTTTCATTCATCATAAATAGCTATTCCAAATAAACAATGATAGAAAAAAAGTTTGATACTTTGAAAAAATCGCTTATGGGTTGGATACACCCTTAATCGTAAAACGTTTGAAATTACGATTATTATTACAAATTCGTGCTAAATTGTCAATGCTGAATGCTTTCTTCTGATACCACCAATCTATTCTAAATTGTCACTTGAGATTTATCTCGTGTCTACTATTCTATCGGTTAAAAGCTAGAAAGTTTTATTTTTATATTCTTATACTGTAACTCTGTTTTTGGTTTAATTAAAGCGGACATCAACTGGAGTTGTTCCATCGAAAAGCTTTTTTTTCTAAAGAAAACACTGACACTTACTTAAAGTGTTTCTTTCTCGAGTCACGATTTAATCATTAGAGAGATACGTTGAATCTTTAAGAGAAATGCTGTCCCACAGTATAATCCCATTATTTCTTTAAACCTGTAGGCAGACATAATCTATAGAAGCAGCTAAGCAACAACTGAATACACTGTACCGTTCTCGTATTACACACAGTTCTATGACTTATTTTAAAGCTGTAAGTGTATATAACTTTGTCTCAAAGCCATGTAAATAGGCATTGCTATTATCATATTCACAATTGCTAAAATTGTGTAAATGTCAACAAAAGTATTACCTACGGCAGAAGGTGTGTCGGTATTTTACCCTTATACTCTCAATAACGCTTAAAAGCGCGTCTGCAATCAGTTTGGATCCTGATCAGACACCGCGTTACGCGGTGTCTGATCAGGATCCAAACTGTTTGGCACTAGTATTGAAATATTGTCAGTCATACGGTCTTATAATTAACTTTGAAACGATATTGCTGACAACTGAATTGAAGCAGACGACAATGAAATGGTGAAGGGGTAAACATATCCCGACCAATTTGATCATGAAAGAGTTAAAATAGCTAGACGACCGCTAAGTCCTGCGGAGTCTGATTTTCTTTTCTACCAATGGTGTGCGATGGTAATTTTGTTTTTTATATTTGACTTCATAGTGTCATCATTATGTAAATAGTGTAACAATAGTTTGTATTGCTTTGGTTGTTTATATGATTATTCCTTTACAATAATCGTCTTAACAATTTATTTGTAATAATGATTTCGTGCAGCAAACTTCTTAAACTATAACAGTGATATGGTTACACGATTACTAGATATATCTTCATGTAACCTCATCCTTCTTTAATCTGCCGAATGACACGTTTGTAAGCTTTTGTTGATTTGCTTTTTCCACTTTATTTTCTATTATTTGGCTCATACGTATATTAGTATATATATTATGTCTTATCAACATTGGTATCTTATAAAACACAATACAACGAGACATTTCTTAAGCGACACTCAAATAAAAATGTTTTCGATCTGTAGAACAAACTAGACAACAGAACAAGGGTATAACAGAGTTTTCGGTCATTCATTTAGTAGCCATCTGCAAAATAAAAACAACATCCCCACACAATTTGTATTATTGCAAAAGGCTACCGATTTGCTTCCGATGACGATACAACAGATATATACCTTCTACAATATCATGTGATGTACTGTATTTATTTGATGTGATGCTTTGAGCAGACAGTGTAATGAACCAAGTTTACCCACGCAGTATCAGTTTCAAGGTGTGAGATTTTAAAAACGTCATGTCACTTGGCAACCCACTTCTAAAAGCATTTTTGACTTCAGTTATCATTTAGATAATGATATCCGCATTCAAAACTAAAATAGAAATTTTAACAGGACAATGTGGATACACGGGAATATTAAAATCTGTACATTAACTAGGCCGAAAGCATTCTCTATCGCAACACCGTAACATATCTATTGATAACAAATCAATGTATGTCAGAAAATCCCTTTGAAGAAAATTACACCAGGAAAAAGAGAAACATATTTAGTAAGGATAATTAGAATTACATATAAAGCTGATTTAAAAATCAAATTTATGAGAACGGGTAATTAACTGAGTGGTTATTAGAGAGTAGACACCATATACAATGTATACCCAGATAATACAACGCGTTCTAGATTTACTCCATTTGTAGTTTTCAGTTGTTGAGAACATAAACAGAAACGAGAAGTATTAGTAGTAGTTTATTCATGCCTCCATGCATGGAGATCTATAGCATAAATATAAGATATCAAATGAACAGTTTAGTCGTATCTGCAAAATAACATCTTGCCATACAAATATAATTACTATTTGAGATACCAGTATCTCAGTTAAATGTATTACTGTACGAATCGTTCACCATAAACGCCTCTCATCGGTCTCAAATATGCACAACTATAAACCCTCGTCAACAAGTTATTAAGTTTTAACTGCATATTGTTAACTGCGTACGTAGTAAATGGTGTTTTCCTTTCTTACACATTATTAAACTCTACTAAAATATAGTAAACAAAAACAGCAGAATATTGTGGAAATTCCCAAGATAAATATATAGTGTGTGTGAAATATAAATGTTTCCAAATTGATAATAACAAAGCAGCAGAAAGTAGCAATTTTACTTGTCTTTTCGCAAAATCTGACCTGTCATCTTTCTTTAACAATTCGCTAAAGATCATGATTTAAACCGTTTGACATTCGTATTGATAGTCATCTGGTTAAATTGCTATAAAAACGAATTTGAAATGATAGCCTATCACATGTTTTAAACAGACGATATAACGGTTAATAATTGACGATAGAAGATATTATGTTAAATGATCTTTAAAGTGAAACTTTAATATATATGAGCCGTGCAATGGCAAAACCTGCCTTATTTTGAAATGCCTCTTGATCTACACTATTTGACACCAACATGCATCTTAGGCATTTTGTGTAGCTGTTTTAAGTACGGTAATTGCAGTGTACACCAAACTCATATACAGAGTCTTGGATGACGTTATGGTGTTTTGTCTGTACAATGTTGCTGTGTAATAAGGCAGGTTTTGTCATGGCACGGATCGTATGCATTGATTAATTACCGAGATACTTTACGATGAATGCATGCATAATGTTGTTCATCTGACTTGTCGAATGTAGTCATGATACTTACATACATGACTGTATACTGTCGACTCTCGAACAACAGCTCACAATTGATTCCGGTACCACTATTTTCGACGACTCCTTAGTTATCTTATTTCGATTAAAATTATCACTATTTCGATTTCTCAATACGTTCCAATCGTTATCAGATTTCGCATAATTGCATCTAATCGGGATCAAAAAATTTGACAGTCATATAGATATTTATTCGGTAAAACTTATTCAAACTTATTTTTAATGACACTTCAGGTAACAATTTAAAAGTACACAATATGGGGGCGATACATTGGCGATGAAAAAATCAAAATGGCTTAGTTAGTACATACATGTATATAGTTTTGCTAACACTTTCCAAAAAACAGATCTTTGTAAAAATCAAAGTAATAAAAAAGGAGATAGATCGTATGGAAGTGTTCTTCTGAACATTTATCTTGATCTAATATGATCTTATCTTATTTTCGCTTAAACTCTTCAATACAACGAGAGTGTTCGATGGTGAGGACAGGTCGTTGTTTTGTCAAAGATGAAAATAATACGATAGTAAGCAATCTCTTTTTTCTCTTTTGCAAGTACACAAATATCACACAAAAAAATAATAACGTCGCAAAAGGCACATTCAAACTTGTATCAAATGGCATTTTAAAGTTGGGTTTATTTGAAGCATATATGACAGGTAGCATCTTAAAGTAGATAGATGAATATAATGCAGAAATCGCATATAGTCCTGCATTAGTTGTTCGCTTATCTTGAAAGATAAACACCTATAATTAATTACATAAAACACCCAAAATCATCAACGAATGGCATTCGGAAGATCTCAATAGGCAGTAAGATTTCGATCTAATATTTAACATTATTTCGTGTTGGTTTATGATTTATTATCTGGAAAGTTAATACATGTATATTTAAACTAACTAGCTAGCACAAAGGATACCATATTTTTCCCGTGACATCGCCCGTCTCGTTCAACGTTACAAATACGACGTACATGTAAATGACTTAATATAGGGACGTTTCTATAAGTGGACACGACAACTAGGTCGAGAAAACATACTTCGCGTTTTACAGCGCTCCCTCTCTACAACGACACCCAATGGGAGACAACAACTATATTCGTTGTTCGGGGGTGTCGCTGTAGGGAGGGAAATGGGTTTACATTTGCAAACAGCTTTAATCCAGATCAGACGCCGCGTAACGCGGCGTCTGATCTGGATTCAAGCTATTTGCCACTCGTCATTATGGCTGTTTCTGTCAAAATGTATAATAAGTAAATTTGAGAAAAACAGCAGACGACAATTTTAAGTACACTATATTGAAGCTGTGAAAAGGTTGGACATAATTACTTTGTTTAGGGAGCAACGGAAATAGTCGTTGTATTGAGGGAACCGTTGTTCGGAGGGCCGTTGTAGAGAGGGAGTTCTGTATAAGCTATTGTTATACCTAACTTTGTTACCTAATTCATAATCAACTAACCGTACCTTGTTACACCTTCTAGGTCAAATGTATTCCATGAAATTAGATTACCCGTGCTGATTTATTGCATTTCATGAGTTTACAGAATGTCATCGCCCAGTGATTCAAGGCCGAATCGGTGTCACATTTAGTAAAGATGATAAAATAAGTAAAAACTGTGTGCTACCATTCATGAACATTTTGTTATATAGTTTGAAATCAAATAAACAGTTTTTTTTATCTACATATCACGACATGAGAATAAAGTGTTAAGTTTAAGGCATATGGCAACTAGGAGCAGGATAAAAGTATAACCGACAGTTCATACAGGAGATCACACATTTAGTTATATCCGAAATTTTGTATTCGTATGTCTAGAGCAAAGAAACAGAGCTCTCTGGTTAATATTTTTAAGTTTGATGAGATTTTATGTACCTACAGTTTAATGTACATTACTGACGCTGGTGATAAGCGTCAATCGGTTTCCGTCGTTTCTGACACAATGACATTGTTAACAATTTTCATCCCCTTCGGTGCCGAGCTCGCATAAAGGCGACTGTGCAAACAGTTTTGATCCAGATCAGACGCCACGTAACGCGGCGCCTGATCTGGATCTAAACTGTTTGAAACTAGTATCGGTATTTCTTAAGTCATACTTCCGTAAATCCAACTTTAAAACGTTTTTGCATACAAAAAGATTGAAGCAGACAACTAACGGTGAAATGATAAAATCCCAATATTAATTTGGCGCCGAAAGGGTTAAAGAATGATCTTATATTACTATCCGTCTGTATTACACCAATGCAATAGACACAGGGCTGCCACAAGTTGATAATAAACATCCTAAGATTTCAAATTTTTAGAGGAAATTTTACTAACCGTACCATTTCACCTTAGTCTTGTTCTTGTTTTGAAGACACATGACTGCTTAAAACAGGTTGAAAGTAAAGCAGAATGCGCCTTAAGGCGCATTCTGCTTTACTTTCAGCCTGTTTTAAGCTACGATCTGCTATGATAAATATCCGAATACTTAGGAAAAATCCGGAGAAATGGCAGCCCTGTAGACAGTGGAAGAAGACTGGTTTTCCGATTATACTAAAGGCAAAGAAAATTAAATGACTACAGAACGTGACGGCTTCTTGAACAGTATGTCAATTTATATCATTGGAGTGGCAGCTAGATCTACCAGACAGATACAGTTTGGAGCAGACTCCGGATTTGTCGACTTTTGATTTGACTCCAAACTGTTTGCAATGGAAATTATAAATTTAGTCGTTTATTCAGAAGGAAAATTGTGTTGTTCACTGTTAATTGGGATCTGACTCTCAGCCTACGCTATATACATAACTATTGTCTATACAGTGAATTAAATAGAGTCTATTTGCTAAATTACTAGTACTTATATTATATTATTTGCTAATTTCTCGTATAAAACAAGCTTGAGTCAAATTTGACAATATTTCACGGAGCATATACAGTGGAGAATACGTTATACATTCCCGGTTTGCCGCAAACGCAACGCAAACGCAACGCAAACGCAATGCACTAAAATGTTGAAAATGACAACTTTTTGATAATCCTGACGATTTATTTTGATGTGAGTGATAAACAGTTTAGAGCCTGACCAGACTCCGGGTTACAAACTGGTTGCAATAGAAATAATAGATTAAGCTTAAACGCGTTTACTGGGAAAGAATAACGCTTTCTCAACTGTATACTCAGAAAGCCTCTGTGATCGAAGCAGTTAAAGCAGCGGCACCATTTTAGTACGGGTTTGTTCCCGATCAAGATCATAATGTTTTTTTTTCCGAAATGTATAATGTATCATAAATCTGTTCTTACTTACTTACTTACTGGCGTTCACCGACTACACAGTCACGCCAGATCCAGCGATGAAGGATGCGGTCTTCCTGAGATCCTCCACCTTTCCGTTTAGTTTCGTCTTTATCGAGGTAGATACTGGCCACACATATTTCCTTTTTCCCTCAAGATGTGGACAACGTTGTAGAATATGCTCTGCAGTTTGGTCTTCAAGGCCACAGGGACACAGGGGAGATGGGGACAGCTTAAGTTTGGTGTTCATGTGAGCATTTAGACGGTTGTGCCCTGTGCGTAGCATGATGATGATTACTTGTTCCCATCTGTCTAGTAGGTGGTAGTCATCTTTGGTAGACTTCTGTTTCATTATGGACTTTATAGCTGTTGCTTTCTCCTGATGTGTTACTGCAGTTGTTGGCTGAATTCCTGTGGCTCCAAGCCTGGCCAGAACATCTGCCTTCTCGTTTCCAGGGACTCCACAGTTGGCTGGTGTCCATTGGAGGCATACAGTCCTGTCTTTTTTGAGGTTGTGGAATGCTCTGGTCAAAACAGGCAGTTTGGAATGACCCAAGGCTTGTAGGACTGACAGAGCGTCTGTTAGTATGACCAGGTTCTCAAACTAATATATATGTGTTTGTACAGGCGCCTGGCATACAGTGGAGAATGTATTCTTCTTTCCCGTTTAAACGTAAACGAAACGCAAACGCAAACATTAAAATGTAGAAAAGGACACATTTTTAACAATACTGACTTTTAATTTTTATCTGAGTGTTACCCTTCGTCTGATCAGGCTCAAACGTGTTTGGAAATAATAGTTTTAGCGTAAACGCGTTTATTGGGAAAGAATAACGTTTCCTCCACTGTACATTTGTGTGAATAAAAACAAGCTTTGTATGGCATATTTATGAATCACAAAACCATGGCGCTTCTACTACGCTTTGACTGCGCTGTTGACGCTTTGACCGCGTTTCCTATTCGCTTCTGCTACGCTCTTGACAATTGAACTACGACTATGGCGATTTACGCTTCGCGCTTGCCGATCAGTGTATAAATATGCATCTTTTCTACCTTATCGTCATTATTTGTTTGCACTTAAAACTGTCCACATCGATAATTCAAAATACCACCCCGTCAGAAACGAAAGACAAAGCATGGCCTGCACATACTAATTGTCACGCAGCATGAACCTCACGTTGTGCAATCCCAATGTTCTACTCCACAATATACTATTAGTCAAAAAGCTTATTTTGATCCATTTCCTTCGAAAGTTGATGGTCAACTGCTGAAAAATCAGTGAAATAGCATATTTGATATAGAAAGGTTCCAAAAGCGCAACAGAAGCGTAGCCCCTGCGCTTAGATCGAGGCAAGATCGCAGTAGCAGCGTAGTAAACGTAGAGGAAGTGTAGTCAGAAATGCTTTATCGTAGTGGAAGCGTAGTAGAAGCGTCTTGGAGAAACTTAAAGCGCCCTAGAAGCGCAGCAACAGCGTGGCGGGATCGTGATGAGCGCAGCGAGGTCGTAGTTAAAGCGTACTAAAAGCGTTATGGAAACACCCCAAGTCCCAAAATTATGCACATGACGGCGCTTCTACGGCGATTTGTATGATTTTGGAGAATTGCGATGATCGCCATGAGCGCAGTGGAATCGCCGTCCAGTGGAATGGGGGTATTAGTTTTATGTCTCTTTACAATGCGGTCACAGAATATTATCCGAATGGAGACATGCTTATTTCCGTTAGATAAAGGTATTTCTTTCATGCTTTTGCATACTGAGATTACTTGATAAACGGACCCCCTTAGACTCACTCGTTTTTCTCTTAAACTCCATATGGAATTTCCCAGTTTCCAATAAAGTTTAAGCAATTTTGTGACTATTTAGATTTGTTTGTTTTTACAATTTATTTCAAAATGAAAATGCAGTGCGATCTCTGATCAGACTGATCTTTTGGAACCCTATGGTCTACTCTTCACATGTACATTGTTTGTAAATGCCGATTCGAACACGGCACGTGAATTAGTCTCTATAAACATAGAACAAGCTCATCGTGGTATACCTGAAACGTTTTACCACGCTGTGAAAATAGTCCCTTTTTAACAGGCTCTTCATGTACCCACCCTGAGGTTAAGCGCAGGTTTCAATGAAAAGTCGTTTGACATAAAAGGTATTTTCTTTCATGATTTTTTACTGATTTGCCTCGGATATATTTAATCTAAATCAGTCATGTTAGACTCGAAATAATCGATGTTCTACCGTTATGATACGGTATTCTACAACGGTTGGTCGTTGTGATGCGCAGGAATTGACCACTCAGGCCGTATAACAATAGTAGAAAATCGATTATTTCTAAAGCATACTAGTCGCTAGGACTCACGAGATGAAACACATTGGTTCCAGATTTGTCACAGTATCGATGTTCTGCCTTAATTCATCTTTTGAAACAATTATTTAGATATCAGTATTAAAGCAGGCGATATTTTGTGAGTGAACGGTTAAAACAGGCGGTAAAATATTCTAGTAAACAACAGCAGCTGTTAAAGTGAAGCGATGAAATAGTTTAAAATGAAGACGTCAGAATCTTAAGGGACAAGCAGTATATGCTGGTTGTCCATGGTGGCATTTTACAATCGTTCGCCCGTGGGAACATGCATTTCATTTGTCAAACATTTCTTTACCCTTACCTAGTCTTCTTATGTATTCTTCAAAATAGTATGATCTCCGTGTCTAGTATTTTTGGCCGAGAAAACATCAAACCGAGTGTCAAACTGTTTTGACCCAGAACAGTCGCCGATAGACATGTACTAGGTATCTCATCTCGACCAGGACTATTCGAAACAGAAAGCCTTATCGCGGGCGATAGGAGACAATATTTGACAGTTTGAATTATAAAATTTTCAAATGAATTGGAGTATTCCCAACTAATGACATCCCTATTTATATGTATATTTACTATTTGTATAAATGTTAATGCTGTCCACGGTAGTGGACCTTATACAGACATACATTTATTTCAATAAAGTTTCAAAGTTTCAAAGTTAAAGAATCTGATAAACAGCGCCGTTACAGTGGAGAAAACGTTATTCTTTCCCAATAAACGCGTTTACGCTAAAACTGTTATTTCCAATGCAAACAGTTTGGAGACAGATCAGACGCCGGGTAACCCGGCGTCTGTTCAGGCTCCAAACTGTTTGCCACCATGATAAACATGATATATCAGAATTGTTCAAAACTTGCACTTTTCTACGTTTTATTGTTTTGCGTTTGCGTTTCGTTTCGTTTAAACGGGAAAGAATAACGTTTTCGCCACTGTAATAGAACAAGGAGTGTTCCTCGTTAAGACTAAGGTGTGCATACAAACGTTAACCCATGGCCTGCTGATTGCGACATCACTGATTTGCAAACAGTTTGGATCCAGATCAGACGCCGCATTATGCGGCGTCCGGTCTGGATCCAAGCTGTTTGACACTCTTCTTTAAGTTTCTTTAGTTACACAATGTATAAAACTAAATTGAACAAATTCTGCAGACGACACTTTCAGCAGGCTGTAGGTTAACATTTTCCCATGAGCGGACTGAGTGTGAGAAAAGTATCGCCAATCTTGGCAAAATCAGGGCGAAATGTTTTCTTCATTCAACCTTGGACCCTTATTCCGTTCGCCGTCATAGTGAATCATGTTTAACCAAGATCAGCTCTGCAAAATAGTTTGATCTGTTGTGCGACGTTTGATTAGGACCAAAAACTGTTTGATCTTATCGATATTTCTTCCGTCATACTGTCTTATATCTTACTAAATAATGAATGTGTATACACATTCCAGTATTCAAGCCGCTTTCTTTTTCAATCAAACGTTTTTAAGATTTTTGAAAAAATAGCCAATGTAAATTATAATAATTGAACGTTCTTGGGCCAAATCGATCATGGAAATGTTGAAGAACTAAAACGGATGATTTAAAACCGTAACAAATCGAAAATAGTAATGCTGTTATAAATGGTACACCCCTACAGTTGCCAGATGACATGACATAACTCGCTGAATGCCAGACATCCCTTGTTACTAAATGTAAAAGAAAAGTTGAATGGTTTCAATGTGTAGATGTTTAGCCCGGTCAAATGTTATATTCGATTATTTTTTGTCATCCAAACATAACGTAATAAGAAGAGCCCCAAAGTGGACACTTATTTTGAGTCTCTGACCTGCAAAGCATCCCTTGACCTCTGCGTTATTCAAGACTGACAGGTCAATTAAATCGGACAACACAATGTAATAAAAAGATTTGAATCGACTAAGACTCGAACCCGCATCATTTTGAATGCTAGTCACTCGCTCTACCAACTGAGCTAACAAGAAATACAATGAAGCTTATCAACGGTTTAATTATGTAGAATACACATACTATAGAAAATATTTTGACATAACGATCAGAAATTACGAACATAAACAATTAAAAATCCATTTCATAGTTAACACCGCTTTCTATGAAAATATTACGACCAATGGGACCCATTACAATCGTTTTATGCAGGTTTGCCAATTTAAGAGTGCGGCTTTAAGGAAGGCAACAGCTTGTCGATGAAAAAATGTGACGGTCAAACATGGCGGATAATTACAAAATACAAGCCCCACTAATTTATTTCTCTAGCTAATCCTGTTTTGTGACATCTTTTTAGAATTGTCTTGAAAAGACAATTCCAAAGAAATGTTACGAGACAGGAATACAAGGGAAAATAAGTAATACTATGTATTTTAAAGGTTTGATGTACGACCGTTTTTGTCCTACGACGGTTCGTAAGACGAATCCCAGATCAGTGATAATACAGTGGAGAATCTGTTATTCTTTCCCGTTTAAACGCAAACGTACGCAAACGCACGCTAACGCAAAGCACTAAAACGTAGAAAAGTACAATTTTTGGACAATTCTGATATTTCATGTTTATCTTGGTGGCAAACAGTTTGGAGCCTGATCAGACGCCGGGTTACCCGGCGTCTGATCTGGCTCCAAACTGTTTGTAATTGAAATAATGGTTTTAGAGTAAACGCGTTTATTGGGAAAGAATAACGTTTTCTCCACTATACATGCAATGCAATTTTGATACTGGTTTATATGTTTTGCAAGTCAAATTACTTTGAACATGAATGTTGTGTTTTTTTGTATAATATGATTTTATTTCGAAATATATTTCAGCTACAATTGATTTAAATTTGTAATGGAAGTAAACAGATTTTGCGTTTAAAATTAAACAAGCTGATACTATTCAATTACGAAATATATTACTATATGATTCTATGTAAATTACTATACTCTCGGGTGTACTTAATAGAACTGAATTTTCGATAAATATAAAAAAGATCAATTAATGAAATCACGGTGTTTACTATACATTGTTTCCGCAGTTTTGGGCCATATTAGCGGAAGAAGATTAAATGTCTTTTTTCATATTATAATGCTTGTTTCAGAATAGTTTGCTGAGATGTATGTTGCCATCCAGTGACGTAATCAGCTTTAAACGATTGACGCATGCTTTTATTTTGCAGATCATAAAGGTAGGTAAATTGACTAAAGTAATAGCGTAATGAGTGTCAAACAGTTTGTATTTTATTTAGATGCCGCGTTGAGTTTATGTTTATAAATAATCAATAAACTCGGGTTAGGGAGTGAAAGGGCTAAATGTTCGTACACTAAAATGTTTGTTTGACTGTACTTCCTTTAGGAAACTTTCTTGCCTCTGATAACCAAGCCTCGTTCTTTATATAAAGTGTTTAAGACACCTCTTGAATCGTTCCCAAGTGTTTAGTTGTCTGAATTCAGCAAAATGATTTCAAACGCTTTATTAGTACAATTAATAGTCCTGCTTAGTATACGATAACAGTAATAAAGAAAATTCCTCTAACACTTCATCTCACAATTTCAATTTCAGTTCCATTTAAGTGGTCACGTAAGGCATGTCTTACTTTACTATACATCAACTGTAAATGTCAACTAGAAGTAATTTACTAAGCTTTAAACATATCAAGTATGCACTGTATTACTTCACCTATCATAAAAAGTCACGTCTTGTACTGATATACGAGCTAATAGACATCTGCCGCTAATTATATTGTTGACGCACAGTGTAGAAGACGTTATTATTGTTATTATTACCCGTTTAAACGCAACCAACCCACAAACGCATTGGAATAAAAGGAGAAAATGACAACATTTTGATGTATGTAGTTTTTACTATTCATTGCAACCTGTAATGGAAATAACACGTTTATCGGAAAAATATAACGTCTTCTCCGCTGTAGATGCGCAATTCGTGAGACATGATTATATTATGTGTATACAGTAAAATCTCGCTATTACGACCACTAAAACGAATGCTAATTGATTCTATAATAGACAGGTGACAGCTTAAAGCAATGTGACAGTGAAACAGAAAGCTCCTACGGGAGCTTTCTGTTTCACTGCCACCTTGCTTTAAGCGGTCACCTACTGTAAACACCCTTATAGTTAACATAATTTAGTGGTCGTAATAGAGAGGTTTTACTGTATATAATATATGGCATACAATCAGAAAATACATGAACCAATAATGTCGCGATACTTGCCAAACAGCACGTTTATAAGAAAACAGTCTTACCTGTATCATAATAGACATTTTTAATCGTAACAGCGTGGAATTTACGAAATCTTTTCCAAATAGTGTTGTTTATTCTTTACAAATATTTTGAAAACGAATCCGACATCGAGCAGTTGAGTATCTGGGGCCCGTTTCATAAAACTTCTTACGACACATTTTGTCGTAAGTCAAAACTTTAAAATACATTTAATCTGTGATTTCTCTATCTAGAAAAGACGATTCCAAAGAGGTGTCACAAGACAGGATTAGATAGAGAAATAAGTAATTATTGAGACTTTTATAATCTGACTTACGACAACATTTTTCGTAAGAAGTTTTATGAAACGGGCCCCAGATCTGAATTCAAACTGCTTTTCACTCAGATTTGTACTGTAGATCAACTTTTAAGAACGACATACTCCATTCCACTGCATTGTATTTGATGTTGAAAAGAATAAAGTTTTCCCCACTGTGTGAAGCGGGTTATCAGTTTTCTAAAAGAAGTTTAATTAAACTGTTCTTTAACCTATACTACTCGGGGGAAAACATAAGTCTCGTCCTTTAACACTTAGCCCGCTGCTCGTCTGCTATATTTCTCGTCTGCTTCAAGTTTCAAAATGCTTCAAAGTTGCTCAAAATTGCTGGAAATGTTGTCCGAGTGTCAAACAGCTTGGATCCGGATGAGACGCCGAGTTACTCGGCGTCTCATCCGGATCCAAGCTGTTTGCATATGGAGCTATAGTCGTGAGTGGCAGGCTAAGGGTTAACCCTCCTTACGCTAAAACTATTAATTCTACAGAAAAGCCTTTCTATCATGACAAACACAACAATGGCCGATTGATTGTTGAAAATGTAGGTGACAGCTTAAAGCAATCTGGCAGTAACACAGAAAGCTTCTAAAGGAGCTTACTGTTTTACTGCAACGTAGCTTTTAACAGTCACCATTCGTAAACTTATAATAACTCACACAATTTACTGGTTGTACTAGACTGTTTATCCATTTGCCAACAGGTTGGAACAGAGGTCCGGCGCCGGTGTAACGAAGTATTTTGACCCCCATCGAAAAATGACCCCCCGGTCAAAATTCGACGACGTGGAATGACCCCCGGTCATTTTTCGATATCGTACAATGACCCCCCGGTCATAATTCGACGTCGAAATTTGACCCCCCGGTCATAGTACTATGACTCCCCTCATGAAGTATTTTGACCCCTCCTGAAATATATCGACCCCCATCGAATAATGACCCCCTACCCTCTCCAGCAATTAAGCAACACAGTTTAACCAATTGGACCCTATCTACGAGTATATTAGTTATTTACAAACAGTGTTCATGTTAATAGTACACTTGTCCTTTGTAAACAGTGTAGACCCAGGTCAGACTTTACCCACAGAAGCCCTCTGATATGTGTCAGTTTTGAAATGTATTGTATAAAACAACTCTAGCTAGTCGAAAATTGACTTGACATAACTTGAATTGTTCACTTACATTTTTATGTGTGAATGCGTTAAAAGATACATAAAATTTAGATGATAGACAATTTAAAATTCAGACTTATGATAAGCACGCCATGGGAACGTACAGTATACTAAATGCTGATCCCGAGGGATACCGTTACATGTAACCTGGTGCTTATATGTTGGATGCTGATGGTAGGGATTGCCCGATCTCTTTGATACAAGCTGGTTGCAGGTCTGAGGTATAATTCGTGAACAGCTTATTTATAAATAAGTTAAGGGTGTAGTTCAGCCATGGAGTATGCAGGTCGGTGGGGCGGGACCAGGCATGGTGTGAATTACTTGAGAAAGTTATAAATTACTTTACAAGTTTACAATCACATTGCTAAAGAGTTATATTACAATTACCATTACGCAACGTTTACATAAAATTTTGTAATGCATTAAATTACAACTACATTGGCAAAGTAATGCATTACATCGATCGTACATTACATTTTGATAACAGTCCAAAACATTACTAAAAAGACTAATAAGCATATCCTATATAACTGATAGGTTATCATTTACAAGTTCTTTGTCAACTACATACTCAAAGATGCAAAACTTAAGAATACATGTATGCAAGTACATTGTATACAGTTTAAAAAGTCAAATCCTTTTTAGCTGTACACTTCTTGGTTGAATTACTGCTATAGAGGGGTTCAGCTGTACCAATACAAAATGTATAAATGTCACTGCTGCATATAACATCATTACAGTTTCAAATGCATTGTCTGGTAGATGCATTAAGTCAAACATGAATACTTAACCCTTTACGCCATAGCCTGTTTCTATTCTTGAAGATATATGACCACTTATTGAACGTAGTTTAAAGTATATCGGTGATACTCGATATCAATACACGTGAACAAGTGAAAATATTTATCCCTCTTTTACATGTACAGTAGAACCTCTCTAATACGACCACTAAAATGAAGGCTAATTGTCTGTATAAAGAACAGGTGACAGCTTAAAGCAGTGTAAAAGTGAAACAGAAAGGTCCTGTAGGAGCTTTCTGTTTCACTTTCGCATTGCTTTAAGCAGTCACCTGTCTTAAACGACTAATATTTGACACAAGTTAGTGGTCGTATTAGAGAGGTCTACTGTATATATAATATTTACATCGATTCCAATGACATTCGTATTCTTACAATGTGTCGCAACAGAAACATTGCAGCATGTGTCTATGAAAATATTGATTAGATTATTAACAGTATATTGTACAACATAGAAGCATCAAATGATTTTTAAAAGTAATTAGCAATCTGACATGAATTAATCCTCAGGGTGCTGCTCGCGACATTGCATACTGAGAAGGGGCCTTTGTTTGACATCAAATATGTGGCCTTCTATGAAATAGAATAATATCAGGGGGGGGGGTCATTCTACGACATCGAATAAAGACCGGGGGGTCATTCTACGACATCGAATAATGACCAGGGAGTCATTCTACGACATCAAATAAAGACCGGGGGTCATTCTACGTCTTAGAATAAAATGACCGGAGTTATTCAACGACACTGATTGATGACAAGGGTAATGAGGCAACATTAAGCAGCGTCCGATCTGGGTATAAGTTGTTTGTAGATGGTGTTAAATGTACACATAAACATGATAAACTGTTAAATCATATCAGCAAGAATTGGCAGAACACAACATAGCCCGCTTGTAGTGGCTTTATTTGAATGATGGCAATTTGATCGGTACTTCAGGGCCCAAGGTTATAAAGAGTTTGAGTCGAGTCTAGGCGTTTGCGCTAATCTGACCAATCAAGTGCCTGACAACGACCTCAGACTCAACTCAAACTCTTTTTTTATCTTGAGCTTTGGTCACTACATAATTCAAGGTCAAACTGAGGCAACAGATATCACGATACTCACAATATTGGTCACTTGCTAAATACGACAAGGGTACATTTCTCAGTTGCTAAGGTATGCAGGGTAAAGAGTTTTACAAGTAAACATTACTATAATACTTAAGTCATTCGAAGTCACACTACCTTAATAAAATGTAAAGCCGGAGAACACTAAAAACACAAGGAATGGTAATAAATAGATGACCAAACTCTACCTGCAAGTGCAGCTTAATAAAGGCTTTACAGTTGTTTTGATACCAACTTTACCTCAGATTTAACGACCGAGATCAAACTCGAGTCAGTGTCTTGAGACTAGAACAGTTGAAACGAACCCCGCAACCAAAGCACATATTAGATCAAAGTTTGTTGGCCAAACTGAGATACTTTTCAACAGTACTGTTGTGTTTTCGAAAAAATAAATGTAAACCTTTAGTCATTTTTGAAAAGAAACGCATTAAGAAAATTCCAAAGCTTTTGTCACGGAGCCCCCTCAAAATCTCCCAACTTTGGGCACTGACGTATTGACTTGCCAACTGACAGGTATCCTTCTAAACCAATAGAAAGTACATGTATGAGCGCCGTGGTACCAAATAAACGCCATAAAAGTTGTTTATCGAAAAATAATGTAAAAGGTCAAGGTCACAGTGACCTGAAAAGCGAAAATTTTACAGGCTATATTATAGGCCACTTTGCCATGGCAAGCTGTACTCACACACCAACTTTGGTAAATCTTGTTGATGTAATAAAGAAAATATGGTCTAAACAAAAGGTACATGTGAAGACGGAATCAATTCCAGACACGCGCAATTTTGTCACTACATACGCCCAATATTGAGCTTTGGGGTATAAATACACATTTAGCACTTGCAAAACTAACTTTAAACCAAATATAAAGGTAAGTATAAAGGGGGTCATTTTTCGACAGAAGGGGGTCAATATTCGACGATGGGGGTCCTTTTTCGACGACAGGGGGTCATTCTACGACGTCGAATTTTGACCGGGGGGTCACTTTTCGATGGGGGTCAAAATACTTCGTTACACCGGCAAACCCTGCATCTGATCCGGCTCCATATTGCTAACCATACAGATAGAAATAACCGATAAGTAAATTCAAAGCCTTATTACTTTTTTATTTCGTAAGCGTTGCGTTTATTTTCGTTCTAGCGGGAAAGAATAACATATTCGCCACAATATTAAACTTTTTTCAGACATCACGTTTTTTTTCACACGAGGAGCTGAACAATTTATAGGGCGTTCAATTCAGAATTAGGTAATATAATATCTACATCTATGTTACAAACAATGTCAAATACAATGTCACTAAACATTATTGTTACATAATAAACATACATGTTGCAAAACGTGAGCAGTCGCAACGTGGCTTAAGATATATTGTAGACTGCACAAGTTCAATACAGAAATTATAAATTAACACACAACCTACTGGAAACGTTTTGCATTACTTTTCTCCTGCATTGAACAATACTCTGTCCTTAAAAATCACCACGTAACGGTTAACCGACTGTATCTGGAAAGGTAATATATTACATAACAGAACGCAATAACGTCTTCTCCTATGTACACATCAAGTAACGCTCCCACTGCTATATCAAAAACGTTTAATAAAACCCGATAGTGTTCGAAATATTACGAACATTTTAAATGTCACGATGAGAGGCTTGATGTCATTCACTAGTTATTTAAAACTTGATACAGTGTTACCTCTCTACAACAGCACCCAATAGGAGACAACTATTGTGTGCGGTGTCTAGATGGAATTGTTATGTTGAGGGAAATCGGCGTACATTTGCAAACAGCTTGACTTAAGATCAGACGCCGCATAACGCGGCGTCTGATCTGGAGTCAAGCTGTTTGTCAATCGTCATTATATTTTTCGGTCAAAATGTCCAATATGTAATTTTGAGAAAAGAAACAGACAGGAATTTCAAGCAGACAATATTACAGCCTTAAAAAGAATGGGCATACTTGTCTTGTTTAGGGAACAACGGCAAACGTTGATGAAAGGAATGAATCGTTGTTCAGAGGGCCGTTGTGGGGAAGGAGCCCTGTATGATATTTATATATATGAACTTTACATATATAACAACACTTGCTTTCATGACCTGAACTGCTGAGTTTCATTTAACTTCTTCCCCGATCCTTGAAATGGACAAGTTCAGTTTCCAATTAAGTCTGTTTCATATTCAGATCTGTTGGATTATTTATGACAATATATTGCAAGATGGCAATCAGCGAAGAGCCTGATCAGAGGACTCATGTAGTCGTCCTTGCTTAAATAGCACAGGACAAGTGTAACCATAAAGTGTACACTGAATGTTAATGATGAGTAAACTCATCGTTATGGTTGAATGTGAAAACAGGCAGCACAATGTTTATAATATGTTTTTATTATACAGTGTTCCCTTCCTATAACGGCCCTCTCAATAACGACTCCCTCCTCACAACGACCCTTATCACGGTTCCCTACACAGGACAATTATGTATCAAGCTTTTACTGCTGCAAAATCGTCTGCTAAATATTGTCGTCTGCTGTTTTTCTTAAAGTTTCATATTGGACATTTTTACAGAAAATACCTTAGTGACGAGTGACGAACAACTTGAATCCAGATCAGACGCCGCGTTACACGGCGTCTGATCTGGTTTCAGGCTGTTTGCAAATGTAAACCAAATTCCCTCCCTTTAACCACTCCCTCAGAACAACGAACACAATATTTGTCTCCCATTGGATGTCGCTGTGGAGAGGGAGCGCTGTCGAAACAAACTTAAACAGTAAAGTTTTTCTGCTTTACTTATATGCTACTATTATATTAAATCATCTATCCCTGAAACTTGTAATAGAAATTTCAGTTTCAAATCAGGTTATTATTATATTTGACGCGTACTAATGCACATGGATAAGGTTCGTTTGACCAGGTAAGTTATATGTTGTGTTGTGCAGAGTTTTATTTTACTTTGTACTCAAAGGGAAACTGATTGCTTATATTATATTGTCGATGTCTCAGGTTTTGGATAAGTCTCAAGGTGTTCACTACAGGTTTTGTTTTCAACCTACTGCAGATACTAAACAGCTCTAGACAGGTACCATTATTCCAGAAGGTCATCTTTACAATCAACAGGAAGTATCTTCGGTCATTTCCATTAGAAGTGCCATTGGGTCTGACACTTGTTTTTACCTGTCAGGTACAGTGAAGAAGGTGTTCACGCAAAGCAATTGTATGTAGAAACTTACAGAAGTATGCGGGGTTTTTAATTTCTAACAAGCTGTTTTTTTCTGCGTGTCAAAGGGTTTGGCAATAATTTAACTTAGACATAATGATAAACAAGATCCTTTTGTGAGACCATTACTTAATGTAGTCAGTAGTATTGTATTTTCATATTTGGTGTAATGATTCTTTTCTCTGAATGTAGGTAAAACCACAGGCAGTAAATCAGGCAAAACACATAAAAACAAAAAGGCTTGCACGAAAGGTGTCATTTAACTAGAACATTAGATAGTATTTGGCCCTGTATACTTAATTCACAAAACGTGAAAATTTCTTTTCTTAACAAAAAATAATTTGTTCATGGAATGGCCTTTTTTATTATTACGAAATGCAATCTGAATTTGAAATAAGAATGGTTTTTTTTTTTCGGTAAATTGGAAAGTTTGCAATGTCGTGTGATCAAAAGTCATGCTTTCCATTCGAACTAGCGTGTGATCGGACTCCGCCATTGTTATTCGAAGCTGGCCGTGGAACTTTATTAAAGCTGCAACTTTTAAAAAGCGATGACGCAAGTCGACACGTTCTTATACGTTCTGATACGATGTTTTGACCTTGAGTGTGATATGGTCACGATTGGTCAAACTTAGGGGACACAATCTGTAACGATCTTAGCCACGATAACAGTTCGCTCCACACCAGTTAGATATTTAGTGTGATATACATTTTGGAATGTCGGAGTGTCAATATTCATATTTAGGCCACCTTAGCATTTAACTTGGCCTCAGCTTTTTCCGAATTAAATTAACTAGAATTAACTATATTTTATTATATCAATTCAACACGAGATACACTTTTGGGTATCGCGTATGTTTCAGAG
Source organism: Gari tellinella (assembly GCA_922989275.2). Taxonomy (NCBI): domain Eukaryota; kingdom Metazoa; phylum Mollusca; class Bivalvia; order Cardiida; family Psammobiidae; genus Gari; species Gari tellinella. The sequence continues at coordinate 25,253,818 of OV277856.1, read as the reverse complement.
TGACAAAGTGTCGCTCATTATACCCAAAGAGTGTGCATGAGTTTTTCTAGAAGTTTAGCAAAAGCAACAAGACATATATCTTGCTTAAAGGTAATTCTTGGTTTCTATGTCTTTATTCCATTCAACCTCTCCTTACGCTCGGAGCTTCAAATCTAAATACTATGATTGGCCAAAATTGTTAAATCAGCATATACATACACATGCATTTCCAGCAGTAAATTTTAAATATGTTTAATTGAAACAAATCTTATCATATTCTCTTATTTATGTATCTTTGATGACTGAAATTGTCGCACGAAATTCGGAAATAGTTTCTCATTTATCTACGCCTTTCAAGAAACGTGTTTTACCAAATTTGTATTAGATATTTAATGCAAACTTTGATCAAAGCATGCCAGTTTCTAGTTTGTAGCCAATGTACTTGTTTGTTGTTTTCTTTTAACTTTTAGACAAGATCCAGCGCAATATAAGTCGTGTAAAGCTAATTTCAGACGTGTTCCTTGTGTCACTGTTTGGATAATACAATCACTGTGCAAACAATTAGGATCAGTATCACACACTGGGTGTCTTGCCGTCTCATCTGTATACACACTGTTTGAAATAGTAAACACAAATACGTCTATGGGGTGTTAAAGGTTAATTTAAACTCCGACAAGTTACTACACGCCATACTCTCGTTCGTTCTCTTTAACAGGCATGTTTCCACATCTATAAATGGCAAGTGTTTGTGACATATTGGCTATGTGTTCAATCACTTAATCTTTCGCATGCTGAGGGCAAACTAATGAAAACGGATGCAAATAGTTTGTATCCAGATGAGACGCCAATTTACTTGGCGTCTCATCTGGATCAAGACTGGACTGTTTGGCACTCTGATGATATTTCATAAACAAAAAAATAGATAAATCAATTTGAAGAATTATTGCAAGCGGACAACAATTGCATAACTGTGTCCAATGTTATAAAGCTTTTCAGTTGAGTTTAAAGTCGTTCTCAAGCATTTGATTGGTCAGATTTGATTCTAGGCTCAAATCTGACCTATCAATTGCTTGAGAACACACTCAAACTCAGCTCAAACGCTTTATAACCTTAGACACTGACAGACGGTTAATTGAGAAACATGATCTCCACCAGTCATTTATTGCGATAAGAGGTAAGGAATGATCTGTCACGTATTACATAGATTAGCAGCATATTATCATTGCCTGAAGAAGACAAAATAACACACTATCTCGCCCACTCAAATGAACATTATGTTATTAAAGCTGATTCTCAATCAAGTGAAAAAGAATCAGAATCGGAATGCTAATCCCGCTTCTACAGAATTATGATTTAAATTGGAAAAAATCTCATCAGATATTCAATTTTGCGAGGAATTAATCTAGTACAGATACTGAAAAACATGACGGCACAATATAAAAAAATGGGACATGTTAGTCCAAAAATCCCAGTTTTTAATAAATAACACAAAATAAGCCCCAGAAACATAGCTGTTTTCTTTTTAAAATTAAAACCACTTTTTCTACCCCGTTTATAACGTTTTGTCCCGACAACGTTGCGTTGTAGATCATTACTTGAATATAACTGGAGGCAGGATTTAATATTTAATTTAAATAATCGCTGTTTCACATTTACAAATTCTTAATACGGACAAATTAGTATCATATAAAATATTCTTACGACTGAGATGTTCATCAAAAGCTTCACATTTTGATAAGAATTAAACTTACTTTCCAAAAACCAATGTATACGTGTTTGAAATAGCGCCGGACATTCAGTTTCAAAATATGTTATTTTGTATCAAATCTGGTGTTTAGTTTCTTGCTACTACATTCATTAAATAACATTCTGTATAAAAATCTTGATTGTTTATTGAAATCTTGCTTGTTAACCAGGGCAAAGAGACATACATTAGTATGGACTATATAATGTCATTTGAATATACGCGTTTGTGCTAAATGAGCATGTTTTTTCAAACCATAGATATCTTAAAATATACTAGATCGGGCATTAAATGCTAAGCTCTTATTGGTCGACGGTTAGAAAGACGACCTTTTGGCTGGTGTATCATACACTTTCCCTCCTCCGACAAAATATGTTTTACTTTCATTGAAGAATTCATTCGTAGAGTGTTTTCTACTACATACATCTTGTAACATAGATATTCACCGTAAAACGACAATCAAGCGACAAAAAGCTCAAAATGGTTATTCCTATTACATGTATTGCTCTGCTTTAACCATTTCACTGCGATAAAATCACTCGCCAGTCTACTCTACGTTTGTTGAAGTAGTCTGCAAATGTTGAGTACTAAGCAATTATTCTTGGGAAAAAATAAACTGCAAAACAGTATGTGATGAAGTCGATGTTTCACAATAGATATGGATGATTTCAATGTAAAATAAGTACCTTAACCCTTTCCCCCATAGAAGCGCCTTTTAGCACATTTAATTTATCCCTATTCTGAAGAAAATAGTTTTTATTTTATCTGTCATAAATATGCTTTATAATAAATGTTTTCCACATTCTAGCAGATGGACGCTTAAAGCAGGTTGAAAGTAAAGCAGAATGTGCCTTTCAACCTGCTTTAAGTAGTCACCTATATTCAAAACTAGAAACAGGCTATTGGGTAAAGGGTTAACATATATTAAATCATAAAATGTAATCAGATCTATATATTTTGCCTTCTTTTGTCAAGTTTAATCCTTCAGGCTGAGCAAACAATGATATCAATACCAAATATATTATATCCTGGATAGAGACAGAGTTACTAGGTTACTGTGTGAAAATTATACATATATTGCTTCAACCTTTCAAACGAAACTAATGTACGGAAGCTCATTAACCTTCACATATCCATACATCATATACGTAAACCTTTTCAAAGACGTACTTTAAAAGCTATTTTAAGTCAGTTTGAATTCAGAAATGCAAACTTGATTGTTAATAAAGGATATATATCGGACAATAAACTACTTTGGCATTTGTTCTGGGTTCGCTTTTTAAAAATGCTCCTAAAGTAGTTGAATGAGATACAATGGTTAGTAATTAGACCTGTGAAAACTGGCGTTATATTTTATTTTAATCCTATCACTGTCTTAACACGAGATCAATATTTATTTCTAATCAGTTGCGAACCTGATAAAAACTGTTTGACACTCATTTCAATATCTATGAAGTCAAATTATCCTAACATTTAAAATTGACATCAAACGATTAGAATTGATAACGCCATGGCAGTTAACGCGTTTAAGCAAAAATCTCTAATGCTTCCACTGTCAATGACGCCATAAAACACGTTCGCAAACAGTTTGGGTCCTGATTAGACGCCGCGTAACACAGCGTCTGATCAGGACCCAAACTGTTTGACACTCGTTTCGAAATTTCGTCAGTCATATTGCCTTAAATCTTACTTTGAAACTATTCTGCACACAACAATATTAAAGTAGACGACAATAAAGCGGTGTGGGTGTAAATATCACCCGAATTATTTGAGCATGAAAAGGTTAATAGAGCAGGAACTAATAGATCAGAAAACACTTACAGTCTCATTGCAACATGGAGGTACATTGCTTTGTAACTACTACGAGCAATGGCAATAACTCATAGAATTACATTATCATTCAAATAAAATTGCGTGATGGCTGCCATCTAAAACTTTACAGAGAGGATAAGCATTTGATAAATTTCAAAAAGCTTTTAATTGTTTTCGATACCTACAAAGAGTCGTGATCATTCAACTGTTTTTCTGTGTGAACGGAAATGCTGATGTTTTCCTTTTAGTCGGTCAGGTCGAATTGCTTACAGTAAAATTGCGTCATTACCTTTTCTTAGAAGCATTTGTCTTGCAGTTTAAGGTATTTCTCAGCTTAGTAAAAAGAACCCAGTGAATTGGATGTCCTTTTGGAAGATCTACGAGTTTACATCTTCATAAAAATATGATCTGAGTTGATAATACTAATGTTTCCTTGTGCTTTACTGTTTACGATATATGGCCAAGCCGATGAAAATGAAACCCTTCTGGACCTCAATACGTCTAATTAAAGGATAGAAACTTAATGAACTATTGAAACTGTTGACTGTTACTGCTGACATGCATTAAGATGCCCTTTCTCTGGGTTGTATGACTTGTTAGCAAGTAGGATGAATGTTTTAGCCCGTATACTTTGTTTGGTTGTACATACTACAGAGACATCAGTAAAGAAATCAATGACAATCGATAGCGAGATGGTAATAAAGTGGCGAAAACGTCATTCTTTAGTTCAAACTCAAACGCATCGCAAGGAAATATAGAACAATGACAATATTTTGACAATTCAGACCTCCAGTTTTAATCTGAGTAGCAAACAGTTTGGAGCCTGATTAGACGCCGTGTTTTCCGGCGTCTGATATGGCAAAAAACTATTTGCAATAAAAAAATAGTTTAAGCGTATCCAGGGTTATTTGGAAAGAAAACGTTTTCTCTACTGGGGCACAAACTACTATACCTAAACAGCAAAAAGTGGTTATTGAATACGCTACAGGTTTTTAACCAAGGTGTGCCTAGCGCACCACCAAGGGACATATGCAAACAGTGTAGAGTCTGATAAGACGCCGCATTATGCGGCGTCTGATCAGAGTCTACACTATTTGCTGGTAGGACTTTCAATATAAAACAAAACGAAAACGAAATTTTTGATCAGCCACTCCTTACATAAAAAATCGACTTGTCCAATATATAAGCATGGAAGAATCCATTTGGCACAAATGGGTTATACGATTAATGTTTTTGGAGGTTACATAATGTAAACATATCACACAATACACTGATCAATATTAACAGACACAATACTAAAACAGATTTAAAATTACAAACAATATATTGTTATAAATGATTGGCAAATATCAAAGGATGGGCAAATTTGATATTCAAACTCATTTGGGATTTTTTCAAAAATATGAAAAGATTTATTATATTCATCTAGGTTTGCAAATGATTTTTACAAAAAGAAGTGTCTGGTAAACTTTGACGTAGAAACCCTTTCAGTACAATTTAGGACCTCATTATTACGAACAACTAAAAGCAATTTCGCCTTACATGCCAAAGGCAGATTTTATGTTAAAGCAGGATAAAAACTCCAAATCAATTCGTTTTAAAAAGAATTGCGTTAATTTTATTCTGTTTTAAGCACCGAACATTTTTTTTTTATATAATACTGGACTGTTACTTAAACAGTTGGGTAAACATTGTATTTACGAATAAACACGTTCGTAGTATATCAATGATGTCAATTGCAAATAGCATATAGCCTGGTTGATCAGGCTCTAAACTGTTGTCCACTCCGTTTTAAACAAGTCGTCAGAACTAGCATAAACATGTTATATTCTAGAATTTTCTGTATTGGCGTTTAGGGTTGCTTAGATAGGAAATATTAACATATTTCCTATGTACACATAATGGTGTTTTCGTGTCTGAAAACATATAACTGTTTTGATTTAATCAACTCAAGGTTATCAACAAGGAATCAAACTATTCGTAGATGTCACTCCTGGAAAAAACATGATACTATAATATGAATGTGTTCTGAACTGAATATTTCAATTCATTCACAGTATGAATTACCATGAATGAACACGTCCAATCGATCAATATACGAATTCCAAAGATATATAAATTGATATAGTAACTGGCACCGGTTGATGTGAGTCCATACGAAACAGTTAGTTCTGACTTAGAAGGAAAGTAGGTATTTACAACAGAAAGACTTCAAACAAGCATGCTTCAATAAGGGATAGGCTATTCTCGTGCGCAATATCATCTGATTTGAAACTCAATCTGTAACTATGTCTCATATGTAGCTAAAGGCACGTTAATCAACAGCACAGCAATGCAAGAAGAAACTGCAGATCTCAATAGACACTAACAACGTCTGATATTGAATGATTATTAAGTTTCAAACCCATTATTAACCACCTACATAATAGGGGGGGGATTCAAGAACTGTAGAAATCAATTTAGACCAGACGACAGGAATAATTGCGTCACATCTGGATCAAAGATGTCTAATAAGGCGCAATTGTAATAAATGTTGAAATTACTGTTGGATCCAGTTCATACGACAGGAAACCCGGCTTCGCATCTATATCCAAGATTGTATTTTCTGAAAAATAAAATGCTGATGAAAGAGAATTATACAACAACTGCACATGGTGTTGTTGGGTACAGTGGAGAATGTAATATTCTTTCCCGTTTAAACGCAAACGAAACGCAAACGCAAAACATTGAAATGTAGAAAATGACTTTTAATTTTTATCTGAGTGGCAACCGGTTTGGAGCCTGGTCAGACCCCGGGTTACCCGGCGTCTGATTAGGCTCCAAACTGTTTGCACTGGAAATAATAGTTTAAGCGTAAACGCATTTATTGGGGAAAATAACGTTTTATCCAGTTGTTGTTTCGGCTAAGGTTTATAGTCCCGCATAAGCTTTATCAGGTGCGTCATCCCATTGTCTCAGGATTGGGACACTGGTCAGCATCATGTCTATTATTGAGTGGACTTTTCGTTTTATCCACTGTAACAGTATCAATTTATAAGGAAGCGGAATCTTGCAATCCTAACATTTCAAGGTGCCGATAAACTGAAATAGAACTACATAAAATGTCCGATATAACAACCAGTCATTGTGGTGTTATAGACGAATCTTTAGTAGGGATAAGTTTTGTCGAAATCTGGTGTTGCATTAAATCATGCTTTCGAAGCGTATTTTTAAATATAATGCAGTGAATATAAAGAGTATCGCTTTTGTGTAAACACAGTCACGTCCATGCAAACCGCTTGGAACATATTCAGACGAAGAGTGCTGTTTAACCCTTATCGCAGTGAGATCGACTTCCTAATATTCGTCTCTCAGTCGCACAGCGTTTGATCTGGAACCAAACTGTTTGACACTTATTTTTTAAATGTGTCTGTTTGAACAGCATTAAAACTTTTTCAGTGATTTCGACGATATATGTGAATTAAAACAATTATCAACATGATAAAAATTAAACACCCTTTGACGCGGCGTCTGATCTTGCTGTAAACTGTTTCATTATTTCTTAAGTTTATGCTTTGAAACTGATTTTGAGAGTTTTCGCAGACGATAACTAGATTCGAAAGCTTCGAAGCAGACAACAATTTGGCATGCTAAGAGTTAAAGAGGCCTGCGAAGCAGCATCTGATCTATATCTAAAATGGCTCTCATTGTAAATTTGTCTTCAGTTTTGAAAAGCAAAACACATGATTTCGAGTCTCGAGCAGTAGATATTTGAAGCAGACGACAAATAATCATGATAAGGGTTTATAATTTTTTATACGTGTCCTGACTGTAGATACATTACGAAATATTACTAATGAGAGTTCCGTTTCACTTTTACCTTATTTAAGCTACACACTGTCTTTTATACCAGCATAAAGTATTCGTTTTATTAGTCGTACAGTGGAGAAAACGTTATTCTTTCCCAATAAACGCGTTTACGCTAAAACTGTTATTTCAATTACAAACAGTTTGAAGCCAGATCAGACGCCGGGTAACCCGGCGTCTGATCAGGCTCCAAACTGTTTGCCACCAAGATAAAAAAAGAATAATAATAATTGTCCAAATGTTGTACTTTTCTACGTTTTAGTGTTTTGCGTTTGCGTTTCGTTTGCGTTTAAACGGGAAAGAATAACAGATTATCCACTGTATCAGGGCGGTTTTACTGTATTATGTTGTAGGTTGATTATGATATACAGCGGAGAAGGCGATATTCTTTCACAATAAAAGCGTTTACGCTAAAACCATTTTTTTTCAGTGCAAACAGTCTGAAGCTACTTCAAACGCCGGGTTACCATGAGTTTGATCAGGCCCCAAACTGTTAGTCACTCATATTCAATAATTTGATAGAATTGTCAAGAGTTTGTAATTTTCTACGTTTCATTGTAATGCGTCCGCGTGTTGTTTGCGTTTAAACGGTAAAAAATAACGTTTTCTTCATCATATCTGAAAGCCTTCACTGCCAATGAAAAAGTGTAGTACTGCAGGTAAGGCGTTATTCTTTCCTGTCCCAGCAAAATACAGAACAAACGCATAAATGTGTTCTCTTTGTACAACGGACCTCCGAACAACGAGTATCTCCTTGCTGCTGACAATAATGCCCATAATTTCCACCACTGCAATATTTTATGTTGTGTCATTAAACATTGTATGTTTTTTCACAAGGTTACATATTGGAAATAATCAATATTTCGACATAAAATACATAATACCGAAAGTAAACAGTTTTAATCGAGATCAGACGCCGCGTGACGCGATGTCTGATCAGGGTTCAGCCTGTTTGCAAATGTACGCCAAGCCATGCTCAGCACTCCAAAGGAAATAACTTTCCGTCCTGAAAACGACTCCCTCCGAACAACACTCACAATGTTTGTTTCCCATAGGTTGTTGCTGTAGAGAGGGAGCACTGTGCAACCAAAATTCAATTGTAGAAAAGGACACACTCCTGGAACTTTTAGACATCATAATGACCATTTGTTTAAACATAAAAAGCAGAAAAATGTAGAATTTTGTTTCATTTGCGACGCCTTACTTAGAGTCGAAGTTCAAACAGTTGGAAGCATATTTGGACCATGTTAAATGTTTTAATTAGAATTTTTGATGGAAGTTAACAAGGATTTTTAATGAATGAATGCTTATCAATTGGTTCTGTAAATGTATTATTTTTCTATTGTCAATCCAAAGTAACTATTTTGCACATTTTGACTTCGAAACCAATGTCAATACGAGTTATTAGAGAATAAGAGAACTGGCGCCTCGTTTGAATTCTTGCTGACAGCAATATTAAGGAATTTCTTATTTAGTATGACGAGCCTTTCTGTTAAACGATTACATTAACTGCAATTAATTTTGAGCCAAACAAGACGCCGGATAACCCGGCATGTGATCAGGTTCCAAACTGTTTACCACTCAGAGAAACTTAGCACATATAGTAAGAACCTGTTTTTATTTTCTGTTTTACATTTATTACTTTCGTGTGTTAACCCTTTCACTATCAATTACGCTTTAAAGCGCGTTTGAAAAAAGATTGGGTCCTGATTAACGCGGGGTCTGATCAGGACCCAAACTGTTTTACATTCTTATCGATATGTATTAAGTCATGCAACCCTTAATCTAACTATGAAACGTATTGCAGACAACAACAATGAAGCAGACGATAATAAAGCGATGAAGAGGTAAAAATTATCCCGAATAATCTGATCATGAAAACGTGAAGTCACATTAAAACGGGAAAATAATAATGACCTCCACTGTAATTTTTCGATTTACAGCTAGGATAACTCCCAATGAGAGTAATTGGACAAAGTATGATAGGTCTAACGTTCATGAATACTGTTAACACAATCAGTGAATTAATAGATATAAAACCGTTATTGTTATACTGTGTGTTAGAAAAAATCGTGTTGTCTTAAAGTAATGAGTTACCAAACTCATCCGTCAGATCTAATCAAGCTATGAGTCCATCAGTTAAAGCAAGCCAATCGCTGAGCTTTTTTATCACGCAATCTTTTTTCTGAGGTTACATCTGTCATTCTGATAATTTGCATAGCAATCGTGACTGATTTATTCTAACAGTACTCCTGGATATTTCAATATTTAATCTAGGGAGCATAATTACGAATTATTATATTTGAACTAAATCTTCACAGTAAAACCTCTCCATTACGACCACTAACAATGGCTAATTGATTGTAAGAAATACAGGTTACAGCTTAAGCAATGTGACAGTAAAACAGAAACACCAAATGAATAGTATAATGTAATGGTCGTAATAGAGAGGTTTTACGTGTATTTAGTAAAACTTATGTTAATAAATATATAACAAATATGTTTACTCGTCATTTACAAACAGTGTACCTGTTAGGATTACACTTGTTCCATTCAAACAGTTAAGGAGCCTTCTGTTCAGGGTCTACACTGTTTGTCATTTAGTTAAAATCAACCCTAAATTGTCAAAAAAGGACTAGACTTATTTTGATATTGGAATTGTCTATTAAAAGTTTCAGGGGAGAATGAGTTAAATGCAGAACAACTGCAAAACAGAAAACCTTCTATTGGTTTTTTTGCTTTTCATTTGGTCTGCATGGAGCTGTGAGCTTGTCTAAAAAATTACTTGCCTCTTCACAAAATGGGCACTTAAAACGAGTTTGACTATTATGTCCAAGCGTCTCCTGCAAGACAAACAATAATTTTTCTACCCATTGTGAAAAGTCATCAGCCAAATAGCATTTAAAGTTTGAATGAAATTGTTGAAGTAAAATTAACTGTTGAAGAACACTCCAATGAGATATAAAATAAGATAGAATCAGAGGACAAAACCGGTGCAATGAACGTTCCCTTAAGACAAGTCTTGAATTAAGTCTCAGGTCGTTCTGAAACCTTTACTTAAATCTAACCAATCAAATGATTGAGAACGCACTTATCCGAGAAAGTGATGTAATGAACCTCCATATATTATCTATCCGTTGAAACTTACACGATATATCGAACGGACACCACCTGTAGCCAACTTACCATTTTCCCCTAGCCTGCCCGTCCGCTGGTTACGGATCTGTGGCGGCATTCGGGAACATGACATTTATAAATTATGGTGTAACAAATAAAAAAATGTCCTGCTTTACTCTATGTTGATGGGAGGGTGTGTATGTGAGTGAATGAGATAATAAGTGAGAGAGATCGTAAACACATGTACAAAACCTAGGGGTTTTGCATATGTGTTTCGATCTGAAAATGCACCATAAATAATATTATACATGTACATTTATTGTATACCTTATATAACATGTTAAACCATGTTCTGAGAGAAAACAAACTGTAAACTGCTAGCATGTCTTCAGTTAATTGATTGGTGGGTTGAAGGAATAGTTAATAGAATGATTGGTTGATTAACTACATGTAATTGGTTTATTAATTTATTTGTTTTTCTATTAATTTATGGTTTAATCAATTCATTGATTGATTAACATGTTTTTTTTATTAATTTTTGCATTTCTGTTTACAATTCAAATTTGCTGATTGATGGATTGATAAATAGATTGAAAGGCTAATTATTTAATTGATTGATTGATTAATTTGTTGATTTATTGATTCGTCGATTAATTAATTATTACCATTATTATTATTTATTGATTATTTCTTTTTTATTTATTTACCTATTTATTTATTTATTTTTTATTTATCTATTAATCATTTATTTGTTTGTTTATAGTTCTGTCTTGTATTTAATTTGCTCGATTCGCCTTTATCTGTGTGTAACGATTCTCAAACAGCCTTGCACAAATAATTTGATGCTCTTGATTACCTTTTTCTGTGTTCATGTTCTTAATGCACATATGTATGTGCTGAGAAGTGTAAACTAATCTTACTGATCGACTCCACAAGTCATAGCATGCGTGTTGTACGATCCGTGTGTCGACGGACCTTTGAAAAGTTTTTAAAGGAAATGTTTGCTATAAGTTATCAATACTAAAGATGTATACTTTCTAAAGCCTTCAATGATTCTTTTTGTGTTTCGCTTAAACGGTATTATACTGGTAATATATCTGGGGATTTGCAAATACGTGAGTTTAATCATGTTGATGACATCATGCGGAAAATAGTATAATTATCTTACTGAGTTTCAATTTATATGCTAGAGATTTGTTTTTAGCAATAAATAACATTGAATACAGTTTGCGTGTCCCTATGGTATTACTAATTTGTGTGATATTTTTGTCAATTGTTGAGAACGTCAATATCACCAAGAGAACAGTTTTTGGTTGCAAAGCAGTAAACAAGTTCAACTATGTGGACTCTTCATATTCTTGTGAATACTAACTTTTAATATGAATAAAACAAGTCGAACACAAACTTTTTTATGTTAAAGGCGCCCATATATGGGTAAGGGATTTGCCTTATAGAGGATTGCTCAATCAGCTATACCATGTGACATAAATATTTTGACGGCTAATCCCTATTTATCCATAAGCGCTACAGAAGCGGGTCACTTAATGACGTCACATGTGTTGACATAGCCATAAACAACGTCTCGTTTTGGAGAACAATTTTAAAAAAGCTGCAATGAATTGATTCTTTGTATTTTGTTGTAATAAAGATACTCTTTAAAAGAAATTGTATTTGATTCAAAATAGTAATTTCTTGTGTTAACTTTCTCTATATCGAGTTTTACCCCTTTACTACTTTGTTGTCGTCTGATTCAATAGTTTTGTCTGCAAGATCGTGTCAGCGTAAACTTTAAAGTAGTAGGACATTATAAATATCGATACGAGTGTCGAACAATTTGGATCCTGATCAGACGCCATGTTATGCGACTTGCTCGGTGAAAGGGTTAACAGTGATTTTTGATATGCTCTTGGTTACCATTCGTGTTTGCATGATTTGAAATTGATTTTGTGTATTTAATGTATTTTCAGTTCACCAAGCTTTGTCATATGGAACACGTTCTTTAAGTATGTACTTTAAGTATGTACTTTAATTTAAGACATATGAACATAACCGTATAAAGCAGCATTAACCCTTTCACTCTCAATGACACTTTAAAGCGCGTTTGCAAACAGTTTGGGTCCTGATCAGACGCCGTGTAACGCGGCGTCTGACCAGGACCAAAACTGTTTGACTCTCATCGATATTTATTAAGTCATACAACCTTACATCTAACTTTGAAACGTTTTTGCAGACAACAATACTGAAACAGACGAGAATAAAGCTGTGAATTGGGTAAAATTCTCCAGAATTTTTTGATCATGAAAGGGTTACACTGTGTCAACTGAAACAAGTACGAGTGACGTGAAAGTGGCGTCTTTGAATCAACGACATAACTCAAATATGTACCCCATCTTTTGTTACAGATGCGAATATATACTATTCGTTTCTCGATTAACCTTTTTACCCATAGAAGCGCCAAATATGATTTATTCCTCCGCTGAAGAAATTAGTTACAATTTAATCGGTCAAGAAAATATATTACAGAGAATATTTTCTATATTCTAGATCACGATACCTTAAAACAGGCTGAAAGTACGGCAGAATGTGCCTTAAGGTAGTCACATATCTTCAATACTATAAATAGGCTTTCAGGTAATGGGTTTAAAGAAACTTAAGGGAATGCAGAAACATGTGCAAGTTAACAGGTTTTAGAATATGCTCACGATTTATTTTCATCTGAGTGGAAGGATATCTGAACCTTTATCACACATCGGGTTACCCAACGCCTGACCCGGCTCCAAATTGTGTACAGTGGACATAATTATTTTGACACAATTGTATATTCGAAAAGAATAACGTCTGGTCCAAATCCAAACACTCGTCGATTTTTCTTTAACATAATAGGTGCAATCAAAATGTTAGACATCAAATCTGATGACAATTTGTAACATTTCTGTAAAGCATCGTTAGGTTAGAATGTGGGGTACTCAGTGCACAGAATAAAATGTCCTTGACAATAATTCTAGCATTTGTCATTGTTCACAATTAATAAGTATTAGCTAGATAAGTCATTGGCTATAAATCGTTCGATATGTCATCTAGCGTAAATAACGACATATCCTTCAATCCATCTAGCACTACAAAACCACCTTACACAAGCATTCTGGAAGCAGGAATTAGATAATTTAGATGTAGAGTAAGTTTTAATCTGATCAGGATGAAAAACTTTTGCGAATTGTATGTTTAGTAAAGTGTATCAATTTATGTCTTTCACAGATTGCAAATGAAGCAAAATATATTAAAGGATATATTAAAAGAGAGTAAGATCTACGAGTAGTTTACGAGGGGCAGCTAGTACATTTATGCAAACACACTTTCTAATCTCAACACTACGAAACAGTTTCATTAGGAACATAAAGATTACCAGGATATATGTACTCACGTTGCTAGAAGAAACTCACATAAACATGCAATATCAAGCTACTGATACCGCAAGGAGTAGCTAACATTATCTTAAACGAGTCACCTTTAAAATCATATATTGTTCATACTCTGATTTTGAAATGCAATTTTTGTTTTAAAAAATAGATACAATGTTTTGGTATTCAAATAGTATATGTCCATTTATGTCTACATTTTGTCTGCTTCAAAAATGTTATTTGCTTTAACAATCATTTGTACAGATTTTGTTAATGTAGAGAAACTGACATCACAAGTTAGCAAACGACTGTAATAAACTAGTGCTACAAGGTTATAAGAATAAAATAAGGGTTAGTTTCTTCAAAGCAAACATACTTCACTTAGAATAGATTTCTTATTTATATCTATAATATAACCCGTTCCCTGTCAGTGACGCTTTAAAACGCGTTTGTAAACACTGTGGGTCCTGATCAGACGCCGCGTTTCGCGGCGTCTGATCAGGATCCAAACTGTTTGACACTCGTTTTGATATGATGTCAGCCTCACTGCATTGACTCTTACTTTGAATTAAGCACTGCATGATTCTGACGTCTGGAAACTTAAGCTTTGGCTACAAGTATAAAAATTGAGGTATCTGTACTTTTCTTCAGAAAATGACATCAGAGTGTAACACAGTTAATATCAAGATGAAACACCGAGATACTTGGGGTCACATATGTTTCCTATCTGTTTGAAACAGTTGCTAAATATTCGCCAAATACATGCAAAAGGATAATACAGAATAGGCGATGTTTCCAATCGTATCACGTGGTAAATACGTGTACGTAGATCTTATCTAAATAATATATCAAACGCCCTTTAGCCTGACTTTTGAGTCAAATAGGTTAAATTGTAAAACGACTTAATGTTTGTAACGTGTGTAGAAGCAAACCCATGAACTGAAGATAAGTTCACTCCAAAAGAGTTTGGGAAAACGCATTAACTTGTTTCAAATTAGTATTGTTGATCATCAAGTAGAGGAAAACTCGGAAACTTGCTTGAAAGTTGTCACCATAATCCAACATGCCTAACCTGGCTAGCATTAGGAAACAGTATTATTTCACATCAGTTAATTCGACGTGTGCACAAACATTAAAGTGCTTTATGTGTGTTAAAAAAGCTGAACAGCTTAATGAATATATGAAACTTAGTTTGTAACCTCGGTACACGTGTTTTAGACAATACACGTTGTTTTAAATATTTTTATTACCGGATTAGTGTCGCAATTAGATTTGTCTAAAATTACCCCTTCACTTCCTTACACCAAGTTTAATGGCTATTGGCTAACAGTTTTGGTCATGATCAGAAGCCGTGTAACGCCGCTTCTGATCAGGATACAAAATGTTTGACACACATTGCAATATCTCATAAGTCAGAATACCTGTTATTTAAATTTGAGAAATAAAAGCAGACAACTGTCTCACACAGATGACTTCGTGGCAGTGAAGGGTTTGTCTTATCAAGGTAAACCATTCCAATGTACTTTGATTGCATGACGTTGTTTGTTAGAAGGAAGTCAAAGCAATTCTGTAAATCTGATTTGAAATTAGCCTTTATTCGAAATATCTGATTGACAGTGCTAATAAATCTGAATAAGGGGAGATCCTTTGAAAGCACAGAAAACAAAGCAAATACTGAAAATTGCAGACTCGGTTTAATTGAGTCTGTTCATGAGCAATACTGAAATATGCAACAGTGCTCACGCCCCCTAGCACCTGCTTAAGCGGAATTCAACTTTCAACTGTAAATGCGCTGAAATCTATGATTCCAAAAGGACCAGAAAGTATAACAACACTGAGAATGAAGTACGGGGCGACTTTTTACAGCCGCCACACAAGCACTCCTCTCTATCAATGTCAATACAGTAAACCTCTTTGTTACGACCACATTGTTTTGTCCAGTATCAGGTATTACCAATAAGTGACTGCTTAAAGCATGGTGACAGTAATCAGAAATCTCCTAAAAGAGCTTTCTGTTGTACTGTCAATTTGCTTTAAGCTATCACCTGCCTTTTATACAATCAATAAGCATTATTTAAGTGGTCGCATTTGATCTGTTTTTACTGTAAATGCTGTGTGTGTATGTATTAGTATTTACAAAGTTTGCACATGAACTTGTGCTTTATTTAGTTAGGGGCACAAACTGCAGATAAAAGTGCAGATATTATAAAATATACTGATAACAATAACTGATTTAGAAAAAATCTTAAATTGTTATAAAATTCTTGTTTGAACATAAACGCACAGTGGTATGATATTTTTCTCTAAACAGTCCACATACTACATTATTTTTGCCAGAATTATCCGAATAGCGAACGCAAGTAAATATATGTTTCATAACAAAGCGCCCAGTTTAACCAAACGAAACGTGTTCGTTAGCATCGAATTATACATTTTATATAGACTGATATCATATTTCATATGTCATTACATTATACATTTTTCTTAACTTTTACTGATGTTTTGGACAAAATATCATCTAATGAATTTATCTTGTAGATACTAACACGTTAGTCTGTATGTAAACTGACACTAGACTGTCATAATGGAATATTTTCCATGCAATGGAGAGTCGCGATAATTATTGTTGAACACAATACAGTAAAGCATGTCTATTACGACAACTAAACTGCTTTATTAATCAAGTACTCAAAGCAAATGACTGCTTAAAGCAAGGGGAACGTAAAACAGAAAGAAGCAATATGTTTTACGCTCACTTTGGTTCAAGTTGTCACATGTCTTTTATGCAGTCAATTAGCATTATTTTAAGGGGTTTTAATAGAGAGGTTTTACTGTTTTCTATCATATAACATTTCTCTCTATAAAACCTAAGCGATTTTGAATTAACGAGACTGAATGTAGATGCGACATTTGAAATAATTTATTATTCCATGCACAATACATAATGTCTCTGTCTTCTCAATAAGTAATACTCGAGTGACATCTTAGATCGTCTACGAGACTTTTCACCGCTTTCACTCTAAAGGGAGAAAATCAAATTTGTTTCCAAGGAGACATTTGCAGACTGTCGAAATCTTTAACTCTTTCAACCCTACAGCCCTATGTAGAACGAAAGGGACCAAAAGGATAAAAATACCCACAAGAGATATATAGGGTTAATACTGATAGAGATATATTCGGTTTAGTGAATATCAAAATGAAAGGTACCAACAAATAAAACACACATGAAAAACTTAAATATTCTTGTTTTAATTCCTGAACACACTTATCATCTAAAGAAAACATCCCTGCATAGACTTAACTGGACTAAACTTAATATGAAACTGTGATTTTTGGCTAAAAGTTTCATTGGTGAATAAGAATCGTAATGAAGCTGTGGTATATCTACACTGCGTACCTGCAAGGTCTTATACACAACATTTTTGTTTGCTTTAAGAGCTGAATTCCACCATCTCTGTTACAGTGGTTTAAACTTTAGTTTTCCCGTTAAAACCAAGTAAAGACAAATTAAATGCGAAATATGGCTAGAGTAAATGTCATGTTCTTGAAAAGAAAGACTTTACTTCTCTACTAGGCAAACTTCACCTTACAGATTTAGTATGATATGTCAAGATATCTGAACATCACGTGGACAAAGGGTCAAAAGAAATGATCCATGCATATGAAAACATATCTAAAGTTTAAAGCCATGGTTTCTGGATGAGTTATATAATTTTAAACTCGAAAAGGATCGAATGGTGCTTTCATTTGTAACCACATATAAATGGCATAAAATTATGTAGGTCTCGGGATATCTTATATTAACATTACAAATAACTAGATTCTAACTTATATAATTTTATTTCAGGAATATTAAAATCACTTACAAAGTTTTAATACTAAATACTTTGTCTTACATATCGTATATATGCTATTGTAGGAGCTTCCTGTGTTAAAATGTCCTGTATCAGGCAGGTACACGCCTAAAATACAGGCTTTTTTGATAATCTCTTTTCTTCTTTTTTGGTTTTGCTGACTTGTTAGCTTCCCAAAAGAGTTTTGTATCATATTCATATCTAGTCATGTTCACATACGTAGTAGAATAAGCAATGTAAACGGTCATTACATGTCTGACATTAAGATGCAAAATGCATTTTGTTATCGACCATGCTAATATATCAAATTTTGCTTTTTATGTAAATGATACACTTTACACTTGTATTACTAATTGTACTACTGTATCATATCAGCGCCTGAACATCTGTTGTCATCCCTTATTCATTGTCGCAGTGCCGTAGAATACAACTCACTCACTCTCTTGTTACGACGTATGATATGGCTCTTTGCTGTTTGCAATGGACGTTATGTATGTTTGTAATTTCTAAATTGCATCGCCTACCCCACTTTTAACTTGTTTACCGCTATAATACTGCTTGTTTACAACAGTTTGCTTCATCCTTTCTGTCAAATAAAGATTCAATATTGTTTGATCAGAAAAAAACAGGATGTCAATCAATTTTGACGCGGCGTCTGATAAGGACATTAAAACTGTCTTTTTAAGCACGTGGTTTTAAACAATGTAATAATCCTATTCTCCCTTTTTTGGTTTCACTGGAAAAAAAGTTTTAGTTTAGAAAACAAGTGTTCAATGAGAAGTTGACATTGAAGGTTTGAGCTATGTCTGGGAGACTACTCCGTGTTGATTGCAAAAGCCCATCTGTACACACAAAGTAGCCCTACATTGGGTTTACTCGACAGCCATTCGAAATTTGTTTCAAAGCTTTAATTGAATGTATTAGTTGAAACACGTGATGTTACTATATTAAAGCTGTCTACCTTGTGACTCACGATGAATAATCATGTCTGCAGTTCAACGACGACACAGTTAAGAAACATGCCGATCTTCACAGAAAGATAACTGCTTAATGTAGGGCAAACATATTCTCAAGGCTCTTTCAGCTTTGTTCTTGTCCCAAATAAAGTTTTATTCTGAATGCATACTTGCATATTCAAATTATTTTGACTTTCTCCATAGCTTGTTTTCAGTAATGCAGACACAGTGTTACTTTAAGCAGGCATAATGTAAAACAGAAGTATTCTTAAGGAGACTCCTGCATTACGTTCAGCCTGCTTTGTGCTAATATATGCTAGGGTATATCAACAATTTAATTGCCCCATCTCTACAACAACCCTTCAAACAACGAGTATCTCCTTACATTCCACTGTTCCCCAAACTAGACAATTTTATATCATATTCCGCGGCTCTGCGCGTGAATAGTTCTATGATTTAATTTTGGTTAACACACACATATTTATTACACTGTTCGACCGAATAATATTCATACGCGCTGTCAAATAACAAATGGCGGAATTTGACCTAGCTGGCAACGATCGAGTGCCTATAGACGGAAGGGGACCAGGAACAATAAAATCAACGGTATTCAGAGGTTTCAGTACATCTTATACGGTATGGATCCTACGGTAATCTGAAGTTTACAGACAGGCAAACCAAAACCAGTACGCCAGTCCAAATTTCCATATTCACAATAGCACAGATGAATGGCCGAATGTTCCAAAACTTAGACAGTGACAGTATCACAGTAATGGGTAGACACTACACAAACTGTGTGTGTCTTCGTTCAAATATTGAGTAAACACAGCCTCGTGTGCTAGTACAATGGAAAATATTTGTGACGTCATGATGTGAGGTGTTAAACTGTATTTTAAAATGTATTTCGATGTGATTTTTTAATCACCTTTTACAGTTTACTTAATTATCAGAAATATTCTAAATCTAATTCTAAATCGAATAATGGCTTATATAGTGACAGTAAGTAAATAAAACATTGAGAAATTTTGAACTAATTTTTCCAAGGTACTTAGAAAACCTCATTTCGCCTTCCAATGATTGTTTCTTTATATAAAGAATACTTTATACAACCTACCTTACTCCTGAGAAATTGGCTGTAAATATGAGTGTTTGTTGGATATGATATGATCAGGATCTTATAATCGTGTTCATATTTATTTGATTTATTGAATTCGTCTTTTTGAAACGATAAAAAACTCGCTAAAGCTCTTTTTATCGTTTCAAAAAGACTCATTTAATAAATCAAATAAATATGAACACTCATTTAAGATCCTCTATATATCTAACGCTTTCACTGTTGCAATATCGTCTGCTTAAAATGATAGTATGCTGCTATAGGTCAACGTTACGTATTGGACACTTTGACAGACGAAACATGAAGACAAGTGACAAACAGTTTAAACAAGAAAGTTCAGATATCGCGTTAACTCTTTCCTCCCTGAAACTTTAAATGAACAATTCCAGTTTCGATTTTTGTCTAGTCCATTTCTGGTTTTTAAGAGTTGTTTTTGTCATTTTTGGCATTACTGACAAACAGTGAAGACCCTGATCAGAGGGCTCCTTTCGGAGCCCTCTGATCTGGGCCTTCACTGTTTGCACAGGACAAGAGTACTATTCACATGTACACTGTTTTAAATGACGCCTATATGCGGGATTAGGGTTCAAAGAGTTAAACAGCGTCTTATCTTGGTTCAGTATGTTTGCTATTGTACACGGAATGGAGTTTAGGTCATTTAAAACAAATTAAATCACTTAAAAGATGTGAGGAACTTTGAACAACTTCTCTTTACCGATCAACCAGTCATAAAATATTCGGAATCTGTAAAAATACACAACGGCACACTGTATGACTGCATAAACGGAACTATATTAATTGTTTGGTTCATGCACTCCCTCGTTAGGCTCATGTTAGTTAAGATATGTTAGTTACCGGCGGTAGAAGTCCAGTGGTAACACATTGGACTATAGTACCAGGGGTCGTGAGTTCGATCCCCCGCCGGACCAGCAGTCTGACTAGGGTTTTTTTTAATCTCCGATGAAGTACAGACATGTTCTTGAGCAAGGTGCGTACCGCTAATTGCTCCTCTCCATCCAGGGGTTAAAATGTGTACATGTGAAGGGTCTGAACCGGTACTGCGGCTGCATTTGATTGCGCCATATGTTAGCAGTGCTCAATATTGTAGGCAATGTGGCTCAATGATTAGGGGAGTAAATGTACAGTCGGCTGAGCGGTTATTCGGACTGAAGGTAGACTATAACTTGGTATATTATTATTATTATTAGTTGGTAAAATATTAAACCGTTTTAACATTTACAATTTAGGCCCGTAATAACTCAGCGTCTGTTAGGATTCAAAGCATCCGTAATATGAGACAAAACAGCAGATTATGTACAGTGGAGAATCTGTTATTCTTTCCCGTTTAAACGCAAACGTACGCAAACGCAAAACACTAAAACGTAGAAAAGAACAACTTTTGGACAATTCTGATAATTCTTGTTTATCATGGTGGCAAACAGTTTGGAGCCTGATCAGACGCCGGGTTACCCGGCGTCTGATCTGGCTCCAAACTGTTTGCACTGCAAATAATAGTTTTAGCGTAAACGCGTTTATAGGGAAAGAATAACAGATTCTCCACTGTATATAACGTTGAGGCTGAGGATATTGATGCAGCGAATTGTTTTAATACGAACGGTAAGTACAACAAGGAATGTAATACATATTTTATTTGTTCAAAATGCCATCATCTATGAACCAGTGTTTTATTTGAATGTCTTCAAAGTTTGTCTATTTTGTTATATAGGTAGCTAACAGTGATTTTAGCTCATTATGTCTGAATTTAGGCCGCTTAAATGAACATATATATATATAGTCAAATACATTCAAATGTGATGAAACATGAGTTTAAAGTTTTATAAGTAGTACATGCGATCAACCTTAAAGATCAAGAAAATCAAATAACTAGATTGTCATACAAAACTATGTATTTATTTCCCTAAAATCAAATTAAAAAATTGTCACTGTTTTGACATTTCATCTGAAAGAGCTTTGTACTTTTAGCAATTGATATAAATCATTATTCCTTGCCAATGGCCATCAAGATATGTATCGCTTAGCAAAACAGTGTCACTGCCACAGCAATGTCTTCCTGGAAGTGTCATATGCAAAGTGCTTTTATTTATGTTAACAAGTTTTTATATTATTGAATTGAATTTAAAGAAATGTCCTAACCAATATAACAGTCAAGATCCTGTGCAGATGCCAACGGACATGGTGTCTAATCAGAATCGAGACTGTGGGTACATGTAAGTCAATTTGCTACTTTCAAAACTAACGTTACGTTGCCTATATATTGCTCTAAATCACGCAAGTTGTTTCCTGAGTTGTCTTTTGTCACTCCTGATATTTGCATATTATATGAATGAGTTGATTTATTGAAACCCAATAGTCGTTTTCTTTGCAGTTGATTTAATAGCAAGGCATACTTGATAATGTGTGATGTCTAAAATGTAAGATAAGCAGTCATATATATGAAGTACATGTAAAGAGCAGAAGACGTTACTTTTCCCGTTTAAACGCAAACGAAACACAATGCAATAAAAAGAAGCATATGTCAACTTTGTGATAATTCTGACTAATCATTTCAATCTGAGTGGCAAATAGTTTGAAGCTTGATCGGACACCGGGTTACCCGGTGTCTTGATCTGGCTCAAAGTTGTTTGCAGTGGAAATAATAGTAATGTTGTTACGTAAACGCTGGGAAAGAATTAGGAAAGAATACCGTCTTCTCCACTGTAGCATTAAGATACAAAAACGTAATTATTTTTAGTTACATACATGTAGCAAGTAAATAAACTTTTTACAGCCAAAGGCGAATACAATCGACTTTGCAAGTACTTTTGGATCAGGGTCCAAACTGTTTGTTACGGTATTCGTTCGGCCAAACTACTTTAAATTTTATTCTTAATTAATAGTTGTAGGAAACATTTTTAAAGCAGACACTATCAATCAATCAATCAATAAGTCTTTTATTGCATTAAACACCATACAGGATGATTATAGCAAAGGCAGTGAAGTGATACAGTGGAGAATCTGTTATTCTTTCCCGTTTAAACGCAAACGTACGCAAACGCAAAGCACTAAAACGTAGAAAAGAACAACTTTTGGACAATTCTGATAATTCTTGTTTATCTTGGTGGCAAACAGTTTGGAGCCTGATCAGACGCCGGGTTACCCGGCGTCTGATCTGGCTCCAAACTGTTTGCACTGCAAATAATAGTTTTAACGTAAACGCGTTTATTGGGAAAGAATAGCGTTTTCTCCACTGTACCTTTTAACTGTTTAAAGCAGATGACGTCATGGAAGTGTTAAACGTGTATATTTGTAGCTTGTTTATACTTAGGTTCAATTAGGTCACAGCGAAGCGTTTAAATTGAAGTTCAAAAGTCGTCCGTTAAAAAGGAAAACAATCAAAAAGGCAGTCATTTGATGGATGGACCTTGTTGAGCTATAACAAGAAAATGACTGCCAAGTGCAGA
Organism: Gari tellinella; assembly: GCA_922989275.2. Taxonomy (NCBI): domain Eukaryota; kingdom Metazoa; phylum Mollusca; class Bivalvia; order Cardiida; family Psammobiidae; genus Gari; species Gari tellinella. Next base: position 25,230,537 of record OV277856.1, on the reverse strand, counting down.
ATAGACGTAAAGCAGAATGCTTCTGTACCTGTACGCTTGTTTTCCACCACCTGTTGTAAAATTGCTTATCGATCTTTTTAGGCGACCGTTGACACACTTTTAACTTTATATCATTTCATCTTTGAAGATTACAAGACCATTATTTTTTATTGCAGGAATAAACTCAAATTACTCAACATACTCTGTTATTATACTTCAATAGTTGCCGTATAACTATACTACAAGTTTATGTCACTCTTGTTTACAGCAACCAATCAGTGAAATAGCACGTATATCTCTTCAGACAGGTGGCTGCTGAATGCATGGTATATATAATACAGCAGAAAGCTCATACATGATGCATTAAGCAACTATATCACGTATTAAGCAACTGCATTTACTAGATGAAATACTATGGATATTCTATTTAGTGGTCGCTAAATAAAAGATGGACTGCTTTCACCATATATAGACCATTAAAACAGATTTGTGTGATCATTATGTTATCAAGGTCACTTTTCTGTGACCAACCAATACTGGTTCAAGGATATATACATTATATGTAATGGCGTAAAAGGTATGTAGCAGCTTGTTCAAGCCACAGGGGAAAGTACGTTAGTTTCCCCGTTTAAACGCAAACGCATTGCAATGAGATGTTGACAACTTCTTTACAATTTTGACAATTCATTTTAATCTAGGTGGAAACAATTTTGATCATGACCATACGCCATGTTATCATGTGTCTGCACTTATTGTGAAAGAATAAAGTTTTCTACACTGTAGGCTCGTAGAACAAATATTCCATAGTACTAAACGTAAGCCCATTCTGTTTAAGGCAGTTATATGTGTCAGTCATGTTGATCGTTTGTAAAAGTATTGAAATGCCGCAATTTTAACACTTTGCACTATTTAAACATACATGGTAAAACGTGTTATATTAAATATTTATCGGTTCACAATTTGAATATAGAGAATTCAACGCTGAAACCCACCAATTCCATTTATTTATTTATTGAATATACCATATTTATATAGCGGTCTTTTGACACAGGGGTTATGCGTTCAAAAGCGCTTCACATGAAATTACACAGCGAGAAAAGAAATATAACTACATTTAGATCTAAATAATAAGCATGATACCTTATTGATTTAAATGGAAACAAATTCCGAACCAGGGACATTCCTTCAATGTAATTACCCAGATTATATAAAATAATGTATCAATAGTTTGTAAAATCAACTTTAAAACGAGTCAAATATTTAAAAGATCAATGACATGACTTAAAATGGTGAAAGCTGTCCAATAATTATACCACAGAACCCGCCAGTTGGTTTCAAAAGAGACCAGAGTCGTATCCGTACCATCAAGATCCACCAGGCAGGCATTGGCCGACGGTACAACCCCAGAACTCCAAATTAGACCCATAACATCTACAGAATAAACACAGCCCTGGGTAGCAGTCATCTACCCTCTCCACCCAACACCCGCGGGAACAACATAATCCATGGCTGAAATTACACCCTTAATTTATAAAACATAAAGATAAGAAGTTGTCCGTCCTAAAATTATACCGCAGACCCAATTTATATGTCATGCTCAATTTCCTTTTTGTTTCCTTTAATTCATTTTTACGGTTGCTCCGAAATATTTCACTTTCAGATTCGAGTTTAAATCAGATATAACCAATTATAAAATCGTCCATAAATGTCCAACATTTTGGGACATTACCAGAGACCGAGTTACTAGGCGTCTGATCAGAATCAATAGTTTTGTCAATATCGAGTGTAATAGTTATAAGGCATTACCAGAACCTAACCAAGTATGTGAAGTCTAGATAACATCTTGTTATCTTGAGTGTTAAGGTCATGTAATATTGAAAGTAATCGAACGTCTTTTTTCAGGACAAAATTAATTATCTGTCTGATAAACGTTTTAAAGCACGTGCATTTCAATGTGGTTCTACATAAGTGTTTGGGAATATAGCCGGTATACACAATTAGAATGGGCCCTGTTATAAACACTTGCTAATAAGGTTTTCATGATATATAAACAGCATAATAAACCCCTTCACTTACATGATTTTGACAACCTGAAATATGTCATCTGTTTTATATTCCTAAATCTAGATATTATCTATATTGACTGAAACTAGTTCAATATAGTTCTCAAACAGTTTGGATCCTAATCAGATTATTAGCTTTTCGATAAGGGTCCAAATTGTTCAAATACAAGTACACATTGTTCAAGGTAGTGCATTAATTAACCCATTTGTTCCTAGCGACGCGTATACTAATTTTTTATTTTCTACAAACATTGTAAATGTGAGTAATATACATTTCCTAATATGCAAATGGTGCCTTCTGACCAGGATCTCAGCTGTTTGTCATTTTGCAATAATGGTAGGAAACAATACTAGAATATATTGGACTAAATTCGCAATGGAATTGTCCATTCAGAGTTTCAGGAGTGTGGGTACTCTGAGGGGAACACAGTTAATTACATTTAACTGGAACCACGGCCCTTGGCTAGCAATTCCTGTCAAACGCCTGTCAATCTTCTGTCGGTCTCTGTATTAATCTTACTTGATATATACTTATATAAGTGACCAATTTTATTATATACAGTCAAAACTCGATAATACGAACTCGCGCTAGTTCGAACATACCCATATTCTAAAGTTAAAACGTGGTTAAGACATGTTTTAACTTTGAAATACGGGTATGTTCGACTTAAAGGAGATCGAGTTATCGAAAATAAACTAACGAAATACTGCTAAGATATATTTAACCGAGATTGAAATATCTAGAATCGACTGTTTATCCAGTTCTGGAATAATCTCCCAAAACCTGCCTTACTGCATTGCAAACAGTGTAGATCAAGGCCAGCCGCCGCGTCAATGACGCGGCGGCTCGTATACACTGTTTGACACCCACATGCATCTAAAACTTTTTATGTAGCTGTATTATATGCGATATTTTGTAGAGTAGACCAAACTCAGATACACGAAAAGAGCCTGGAATGACAACGGTGCTCGGTCTGTGCAATGTTGCAATGCAATAGAACTGGTTTTGTCATGACACGGCTCATATATGTTTCTTGCGAATTTGTGATTGATATTGAAAACTGGGCAAATATAACGACGACTAACCAATGGTCTCATCAGGTTCCAAACTGTTGAAAACTAAGCTAAAAAGTTCTGCAACGGACAACTACTGCAGATTATTGTTATCTAGCGTGGAACAATGGGGCCGATGCTATTACTTACATACATGTAATAAACGGATTCTACTACATTAAAACGTGTATGCTCATTGCAAATAGTTCTGAGTCAGAGCAGACGCCGGGATGCAAATCTAACTCTTAAAAGAGTCATACACTAGTATAAAAGTCAACGTTATGCAAAAGAAAAATATATTATCTATATTTTGATTGTCTTGCGTTTAGTTTCGTTTAAACGTCATCTCCACTATAAAATTGTTCCAGTCGCAAATTTTTTCTAATATCCTAAGATTTCCAAATTTGCATTTTTCAAGGCGATTTTACGAATCGTACCTTTTACCCCATCGCCTTTTTCTAGTTTTTTGACATGTGGCTGCTTAAAGGAGGCTGGAAGTAAAGCAGAATGCGCCTGAAGGCGCATTTTGCTTTACTTTCAGCCTTCTTTAAGCTACCATGTACTAGAAAAAAATCCGAAGATTTAGGAAAAATCCGGAGAAAAGGCAGCCCTGTATACGTATAGTGAGGAAATCTTATTAGGGGTTTACCCCCCAAAGGTTACCCCCGATTCCGCGAGAAAATAACAACAGAACAGAACAGAACACACCAAGCTAAGCAATGAAATCCCGAGTGCTGTCTCGTGTGTACCACATGACATACGGGATTAAAATTTCGGCACACTCGAATTTACTACAATCGCAGCGTTTCGGTCCATTTTTATATATTTTTTTGTTTGGAATTGTAATTTAAAAACCCATCGTCGTTTATTCGTTTCCCGAAGGGAAACGAAATTGTACAGAGCTGTTTAAAAATTACTGGTTGAAAAAAACGACACCAGAAAAGAAATACAAAATTTTACGTAAAGACTCGGGAATTTCCGTAGTATTCGTCTGCAAAATCACAGCTCGATTGACACTTGAATGAGTCTTGACAGACATCTAATTAACGAAATACAGGCTACAAGACTACAAGTCATGTAAATTATGTATTGGACATCAGAAATAAGAGTGAGTACATCTTTTTGGAATTCTGTTTATTGTTCTTTGTAAGTCATGGTCGTCGTTGAAGAGGTGGTTGTTTTATAATGCAAGAACATTACATATTACCGGACAGTATCCGGGTCCCGGACAACGCAGCAACAAACCATATTTTTGTCCCATGTATCATTTTGTACCCACGACATGACGTTTTCGTGCAAGTTTTTCTAAAATAAGTATGACCAGGGCTCATTTTGACACAAATCCAAGTGACCATGGTGACCTGGCTTCAAATGTAAACATTTGGTAGTGACTAGGGGTACGTGACCGTACCTCTAATATTTGAAATTAGCGGTACGGTCACGTACCCCTAGCGAGCCCTGTGAGGTTTGACTAGGGGTACGTGAGTCCCTAACACTGTATAGCAACACTTTATTGTGTCTGCAGATACGTTAGTAGCGATGCTAATGTTAATAATATCTCATTTCAACCTTCTATTCTGACTGTTTAACGCAGAAAAGCAAAAAAAAAAAATCCAAAAATAATTTCCACACGGCAGCGAAAACTATAGTAGGTATTATAGATATCTACCTATGAATAAAGAACGTTCACACATTTTTACAAACATGTATAAATATCCAATACCAGCCTTGTTTAGAATAAATGCACTGTTTAATTGCGATCAGTTATCAAACGTGTTTTACGAGTTGATTTGTGTAGGTCATTAACCAGCAAACTTGGGTACCGGCAAACTTACATGTTTCGATACTTGATTGGAGCCGAAGCTTCGATATTTTTTATTTTCTTAGGTCTACCACTTTATATTCATCGCTAAGTTAGGAAGGCACATCAGCAGTAGTTTCTTACAAGCTTATTGTATAAATTAAGTTACCATTGAATCAAAATTTTAAGAAAAAAACTTAACATTGGTCACGGATTTTCAGATATCGGGCGTATCTGACGATAATTAACCCAATACATGTATGCGGAATACATCTATTCTCATCGCTGCCGGTGAGAACAAGTTGGGTGGCGAATATTTGTCGAAGTTTCTTTGTTTTTCTCCATTAAATATCCACAAGATAAGGTAGAAATGAGAGATTATTAATATAAGCATCAATAAAACGTATCTGCAGGCAAATTTATATGTTGCTACATAGTTTAAATGACTTGCGTACCCCTAGTCAACCCTCACAGGGCTCGCTAGGGGTACGTGACCGTACCGCTAATTTCAAATATTAGAGGTACGGTCACGTACCCCTAGTCACTACCTAAACATTTTAGCACACCAAAATGTTCAATGTCCAGGATCTCTGTAATTTTTTCATGCCTACAATATTGAGCTCTGCTAACATATGGCGGGTAGGCATCGGTAGTATTCAGTGCTGCCATTTCTCCGGATTTTTCCTAAGTATTCGGATTTTTATTCTAACAGATCGTAGCGTTAAGGCGCATTCTGCTTTACTTTCAACCTGTTTTAAGCAGTCATGTGTCTTCAAACAAGAAACAGGCTATGCGGTAAAGGTACGATTGGTAAAACTGCGTCTGAAAAATTGAAATCTAAGGATTTTTATGATCAACTTATGGCAGCCCTGAGTATTGGCTCAGACCCCTCATGGGTACCCATTTTAACCTCTGAGTAGAGACTAGAGAGGAGCAATTAGCGGTGCATATCTTGCTCAAGAACATTCCTGTACATCATCAGGGTTCAGAAAAATCCACTAGTCAGGCCGCTTGGACGGTGGGGGATAGATCTCACGACCTCTGGTACCGTAGATGAGTACGTTACCACTTGACTTCTACCATCGTAAATTAAAATGTTTTAAAATTCTGCAGTAAACACTAAACAATCATAAAAGTGTTACGCGGCCACTTGAAAATGTACAAATAGCAGTGTTTGATACATGTTATTGCTTAAAACCTGTAGGACAAAAGTAAAGCAGATGGCGCATAAATCTTTTCATTGGAGTAGTTGATTCATTTCCACAGCAAGAAACTGTATTATAGTATGAGGTAGCTTTCAGTGGGTTTTTTTCACCACTTTTGGAATAAGTTGGTACCCCTCCAATTGGGCGTAACGGCGTAAAATACTTAATTTTTTGGGGAAAATTGAGTCGTAAAAAGCTCATTTTTTGGGAAAAATTGTGCCGTGAAATGGGAACAGGTCCCTCAAAAAAAACACTGGTTTGACAGCGTTTAAACGATGATCGATTATTTCCGATTATTGATTATTATTATTATACCAGATTTATATAGCGCTCTTTTCACACAGGGGTTGTGCATTCAAAAGCGCTTTACATGAAATAACATAAATGTACCTTCAAATCGAGAAAAGACAAAATAACTACAATTAGATCTGAAATAAAACATGAATAAACATATAAGAGACAGTCCCTAAAACGGCGATCACATTACCCCCATCAATCAGCAATGAACCGACCGGCTAAAGATTGCCGACTGATATAAATAATGGTAGAGCGCCCCATGCAGGCTATCAACAATTGATTGAAAGTGATCATTCGATAGAGTTTAGAGAATAGATAATAAAATCAAATAATTGATTTATTGAAATAATGAATTTTATTCTAAAAGCGCTTTACATGAAATAACATAAATGTACCTACAAATCGAGAAAAGACAAAATAACTACAATTAGATCTGAAATAAAACATAAATAAACATATAAGAGACAGTCCCCAAAACGGCGATCACATTACCCCCATCAATCAGCAATGAACCGACCGGCTAAAGATTGCCGACTGATATAAATAATGGTAGAGCGCCCAATGCAGGCTATCAACAATTGATTGAAAGTGATCATTCGATAGAGTTTAGAGAATAGATAATAAAATCAAATATTGATTTTATTGAAATAATGCATTTTATTCTATTCTGAGTAAAATAGCAATGTTTGTATTAAAGGCAGAATACTACGGAAATGTGCGTCTAAAACGCGCAATTTCTTATATGTGTGCATTTTCTATGTATTATTAAAATTAGTGAAATCGCTTGTAAGAAGCCTGGCATATGTCTCCACTTGGTAAAGAATCCTACTTAAATGTGTCAAATTCTTATCTTGTTGGTTCACATTTTAAGCGGGTTTGTTTACAAATAAGACTAACGGTTTGGTTCGTAGGATTGCGTAAAGTTCATGTGATTAGTACGAAGCGCGGCGATAATTCATATACACTGTGTGACGTCATCCGAACCAAGCCGGAACATTTCCGTTATGATTCGTCTTCGATAGAATGTCAACAAAACAGATTTAAAAGTCAATTTGTTTCCACCAATTTCACGGGTTTGTAAGCAATGTTGCCTCCATAATCATCGGGCATTACTTCATTTTATAGGTTTAGATTACGAATGTGCCTACATTTTCAGGTTTTAAAATTGCGGGATTTTGGATTGCGGGATTTTGGCAATTTGACAGTTATGTTGGGATTTTAATCTTCAGATGTGCAATTAAAGTCAAAAAAATATAATCTGATTTTTTTATTGTCAACTTTAACCCATTAAGCCATACTGACTCATTTTGACTCATTGCGCAGTAGCCTCATACTAACTCATTTTGACGCACTTTAATCAACTAGCTTCCATTGAGATAAGCAATGATAATTGTTCATCGCTTATGAGTTAATGGGTTAAGATTTTAGTTACTAAATTTATATTAAAATTTAAATTTCTCTTTTTTTTAGCTCACCTGGCACGAAGTGCCAAGGAGAGCTGTTAGGATCGCTGGATGTCCGTCGTCCGTCGGTCCGTCTGTCTGTTCACAATTGTTCGTTAACACTCTTCCGGCTACAAATCTCATTGGATCTTCATGAAACTTGATCACAATGTTTGTCTAGTAGAAATCTAGGCCAAGTTTGAATGTGGGTCATGTTGGGTCAAAAACTAGGTCACTAGGTCAAATCATAGAAAAACCTTGTTAACACTCTAGAGGCTACAAATCTCATTGAATCTTGATGAAACTTGGTCAGAATGTTTGTGTCATTGATATCTAGGTCAAGTTTGAATATGGGTCATGTTTGGTCAAAAACTAGGTCACTAGGTCAAATCATAGAAAAACCTTGTTAACACTCTAGAGGCTACAAATCTCATTGGATCTTGATGAAAATAGGTCAGAATGTTTGTGTCCTTGATATTTAGGTCAAGTTCAAATATGGGCCATGTCCGGTCAAAAACTAGGTCAATAAGGTTAAATCATAGAAAAATCTTTTTAACACTCTAGAGGCTACAAATCTCATTGGATCTTGATGAAACTTAGTCAGAATGTTTGTCTCATTTATATATAGGTCTAGTTTGAATATGGGTCATGTCCGGTCAAAAACTAGGTCACTAGGTCAAATCATAGGAACATCTTGTTTACCCTCTAAAGGTTGATTGTGGGTCATGTCCAGTCATAATCTAGGTCACTATAGGTCAAGTTTGCCATGGTGTACCAGGTGAGCGATTTAGGGCCATAGTGGCCCTTGTTTTGTATAATCAATGATTAATCGAAGTGGTTTGTCCAATTACATGTATATATGTTGATCGATAATGAAAATCAGTTGATTATGAAACCCTTTGATGAGGACATAATTATTATGCAAGAAAAAAACAATGACAAGCCTTGAAAATTGAAAATTCTGCATTAAACAATAAACAGCCAATATTGTGTTAACCGGCCACTTAAAGTGTATTAGTAGCAGTTTTTGATACAGGTTATAGCTTACTTAATACAGGACAAAGGTAAAGCAGATGGCCACCAGGTTTGTTTATTGAAGTATTTTGATAAAGGTTGTGATTTAATCCTTTTACTCCATCTATATGCCTATTTACACATTAACTTCATTTCTCCACTGGAGAAAATAGTTACATTTTATACAGAAATATTATTTCATGTGCAATATTTCCAATATCCTAGCAGATGGAAGCTGAAAGCAGTTTATATATGTTGATTATACTTTGGTACCACCAGTGTTTAGACCTCAGGATCCATTAACAAGAAAGTGTATTTCAGGACATACTTAAAAAAAACACCTGAAAAACTGAAAAATGTGTAAAAAAATCAGTATAATGTGACTTGGAAAAATTAAAAAATTGACAATTCAGTATAATGTGACAACTTGGCAATACCTCAGTTACCATTTTCAACACTTTCTGAGAGCCTGCTTGCACTTCTTTTAAAGCGACCTAGTGTTAACAAAGAAATCTGATGGAATGATTGGACAAGTTGGAAGATTAGCATCTACTGCTGCTCTGTTTTGTTGCAGTTGACAGAGGTAGGGAATTTGAATTTGAAGCTACAGACAAAAAATATGCTATTCGCTGACTTTGGTGATTGTTTATGGAAATGTATTGAACTGTTGATTAAATACACATATCTGGTATTATCTTTTAGCCGTGATGTCCTAATCTGTCAGTTTCTGCACCAATCTATATAAAATGCCAGGAATTGAAATTGATAACAGCACTGACTTACTCTACAGTCAACACAACTTCAAATCAGGAGAATTGCTGCTATGTAGAGACCTATAATAAACACATCAACCTGTTTTGTGTAATTGGACAAGAGAGATAGCCTATCCCTTCAGAAGCATGCATTTAGTAACTCATTATGTAAATATCACTATGATGAGTTCTTTGCTGTGTGTTTTTGCTTGGATGATTCCGCCCAAAGAGAAATGAATTCAACAACACCGGCAGAGGACAAAATAATTGGATGAATGACAAAAAATGGATAAAACTGATGACATCAGTTTAACAAATTATAATGAGACAAGTGGACCAAGGAGGATAAAGTAAAGGAATTGAGACAATGGACACTTAAAGCTGCTGTCAAGACATTGTTTTGTTATCATATTATGAACATTCTCAAAATGGCATTGTCAGTAAACTGTCTGTAAACTACACTAGACAGATCTGAGAATGCATGATATGATATCAGATTCTTCATCACATCATATAGAAAGATAAAAGTATATCTTGAACTGATATCTTGGCAATGACCAATTGATACTTTCTATGCACCCAGAATCTATGATTCGCCGGCATATACTAACGGAAAAACAAACAAACAAACAGACATGACAAAAACTGTAATATTGTTTTTGTCCTGTTTGTTTGTTTGTCCATCTGTCTGTCTGTCTGTGCCAAAAACCTTAACCTTAGCTATATCTCTTGCATTATTGCACACATGCCTTTTATACTTGGCATATGTCTTCCCAGTGGCAAGACCTTTCCAACCATACAAACCTTTTAGAACTTGACCTACTTTTGTAAAAATCTTTAAATGTCTATAACATTTAAACCCTTAGGCCTAGGGCTTTCATTTTTTCGTATGTATATTTCTTGAATCAAGACCTTTGCAACCATACAACGCTATTTGACCATGTGACCTTGACCTGGACCTTTGACCTATTTAATCAAAATTTAACCAAAAACCTTAACCTTGGCTATAACTCTTGATTAATGCAACTGGGCCTCTTAACTTGGCAATTGTCTTCCCTGAGTCAAGACCTTTCTAACCACACAACGCTCTTTGACCTTGTGACCTCGACCTTTCACTTACTTTTGTAAACATCTTTAAATGTCTATAACATTTGAACCAGTAGCCTAGGCCTAGGACTTTCATATTTTGCATTCGTGTATCTGGGACACAGTCTTTTTTTATCGAAAAGATATGATTGAACTGTTTTGGATAATTACCCAATTTGGCAAACTGTTTTATTTTCATTTCCAACATCTCACATAACCTTAAAAAGTCAATGTCTTTCATTAATATCCATTTTGCTATGCTCTTGCTTTAATGAGTAACATTCAAAAGAGCAAATCACAGCTTATTGAACAACAATTTGACTTAGCAGAAGACACTTTACATGGGAAATAATAGTGTTTGGCATTATTATTCAAATTAAAAGGAGGTACATTTGTAATAGAAAAAATAAGCTTGGGAAAAAATAGTTCCTAAAAGTTATAATTCACTGAAGATTATAACAGTATAATATACTGAGAAAACTCTATAATTCACTGCTTAGCATAAAAAAAATTAAATTTCAAAGCTCTATATCTTTTAAAGTAATATCAACTCCAGTTTTGTTTGTGATTGTAAAGGCTCATATGTTCACCAATGTATTCCAGTAAAAACATACAGATTAAATGACACATGCACTTAAGGTTCATTCTTATTTCAAATCAAAGAGAGGTAATTTTGTATTATAAGACTTTCTAGTCTTGATAACACATTGAATATTGCAATGAACGATTGTCTAATGTGATTTTATTTCCTTTAAGAAATAAAAATAGCTCCTGAATATGAGCACCATTGTTTTTCTTCTATGAAAAACATTTCTAATCAAAAATGCTCTTTTCAGACGAAAGAGTTTTAGACCTTTGTTTTTAGCTCACCTGGCACAAAGTGCCAATGTGAAGTATTTTTAACGTCATGTGTCCGTCGTCAACAATTTCTTTAAACCACACCTCCTCCTAAACTACTGGATGGATTTTAACCAAACTTGTCAGGAATGATCCTTATATAGTCCTCTTTGAAAATTGTTCAAATATTTCCGATCCGTTGCAAATTTACATAGAGTTATATAGTGAAATCTTCAAACCTCTTCTACTCTGAAACTAATATGGCTAGAGCTTTGATATTTGGCATGGTGTAACTTCTGGAGGTACTTTACCAATATTGTCCAAATGGTGCCGTTCCGTTGCATAACTAGGTCATGGGAGCTAAAAATAGATTTTTTCAATAAAAACTTAAACAATCTTCTTGTCTGAAACCACATACCCTGAGCTTAGATAGTTTGCACAAAGCATCATCTTCAGGTCCTCTATCAAGTTTGTTCAAATTATGTCCCTGGGGTCAAAAATGGCCCCGCCCCAGGGGTCACAAATTTACATGGAGTTATATTGTGAAATCTTCAAACCTCTTTTCCACTGAAACGAATATGGCTAGAGCTTTGCTATTTGGCATAGTTTAACTTGTAGATATTCACTCTACCAATATTGTTCAAATGGTTCCAGTCCGCTGCATATCTAGGTCACAGGAGCTATAAATAGATTTTTTCAATAAAAACTTAAATAAATCTTCTTGTCTGAAACCAAGCTTAGATATTTTGCACAAAGCATCATCTTCAGGTCCTCTATCAAGATTGTTCAAATTATGTCCCTGGGGTCAGAAATGGCCCCGTTCCCGGGTCACAAATTTACATAGAGATATAGACTGAAATCTACAAACCTCTTCTTCACTGAAACTAAATAGCTAGAACTTTGATATTTGACATGGTGTAACTTCTAGAGGTACTTTATCAATATTGTTCAAATGGTTCCGGTCCATTGCATATCTAGGTCACAGGAGCTAAAAATAGATTTGTTCAATAAAAACTTTTAAAAATCTTCTTGTCTGAAACCACAGTACCCTGAGCTAAGATAGTTTGCACTCAGCATCATCCAATCAGCAATTGGCACAATAGTATTGTCATAATTTCTCAGCTTTCCAAGGTATGTTACATTTACATCAACGGTTTCCAGGTGAGCGATTTAGGGCCGTATACGGCTCTTGTCACTACAATTTGCCAGTTATTTAGCCACAATGAGATCGATGTCATGTCGTCTGCAACTTTGTATAAAGCAAAAAATAAATGCAGTATTTATGTGACGCTGATAATTTAGAATACAACAGTGGGTACTTTCTTTTTTGGCTGAGTATATGAGTCAATATTTTTTTATGTAACAATTCTGATGTCAAGGATGAGATTATTTTGATATTCTCTCTGAGGTTAATGGCTTACACTATAGCACCATGCATGTCTATAATGTGGAAATATGTTACATAAGGGGCTTAAATGTACCCAGGTTGTAGAGGTGTGGCGTATATTTAACACCATTGCAAAACTATTTCCTTGATGTAACAATCCTTTGAACAAGTACAATGTCATTAAATGAATCAAAACAATTTTATTAGGTGTTTCATCACAATAAATAGCATCTAATAGATTTCCTTAATAGTAAATTTTGCAAATTATATCAGCTGATTTTATTTTCCGATCATGTACGGTTTGCGCCTAAAAAACTGTCATAATTGACATTTTGTTTTCACACTGACAAAACATTCAGAACTTGAACATGATTCCTCTGATATTCCATGCTGTAGTATAATAAATACAATCATTTAGAGCAAAAGTTACACCAAACTGCCATTGCCTGTGAATTTTATTTGTTAAAAAGAAGATGGTTACATCAAGGAATCTGCAGCTACAGCAATGTTACATTAAGGAAAATACAAAGATATATCAAACGTCAAAAGTTTGATAAACATTAACAAACTGTAAATAAAACAATTAAACATTTTATTACACTGATTAGCCATTGCTTACTTAGTATCAAAACTAGGGTTATTTGAAAGTTATTCCATATTATTAGCAACATGCTGTTACAGTAAAGAAGCAATTATGTTACATTAAGGAAATAGATGACTCTTCTGATTCATAAACCTTAAAGAAGAGTTTGAATGCCAACTTAGTATACATGTAGTCTCTTCAAGTATAAATGCTTTACTATGACATTCATTTCGGGAACTAAAATACCTATGCAACTATAATTTTACATTCCTGTTACATCACTGAATTTATATTGTAACAGCGAGGATTACAATATCAGTGTGTACTTGATTTGCCAATTTCTAAATGAAAACGGATGCATGATATATCCAACAATGAGCAGAATACATGAATCAGGATTTCCTGTCTAGTTTGCACTTATTTTTAAAGACTTGGGGTTACTGTAGCTTATAAGAAGCAACAAATAGTATAAATGTGTTACAGAAAATATATAGATATATTAATTCTTTGATGTAACACAAATTAGGCTCTGAAATAAAGGCTTACAATACAAAATTTATGCCATATGTTTAGTTTCTTGTAAAAAATAAATGGAAAAGTTTAGGTATTTACTAATCCAACATAAAAATGAAAATATTGAACTGTTTTGCAATTTGTTTTCCTTTATGTAACATTGTAACTTTCCTTTATGTAACAATATATTTTCCTTGATGTAACAGCTAAGGAAAATAGCAAAGTTTTAGGAAGAATATGTAATGATTTCCATAATAATAACTGTTGAAATAATGTCTACCAACTTCAAAAAGTGAATTTTAAAATTCTGTATAAAGTTTTCCTATTTTATTAATATCTTACAGCTGTTTTCCTTCATGTAACGAAACACCTCCTTGATGTAACATACGTTTAACAGGATTTGTCCGGTGACTAATACTAGTAAGCAAAAGCAGCTTTTTTTTCTTTCATCACATGCTACCCCTTATAAAAAGTATTCATTTCAATGTAAAATACCCGTTTACTTGAAAGATATTTTCTTTTATTAATTTTTGGTCTCTGGTTTCCTTGAAATAACAGTTTCTGGTCCTTTATGTAACAATTTCACTGTTACATCAAGGATCGTTACATCAAGGATGTATTTCACCTAAATGACATTCTAACCATACTAATTTACACTAAATACTGGAACCATATGACACAATTTATCATATCTCAAATGCATACATTTTGTGCAAAAAGAGAATAATGATTATTGCAGTCAAAGGCAGAATAATACATCGTTACATCAAGGAAGTGTTCAAAATGTATGGTACCAGCCTCAGTACTAAAATGGTCAGTGATTCCTTATTTCAAATCACGATCTTACAAAGTCTTTCTGCCATTGTTGCCTCAATGTTCACTCTTCAAAATGGAGATGTTTTGCTATAAATACCTAAGGAAAGCAACTCTGTACTTAACTATAATTGGCAATTGTTACATCACTGAACAGGATTCCAGGTACAGTGATTAACAATGAAAAAAAGTATTTAAACTGAGGAATTCCCACAATTTTATGGTTTATATGAAGTCAGATATAGTTAAAGTTACCTATATTGGCACACTACTGAAATATTTCAGATATTTCATAGAAAGTCTATTGATTAAATCAAAATAACTACTTTAGGGACACTGCAAAACTGACTTTTCAGCTGTTTCAATGTCAAATAATTAAAAGATTCTGCATATCTCTTGCACTTTTTTTGATAAAATGTGAATATAAACACGTAAGTATTAGTTTAAGATGACAATTATCCCTTGTCCGAGTATGATCTTTCAAAAATTTACAAGGACATGATTTTGTTACATAAAAAAATATTGACTCATATACAAATATTAGAGATCAATTTCTTTAATTCTGTTTCCAGATTTTAAAAACGATCGTGGGTAAACCCCATTGAAGGCCATGCCTTATTTCATATTACTGTAAAGCGAATAGATAAAAACAAAATGTGTTCTAGGTACAGTGGGGAAACAATATTTCTTCCACGTTTAAACGCAAACGAAACGCAAATGCATTGCAATATAAAATGAAGAAAATGACAGCATTTTTACAATTCCTAAATCGTGATTTTAACATTGACGGCAAACATTCTTGAATCTGATCAGACGCCGGGTAGCCTTGTGTCTGATCTTTCTCTAAACCATTTGCGATTAACTTTGTTTTAGCCCAAACGCGTTTATTTTGTAAGAATAACGTATTATCCACTGTACAGAGCTTACTCTCTACAACGACACCCAATGGGAGACATATATTGTGTTTGTTGTTCGGAGGAATCGTTATAGGGAGGGGAAAATAAGAATTGATTTACATTTGCAAACATTTTGAATCCAGATCAGACGACTGCACTTGATTCAAGCTGTGTTTGTCACTCGGCATTATATTCAGACTTACAAAATGCCCTCTTAAATGTAAATTTGAGAAAACAGCAGACGACAAATTTAAGCGCAGACGGTAATCCAGCCATGAAAAATTGGACATTAATGTCTTGTTTGGGGAACAGCGGCATGGATCGTTTTGAGGAGGGAGTCGTTGTTATGAGGGCCGTTGTAGAGAGGGAGTGATATATATATAAACCCCTAGTTTACCTCGTCAAGCTCACTCCTTATCTTAACGGTTTGTGAATGCCTTATATACAGACAGCTAAGAGCTTGTCATTCAATACCATCAATTTTTTCTGTTGACCTGTAGCTAAGTGTTTCGAAACTGTTTAACGCGGCAAAAACAATGTTTCTCAATTTAAACGATTCCTGAAACTTTATTAAAATACATTTCACTGCAAAGCGATCCTTTGCTTCAATGTTCGTGTAATTTCTTTTCTCAATTTCAGGTTTTAGTAATTCTGGCTGACAAGATTGATCCACATGAGATTCTGCTCAGACAGTGTCGTCTGATCCGTTTCGAAATACAGTGATCCCTCTCTACAACGACATCCAATGGGAGATAACAATTGTGTGCGTTGTTTGGAGGGAGTCGTTAGAGGGAGGGAAATTGGCTTACATTTGCAAACAGCTTGAATCCAGATCAGACGCCGCGTAACGCGGCGTCTGATCTGGATTCAAGCAGTTTGTCACTCTTCATTAAGTTTTTTTC
The DNA here is from genome assembly GCA_922989275.2 of Gari tellinella. Classification (NCBI taxonomy): domain Eukaryota; kingdom Metazoa; phylum Mollusca; class Bivalvia; order Cardiida; family Psammobiidae; genus Gari; species Gari tellinella. The sequence continues at coordinate 25,213,914 of OV277856.1, read as the reverse complement.
TGTCAAAATGTTCAATATGTAACTTTGAAAAAAACAGCAGACAACAACTTTAAGCAGACGATATTAAAGCAGTAAAAGCGTTAGACATAATTGTCTTGTTTAAGGAACTGCGACAAGCGTCGTTGTAAGGAGGGACTCGTTGTTGGGAGGGCCGTTGTAGGGAGGGAGTACTGTAATTTGCAAAAACAAGTCTGGTCACGATTTGCTGTGCAAGGGATGAAATATCGGTCGCACTTGTTCGACCTAGTCTAATATTCAGTCTCAGAGAAACAAACGATAAGTAATTGCTAGATAAGTGGCACTAAAACTGTTCTTAATCCTTATCATGCTCAGCGCGACGTGGATAATATTTGCAAACGGTTTGGATCAATATCAGACGCCGGAGAAAGCGGTGTCTAATCTTTGCTCAAACTATTTGTTCATCATATTCATATTTTCCTTATTTTTACAAGCAAAACACCGATTTTGAGGGTTCATTTGCAGACTAGATATTTGAAGCAGACGACAACTAAGTACAATAAGTATTAACTCATTATCCCCTGAAACTTCTAATGAACGATTCCAGTTTGCAATAAAGGTTGATCCATTTCCGACTATTTAGGGTTGTTTTTTTTATAATATATTACAAAATGACAAACAGTGAAGACCCTGATCAGAGGGCTATCGGTCGCACTTGTTCGACCTAGTCTAATATTCAGTCTCAGAGAAACAAACGATAAGTAATTGCTAGATAAGTGGCACTAAAACTGTTCTTAATCCTTATCATGCTAAGCGCGACGTGGATAATATTTGCAAACGGTTTGGATCAATATCAGACGCCGGAGAGAGCGGTGTCTAATCTTTGCTCAAACTATTTGTTCATCATATTCATATTTTCCTTATTTTTAAAAGCAAAACACCGATTTTGAGGGTTCATTTCGATGGCTCAGCGCAAAACTAGGCTAACTCACTATTTTGGCAAAAGTGCTTTTTTAAAAAATTCTCAAGACTTATTACATTCCCCATCATCCCACAAAATATTGGGCTTATATTCCCAATATTTTCAAAATTATTGCATTTTTTATGAATTATGCTAAGTCTAAATGGTAACTTCTTCAGTGCAAAACTATGTCTAAGTGGAGTTAGCTAGAGTTTTGCTCTCAAAAATTGATAAATTGAAAAATATTGTCAGTGCAAAAGGTGTGCTAACTTGACTTAGACATAGTTTTGCACTGATCTAATAATGAAAATGTAGAGGTTTACAACCAAAATTTGAAAGTTACAAAATTACAAGAAGAGTATCGGAGCTTAAAATGTGAGTAAAATTTGCTCTTTTATTTGTTTGTTCTAGTTTGATACACATTTATTATTATGAAGCTTCTTGACAATAGAATAAGAACCATTTTGGGAAGGTAAAAAAGCACATGTAATTCAAAAGTGGGTGGGGTAAAATTAAAAAAACCTTTTAGCTTAATTATTAAAACTTTCTTAACAATAGCTTGAATAATGAAGAATAAGTGAAACTTATTAAATGGAGGCTATATGTGATCATTGTTTGCTTATTATTAAAGGTTTTTGAAAAGTTTTTAAATAAAACAGCATTGATTTTGGTTTTGAGTTCTGATGCCGATGATTAACCATGAAACTGAAGGTCTGATTTAATATAATTAACTCACATCAGAATGAAACTATATTTTACTTTCCACTTTTTGTTGAGGCATCAATTTATCATGACTGTGCCGGTATAAAATATAATTTAATTAATCCATTACCTCATAAGCTATACATGTATTTAGAAGTGTTATTTATTGAGAATTTCATATTGATACATCAGCTAAGAAATATGATATATCCACAGCATACTAAAACTATTTTGAGTTATTTTATGATGTAATAGGAGGAAATGCATTGTATTTCAATAAAAAAAAAAGGCATAAGGCCATAACTTTGTTTTTTCTTTGAAAACTACAGCACTCGCAAGCAAAACAAAAGTTCCCATTTAACCGAAACCCCGTTTGAGAAACATGGTCAAATGCTTGGCTGCTAAAACTAGTAAAAAACTATGAAAACTCTACATATTTCCCGAGCAAAGTTTAGTTTCCATTAGATGCAAGTTATTAGAAGAATCAATATATAGTAAAGGTCCAAATAAATCAATGATACCGGTATACTGTATCAATATTTGATTTATCAATAACAAATCTAGCCATATTCAAACTCAATCTCTATGAATGAATCTTCTGAAAATGAGCATTTACTAGAAAAAAAGAAAAACTTGGAGCAATGCTCTGTTTATCACAATGATTTCAAGAGTGACTTTTACAGAGGCATCAAATGATATCAGTATGAGGAAATCATCATGACAGGTCGTCTGCAGACGGACACGGTCGCGGCGCTGCCAATCAGTCCTGTTATTCATACACATGGCCAATTTTTCTGGGCCTGCTGCTCTGGCGTTCTTCATTAAAACTTTGATCATGATGGTTGAGGTAGGGTGTCCTGGTCTCAGTTTCCAGGTTCCAGATGACTACTCTGCTTGCTAGTAACTCTGGATGTTGATAACAGTGGCCTGCTTGTCTAATTCTACAGTGAGCTATTTTGTCACTCTTTAGGCTTCCTGGTATAGGTCATTATTGTTGATATGGTAATTTAGGTCGATGTTTAGGGCTTGTCTCAGCATCCTGGTGTAACAGCCGTAAAGCGACCTCTGAAGATCTGAGGTTAGTGTCCCAACACTCTGAACCGTACCATAAAACTGACCAAACTGTAGCAAAGAAGAAACCGTGCTATGTTTCTCTCAACATACTTGACATCCAAACTGTCTTCATTACATGGAGGACTTTCCTATAGCTTTTACAATGTTTATATTTCCTTATCTATGGTACTTACCCATGACCCCAGGCATTTAAAACACGTGACCTCTTTGAATGTTCAGCCCTATATGGTAGTTAAAGAAGGGTGGTTTATCTTTAGTAAGCATTAGTTCTACTTTAGAGCATGCCTTCTCAATTCCAACTAGAAGAGTATGTGCTGTCATGTATTGTTTGAGAGGAGAGCAATGTCATATGCAAAATCAAGATCAATGAGCACAATCAACTTTTGGAGATCTAGAAGATGTCCTTGGTTGGATGGTCAGTTGACTTGTTCAGCCTCTTTTCTATGGCTTGCCAGTCTTACAGTGTAGTCTAGCACAATGACAAAGAGGTAAGGTACTAGAGTGTCCCCCTGTAGCACTCCTGATGAGATGTCTTACAGTGTAGTCCAGCACAATGACAAAGAGGTAAGGTACTAGAGTGTCCCCCTATAGCACTCCTGATGAGACGTCAAACTCTTTAAAGTCACCATCAAAGGTTACAGCCTTGGTTAGAGTGTTGGAGTACAAACATAGCCGATATCTTGACTCCCTCATTGATCTGCCTTATTGAAAGAATCTATGCAACTGTTGTGAGTTTTGTTGGAAGCCATTTTGATTGTTCCTCAAGTGAAGGTCTATGACAGAGTAATGCAGGACATGTCTAAGGTTGATTCCTCTGAAATTGTCTGGCTTGGAAAGGTCACCCGATTTGGGGATTGGAATGATGTTGGACAGGGACCCCTATCTAGGATTATCACCTACCAGCAATGTTACACATATCAAGAACTAGGTCCTCCATATCACAGTACTTTATTACCTCTGGTGGTATGTTAATTGTCAGGTCCTGAGCTCTTTCCCTGCTGGAGTGAGGCTTTCACTTAGATGTATTCATTGGCTGTGAAGGGTCCATCATCAATATTGAGGACAGAAGGTACAGGTATTTCTTCCTTCTGGATCTTTCACTGTAGGATTGCCTCCAAGAAGATTGCTGAAGTGAGTTTCTCAAGTAGTTACTATTTCTTCAGGGCTATTTGTCCCTCCTTAGATCTTTTCCTCTCAGTTCATCTCATTAATGACATTCCAGGATTCAGAATTATTTCAAATTATCATGTGCTGGTTCCACTATTCTGGATCATTTCTCTCAGTTCTGCACTCTACAATATGTTGTACATGTCATACAAATGCCTCTTGGCTTCCTTATAAGCTCATTCCTTAAGCTCATAGCAGCTCACTTTCTCTTTTAAGATTGAAAACTTTGGTTTCGTTCTTTTCATTGTCTCTTGGGCATTGACAGTGTCAGGATGCTTGGTGCACTAAGACACTTTTATGCATTCTTTCATTGGTACCCATGCCATCATTGCTTCTGTATTTGCTGTGATTAGGTTCTTGTAGGAGTCTTTAAGGTCTGCTAGTGCTCTGAATTGATTCTTAACTTCCAGAGTGTATTGTCTTTGCCGTTCTGGATCTGCTGAGAATGCCTTCCAGTTCTACCTGACTGGAGGCAAAGCTTTGGTTACCTTGAGGTTGAGTTGAACAATCATTGTAACAAAAGCCTGTGATTTATGGAACCAACACTTTTGAAGGAGCTAGGCTCTGCATTGAGAATGCTCAGTTCTGCCATTTCTTTTCACAATAATGTAAACAAGCTGTCTCCCATACAACTCCTGATGCTTGGTCTTTCAATGTCCGCCTCCTGTAGGAGCTCTCTCATTAGGGTCTGCACAGTTTGTCATAGGAAATGTTCATAATACAAACACTTCTGGTATACTATTGTCAACACACAAAATTTTGCTGCTTACCCTCTACTCAGTCTATATCAAAGTTAATGCTCACCCTCAGCCTATACAAAAACACACCTAATCAACCCATTACCCCATAAATATGTCTTCTTTCACCTTTAATTTATTCCTCCATGGAAGAAAATAATTTCAATTTATGAAGCAACGATTGTGTACTATATGAATTTCTTTATCCTAGCAGGTGATAGCTTAAAGCAGGCTGAAAGTAAAGCAGAATGTGCCTTAAGGCGCATTCTGCTTTACTTTCAACCTGCGTTAACTGGTCACCTGTTTTCAAAACTAGAAGCAGGCTATGTTATGGGTTAAAAGTCATAGAAGGAGAAGTAATTTGAATTTATTCAGCTGGTTAAGGGTTAAATAAATGTCAAGAATGCCAGGTGGGGACATCTGTGTCCTCTGCTAGCTTGTACAAAATTTGAATTATGACAGATAATGCAGACCTTATTAAAGTGCTCCTTCAAGAGCTCTTCAGTCTTGGTCTACAATATTTTACTTGCTATATTCAGGCTCTCCTACCTTGCTCCCTACACTAAAAAGAAAGAAATGAATTGGAAATTGTTCTTAAGCTTCAACCCTTTCAGCCTTCTACATGTTATGATTGAAGACAGTGTAGACCCATATCAGAAAGCTCCTCTGCTAAGGATCTGAACTCTTTGTCATTTCAAAATCAGATTCTGTTAAAATACCAAAATTGTATAAAATTAATAGACCTGTGAAAATAGGTTAATCAGTTAGCCTTTTTGCCCTTTTCTCCATATTATTCTCTCTACATTATGCTCCTTATGTATTTACAAACAGCTAGTACACCGAGTCTGATCAAACAGCTGCCACAGGAGGTTTTTGATGATCAGAGTCTACGCCGTTTCCCCATCAATTGGATCTGTTTGGGGGAGTTTACCTTGCCTTCTAGGAAAAATGTCAATATACATTATGAAAACATAATTAAATAAGTTAAACTATACTCATAGATGGGTCCCTAGATTAACTGACAAGACATTTAAAAAAAAAAAAAAAAAAAAAAAATAAGGTTGTATTCTGCTTTTCAGTATTGTTATAGTATTTGAGTATTGCTGAAAATCTAGAAACAGTTCATTGGAGAATGTGCGACACATAAATATTCACTGAGCAAAGGACTAATCAAATCATTGTAAAGTTTACAGAAGTAGTCTATCATTAATCTGATATGAATTTATAATGACAATAATATTTTGTTCTAAGCGGGGTTTTTTCATCTTTTGTCAGTTTGGTTAGAAAATATCAATAATCAGCTAAAGCCTACTTGAGTTAGTACTTATTTTACAAGTATGTAATCTTAAATATAAGTATATAAGTATATTACAGTATAGTTTTGCGCTGAGTTTTTTATTTTAAAGACATTGATTTCCAGTGCAAAAGTATACCTAACTTGACTTAGGTATAGTTTTGCGCTGAGTTTTTTTCTAAAAAACATTGATTTTCAGTGCAAAACTATAGCTAACTCAAAAAAGTTATTAAAAACCTTTAAAAAATGGTTTTAAAAGAAAATCACTATTATCATAAGTTTAAAGACTTGGATAGGAAAATATACATATAAAAAAATAAACAAGATATCAAATAGGGGAAAAAATAAACAGTTTTTTTGCTCTCCTGTAAAATTTTCTAAAATGGAGTTAGCCTAGTTTTGCGCTGAGCCATCGATTTGCAGACTAGATATTTGAAGCAGACGACAACTAAGTACAATAAGTATTAACTCATTATCCCCTGAAACTTCTAATGAACGATTCCAGTTTGCAATAAAGGTTGATCCATTTTCGACTATTTAGGGTTGTTTTTTTATAATATATTACAAAATGACAAACAGTGAAGACCCTGATCAGAGGGCTCCTGCAGGAGCCCTCTGATCAGGAACTTCAATGTTTGCATAGGACAAGTGTACCTATCACAGGTACTCTTTTGGTAAAGGACGCATATATGCGTCACTAGGGCTCAATGAGTTAAAACACTTATTGGGTAATTTCTCGATCGACTAACACTTTTGTGTTACACTTTAGATAATGCGATTTTGAAATCAAATACAGGAATAGAATTAACCCTTTCATGATTAGATTTACCGTGTGGTTTTTTACCCCTTCAGCGCCATACTGCCGTCTGCTTTAATATTGTTGTCTACACTATCGTTTAAAAGTTAGATTTAAGGCAGTACAGTGGAGAATGTGTTATTCTTTCCCAATAAACGCGTTTACGCTAAAACTATTATTTGCAGTGCAACCAGTTTAGAGCCAGATCAGACGCCGGGTAACCCGGCGTCTGATCAGGCTCCAAGCTGTTTGCCACCAAGATAAACATGAAATATCAGAATTGTCCAAAAGTTGTTCTTTTTTACGTTTTAGCACTTTGCGTTTTCGTACGTTTGCGTTTAAACGGGAAAGAATAACAGATTCACCACTGTATAACTTACGTTGAGTCAAAACAAGAGGCAAACAGTTTGGACCCTGATCAGACGCATAACGTGGCGTCTGATCAGGGTCAAAAGTGTTTGCAAATTTGGTTAATGATGTCATTGAGAGTTGAAGGGTTAAACTGTGTTAACCTTTTCCACGCTGCGGACGAATGTTTTAAACACTATTGCGAGCTGTTTTGATCCTGCTAAGACCCATACTGACTCGACGTCTTATCTTGATACAAACAGTTTGACACTCTGATGATGTCTACTGAAAGAATATGCAAACACATTTGCCCAATGAATTGTTGCAGACGACAAATTTTGCAGACGACAATTACATAGTACAAAGAAGGTTAACCATAGTCTACCGGCAGTTCAATGTTTCTTAACCCTTATCCTGCGTTGATGTCGTCTGCTCCAAAGTTGTCGTCTGTAAGGTTTGTTAAATTTAGATTTATACATTTTCTAAGTAAAGAAACCTAAAAAAGAGTGTCAAACAGTTTGGATCCAGATCAGACACCGCGTCACGCGGTGTCTGATCTGGATCTAAACTGTTTGCAAACATCAATAAAGTCGCGACCAGCAGGCAAAGGGTTAACATAGTACAACCTTTCTTTTATGACCACTACATTGTGTAAATCATCAGGCGTTTGCGGCAAGTTACTGCTTAAAGCAATGTGAATGTAAAACAGAAAGCTCCTTTATGAGCTTTCCGTTTTACGTTTATCTTGATTTTAGCTGTCACGTGTCTTGCATGCAGTTAATTAGCCTTTCTTTAGTGGCCATTATAAAAAAGTTTTACTGTATGTGAAATCTAGCTTTAAGAGTCAGTTTCGGAATTCGTCTACGTCACGTTTTCATTTAGTGGATGTCTTACATTAATATTCAGAAAAGGGTAGCACGTGATATTTGTTTTCCATCAAGCATGTTTGGTTTCCAAAAATAAATGTCAATTACAAGCATTTGTCTCGTATACAGTGTCGAAGATGTTATGCTTTCCTTAATAAACTAGTATTCAATCAAACGTGACGGTTTCAAATATCTATCCTAAGTCTGCGTCACAATACCATACAAAGTCGTCCATAACAGTATGATTAAGAAGTTGTGCAGGAAAAACAACCCGAAAACATTCGAACTAGTTTTCTAAAACTGGTCGAACATTATTTAACATGTCTATGGTTCTACACTTCATCTAGATCTGACAAATTGTATTTGCAAAATCGAACATTGTTGGATATAAACATTTTTAACTATTTGAGTTTCCAAAAAATATTAAAGAAATAACAAACTCGTAGCTTTGTATATGAAATTTGTATTTGGATTATAACACGACGTTATTTCGAAAATACTTTTCTCGGAGAATACACCAAACCGGAAGTGCTGATGTTAAGTGCCTACGCATTTTTTGCTGTTACATTTTCAAGTAAAGGACAATAGCAAAATATAAACAACAGTGATTCGTCTTTCACGATGAAGCGAACAACGATACAATTTACAACACCTTTTGACATCTCAGGGCTCCCATAAGTTGACATGAAAAATCCTAAGATTTCCAAATTTGCATTTTTCAAGTGCGATTTTACGAATCGTACCTTTACCCCATAGCCTGTTTCTTGTTTTATTGACAAGCGACTTCTTAAAGTAGGCTGTAAGTAAAGCAGAATGCGCCTTAAGGCGCATTCTGCTTTACTTTCAGCCTGCTTTAAGCAACCATGTACAGGAAAACAATCCGGAGAAATGGCAGTCCTGCATTTACAACATCTCTTGACATCTTTATGCCAGAACCATCATGTTTAAAAATTTAGAAATGTATTATTACCTTGAACTGTGTGTGGTTTGACTATGGAACAGATAGGAACACCCAGATCTGATTCTAATTTTATTTCAAACTCAGTTAAATAGGAGACATTTTTCTTTGAACTGTTAACGTTAATGGTTATTTTGACTGACCAAATTGCAACGCTGTACACCTGGAATTGTCAGTTGCCAAAAGACGAAACGTATAGTGATCAGATTTACTACTTGTAATTCCCGTGATTTTAGGAACTTTACGCATAAATTGCATGTGTGGAACATCTGATCGCTTGTGCAGTGCATTATCGCTGATTAGAGAACGTTTCGCTGTACTCTTTGTTTATATGCCGTAGGTTTCGACTCGTGTTATAATAACACATTGATGCCTATCGTCCAAAAAAGTTAAATTGACGTATAACGTGGACGTTAATGAGAGGTTCCAAATTGCAGCCTCTCTCCAGAGTCTGCACTGTTTGCCTCTTCATATCAAATGATTTGCTGTATTAACAAACATTGCAATGTATATATATATCACCTTTCTTTAGCCATGGTTAAATATGCCAACAAGCTGACCTTGGAAGTTCAATGCGAAATCTAGGAATAAATTGGTTAATGTTTAACACTGACTAATACCATTCATATCATAGGTTATTATACATTATATATAGGTCACGCAATTATATATTTATTGGTTAAGACATTCCACAGCTGGGATATATGTTCTTTATTAGTCATATACCCTTATTTCGTTTTTAGTCTTTAAACATAATAAACAAAATAGATAGTTGCCTGTATAAAATGTTCTGTTTTGGATGCTTGAGGCAGGTGGCTCTTTAGGAACGAAACATAAATGTTAAGAACTTATGAAACAGAAACTATTTAGGGTATTTGCAGTCATTTGACTTAAAATGCTTATTACAGTGCGGAAGTAGAGAAGACGCCATTTTTCCAATTTTGATATAAACCAAACGCATAAACAGTACAATGAAATAAAGAAAGGGGCAGTTTTAGTTTCGTCCGTTTGATTGATAACAAACATTAATTTTGTATGAATGTCAAATAGTTTGGATTTTGACCACACGCCGCTATACGCGGTGTCTGATTTAAATCCAAACTGTTTGCATTTGTAAGTGATATTGAGCTGGGCACTTTAAGGGATAAAGACATCGACCATAAGGTCTTTGACACTGAGTCATCTCGGTCGTCGTTAAGTGTGGTTTTTATTTCTACAATAAGGTCACACTGCCGGTATTACGAGCACTAAAACGACAATTAGTTTTGTTGTTTTGGTCATTCTTTGCCCTTGCTAAACTAGCATTAACCTTGTGTCAAACGATAAAATGGTTTCAATAAAACCGCGTTAAGTGGGAAAGAATAGCATATTGACCACTGTACATTGGCAAACCAGATTTAATTCTGGTTTAACACCAGTAGACATGTGTACATATATACGTAATAAAGTGCTCCCTCTCCACGACGGCACTCTGAACAATGGTAACCTCCTTACAACAACGATTGCCGCTGATGTCCAAACAAGACAATTACAATGTATGTCCAGTATTTTCACTGCTACAGTGCTTGATTGTCCAGGCCCTGGTGATCCTTAACAATGACGATTGACGAGCCCTTGGGTACCAGTGTTACATAGTTTTGATACTGATTATATCCCTTGTTATTCTGTGTCTTATCCTATCCAACTGCTTGCAAATAAAAGATCGCCAATTATAGGATGGGTAAAAAGGCAATCGGCCTGGTGACCTAATTACAGATCTTTCCAGCAATTAATAGAACATCAACTTGCATGTACACGTATGTAGTTTTATTCAGCGTTTTATACTTCAATAAAATATCGTCTTTTTTTATAGCACATTTGGGTAAGGTATTTAGAGAAGATGCTAAACGCAAACGAAAACACGAAACGCAAACGCATTACAATTAAATATAGAAAAGGAAATATTTGTTTACAATTCTGACTTCTATTTCTATCTGAGTGGCAAATAGTTTTGAGCCTTAACAGACGCCGGGCTTCCAAAGAAAACAATAAGTTTAGCGTAAACGCGTTGAATTAGAAGAAATAACGTCTTCATCACGGTGTTATCGACAATGTATGTAGTTGTTCTTGGCAGTGTTAACATTCGGTACGATACATGTACAGGAAGAGTGATCACGGGGTCTTTATTTAAGTTACATTGTGGATGTGAGAAGGCTACCATGAAGCCGAAACAGGTAATTTGCATTTTTCTGCTGTTTTTTTCGTATTGATGTATAGTCTACCCACCATTAACACAACAGTGTTGTGAAAATCCCTCAGCGATAAAAAGTCTTGTAAAACCTGCAAATCTGCCTTGATTGTGATAGCTGGTTGTTTTTAAAACGAAAGCCCACCACTGAACAGTGGAACGTTTTTTCTTATTACTGAAACTAAACATAATAGATCTAACTATGCAAAGTCCTATTCAGCGAAAGTTACCACAACATTTGCAAGAAATTTTACCAATCACAATACCAAATCAGTACAACTGCGCAACATTCATTAACACCGTCTCTACTAGACAATTTCAATAAAAGCCCCACAACCGATACCAAATGTAGAAATAAGTAAGTGGTATTCCTAAAGACAATTTCCGTTGACTGGAAACCGCCTGTCTCCTTTATTTATTTTCGTGATACTTTTCTGTTTCACAATGTAACCATGTACCTTTTTACAACACAATGTTTATAATGTTGACTTTTCCACTCAAACAGACCAACACCCCACTCGTAAACAATCGCACATTACAAATAAAGTTTAGACTATGACGGAGAGCCTTAACCCTCATTTTCCCTCCACAAAAACGTTTTTAAAATCCATTAAATCGTATATTTTGACATGGGGACTCAATGATATTGCATCGTTTCATCAAAAATTTCCTTCGATTCGATTTTTTTCTGCAGATTAAGCGGGACAACTAAAGCATAAATATTAAAACAGTTTGGGCAATTAGTGTCGGAAAGTTGTAGGCTGGAACATGGTGGGTAAACTATATGATAATACGGAGAAGAACAGTAGAAAAATGCAAATTACCTTCCTAATGTATGACCAGGAGCATCAGCTGGAACGTTAAACAAAATGGCAATATAACTGCGGTAAAGTGTTACGGTGTTCGGGTCTCTACTACAGGCGAAATAAGCAGCAAGTGCAAAAGGTTTGACTCCAGGTCAGACGACGAGTACCCGGGCACGTAACACGTTTCCAGAATGTAGGACACACGTTTCAATGCTTCTTCGATAACAATGCTAAAAGTCAAAGTTTGAACAGAACATTTTTCTAGACCACACATTATGTTTTCCGTTTTAATCCCATTGTTTATTTCTGGTTTTGAAGACAGATGGTCACTTTAAGTAGGTTGAAAGTAAGACAGAATGTGCCTTGAGGCGTGTTCTGCTTGACTTTCAATCTGCTTTAAGCCACCATCTGCTAGGATATGGTAAATATTTCTTTTGATATATTCTTATTTGTGAATAATTTGGAACTATTATTTCAGAGGAAGAATGGATTAAATGCGCTAAAAAGGCACTTCTATTGGTGAAAGGGTTGATGAAACCTGACGCAAACACAACCCTACAAAATGTAGGAAATAATAGGTGTTTGGCAATAATAACTATTGCTTTTTATTAGAGTGACAAACAGTTTGGAGCATTGTCAGATGCCGGGGTACCCGTCGTCTTATCTGTCTCCAAACTGTTTGCAATCGAAATAAATGCTTTCAGCAAAATCAAGCTTAATAAACGTATTCTCTACTGTATGGCTCTGATAGATTAAATGCTAAAGGTAAATATGTAGCATAATTGTCAGAATTATCCATTAACTGAAGTGATCAACAAAATAGTTCTGTTTTATTACCAACCCTTAACAGAAACATGGAGAGTAAGTAGGATTATATATAGTGTTACTTGGCTTGCACTTCCCTCCCTATATATCAAAAGGATATTTTTCTATAACATACCGATAATAACATCTGAAAGGTTGAAAAAGAATATCCATTACTTGTATTAAATACAGATCGTAAGTAAACAGGTATTACTCTTATCTTAGCAAGTATTCTTACATATCATTTTAACCCCTAGTAACTAGTATTTGCGCTATTTACAAAATAATGTACTGTAACTATAAAGAGTACATGTGTCGTATGCAAACAGTGTTGACCCTAGGCCATAGGGCTCCTAAATTGCCCCCTGACCAGGGTCTACACTGTTTGCCAAATTGCAATATTTGCAAAATTAATCTCAAATACTCCAATATAGACTTGACGTATTTGGAAACTGGAATTGACCATTGAGATTTTTAGGGAAGAATGATATCAGTAGTGCCGTGACTCAATGACCGGTAGTCAATGAAACAAACAGTTCCATTAACCCCTTCACTTCCATGACGTCATCTGATTTAAACAGTTGCCCCCTGATTATATTACTCAAAGTATATTCTTAGATAAATTGATTAATTAAATATCGCAATGTGTGTTAAACAGTTTGGATCCTGATCAGACGCCGCATCATGCGGCGTCTGATCTGGATCCAAGCTGTTTGCAAATACTAATTGTACTCAGGGTTAGAAAGTGAATGGTTTGATCCGTTGCAGATAACATTTGAGAATCTGTTATTCTTTCCCGTTTAAACGCAAACGTACGCAAACGCAAAACACTAAAACGTAGAAAAGTACAACTTTTGGACAATTCTGACAATTCATGTTTATCTTGGTGGCAAACAGTTTGAAGCCTGATCAGACGCCGGGTTTCCCGGCGTCTGATCTGGCTCCAAACTGTTTGCACTACAAATATTAGTTTTAGCGTAAACGCGTTTATTGGGAAAGAATAACGTTTTCTCCACTGTATTGCCAGCGGATTTTGTGTGATGATATCAGGTCATGGAACTCATTAATTTGCATTTCTGGGTAGTTATTGCACACTTGACATGATTTCGGGACACAATAAACTTGCCTTATCACATATAACGTTGAAACTAACTTCGGCACATGTTTACACATGTACTTCGGTCGGCTAATCTTAAACATGACAAATCAAGGTTCTTGAGAGCATTGAAGATGGTTTCAAACTGATCTACAGAGGTATTGGGTGGTGTTGTGTGGAGTAGAAAACCAAAAATAGTAAAAAGTCTGAGATAACAATATTTCTTGAAACATTGCACACCGGTATCAAGAGTCTCAAAACCAGAATTGGCCTGAACACCAAATTTTGTAAATGGTTTCATGAAAAACCTGCATATTTTTCAAGCATAATTCAACATTCATGCGTAGGATCTCTTTCACTAAAGCGCCACTCAATTTCCATTAGACCAGAAGCAGACTAGATACTTAATAACTGTGACAGAGATGTTCAGTATCTGTTATTGATGCAACTACTTGTAAATGACGTATTTATTTAGTTTTGATCTTGTCTTGATTCACACTCAGAATTTTACCAAATAAATTAATATTTATTACATTAATAATACCATTAATTGATATTTTTGATTTATAAAATATCAGATCAAGGGTTACACTGTTTGTACAGCATGTTAAAGCAGGTCCGAGTTATATGGTATATACAAATATAGGTTAAAGAAAGTTAGACCGAAAACGACCCACCAAATGGACCGAAAAGACCTCTCCCTAAAAATAGACCGAAACGATCTAGATCGAAATAACCTAGGCCGAAACGACCAATTTCCGAAACGACACGATACCGCCTAATCTCCTTCACAGAGAGTTTGTCTGCTTATAGGAAATGATAGTTTTAGAGTAAATGTGTTTATTGGGAAAGAAAACGTCTTCTCCACACTAACAAGAATGGCATATACATGTATGTGTTATTCCCACCCCACGCCGACATACTTCGTGCATGAACTGGATCTTAACTATATGCAACAAATACAAAAATCGCATTCAGCATGCTACTGGTTAAACAGGAGCATACATAAAACAATGTTTACAAGTACTTTGGGTTGGACTAGACGAAACAGACAAAACTTTGACAGAACAGGGATACTGAAAGCATACAGTTTATATTCGGTAAATCCTAGCAAATATTCAAAACAATTTGAAGTTAAGAAATGGTTACAGATACAAAGTAGGTAAGGATAGTCGGGAAGGAAAATAATAACTATGTCAGAACGAATGGAGGGGCAGTTATTAAAATGATAGGTCAGAAAAGTCACATGGATCATGAAGTCTCATTCAATATACAGCAGCAATATCATTTTATTCGACTCATGTCTTAACTAGATATATCCATTCTTTAGAGTACATATTCCAGTGGAGACGACGTTGTTCTCTTCCATTCAAACGAAGCAAATCGAAGATCAAACGCAAAAAGATTACGAAAAAATGACAATTTTCAAAACAAATTGACAATTGATTTTTATCTCGATGCAAACCGTTCGATTCTTGATCAGAATATGGGTTATGTGGCACTCTGATCTGTCACCAAAATGTTTGCAATGGAAATAAACTGTAGTTGTTTTAGCGAAAACGTGCTCATTACGAAGAATAATGTCTTCTGTACTGTACAAATAAAAGAATTACATTGTCTCTGGGCTTTGTAAATCTCTTTACCATATTTTATATATATCTCGCAAATGAGTTTGATAAGACAATGCTTCTGTCAACGTGACCCTTCCATTGATGCTATTGTCAATTGTATTAACTCATTTGATTCACACTTTTGTCCTCTCTTGGTATAGTAAAGAGCCCAACCTTAACATCTATCATCTGAACTATTCAATTGACCGATAAATCGCAGAATATATTGTCCAAGAAAGAGTCTGAAATCATGTCTGCCTGCTATTTGTGCCTAGCGTCCCATAAAACGGACATAGGCGAACAGTGCAGACTCTGATCAGACGCCGCACCATGCGGCGTCTGATCAGAGTCTACACTGTTTGCTGGTAGGAATCTCTGTATTAAACAAAAATTAAATGAAAATTTAGATCAGACACTACTGAGATATAAAATCGACTAATCGAATATTAGTATGGAATATTCCCTTTGGCATAAATGGGTTAAAGTAAACCAGCGTAAACCCTCATCAGACATACCCTGTCAATATAGGTTTATAGCATAATAAAGGTTCAAACATTGTATTCAAAGATCAAACAGTTCCTGCAGGAGGTATCTGGATTAGGGTGGGTATGTACTGTTTTTTTTTCTAAAATGATCTGACTGATATGTGCCTGCACTATTTTTAGGGACATGCACCTTATTTTATTAGCCAATATTATAGATCGGATGATAGATACACTTTTTGGGTGGAGTTTTATATATGAATATTGAGTGAGAGAAGATTTAATGTAGCTGGCAGTAAAATTACATATTAACAAGTAAATGTAGTATACCTAGACGACAATAAAAGAGATGTCATATTGACATACAGTAAAGAAGACCTTATTCTTTCTTGTTTACACACAAACAAAGCGCACACGCATTGCAATAAAATAAAGAAAGGGACAACATTTTCGTCAATTCTGACTATCTATTTTTAACTGAGAGACAAACAGTTTGAAGCCTGTTCAGACGCCGGGTTACCTTTTGCATAGCAAAAATAGTTTTTAGCGTTAACGCGTTTATTTGGAAAAGAATTATGTCTTTTTCATTGTACGTAGATGGCAATAGATTTATATTAGAAGAGGTGTCACGTTGACATATGTATTGCCTTGCCAAAATGATTTTCGAGACATATCTGAACTCATCTGAACAAATGAGTTACGCATAATGAGGCTATGTACTACTATTTCTACTTTCATTCACAGATTGTTGTCTAAAATTAGATCAACCGTTACTCATATATCAAATAAAATATCTTGTTGTCGATATATCTATAGTGATAAGTACTGAAAGGTTCTTGCCCAATAAACGCAATCATACTAATATCCTTATATCCATTTCAAACAGGCTTCGATGTTATAAAGCGTTTTAGTTGAGTCTGAGTGTGTTCCCAGCATTTGATTGGTCAGATTTGAGCATAGGCTCAAATCTGACCAATCAAATGCTTGGGAACGAGTTAAGACTCAAGTCAAAGGCTTTATAACCTCGGAACCAGGTTGGAGCTAGATCAGATGCCGGGCAACTCGTATAAAAAAATCATTAGAATATTCATAAACTTGCCTGATCGTAGTCCAAACTGCTTTCACAAAACTTAAAATAAGCACTGCACTTGGCGTAAGGTGGTAGGAGGAGTTTCTTATTACAAAGATAATTGCAGGGCTACCATAAGATTAAAAAGAAAAAAATCCTCAGATTTCCCATATTTCTATTTTGCATGCGCAATGTCTAAAATCAGGTTAAGAGTAAAGCAGAATGCGTCTTAAGGTCTGCTTTAAGCTACCATCTGCTGTGATAAAAATTGAAATATTCCGGAAAACCCCGAAAAAATAGCCGTCCTGTATCTGTATATACCGATTACTCATACAATGATGCAGTACATAAGTAGTCTACAGTGGAGTATACGCTATTTTTAACCCGTTAAAGAGACTCGCAACCAGATTTAGCATTAAAAATTGTAATTTGTAAATATGTGACGAACGTTTATATAAGGATAAGAAATTCTGTTTAGAAAAATGCATTTCAATAAAAAAAAAATATTGAGCTCTAGTGGGAATCGAACCCGGGACCCGGCATGGGCGGACATAAGGCAAAATGAGGAAACCGCTTGACCCATTGGGCGACGGAACTATTCACATATATGGGATCGATTTTACGTATTTAAGTGTTTGGCGATGGAGAGTACATACAACTACATTATTCGGCTCGGGTTTTTGTCTGAGTCCGTGATTACTTTCTATAGCAACTTTCGACGAAATAGATAAAACGAAGGAAAATATCTAAAAAAAACTAAGATTTGAAGACTTTTCTAGAGGGCGTTTTTAGACTGGTCATATTTTTCCAATGCCAGATGCACGATAATGCTACGCTTTGAGTTATATTTGAGTATTTATTTTATTTTTGCAAATGCGCCATCTAGTTGCAAGTCGCTTTAAAATGCAAACGAAACGCAAACGCATAGTAATAAAATGTAGAACAATACAAATTTCGGTTTCGATCAGCCTAAAAACTTTTTGCCACTCAAATCAAAATAGATAGTCAGAATTGTCAACAAGTTATTTTTTACGTTTTATTAGAATGTGATTGCGTTTCGTTTGCCTTTTAAACGGGAAAATGACGTCTTCTACACTGTAGGGGGAAAGGGTTGGCAGACAAACAGACTTTTCCATACAGTGAAACCCCTCTAAACCGGAACCTCTAAATACCGGAGTTCTCTCTAAACCGGACCAAAACGTTGGCGTCTTTATTTTAACCCATTACACCATAAAAACGCCTTTTTGCGACCTTAATTTATTCGTACACTAAATATGTATCATCAGAAATAATTTCTATACTCTAGCAGATGATAGCTTAAAGCAAGTTGAAAGTAAAGCAGAATGCGCCTTAAGGCGCATTCTGCTTTACTATCAACCTACTTTAAGGGATCAGCTATCTTCCATACTGGGAACAAGCTATGGTTTAAAACCCGTCTAAACCGGAAACTCCTTTAAACAGGAAATGTATTTTGTCCCCAGTCATGTCCGGTTAAAATGGGGATCACTTCTTTATTTTAACCCATTACACCATAAAAACGCCTTTTTGCGACCTTGATTCATTCGTACAATGAATATGTATCATCAGAAATAATTTCTATATTCTAGCAGATGATAGCTTAAAGCAGGTTGAAAGTAAAGAAGAATGAGCCTTAAGGCGCATTCTGCTTTACTTTCAACCTGCTTTAAGGGATCAGCTATCTTCCATACTAGGAACAAGCTATGGTTTAAAACCCCTCTAAACCGGAAACCCCTCTAAACAGTAAATCTATTTTGTACCCACTCATGTCCGGTTTAGAGGGGTTTCACTCTATATCTACATACCGAACACTAATTGACATTGTTTAACTCTTACCATTTTAATTGCCACTGTGTCTAACAATTTGAATCCAGTAACTCATTGTCATGAATCATCTGGATAAAAACTGCATGAAACCCATAGTGAGCATTTCTTCATTTCAAATTCCCTAAATAATTTTCTATTTGTTGAGGCAAACCATTATTTATGGCTTGATAAGGGCCAAGACACAATAATTTCCCATAAAATTAAAAGGCAACTTTAAAAATAGCAATTATAACAATTACAACAATGTCTTCACCAGATATTGTGCAAACGATTAAGGCAAGTTTAATTGTTATGCTTTTACGTCTGAACCTGTTCGATGTGTCATTGTGTCATTATTAGTATCTTTGAAATGGGCATTATTGCTTGAAATTGAATGGAAATAACTGTCTATACGTGTTTTTAACTTTCTTCGTACAGTGGAGAATCTGTTATTCTTTCCCGTTTAAACGCAAACGTACGCAAACGCAAAGCACTAAAACGTAGAAAAGAACAACTTTTGGACAATTCTGATAATTCTTGTTTATCTTGGTGGCAAACAGTTTGGAGCCTGATCAGACACCGGGTTACCCGGCGTCTGATCTGGCTCCAAACTGTTTGCACTGCAAATAATAGTTTTAGCGTAAACGCGTTTATTGGGAAAGAATAAAATATTCTCCACTGTACACTGATATTTGGAAAGAAGATAATAAAATTAGTTCAGAAAGCGTTGAAAAAACGTTATGCTGTGCCGTTTAAACAAAAGTAAGCGCCTCGCATGGAATTTGATTGAGAAAATGAAAGAGTCTTGAAATATGTTTTAATTCTAGTGCAAAAAGCATCTTATTGCACTAGAACAGCTTCTTCTTTCCTATAACGTTTTGGAGTACATTGCACTCAACCGGTATCTCGCTTAATTTTAAACCATAACACCATAAATACGTGTACACATTTTGCGTCTTCGACGTATCTTTATTTCAGCACTTAACAAAGTAGGCTCATCCTAGGAAATATTGAATTGAAATTGCAGAATTTCAACATTTCAACATTTGAAATAAATACTGTTTAAACTAAATTGCAGAATGCATTTACATGATATTTTCGGATAGTGCTTACGGAGAATCTTACTTTACTTTCAACCTGTTTGAAGTTCAACTCGTCTTCAAAATTATTAACAGGTAATGGTTTAGATGATAAAAACGTTCAACAGTGTTACATAACTACTCATCATTTTCCTCTAACTTACGTATCAAAAAGAACAAAATAAGTTAACTCAAATTTTGACATTCGCTGAACAATGATCAAATGAATTACTTCCGAAAATTATATTTAAATTATCTTTACCATTTGATTCAATATAGTCCTTATCAGTTATAATTTTCAGCTTATTGCACCATGGGAATGAAAGCAATCCGTTTAGAACAAACTAAACACAGGCAAAATGTAATTAAATGGAGAGACTGAAAAGTTATTGAATATTGTTGACAATCTATTTTTAATATGAGTTTGGTATATGTACCTGGTGATACCCCGTGGCAATCGCCGTCTGATCTACCATCAACCCATACTCAGTGGATGTATAGTGGATAATATGGTATTCTTTTCCATTAAACGCGTTCATGCTAAAATGTTCATTTAAATTGCAAACAGTTTGGAGCCAGATCAGACCCTGGGTAACACGGCGTCTGATTAGAGACCAAACTGTTTGCAACTCAGATTAAAATGACTAGTCAGAGTTATACATTTTCTCTATATTTTGTTGCAATCAGTTTGCATTTCGATAGGTTTAAACGAAAAATAATAACGCCCCTTCATCAGTTATTGCTACAGTGGAGAATCTGTTATTCTTTCCCAATAAACGCGTTTACGCTAAAACTATTATTTGCAGTGCAAACAGTTTGGAGCCAGATCAGACGCCGGGTAACCCGGCGTCTGATCAGGCTCCAAGCTGTTTGCCACCAAGATAAACATGAATTATCAGAATTGTCCAAAAGTTGTTCTTTTCTACGTTTTAGTGCTTTGCGTTTGCGTACGTTTGTGTTTAAACGGGAAAGAATAACAGATTATCCACTGTATATAGTAAATATCGCTTTGTGTTCAAGAATAATGTTTTCCGTACTGTAGAAGATGACAGAAACAAAGTATCAGTATTGTTATAGCTATAAACCATGATTAGACTAACTAGTAAAACGTGTCAACTATGTTTACTAAGGTAATGACACGATTAACCCTTTCATGATCAAATTAATCGTGATAACTTAACATATTCACCGACATTTTGTCGTCTGCTTAAATATCGTTGTATGCACTCTCGTTTCAAAGTTAGATTTAAGACAGTATGGCTAATGAAACTTCGAAATGAGTGTCAAGCAGTTTGGGTCCTAATCAGACGCCGCGTTACGCTGTGTCTGATCAGGATCCCAACTGTTTGCAAACGCGCCTTTCATCGCCGTACAGTTGAACATGGAAAATACTCATACAAAGACCGCTTTGGTACAATTAAAACACAACTCTCACATAGTAACGTATTGACGTTTTCCTGCCACCTTCCGGAATTTTTGACATAAAAACACGGCGACATGGTATTTTATGTGATTATTGGTTAGAAGTGAGGTCGGTTGTTATTTTCACAAACCGTGCTAATGTGACATTACTTGGCCTAGTTTTGGCAATTGACGTCATATGAAATGCCACTTTAGAGTAGCGATACAAAGTGAGAAAATCGAAGTTAAAAACAACAGAGTTCCACTATTTAGTGAACAAGATTTAGAACAATGATGTTAGATGACAACAGTATCTATAATGAAATCTTCGGGTGTTTTAGATGATTTCAATCTAAACTAAAAACAAGATTGAATAAGTATTTTGCCAATGTGGTTTTCCTACAACAGCCTTGAAAACAAATGATACGGTATGTACCTAAATCCTCGGTCATAACGACCATTCTACTGGAAATGAACGACAGAATGCGTCAATGAACTCCTGGGTATCGCATGTTCTTCTTGCGAAATTTCTGGAATCCGTCCGCAAGCATGTACGAAGACCAGAGTTATGCAACTCAAACTGTAGTAATTCTCATAAAACGAAGACCAATGACCCATGAGTAACTTGCGCTTATCGCGAGAAGTACACTAGGAACATTTCGGGCGTGCGTGCTGATGTAAAAAGAAAAAAACGTTAGTTTAATAATGTTTTATTGTTCAATTAGTTTTCATATTCACACAAGCATCATGTAGTTTGTTTAATATAAACAAAAGGGTTGGGCCACAAGTTATTGCAACATTAGATTCGGCCCTTCACATATTGTCACAAACATGTCGGTAAACAATATAAATGTTACTTTCTTTCGATATTCCGTCTTCAATTGGCAAAAAGGAAATTCGGAATGGAGACAATAATGATATTGAGACAGAAAGGAGCTCCGTTGGATTGAAATACTTGTTTGACAATAAAATTAAATAAGAATAAGGTAACTGTAAAAAAGGGAAAAAAAGAAGAAAACAACGAAAAAAAATGCTGACAATTTTTCTCCCATTCACAACTCTGCATTTTGGTCCCAGGATCCCCACCCAAACTCACTTTTATTCAAACCAAGTTACCATTAACAAATACATTCGTCAAATAGCATTAAAATAAACATGGGGTCTCTGTTTTCAAAACTGTTAGTTTCTAATAATAAACTAAAGTACAGAAGTTTGCACATGTATAGAATTAACTGACAAATCGTTGTGTGGACTTAATACATATAAACCTTTGGATTTTAATAAATAAAAATTCATTTTCTTCCAACGTAAGATCATCAATACCAAACAACACCTTTTCCGTGCTAAAAGGCATCAATTTACGTGTGTTTCGACACAGCTGAATCCTTTGGTTAAAAAGTTTACATCTAAAAAAGAAACAGCATTTTCGTTGTCATCGCCACAACTACATATTGGATTACCACGCAAGTGGATATTATAAAGATCATGGTATAAATTACTATAATTATTTCTTATTCGAGCATGGTGGACAGAGTAAAAACGTGAGCCTTTTAAATAAAATTTAGGTACAGTCTGTCGGATAAATAAATTGGATATAACAGACTTGAAAGCCCCTATAGAAGTGATGTTTCGAAGATCCTGATCTACACTGACGAGATAAAGACACGCCTCATTCTAATTCAAGGTACATCATGTTGTTAACCGAAATCAAATCATAGAAAACAATTATTCCATTTGCATAACTGATCATTTAAGAGAACCGATGGACGTATTGGACAGCATTTAATGGTAAAATTATGCTTTAAATTTTGAATTTTGATTGTAGGGTTAGAACAATTTGACTATAATAATCAGTAACGCGTGTGGCCACCTCTACTTGCAACCACCGCAGCAAGGCGTCGTGCCATGGAACCACACAAGTTTCGTAACAGATACCTTGGGATCCTGGCCCACTCCTGATGGAGCGCTAACGTCAATTCTCGGACGTAGGCAGGCTGTGGTTGACGTGGACGTAATCGGCGTCCAAGGTAATCCCAGACGTGTTCAATAGGATTGCAGTCCGGTGAACACGCAGGCCAAGGCAAAATGTTAATGTTACTGGTCTGTAAAAAGTTCATGGTGACTCGTGCAACATGGGGTCGCGCGTTGTCATGCTGGAAGACCAGGCCGTGACGTTGGCGGAACATAGGGACAACCACAGGACGCAATATCTGGTCAATGTAACGTCTTGCATTGAGGTTACCTTGGCACACGATGAGTTGGGACTTAAATCTATAGTTGATGGCTGCCCAGACCATTACGCCGCCCCCACCGTAACGGTTGTGCTCTACAGCGGCTTGTCAGCGTAACGTTCATGGCGTCGTCTGTAGACACGGATACGTCCGTCGGCGTTCCATATGTTGAAACGTGACTCGTTACTAAACACAACGTTATGCCAGCGCTGACCGAGATGGTTACGGGCCCAAATAAGACGGTGACATCGCGTAAGAACAAGGCCACGATAGGGCCTGCGGCAGACAATACCTGTAAATCGACTAACAGGGCGACCACGATTACCTACCATTAGACGTGATGTGGATTCAACCGTTACAAATCTGTCACGTAGATGGCGTTGACGGATATAATTATCCGTCCGTATTGATGTGACACGCGGTCTACCGAAACGTGGTCTATCATTAAACGTTTATGTGACTCAAACACATGGAACGAGAGACGCAATATTGTTGAACGAGAGACGTTAAAACGTCTAGCGACTTGTTCTTGCGTTCGCCCACATTCAAGCATGGCCAAAACTCTGGCCCTCTCTTCGGAATTTAACCTCGGCATTATTAAAAACTCGTTGATTGTCAGAAAATCTCTAAAATTATGGTTGTGTGTCGACTACCACACGTACCAGTGCAATCATCACCAGATAAAAACACATGGTTGACACGCACGAGCTGCACGTGTAAATGGTGCGCAGTTACATGAATTTAGCAATGCGCTGGATAAATAGTTCAAGTTTTATTTTGTTCAATTTGTCGGTCAGAGTACATGTATATCTCCAATTTTCAGCCCAAATTTCCACTATGGAACGAAATTAACGCCAAATTTTGATGAGGTGTTTCTTTATCTTGTCAGTATAGTTCGTTCCATAGCTTAATCAAAGACGGTAACGTGGATCTGCTATATATTTCTGTTCGACGGATAGGAGTAACGAAATTTTCTCTAGATCTAAGATTATAGGTCGTTGCTTGATCAACTGTGTGGGGGAAAAGTTAATTTAGGTAGTCTGGGAGTAACCCGTATTTTTGTTAAAAGTAAGTATATACTTTTGCAATTTTTGCCTATCTTAAAGTGACATCCAACCCACTTCTTTTAGTAGCTTTTCGATTGAAACCGAACGAAGAAAAACCGTAAGTCAGAGACGCTTGTGAATCGCATAATAGATCCGAGTCGCCCGCACTTGTGTAGTACGACGCATGCATTTATAGTAAGGAAAACGTTATTCTTTCACAATAAACGCGTTTACGCTCAATATTATTTCATTTACATGTTTGTAGCACAAACGAAGCCCCAAGAGCACATGAATCTCATTCGAGTTGGAAAAGCTTAAGGATTCAAAGGTAGCAATCACCTTCCAGGCACAACTAGGTGGAAACGTCGCTGCCCTGAACTTACTCGACCAAGACACAGGCACCCTTGCCACCTATACAAAGGACATCGTGATAACAACAGCGCATTATGTCTTAGGCAAGAGGAGGAAGAAAACTACCATTTAGTCACAAACGAAGTCCTTGATTTGTTTTATTTTAATTTTTTGAAGGCAATTTACATTAAGTTAAAGTTAAAGCTGCAAGTATATAATAAGGTCGAGTCTAAAGGTTCAAATGGTAAAGACAAGTATAACAACACCCATATCGTAACACACACAAAGGGGGTCTGGCCTCGTCGTTTCAGGGGTGGATTCTACCTGCAGATAACATTAATATTCTCAAATTTAGATCCCGCTGTTTGTTTCGCTGCTTAAGCCGTACCATGGTGTGAGCCTATGGATTACCAGCGTTTTTATAAAACAGATATCAACAAGATTGCAGCCTATATCTTAGCAATACAAGTGGTTAACCCTCATGCTGATATTATATATTATCGGACGTTGTACACAGGAAACAATACTTTTCTTTTGCGTTATTGAGTATTATGTGTTATTTGCCACATACATATCCGTATAACATGTAATCTCTCATCTCTGCAACGACATCCAATGGGAGACAACAAGTGTGTGCGTTGTTCGGAGAGAGTTGTTATAGAGAGGGAAATAGGCTTACATGTCTACCCATTCAATTTAATAAATAAATATAATGTATTGCAGTTTATTCAGATGTTTGGAAATACCCCAATTCTTAAAATCATATTTAATATATTCATCCAAAAATTATGTAAGTATTTACATTTAATGCAGAAGTGATAATGTGTCTTTGTGCTTCCGCTTCCATTTTAGTTGGTAGTTTTGGATATTTAGCAATAACCAAATTCTAATGACTTACAGTATGTGTTCACAGTAAGATTCGTCCTCGCTATTTTAGCACTGTGTGTATTAGCTTTTGGTAAGCATGGTTTTACAGTCTTAACTGTTTTTGTCATTGATATGCATGTACAGTTACTCTAAAATGATGCATATGGTTTTGTTTAATCATCTCTTATAACTCCACGAAGAAGTGGCATGTATGATATTATTTTAAAATGTATATAACGATGAGATGTAAATAAAGAGAACTACTATTGCTACTAGCAAGATCTGTTGTGTATGCTTATGGCGGTCATATGGTTAATAATTACCTATTAACATGGATAGAATAATACAAAAAATATCACAACCCCAGATGCCTTCCTACTTTGCCGCGGTTATTGGGCTTAATTATCGAACGGGATGAGTTTGGTTATTTTACAGAGATTATCCTCTCTGTCAAGAGCCAAAAGGAAGGCAGGTAGGTGGTTTTAATTCCATGTGCTACTCCGCAGTGAATAAGATCATCTCATCACATATAGTTATTCATAGGCGCTAAATAATATATTCAGTGTCGAAGTACAGTAAAACCCACAGAAACCCGACACAATATATTTGGAAAATATTAGTGACAAAAGATGTCTATATATATACCTTTTGTCACAAATATTTTTAAAAGCTATCTAGTCGGGTCCCTGTGGTAAACCCAGCTCATCCATAAAATTACCACAAGTTTATCCGTATCTGGCAAACGTTTCCTAAGTAAGAATAATTATAGAAATTAATCAATACCTTTAATTATTACGTAAACTTGATGATTTTGCTATGTTCCATTTGTCTTTTTATACATGTATTGAGCAGAACTGATGTTGATTATTTATTTAAAGATATATCAAAATATATTAGAAATGAAAAGGTTTTCACCTAATAACAAAAAAAATAATCTAAAAATAAATCAGATATTAAAACAATTTAATGAAGAAGAAATTGAATTTGTAATGGAAAATTCTTATTATATCGGTGACTGCTAACATGTTTATTGGTTAATTCCTTGAAAAATAAACCATGTCATGCTACAAACCTGTATGAGACATAAACCTAGTGCGATTTTAAACTGATGCTACGCACTGATGTCACCTTCTTGATAACCATTCATTCTCCTATATACTGAACATTTGTAGTCTGTGGTAAAAAATATTTTAACATTAAGGATAACCGTCTACCAACATCAAATACAGTTTGGAATCTGAATGACACCTGAAACCTACGAAAAACTTATTTCAGTTAACTTTTCCGTATTGAATATTTTTACTATTCATATATCGTTGTTTTATACAATGTA
This sequence comes from Gari tellinella, assembly GCA_922989275.2. Taxonomy (NCBI): domain Eukaryota; kingdom Metazoa; phylum Mollusca; class Bivalvia; order Cardiida; family Psammobiidae; genus Gari; species Gari tellinella. The sequence goes on along the minus strand of OV277856.1, from coordinate 25,186,827 downwards.
TTACAAAACAGTAAAATCTCTCTACCTGTATAACGATTACGATATTGTGTTAATTGTTACGTTTTACTTCATGTTGATGCTTAAAGCAAGGTGGCAGTAAAACATAAAGATCTTTAAGAAGCTTTCTGTTTGCTGTCGTTTTGCTTTATCATATCGCCTGTCTTTTATACAATCAATTAGCCTGAATTTCGTGGTCGTAATACATAGAGGATACTCTATTTCTTTGGATTGATATGAAAAATATATCACGAGAATGGGTTGTTATCTGATTAAAAAACGAGTCCGCTGGACGAGTATTTTAACCAAATATTCTAACATGACACGTGAATTCGTCTCTATAAACAAAGAACAGGTCTATCGTGGTATACCTGAGACGTTATACCACGCTCTTCCCTACCCCGCTCCTCCCGCGGTTATATGACATGACGTGACCTCGTGCGTTCATACGTTATGTTTTTTAAATTTCTTTCGTTATTCATATAGCCCGTAAAGATCATATACTTTTAACCAGTAACGTTACAGTAATTTTCTCATTCTTCTGTCTTGTTTGGTGTAATGTTTGTTCTATGCCAGATTGTGGATCGGTAAATGTAAATTGGCTTATGGCTGTTAGATTCTTGTAATGCCACGGAAAAGGTTATTCGGTCGAAAAACTTCATCCGCTGAGGAAATAAGTATGGAACATTTGATTTCCTTTCTAATGAATTTCTTTAAATCTGGTCATGTTAGAAACCGAAATAATCTATGTTCTACCGTTGTGAAACTGTATTTTACAACGGCCGGTCGTTGTGGTGCGCAGGAATTGACCACTCAGGCCTTCGTGGTCAATTCCTGCGCCCTACAACTCCCAACCGTTGTAAAATACCGTTTCACAACGGTAGTACATAGATTATTTCTTAAATAACCCATTCGAGTTCTATATTTTTCATATCTATTCAAAGGAATTGACGTTACAATTTTTTATATATATTTTGATGACCTTTTTACAGAAAAACACACAAAATAAATTATTTACCCGCGACGTCACAAAAAATTTAATGACGTGACGTCATAAAAAGTGATATCGTCACTAGTGATGATATTAACAGTGACGATATCAAATTTATCTAACTGAGAAATCTCTATAAATCATCGATATGTATATAATGAAGACGTTTCACTGTAACAAACAATGTGGAGTCTTTTCAGAGGTTTACACTAGGAGAATTTTGATCTACATGTAGGTCTATGCTGTTTGCATATAACAAGTGTAATTTGCATAGGTAAACTAGCCACAGTACCTGCGTATATACTACACAAATAACAGGCAATTATACACTGGCACATCTGAGACAGCTGTAGATAAGAGGGTCTCTTAAAGACGATTATAAGGAGTTTTTGTGCAGTCTATAGGAGACACTATTGGAAGTCTTAGGTTATCTCCCTTTAATATTCAATCATGCATCGGCTTTGGTTTAACTTATTTAAACTGTATTAGCAAGTTGTATAATAAGATAGTTTTATCTTCAAATGATAGCATTGAATGAAATAATGTTTAGACCACTATAACCTTTATTTGAACCCGTTCATTCATAAACAGAATTGTGTCACGTATATATTTGTAGTCAATGGAACAAAACACATCGTTAACCCTTAGTTCACACCAGGGGGACTCCAGTGTATTGGTGCAAGTAAGATGACTCCATGTGAGTTGCAGACCTAAATGGTATCGCTTTGATCAAACTGATTTTTACTCTTGATTGGGTTTTCTGCTAATGTTTTCTAAAGAAAATTTTTAACAATACAATACTATATAAAGACGTCAAAAGCATACATACTCAATATAATGTGGCATCAGATTTTCCAAGGAAGGTATGCAAATGAGGTCATGAAACTAATTCATTTGCATATTTCTGTAATTATTTTACACTTGGTTTGGTTTTGGGACACAATAAGCAATACTTTTACGTCAAGCTATGTTCCTGCCATGGACTCATTAGACTCGGTCATGTTGAAAGTGCCTGTGCAGTGAAGAAACCACAGTATATAAAAGTCACTCATGAAATGATCTGTTTAATTGCAGTTACTACAGAGAAACTACTTTGTTATTTCTTTACTATTACTCCGAACCCTACTAGCAGAAAACAAAGTTTGAAATCCATCAACAGTCAGATATAAAAAATCAGCCATTTGAATCATCCTCTGCTTATTTTCCTGCCGGCTGAGGGGGCTTCCCAACGAAAGTAAGCCGGTGCTGATCAGGGGCCCGTTTCATAAAACTTCTTACGACAAATGTTGTCGTAAGTCAGATCATAAAACTCTCAATTTTTATTTATTTCTCCATCTAATCCTGTCTTGTGACATCTTTTTTGAATCGTCTTGAAAAGACGATTCCAAAAAGATGTCACAAGACAGCATTATATAGAGAAATCAGATATTATATGTATTTTAAAGTTTTGACTTACGACAACATTTGTCGTAAGAAGTTTTATGAAACGGGCCCCAGGATCGCAAGGCATTGGAGGAAACATCAATATTTAGCTTCGAGAGGTCATAAATCCTTCTTAGTAATAACAAAACAACAACCTGTTAGTTGAGTTTCCACTCAAAATATAAAAAAAATCGTTGCGTTTAACCGTTTACCCCATGCTCTATTAGTAGTCCTGGAGACAGGCACACTTGTACGCCTTTAGACGCATTTTGTTTTACGTTCAGCCTGCTTTAAGCCATCATTTGCTGGGATTTGGAAAATTATTTATATGCAACTTTTACTGTATAAATGGGAGCTATTTGTCCCAGTAAAGAAACAAATTTAAATGCTCTCAAAGACGCTTCTATGGGGACAAGGGTCAACTTCGTTTTAATAAGAAAGTGTAACGTATTTCACACTGCAGTAATGCGTCTTCATGCCTTATCATTTAGGAAGACGTGTTCACCGTTCAAAATCAACTGAATTGAAATACCGTCTATGAACCTATACAAATTAACAGGTTCTTGAAAATGTTCCGTTTATGTTTACTTGCGCTGCAAACAGTGTGAATCCTGCTCAGACGCCAAGCTACTCGGTGTCTGAGCTGGCTCCAAACTGTTTGTAAAGGCAATACTTGTTTTTGATGAAGCGCGCTTATTGGCAAAGTTTAGAATATTCTCTTACGGACCAAAATATCACAGAAATTTCTTTTCATATTTTCCCTTTCAGATACATGTACATGTACAGTACATGAATGATAGAAACAACGTGATATATTCTAACAAGTGTTTGCCTTCAATCAGACTAAGAAAAGGCACCAAAATTTAAGTAAGTTGTTCGCTTTACTTTCAAACTATTCTAATAAAACGCTTATAACGGACAGTGAAAACAGCCTTCTATTAACAAAAATGCTCAGAACATGTACAATTAATGCATTTAGTTTAAAGCAAAATAAGGTAAGTTGTAACCGTAACCGTGTCTACATTTTTTTGTCTACTCTGACAAGAGTCGTCTTTACACGTTCATACAGTGGAGACTCTGTTATTCTTTCCCAATAAACGCGTTTACGCTAAAACTATTATTTGCAGTGCAAACAGTTTGGAGCCAGATCAGACGCCGGGTAACCCGGTGTCTGATCAGGCTCCAAACTGTTTGCCACCAAGATAAACAAGAATTATCAGAATTGTCCAAAAGTTGTTCTTTTCTACGTTTTAGTGTTTTGCGTTTGCGTACGTTTGCGTTTAAACGGAAAAGAATAACAGATTCTCCACTGTAGCAGGAGAGAAGAAAATCTAATGAGTATACAGTGGAGAAGACGTTATTTATTCCCGCTGAAACGCAAACAAAACACTTCTGAATATTTTATTTTAATCTGAGTAGAAAACAGTTTGGCGTCTGATCTGGTTCCATATTGTTTTCATTGGAAATGATAGTTTTAGCGTAGACGCGTTTATTGGGATAGAATAACGGCTTTTCCACTGTACATCGTTAAGAATTGAATTGATTGAATTGGTATCAGACGAACGGTCATGTTGACATAAGCATTGCCTGATCAAACATATTTCCAGATAGATCGGACATTTTGACAAGTCTTGAACAATGCAAGTCAATATGTTGTTGATTCATTTGTATATTGTGTTCGACAGGAGAATAAGGAAGATTTCATTCTTTATGTATAAAAGTGTTTGTGCTTAAGGTACTTCGCGGGTGCGCTTAGTTTCCATACAAGGTGTTTTGAAACTTTTATTAAAGAATGGTAATAGCCTAAGAAACAATGTGTGAAAATATAGGCAAAATTTATCGTGTGATTTGTCTTTAAGGTCTCTTTTTCTGACAAAAACCTGGAATTTTGATGATTTTATTTTTCTCAAAAATAAATAAAGCTAATGACTGTAAGTCTCGCCCAATAAGTAGCCCACAGCATTCATTACAGGAAAAGCTAAAAATATTTTGAATAAAGGTGTTCAGAAAGATGTTATCAGCTATTTAAATTTTGCAAAAATGCTAAAAAATATTGAATTACAAAAAAATAACTCATTCAATGTATATTTGTTTTCATTTTATTCAAATATACGGTTGATGATATAGTTGGTCAGAAAAAATTAGAAATTATTACAATCAAGAGTCTTGTAATAACAGATTTTCTTATTAAAATGTGGGAAATTTGAAGTTGAGATACAGTAACCTACCTTAAAATTAAAATTTTGTCATTCAAATGCATTATTATTTATTCATGGACTTGCATACAAGGTTAATTATATTCTTTAAACATAATTATGGGCAATATCGATCTTGAAAAGGCTGACGTATTGATAAGATTCAATGTGTGGCTTTATATTTCGATAAAATCTTATACATGTATACCAAATTGTATTGACTTGTAAGTCATTAAACTTAAACGTACATGTAAGTGGACATATAACTGGATCGTATATGACATCACTAATTCTAATAAACGAAGACTAAACATCACATAGCCCTTGATCACTGTCTTATGGCTAGACAAGTCAATAAATTTGACACTTATAAACATATTTGGATCGAATGGGTCTCGAACCTATGACCTTTGGATTGCTAGTCAATCGCTCTACCATCTGCGCTATGAAGGACTATACTACATCGTATCAACATGTCCTTTATATAAGTTTTCTAGTATAAGCACGTGCGGAAAAAGTCTATGTCGTCAAGACGCATTTCCGCTCACCCACAAGAGTGACTTCCGTATGCGAAGTACCTTAAACAATTATTTCAACTGCAAACATTTTTAACCAGGTAACTCAAAGCCTCAACTGAGACCAAACTCTTTGGCACCCCGAACTTTTTTTTTATAAGCATTGTCAAAAATTAATTTTGTTCTAAAAAATGTGTTACCTAAGCGTCTATTTCCTTTAAATTTTATTCAATTACTTTATTCATGCCAGTAAAGTGCTTTTATAAAATTATAATGAAACATCGTACAAACTCAGTAATGAAAGCATTACAATTTAACATGCTAAACACTGTTTAATCGTTTTAACACAAACATCGTTTGGAGAAAATTCGGTAATATGTTTGATTGCTGTGTTAAAGTTGACTTTTCAATTTAAAGACAATCGACTTCAAAAATGGATTTCTGAAAATCGTGATATTTATTTCGTTTTGAAACAAGAATACTCTAAACGAATGCCTAACCGTTTTGAGCTGCTTGTAAACTTACGAAAAGCCATGCATGCTGTTAGCAAGTATTAGCCAAACAGAGCTCGGCATGACCAGGTATATAACATTAAATCAATGGCGAAGATGTTGCTCTGTTAAAAACAAAAACGTTTCCATATTTCCATTGCAAACAATTTGACCTGAATCACGATCTGACTACATTTCATGGAGAAACCGTTGTTCTTTCCTAATAAACACGTTTACACTAAAACTATTTTATCAATTGCAAACAGTTTCGAGCCTGAGCAGACGCCGGGTTACCCGGCATTTGATCAGTCTTCAAACTCAGTTTGCCACTCAGTAAAAAATGATTAATCAGAATCGGCAATTAATTGTTTTTTTCTACAGTTTAGTGTGATGCGTTTGCGTTTCGTTTGCCTTTAAACGGGAAAGAATAAAGTTTTCTCATCTGTACTGTATACTGCTCAGATAAAAATCTGTCTTCAAAATTTTGAAAACGCTTACATTTTCTACAATTATTGCATTATTATTGTTTAGTTTCGATGTAAAGGGGAATTATTCACCATCCCATCTTCCCCACTGCTTAACCCTTAGCCCGCCAAATAAATTGTCGTCTGCTATATTTCTCGTCTGCTTCAAGTTTCAAAGTGCTTCAAAGTTGCTCAAAATTGCTGAAAATGTTGTCCGAGTGTCAAACAGCTTGGATCCGGATGAGACGCCGAGTTACTCGGCGTCTCATCCGGATACAAGCTGTTTGCATATGGAGCTATAGTCGTGATTGGCAGGCTAAGGGTTAAAGTGTCAATTTAAGAAAGTCGACGTACAGTTTTGGAAGCTTTTATTATTGTTGAGAGTGGCCACTTGACTACAACTATTTGCAAATAACAATTGTACTCGGTCGGGGTAAGGCAGTGAACGGTTAAATTGTACAAGTAACAAAGCAGACTGCATTAGTAACAACACGAAATGCCTATAAACCCTGCCTAAAAATACTTAGACACTATTGACAATATTCCTTTCCTTGCATTGTCCCGAGAGCACTGGACTTTTATAACAGTTATTTTCTCATCAGACGTAATTTTACACGGGGTAAGATCAGGTTCCATACTGATTTTGACCCATAATGACATTTCATTTATAAAACACGTATTTAATAATATAAGAAAGAAAAGAAAATGAACATGCATATTGTAGAAGAAGTTGCTGTTTCTCGGTTAAAGGCAAACAAAACGCAAACGCATTTCAAAATAAAAGAAAAAAAGGAAAGTTTTTCACATTTCATATTATTTATTTTTATCTGAACGGGAAATGGTTTTGAGCCTGTTCAGAAGCCTGGTTACCCGGGCCCTGAACTGTCTCCCAACTGTTTTCAATTGAAATAAAGGATTTAGCGTAATCGCGTTTCATGGGAGGGAATAACGTCTTCTCCACACATACACATGTATTTAATATCACTACATATTTATTCCGACGAGTAAATTGAAGGGAATGTGTTGATACCATGTAAATGAAATTGAAATCCCTTACACAGTGAAATCGTCAGTAAAAGTAAGTAATATATGGTGAATATTTTCTCAGGTCGTTGTCACTTACAGCTATTTCTATTTTAAACAAGTCTGAACGATTTAATATTGTATTTAAACTTTATTAATTTTACATCGATTATGAAACAAATTCTAACAACTTAGGCAACACTTTACTTGCGGCGTAAGATCTTACTCTGACCTGTTTAGAGGGAAACATTTAGCGCATTTGCGTTTATTAATGATTGAAAAAGAATAAATTGTACTCACTCGCACTGTTTTATTAGATAGGACACCGGACAACTTGATACTTTTAGTAATTGTGGGTTAGTGGTGTGGTCGGTAGCTATTTTCACGCAGCAAGCTAATGTTACAATAATTGGCTTTGTTTTAGCAGTTGACGTCATATAAAATGACAATTGCCTGAATTTGGAGGAGCTAAACAAAAACTGAAAATGGCATTTAACAATAATATTGTTTCAACTTATTAAGTACACTAGAGCATGAAATTAGATGAAAATTGAAATAAATAACAGTTGATAAGATTGTCGCACAGTGAGGAAGACGCTATCCTTTCTTAACCTGTTTCTATTTTTAAAGAAAGATGGTCACTTAAGCAGGTTGAAAGTAAAGCAGAATGAGCCTTAAGGCACATTCTGCTTTATTGTCAGCCTGCTATAAGCTATTATCTGCTAGGATATAGAAAAATGTTTCTTACGATTCAAATTCATCACTGTATAACATTGAACTATGTACAGTGGAGAATCTGTTATTCTTTCCCGTTTAAACCCAAACTTACGCAAACGCAAAGCACTAAAACGTAGAAAAGAACAACTTTTGGACAATTCTGATAATTCTTGTTTATCTTGGTGGCAAACAGTTTGGAGCCTGATCAGACGCCGGGTTACCCGGCGTCTGATCTGGCTCCAAACTGTTTGCACTGCAAATAATAGTTTAAGCGTAAACGCGTTTATTGGGAAAGAATAACATATTCTCCACTGTACTCCAGAGGATGAATAAACTATAGACCCAAAAAGGCGTATTTATGAGGGAATGGATTAAACGGAACTAACCGCAAACGTATTTAGCAATACAATTAAGAAAATTGACAACTCTCACGGTTGCTTTTTTGACTGAGTAGCAAACAGTTTTGAACCTGACCACTGGCGTCTGATCTGGCTCCAAACTATGTGCAATTGTCATACAGTGGAGAATCTGTTATTCTTTCCCGTTTAAACGCAAACGTACGCAAACGCAAAGCGCTAAAACGTAGAAAAGTACAACTTTTTGACAATTCTGATAATTCATCTTTATCTTGGTGGCAAACAGTTTGGAGCCTGATCAGACGCCGGGTTACCCGGCGTCTGATCTGGCTCCAAACTGTTTGCAGAGAAAATAATAGTTTTAGCGTAAACGCGTTTATTGGGAAAGAATAACAGATTCTCCACTGTACTTATTTCAACAGAAACGCATTTATTTGGAACGAATGACGCCTTCCCCACTGTAGGTTCTATAATATTTATACTCAAACCTAATAAACAATACCGTTCGCAAATTCCTAGTAAATATGTCTTAAACGTAATTTACTTTAAACCTTAGAATGTCACCGGCGAAATATTGAGATTTTTTTGTAAAAGAGTTTCGATCCTGATGAAACATCACGTAAGGCGTATAACTGCTACATGAGTAAATTCTCAAACGATGTGAACCAGGGGCCCGTCTTACGAAACGTCGTGCGACAAAACTGGTAGTACATGTAAGTCAAACTTTAGAAATATATATAATTTCTGCTATCTTATCATATCTTGTTACATCTCTGTGGAATCGACTTGAGATGTCACAAGATAAGATTACATGTAGATGGAGAAATAGATAATAATTATATCATATTTGTAGTACGACATTTAATAAGACGGGCTCCAGTAACATATTTATTGTGTCTATGTTCTGTGTTCGAACAGTTTCAGAATAACTGTCAAATAATAAGTAGATCCTTTATGTTTGGTGAAGGTTAAAATTTTAGAAACATGCAGGGTGTGCCGTTCCATGATACTACTTTGATACATTGTTAGTGCCCGTTTAAACTACATTAAACAATGCCGTGAAATGTAGAAAACTTATACTTTATTTGATATGTTGGCAATTGATGAAATTTTGAATAGCCAAATGAGTCGTTGACTGACGTCCTCGGTGCCTGATCTGTGTCTGAACTATTTTGTTGTGGGAAGAATTTTTTCAGCACCACTCTGAGTGGCAAACACATTGGAACATGATCAGATGCAAGATTACCCGGAGTCGGAACTATGTCCAAACTGTTTGCATAATAAATAATAGTATTAGCGTAAACGCGTTTATTGGTTAAAAATGTCTTCTCCACTGTAAAAGAAAGGTCATTCACAATGTCATACAAAAAGTATAGGTTTAGTGTATTTTTAAATTTAAAGTAATACGATATGGCGCCTTGACAATTTGACAGATACAATCTGTGTATTGTGTTTCATTTTAAAAGAAATAAAATCTTTGCGGTTTATGAGAACTGGTGTAGATTACAGTGTAGAATGATTCTAACGTTATGCAGAAATTAAATAACAGCGAAATTATACCTCGGGAAGAGGTTTGTACTCAAATTTCCCCAAAAACACTCTTGTGCTAAAGCAATATTACATGTACAGTATACAATGGAGAATCTGTTATTCTTTCCCACTAAACGCGTTTACGCTAAAACTATTATTTGCAGTGCAAACAGTTTGGAGCCAGATCAGAGGCCGGGTAACACAGGCTCCAAACTGTTTGCCACCAAGATAAACAAGACTTATCAGAATTGTCCAAAAGTTGTTCTTTTCTACGTTTTAGTGCTTTGCGTTTGTGTACGTTTGCATTTAAACGGGAAAGAATAACAGATTCTCCACCGTAACCTGTCATATCCGACATCCTTGGTATCAACTTATAATGCCGGATAAAGCAGTGTGTCGGTTAAAGCAGGTTTTATATATAAGCCGTAGTTTGATATTTATAACTCGCTTAAGTGGAAGATACTCGTATGTCAAAGTTTAAACGTGGTTTTACCGCATTTTAACTTTTAAATGCACGTATGTTCCACTTTAGCGAGCTCGAGATGTAGTTATTCATCAAAAGAAATACGGATTAGTTCGACTGAAACGTGTTAGAGATAGCGACGTTTGACTGTATGCCATCGACATGTGGGTCCGAAAAGCATTGTCGGATAAAGCAGGTCACTAGTAATAAGGTATCGGATAAGCCAGGTTATACTGTATTTCAATTGCAAACAAACTACCCGTCATATGACAAAGGCTCCAAATTGTTAGCTAGTCAGACAAAAAATAACGCTTAAGAATTGTTTTCTATAAGTTTTTACATTGCGTTTGAATTTAATTTCAATAAAATGGGTCTTCAACGTTTGCTATGACTTTCACTGAATTGACATTAGTACAATTGTCAACATGTTACAATGTACTTGTTGGGTGAACTACATATATATATATATATGAAAAATGTTATATTCTTTCCCATTCAAACAAATGCATTGCTAAAGATGTAAAAATGAGAACTTCTTGAAAATATTGACGATTTATTTCTGGGTAGCAAATAGTTTGTAGCATGATCAGACACATGGTAACATGTAACATTCGTCTAATTTGGCTCCAAACTGTTTGCACTGGAAATCTTTGCTTCAGCATAAGCGCGTTCATTGGGAAGGAATGGCATCACATCTATACAGTGGAGAATCTGTTATTCTTTCCCGTTTAAACGCAAACGTACGCAAACGCAAAGCACTAAAACGTGGAAAAGAACAACTTTTGGACAATTCTGATAATTCTTGTTTATCTTGGTGGCAAACAGTTTGGAGCCTGATCAGACGCCGGGTTACCCGGCGTCTGATCTGGCTCCAAACTGTTTGCACTGCAAATAATAGTTTTAGCGTAAACGCGTTTATTGGGAAAGAATAACAGATTTTCCACTGTACCAGTTCACAATAGCTTTTATTTGACGAAATGAAATGAGATCATAAAACAACATTTAACGAACATTGTAGACAATTCACTCTTAAAAGAGTCTAACTATTCTAAAGGGAGAACTCTTTAGCGTTTCAGGTTTCATAGGTACGAAATGTTATAACCTTTCGCCTGCCGATTGTGACGTGACTGGTGCAGTATCACCTGCCTTATCCGACATCATTCGGTACTGGTCAATTGATAATGTCGGATAAAGAAATGTGCCAGTTAAAGCAGGTTTTAGATATACAGTCGAACTTTGATATTTCAAACTCGCTTAAGTGGAATATACCCGTATTCAAATGGTAAAACTTGGTTATTCAATGTTATTGGTGACATAAAACTTAGCCACATAAATGACACTGGGTTGCAATGCTGGCACTGTTTTTGCATCTAATTTCATTGCCTTTGACCCCTTCACTGCCTTACCCCGAGTGCAATGAGTATTTGAAAACAGCGTAGAGTCTGATCATGCAGGTGCCTAACTGTGCGACACTTATTTGAATAGTTCTTAAGTTACAATACCTACAATTTAAGATTCTGAAATAAAAGCAGACGACAACTCGTAAAAATAGATGAAGTCACGGCGGTGAATGGGTTACGTTATGTTCGTATCAACGGGAATATCGTCTACTCCGATGATCTTGGTGTGAACTTGGTCTAAACTGTTTGTAACAAACACATACGTATAAAATAAAGAATAATGTTACTATTCCCCAGGGGCCCTTTTCATAAAATTTCGTACGACAAAAATGGTCAAAACTACATTTAATTTCTGATTTCTCTATCTAATCCTGTCTTGTGACATCTCTTTGGAATCGTCTTTTCAAAACGTTTCCAAAGCAATGTCACAAAACACGTTAGATGGAGAAATATATTATAATTGTGACTTATATAATATGAATTACGACAATATTTGTCGTACGAATATTTATTAAAGGGGTCCCAGGCTCCCTTTATAATGCAAACGGTCAACACACAAACACATAAAAAATTAAATGAACGCTAACGATGAACTCATGCATGCGGGCGATCGGATAATGGAGATGCGCTTTGAAATAAAACCATTAAAGCAATACTAGATATACAACATGCATGGTTTTAAGGCAGTATAATATATTTTTCTCCAATAAGCAAGCAAGTTATAGCGATCGTAACTAACAGTAACGGAGCATCGCGTCTCGGCCTGTTACTTAAATCTGTCGATGTTAGTAGCAATATATCGGAAACAGCTCAATCGCGGTGTGGTGTTGAAAGAAGTTTTAAGTGGGCTGAAAATAGTAGCTCATTTTATCTGCGAGTGAAACAGAAGAGCAGTGATGATGTTGGAATGAATTCTTAACACAGTAAAATCTCATTGTTATTATTATTCTAATTGATGTTTATTTGTTCAAATACAGCTGACAAAATATACAGGGTGTGAGCTTTCGGCTTTACTTTTCAGACTGTTTTAAGCAGTCACTCATCAACATAAATTATAGGAACGGTTCATAATAAAAGAACAAAAAATGTTATTTTTATCTTCGGTCACCTGTTTTTAACATAAAATGTTCATTTATTGAATGATCGTAACAGCGAGATTTTATCACATACATTCGGGGCGATATTATTATATTCCTCCAAAAACGCGTGTCAAAAACTAAATAAATTATGTCAATTGTAAACCGTTTTCAGCCTGATGGGACGCCGGGTTACCCGGCGTCTCATCAGGTTCAAAACTGTTTACAACTCAGAATGAAAAATTAATAATATTTTCAATAAACTTTCTCTTTCTACATTACTGTATATGGCATTGTCTTCGTTTAAACGGGAAATAATATCGTCTTTAATTCTGTTTTATCAGGACCAACGAAATGCTGTGTGGAAATATGAATAAAGGCACTTACAATACAGTCGCCAATTCAAACGCTACGTGCCATGTGCATTTTAACACCATGACGGACAATGGGACTACCACGCCCACGGACCCCATACCCGACATAAGTCAACCGCTGTATATGATCATAATCTATTCCTTGGCTTACGGATTAATATTTCTGTTTGGATTAGTGGGCAACATTCTGGTGATAGCTGTTGTTTGTCGGACGAGACGTCTTCATACGTTGACTAATTTCTTTATAGTGAATCTTGCCGTGGCGGATATGCTTGTGACGGTGTTCTGTATACCCGTCAACTTACTTACTAGTTTATTTACAGGTATGTATAATTAAATGTATCATGTTCCTACAGTGGAAGAGACCACGAAGTACCGACACATGTATCAGTAGTTCGTGAAGAGGCGTTATTCTTTACTGTTGTTCAAACTTAAACGAAATGCAAAATGCAATGCAATAAATTAGGAGAAATGACAATTTTCAGAAATGTTGATGACTCATTTAAATCTGAGAGGCAAATAGTTTGTAACCTGATCAGACGCCGGGTTACCCGGCGTTTGATCTGGGTGCACACTGTATGCAATTGAAATATTAGTATTAGTGTAAAATCATTTATAAGAGGACTGAATATGTTTATACATGTATAACATTGGAGAATACGTTGCTTTTTTTCCTAAGACTATTATATCCGATGCGGTAACCTAGCGTCTGATCAGACCAAACTTTTCGTTTTGCCACCCAGATAGAAAGAATCGTTAGAAATATCATAATTTTGTACCTTTTTACTATTAATTTAATTGTGTTTCCATTTAAACGAAAACGAATGACGTCTTCTCCACCGCATTTGTAAACATGCATTTTGTCCACTAGTTCAATAGAGAAGGACTTCAGTATTTCCAGTTCAACCCATTAATGCATTGATACTCCTGCGAACTATCCCTGTATACTTGCTGGAATATTTCATAGATATACAAAGATGAATTAAAGATACGAACAGCATAGCTTGTCCATACAGAAAATAGTTCATATTATATATCAACAGTACAGACGCTGCCGCGTAACACAGGGTCTCATCAGGGTATACACTGTTTGACAATGTCCACTTCAGTAGACCCTAGGCTTACAGTGGAGAATCTGTTATTCTTTCCCGTTTAAACGCAAACGTACGCAAACGCAAAGCACTAAAACGTAGAAAAGAACAACTTGTGGACAATTCTGATAATTCTTGTTTATCTTGGTGGCAAACAGTTTGTAGCCTGATCAGACGCCGGGTTACCCGGCGTCTGATCTGGCTCCAAACTGTTTGTACTGCAAAAAATAGTTTTAGCGTAAACGCGTTTATTTGGAAAGAAAAACAGATTCTCCACTGTATATAGCGTAACGCGGCGTTTCAGCAGGGTCTACATTGTTTGCCAATGTCCACTTTAGTACATGTATATTGCAAACTTCAACCAATGCAGATCCTGATAAGAGAGCTCAAATTTCAACCAATGCAGACCCTAAAATATGAACGAAGGCTCATGTAAGAGACCCCGAACGATGTCTCCATTGTTTGTATAGGACCAGGGCTACCAGAAGTTGCTCATAAAATCCTAATATTTCCAAATCTTTAAGCTCAATTTTAGGAATCGTAATTTTAACTCTTTCAAAGCAAGGCTCTGTAACACTCACATAATTATGCAAACAGATTGGATCCAGATCAGACGACGCGTAACGCGGTGTTACGAAACATTCTTTTTCTGCATTTAAATGCATTGCATTTATTGTCGTTTATTCTTGCTGGATGGAATAATCTTCTCCACTGTAATTTACACTTTTACTATGAAGACTATGAAAACTTTTTGACCTACAAATCTTATCAACACAGCCACCCTCTTCTCCCCATTATGTCGACAGTTGTTCAAATACTTCCTACACTATTATTTTAACCCTTTTCTCCCTTGGTCCAAGGTTATAAAGCGTTTAAGCTGAGTCTGAGTGTGTTCTCAAGCATTTGATTGGTCAGATTTGAGCCTAGGCTCAAATCTGACCAATTAAATGCTTGAGAACGAGTTTGGACTCAACTAAAAAGCTTTATAACCTTGAACCCTGGCATGTTTCTAGTTATGAAGACATGTGACAACTTAAAGCTGGCTTGAACGAAAGCTAAATGCACCATAAGGTGGACTCTCCTTTACATTTAGCCAATTTTTAGCTGATATCTGCTAGGGTATAAGAAATCTTTTTTGTACATTATTAAAGCTGTGTAAATAAGAACTATTTTCTCAAGTTGAATAATTAATTACATGTGTAAAATAAGAATATATGGAGTAATGGGTTAAAGAAAGATTCCAAGCAATTACCAGTACAAGTGTAAAATATATTTGGTTCCCAGTCAGGCGAAGGCGTCTAATCAGGATATATATATAACCTGCTAGCAAACTTCGTTGGTTGTGATACGGTTTCTGATTATTCAGTTGAAACGATAATATGTGTTATGAAATGAAGTTTCTTTCGGCGTTAATGTGGTATACACTGTACATGTATATGTTACAGTCAATCTGTGTAATCAGTCATTTTACGAAATGACTAAACAATATCAGTCATTACGTGAAATGACTGTTTTACTTAGTCATTTCACGAAATGCCTGAAATTTCCAGTTATTTCAAGAAATGACTGAAAGTGACTGCCACTTTTAAACAAATTGGTTAAAAATCTTTAACAGGATTCAGGCTATGTCTTAAATGACTTTTATCTAATTAATTTAACAGCAGTTGTTCATTCATATAATCCATTATGCATAATTTTGTTTTGAGACTTACAAGTAATATCTAAAAATAAATAAAGAAACATTGAACGCATGTCCCAATGATTTAAGAGACTTGATTTGTATCATATTTAATATGCATGTATTGTTTAAATAGTGTAGTTTGTAATTATTAAGATACAACAATCATTGCGATGTAATAAATAAAGCTAAAGTCAATTTAGTCATTTCACGAAATCACTGAAAATTTTAGGCATCTCATGAAATGACTAAGTGAACCCGTCATTTCACGTAATTACTGAAATTTTAAGTAAATACCTGAAATGACTGATTACACAGATTGACTGTAACATATATACATGTATTTCTGAGACATTTCCTTTATCTTAAAGTTGTTTCCTATTAAAGCGTTTTAATTAGTTTAGTTTAACATTCTATATCGCGTACACTTATTGAAGACCACAGGGGGGATACGTAATTATGTTCCAATAAACATATCTGTGCTAATATGGTTACAGAAGAGAAAAAGTTAATCTTTCCTTATAAACGCGTTTACGCTAAACTTATCATTTCAAATGCAAACAGTTTGGAGCCAGTTTATACATGTACGCCGGGCAACCCGGTGTCTGATCAGGCTTCAAACTGTTTGCCGTCAGTGTTAAATTCGATATTCGTTTGCGTTTTAACGGGAAAGAGTGACGTATTCTCCACTGTATTTCAATTGCAAACAATTTACTGTGTGATATCAACACGTGCAGATATCAGTTACATATCTAGGGGATTAAACAATAACTATGTGAAGGATAAAGCCAAAGAAGCACTTAAAGCCTTAAGACATCGCTGCTTCAATATAGCAATGCATTTTTCTAAATGAATTGTTTATTATATAGAACACCTTTCATGAAACTAAAGATGTTTTAAGACATATGACCTTTCGTGAAAGTCAATAACTCTATCACTGCCAAATTAATCGTGGGAATTTTACCCCTTCACCCTTCACCGTTTCATTGTAGTCTGCTTCAATTGTGTTTTGTGCAAGATCGTTTCAAAGTAGGATTCAATGTAGTTTGACTTAAAACATATCGATACGAGTGTCAAAAGGTTTAGATCCTGATCAGACGCCTTATCAGGTGTCTGATCAAAATCCCAACTGTTTGCAAACGCGCCTTTTGTCGTCGTTAAGAGTGAAAGTGTTAATCCTTTACTATATACAGGTATGATAACAGAACTATTTCATTCAATGGAGGAGTAACTCAAAGGCGTAGCGATGTTTATTTATGGAGTAATTGGCTAAAGCACCGTGCATTTGTTTCTAGTATAATCTGTTTCAAAGGATATGGGCCATATTTTTTACGAAAGTCGTTTCTTGAGTGTTTGTTTTCTTTAAAATAAAGTACAATGAATTATCTTGAAAAGCTCTTTTAGAGCGCGTTCGAAATAAAAGGAACGGTTAATGATGTGTCCTTCACGTTGTTGCAACCACAAAGTAGGAAATAGGCGAGTTTTAGTATGCATGTAATGACAAATGTAGGATGCACAGACACTTACATTCTCTTAATTAGTTATTTTAGCCTGTTTGGTGAACATGAAATGAGATTTTAAATGGATACATGTACCAATTAAGATTAATGAAGTATTACTATGGAGGTCGACATACAGGGAGAATATGTTATTTTTTCCCCAATAATCGCGAATACACTAAAACTATTATTTCCCATGCAAAAAGTTTGGAGCCAGATCAGATTCCGGGTAACCAGCACTTAGGTTAAATAAATCAAAATCTCCAGAAAATGCTATTTTCTCCATTTTAGTGCATTGTGTTTGCGTTTCGTTTGCGTTTAAACGGGAAAGAATAAAGTCTTCTCCATTGTACTCTTTCCCAATAAACGCGTTTATGGTAAAATTAGTATTTCGATGGCGTCTGATTAGGCTTAAACCGATTTGTCATTTCAATAATATTCAGAACTTTAGGCATTTGTCACTCACATAATCGTAGGAGGTTTTTCAGCCACATGTCATTTTCAACATGTACTGCGTTTTGCTTTCGTTTTGTTTCATTTAAACATTAAACATATATCTTTGAATGATTTTCTGATGAATGTATTCCTGAACAACTCGTTTTCTGTTAACGAAGCCGTTATATTAACCATGAATGCTGTTTGTAATTGCTTCGTCTCTTCTATAAATTGATGTTTGCTGGACTGAAAATAATACGCAGTCTATCTTCCATTCTATTGGATGGAAACATCGATAATTATATGGCAGCATGCGTTATTCTTTCCAGTAAACACACTTGTTTTAATTGCTGTTCGGCGTCTGATAAAGCAACGAATATGTAGCTCGGCGTTTGCTTTGGCTCGAAACTGTTTGTAACCCAGATAAAAAATAATTGTCAAACTGTTGGGTTTTATTTTTAAAGTTACAATTTTCTCAATTTCATTTTTTGCGTTTAGTTTCGTTTAAACGTGGAAGAATACCTGTAACGTCTTCTCCACTGTATAAATAGTTGCTGTTGGATGCACTTTGATACACTGTAACATGTTTGATACAGCATTTAAATGAACTATAGTACACTGGACTTACAAAAGTGGACTGATCCTCGCCCATGGTGTCACAGACAGTATATAGGACTTTATCCTACTCCGGTCATAAATATTGTTTTGTTTTCGATCCTGCTTCAAGGTGTTTATAGGACTTACATGTATAATGATTTGTTATCTATCTATTGCTGCTATCAGTTGGGGTTCGTTTCATAAAACTTCGTACGACAAATGTTGTCGTAAGTTAGATTATAAAAGTCTCAATTATTATTTATTTCTCCACCTAATCCTGTCTTGTGACATCTCTTTGGAATCGTCTTTTCAAGACGAATCCAAAGAGATGTAACAAGACAGGATTAGATAGAGAGATCAGAAATTGAATCTATTATAAGAAAAATTGACTTACGACTGTTTTTGTCGTACGAAGTTTTATGAAACGGGCCCCTGATGTTTATGAAGAAGAATCAATCATATCTCCTATCTTCTCATGGGAACTGCTGGTGTTTTATCTGACTCGGTTTCCTCTCTTTGCTTATCGTATTGTTACCAGGTGTTGTATATGGATACTGAAACTTCGAGTACAGTAGACAAGACACTACTGTTTCACGTTCAAGCCGAAACGAAACGCTAAAGCAAGGCAGTAAAGTAAAGAAAAAAGACAATGTTTTGACAGTTCTGTTGATTTTAGTTTGGATGTCAAACATCAGACCCTGCGTCTGCTCAGGCTACAAACTATTTGCATTTGAAATAATAGTTGTTTTAGCTTTAATTGGCTTATTGTCAAATAATAACGTTTTCTCCTCTGTATCAGCTGATGGTTATGAATAAGAATCAATCATATCACCTATGTACTCCAGGTAACTGCTTTGGATTATTTGACTCATTTTGCTCTCTGTACTTATCGTATTGTTACCAGATGTTGTATATGCAACCTAAAGATAGTATCCTGAAACGTCGCGAACAGTGGATAATACGTTATTGTTTCCCCGTTCAAAACGAAACAAAACGCTAAAGCAAGCCAATAAAGTTAAGAAAAAAGACAATGTTTTGAAAATTCTATTTATTTTAGTTTGGATGTCAAACAGTTTGGAGTCTGATCAAACGCCGGGTAACCCGGCGTCTGATCAGGCTCTAAACTGTTTGCAATATAAATAATAGTTTAAGCCTAAACGCGTTTATTGGGAAATAATTTGGTCTTCACGACTGTATCAGCTGAAGTTTATGAACAAGAATCAATCATATCACCTATGTACTTCTGGTAACTGCTGGTATCTTATCTGACTCATTTTGCTCTCCCTGCTTATCGTATTGTTACCAGATGTTGTATATGGAACCTAAAGATATTATCCTGAAACTTCGAGTACAGTGGATAAGACTTTATATTTTCACGTTCAAAACGATACGAAACGAAACGCTAAAGCGATGCCATAAAGTAAAGACAAATAAGATGACAACGTTTTGACAATGCTGACGATTAGTTTTGCCCTGAGTGTCAAACAATTTTCAGTTTTGTCAGACTCAAAACTATTTGCAATGCACTTATATCTATTTTACATAAGCGCGTTTATTGGGAAACAATAAGGTACGATAACTAGTATTCTATCATGGCCATCAATCTAAGTCGACTCATTTGTAATATCAATTTGCAACATTTGGATTCCCTTTCCTAGGACGCGGCATATACGTTGGGGGCCAACTAGGCATAACGATGGAATGTTTTGCTACGACAACTTATATGGTATTTGTATATAGTCATTCATTTTCTAAATGGACTTGTGTTTGTGTCCGGCTTCGTTTAAACCGGAAAGAATAACGTCATCTCCACCTCCATACAACGTGAAAGCAAGCTATAATTTTCCACCTTATACAGTGCAGGAAACGTTATTCTTTCCCGTTAAAATGCAAACGAAACGCAAACGCAACACACTAAAATGAAGAAAATGACGATATTTCGACAATTCTTAGTGTTAATTTTAACCTTGACGGCAAGCAGTTGAGAGCCTGATCAGACGCCGGGTTACCCGGCGTCTGATCTGGCTCCAAACTGTTTGCAATGAAAATAATAGTTTAAGCGTAAACGCGTTTATTTGGAAAGAATAACGTTTTCTCCACTGTATTGTTCGAACCGTATCGCCAAGACAATAAAGTAGCCTAATATTATTACCAGCATCGTAGCCGTGTTGACAACGAACAAAATAGAGTCCAACTTGCAGAAACAAACGCGAAAACGTTTGTGTTCACACATACTTCTAGGATTGAAGGTAATAAAAGTATGCTTAAGTTTCTAACAACCTTTGACAAAAGACGAGAACGGAAAGGTTAAAATTAGTCAAGTTTAATGGGGTGTTACATGTAGAAGAGTTTCGTGACACAATTCCAAAGTTTCTTTTCTTTAAAGATACAGCAGAGAAGACTTATAAATGCATTTACGCTTAAAATGTTATTTCTATATCAAACAGTTTTTAGCCTCATCAGATGCCGGGAGTCATCTGGTCAGGCTGCAAACTGTTTGCCACTCATGTAAATATAAATAAATGTAGTTAGAAATGTAAAAAATGTCCTTTTCTATAAGATAGTGCATTGTTTTGCGTTGCGTATGAGTTTAAACGGGAAAGAATTACACCTTTTCCACCATAATACTATTGTTTTGAACATTCTACACGGTAAGTAATTGTCGTCTGCCACAGTTCTCAAGAGTTACTCGGTGTCTCATTGTTATCCAAGCAGTTTGCAACGATAATTACTATTTCGCCAGCAGCGTGCAAAAGGTTAAACCTAAAAGCTACTTTACGTTTGCATCAATGTTTCTCACTTGCTCAGTCGCTTTAATTTCCCCTGAACTGCGGGTGGGTAATAATGCTTCCAGGAACATCGGTGCAGGGTAATCTCTCAAACCCGGACTCCCGAATGCCAAACAAGGTTTTAGGTCCGATAGTATTTGTTCTTCTGTCTCAGCTATCGTTTAATTAGCACCACAAATAGCTCTGGGGTATATTGCAGATGACTACAGTTCAAAAGAAATGCAGAAAGTACATTTATCACGCAATTTGCGGTCTGGGAGTAGCATAAACCAAATCGATAAATATTATAATCGAAAAGTGGCACATATACTCATACTGTTATTGACTCCGGTCCTATTTCTTTCACACAAACGCTGCTTTAAGCGGGTCACCAAATCACATCAAAAACAACGCCAGACTGTGATGGAATAAAAATACGGCGGAGGGACTACAGTCTCGGTTTCAATTAACTAAATAACATTTTAAAACGTTTATGTGATAAATAGAATCGCACATACATGCTCATTACTCTTTGAGGCTCGCGTCATATAATTTAAGTCAACTCGTTTATCAAAAAAGTACTTGTCATCGTCCTTTGGGTCGGTGCCTAACCCCTTTAAACATTGGACCTCTCTTAAATGAATAGGTTGCTAGGTGAGGAAGTAGAGTTGTTTCGCTATTTTAAAAAAAGTCCTCATAATACATGTACGACCAATTACAACACATATTTTTTGTTTCGAAACTCAAAACTACTGCTTAACGCAAACTAAAAGTAAAGCCAAAATACCCTATGTGACCTTTTTTATTCTTTTTATTCACCATGTCTTAACAATCATCCACCCTTAATCAACGGATGGATATTCAAATGTTGGCATTGTGTTGTACAGCCATGTAGCATCCTTTGAGACACAGGGCTGCCATAAATTGACATGAACAATTCTAAGATTGCCAAATGTGCATTTTTCAAGTGCGATTTTACGAATCGTACCTTTACCCCATATCCTGTTTCTAGTTTTGTGGACATGCGACTACTGAAAGTAAGCTGTAAGTAAAGCAGAATGCGCCTTAAGGCGCATTCTGCTTTACGTTCAGCCTACTTTAAGTTACTACAAACTGGAAAAAATACGAAGATTTAGGAAAAATCCGGAGAAATGGCAGCCCTGGAGACATTGTAAAACCATTTGCTTATCATACAATGTTATCGATGGTGCAGGTTTTATCAGACTTTCATTGTACAATGTAGCAGGTGTCATAGATAAAACAGAATGGACAACCGATGAAATGTTGCTTCTGTATATGACATTAAAGACACGCTGTGATTGTTATTACGGGCCCTTTATTAGGATTTACCGCATTCAACCTTAGAACATACCTTATTTTTGAGACAGGTTAAGATTCCATTATATCTTCCCAATAAAATGTGCTTGTGCTAAAACAATTACTTCCATTGCAATATTTTGGAGCCAGGTATGATTCCGGGTAATCTAGTGTCTAATCAGTCTATACATGTAAATAGTTTATTATCAAATGAAAACAAATCATAAGAAATTTCAAATATGGAGGTAAAACAACAAGGTTCCTGTAATAATGTTATGCTTTACAGTACTTCCTACAGCACCGAACAATAGGGACACGTGTTGTGTGTGTTATTCAGAGGGAGTTGTTATAGAGAGGGACATTTACTTACATTTGCAAACAGTTTGAATCCAGAGCGTGATCTGTGCTTCAAACTGTTTGTAATGGACATACTAGTTTTGGTGTAAACCGGTTTATTTGGAAAGAATAACGTTCCTCCGCTCTACCACTGGTTTTTCCCATTACTGTTCTATCATTTAATGACCATGTCTAAATGAGCAGATGCTGCCCAAAAATACATATGTCAATAATAACACGTACTCTTTCCCTACTAAACGAGAATAAACCGGAATTCAGCAAACAATCAAGATCAAGATAAAAAAAAACTAGTTTCTCTCGCTGTCCGCCCCTAGTATAACACTGTTTGGTTCCTCTAAATGTTTCTTCACATTAAAATGCACGAAACTGTAATTGAAAACATTTAATACATGCAGATTACTATTTTATGCGGACAATAGTAAGGGAACACAAGGGGTAACCCTTTGCTTGCTAATCGCGATTATACCTTCATTCGTAAACAGTTCTGATCCAGATTACGCGGCGCGAATCGCGGCGTCTTATCTGGATCCAAACTGTTTGACATGGGTACTTGTGTTCTAAGATAAAATACCATTACATTAATTTCGAAATAAAAGTGCGGCTGACAAAATTGAAACAGACAGTATTGCAACAGGAGAAGAGTTAAGTTGTATCTAAATGTAAAAAGTACGTGCCTGTATTATCAAGAGACGTCTGAACCTCTCCGTTTTCTCCGTTTTCGATTTCGTATTTACTTTACACCACTAAATAAGTGACATGGATATATAGCTGTGAATTAATATCTAAGGTACAGTCAGCCCTATTTTATGCGACATTTTATTAAGAAATCGTTTACATTTTGCATGTAGTAACAAACTGTGTTCAATATGCCATTCGACAATAATTTCAACCCTCTATAATGATCACGCAAACGAACATTAATTGATTGTAATGGAACACCTTATTCTTTCCCAATACACGTGTTTACGCTAAATCTATTACTTCAATTTGCAAACAGTTTGGAGCCAGATCAGACGCCGGGCTACAAACACCGTTCGCCGTCAAGGTTAAAATCAACATTCAGAATTGTCAAAAAGTTATTAGCCCTAATTTATTTCAATGTGTTTTGCTTGCGATTAAACAGGAATGACTAACGTGTTCTCCACTCTATCTTATTTCGTTATCTGTTTTAGTATTGTTTATACAGTAAAGAAGACGTTATTGTTTAAAAATGTAGAGGATACTTGTTAGAGTGAGAAATCATATTTATTTGAAGGGTTTAAGAAGGGAGATAAATCAATATTTCCGCGAGGCCTTGTTTTATGAGAAAGGGTGGACGGAACAGACAAAAGTCAGTCTATAACAACTATGAGCAGAGCATAAAACTATTGAAAAGTTGTTCTTCAAGACGAAATTCTTTCTTGAAATTATGTGTTATGCGGTGAGCTTGGCCGTTATTCAATTTCAGATCATAACTCGGAACTACAAACTGTTTATTGAATCCCCGAGATTTCGAATAGAAAAAGTTATTACTACGACCCTAATTAGAATCTGACTTACCACAATATTTGTCGTACGAATTTCATTCTGTAATTTTCTGCATCTGGGCTGGTTAATTGCTACAAGAAGAAGATTTGCTTGACAATTTGGCAATTGAAGCGCATTAGGCAGATTGGATTGGCACAATTGGTACATGTATTAGCATTGCCGACACGGTTCAAGACCCGAATGTAGTAACATCTCTAATTGCTTATTGCTTGTATTGAAGACAGGTGACAGTTTAAAGCAAGGTTAAACCAAAAGCTCCAAAATGAATATATTTAACCATAATTAGTTGTCGTAATAGAGAGGGTTTACGGTACAGTCGATTAGCCTTCTTTTTAGTGTCCGTATAAGAGAGATTGTTTTGTACATTGCTCCCTCCCTTCAACGGCCCTCCGAACAAAGAGTCCCTTCTTACAACGCTATTTGCTATACTGTTCCCTACTCACGGCAATTATGTCTAACGCTTTCACTGCTGCAATATTGTCTGCTTAAAATTGTCGTTTGCTGTTCGCATAACGCGGCGTCTGATCTGGGTTCAAATTGTTTACAAATGTACACAAATTGGTATCTCTCTTCCCTCGCTGCAACAACTCCCTCGGAACAACACACAACCTTTGTCTCCGAATGGGTGTTGTTGTAGAGAGGGAGCAATGTATTTTCTCCGCCAGAACGGTATGATGCGGGTCAAAGATGGGGGATAGGTAAATGTTGCGTCTAATTAGATGTGCACCACCTGCAATAACCCCCAGCTACAGGAAACAATTTTAGAATTGCCTAAATATATACAGTTGAGAAAACGATAATCTTTCCCAATAAATCCGTTTAGGCTAAAACTATTATTTCCTTTGCAAACAGTTTGGAGCCAGATCAGACGCCGGCTTCATGTAGCCCGGCGTCCTGTCAGGTTCAAAACTGTTTGTCATCCAAATTAACATAAATACTTAGAAATGTCAAACAGTTGAACTAATCTACATTTCACTCCAGTGCGTTTGCGTTTCGTTTGCGACCAAACAGGAAGGAATAACGTCTTATCCACAGTAACATTTAAAACGTAAATAAACGCAAACCTGTGCAATCAAATATGGTAATGGTTTCGGATCTTGAAAAGACAGACTATAATATTTTAAAATTTGAGAAACAAACAGTCTGGAACATGATCAAACACAAATTAACTCGGTGCCTGATCGGACTCCAAACTGCAATGGACATTACTTTAAAATGAACTAAAACATTTATTGGGAATCGCCTGCTTACAGCAACCACAATTCTAATGAAGCCCCGGACTTAACTTTTATTTTGCTTTACATATACAATGTAACCCATTCACATAGGAAAGGTTAATAGACAAATCGAATTTCTAGTTTAGTCCAGTCCGTTGTTTGCTATTTTGGGTTGATTTCTTTTTCAATCTATTTCACAATGACAAACAGTGAAAATTTTAATTAATAAATACTGGTCTAAATTAGCAAATAGTGTAGACAAGAGTTTTTAACCCTTTATCCAATAGCTACGTGTAGCTTATAGTTTTGAAGAACGGTATATCCACTTAAATCAGATTGAATGTAAAGCAGAATGCGCCTTCATGCGCATTCTGTTTTACTTACAACCTGCTTTAAGCTGCCACTTGCTAGAACAAAGAAAATATTCCTTATTCCTTATTCATATTCATGACTGTATAAATGTGAACTTTTTTCTTCGACGGAGGAACAAATTGAATACGCCTAAAGGCGCGTCTTTTGGGTAAAGGGTTAAAAGAGTTATTCCCAACGAAACAAACATTATAGGAATAAACAACATATTTTTGACGTTCATGACGGTATGACTACATTAGCTTCGCAGGGGGTAAATTCCGTAAACGCCCGAAGGGCGTTTACGTTAAATTTACCCCCCGAACCTAATGTAGTCATACCGCCATGAGCGGCAAAGAGATGTTGTTTATTCCTTATATTTATATTTATATGTTCTGTCTTGTCAATTTAATGTGTTTATTGGCCAGATTTGTTTTTCTGTATAAGAATTTATCATATACCGGTCAAAGAGGTTTGATAGATGTAATGTCGATGTAATAGCCATTCCAGTTTCTAAATATGGTGAGAAAGTAGTCCTAACTACATGTACTGTAACTGTATTAAAAATTCAGGATTTTGTCCAGTAAACTTTCTCTCTGTGAATGGAAAAGACTTACAAGGCAAACAAATAACAGTGCAACTTGAATATCTATTGCCAAAGCACATTCTAAAAATACAGGTCGCGGTTGTTTTCTTAACCCATTTACACACATAGCAACGCGATAGCAACGACCTATGGGTCTGTATCACTCCGCTAGTGTCATATGACCGTCGACCAATGGGAGCTTAGTGTTAAGTGCCCGATGTAGTCTATTTGAAGAAGTCCACGAATAGCACGGGGGAAATCCGAACTGGCTAAATCCAGTTTCGAATTGTAGGTTCATCGGCAGATGACTGCATATTTTTTAATAGGATTACATAAAGACTTTACATGGTGAATGTAAATATAATGCAATAGATACAATAACATGCCAACTACGACTTATTTAAATGTTTTGACATGAGTGACAAATAACTACTTTAGGAGCCTTCTGCTTGACCTCGTGTCTGCAATAAGATGCAGTCGGTATTTAAAACCCATTAACGCATAAGCGATGAACAATTATCAATGCGTATCTCAATACAAGCTAGTGGGTTAAAGTGTGTCAAAATGAGTCAGTATGGGGATATTGCGCAATGCGTCAAAATGAGTCAGTATGGCTTAATGGATGTATAATGTACAGTGAAAAGCACGTTTATGCAGAATCAATTCTGTCCATTAGAAAGAGTTGGGACTTATTCCAGATATCTGTAATTTATTGTACTGTGCTTGCATTTAGTTTCACTAACATTGGATAATACGTTATTCTTTCCCGTTTAACCGCAAACGAAACGCAAACGCATTGCAATAAAACGGAGAAAATGAATATTTTAACTATTCATTTCAATCTGAGTGGCAAACAGTTTGGTGTCTGATCAGACGCCGGGTTACAATGTACATGGCGTCTGATCTAGCTCCAATCTGTTTGCTATCGAGTAGTGATATCGTTGGAATGCATTAATAAGGAAAAAATAACGTCTTCTCCACTGAAAGTAGGAAAGAAAAACGTCCTCTCGGCTGTATTATTCGTTATACAGCATCGTGTTATTTCTTAATGAGTGCTTTCAACAGACCTTTCTGGACTATCCCAGAAATAAGTGGGTTCGTTTAAATGATACTCTCCAATGTAACAGTTGTTGTATTTCCCATGGCACGCCTTCTAACATTTACAAGGTCGTATCATTTTATGCAAACACAGATACAGTTGAGAAAGCGTTATTCACTCCCGTTTAAACCCAATACGATAAAATGTAGAAAAGGACAATGCACTGACAGTTATAACCATTTCTTTTAATCTTGTTGACAAACAGTTACATGTAAGAGACAGAACATACACCGGGTGACCCGGCGTATACTCTTGCTTTAAACTGTTTGCATGTGAACTAATGGTTGTAGCATAACAGTGTGTATACGGAAAGCTTAACGCTTGTTCCACTGCTGTCCGCAGAATGACACGCTGACATCTACAAGGTCGTATGAGCAGTTTAGAAATGTTCGTCTAAAACGTGTCCCGTCTGTAGCAACTCTGGAATATTTTATAATACCAAGTAATTTGTTTTTAAAGAAGAGGCTGTGGGGTTTTCACTTTGTTTGTTCTTTTTTTAAACTCAATCTTACTTTGTTAAACAGTATGGCAAACCTTAACGTTACAGTGGAGGAAACGTTATTCTTTCCCAATAAACGCGTTTACGCTAAAACTTTTATTTCTACTGCAAACAGTTTGGAGCCAGATCAGACGCCGGGTAACCCGGCGTCTGATCAGGCTCTAAACTGTTTGCCACCAAGACAAAAATGAATTATCAGAATTGTCGAAAAGTTGCACTTTTCTACGTTTTAGCGTTTTGCGTTTGCGTTTCGTTTCGTTTAAACGGGAAAGAATAACAGATTCTCCACTGTATTCTTTCTGGTTTAAACGAAATAGAATCACGTGGCCTATGCAATGCAATGAAATGTAGAAGACCTAAATGAAAGCTATTAAAAATGTCTAGCAATTTTATAATTTGATTGAAAAATAGTTTGAAGCCTGGTCAGAAGCTGGGAAACCACCGTTTGTCATGGAAAATCTGTTTGTATCATTAACCGCGTCATCACATTTAAAGTTAACTGCAGACCAGCCAGTATAGCAATGTTGCGTGTTAACTGTTTCTGTCTGTAGCAAGTCTAATTGCTATATTCTGCAATTTATTTTACAAGGAAATACAGGTACTTTGCACAAAACACTAATCTGCCTACCCGACAATGGGAACCCGTTTATCCTTCCCGTTTAAACCCCTTAACTGCATTGGCGTAATCAATTTCAAACAATAGTCGTCTGCTTTTATTTCTCAAATTTAAATGTGAGGTACAGTATTTTGACTGAAGATTTTTTTAATGAGTGGCAAAGAGATTGTATCCTGATCAAACGACGCGTAACGCGGCGTCTGATCAGGATACAAACTGTTTGCAAATAACCATTGTACTCGAGTTTTGCAGTGGAAGGGGCCCAATGGTTCTTCGGTGCAAGACAGTGAATGGGTTTAAACAAAAACGCGAAGCAATGCTATGAAGTACAAATATGACAATTGCTGTCACCATCATGTCTTGCATGTCCCTCTCGTAAAGATTAGTAGCCGATTTATTCTCAGTTACCTGTGTCTTTAATAATGACAAATATTGCAATCACCGGAACTGTCAGGCGTAAGTTTTACATGTAATACATTACTACTGTACTGTTAAAAGAGCTCTCTTTTCATAATGCATTACCATGGAGAAGATGTTATTATTTTCAAAGAAAATGCATTTACGCTAAAACTACTATTTCAACTACAAACAGTTTGGAGCCAGATAATAAACGCGTTTACGCTAAAACTATTATTTGCAGTGCAAACAGTTTGGAGCCAGATCAGACGCCGGGTAACCCGGCGTCTGATCAGGCTCCAAACTTTTTGCCACCAAGATAAACAAGACTTATCAGAATTGTCCAAAAGTTGTTCTTTTCTACGTTTTAGTGCTGTACTGTTAAAAGAGCTCTCTTTTCATAATGCATTACCATGGAGAAGATGTTATTATTTTCAAAGAAAATGCATTTACGCTAAAACTACTATTTCAACTACAAACAGTTTGGAGCCAGATAATAAACGCGTTTACGCTAAAACTATTATTTGCAGTGCAAACAGTTTGGAGCCAGATCAGACGCCGGGTAACCCGGCGTCTGATCAGGCTCCAAACTTTTTGCCACCAAGATAAACAAGACTTATCAGAATTGTCCAAAAGTTGTTCTTTTCTACGTTTTAGTGCTGTACTGTTAAAAGAGCTCTCTTTTCATAATGCATTACCATGGAGAAGATGTTATTATTTTCAAAGAAAATGCATTTACGCTAAAACTACTATTTCAACTACAAACAGTTCGGAGCCAGATAATAAACGCGTTTACGCTAAAACTATTATTTGCAGTGCAAACAGTTTGGAGCCAGATCAGACGCCGGGTAACCCGGCGTCTGATCAGGCTCCAAACTGTTTGCCACCAAGATAAACAAGACTTATCAGAATTGTCCAAAAGTTGTTCTTTTCTACGTTTTAGTGCTTTGCAACTTAAATTGAAATGAATAATAAAAATTGTCAAAAAGCTGTCATTTTATTGCAATGAGTTTGTGTTGCATTTTAAAGGGAACTACTCACGTCTTCTTCACTATACCTACTAAATAAACAATTTCAAGGCCACAGTTACACACGCTTTGCGGTATCATGGCATTTCTTAATGAGTCAATTATACAGTGGAGAATCTGTTATTCTTTCCCGTTTAAACGCAAACGTACGCAAACGCAAAGCACTAAAACGTAGAAAAGTACAACTTTTGGACAATTCTGATAATTCATGTTTGTCTTGGTGGCAAACAGTTTGGAGCCTGATCAGACGCCGGGTTAACCGGCGTCTGATCTGGCTCCAAACTGTTTGCACTGCAAATAATAGTTTTAGCGTAAACGCGTTTATTGGGAAAGAATAACAGATTATCCACTGTAAATAAACAATTCCAAGGCCACAGTTACACACGCTTTGCGGTATCATGGCATTTCTTAATGAGTCAATTACAAAGACTTCACTGGACTCTCCCAGACAGAAGTAAGTCATTTGAAAGAAAATCTCTAATTGTACAGTTGTCGTATTTCTCACAGCATGGCATGCTGACATTTGTAAGGACCCACAGTAAAACCTTTCTATTACGACCATTAAATTATGTTAATTATTGTGATGTTTACGATAAGTGAATGCTTAAAGCAAGGTGACGGTGAAACAAAAAGCGCCTATAGGAGCGTTCTGGTTCACTGTCACCTTGCTTTAAGATGTCACCTATCTCTTATACTATCAATGAGTCTTCGTTTTAATGGTCGCAAAAGCGAGGTTTTACTGTATAATCCAATCGGTTTAAACGCAAACATTATTTTAATTCTGACTTTAAATCTTTGTGTTGAGTTTTTTGGAACTAATATTTATTGACAATCAATTTTAATCCTAGAGACAAACAGTTTAGTATCTGGTCAAACGTCGACTCATTTAACCAGGCTTCAAACAGTTTGAAATGAAAAAAAAGTTGTTTAAGCAAAATCTCATTTATTGGGAAAGAACAACATCGTGGAGAACATGGCTAAATCTTGGAACACCACGCTAAATTGCGGGGATATTCTTTGTACTTCCAAAGTATTCACTTCAAATATTAATTTTAAAACAAATGTATGCTGTTCTCTTCCGATCGAAGTTATTAGATACAACTGAGCTTACAGTTAAGAAACTATAACTGATGTTTGTATTTAATAGAATATGTACCTGACCTAATGTGTTGAATAAGTGTAAGGGAAAATTCTAATGTAATTGTAAATATATGCAAACTGAGCAAATAAAGACTAGGAAAGAACAACGTCGTCATCATCGTCACAGCTGTCTCTTTTCTCACATGATAGCATGGTAAAACCTACAAGGTCGTATAATTAAACTGCTTACCGATATGGCAGTTTCCATGTACAGTCGAAACTCGAGACTTCGAACTCGTTTAATTGATTCTTCCAGTATTTTGAATCTTGATAAGTCGATCTCGCTTTAGACAAACATACCTGTATTTCAAAGTTAAATTAAGCCACGTTTTAACTTTGAAATATGGGTATGTTCGAACTAACGCGAGTTCGTAGAATCGATTTTGTTTTTACTGTAGATTGTTTCTGTCTGTAGTTACTATAATTGTTACTCTGCAATTTACTTCGTAAGGAAGCGCAGTCGTTTGGGTAAAAACTCTGATATTGTCGTACAGCAAGACGCCTTTGTAAACGATGTACATTTCATGTTCTGGAGACATGCTGTTTGGAATTGAAAAAGTGTTTTAGCACAAACGCCGTTATTGGAAAAAAGTAACATCTGGTGTCCTATAAACGTCTAAACCTCATGTTTTATTTTAGACATGCACTTTTAAAAGGTTCAATGCCCGGTCTTGGTTGTGTGTAATAACATTAACGGACATTAGGATGTATTAGCGACTAAGTCGTTAAGGCTGACACATTTTACTGTCCCCATAACTTCCAATATATATTACAGCCTTGGCCTCAATCGGTCGCAAGACTACTAACCCATTTACCGCCTTACCCCGAATGCAATAGTTATTTACAAACTGCTTGGATCCTGAACAGACGCCGCGTTACGCGGCGTCTGATCAGGATCCAAACTGTTTGCCACTCATTTCAATATTGCTTAGGTCAAAATATCTAAACTTTAAATCTGAGAAATATGACTAGACGACAATTGTTTAAAAATGATAACGTCATTGAAGTAAAGGGGTCAAATCGTGCGTTGTCTGCGAGGTGTTTCCGCAGAGTGATAGTCGCAACAATCGCAAAATTTACACGCTTTGCCTTACCCTTGGTATATGTTTCAAACTTTACCCCTTACAATTGAGAAGTTATTCTTTCCCGATAAACGTGTTTACGCTTAAACGTTTACTTCCATATATAAACAGTTTGGAGCCAAGTCAGAAGTCTGATTGCCTGGTGTATGATCAGGCTCCAAATTGTTTGCCGCTTAGATAAAAAAATCGCAACTATTTTTTATTTTCATAAAAAAATGTCTTTTTATAAATGTAATTGCATTGCGTTTATTTTTATGCTTTAGATGGGAAAGATTAACGTTTCTTCCACTGTATCCAGCGATAATCGGTCTACATTGTTGGCCTAGTATCCATATTTTATATATCGTTCAGTTTATATAACTAATACATCGTATACCTATATTTACAGTTTGGCGGTTCGGAGCAGTGTTGTGTAAATTGGCCCCATACTTCCAGGGCGTGTCTGTTTGTGCCTCAGTTTATACCCTGGCCGCAATAGCTGCTGACAGGTAAGTGTACAGTGTAGAATACGTTATCCTGTCCCTTTTAAACGCAAACGCAAATCACTAAAACGTGGAAATTACAACAATTGGACAATTCTGATAATTCATGTTTATCTTGGTGGCAAACAGTTTGGAGCCTGATCATACGCCGGATTACCCGGCGTCTGATCTGGCTCCAAGCTGTTTGCAATAGAAATAATAGTTTTAGCGTTAACGCGTTTATTGGGAAAGAAAACGTTTTATCCGCTGTAGTATGTCCGGCCATGGTGACCACTGTATAAATGCTTCACTGCCAATGTTTTTCTGTTATAACGCAAGCTGTTGTAAAGATGACATATGTTTTTATTTCTCAAATTCAATATTAAGACATCTGATCAGAATACTAAATGTTTGCTCTCGTATCAATGTTTCATCAATAAATCCATATCAGTAGGCAGTAACATTTAACCGTGAAGTTCGAAGTTTGGAGTCAGAAGTCTTAAGTCAGAAGTATGAAGTCAGAAGGCTGAAGTATGAAGTCAGTAGTCAGACATCTTAAGTCCGAAATATGAATATAGTGATTAATAACAAAAATTTAGAAAGTGTGAAGTCTGAGCTCTGAAGTGTGTATAGGTAAATGGCAATCCCGGTCTTTCGTATGAAATGGTTGAAATGTTATTAATGTATTGACTGTGTGTTATTTGTTTGATTAAAATATTTTGTCCATTACTTTTTCTATAGATCGCTTTTAGAAGAGAAACAAGTTTAGCAAAATACCATTATTAGAATTGTGTTCATTTTTAAAGTGATTTAATTCATACTAAAAATATGTTTTAAGTTTGTCCCTAATATGTAATGTTATAAAACATGATATACGCTTCCACGTTGACTTTTTCCCATGTTGGGTTGACAATGTCAACAATAAATCATATTCTCCATTTCGCTGTCGATTGAAATATGTGAATAATGGAATAAATGCATTTTCAGTAAATAACGAAAGCTTGTTGATGCATTGCTGCGGAGTAGATAATCTTGCGACCTCTACCTATTTTGTCCGGACCTCAATAATGACATATAGTGCAATGTTTCATCTTGTAAGCATCAAAAGAAAAACTTAATACCGGTAATGTTTTATCTCCAGACTAAGTACTGTGTGAGCGAAAGTGTGATACGGTATGTGTGAAGATAATGTGGTTCTATCCTATTTAAAAGAACCTTAACGCCAATTCAATGCATTCAAATGGACCTTGTCATAACAAAACCTGCCTTATTTCAACATTGTAGAGACCAAGCTACGTTGTCATCCCAGGCTCTAAAAACCGTACACTACCAAAAACCGTATATAATGCAGCTACATTAAATACTTAAGATGCATGTGGGTGTCCAACAGTGTAGACCAGGTCCAGTCGCCGCGTCTTTGACGCGGTGGCTGGCCTTGATCTACACTGTTTGCAATGCAATATGGCAGGTTTTGCCATGGCACGGCTCAAATGTAAAACCTGGATTTTGACAATTGTTAACGATACATTTCGTTAGAATGGCTGAAATTCTGCAGTTTAATTATACCCAGTGTTATACCACGTTCCAAAACTGTTTCTTGCAACAATAGAAGCAATTATTTTAGCGGAAATGCGTTTAATTTAAAAGAATAACGTCACCACCACGGTGCAACGGGGAAGACGCAATATTCTGTACAAAATATCGCGTTTATATTAGAATATATTAGTCCTTTGTAAACAATTTGAAGACAGGTACGATGCTCATTGTCTGACAAGACTGCAAACTGTTTGCCACACATATTAGAATAATTTAACATGTGCAAGAATCTACATTTAACCCATTTGTGCCGACGATCCCATATATGGGACATATGCAAACAGTGAAGACTCTGATCAGAGTCTACACTGGTTGTGGATAGGAATTTCAATATAAAACAAAATGAAAATGAAATTTTGACCAGGTATCCCTTTGATAAAAAATGGACTCATCCAATATATAAACATGGAATAATCCACTGGGTATAAATGGGTTAATTACATTGCGTTTGCGTTTAATTCCGTTTGAAAGGGAAGGAATGGCGTATTCCTCCCTGTAACTGCTGACAATCTGGATTCATATAAAAGAGCGGTCTAATCTAATTCAAAACTATTTGACAGTGGTAATAATTTCTGTAGAATCTAGCCTATAAAAGGCGACATCAGATGACTTTATTTACTCCGGCTACTCAACATTTTGGCTTTGGGGTGTTTCCTTTTCTTTTTAAAAACAAAGATGCAACTCAAAACAAATCTATAAAAGAGCCGTTACATGTATGTCATTAGATAGTCAAAAAACAGTACTTACCATTGATATTAAGGATATATTTTATTAAACATGATTTAATATTTTTGGTATACATGTAGAAGTTATAAGTTCAATTTGGTACAGTGGAAAAGCGAAGACAATATTATGTCCCAATTAACAGGTACAGTGAAGAAAACGTTATTCTTTCCCAATAAACGCGTTTATGCTAAAACTATTATTTCCATTGCAAAAGAGTTTGGAGCCAGATCAGACGCCGGATAACCCGGCGTCTGATCAAGCTCTAAACTGTTTGGCACTCAGATTAAAAAGTAATA
Organism: Gari tellinella; assembly: GCA_922989275.2. Classification (NCBI taxonomy): domain Eukaryota; kingdom Metazoa; phylum Mollusca; class Bivalvia; order Cardiida; family Psammobiidae; genus Gari; species Gari tellinella. The sequence goes on along the minus strand of OV277856.1, from coordinate 25,151,454 downwards.
ATTAGAAATGTCAAAAAATGGTAATTTCCTACAATTAAGCGATTTGCGTTTGCGTTTAAACAGGAAAGAATAACGTTTTCTCCACTGTGTATGCCCGAAGCAGTTATTTCCAATGCAAACGAGGTAAACCGGCGTCTGATCAGGCTACAAACTGTTTGCCACCCAGAATAACATTTATTGTCAATATTAGCAATAAACTATCATTCGCTTAATTTTAGCATTCATTCAATTGCATTTGCGTTTAGATTAGTTTTGTTTAAAGCTATGCTCACATTTTGCACATTCAACCCAAGCGACGTGTATACTTGTCATTTACAATCAGTGTGCACAAAAAGAGTACACTAGGTAGACAGCGCAGACCTAGGTCAAAGGGCTCCTACGCGAACCCCCAGATCAGGATCTACACCGTTAATACTGTAAAAAACCGCATAACTGATTATAAATTGACTATGTTTAATCTGGAATCTAGATTACATGTATCCAATCAAAAGTTTCACGGATGAATGAGATGATCACGGTCTTCACTGTCGTCAATTCCGGAACATAATTGAAACTGTATATGGTCGACGTGTAAAGATGCGGTTATTATCTCATTTCACTATTTAATGCCATTAATATTTTGCATCTATATATTTATTTCTAATTGATATGTACATATGTTGTTTGTTTGTATTATTGAACTCTTCAGTATTGGAGGAAATAAAGAAACTAACTCAATTGCATTTGCGTTTAGATTAGTTTCAACGGGGAAAGTAACGTTTTCTCTTCTGTACCACTTTAATACCATTTACTTAGTGTCTCAGGAGATCCAATCAGGAAATTGCGTAGACACCAAACAAGACTAGTGTTAAGCCTGTCTGCACGATCGACCTCAATTTATATTAATGTTTTCATCATAATGAGCATGATAAGGAAAAATGTGTCAGACACGTTATATTTGGTTAACATATACAGTGGAGAATATGTTATTCTTTCCCTTTTAAACGAAACGAAACGCAAACGCAAAACGCTAAAACGTAGAAAAGTGCATTTTTTGGACAATTCTGATAATTCGTTTTTATCTTGGTGGCAAACAGTTTGGAACCTGATCAGACGCCGGGTGACCCGGCGTCTGATCTTGTTCCAAACCGTTTGCAATAGAAATAATAGTTTTAGCGTAAACGCGTTTATTGGGAAAGAATAACGTTTTCTCCACTGTAACCTTGATATATCTATTTGGATTTAAACTGACCTCGGAGTAGTCTTTATTCTTTCATGTTTTATCCCAAACGAAATGCAAACGCATTGCACTAAACTGTAGAAAAAGGCAATATTTTGACAATTCTAATAATTCAACAACAAATCCCACATGTACATTTAAATCATAATTAATATTAACATCTCCTTTAACAGATTGTATTTGGTGGGGAAAGACGTTTATCTTTTCCAATAAACGAGTTTTTGCTAAAATAATGGCTTATAGTGCAAACAGTTTAGATCAAAATCTGTCACCGTCAGACCAGATCTCTGTTTTTCATCTCGATAAACTAAATCTTCAGACTTTTCAAGAAGCTGTAATTTCTTTTATTTTATTGCATTGGGTTACGTTTCGTTTAAACAAGAAATAAAAACGTCTTCCCTTCTGTCTGCACACACAAAAGCGGAGACGTTATTTTTCCAGTTTGAACGAAACTAAACACAATGCCGTGAAATAATATAATGACATATGTTTGAAAATCTGAAGAGTTCTGTTTACCCCAGTGGCAAACATTTTGGTGCCTGATCAGACGCCGACTTACCCGGCGTCTGATCTGACTCTAAATTGTTTGCAATGGATAACGTCTTCTCCACTGTAAAGCACGAAAAATGATTTGATGCATGTATGTCGTTTTAGGTATCTGGCTATTTGTTTCACATTGGAACACAAAATGACCTGGCGGATTGCGAAAGTGATTGTCACTCTTATATGGACACTTGCGTTGTCACTGATGGTGCCATGGCTTCTATACTACAGACAAATACCAACGGTATATAGAGACCAACTCATCTATCTTTGTGACCAGGAATGGCCGTATGATCAAGGAAAAGAAATGTTTGTTCTAATTGTGTTTATTGTATGCTACGTCTTTCCATTGTTACTAATAATAATATGCTACGTTATGATAATAGTACGGGTATGGACAAGAAATGCTCCGGGAATTTTCCGATATAATAATGTAATTAGAAAATCAAAGGTGAAAGTTATTAAGATGCTGGCAATGATTGTGGTGTGGTTTGGTCTTTCCTGGCTACCTTTATACACATTATTCTTAATTATATATTTTAATCCACCGGCTCCCGGGAGTAAAACGGAGGATATCTTATTCAATATATCGGTCCCCATTGCCCAATGGGTGGCCATGTCGAACAGTGGTGTGAACCCATTAATTTATTGTTTCTTCAGTAAAGCTATTCGTAAAAGAGTCATTGCCATGCTTTCGTGTACAAAACAAGTAGTGTTCACCCGGCAGCAAAGTCGTTTCTCTGGCACGCGGTTTATGTCGATGGATCTATATTCAAATGGACAAATTTCCCTGAAAGTGAACAGAAAAAAGACGGAGAAATCGTTCTTTACGTGTAACGGTAACTCATGTGAAAGCATGTTCTATGACTGACTATATGAAAGAGATGCTGTATAAAAACTATACGATATATTGCAGGCGATATATCAAATGATCTTAACTCTTTTCCCCATAGAAGCGCCTTTTAGCGTGTTTAATTTATTGCCCCACTGATGAAAACAGTTCCATTTTATACACTCATGAATATATATTATAAGAAATATTTTCTGTATCCTTGAATAAGATAGCTTAAAGTAGGTTGAAAGTAAAGCAGAATGTGCCTGAAGGCACATTCTGCTTTACTTTCAACCTGCTTTAAGTGGTCACCTGACATCAAAACTAGAAACAGGGTATTGGGTAAAGGGTAAAACCAGCAGTAGAAGACGCTATATGTCAATCCCGTTAATGTGAAATTGAACACTGAAAGACCTTACTTTGATATTTTAAAAAAGGACTGCTTTTTAAGTTTCTGATGAATTATTTCCTTCTGAGTGGTAAACGGTTTGGAACCAGATAGGACGTCGGGTTACCCGGCGTCCGATCTGGTTCCAATCCGTTTACAAAGGAAATAATAGTTTTAGCATCAATGCGTTTATTTGGAAATAATGACGTCTTCCCCGATGAATAAGTGTTCTTGGACTTTAGCGAATCTCAGATTTGTGGTAAATCTGATTTTTGATTGGAAAGTATGTTTGAAATGTTTGGACAGCTTGGAACCAGCTAAGACGCCGAGTTACTCGGAATTATAATTAAATCTTAACTGAGTGGAGTATGAGCTTGAAAATCAAATAGAGCAGAGAAGACGTTAGTCTTTCCCCATAGAAGCGCCTTTTAGCGTGTTAATTTATTGCCCCACTGATGAAAACAGTTCCATTTTATACAGTCATGAATATAATAATATAAGAAATATTTTCTGTATCCTTGAATAAGATAGCTTAAAGTAGGTTGAAAGTAAAGCAGAATGTGCCTGAAGGCACATTCTGCTTTACTTTCAACATGCTTTAAGTGATCACCTGGTATCAAAACTAGAAACAGGGTATTTGGTAGAGGGTAAAACCAGTAACAGAAGACGCTATATGCCAATCCCGTTAATGTGAAATGGAACACTGAAAGACATTACTTTGATATTTGAAAAAAGGGCTGTTTTTTTAGTTTCTGGTGAATTATTTCTCTCTGAGTGGTTAACGGTTTGGAACCAGATAGGACGCCGGGTTACCCGGCGTCCGATCCGGTTCCAATCCGTTTACAAAGGGAATAATAGTTTTAGCATCAATGCGTTTATTTGGAAATAATGACGTCTTCTCCGATGAATAAGTGTTCTTGGACTTTAGCGAATCTCAGATTTGTGGTAAATCTGATTTTTGATTAGGGAATATGTTCGGAACGGCGGACAGTTTTGAACCAGCTAAGACGCCGAGTTACTCGGAATCGCACTCTAAACTGAGTGGAGTTTGAGCTTGAGGATCAGATACAGCGGAGAAGAATTTCCCAATAAACGCGTTTACGCTAAAACTATTACATGTATATCCAGTACAAACAATTTGCAACGAGATCAGACGTCGGCTAATTCGGCATCTGATCAGGGTCCAAATTATCTGGCATCCAGATAGAAAAACAAATCTACATTTCATTGCTTTGCATTTAGTTCTGTTTGATCGGGCAAAATACCGTCTTCTCCATTGTAAATACTTAAAAAAAAGCACACAGTAGAGAAGACTAATTTGTTTTACAATGAACGCGTTTACGCTAAAACAATTATTTCCTTTGCAAACAGATAGGAGCCTCGTCAGACGCCGCGTTTCCCGGCGTCTGACCAGGTTCCAAACTGTTTGTCACTCAAATTCAAATAAACGATCAGAATTGCCAAAATATTGTCCCTTTCTCTATCTCATTGTAGTGCGTTTGTAATTCATTTGGGTTTGAACAGGACAGAATAACGTCACGTAAACAAAAGTGGGAAAGGCGATGCTCCTTCGAGTTTAACGATACTAAGCGCAAACGCCATGCAATATAAAACAAAGATGCTGACGATGTATAATTTATCTGATTGGCATACAATTTGGAACATGACCAGACGCCGAGTTACTCTTCGATTGTTCTGACTCTAAGCTATTGCATGTGTACATGTATGTTAACAATTGTTTATAAAAGCACAAGCGAGTTTATATGGGACGGAAAGTGTTTTTATTGTTAAAGAATGTTGAATAATAATTGAGTCGTTTTGTTTTGTTGAGACGCAAACGCATTGCAATAAAATGGAGAAACGGACACCTTTTTTAACAATTCTGACTATATGTATTTATTTTAAAGTGAGTTGCAAACAGTTCTGAGCCTGATCAGACGCTGGGTAACCCGGGGTCTAATCTGGCTACAAACTAGTTGCATTGTAAATAATAATTTTAGCGTAAACGCGTTTATTGGGAAAAAATAACGTCTTCTCTACTGTAAAAAGATTGAGTTGGAATTGAAAGCACAAGTATGGTCAGAGAAAGAAGGTCACAGTCACAGACCATAAATGCGTATAACAATTTCCTTCGTCTACCATTGTCGGTGTATTGTGATGGACAAACATAGTGTTCATATGATGTACATCTTGAATGAGATAATTTGTTTCACAGTGGAGAAAACGTTATTCTTTCCCAATTCAAATAGTTTGTAGCCAGATCAGACCCCGGGTTACCCAGCGTCTGATCAGGCTCTAAACTGTTTACGCTATTTAAAGCAATCATTTCCAATGAAAACAGTTTGGAGCTAGATTAAACCCGGCGTCTGATCAGGCTTCAAACTGTTAAAATATGTATCGAGATTTGTCAATAAATTTCATCTCTACGTTTTATTGCAATGTGTTTGCGTATCCTTTGCGATTAAACGGGAACGAATACCGCATTCTTCACTTCACCTACTACTTTGTACCCGTTACTGCCAGGTCTCGACAGTGGTGAAGACGTAATTTGTTCCAACAAACGCAATACAATAACTAATAAATGATAAATGTTTTATCCAAAGTATTGATGATTTATTTTACCCTGATTGACAAACAGTTTGGAGCCTCGTCTAACGCCAAGTTACCCGGTGTCTGATATGTCTCCAAATTGTTTGCAATGGAAACAGTTGTTCCGGCACAAACTCGCTTACTGGGAAAATCAGTTCCTACATACATTTGCAAACAGTTTGGATTTCTATTAGTTGCCATAACACCATGGGAAATTGTATGTTTATGTTGTTTAAAGGTAATCTCAGTGCAATGTATGCATGTATGACCCGTTCTTGAAAACACCGACGAGTTATTGAACTCAAAATTGAAAATAGTTATAACCTGATAAGACGCCGAGTATATAATTGGGTGCGCAACTATTTTTGTTGCTAAATAATAACGCTTCCCACTGTACAGTGAAACCACTCTATTACGACCACTAAAACAGGGCTAGTTGATTTCATTGAAATCAGGTGACAGCTAAAATACATAAAGTGAACGTAAAACAGAAAGTTCTTCTTGTTTTAAGAAGTCAGCTGCCTTCAACACCTTCTAATTAACATAACTCAATAGTCGTAATTAGATAGGTTTCACTGCAGTTAAACTTCTCTATTACGACCACTAAAGGGAAGGCTAAACGATTGTGTGAAAAATAGGTTACAGCTTTAAGCAGGCGAATGTAAACAAGAAAGCTCCCCATGGAGCCTTCTGATCTAATTTTGCATGTACATTGCTTTAATCAGTCACCGGCCTAACCATCTATAGTCTACTAGTAATTAGTGTTCGTTATAGAACGGTTTTACTGATTATGGCCTCCGAGTAGAAGACCATTGTTTGACACTCATATCATACAGTACTGATTAAATTAAATTGATAATCGCAAGCGAATTGCCATCGAATCGCCATCGAATCGGGCGCTTCAAAAAGCAAATCGTGTGCTTGAGTCGTTTTACGCGATTTTTCCGAAGCGGTTGTGACAAATATGGAGTCGAAAAACATTAACGAAGGCATATTTGCGAATATTGGTGAGATACACATAACGCGTTAATTGCGTTGGAAAATATTAACAAGCGAATTGCCATCAAATTGCAAGCGAATTACCATCGAATTGCAAGCGAATCGCAAAAATTGTTAATTTAATAAGGTTCAGTACTGTATACACCTTACCAGTTGGCGATGCACAACAGGACGATGTACTCAGCTCGAGACGCTCTCGGCGGAAATAATGGATCTGACGAGTGCCTTGGTGCGAGTCTGATCGGCAGTTTCCGCTGAGAACGTCGACAGCTGAATACAACGCCCTGTAACTCATCGCCAACTGGTGATGTGTTTATTATATGCCTTCCATATACACCAAAATAACTAAAACAGTTGTTAAAATAATTTTATATTCAGAAACATTTTCTATTTGAAGCAGAAAAAATACTTATTTTATGCCTCAAAGAATGACGTGGAACGTGTACACGTATGCTAATATGGCGTCACGCTGAATCGAAAACGAGGTCGGAGAAAAATACAAACAGTAAAATACAAGGAGTAAGATACAGACTCCTGTATCTTACTGTACAAACACAAGTGGGACGCTCGATATCCCAGGAAAGCATATATTAAATATGTTATTGGGAAAGAATACCGTATTCTCCTTTGTACCATGTAAGGCTGTTGCTTTGTACAGTACCAAACAACTTAATATGAAAGGTATATGTTCAAAAGTCATTGTATGTTATGTTTTGTTATTGTTGATAAACTGTGATGGGGTGATCTAATAAACGTATGAATACGTGTCCCGATGTTTGTCTTCAACCTGCAAATTTCTTTACAGCACATTGGTGAAGGCATTTTTCTTTCCCGTTTAAACGCGGAAGAAATGCGAACGCTTTGCATTAAACTGTAGAAAATAACAACTGGTTTTAAATTTCTCTCGAATTATCTTAATCTGAGTAGCAAAGAGTTTGGAGCCTGATCAAACTCCGGCGTCTGATCTGGTTCCAAACAGTTTACATTACAGAGACGTTGGCATAGCCCGTTTAAATGGAACTTAACGTAAACGCAATCAATTAAATGTAGAAAATGAAATTGCTATTGAAAAATGTCGACGATTATCTTTCAACTGAAATGCAAACTGTTTGGAGCCTGATCAGATAATGTTTGGTAATCTGCCGGCTGATCTGGCTCCAAACTGTTTCTAATGAAATCGTTCTTTTAGCACAAACGCTTTTATTAGGCAAGAAATTACACGTTCGACTACAATGGAGAAGGCGTTATCCTTTCTTAATAAACGTGTTACGCTAAAACTATTATTTCAACTGTAAACAGTTTGGAGTCCAAACTTAGAATAAAATTAATAGTCAGAATTGTCAACAATTTGTCATTTCTCTATCGTATTGCAATGCGTTTGCATTTCGTTACGTTTAAACGGGAAATAATAACGCCTTCTCCTCCGGATCAATGCAGACTATAATATGGTGGTAAAAGGGTTTTCAGTCCGAAGAACCTCTCAGCCGACTGTACATATACTCCCCTGATCATTGAGCCATCTTGCCTACAATATTGAGCGCTGCTAACATATGGCGCAGTCAAATGCAGCCGCAGTACCGACTCAGACCCTTCACAGGTGCATGTACCCATTTTAACCCCTGGGTGGAGAGGAGCATGTCTTGCTCAAGGACATTTCTGTACATCATCGGGGATTTAGAAAAAAGTTCCTAGTCAGACCGCTGGTCCGGCGGGGGATCGAACTCACGACCCCTGGTACCGTAGTCCAATGGTGTAACCATTGGGCCACTACCGCCGATAATATATGGAGTACATGTATATGGAAAAATGTCCTGACCTCCGGCAATAACCAATATGCATGGGGAAGGATTTACATTTTAGCACTGACTGTTTTTCAATAACGAGCATGTGAGATTGTGTGTTGATGTCGTATGCCATTTTAACCAATTACAGCCGATATCTATTTCCATGACTTATTCACCCTATCTGTTACTTCTGAAAGTCTACTGCGACTTGTCACGAACTCAACTACAGTCATGCTTATAGTTAGCTAAAACTAAATTAAGTATTCGGGAGGTCTGTAAAAGACGTTTACGCTTATTGCAAGGAAAAAGAAATGCGAAAAACTTCTATAGAAGATTTGTAAATCATATTTGTTTTCTTCATCCATCTGTAACCTGTAGATCAGATATGGGTAAATGTAGATCTATACCATACATACATGTACAGTGGAGAATCTGTTATTCTTTCCCGTTTAAACGCAAACGTACGCAAACGCAAAGCACTAAAACGTAGAAAAAAACAACTTTTGGACAATTCTGATAATTCTTGTTTATCTTGGTGGCAAACAGTTTGGAGCCTGATCAGACGCCGGGTTACCCGGCGTCTGATCTGGCTCCAAACTGTTTGCACTGCAAATAATAGTTTTAGCGTAAACGCGTTTATTGGGAAAGAATAACAGATTCTCCACTGTACTGGTGGTGGTTGAATACAAGTTGACAATATGATAGAGCAGCAAGGTATATAGTATCACGACTTTTCAAGAGAAGATTTAACGACAGTGTTAACCCTTAGCCCGCCAAATAAATTGTCGTCTGCTATATTTCTCGCCTGCTTCAAGTTTCAAAGTGCTTCAAAGTTGCTCAAAATTGCTGAAAATGTTGTCCGAGTGTCAAACAGCTTGGATCCGGATGAGACGCCGAGTTACTCGGCGTCTCATCCGGATCCAAGCTGTTTGCATATGGAGCTATAGTCGTGACTGGCAGGCTAAGGATTAATCCGATATTGCAACTCGTTGAATATGAAACAGTCAGTTGATAGATTATATGTAAAACCGAATCAAATTATAACAGAACGTTCTTGAATGAGCTTTTGGTTTACAGTGTTCCCTACTATCAACGGTCCTCCGAACAACGACTCACTCCTTACAACAACCATTGTCACTATTCCCAAGGCAATTATGTCTACAGCTTTCACTACTGCAATACCGTCTGCTTAAAGTTGTTATCTGCTGTTTATCTTACATAATGGACATTTTAACAGAAAAAAACTTCATGACGAGTGACAAACAGTTTGAATCCAGATCAGACGCCGCGTTTCAAGCTGTTTGCAAATGTAAGCTAAGTTTTCTCCTGATAGATCTAACAACTCCCTCAGACCAACAAACACAATATTTGTCTCTCATTATGTGTCGTTGTAGAGAGGGAGTGCAGTACTTTCATCTTGATTTAAAAAAGACACTTGGTTTTCACAGAGTGATTATATTAAACAATTGGCTATTATTAAAAAATAACTTTCTAAGTCACCTAACATCACCGTGATCACGACTGAGCAACCGTTTGCAAGCTCTTTGGATCCAGCTTAGATGCTTAGTAAAGCCAAAATGCTTGGCATTCATAAAAATCATAATGAACTATTTTCTCTTTAGATATTTACAAATTTAGTTTTATCAAAGACGAAATATTTGCAGCAAACGAAAAATCAGTATGATATTTGTAAAGGTTTTGATTTGGAGGATGTATACAGTGGAGAAAACGTTATTCTTTCCCAATAAACGCGTTCACGCTTAAACTATTATTATCATTGCAAACAGTTTGGAGCCAGATCAGACGCCGGGTAACCCGGCGTCTGATCAGGCTCTAAACTGTTTGCCACCAAGATAAAAATGAATTATCAGAATTGTCCAAAAGTTGCACTTTTCTACGTTTTAGTGCTCTACGTTTGCGTTTCGTTTGCGGGAAAGAATAACAGATTATCCACTGTATATAAACGCATTTGTGTTTGAACAACTGTTAATCGCAAACCATTTGGAGCAGGAACAAATGCAGACTCAGATCAGACTCCAAAACCGTTGGCAACTCTGAATACAGTAAACTACATGTTCAAACACCAAGTTATTGTCTACATTTACTACTGTTTCACCTATTCATGTCTTAACATTTTCATAAAAGCAATGCCAAAAGACACTTAAGGAATCACTATCGTATAAACATCGTCCGGACCTCGAATTAAACGGAGTAGAATGTATTTGGATAGAGCTTACGCTAAAGCAAAGAAACATATTACTTGGCACATTTTACAGACCCCCTAATGTATCATCTTTGTATAATAATGCTATAGAAGATAGTATTTCTCTCGCGGCAAACTCGGGTATTAAAGATATAATAATTACCGGAGATTTTAATTTTAACTGCTTAAATTCGTTATCAGCTAGAAATATTGATTCTTTATGTCAACAATTTGGACTTACGCAGGCAATAACGGAGCCGACACATTTTACCGAAAAATCAAATTCATTAATAGATATTCTCCTTGTAAGTAATGATAATTCTTTACTTAAATCCGGCGTGGCCGTACCATTTCTTGATCAACATGTAAGGTATCATTGTCCTATTTACGGCATTTTTAAATATGTTAAACCAAAGTCTTTAGTATACACTCGGAAAATTTGGAAGCACGAGCAAGGAGATTATGAGCAGATGAAAAAGTGTATAAAGGATACTGATTGGAATCTATTAAAGCATGAAAATATTGATATTTACGCAACGGACTTTACAAACACTTTAATGAAAATAATCTCAAAATTCATTCCAAATAAAGTTGTTAAGATCAAACCAAACGAACCTCCATGGATGACAAATCAAATTAAGAAATATATTAGATCTAGAAAAAGGTCTTATAAACAAGCAAAAAGATCAAATAACCAATATTACTGGGCTAAATTTAGAAAAATTAGAAACAAAACAGTATCTTTAATTCGAAAAAGCAAACAACATTACTACGACAGTTTAGCATCCAAACTTCAAACTAATAATCTTTCACCAAAGGACTGGTGGAATGTACTTAAATCGTTCCTGTCAACTTCCAACAAACCATCCATTCCTGCCCTAAATTACCAAAACCAACAAGTTCTACATAATGACGAAAAAGCCAAAATACTCAACGACTTCTTCGCATCACAATCTAAACTAAACGAAACTTACAAAGAGCCACCCGATTTACCTATCTACAATCCCGATTTAATTCTAAGACCGACACAAATAACCATCGACCAAGTTAACAGTATTCTAAAATCATTGCCTAATGGTAAAGCCCCAGGCCCCGACCAAATTAATAATTGTGTCCTGTCCCGAATTGCTAACGAACTATCTTATCCTTTGTGCGACCTCTTCAATGCATGTTTATCTTGCTCAAAATTCCCTGCTATTTGGAAGGAAGCACATCTAACAGCGGTTTATAAGAAGGGAGACCCCTCACTTGTGAACAATTATAGACCTATATCTCTACTAAATGTATTAGGGAAAGTGTTCGAAAGACTCTTATTCCAACAGATCTTTAATTTCCTAAAAGACATTAACTTTCTATTTCCTTTCCAGTCTGGTTTTGTTCCTGGAGACTCCTCTATCAACCAATTAGTCTATATTTATAACGCTTTCTGTCAAGCAATAGACTCTGGAAAAGAGGTCCGCGTCATTTTCTTTGATATAAGCAAGGCATTCGACAGAGTATGGCACAAGGGTATTATATGTAAATTAAAAGCTGTCGGATTGTCTGCTGACTTTTTGAAACTCTTTTCGGAGTATCTTGAAAACAGGCGACAATGCGTTGTTCTACCAGGAGCAAAATCAGACTGGAATTACATAAACGCTGGTGTTCCACATGGGTCAATTCTCGGACCACTACTATTGATAATATATATCAACGATATTGTTTCTAACATTTCTTCCAATATCAGGTTGTTTGCTGATGATACTAGTCTTTATCTAACCATTAATCACAGAAATGAAGCATTAGCATCAACCGAGTTATTAAACACTGACATTTCTATAATCTCTAAATGGGCATCAGCTTGGCTTGTTACTTTTAATCCAAGTAAATCTGAATCAATGCTTATCTCTCGAAAGCAAAATACAAACATATTCCCTTCATTATCGATGGATAATCAAATCATTGCTGAAGTCACCGACCACAAACATCTAGGTTTATTTCTTTCTAACGACTGTTCCTGGCATTCACATATTGATTATATAAAAAGCAAAGCTTGGCCAAAAATCAATGTCATGCGCAAACTTATGTACCAATTAGATCGCAAATCACTTGAAACAATCTATCTATCTTTTGTTCAACCATTGTTGGAATACGGTGACGTCATATGGGACAACTGCACAATGTATGAAAAGGATGAACTTAATAAAATACAAAATGAAGCTGCACGTATATGCTCTGGTACAACTCGACTTGTTTCCGTACTTAACCTTTATAATGAAATTGGATGGGACAGCCTGGACACTCGCAGGAAACATCACAAACTAATAATGTTCTATAAAATGATCCATAATATCTCTCCACCTTACTTGTCCGACCTTATACCACGTACCGTCCTTGAAACTTCTCGATATAATTTAAGAAATAATCAGGACATTCAAGTTCCGTATTGCAGAACAAACAAATACTACAACTCCTTTTTACCAACTGTTATTCGTGACTGGAATACACTATCGCCAGAATTAAAATGTGCAAACTCTCTACAAACTTTTAAGCGACTCTTAAACAAGGACAGACTAAGAACACCTGCACAATTTTACATTGGTGATAGAAAGTCGCAAGTACTACATACCCGTCTACGTACAAAATGCAGTGCATTAAATGCAGATCTTTTTTCTAAGGGTATCGTAGAGTCAGCACTTTGTCAGTGTGGTGTGATTGAAGACACCTACCACTTCTTTTTTACATGCCCACTCTACCAACATATTCGTCATGAAATCTTCAATACAGTTTCAGCACTGTGTGAGCTATCATTGAATATTATGTTGTTTGGTGACACCTCTCTTTCTCTCAATATCAATACACACATATTCAAGGCAGTACAAACATTTATTGTTAGAAGAAAACGGTTCACCTAGTTAGTATTTTTTTGCTGAGGATGCTGTGCTGTGAGTCAATATCGTTGTAGCTCATTCTCTTTACCAATGCCAGTAATAACTATAACAGCTAGAGGTATCTATTGAACATAACTAGATCGTTAGTAGTTGTTTTTTCTTTATTATTCTTTCAAAATTTAATAACATCAAATATACTGTTGAATACATTATGTCATTGATTTATCTTCTTAAAAACTTTTAGAAACATCTTGTATAATGACATCAATGACCATATATTTCGCAATTACTTGTACATTGCACGTTCAGGGAGAGAAATCCTATAAGACTTTATTGTCTTTCGTTTCAATCCCTTCTTTCTGTTGTATATTTCTATGTGATGTGTATATTTGCTGAATAAATATGTTTAAACTAAAAGACACTTAACCGTGGTCGCTACTGATCAAGCTTTTGCAAACAATTTAGATCAAGATTAGAGTAAAATAGATATTAGTTAACAGTGAATACTCTGTCGCGTCTTTAAATCACTTAAATACAGTAACACCTCGCTATTACGACCACTAAAACGAAGGCTAATTGATTATACAATAGAGAGATGGCAGCTTAAACCAAGGTGACAGTGAAACAGAAAGCTCCTGTGGGAGCTTTCTGTTTCACTGTCACCTCGCTTTAAGCGGTCACCTACCATAAACACCCAAATAATTAACATAATTTAGTGGTCGTAATAGAGAGGTTATACTGTATATATTATTATTATCAATAAAATCTTCAAGCAAACTTATGGGGTGAGTTCATTGCAATGTCGATTTATAAATGGGTAAACCAAGTCAAACTCAGTACTCTAAGGACAAATGTTCGCTAAGGCACAAATCAGGCATTGAACGAGTCATGGCAAAATTATTTTATTTGCATCAAACACATTTTGCTAATCCTATGATCATATAGTTTCCCGTTTTCTATTGTCAAGTCTAATTAAAACATAACTGATGTTCTATAATTTAGGAAATGGGATCGGCGCACATATGACAACATAATTCTAGTCTCCAGCGATGCATTGTACACAATTGCATATATAGAAATAACATAAAGTAATTTAATTGTATTAAAACCCATTAGCAAACAATAATCAGACAGAGACAAGGATAATCAGAAAGACAGGGAGAGACACACCCATTATAACACATACATGGAGAAAGAGAGATGACAACGAGGGAATGAGAGAGGAATATGTTAAAAGGAAATGGACAGCTGGTGATAAATATCTTTTAAATGAAAGATATTGAAAAAAAATCGCATTCTGCCTTTGAAATTTTGAAAAATAATAAAAAATGAAGTAGTTAGAGCCGTTTAAACTTTGTGATATATGACTGTGCAAGCGACCATGGGGGCCGCCATTTTGTTTACCTGTGTGACGTAACTAAGGCCTTCCGCGACCTTCCGGTTATAGCGAGTCTAACCGGGAATGCCGTAGAGTGCGCGGAATTTACATCAATAACATTAATAAACTGAAATACTGAGAAAAATTGGGCATGTGGAGGAAGGTAAAAACACTTTAGAACTTCAGTGTTACGATTTCGATCCTAAATTATCAGAGAATGTAATATTAGAAGACAGAGACTACGACGGGTCGGGCGAAGAGAAAGCGCATTCGCCGGACGAATTTGCGACTGCAATACTTGTGTATAAATGCCTACAAAGGAGGTTAATACTTGCTGAAGAACAAATGAAATGACGATTGGGTGTCTTGGTGACAATGAGTGCATAGCAGAACCATCAAAATTTCGAGCTATTAGTGCTTAATCCAGCCATACTTGAGGTAGCGTATATCAGGCAAATATCATAGGACACCGGAATCGGGCACGGATACTCTTGATATTATTTGCATACTGGTTGTGAATAAAGGCATCGAAGCCCTGTGACTTTCGAAAAAAGTTTCTCCGATATATTTAGTCTTATCTGTTAATATTTCCGTAAATATTAATCATAAACATCGACTCCAGGATATCTTCGTTTTTTTACGGGGCTACGACTAAAACACGAGCAGATAAAGACGATAATACATGTGCCGATTTTAATAACATCCAGTCAGAGACAGTGTATAGCCATATGGCTATACACTTGTCTCTGCATCCAGTACAAAACGGATGAGGTATTACGTTTTTATTTAATAAAATAAGGGGGATCAAATTATTTTTCTGGTCTGTTATGAATTTTCCGTGACGTTTAACATCGGTTCTGGTCCTCAATCGGACATACATTTTTAGAAAATAGACCATTTATTCTCGGTATCGCAACATCCGGGAACTTTCGTACATCCAGGTCTCAATCACAGAGTTTCTCAATATCTCATTTGGATCCAAACTGTTGCTGACCTTTAAGTACAGTCAGTTTTGATTCCGATCTGGGTCCTAACTGTTTGTCAGTCTCTCGTACGGATAAAAGTTTCTTCAATGAGCTTTTCAATACATTCAAACCTTAGTTTGGATTTTCAATCACAGAGTTTCTCACTATCTCAGTTGGATCCAAACTGTTGCTGAACTTTTTGCACAGTCGTTGACATGACAAATGTGGAATATCAATTTATCATCTAGCAATTGAGACTGGCAATGTCTGATTAAGATCCAAACTGATTAATTGTCTGCTGAACAAAGTATTTGATATTCTGATCTGGGTCAAAACTGAACGCTCTAGATAACGTGACCCGAGTGCTCATTTATTGTATTAATGTCGTTTTTTACTTATCGTTATATATCTTGAGCTTATATAAAGATCTATGAAAATCATAATCGAAACAGATTCAGGACATATTTCAGCAGGCGGCTTTGATCTAGATCGCATTTTATGCTGACATTCATCATCAACCACTAATCAATTAAGCTGCCTTGCAAATTGTACGATATGGACCGGAAATAATTACACACAACCCCTTTCTGCCTAAGACCCCCTCTGTGAAGAAGTAAGAAGCTTTAGGGGCCTGCAGGGCATAAATATCCATATTACGTAATCTAATTAGCCGCACTTGTCAAACAGGGTCAGGCTAGCAATTTGGCTACTTAAATATGCGATTACACGCCACGAGCCTTTTACCCTGTATCTACTTCTGAAAATATGTGACCACTTAAAACAGGTTGAAAATACTTTCAGCCTGCTTTAAGCTTTTATCTGCTAAAATATTGAAAATATTTCTTATGATTTTTATTTGTGACAGTATGATATTGAAACTATTTTCTTCAGTATATGAAGGAATTAATTAAAGGCGTTAAAAGGCGTATTTATGGGGGAAAGGGTTACATCAAAACAAAAAAGCCAAGATCTTTAAAAAAATAAAATAAAAAAAGAATATTGGACACTTCTAGCTCTTGTGGTTTTGTATTGATCTAGATGTGTATGCTGCTTTTTTAAAAAGGCTAGAGTCTACCATAAAACTCGAATTTAAATCTTAAATTAAAATTCATTTAGGCCTATCTAAAAGTTGTTTGAATTTTTTTCTACAGAAATGACGAGTGTAAAACTACACCCAGAAATAAGAACGATAAAACTAGATCCAATCAAAATCGGATTTGGACTCAAGTAAGATCGCTCTATCAGATCGGGATCTAGAGAATCGCGATGATAAAATTAAGGAAGAAAAAACCGATCTAGATCTACCCGTACAATATCATGGAGGAAGTATACCCGGGTATACTTCCTCCATGACAATATGTAGATCTAGTAATGAGACTTTTTTCATTAAGAATTTCTGTAGCGTCGAATTCCTAAACCGAGACGAACCAGCTAGAAAATGCTGATTTGTAAACGAGTTGGTAGATCTAAGCCAGTTCAACATTAAGGTCTAGATCAGCACAATATCGCACTGATTATCAGATTTTTTTTATTGTAGATCTAGATCTATTATTATAAACATCAATCAAGGTATTATGGATGTCGCCATACTCTACTGTTAGCCATTTCGCAGCATTGTTTTCCCAGATTCTATAGCTGGGAATTGGAACGGACATTTCTCTAAGCCGATTAACGATAGCTTCTGATCGTTTCTGGATCTACACGACCTTTCAAGTTCATCATAATCAATATGAATATACCATCTATCTATTATCTTTTTTTTTTTTAACTGTATGCGACCTTGAATTAAGCTTGCCGTTACCCTTACTGACGAAGTGTGAAATGTCCGTCCAAGTTACAGTGGTTGAGTGAAAGAGCCAATCAGCGTTTAGGCCTTTGTGTCGTCACAAAATGGATAAAAATCGAGGGTTCCGAATGATAGCTTTGCCAATATGGCGGCGCCCGTTCCAATTAGCGATAGCTTACCAGTATGCAGTAAATCGATCTTTTTCGTACCTTATCGATGAGTAATAATTGCAGGACCTTCATGAATGTTGCTTTTAGGATAAAATCTAGGATCTAAGACCATATTGTCATCAGCTGTCCGTTTTCCTTTAAGCTCAATCTAAAATGTCCGTTGCGTCTGATCATGCTCCAAACTTCTTACTATTCGAAATTTAAAATAGTCCTCAAAATGATCTAGAATGCACTTCAATTTATTGTATTACATTGTGTTTCGGGTCAGTTTCGATTAAAAGGGTAACAATAACATCTTCTCCACTGTTTATACAGATATATGGACAAAACTGAGAGACAGACATATCAACAAGGCAAATAGACACAGACAATGAAATACAGACAAACAGAGAAACTTACAGACAAGACAAATGGACAGATACACATACAAGTACAGTTGAACTTCGATATCTCGAACTAGGTTAGGTCAAACATACCCGTATTTTAAAGTTAAAACGTGGCTAATGCAATTCATGTGTCGATAAATCGGATAGTTCAAATTAAGCGAGTTCGAGATATCGAAGTTGGACTGTTTACGGATACTCTCAGTTTCAAAAGACCTTACACTCAGAAACCCTCACAGCAAACAGCTATTAATAAAAGACATGCCAATCTGTAAAATCTTGATGAGGTGGTATTACGTATAAAATATTTGCATGTAAGGATTTCATTAATATGAATAAATTTCAGATCTGCTTAGAAATCATCATTGTCGCCTAGTTTTATAATCCGCTTTAATTCATACAGTGGAGAAAAAGTTATTCTTTCCCAATAAACGCGTTTATGCTAAATCTATTATTTCAATTACAAACAGTAACCCGGCGTCTGATCAGGCTCCAAAACGTTTGCAACTCAGTTTAATATCTATTGTTAGAACTGTCGAAAAATAGTTATTTTCTGCATTTTAGTGTTTTGCGTTTGCGTTTCGTTTGCGCTTAAACGGGAAAGAATAACCTTTTCTCCACTGTATGCTTATAGGCTCTGATAAGGTTATTTCGTCTTTCATAGCCAGATGCACCTGAACACATCAAAGGGACAATTCCAGTTTCCAAATTAGCCTAGTCCATTATTGACTATTACGTTTGTGCTTGCTTTTTATTTTTAATATGAAAATCAGTGCAGATTCTGATTACATGTACTGTTTTGCTTAGAACATGTATATGAGTGACTATGATTCAAATGTTTAAACTTAACATCGAAACGCATTTGAAGACTGCAGTATTAAAGATGACGAAATTTATAGGTTCAGAACATACGACAATATTTATTGGTTAAAGAGTTTGACTCAATTTATAGTATAGTTTATCTTTTATCTTATTACAACTTTGATTTCAATGATTTCACAATGCAGATATCGTCCACAAGAAATTCAAACAATGTGAATGTACGTCCTAATGTTTCCTGATCTAAACTGTATATGCAAATACAAGGCACTTCACATGTAAAGACAATTGGGAAAGGCGTTAATATTACAATTTCATATACAGTGGAGAATCTGTTATTCTTTCCCGTTTAAACGCAAACGTACGCAAACGCAAAACGCTAAAACGTAGAAAAGAACAACTTGTGGACAATTCTGATATTTAATGTTTATCTTGGTGGCAAACAGTTTGGAGCCTGATCAGACGCCGGTTTAACCGGCGTCTGATCTGGCTCCAAACTGTTTGCACTGCAAATAATAGTTTTAGCGTAAACGCGTTCATTGGGAAAGAATAACAGATTCTCCACTGTATGCAGACAGTGATGAACGATCTTATAACTGGTTTGTGTATCCTAGTCTAGTCATGCGTACAGTGGAGAAGACGTTATTCTCTCCCAATCAAAATGCTTGTGCTAAAACAATCATTTCCATTGGAAACAGACTGGAGCCAGATCAGACGCCTGTTAAACCGGCGTCTGATCAGGCTCCAAATTGTTTACAACTAATTTCGAAATATCAGATTTTTCAAAGAGATGTCATTTTTATATTTTGTTCACTGCGCGCTGCGTTAACGATTAGTTTCGTGTTACATGTACCGGGAAATAATAGCATATTTGGCACCGTACATATCTTATGAGAATTGAAATCAAGTTGTGCGTGAACATACTTATTTTTTCATTTACTTAATAATTACCATGGTAGAAAACATTATTCAACATATCCACTTTACAAGCACACTAATCACATATACATGTAATGCTTAAACAGTTGTTTGAATTGTAAAACACTTGGAGCCGGATAAGACGACAGGTAACCCGGCGTCTGACCAGCTTCCTACCCGTTGCCACCCAAACAGAAACAGGTGTTCAAAATATTTTCTATTGTTTGGCATTGTATTGCTTTGTGTTCCGCTCCATTAAAAGGGAAAGAATAGCGTCAGTGTACATATAACACGGGTATAAACAGATGTGGAACTGTTTCTTTAACTTTTCTCTGCAAAATGATTATCTGCATTGTAATTATCAACTGCAAACTTTGTCCATTCAGATGTATGCATGTATCATTGATTGAACCAGACAAAACCAATATAGAAAAAGCTTGTCACGCGTACATGTATTAATATATTATCAGTCAAAACTTGTGATGAATTATTGTGTTGTGTTGGATGCTTACAGTTTCCGTTAAATACGTCGTACAGTGGAGAAGAAGTTATTCTGTTTCAATAAACGCGTATATGCTAAACAGTTATTTCTATTGCAAACAATTAGGAGCCAGATCAGACGCCAGGCAACCCGGCATCTGATCAGGCTGCAAATAAATCTTCGACATTTTCAGAAAAAAATCAACATTTTATTGCATTGCGTTTGAGCTTTGTTTCGTTTAAAACGGGGAAATATATTTTGTCCCACTGTAAAAGGCAGCCTAATTTAATTAACTAACCTCACACGACCTACACTAAAACCTCCGACAACCGGACTCCACTAAACCTAAAATCTCGGGGGAAAAGGGACAATTTTCTTGATCTCAAACGCATATTCTACTATAGTGAAACCTGTCTATTACGACAACTAAAACGAAGGCGTATTGACTGTGTAAAATGCACGTGACAGTTTAAAGCTTAAAGCAAGATGACAGTAAAACATAAAACTCAAAAGGGAGCTTTCTGTTTCCTGTCACCTTGCTATAGACAGGCACTTGTCTTACATGTAAACACCTTATAAATAACCCAATTGAGTGGTCGTACATGTAATAGAAATGGTTTACTGTAACGTACTCACCAATCCTGCAACGAAGAGATATACAAAGTTCAACGAACTAGTGGTTGACGCATCTGAAAAATTTGGGAATATAAACCTTAGCAGCAACACCAAAAACAATGGTGGTTGCTTAAGGCGAGGCAACCGTTATACAGAAAGCGCATGAACAATGAGCTTTCTTCATTACTATTTGCCGGAATTGAGCTGCCAATGGTCTTCAATATTTCAAATTCAACTGTATAGTGAAACCTGGTAATCATCACTTTTCAGTTTCGTAAACCGAACTTATTTTAAGTCTGGATTATTTCTATTTTCAGAGGTTTTACAGTTTTTCAAAAAATAAACGAGTTTCTTGGCAAGTTAGCTCTATGGTCATGATATTCTCATTTACATTCACGCTACATTTCAAGAGTTACCGATTTAGAAAGACTAGTTACAGTGGAGAAGATGTTATATGTTCCCTATAAACGCGTTTACGCTAAACCTTTTATTACTACATGTATTGCAAACAGTTTTGAGCCTGATCCGAAACTGTTTGTCACTCCAGTTACAATAAATAGTAACAATTATCTACATATTGTCATTTTCTCCATTTTTATGCAACTGCATTTAAACGGGAAAGAATAACGTATTCTTCTCCACTGTACAGTGGAGTAGATGTTACAGTGAAGAAAACATTATAAATTCCCGTTTAAACGCAAACGGAACGCAAACGCATTGCAGTAAAATATAGAAAAGGACAAATGTTTTGACAAATCAGATTATTTATTGTTATCTGAGTGGTAAACAGTTTGGAGCCTGATCAGAGGCAGGGTTACCCGGCGTCTGATCTGGCTGCAAACTGCTTGCAAAGGAAATAATAGTTTTCGCGAAAACGCGTTTATTGGGAAATAATAACGTTTTCTCCCATGTATTCTTTCCCAACAAACCTATTTCGGCTAGTACAATTATAGGATAAATGCAAACAGTTTGAAGTCCTGTGTTCGATCAGACACCTTACTGGTTGCCATTCAGATAAAAATAAAACTGCTAAAGTTTCAAAAAGTAAATTAAGTATAATGTTTTATTCCAATACTTTAATGTTTTGTTTCACTATACATGTAACAGGAAATAAGAATAATGTCTTTACACGTGTTTACCTACCGTGGAGAATCTGTTATTCTTTCCCAATAAACGCGTTTACGCTAAAACTATTATTTGCAGTGCAAACAGTTTGGAGCCAGATCAGACGCCGGGTAACCCGGCGTCTGATCAGGCTCCAAACTGTTTGCCACCAAGATAAACATGAATTATCAGAATTGTCCAAAAGTTGTATTTTTCTACGTTTTAGTGCTTTGCGTTTGCGTACGTTTGCGTTTAAACGGGAAAGAATAACAGATTCTCCACTGTAATATACATGTTCACGATGAGTGCTGGAAAGTTTCATTACATGATAAACAATGAATTTGGGTACATACGCTTCCCTATTAATTATTTTATTAAGCTAAAATTCATAATCATCACTGAATATACCGATAGTATGGACTCTGGTGAAACCAAACATACTGAGGCCTCTCGTCTAATGTGAGATCAAAAGTCTAAATTGTCTGCGAATGCCCACATTTGAAGATGAAATGCGTCATTTACTCATTCACCTCCTGAAACCTTTAATGAGCAATTACAATTTCAAAATAAGTCTAGTTCATTTTTGACTATTTATAGTTGATTCAACAATATATTTCAAAATGAGAAACAGTGTAGACCCTGATCAGAGGGCTCCGTAAGGGGCCCTCTGGTCAGGGTCTACACTGTTTGCATGGGACACGTGTTATCCTCACAGGTACACTGTTTGTAAATGACGAGTAAACTCGTCGCTAGGGTTAAATGCGTTAGGGTAACTCAGTAATTTCAAATAAGCCACCAAACAAAATTTACGATGAACAGACGTACATGTACATGTGCCATGGAAAACATGTGTCTTCTTTTTAAAAACTTGAATTTAAGCTTTATTGCCGTAAATCAGGGAACATCTGCTGTTCTACATGTAAGATCATCTAAAATGAATTTAATTAATTGACGGTATAACACGTATCGCCTTCACTATCTTACCCCGAGTAATAGTTATTTACAAACAGTTTGGACCTTGATAAGATGCCGCGTAACACGGCATCTGATCAGGATCCAAATTGTTTGACATTCAATTCAAAATTTCTGAAGAAAAAATACCTAATCTTTTAATTTGAGAAATAAAAACAAACGACAAATGTTTAAAAATGATGACGCCATGGCAGTTGAGGGGTTAAGTCTTCGATCAGAGGTTAATATCTTGAGAACATGCCGTATCTAAATAGCATTATTTCCTAGAGAATTAATGAGATATGTATCTTTAACATTACATTCAATGATATATACGTCAACAAGGACAGACTCAGGAGACCTGTTGTGGGAGCACAAGAAAAATACAGAACTGTTACACAATGGTTCTGTCATGTGTTTTTGATGGTTTTGTTGTTTGTTTGTTTATATTGTTTTGTTAACATATAAAAGACAGGACTATAGCATTAAAAGGCTTTAAGCAGGCGACATAATCAAGAGATGAAAGGCTGAAGGAACCTGCATTTGGAAATTTACAACTGTTTCACTGGCAAAATTTATGTGGCTAATGCAAACAGTTTGAATCCCTTTTGGTTGGCCACTGTCTTACTATTTCTGCAATCAGAACTTTAAAATAATGCATTATTACATATAGTAACATTACAGACGACATATCTAGCCGATAACGGACACACAAAGTGGAAAAGACGTTATTCTTTCCCCCAATAAATGCGTTTACGATAAAACTATTATTTCCATTGTAAACAGTTTGGAGCCAGATTAGACGCCGGGTAACCCGGCGTCTAATCAGGCTCCAAACTGTTTGCAACTAAGATCAAAATGAACACTTAGAATTGTCAAAACATTGTCAATTTCTACATATTCTTGCATTGCGTTTGCGTTTCGTTTGCGTTTAAACGGGAAAGAATCACTTCTTCCCAACTGTTAGAAAAGGGTTAAAAGGTTGTTCCGTTAGATAAGGTGTCAGAAAAATGTCAGATGAACAGCGTTAACATCAGTCACAGTAGATATAGAGGGGAACTAATTATTCTTGCAATCAGCTTTCTCGATAGTAGAAAAATAAATCGCAAGTTCATGGGCAGGCAATCGCTCACGTGGAAGCGGGGTATTAGTTCAGCAGGTGTTTTATTGTTTACAAAATACAGTTGGTAAATTCTTATAGTATGTACAGTGGAGAATCTGTTATTCTTTCCCGTTTAAACGCAAACGTACGCAAACGCAAAGCACTAAAACGTAGAAAAGAACAACTTTTGGACAATTCTGATATTTCATGTTTATCATGGTGGCAAACAGTTTGGAGCCTGATCAGACGCCGGGTTACCCGGCGTCTGATCTGGCTCCAAACTGTTTGCACTTTAAATAATAGTGTTAGCGTAAACGCGTTTATTGGGAAAGAATAACACATTCTCCACTGTATTTTCAGATAAGTTATAGTCCAGTGGGTTGAAAGCGAATGAGGGCTATGAAGAAATCTTCTTAAGGATCTGCTTTATTATAGCTTCTTCTAAACTATGATATGGAAGGAGAGAGAAGAAACGAAACAAATCGCTGTATAATTGAACCATTCCATCGCTAAATGTCATCGTTTGATTTAAGTCCTTCACCGCCATTGCATCTTACAGCGGAGAAGACATTATTCTTTTCCGTTTAAACGCAAACGCAATAAAATAAAAAAATAAAACAACTTTTTGACAATTGTTTACGATTTATTTTAATCTGAGTGGCACACAGTTAAGAGCCTAATCAGACGCCGGATTATCCGGCGTCTGATCAGGCTTCAAACTGTTTGCAATAGAAATCATAGTTTAAGCGTAAACGCGTTTATTTTGTAAGAATAACGTCTTTTCCACTGTATGTTTTAAGCATTGCCTAAATTATTGCATGCATCAGATAAACCAATGAGGTCGAACACATTTTATTATGTAAATAATATACCAGTATTGTTTGAGAATACAAATAACATATATGTAACTACAAATCTAGAAAAAAACAAAATAACTACAATCAGATCTGAAATAAAACATGAATAAACATATAAAAGACAGTCCCCCCAAAACTGCGATCACATTGTAGTGATATCGCTCGAAGTATAGTTTACGTGGTTTGAATAACCAGTCTTATCTCTGTCAACGTTATATTGATGCAGTAACAGTGGAGAATCTGTTATTCTTTCCCGTTTAAACGCAAACGTACGCAAACGCAAAGCACTAAAACGTAGAAAAGAACAACTTTTGGACAATTATGATAATTCTTGTTTATCTTTGTGGCAAACAGTTTGGAGCCTGATAAGACGCCGGGTTACCCGGCGTCTGATCTGGCTCCAAACTGTTTGCACTGTAAATAATAGTTTTAGCGTAAACGCGTTTATTGGGAAAGAATAACAGATTCTCCACTATAGTTCATTACGTAGATTAACAGTGGTTCAGTTGACCTTTCAACAAGCAACTAATCCAACTACATAAAACGCAGCACAGTAATCAGAGAAACAAGATCTGGTTAGTTTTGTTGCCTAACATAATTTTGTTGGATAATTACAACCGATACTGCGAGACAAAACGCCATTATTAATATTGTTAATAATATGTTATACAGTGGAGAGAACGTTATTATTTCCAAAAAAGCGTTAACACTAAAACTATCATTTCCATCGCAAACAATCTGGAGCCAGATCAGACGCCGGGTTACCCGGCGTCTGATCAGGTTCCGAACTGTTTGCCACTCAATTTAAAATATTTACATTCGCCCAATTCAATCCATTGACAAAAAGGGTGTTCATTTCGTATAAACACCATTTCTCGAGAGGGCGGGACTTGTGGAAATGTTTCGAAGAATAGGCGGGGCATATGCAGTTGTCATTCGCGAATTAATATTTGGAACTTGGGACAGAAACATATTGCGGAATTTTTGTTCTTAACCGATCTATGCCTTCCTATTAGTAGACACCATGATTCCCGGCTAATATTATTCTTTATTAATGAGATAAATTGCAAGAAAATTGACATACCTTAAAAACAACAACTGTCTGGATTCCTGTGTGCCCAAAAACCCGATATATTTACCCTACTTTAAAAATGACGTCACTTTCAATGACGTCAAATCGTCATTTTCGCGCCAACTGTCAAAGTTGTTGATCTTAGAATGTAAACAATGGAACTTATTTTTTTTGCTTTCGAATGTACGCAGCTACAGTTATTCGGTCATGGCTGTTCCTGATAGGGTACACATTATTCGTGTTATCAACCTCTAATATGGTTTAAACATACATGCATACTTACAAAATGTTAATCTAATATTAAAATTTACAGCAAATACATTGTAAATATAAGAAATGAACAGACTAATCTGGCTCAAAACTATTTGCAAGGAAATATTTGTTTAAGCATAAACGTGTTTATCAGAATAAATAATTATGAAAAACTAAATGTCTTCCCAACAGAATCAAAGAGTCTTCGGTGAATTTGCGCTTAATCCCTTCACTGCCTTACCCAGAGTGCAATGTTTATTTGCAAACAGTTAAAATCCTGATTAGACGCCGCGTAACGCGGCGTCTAATCAGGATTCAAACGGTTTGACACTCAAATCAATATTTCTCAACTAAAAAAACATAAACATTGAATTTTAGAAATCAAAGCAGACGACATTTGTTTAAAAATAATGACGTCACGGCAGTGAATGGGTTAAGGTTGTGGACCCCTTATGCGACCGGGCCAATGTTGGTCTATATTGTAACTCTACGGAGAGCAATCGGCCATTCTCGTCAACTGTCGACCTTCTTTTCGATCTATGCTTTTGGAACGGGCCGACAGTTGATGAAAATAGCCAATCGACGTAGGTAGAGTAAAGATTTTGTTCCAATCTCAAAAGGGGTCCACAGCCTTAACATAATTGCTCGGTGCACCCCCTTGCAACTGCTACATGTACATCATAAACTTACAATTGAAAAACCTTCGATACGATTTCAATACAAAATAGGCATTTTCTTAGACGAAAGAACTATAGAATCACTTTTGGGTGAAATCGGCCCCATTTCAGATTTTACCATAAATAGCACGATGGTGGTGGATTACGTAAGCAAACACTAGAAAATAAAGATCATGTTTCCATAGCAACCATTTTAATATACTCCTCGTAAATCACGTTTTTCATCAATTATTGAGCATTTTTAAATTCGTACATGTATTTTGACAACTTTAAAATGCAAAAATATTAGATAGCATTAGCCCGTTTTAAAACCTAAACACTAATGCTGTTATTCTAGCAACCAGCAAAATTTACTCTAGAAAACATGTTTCTCTATAAACTCCAGTGATGTCTTTGGCACTTACAATTTACCATCCTTCGTCCTAAATTGTACACTTGCAAACTCTAAGTTTATTACACACGGGACTAGAAGTGCCTACTTCGTACATGTATGTCGTTTATCCTGGTACAGTGGAGAATACGACATTATTTCCCGTTTAAACGCAAACGAAAAGCAAACACAGTGCACTCAAATGTTAATTTTTTTTTACAATATTTAGAAATTTTTAACCAATTATTTTTATCTGATAGGCAAACAGTTTGGAGCCTGATCAGACACAGGGTTACCCAGCGTCTGATCTGGCTCCAAACTGTTTTAAATGGAACTAATTGTTATAGCGTAAACGCGTTTACTGGGAAAGAATAACGTCTTCTCAACGGTAAAACATCAGCACCATATGGGTATTGGCGTAAAATAACAGTGGTGAAAACGTTTTTCTTTCCCAATAAACGCGTTTACGCTAAGAGTATTATTTCCAAATGCAAACAGTTTGGTGCTAGATCAGAAAATAATAGTGTTATCGTAAACGCATTTATTGGGAAATAGTACAAGGTAACACTTCTTTAATGTAGAACAACGGAGATTCCTACATTACATGTAGCTCATTGAACCCTAGCGATGTTATACTAGTTCTTTACGAATAGGGTACATGTACAGTGGAGAAAACGTTATTGTTTCCCAATAAACGCGTTTACGCTAAAAACTATTATTTCAAATGCAAACAGATTGGAGCCAGATCAGACGTCGGGTAACCCGGCGTCTGATCAGGCTCCAAACTTTTTGCCACTCATATTAAAATAATCAGTAAGAATTGTCCACAAAGTGTCATGTTTTACGTTTTATTGCAATGCGATTGCGTTTCGTTTGCGTTTAAACGGGAAAGAATAACATTTTCTCCACTGTACATGTACCTATTAAGAATACATTTGTCCCATGCAAACTGACCACGTTCTGCACTTTTTGTCATTTGCAATTGATTGTAAAAACACAACTCTAAATAGATTAATAGTCGGAATGGACTATGGGTAAATGAGTTAAAAATAACAAAATAAGAATGACTTTGATTGGCGTCTTGCTGAGATTTGGTAGGACACAAATTGCTTTGAATATCGGACCGAACTTTCTTCATTTATAGAGAAATACATATTATGATTTTGAGTTCTTTCGCAGGTAGAAATCAAATGTTTAAGTGGAGAAGACGTTGTTCTTTCTCAAATAAATGCGTATACGCTAAAGCTATTATTTTCATTGCAAACAGTTTGAAGCCCGGCGTCTGACCCGGCTCCAAAGTATTAGCCACTCAGAAATAAAATAATTAGTAACATTTATAAACATTGTTATTTTCAACATTTTCTTCATTGCGTTTGTGTTTTGTTTTACATTTAAACGGGACATAATAACGTGTTCTTCACTGTAGTTGATGATCAGTTCGACGCCCACACCACCAGAGACTGTTTTGAAAAGGGTTATAAGTTTTCTAACCACGGTGTTCTGCATGTCAAAGTGACATTATCCCATTCCCTTCCTAACACCAAGTAACACCAAGTAAACAGATTATATGCGAGCAGTTTGAATATGGAGAGACGTCACGGTTGAGTAAATCGGCGTCAGATAAGGATCCACACTGTTGGACTCATTGCCATCTAACTAAAATCAATTTATCGAAACATTAAATTTGATATATGAACGTCGACACGAAATATTTAAAGCATATTACGCCATGGCAGTCAAAGGGTTCCTTAAACACACAGAATACGAGCATGTATTTTTTAAGTCCCATGAGTATAAACTGTTCGCTGACAAAGTATTGTTAACATATCTTGGAACATTAATCAAAATGGCTGACAGTATGACGTGTTTTTAGTGTCGTGAAGTTAAATGGTAAATTAGTCTGAATTTAGTTAATAGTAAAAAGAAAAAACTCGCCAAAGTAAGTGTTAAATGATGCAGATTCATTATTGTATTTAATTGACAAGATCAGTGGCCAAAATGATGGACAACATAGCATTTAATGTGGCTACTAGAAACAGTTTTGACCCACTGGGTGGGGGTGAAATGGCGGGATCTTCAAACAAAGACAATACAGTGAATTATGTGAATGAAAGACAGGTAGAGGCGGCTAGAAGGGAATTCGCAATAAGTTCAATGGATAACAAGATGCTGATAATGTATGACAAGTTAACTAATATGAGTGTTGAGCAGGCGATCTGCAGCAGGTCAATCGTTAATATGGAAAAATCTGTAGACAAAATGGCGGACAAGGTGAGCAAAGTCATTGACGTTACAAACACACAATCTGATCTATTGAAAACTCTAGCATACAAATCAATTGATATTGAAGCTCGATCTAGAAGAAACAATTTAATATTTTGGGGTTTCTCGGAAAATCATGGCGAAAACTGCTTTTCACTAATACGAGACTTTATTGCAGAGAAATTAGACATTGATGAAGACATGTATATATCAAGAGCTCATCGATTAGGCCGCAGAAATCCGGATAGACATCACCAGAAACGACCGATCATTGTGAACTTTAGAGACTTTTGTGACACACAGGCAGTCATGAGCCAAGCATATAGGTTAAAGCAGACGCCATTTTCTATTGATTATGATATGCCAAGAGAAATTCAAGCAGCAAGAAAGCGTTTGTGGCCAAGGTTTAAACAAGTCAAAGCAGATCGACCTAGGTCTAAAGCACAAATTGTGTACCCTGCAAAGCTGATTGTGGATGGAAGGATGATATATGACGAAATGCCAGATTGGAGTAGATATATACAAAGTAGCCGCTTACCTGAATTGGCACACATAGGACATATCCAACACACTAAATCCTCCTCATCAGAATATCAAGGTGTACACACACACAATCCAGTTCAAACAGAAGGTGATAGATTCCTGGCAGAACACATGGACACATCTCTTTTACAAACTGTTCCCTCAAATGAAAATGCCTGGCTGGTCAAATCAAAGGACCCGGTAGACCCAGCGTTACAGAGTAGTTTCACTGTTGAACAGAT
This sequence comes from Gari tellinella, assembly GCA_922989275.2. Classification (NCBI taxonomy): domain Eukaryota; kingdom Metazoa; phylum Mollusca; class Bivalvia; order Cardiida; family Psammobiidae; genus Gari; species Gari tellinella. Next base: position 25,121,101 of record OV277856.1, on the reverse strand, counting down.
ATTGTCCACCGAGCCTGGGGACAGTTCTTTACAGTCTGCACAAGCCACCCCTGGTTGCAACAACAACAACAAGGAAAACAACATAGCTTTGGATACTGCTCTCAATGTACTTTACAATAACAATACTGTGGCTCCTGTGTTATCCGGCAACCATGTGTCGCAAATAGATCAACCACAACAAACAGAAAGTGATGGCGTACACAATACACAGGAACGTGGTCGAAGTCACTTATCACGTGCGATGGCAAGATCTGACAGACGGTCCAGTCCTTACAACAAGCGGAATGCCAGTTATTCGCAAAGTCGGAACAGAAAGTCACGGGATTCCTCTAGTACACGCGACCCTGTTCCTAAGGACGCAACGTTACCAGTGACCAATCAGCCATCACACGGAGCTGGAGCACGGGGCAGTGACTTACTGCACGATACCAATGGGTTTTCCCCAGGAACTATTGATACACCAGATGATAAGGAAAATGCGTCTGCTTAGTTGTTAGCGGAGAAGGTCAGCTTACGTTGTGCACTATTAAATGTACAGGGTTTAGTTACAAAGCGAACCAATAAATTGAAAAATGACGATGTAAAAGAGATATTTAATAACAATGACATTGTGCTTTTTACGGAAACGTGGAGTAACGATTTTTCAGATTTACATGTTGATAGTTTTGAGCATTTTGTATTGCATAGAACATTGAAAAAGAAAACAAGTAAAAGGGACTCAGGGGGGATCATAGTTTATGTAAGAAACGAGTTTGTTACCGAAAGTAGTCTGGTGTATCAAAGCGCTGACGATGTTATTTGTATAAAGCTTGATGGAGGAAAGTTTTCGTTAAACAGTGATATTTTATTATGTCTTTGTTATGTCTTACCAGAAGGAAGTAGTAGACAAGCTATGGTGGAGACAAATATTTTTGATCGGCTGTCCGACTTTATTACATCAGAAATCAGTAAATGTGAAAATAATTTTAATTTTGTACTGTGCGGTGACATGAATAGCCGAACTTCTGATCTACCTGACTTTGTAGCAGACGACAATAGCTTACACATACCCTTTTTACCGGACAATTACACTGACGATATCGATTTTAACCGCTATTCGCAAGATAAAGGACGGACAAATTCTAACGGCATTTCTTTAATTGAACTATGTAAAGAAACTGGTTTAAGAATGTTGAATGGGAGATTTGGGGAAGACCAGGGATTAGGTAGATACACTTTTGTTGGTAACAGTGGTTCGAGCGTCGTTGATTACGTAATAACCTCACAAAGTCTATTGAAACATGTAACTAGTTTTAGAGTAGACGAGCCCAATATTTTATCTGACCATTGCTTAATTTCTTTTGCGTTTGAGTTTGATGTACAAGAAAAAGCTAATTTCGTGAATGTTGACGAATTGTCATATAGTAAGGTAAAAGGTAAGTATAAATGGAAAAATGATTGGAAAGAAGATTATATACAAAGATTGTCCTCACATGATAATGTACAAAAGCTAGATCATTTTACTACGGATGTCACAAATTGTCAAGCCGCTTGTGATATTGATAAATGTATAGATTCCTTGGCAGGTATTTTTCACGAGGTTGTTTCCCCTTTATATGTAACACATAGTAATAAACAACAGGATAGTGAAAGCAATAATGCATGGTATGATAATGAATGTTTTGATAAGAGAAATTGTTTTTTATACATGCTAAACAAATATCGAATGGAGAATAACGATTTAAATAGAATAAATATGGTAAAGGCAAGATCAGAGTACAAAAGCTATATTAGGAAATGTAAATATGAATACGACAAACGCCAAACAGACAAATTTATTCAGGCAAGATTCCAAAACGCAAAACTTTACTGGGATATGTTAAAACAGGGAGCTGGTATAAAACAATCAGGCGTGAAGATTGATATTTTTGAGCAATACTTCAAAACGGTAAATAACCCAAACAGTCAATTTTATACACCAGATGATGATGTTCTATATTTCATGGAAAGATATGAAAATGATGAATTTGATGTTATGTTTCAAGAGTTAAATACAGTTATAAATGAAGAAGAAATTTTGAAGGGCATTAATGGTTTGAAGACAAATAAATCGGGTGGTCCGGATCTATACTTAAATGAGTTTTTTATACACGGTAAGCATATTTTAATGCCTACATTACATGTATTATTTAATAAAATATTTGATTTAGGCTACTTTCCAAATGAATGGACGAAGGGTTACGTTATACCATTACATAAAAAGGGTTCAATCAACGATGTTGATAATTTTCGCGGGATCACCCTCTTGAGTACCTTAGGAAAACTTTTTACTCGAATTTTAAATAATAGACTAGTGAATTGGGCAGAAACATATGGTGTATATGTTGAAGCACAAGCTGGATTCAGGGCTAATATGGGTACAACTGATAATATATTTGTACTCCATGGTCTTATTACTCATTTTTTAAACAGCGGTAAACAGCTGTATTGTGCATTTATCGATTTTTCCAAAGCTTTTGACTATGTTGTCAGAGATAATTTGTGGTATAAATTAATTAAGTTAGGTGTGCGTGGTAAAATGCTAAACGTATTAAAATCTATGTATACAACTGTGAAGTCAAGGGTAAAATATAATAATGAACTGAGTGGTGAGTATAGTTGTGCTTTAGGAGTTAGACAGGGTGAGTCTTTATCACCGTTTTTGTTCGCCATGTGTTTGAATGATATGGAAGACATGTTTGTTAGAAATGGTGTAGAAGGTATTGATATAAATATGTTCAAAGTTTTTCTGATATTGTATGCTGATGACATTGTAATTTTTGCTAGCTCTAGAGAAGATTTGCAAAAAAGTTTAAATGTATTGAATGAATATTGTTGTAGATGGAAACTAACAGTTAATACAGCGAAAACAAAAATAATGATATTTAGAAAGGGTGGTAGAATACCTCGAGATACTATCTTTACTTACAATGGTGATGTTATTGATATTGTTAGCAAATTTTCTTACTTGGGTATAGTTTTTACAACTGGTGGTTCATTCTCTATTGCACAGGCAACTATTGCAGGACAGGCTTTAAAGGCGTTCTTTCAAATGAAGAAGTATTTGTGTAAATTCACTACGATTGAGGTTAAACATAGATTAGATCTGTTTGACAAACTGGTGTTACCTATCTTAAATTATGGATCAGAGGTGTGGGGCTTTATGAAGGCAGATAATATTGAAAGGGTGCATCTTAAATTTTGTAAAGGTTTACTCGGTGTAAAAAGAAGTACGCAAAATGATTTTGTATATGGCGAATTAGGCAGAAAACCACTTAATTGCATTAGACATCTTAAATGCATTAAATATTGGCTTAAGATAGTGCAAAGCGATGAGCGTAAATATGTTAAGAAAGTATATGATTTAATGATTACAGACATTGACAAAAATGAAAGAGTTATTAACTGGGCTTCTTTGGTACGAGATACACTAAGTAGATTAGGTTTTTATCATGTATGGTTAGCTCATGGGGTTGGTAATATAAAACGCTTCTTATACGTAGTAGAAGAAAGAATACATAATGTTTTTTTACAGGAATGGAACGGTAGGCTCCATGATTCAAGCAGAGCACTTTTCTATAAAAATATAAGCAAATTTGAATTGCAGCCTTATTTATCTCTTTGCAAAATTTCAAAATTCAGACAGGCATTTTCAAGACTTCGTTTGTCATCACACAGGCTCGAAATAGAGGCTGGTAGGTGGAAAAAACCAGTAGCAACAGCTTTTGAAAATAGAAAATGTTCTGAATGCGATGTTTTAGAAGACGAGTTTCATTTCATATTAGAATGCAAATTATATATGGATTTGAGAAAGACGTATATTAAGAAATATTTCTGGAACAGACCAAGTATGCATAAGTTGTTATCCCTTATCAATTCATCAAAACAGTCAGAAGTAAGAAACCTAGCAACATACATTTACAAAGCTTTTGATGTCCGAAATGAACAACGTTATCGATAAATTATGAGGGCTCGTACAACAATTACAACATTAACGTTCTTTTGACAAGTAATAGTATCTCATAACTCATTTTAGCATTGTATTGCTATGTTATCATGATTGTCTTATATTTTGTATTGCATTAACTGACTGGTATATTGCCTTCACTTGAAACAAATTAATTCCTTCGTATCTTTCTTACAAGGTTATCAGCATAATGTGTGATGAAAGTAATGCAGAAGGCTCATATGGAAGCCTTCTGCATTATCTTTATTCCGCATTAAACGGCTATATTTTATAAGGATTTGATGTCAGCATAGTGCGTGACAAGGGTAACACTGAAAGCAACTACAGGAGTTTTCTGCGTTACCCTCTTTCAGCATTGAGAAAAAAAAAATTAATACAAATAAATATACATGTTATATAAAGAAAAACAGTGGCCGGTCTATTCCGATAACTATGTTTTTATTGAATATGTGTGTCTTTTATTTACATGTTGAATATGTAAGTTGTAATAAACATAGTCTATTGTTGAAAGCGAATAATTAAAAGGAGAACACCCAGTTGAATTTTATAAAGCGTAGTGCGGCGCAGAAGTTTTGCAGAAAGTGCCGATGGGAACTTTCTGCATTACTTTTGCACAGCATTAAACAGGTTATTTTAAAAGGTACGATGTCAGCTTAGTGCGTAACAATGGTTTCAACATCTAGTTGGATTTTATTAAAGTATCAGCGTTGTGCGGCGCAGAAGTTATGCAGAAAGTTCCGATGGGAACTTTCTGCATTACTTTTGTACAGCATTAAACAGATGAATTTTAAAAAGGTGTGATGCCAGCTTTGGGTGTAACAATGGTTTCAACATCCAGTTGCATGTTACTATAGTATTAGCGTAGTGCGGTGCAGAAGTTATGCAGATAGTTCCGATGGGAACCTTCTGCATTACTTTTGCACAGCATTAAACAGTTGAAGTTTAAAAGGTGTGATGTCAGCTTAATGCGTGATAATGGTTTCACTAAATATGTGTGTATTTTGTTTAAATGTTCAATGTGTAAGTTGTAGTAAATGTATGTCTATGGTGAAAGAAAAGACAGTTAAAAAAGAAATCATCGTAGTGCGGCGCAGAAGTTATGCAGAAAGTTCCGATGGGAACTTTCTGCATTACTTTTGCACAGCATTAAACAGGTTCATTTTAAAAGGTGTGATGCCAGCTTAGGGTGCAACAATGGTTTCAACATCCAGTTGAATGTTATAGTATCAGCGTAGTGCGGCGCAGAAGTATTTAGAAAGTTCCGATGGCGACTTTCTGCATGACTTTTGTACAGCATTAAACAGATGAATTGCCAGCTTTGGGTGTAACAATGGTTTCAACATCCAGTTGAATGTTACTATAGTATTAGCGTAGTGTGATACAGTAGTTATGCAGAAAGTTCCGATGGGAACTTTCTGCATTACTTTTGTACAGTATTTAACAGTTGAAGTTTAAAAGGTGTGATGTCAGCTTAATGCGTGATAATGGTTTCACTAAATATGTGTGTATTTTGTTTAAATGTTAAATGTGTAAGTTGTAGTAAATATATGTCTATGGTAAAAGTAAAGCCAGTTCAAAAAGAACCAGCTAAAGGCGGTACGGAAGTTATGAGGAAAACTCCTATGAGAGCTTTTTACTTTACTCCATTACTTATAACCAGCATTTTGAAATTGTGTTTTATAACGGTGCGGTGTCAACTTGGTGTGGGACAAAGGTGGCGCAGATAGCGAATGTTTGAGTTTTTTGCGTTACCTTCATTCAGCATTAAAGATTCAGTGGTTTATATAGATAACTATATTTCATAGAATAAGTATATTGTATATTTATGAGGTCGGCAATACTGAATATACTTGAGTATATTTCGAATCGAAATTTACAAACTTGATGTTAAGGCTACTAGCAAAAGGAAATATTAGTGTCAGTATTGTTTAAACGTGCAGCTGACAAGAATCTTTGCTAATTGCTCAACAAAATAATTATATTAATCATTGTTAAATACCTTCTCCGCACTTGTGTTATATATGTATGTATTTTGTAATTTGTCATGTCATACTGTCAGTCATGTGCATATTTGTATGTGTATTTTTCCTCATGGGCCTTTAGGCCTAATGGAACTACTATGAATAAACTTATCAAACTTATCAAACTTATCTTGCTACATTGGGGAAACATTGGCGTTGGTGGTCTCTATTACGACCACTAACAGCAAGGCTAATTGACTGCATAAAAGTCAAGTGACAGCTTAAAGCAATGTGACAGTAAAACAGAAAGCTCCTAAAGGAGCTTTCTGTTGAACTGTCACCTTGCTTTATAAGCAGACACCTATGTAAGTACCCATAATAATGCACACACATGTGTGGTAATAATAGAGAGAGTTTACTGTATTTACTATTTAGTAAACCAATAACAATACATTCGCTTGTGCTTAGCCAATGATACATTGTGCGAACAGTTTGGAGAATTTTTTTAGCGTCTGAACTGACACAAAACATGTTTTACACATTATCGAATTGCTTTTGCATTTAGTTTCATTTAAGCGGGGAAATATATCTCGTATGCCCATTTTTTTTTGGTTATTATAAACAATTTATATTTCCCTATCAATGAACAAGTTCCTCATAATGCTAAGCCTATAGATTTAACGGAACATTTTTTTAATTTGTTAGTTAGGCAAAGCTATACCTGTCATCATATTCAAACGGTTTTAATCCAGAACATAATCTGAGGTTGTAAGAACTTGCGACTCTATCCCCTTTCCTTATCTATATGGAAATAAATGTGTTTAGATTAAATAAGATTTAACTATGAAACTAACTGAAACGATCCATTTGAAGTTTTTGTAACATTTTTTATACCTAGGTGTTTCCCAGCTCTTGTTTCTCTCTGCACACGTCCCAAATGCTTCTAGTTTCCTACCATTTCTTCTTGGGAAAATTAACCCCTTAACTGCTGCTATGAAGTCATTAACTTAAATAAATTGTCATCTGCTTTTATTTCTCAAATCTAAATATAAGGTATTTTTGGATATTAAGAAATATTGAAATGAGTGTCAAACAGTCTGCGTTACGCAATGTCTGTAGGATTAACGTTGTTTGCAAATAACCGTTGAACTCAGGTTAAGACAGTGCAGGGGTTAAATACAAATATGATGTACTTCCATATTAATGTCCTTCCTGTGTTAAAATGTATCAAGAGATATTTTTGTATTTCCTCTGTGACTATTTCCTAGCGCAGAATATGATAAATTATTGTTGTTCGCCTTTTTCCATCCCGTGTGGAGTAATATTTTACAAAAATGTTCCCCCTTTTGCAAATATACAAAAAGAAGGTTGTTTGCTGTCGTTTTGGAGCATGCGATTCCGTAGATTTCTTTAAATAGGCTTAAATCAAAACCGAAAACTTCTGTATGAGCATTTCGCTTTAGCTTTAAAATTATTTTAATCGTTCAACTGTCTTTAATACAACTTAAATAGGTCGTTATTCACTTGAGAAAACGTTATTTCCCTAAAACGCGTTATGTTCCTATAAACGCGTTTACGCTAAATCTATTATTTCCATTTACAAACAGTTTGAGCGTGATCAGACACCAAACCGTTTGCCGTCAATGCTAAAATCTACCTTCAGAATATACAATTTTCATTTTATTGCAATGCGTTTCGTTTGCGTTTAAACGGGAACGAATAATGTCTTCTCCTCTGTAGTAAAGCTTTACTGTATAACACATTAACTCCTATTGACACATATACGATTCATTTGCAAACAATGGTATACATAGGTGGAGAATCTGTTATTCTTTCCCGTTTAAACGCAAACGCAAACGCACTAAAACGTAGAAAATAACAACTTTTGGACAATTCTGATAATTCTTGTTTATCTTGGTGGCAAACAGTTTGGAGCCTGATCAGACGCCGGGTTACCCGGCGTCTGATCTGGCTCCAAACTGTTTGCACTGCAAATAATAGTTTTAGGGTAAACGCGTTTATTGGGAAATAATAACAGATTCTCCACTGTAGTACAACATACTCGTGTTCTATGCAAACATTGTAGAACTATGTCAGAGGGTTTCTACAGGAACACCTTTATCAGGGTCTGCACTGTTTGTTATTTTGAAATATATTGGCAAAAGAACCCTAAATAATCCAAAATTGGACTAGATTTCACTGAAAACTGGAATCTTTTTTTTGAAGTTTCAGGGGTGAATGAGCTAAACAACATAAAGGTAAACTAGACATAATGGCTTTGGGTATTGGCACATTAGTACGTTAATTTGGTTAATTGTTCACTTGCTAAAATAACGATTGCTTCATAGCTGTTGTCTACAACTGTTTTAAAAGTTTTACTTTTAAATCTGTTTTAGGGTCAGAAGCCTGAAGACGAGGGTCAAACAGTTTGGATATTGATCAGAGGTCGCGTTTCTCATCGTCTGGTATGGTTCCAAACTGTTTGCATATTGCAACAAAGTTGGGACAGAATGGCAAAGGGTTTATGTTCATCCAAAAGGTCAATGGACACGGGATGGTAGTTCTAACTTTCCGAAACTCTATTGTTCACGAATTCAAATAGCAATAGTGTGGTTGTTCGGAATGTATTTTTAAGTATCACTGTAATTTTGATATCCGATTATCAATTTGTTAGGCATTTTGGATATACTTTTGGGCAATCTATAATGCAAATGTTATACATAAAGTAATGGTAGATAAAGATAGCACTTATATGATTTTAACAGGTTCAAAATAAAGGAAGATAATTTCCAGTTCGCTCATAAAATAAACAGGATCACTACAACAGACAATTTCTGTATATTATTTCTGTTTTACATTTACTCCGCTCTACAATTAACCCATTACATTATAGCTACGAAGTTTTCAGCTTTTACGTTCATTCAACTCAAGAAAATACTTACACTTAATACGGTCATGGATGTCCACCAAAAGAAATATGGCAGATATAGCATATGGAACATGTAGCTAAAGCAAGCTGAAAATAGCAGAGTACATGTGCTTTCAAGATAAACTGTCGTCGAAATGCAGTATGGGGCCCACAGGTTTGGATATAATTGTCAAATGAATGTTACAACTGTTACAACTATCGGTCAAATCTTACTTCAAGGTTCTCTATTACGACATTAACCCTTTCGCTCTCAATGACACTTAAAAGCGCGTTTGCAAACAGTTTGGATCCTGATCAGACGCCGCGTGACTGTTTGACACTCGTTTTAAAATGTATTCAGTCCTACTGCCTTATTTGTTAACTTCGAAACGACATTACAGACAACAAAAATTAAGCAGACGACAATGAAACGGTGAAGGGGTAAAAATCTTCCGAATAATTTGATCATGAAAGGGTTACGCCTTTCTATGCTGGAGACAATTATATGAATACTTTACAAAAACAGAAGAGACCTTAACCCTTTACCTGATAGCATTGTTTCTAGAATTGAAGATATATGACTACTTAAAGCAGGTTGAAAGTAAAGCAGAATGCGCCCTAAGGCGCATTCTGCTTTACTTTCAGCCTGCTTTAAGCTATTAACAGCTAGAATAAGGAAAGTATTTAATATGACACATATTCATTACGGTATAATTTGGAACTATTTTCTTCAGCGGATGAATAAAATGAATGTGCTAAAAGTCGCTTCTATAAGGGAAAGGGTTAAACAGATTGCTCCTGGAACTCTCAGATCAGCTTCTGCACGCTTTGTTCTATTTAAAAACTGCACTGAAAATCCACATAAACTGACGATTGTACACAAATGGAATTGTCCATGTCGAAAACAATAGCATACAAAGAGTTCAAGAATCCCACACTGGTTGTCATTTGATAATAATCTAATTAACATGTCTGGACAAAATGACTGGAAATCGCCAGAGGCTGGACAAGTACATTTATTTCCAGACTCGTTCACTATCAAACGTTTATTGCAAATGACATATCGTGTCAAATCACATATACAGCGGAGACGACGTTATTTTTACCCATTTAAACTGAATGTTTCTTGTTTTCTCTCAATGTTGCTTACCTTCTACAGTGTTCACTCTCTACAGCGACCCTCCCAACAATGACTCCCTTCTTACAACGACCCTTGTCGTAAATTCCCTAAACGGGACAATTATGTCTAACGCTGTTACTGCTGCAAAAGAGTCTGCTTTAAATTGTCGTCTGTTGTTTTTTCTCGAAGATTTTGATAAAATAAATATAATAACGGGTGACAAACAGCTTGAATCCAGATCAGACGCCGCGTTACGCGACTTCTAGTCTGAATTTAAGCTGTTTGCAAATGTAAGCCAATTCTTGATTTTCACTCTCTATAACGACTCCCTCCGAACAACACACTCAATATGTTTCTTCCATTGGGTGTCGTTGTAGGGAGGAGCGCTGTATCAGCTAAAGTAATATGCCAGCCGAGGATAGTATTCTTTGTTAACCTTTACTACAAAGTGTTAGCTTTTCTCTTCAAAACCTTCGTGACATGTGTTCTGGGTAAGTACAATCGTGTATCTAGTGTTATACTTCTATCCTAATATAATCAAAATGTCTATGAAGGTTAGTTGGCGTCTATATAATTTTTTCTGGGATGAATATTAGCCAAGTTTGGCAAAACACGGACATAAATGACACACATTATATATACAAATGTATTCTATACATTTCCCAAGGTGAAAATTGTTTTGTTTGCATTTATGGACCTACAACGCCAGTTAGTAAAGATAATTGTTCTATGTTTTATGTGCCATACTGTGGAAATGATTTTCTTTCTCGTTTTAGCGACTAGTAAGCCTAACCATAATCAACGAAATTAAGCTATGGTTTAGACAAATTCAACGATTTGTAATAGTTTGAGTGAGTGGCAGGCTGCGAACAGTTTAGCTCTTGAGCAAACATTGAGTCACTCTGTGTCTGATCTGACTCAAAACTGTTTTCGTTTCACATAGACTTACGGGTTTCAGCATTAAAGAGTATACAGGGAAATAACGTCTTCTCCACTGTAGCACCCATGAATGCTGTTTGTCCTATGCGACTATCCAGCGTATTTTGCCTTCCAATTTTATACAAGGTATGTAGAGGAATGATGTTATTGTACATGTTTGTAAGTAAATAAGTGCACTACGATTGCGGTTACAACGAAGTGTAAGGCATACAGTACATATATTCGTCGGTTTAAATAAATAGTATATGCATAGACTTTCCAACAGTTACCTCCTAGTACATTTTCCCTCTTTTGTATGAGGTATACGTATAAACAAATAGTGAGAATGCACCTTCCAAGTATATGTAAAATGGGTATACCATCGAAACTGTCGAAGGTAAATAAATATTCAAGTAGTGTAAAAAGAACTTCTTATACAAATGGATTTGACCTACTAAATGAACACATTCAATGATATTTGTCCGACCCTATCTAAAGTAGTGTAGGGACTGGTAATCCAGACTTGTTCAATCACAGATTACCAAAAACTGTTAACGTCATACTTCTATGCAACAACATCCTGTTGCTAGGGTTGTAAATTCAACGTTATTGATATTCCTAAATTACTACAAAATCAGACCGGTATTGTAATCCGTTTAAGAGAAATATTACGTAATATTATCTTTAGTTTAGATTTTGACATTTTATTTAATGATTGCCATACTTCGGTATTGACTGTACAAATTCAGGGCTGCCATTTCTCCGGAATCTTTCAAAGTCTACGGATTTTTATCCTAGCAGATGGTTGCCTAAAGCAGTAGTACTTAAGATATACATGTTTTAATATAATATGGTCTATACTGCTTTGTTACAATATTACACTCAAAAATTAATATAAGCTTTGACACTACAATGACCATCATTTAGACCTTGTTACTATGTGGTCTTGAAACACAATGTTTACTCATATCAGTCAAGTTGCAACCGAAAGGTTCTGAACATATTCAGATGAATGTCATGTGGGTGGGCTTATTTCACTTCTTGAGTCATTGGGTTCCCAATACGACCTCTTGTCAGAGTTTTACACTTGGTATACATTGAACAAGATGTTCTTTATTCTTACAAAATTGGTATGCTAAAACAATTATGTCCATTAGAGACGGTGTATATCCTTCAGCTAGAGGTTATACAGTGGAGAAAACGTTAGTCTTTCCCAATAAACGCGTTTACACTGAAACTGAAAATGGTAAGGAGCCAGATCTGACGCGTCTGAACAGACTCCAAACTGTTTGCCACTCAGGTCAATAAAAAGGCTAGCAATTTCAAATAATTGTAATTTTCTACATTTTAGTGAATCGCGCTTGCGTTACGTTTGCGTTTAACGGGAAAGAATAAAGTCCTCTCCAATGTAACATAAACAACATATATATTTCAGATTCAGCGGTCTATATTACTAATCTCGTTTCACATTTGATTGTTCGCCATAGATATAACACCATACTGTCTACATATTGATTTACTAGTATACTACTCTGGTTATAACATTTCCACTGTAGAAATAATGATGATAATATCATTCCATAATACATTGTCGGTGTCAAAATGTATTGAGACACTTTACATTTCTTGATGGCTATTTTCCAGAGCAATTATATAACTCATCATTGCTGTTCGTATTTTACTTCTCCTTTAGGAGTCATTTCCTTACAGTTAACCCTGCTCTGCTTCAATATCACCTGCTTCGGATTGTCATATGCTGATTTCCTCCAAAACTACATATTGAACACTTCATAAAAAGAAACATAAAGACCAGTGACAAACAGTTTGAACACAGATAAGACGCCGCTTTACGTGGTGACTGATCTGGATTCAAACTGTTTGTAAATCGTCAAATCGTGCTGAGCACTCTTGAGGGAAAAAATCCGTCATTTCGACACCAATAGGAGACTGCTTGCTTTCTGTGTTTAGGGCCGGTGGCTACTTAGATGCTAAAGTTAGATGTAATATAAAGCAGAGGGCATACGTACGAACATTCTTTTTAATATTTTTGTCTTAATTCTCGAACCTATTACAATTTACTTCTCATTTATGGGTTCGTAATATTTAACATTTACTGTATAACACAATAAAGAACACAATGGAGTCCTCAGAAGCACATTAGTAAGACAATGTAGTCATTGTCACCCTAGTGATTGATGGAACCAAGGGCACAGTTAATCTACTATCATATAGCACTACCCATTCAACCTAATTGCTCGAGCCATAATGTTCAGTGATTGTAAATCGTATCACTATTATATAACACCTACTGTTTTCTATCTACTTTCAACAGAACTGAATTTAAAACTAGCAGTCTATAATGAAAACAGTTTCGATTAAACTGCGTTTTGCATCGGAATCTGCTGTAAAACGGCCCTCACGTTAGGTGTTTTGGAGTAAAACTACATACGTGGTCTTATCGAGAACACGATATGCTGTAGACACAAATAACCTTTCTATACATTAGCCAAACATGTTGTTTGTACAACCAAAACACTCTGAACCCAGTATTCGTGTGAGGCCTAAACAAACTAAAACAAAACACATGTAGTAAAAGTCACAATTGCCGTTCCCCACCTTCATTTGACTGCCTGGCTTAGACAAGAAAAAACATTTCGTTGATAGTGTCAGCAGACAAATATGTCACCTTTTTTGCAAAAGATATAGCGGCTGAACATTCATGAAAGCATCCATTATTACTAATTTCTGTATGCGACGGGATACTTTTTATTCCTTTCTCAGCTACAACATTCACTTAGTAACAGACAAATTGCAAGCACAATTTGTAAGTGAAGAAGGATCCAACCATAGGAAGTCCATTCACTTCTATACAAATGTTTAAATGTTATTGCCATTTGTATTCAATTTTGATATAAAGGTATTGTGGCAAACATCGACATGCCCACTGCCTCGAGTAACCCCGCGCATGGGACGCGTTTATAAAACTTTCTACGACAGAAACGGTCGTAAGCCAAACTTTAAAAAAAATCTGATTTCGCTATCTAATCCTGCTTTGTGGCATCTCTTTTTCATTTCGATTCCAACGAGATGTCAGTATAAGATGGAAAAATAAATATTAATTGAGATTTTTATAATCTGAGTTACGACAACATTTGTTGTAAGAAAGTTTCTGAAACAGGCCCCATCTGTATAAACACATGTTAACAAATGATAGTATGTTCGCATTTGACGTTGAAGGGGCATGTACAAGAAAAGCAAAGGAACCATAACATTACGAGTGAGGTACATATTAATGAAAGGAGGAATAAAACACAGTAACTTAAAAGCGAATCAAAGAGTTCGATTTATAGGACTTAAGTGAGGAGTATATACAAGCTTGTCTGCAAGAAAATACACATCGCTTTCCGACATTGCTTTCTTTAATATGAAAGCCTAGTCAGGTGCCACGTTTCTAAAACTAGTCTTAAAATATATACAGTTTTCGTAACGGTGTTCATGTAGCGCTGATAAAGTTTGTGTCACTCCTTTTAAGATAGTTTTAAATCTTTGGACAAGATCTATTGACTTGAAGGTTTTAATACAATAAAATGAATAATATTATAATTAGTTTTACCAAAACTAGTTAAGAGTAATTGTGAGTCTAATCTGGAGCAAAATAGTTTTCATATGCAAATCCAAATATTGACAGAAATAATTGACGGACACGTACACTTCTCGACCTTTAGATACTTAGTTTCATCCTTACTGTAATTAAATGTCCTGTATTTTTATAAATGCATTTAGCAAATACTCTGTATAAGCCATATTTGCTTAACCTTAACATTTTAATAGACTCGTTTATTGACTATTTCACTGCCAGTTTTACGTACAAACCACTGTCGCACCCATATTTCCGTTGCTTATATTTTCCGTCTACTTAAGTTGTACATGATGGACTCGTGTGCGTTTAATTTAAGAAACATTGATATAATTTGAATACTGTTCAGACGCTGTTTAATGCGGTGTGATATTAGGATCTAAACTGTTTGCAACAATCATTGTAGTCGGCCTTGGCAATAAAATGGTAAAAACTTCGACGCTCGTTTGATGATAATCTGATAAAAAATGTCTGGACATAATGCCATGAAATCGCCAGAGGCTTAACCAATACAGTTATTCATAGAGTCGTTCATTAAACAGTAATCACAAATGACATCTCGTGTCAAATCAAATAAGTATCAACACTCTTTTTTCAGAATTAAACTTATGCGTGCTGAGCGAAATGTGGCTCTCATACACTAATATAGATCTAGATCAGACGCCAAAAACCGCGATGTCGAATGGAGGTCAGAATGCGTGATTATTTTGAAGAGGTACAGTTATTCTTTCCAAATTAACGCGTTTACGCTATAACTGTTATTTACATTGCAAACAGTTTGGAGCCAGATCAGACACCGGATAACTCGGCGTCTGATTAAGATCAAAACTGTTTTCCACTCAAACTAAAATCATTTGTGAGATATTTCAAAAGGTTGATTGTTTTACATTTTTAGCAGAAAAAGGCAAACACAGTGCACTAAAATCAGGAACGTACATTAGATTTTAGTGCACTGTGTTTGCCTTTCGTACGTGTTTAAACGGCATGGAATAACGTATTCTCCACTGTAATAATGATTTTGAGCACTTTCACTGACGACATTCTTCAGCAGACGAACAGTTAACACGATAAGGTTATTTCAATTATTTATAAGCACGCTGTTTCACGGCTGTTTTTGTCTTTCTATTAAAAAAAACATGGCGTTTAAATTTGAGAAATGATGTCGAACGATAATTTTAAGCAAATGACGACGTTAAAGTGAATGGGTTTATCTTACATCACTTTGATCCACGGACGGATTTACAGCAATGGCTGTGTTTAGCAGTTCATTTTGTTTTGTTTGTTGTTGCTTTTTTAAAAAAGAAATATGAAATATCTAACACAGTTGGTGCTTTATGAAAGTATATTAAATGCTGAAGTATCTATTTAAAGCGGTTTGTTTTACCTGGACCTTCTTGCATCTGTATTGTATTAAAGTTGATAATTCTTCGTCTATGGTATTTGAGTCTCCGCGCTTTGTTTACCGCTTTAACTTGATTTTTAAACTTACACGTACTCGCAACTGATATAACTACGATGTGATGCCAAACTATATGACTTTTACAACCACTGCATCTGTGAATTGTATACTTGTATTATTGAAAAAAGTATTGACCTAGATCGGCTCCTGAAACGCCATCTGACCAGCGACTGGACTGAAAATCGTTTTTCTATACAATGTACTTTGTTAAAATAACCATAAAAATCAAACAGAAGCGCGTTCAAGTACCTTATCGGAAAACAATAACGGTAACCGATGCAAACAACCCTTTCTATACGACAACTAACGTTCTCCAATACTCTCCAATAATAACTCATTGCGCCCCCATGTTTATTTACTTTTCAAGGGTACGAATGATTTATGTACTAATCGGAATAACACACGCAAAAGTGTATTCATCAACTGAAATGCATAAATTTTACCGCATATAAAAATAAAATTTAGCTGCTTAGATGTAATCTGCTTTGTTTGATACATTAAGTATCGGAATTGTTTGTTTATTGATGAGAAATTAACTCGGGACTGTTCGCTGTTTTCTGTAAACTCATTTGGTCGCCATTTTGTTTTCCTTGTTGGCGTCGGCTAACTACCTCTGAGACCGTTCCTGCCGTTCGCAATCGATATCGTGCAAACAGGTCATTTTAATTAAATTGTTACGTTTACGATGCAATCGATGGCCATCGATACGGTAACTGAACGCGCTACAGGACTAAACTTTATTGGAAACGGAAATTGTGAATTTCAAATTTCTGGGGTCATCCCCTGCTATACCTTACAATGAAATTCATACTCAACCAATGTTTCAATCGACCAATTCTCTAATTGTTTTTTTTATTTGTTTTGCCTTTTTTATTTTCTGCATTGAAATTTTTCTCTTGTTTATTGACATATTTCTTTCATCAAAAGCTGTTATTATATAGATATACATATCTATAAGAACACACCCACTGCCATGGAAAGGATAAAAATAAGCAAAGTTTGCTTCCGATCCAATCCATTTCCAAGATATTGCTCACTGTGTATTATATATATGTGATAATTGTAAAATATCTGGAAACAAATATGTTTAAACTAAATTTCTGGGGTCAAAGAGGTTTGTCCGGAAATTTCCATGATAACATATTTAATATGGTTTGATTTCGAGGATTTCATTTCTTTACGATTATGGCAGTAAACCCGTTTTAATTAGCTTTATATTAAGGTCAGCCACATTGTAATTATCATGATAACTTCGTCGAGATACGTAAGTTACTTATCCATAAATTGTCAGTTTCAGTTAACCTTCATCCCGCTATAGATGGATGTCGTATGGTAACTGGTATAAACAGTTAAGATGAAGACGAATAATCGAGTAACTAGTCGATTCAAACTGTTTGACCCCTATTTTGATATTTCTTAAGCATAATGGCAAAAATGTCAATTTTGAATAACTATAGTTCCCATAAATATCTTTGAATGCGGAAACTGCTCCAGTGGAGAAGACGTTTTTATTTCCCGATTAAACGCAAATGATGCAGATTATAGAAACAAATGTATTCTATGAACTTCTTAACGAAAGTATGTTTTTGCTTGTTGTATTGGTATAAACAATGTTAGTAAGTACAGCGGAGACGTGGTCATTTTTACCAAACAAACGAGTTAATGCTAAAATCATAATCTTTATCCGGCCCTTGGCTGAAGTTCTTACCTTAGTTGTGTGTTTCACTGGGCATTGTACAGTGTTCAGTTGCTTCACACTAACACAATAGGTAAGAAATGAAACCAATGGGGCCAATAGAAAAAAGTTGTTATCCTTTTGAGCAGAGAGAACCGATCTCAAATCATCTTTAGGGATTATGCGAGATCAAGCATCCTTAAAGTTTTACTTTGTCAGAATGGAGTTGCTCATGGGAAGCTATGTTCAGCTCTGTTACTGGTCTGGTTTAGTGGAGTGCGCCAATATGGTTAATCTCATTCAATAGCAGCTCTATACCCTTTATTGGGTATTTAAAATCCTCTGAAGACGGAGCATGGCTGCCTATATGGCGAGGTAATTAAACACAGCTATGCACATAATCCTCCAGCTTGACAGACAATAATGTCTGTACCAAGCTGTCCTGTGAGTGTTAAGCACAAGTACGCCAACAACAACAACATAATCTTTATTGCAAAACAGTTATGACCCAGATCGGACGCCAGATGACCAGCGTCTGATCAGGCTCCAAAAATACCACTCGTCACATTCTCAATAACCATTCATTTTCTACAATTTAAACAGGCAGGAATGGCGTCTTCTCCACTGTACAGATAACCCATGTTTTTTATCTTATTTTCAATTTACACTGTTCAGATAACATGTAAGCCTTGTCATTAGAAAGCCAGTCTTATTGCATTGCAAAGAATGTAGACCAATATAAGCAGCCACGTCAAAGACGCGGCGGCTGGTCTTGATCTACCCTGTTTGACACTCACATGCATCTAAGGCATTTTATGTAGCTGTGTTATACATGATATTTGGCAGTGTAGACCAAACTAAGATATGGAGCCTGAGATAACAACGGTGCTTGGTCTGTATAACATTGCAATGACATAAAGCAGGTTTTGTTCGGCTCAAATACATTATGTAAGTTATCATACATGTAATTCATTATCCCTCTTCTGTTTGGACAGCATATTTTGCAAACTGGTTTAATCCTTGGTAAAAATGCATTACGTATATAGCAAAAAAGAATAAAAAGTTACTTTTGTTAAGTTATACTTATTTATTTTTTTGCATTTCAATCCGTTAAGGAAATCATTAGTATGGTCTGATGTTAACGGTATACGCAAAACGTAAACATAATTGTTTCACATTCTATCTGATTAGTGGTCGAGTAAAACATTTACATTGTCTTGTCCAAAAATGTCTGAAACTCTCACACACTTCCTATTTGTTGGTTCACAACGAAACTATCAAAGGATTTGCCAAGACTTATCTGAGTGCCCTTAGTTCGACCTTATAAAGTGTTTGTTCAGTGTGAAATAGAGAGACAATATATTAGGTTTTAGGTTAGGTAATCCAAATGGGAAACTAATTTGACCAATATATACTTGCATTAAATGCTTGATTAAATATTTGTCGGTTAATATGGTTTATATCATAAGTCAATATTGTATTTAACATCCACTTAATAGATTGTATATGTGAAGCCTTAACTTAATTGCTTAATACAATGTAACATATTCTATAGGAGATTACTGCACCTTCTATATCCTGCACTAAATAGTAACCTGTCTTAGAAATCTTATCGATTTTTCAACTAGTAATCAATTGATACAATATATATATATATATATTATATAATAGAGGTCTATATAATTTGAACTGCGGATAAGCGCACATAGTAGTAGTGCATACCTGAATGGGATAACAATTTGATTAGACCAGCAGCGTCTGCCGCTTGATTATGATGTTAAGTACATCACTCCCTCTCTACAACGATACACAGATTGTGTGTGTTGTGCGGAGGGAGTCGTTACAGGGAGGATAAAAAAGAATTGGCTTACATTTGCTTAAAACCAGATCAGGCGACATTTTTAAGCAGACGATATTGCAGCAGTGAAAGCGTGAGACATAAATGTCTTGTTTAAGGAACAGCAGCAAGGTTCGTTTGAAGGAGGGAACCATTGTTTGGAGGGCCGCTGTAGGAAGGGAACACTGTAATACTTTAAGAGTACATAGGTAAATGCGCTAATCTTCCTTTTATAAACAAATACGAAAGACTCAAGCAGGAAACGTAACACAAACAATACACCCACCTCTCAAGCAGAACACACACACACAGTCATACCACAACAAACACACACACACATACACACGCAATACCATTCCTTCATCTACACACTGTATAGAAAACAACACGCAAGACAAACATAAAGCAAAGTGAACATAGGAGCCCGCCTTGGTACGGTCAGTAGCAATCAATAATTAACTATAAATATAATTATTAACAACCACTGGGGGTTAAACCTGTGTTTAGGGGCGCCCAACCTCACACTTATCTCCTATATTCACTTATAAAGACAAACAGTGTACATAACATATAAACCCTTTCACTGCCAATGGTGCTTAAAGGCGACTTTTCAAATAGTTTGGAATCTGATCATACGCTGCGTGACGCGGCGTCTGATCAAGATCCGAACTGTTTGGCTCTCGAATAGATATTTCTTCAGTTATTAATGCTCTACATCTAAATTGACAAACGATTACCGACGACTCTATGAATTCAGACAATATTTTTGCAGTAGGAGGCTTAACCCTTTGAACCCTAGTCCCGCATATTGGCGTCCTTTTCAAACAGTGTACATGTGAATAGTACACTTGTCCTGTGCAAACAGTGAGGACCCAGATCAGAGGGCTCCGATAGGAGGCCTCTGATCAGGGTCTTCACTGTTTGTCATAATGTCAAACATTGACAAAAACAACCCTTAAAAGTCAGAAATGGACTAGACTAAAATGGAAACTGGAATTGTCCATTTCAAGTTTCAGGGAGGAAAGAGTTAAAGCAGACGATAACACTTGGCAGTGAAATAGTTAACCCACACTAAACGTAAACACAATTTGATAAAAAGAAGAAATTCATGAAGTCTAATTGATTTGGGTTTAATCCATTTTTTTTGCAATGGAAATATATAATTATTTTAGCACAAACGTTTTATTGGAGAGAAAAAAGTATTCCCAAATGTAAGGGACTAAACCGGAGGTCCAAATTAGGCTTGGAAAGAGTGCAGACAAGCTCGTATAAACTAGATTAGGTAATGATATCAGGACACTCTAGACATTTTAGTACATCCACTTTAAATGTAAATAAGAAGCTTACTTAAATCTAAAATGGGACGACATCGTTAATACATTTACAAGCCCGTCAATAAAACCGTATGAACTCTGAGCTGAAATGTAAATAAAATGATTAAGGTCGCTAGTTTAATGTCCATCAGATGTTTACGACGTACAATGAGTACAAAACCTAAGTCAGACGTTATGGCCTTGTTGGCATTACGTACTTATTACAATCTGGAAACCCATTATTCGTTCTTAATATATGGTGTATGCTATGAAATTTATTTTCATTGCAGACAGTTTGCAGCAAGAACATACATCGAGTAACTTAATATGTAACCCTTCTCCACATAGAAGCGACTTTTAGCACATTTGACTTATTCCTCACTGAAGAAAATAGTTCAAACTTATACAGTCATGTATATGTATTATAAGAACTATTTGTTATATTCTAGCAGATAGTAGCTTAAAGAAGGTTGAACGTAAAGCAGAATGCGCCTTTGGGCGCATTCTGCTTTACTTTTTAACCTGCTTTAAGTGGTCGCCTATCTTCAAAATTAGAAACAGGCTATGGGGGAAGGGGTTAAAGTACTTACCACTCTGATAAATTGTCTACAGTTTCAAAAACACAGTAGTGTCTGAAATTAACAATGTTTGTTTTGTTTTACTAATTGTGCACCAGTGACCGCCTAAAGTAGATACTAATTTGTGACGAAAAGCGGATGGGAACATCTGTCGGCAAAATATTGTATAGCTTCATATAGATTTACGTATCAGGAATAAAGGATAATCTTAAAAAACAACTGAAATATCATGAAGATTATTTTATGACCAAAGTTCTACGACAAACGCACACAAGAAATTAACATATTTCGCTACAGCAGAGTCCAATGTATTTACCAGGATAGAAAAAGTATTCCACAACAATTCTACGACAGTGCTTGATTTATGTTTGATATTTTACACAGATATCTCCTTTACCATTCTCGTGCTGATGGCATATATTGTTTAACCCATTCAACACTACATCCCTCTGTAGATATTACTGATAACCTACGCAAACAGTGTAGACGCTGATCAGAGGAGTCCTATAGGATCCCTTTTTCTGCACTGTTTGATAATATCATTGGTTTTTGTTGTCATATCAAACATACAATAGTAGACTGGTTCAAATTGCCTGTACTAGAAGAGTCCAAAATGATAATAAATACCAACAAAAGATTTAACAATGCCTTTTTTTACGGCTTTATCCGTAAAAACATAAAAACAACATCTCCAAAACGCACCTAGCAACACACTGCGGTGCGAGTTGGAATGGAAAGAAATAACGAGGTATGTATGACTTGCAGCCTGCTTGATAGGCTTTTTAAACCAAACCGTTTTTAGCTATTTCTTTCTTTATTAACACCAAAAAGTGTTCTTAATCACATTTTCAAAAGTCGTCCACAAAACAATCTGCTTACGGACGTATACAATGGACGTAGTTATTTCACTTGAATAGTAATAGAAGTCATATTATTTTAAAATAAAATAATCATGTAATATGAATTGGAATGACCCATTGGCTAATGCGCAAGGCCTATGAAGACTGTGAAACATGAGAATAAAGGTTCAAATTTCATCGACCGCACACTTTTCATATCTTTTTATTTCTTTTTCTAAATGTCGAACCTTTGTAACCACCCTGTCTTATGTGCCTTTTTGTTGCGTTTAGGCTAGACATCATTGTAAGACAACATTTCTCAACGACGACCGCAACTGCTGATCTTGGTAGTTGGTACGTTGTGCCAGATGAGCTAAAAAGCCGTAAAATCCTCAACGTCAGCAGGGTTTTGAATGAAAACTGTGAATACTTTAATTAGCTGTCTGATCATGGTATGTGCTGTTTTCTTCTACGAATTATCTGACATCGGTCTGGACTCTTTCCAGGGGTATATTTTTCAATGTTATTCATTTGATATATGTTTATAGTCCGCAGAACTTATAAACGTCAATGATCAAAACAGGATGAAAGTAAAGTAACAAATCCCGTATAATCGACGTTGTTTTTTGCAATGAGGTGAAAATGTAACGTCTCTCACTGTTTACGAGCTTGTCATTCCAAGTTTCGTTTCCTTTTGAAAATCTATTTGTAGCCAATAGATAAGAATAAGAAACATCTATAACAATTTCTTCAAGATATGTAAGCAAATGACTGCAACTTGTTGCATTTCTCCTCTTACATTTCAGGAGCATAATGAACAAAAAATAGACAGACTGCAATGACGTTTCTGTTTAAACGGAATTATTTCGACAATTGATTTCGTACACTTTTATGAATTATAGCCAGACAAGCATTGCTTAATATAGAACGTATTATCAGGTCTCCATTAGCCCTTTCACTACCATTTTGACGATATTACTAGTCTAACACTTTCATTGCCATAGTGTTGTCTGCTTAAGCTATGCATGCTAAAAGAATCCGGGAGATTTTTATCCTTTCGTCGATTTATTGTCGTCTGCCTCAGTAGTGTTGTCTGCAAGACACGTTTCAAAGTAAGATTTAAGGTTGTATTACTTTATTAATGACGATAAGAGTATCAAACAGGATGGTTCCTGATCTGACGCCGCGTTACGCGATCAGGACCGAAACTGTTTGCAAACGCGCTTTCATGCATAATTTAGAGTGAATGGTTAAAGTATACGTCTGCTTCTGTTTGTAGGTTAAGAAGTTAAAGCGGCATTTTAAGAGACGAAATGTTCATATGAGTGACAGTTTGAATCCTGATCAGACGCCGCGTTACACGGCATCTAATCAGGATTCAAAATGTTTCGAAATGTCAGTGCTACCTTGGAGGCGGAAGGTTAAAATCATTTTTCTGCCATTTATGAATTGACTGGTATTTCGAACAGTTTTATACAAATACATGGAGTTTGATCTTGATGCATACCGCACGACACTGGTCTTAATTATTACCGGTATTTAATAAAAAAAAAATACACGCATATTGCATTCACAAAATATGCAAATCTAAATCAGACGATAAAAGGGTAGGAGAGGCGTTTACACACTTCTAATGTTGTTTCTAAATATCGTCTGCGATATTGCAAACTTTAGGAAAGTATTTGAAAAAACGAAAAACTCTAAATGTGTCTCAGACAGTTTGTATCCTGGCCATATGTCGAGTGTTTCGGCGTGTTCGCAAATTTAACTGGTGAAAACCTTTGGCCATTTGATCTTAACAGGACAATGGTTTGAGCATTGCAGTACATCTACGATTTCGTTTTCAGCTATTTCATTATATTGCCAATGTTTATGAACAATAAATGGGGACGCACATGCTTTAATAACGGAACAAATGCTGATCTGCTACATGTATTGACACGTAAATACAAAGTGGCTGCAATTCAAAGATCATTTTTCTCCACAGTGGGTTATCCCATTTATTATACGTATGCCTTCATATTATATCGAGCGTGTCCTCGTGTATCTGCACAGTAAAATACAATCGTCTGCATCAGCCACCTTGTATCAGCCACCTTGTATTTTACTCCAACCTTGTTTTCGATTTAGCGTGCCGTCATTTACGTACATGTACACGTTCCGCGTTATTCTTCGTGGCATACAATAATTCTTGTTCTGCTTCAAATAACTAATGATTTAGTTGTTTTATGTGTATTTCAGGCATATAATAAATACATCACCAGTTGGCAGTGCACTACATTGTGTTGTATTTAGCTCTCGACGACTTTGGTGGAAACAAC
The DNA here is from genome assembly GCA_922989275.2 of Gari tellinella. Taxonomy (NCBI): domain Eukaryota; kingdom Metazoa; phylum Mollusca; class Bivalvia; order Cardiida; family Psammobiidae; genus Gari; species Gari tellinella. The sequence continues at coordinate 25,096,550 of OV277856.1, read as the reverse complement.
CGACCAGACACGCGCCAAGGCGCTCGTCAGATCGGCTATTTCCGTCAAAAACGCCTCGGGCTGAAAACATCACAATGTATCGCAATGTCAGCTGGTAATGGGTATAACTATATTGCCACTGTCTACGAACAGTGAATATGGATGCACTTGCTTTAATAACGGATTCTTTGTGGCATACAAGAACTCTTGTTCTGCTTTAAATCACTAATGTTTCTGGAAACAAAATGATGTAAACAACTATTTAGTTGTTTTTGATTTGTACTCAAGGCATATAATAAACACATTACCAGTTGGCAGTGCGTTACAGAGTGTTGCATTCAGCTCTCGACATTTTTGCCGGAAAAACGATCAGACTCGGGCCAAGGCGCTCGTCAGATCTGCTATTTCCGACAAAAACATCTTGAGCTGAATACATCACGCTATATCGCACTGTCAACTGGTAATGTGTATATATTGCCTTTTCCCAAATACAATAATTGTTTGAAAACATTTTGGATCCTACTTTGTTACAACAATATTTTTTTCCGACTTTCACCTTGTTAATTTAACTGCCGACAACAAAACCGAAACGAAATGGCCAGATCTACAGAGTTCGAGTATTTTCAGCATCTGAACAAGAGAAAGGGCGGCCATTAACACATTATACCCAGTTTACAATAATGGCTGGTCCATTTGCAACTATTTAGGGTTGTTTTTTTATAATATTTTACAAAATGACAAACAGTAAAGACCCTGATAAGAGGGCTCCTGCAGGAGCCCTCTGATCAGGGACTTAACTGTTTGCACAGGGCACGTGTACTCTCCATAGGTACATGTTTGGTACAAAACGCATATATGCGTCATTTGGGCTCAATGAGTTAAAATTCTTTGCAGACAAAACATTGAACCCAACTCATCTGGGTCAAAATAAGTGATGGAATATGGTCGATAAAATAAATAAATTATATAATTTATTACTGACCAACTACGGAAATAAATGGGTTTATGTTGTGTGAATAGGGGTTAGTAACAAACTATATAAATTATAAAAATCCTTACACTACGAGTATTGCCATGGGCATAATGAAACGCAATGGATTTAGTTGCACTTCTACACCTTCGTCAAACATGTTAAACATTCAATTCTAGCGACCAGAATACCCGCCATTTACAACCAGTGTACCTATGAAGAGTATATTTGTCATATTAAAACAGTATAAACTCAGAAAAGAAGGAACCTAAAGGAACAATCTGATCAGGATCTGCACTGTTTGACATTTTGTAGTACAATGTACATTGTTAAATCAACTATAAATAGTTGAAAATGGATAAGACTTAATCCGAAACTAGAATTTTCCATTAAAATGTTCAGGAATTAATGAGTCAATTATCAGGCCATTTTATGTAACTGGCTTCTGACTCCTATAGGTGCAATGACCTTAAAGAGAAACATAAATGAACTAGCAACAGCACTCATTTCCACACCATTACCTTAACAATTGTAAAGGTGGAACACACTGTATAATTGCTGTAAATATCCTAATACAGTGAAACCCCTCTAAACCGGAACCTCTAAATACCGGAATCCTCTCTAAACCGGACAAAAGCTTTGGTCCCGTTTCCAATCCTTTTTTATTTTTACCCATTACACCATCAACACGCCTTATTACGTCTTTTGGTTTTTTCTTACACTGAAGAAAATAGTTTGTACATTCTAGCAGATGATAGCTTAAAGCAGGTTGAAAGTAAAGCAGAATGCGCCTTAAGGCGCATTCTGCTTTACTTTCAACCTGCTTTAAGTGGTTAGCTATCTTCCATACTAGAAACAAGTTAAAACCCCTCTAAACCGGAAACCCCTTTAAACCGGACATTTTTGTTGTCCCCACACATGTCCGGTTTAGAGGGGTTTCACTGTATTGTAACTAATTGATTTCATCATGTACAGTAATTTGTCAAAAGGTGCAAAATGGCAAACAGAGAATACCCTTATCAGTCTGATCAGGGTCTTCACAGTTTGTTTAGGCATGTCTGTCCCAATGCTAAGGGTAATTACAGTATGTGTCGAAAATTGTCGTTACAAGAATAATCGACCATAATTTTGGTTGCCCTAGTTTCGTGTTTATTTTTTACATGTGACATATTAATCATCAGATCAATGACTTGCTTCATCTTTTTGTACCGTATAGTAGATTCTAAATTCCATTAGGACGCTCTTACTTACATTACCGTGAAGTCGGTGAACGCCAGTAAGTTAGTAAATAAGTAAGTAAGTACAGCGCTCCTCCTCTACAACGACAACCAATTGGAGACAAAATGTGTGTCGTTGTTCGGGGGGAGTCGTTTTAGGGAGAGAAATTGGTTAACATTTGCAAACAGCTTGAATCCAGATCAGACACCGCGTGACGCGGCGTCTGTTCTGGATTCACCTGTTTGTCGTCATAAAGATTTTTCGGTTAAATTGTCGAATATGTAACTGTGAGAAAAACAACAGACGACAACTTTAAGCAGACGGTATTGTAGCAGTAAAAGCGTTACAAATATTTGTCTTGTTTAGGGAACTGCGGCAAGGGTCGTTGTAAGGAGGGAGTCGTTGTTGGGATGGTCGTTGTAGGGAGGGAGCACTGTACTTACATTACTATCACAGTGCTACAGTGGACAAGACGTTGGTTTCATACCTATATACGCGTTTGTGCTAAATAGTTTTTTTCCATTGAAAACCGTTTGAGGCCAAAGCAGACGCCGAGTGACTTGACTCCTGATCAGGATCAAAACTGTTAACAGCTCATAGTAGCAACGACGTATACAGTTTTAACAACTATATACTTTAAATTGATAAGAGTAAACATAATATATTAATTTTCGTACTTTCCCTACATCTGGGTTAATTGGCAATTTGGTAAATGACGCGTACATTCATATAGAGGAGAAGACGATTTTTTTGCGAAACGAAACGCGAACATGATGCTAAAAACTTACAATTTCTTGTAAATTTCGACAATTCGTTCTAGTTTGTGTTGCAAGCTTGGGCCTGATAAGACGTCGAGTTACCAGGCGTTTAATCTGGCTCTAAACCAGATGCAATGGGAATAATTGTTTGTAGAGAGTAAACGCGTTTATTTGGAAATAATAATGCCTTCTCCAATGTGGTCGTTGCTAGGATTCACATCGTAAACATTGGCCAAATGTTGAACAAACGTGGGTTGAATGCTTCGAACAGACTGAGTGCAGTGGGTAATACAATTAAAGCCCTCTTTAACGACAACTAAATTGAGCCAATTATTAGGTGTTTAAGATAGGTGGCTGTTTAAAATATGGTTAAAGCAAAATAGAAAACCTTTCTTAGGCGCTCTCTGTTTTACTTGCACCTTGCCTCAAGCTGACTTTTGTCTTTCATACAATCAATTAGCCTTCTCTTTAGTGGTCGAAATAAAGAGGTTTTACTGAACAAAGAATTGAATGAATATCAGTACGTTTATTTTTGTCTATATATAATAACCTTCAAATTTGGATAGGATCACCTAACATTAATGGCATAAGCTCAAGTGAGATAAAAATAATGACGGAAGATGTACGATGCACAAAGGACATTCAAGGGATCACGAAACCTCACCCTGAGCTGTGATCAGATGAGTTAGAAATAAATGAAACTATTTCTGTTTAATCTGAATGTTAACCCTTTGACCTTATATAAATGCCCTTAACCTTACCTCCAGCTCTATTATGTTGAAACTTCAAGTCACTATTTTGAATTTTCATGTTATCATCTTGAAAATTCAAGAGAAGTTTCTTGAAAATTCAAATTATGATCTTGAAAATTCAACATATAATCTTGAAAATTCAACATACAATCTTAAAATTTCAATATATTATCTAAAGTATAAGACTAATAGTATCTTGACTGTTCGAGATATTAACTTAAAAATTCAAGATATTATCTTGAATTTTCAAGATACTATCTTGAATTTTCAAGATAGTTTCTTGAATTTTCAAGTTATTATCTTGCATTTTCAAGTCACTATCTTGAATTTTCAAGATATTAGCTTGACTTTTCAAGATGCCACATTGAATTTTCAAGATAATTTCTTGAATTTTCAAGATACAAAAATAAAACAAAGATTCTTAAAGTGGCTCAGCCGGCTTCCGTATATTGCTACTGACTCTGTGAGAACATAATTCTATTTCACCCCTTCACTGCCGTGACGTCATCAATTTTAGATAATTATTGTCGGCTGCTTTTATTTCTCAAATTTAAAATTGAGGTATTTTGACTTCAGAAATATTTCTGATCTGGATCCTAAATGTTTACAGATAACCAGTGTACTCGGGGCCAGAGAGTGAAGTTGTTAATCATCAAATTCACAGACTATAGTTCACTTTGTTGTACTTATGCCTTTCTTTGATTCCTCGACATGAAGTAGACAAGGAACAGTAAAGTTTAGACTTTCAGACTGCTATACAAATTTGAAATCAAGACACCTGTCATAAGCACATTTCAACCAAAAGGCGTACTTTTATTAACTCTTTCACTGCCAAATTGTACAGTCTACTTTAACCTCTCACCGCCAAGGGATTGTCTGCATTTATAATTTCGTCTGCAATATATTTTTCAAGTAAGATTTAGGGCTTTTTCTGACGAAATAAATATTCATACGAATGTCGAATAGTTTGGGTCCAGAACGCGGCGTCTGAACAGGACCTTTGTAACTTTACTTTATTGAAATAAATATGTATAAGGTCCATTACCATGAACAGCATTAACAATTATACAAATAATAAACATACAGTCGAACTTCGATATATCGAAGTCGGTTTTGTCGAACATACCCGTATTTCAAAGTTAAAACGTGGCTAAGCCACGTTTTAACTTTGAAATATGGATATGTTCGACAAAACCGAGCATGGTATAATGCAGTTCATATGTCGAACTATCGGATAGTTCGAGTTAAACGACTTCGAAATAACGAAGTTCGACTGTACATATAAAAAGGGAGGTCATAGGAAACCCAAACTGTTTGCAAAGTCGCATTTTGGTGACATTGGCAGTGAAAGAGTAAAGTCGGACTCGTTGTTACAGTGGAGAATCTGTTATTCTTTCCCGTTTAAACGCAAACGTACGCAAACGCAAAGCACTAAAACGTAGAAAAGAACAACTTTTGGACAATTCTGATACTTCTTGTTTATCTTGGTGGCAAACAGTTTGCACTGCAAATAATAGTTTTAGCGTAAACGCGTTTATTGGGAAAGAATAACAGATTCTCCACTGTACCATTAGCCATTAGCCTATTTATCGCGAAGTCATTTCTGGATCCACTCTATTTCACAATTGTATTTCGGTTTATTTAATTCAAAAATGTATTTATCTTAATGTAACCATTTTTTCATACGGCAATGTCAAAGCAGATAATTTGACGCCAGAACTCTAGTGTAACAGTAAAAAGGCATATCCTGCCTCGTGTCACGTTGATATTCTAATGAACTGAGAACTTATAAAGTAATACAACACTCCTGATGGCATCTTAAATGTAGAACTGAGACAATGTTCTGTAACTTTGTAGAACCCCCAAAGTAGAAAATGTTTACATAATGTAGCAATAATTGTCAACCTCATTTAAACACGAGACAGACTGTATTCTCGCAACGGAATAATACAAAAGGTTTTTGCCTTATTTTTCAGTGTTCTGTGACAATCATAACAAGGAAAACAATTTAAGGCGCAAGGTAACTTCATGACAACATTGAATGATTTCTTTTTACATTCGATTGGCAATATCGAACAATTTTAGTCCGCAGTTTATCCCTTGTTTTCAAACTGTGGTTAAATTTCTACTTTAAGTACTTTTCAAATCGAGGACTATTTAAAGCAGTGCCAAGAAGTGTGATCATTGATCGGATTGAAAATAATCTAAGTATCTGTTAATATGGTTTAGTTTATTAATGCCCCGAAGATCAAATATCAAGGGCGTATTATTTTGGACTGTCTATTGTGTATGTTTGTCTGACCACCACTTTAACATTGGTCATAACTATGGCACTACCTGTGATAGAGCCTTTATATTAGTTGTGTTTGAGCCATGTACAGGTGAGTTATGTCAGACAAAAGTCGATGTCAATAAAAGGTCATTATATTTAGCATTGACCATAATTTTGGAATTCCGTGCGATAGACACTTCATATTAGGCTAGCTTTATTTGCCTTTGCCGAACATGTTTCGTTCGTTACATGTTTATTTTCCCCGATGAGATTCATTTATACTAAAGAATGATATATTGCCGTTTTGATTTTAATTTCCAGCTTCTGTTGGGAAACCCTATAATAAATTCCCATATAAGAAACCTCATGCGATTTTATCATCACGATACATTTTGTTTAACTTCACCCCTTAAAGATAATAGGTAAATGCCGCGTTACTTTTGTGAAATATGCGAAGCAAGCATTCACACAAGCATGCTACAGTTGGATAGATAGTACTCAAAGCCTAAGTTAAAGTTGGGAAAACGTTATTCTTATTGTTTAAACGCAAACGAAACGCATTGCAATGTACATGTAATGTAGATATTGACAACTTTTGACCATTCTGACTATTCATTTTAATCTGAAAAGCAAACAGTTTGGAGCCTGATCAGACAACGGGTTACCCGGCGTCTGATCTGGCTCCAAACTATTTGCATAGGAAATAATAGCTTAAGCATAAACGCGTTTATTAGAAAAGAATAACGTCTTCTCCCCATTATAATTGTTTGTTGCAATCAATTAAGAGCACGATCAGACGTCGGTCTGTAGTAACAAGAAGCTAACATTTACTGTATTTAATGGCATTTCCTATGTTTTTAGCTTCTTTTAAATTTGGGAAAACAGAATGGTTCAGTAATGCTGATTAGAATGATATGTTGTTATTGTATATTGTTTCGTCTACTAGACTGAAAAGTACAGAACAAACAGTAAGGGCATCATTAAACGTCACATATTGTGACGTCCCATGTAAGTCTTGCACGTTTTGCAAATACATTAACCCGTGACTTAATAGATACTCCTTTTTACGCATTTAATGTAGCCCTCCACTGAAGAGAATAGTTCCACGTAATCGGTTAAAGCAAGATTAGTCTATTGGTTTCATATCCTTTGTTAAAAGCGAAGATCTTCAACCTGCTTGATGTACATAATATTGTTACTCAAATTATTATTTAATTTTGCGACAATACTAGAAGAGAAATTTATGAAAACACAATTAGATGGAAGGTAAACATCTGTTCAGACAATATTGTAGACAACAAAGTTAGAGCAGACGATAATCTAATAATGAAAGGGAAAATAACAGACTTTTGAGGAGACAGGGTTAATTAATACAGTTGACACGCCATGATATGTCCCATTTAAACGAAACGCCAAGCATTAAGGACATGTCAGCTTTTGAATATATGAATATTTCTTTTTCTCTGAGAGCCAAACAATTTGGAGACTGATCAGACGCTGCTTTGTCCGATATTATATCTGGTTTCAAACAGTTTGTAGTAGAAGTAATGGTTTTAAAGTAACGCATTTAATTAGAAAAATAACATCTTCACCTACATATTTATAATCTTTAAGGTGGTTATGACAGAAAATGAATACTATTATGTTATATTCGTCTGTGATTAGCTTCATCGTGTCAAATTACGAAATTGCCGTCATTGGCCTTACAGTGATATAGTGATGCAGTGAGCGTCATTGTTCCTTTTTCAAACGAAAGTGATAAGTATTTGAGATTGCTTGAGCACTCTATTTTTTCCCAGTGGCACGCGTTTTGCTCCCCGACCAGTCGCCAGGTTACAAATGTATTCGGCCTGTTATCTGGCTCTCAATATTTTCCAGTAAGAACTATTTGTGTTATTACAACTGCGTTTTTCAGGAAAGAATTACACCTTCTTTAATGTTACACACTCACAGTCCTATGTAATGTGATTTGACCAATCTCCTTCAATTCTGGAAACATGGTGTTTGCAATCGCTATAAAAACATGTTAGAAACCACTTAAGCAAATTAGGATAACAGTTCTCATACCGAATATGTCATATAACAGGAACAGAAAACAATTTGTTTAAGGTTACTATATATGATATGCTATATTTTGTTTACTCTATAACCCTTTCATGATCAAATTATCTTGAGATGTTTACCCCTTCATCGCCTTATTGTCGTATGCTTCAAGATCATTGTCTGCAATATCGTTTCAAAGTTAAATCTAAGGCAGTATGACTGAAGAAATTTCAAACGAGTGTCAAACAGTTTGGATCCTGATTAGACGCCGCGTGACGCGGCGTCTAATCAGGATCCAAACTCTTTGCAAAGGCGAAATTTGGCGTCAATGGTAGTGCTGACCCTTGTGATACACATAAATCAATGTATGATTCCTTAACAAACAGTGAACAGGTGAAGAGTACACTTGTCCTTTTCAAACATATCAGATGGCTCCTACTTGCATGAATAGTATTTTTGCAATATATTGTAAAAATAGCCCCTACCTTAGTGTAACAAAATGGACTAGACTGAAATGAAAACTGAAATTGTCCATTTGTACTGTCAGAGATCAAAGCTGATAGAAATTTCAAAGCTTACTTCAATTCAGATTGCCTCTGGAACATTTGTGAATTTCAACCATTTGTCATAGAGCATCGTCTACTTTATAACCCTTTAATCGCCAAATTAATCGTGCGTTTTAATCTCTTCGCCGCCATATTGTCGTTTGCTTTAATATTGCTGTCTGTGATATCGGTTAAAATTTTAAGGCAGTATGACTAACCAATTATTTTAATTGGACAGTTTGGATCCTGATCAGAGTCGACTTAAGTCACCTCCCGTCAGACAGTGAAAGGGTGCTTAAATATTTCCTGTATACAATTCTTGGAATATACATCTAACGTAAAGTGATTTTTGAAGAACCTCGGTTACAAGACAAAGTTTGTGTTTCATGTCTGATAAGAGAAATGTATGGCTAATTGTCAATACTTTGTATGTTTATGTACCAATCAGGTGTAATTCCTACTTTGTACTTACAATTGTACATGTACTAAACCAAACCACGATTAACCCTATCACTGTCATTATGACGTAATAACCCGTATAACACAAAAAATAACCTATTATCGTCTGCTTCAATATTTCGTCTGCTTGTATTTAAAAATTTGGAATTTCATGCGTTTTATAATTAAAGAAATATTTATCTGAGTGACAAACAGTTTGGATCCTGATCAGACGCCGCGTAACGCGGCGTCTGATCAGGATCCAAACTGTTTGCAAATGTCAGTGTTGTCGGCCTTGGTAGTGGAAGGGTTTACAGTCTGATAAATCTCTCTGAAAACCCCGGCAGCGCTGATATAAGGACATTAAGCTCCAGACTAACGGTAGTCCCAGTATTTGGAGACATTCAAATGGGGGATGACATTCCGTTATTTGGAACATTAAGCAAAGAAATTTACGCAATTTATAGTTAAGTTTGTATCGCAAAAAATGTTAAATGCTTGCTTTTAACCTTCAGCACTCTACTGGCAGGTTGCGATACAGTGGCTAATACTGTTAACGGTTATTTATTTCCCAATGAATTCGTGTACGCCAAAAACGTCTATTTCCATTGTAAACAGTTTGGGACCAGATCAGACATTATTCTTTCCCGATTTAACGCAAACGAAACGCAAATGCAGCACATTGAAATGGAGAACATTACATCTTTCGATAATTCTACATTTTTATTTTAATCTGAGTGGCAAACAGTTTGGATCCTGAGCAGACGCCGAATACAGTTTCAGTTTCAGTTTTATTTATTTCACTCTCAGTTTGTAACATACAAAAACATGAGAACAGTCCCATACATACTAATTCACAATTTGTCAAAGAAACACGTTTATAAATATTCGTTGAATCTATTATGAATATAGGAATATTATTAACAATTGAGTGTAGTATTACTTATATTAAACCACGGAATTATGCACATACCAAGTGTATAATTTCGTGATTAAACATACCAATACTCATTTATACTTTTTGAAAGTTAATATTGTAATGATTGTTATTTTGCCGAAGACCGTAATATTTCAAATGTGTCGCCGGTATCTGGCGAGTCGAGTAAATATTTTATACCTATTCCAATTCTATTAATAGATCATAATACCATGCCTCTGATCTGGCTCCAAACTGTTTGTATTGAAAATAGTAGTTTAAGCGTTTATTGGGAAAGAATAACGTCTTCTCAACGGTGATGTTTACACAATAGTCAATAAAATGTGTGAGTTTCAGCGATTTTACATTTGATATGTGATGAACCAATATAGTTAAGTGTCTCGACGCTATATTTTACAAAATTGAAAAGTGTAAAATTTCAGTGGGGGGGGTTTTATCAGAATATTCGCCAGTTATATAATAAAACGGCATGGATACCTAGCAATATCAAGCAATCTAGCTTTCCGCAAATGATGTATATACCAAAAAGCAAGTATAGAATTACAATTCCCGCAATATAAACGCTACTAAAATTCATTCATTATTGCCATTAAATGTTAACCCTATATCTCATAAATACTCATTTTCACGCCTCTAATCATCCTCTAAGAAAGGTAATCCCCAGCAACATGTAATACGTCCCTTATATAAACGATTAAAAACAGTTGCAGCGGGGGTTTTTTTCTTGTAAATTTAAGCTTAAGAAACACTGAAAGTAAATTAGAATGCTCCTTAACCCTTTCCCCAATAGAAGCGACTTTTAGCGTATTTAATTTATTCCTCAGCTGAAGAAAATAGTTTATACCCTCATGAACAATTACCATAAAAATATTTTATAAAGCCTAGTAGATGGTAGTTTAAAGCAGGCTGAAAGTAAAGCAGAATGTGCCTTAAGGCACATTCTGCTTTACGTTCAACCTGCTTTAAGTGATCACCTGTATTTATTGTTATAAACGGGTTATTGGGTAAAGGGTTAAGAAGCATTCTGCTTTACTTTTTCAACCAGCTTTAAGCAGTAACCTCTCATCAAACCCAAAAACTAGAAACATATCATTAGTTAAAGGTTTATATCAGAAAAAAATTACATTGGGCTTCACATAAGAGTTACCTGCCTTATACATGTACATAGAACGCAAACCTTCCTTATTTTGGTCTTACGGTAGAGGTAGAAAATGATGTCTTCAATAACATGGTCCAAGATTATCAGGCTTTTGTGTTGAGTCTGAGATCTTTCTCATGCATTTGATTGGTCATAGTTGAGCATTTGCATGCACGTCAAAAGCTCAAACCTAACCAACCAAATGCTTGGGCGACTGACTATCACAGACTCAACCCAAACTCTTAACAACTTTGGAACTTGGTTTTGCTCAAAGGTTCGATGTACACTTCTAACATTTTGGAGCCATTTAAGACCTCAGGTTAAAACTACATGTATTAGCAATATTTTAAAAGAAAAATTCTCACATTACATTGATTTTGTCACTATAGAAATAGAGGAAGCTTATCGTGATATATCTGAGACGTTAACAACGCTATTCCCTACCCCGATCATCTAGCCGCTGTTAATTTATCGAGTCATGTTACTTATCATTGTCCCGTTGTTCTGTCTTGTTTCATGTTATGTTTGTTCTGTGCCACATGGTGGATCGGTTCATATACATTCTCTTTGCTTTAGGGTGATAGAATCTTGTAAAATCCGCAGGAAAAGTAATTCAGTCGGAAAACTACATCCGCAGAGAAAATACGAGAACATTTGATTTCCTGCCTATTGAATGTATTTAAATCTGGTCATGTTAGAATCGAAATAATGTATGTTTTATCGTTGTTTAACGGTATTAGACACGTGTTGGTGGTTTGTGATGCGCAGGAATAGACCACTCAGTGCTTTAGTTTTTTATTTAAATATCTCACTGCCATAGGCGCTTAGGACAATTTTGCAAACGAATTGAATCCTGACCAGATGCCGCGTGATTACGATGTATCTTAGCACCCCAAACTGTTGACAATCATGACAATAGCTCATCAGTCAAAATGCCTGAAATCTGTCTACGAAAAATAGTTTCATACAACAGTACCACTGTCGACGATAATGTGGCACTGAAAGGGATAGACGTCTGATCAGGATCCAAACTGTTTGACACTCATTTCAATATTTCGTAAGTCAAACTAGCTTAATCTTAAACCTGAGAAACAAAAGCAGGCGACATTGTTTTAAATTAATGACGTCATGGGAGTAAAGGGGTTTAAACAGACGATTAATTTTGCCAGTAAAGAGAGAACATGTTAACCACAATATCATAGCGGGAATTAACTGTACCTGTCAGTCTTATCTTAGTCTATTCCATTATTTATTCTCTCCAATGGAATGTTATGTTATATCCCTTTTTGACTGATTCCGTTCAGTTTTTTAAATCTTGCTTTCCGATGTTATCACGTGTCTGTGAGCTATCAAATGTTCCATAAAATAGCGATTTTACACGTCAATGTGAGAAAGTTATAAAAGTGTAAAGTTCCACGCAGCCAACTTCTTGTTGAGTAACCTCCTCGCTGCCTCACCCCGAGTACAGAAGATAATTGCAAACAGTTTGATACTCATTTTGATATTTCTTTATTCAAAATACCTATCAATTAAATTTTAAGAAATAAAGGCAGACGACAATTGTTTAAAATTGATTATTTCATGGCAGTGAGGTCGTTAATCTAATAATATCCTAACTATTTTTATTTTTTTAAAAATGCTGTCCTTTCTTAGGAAGTACATGTACCTGTTACAATTCAATTTAATTTCTAATAGCCAAGGTTTTACTTTCGTTCTGCATTAATAGCTTTATATTAATATCTATTATTTTTAACTAACTGCTTAAACCTTTATCCTTCATAAGCGCCTTACGTCGACTTGGCAACAAACAATATGGATCCAGATCAGACGCTGCATTACGCGGCATTGAAACTGTTTCGCACTCAGACAAATCTATCTTCATTGCAAACGATAAATTTAAACCCTTTCGGCGCCAAATTATTCCTAAGATTTTAACCCCTTCACCGCTTTATTGTCGTCTGGTTCAGGATTGTTGCCTGCAAGAACGACTCAAAGTTAGACTTAAGGTTGTATGACTGAAGAAATATCGATTAAGGTGTCAAATAGTTTGGATCCTGATCAGACGCCGCGTTACGCGGCGTCTGATCTGGATCCAAACTGTTTGCAAAATCGACTTTATGTGACTACGGCGTCAGACGATTTTGTCTGCGAAGAGGTACACTCAGACGGAACATTGGGTGGTGAAAACTGAAAAGAGTAATAAAATCATAAAAGCCTCAAATTCTGACAACGTTTTATCTAGTCTCGCTGTTCATGAAATGGACTTTTCCTGATAACCTTGATATGTAAAATTAGTAAATTATTTTGGCTATAGAAACTTCTGACTGTTTAACTTCTTAATCCAACACCCTGTTGCGAACCCGTGGGCTTTAGATTTCTTTATCAAATTCAGGTATGAACAGGTTTACAGCTGATACATGTAGCTGATAGCTTTATGATTTATAGTGTACAGTGCTCATTCCCTACAACGGCCCTCCCAACAACGACTCCCTCTTTATAACAACCCTTGCCGCTAGTCCCAAACAAGACATTTATGTCCATCCTTTTCATGACTGCAATACCGTCTGCCTACATGTATCGTCTGCTGTTTCTCTAAAAAATACATTTAAGTGGATATTTTGATAGAAAAATATAATGATGAGTGACAAACATGCGGCGTCTGATCTAGATTCAAGCTGTGCAAATGTAAGCCAAGTCCTAATTTCCCCTCCCTATAACGACTCCCTCCGAACAACACGCACAATCTGAATCTTCCATCGGGTGTCGTTGTAGAGAGGGAGCATTGTACAAGTTTGTTCACGTCCGTTCAAATACTTTCGAGGATACGATGTTTCATACGGTAACATGTGGTAAGATTGAGATAAGAAGTATTACATGTACAATATCCACGTCATTCTATAATGTGGGGAGGACACAATATATAAACTGACCACCATATAAATGTTTTTTGTGCAAAAATATGTTTACCATTTCAACCAATTTAGTCATGTAGCTTAGGTCGTTTTACCTGTATTTCTTCAGTTGAATCGTGATAGCTTTGGAAAGCCGAATATACCCGCATTCAAAATGAGAACGGGTTTTGAAATAAGTGTACGTTTTAAAAGCAAGTTCGTTTTATCAAGCTCAACCGCACTACTTTCCAGTACTGGAACCATGCTTGAAGTAGAAAACATGTCACACAGTTGAGAAGATGTCATTCTTTTTTATTTAACCCTTTCCCTTATAGAAGCGACTTTTAGCACTTGCATTTTATTCATCCGCTGAAGAAAATAGTTCCAATATATACCGTAATGAATATGGGTCATATTTAATACTTTCCTTATTCTAGCAGTTGATAGCTTAAAGCAGGCTGAAAGTAAAACAGAATGCGCCATATGGCGCATTCTGCTTTACTTTCAACCTGCTTTAAGTAGTCACTTATTTTCAAAACAAGAAACAGGCTATCAGGTAAAGGGTTAAATGAAACTAAACGCATTTAAAATGTAGAAAATGACAACTGTTTGTTATGACTATACCGACGATCAATTTAGTTACCTTTCGACGGCAAACGGTTTGGAGCCTGATCAGATGATGGGTTACATGTACCCAGTGTCTGATCGTTTTCGAGTAAACGTGTATAATTGGAAGGAATGCCCTCTTCTCTTCTGTAGCAGTTTCTTTAGATAAATGAACTTTCAATAAACAATCCTCAATTCTTGATTCATAGATGTAATACTGTTCAGGCCTTATATTTGATCGGCAGTGAGTTTTCGAATTCATATTCGCCGCAGTATTTATTGGAAACGTTGCCGTTATAAGGCAAACTTGAGTACATGTTCGCGAATCTCTCACTAATGAACACTATTACCCCTGGCAGGGGGTGTTTTCAAAAACTATGTCGCGAGATCTGTTAGAATTATATACCATTAAACGGAACAGTTAGTTTATAGCTCGATGTTTTTTGGAGAAAATGGAGCAACTTCATCTTCAATAATTGACACATGACATCATTATCAAGTAATTGGGAAAGACTAAGTAAAAATGCCACTAAATCATGGAGCGCAGCAGCTATGAGCTTATCGGTATATAACAGTTCAGAACACGTTATTCACTCAAAGAAAACACAGTTTCGCTTGACAAATTACATGTATATTCATTGAATACGGTTTTGAGCCAGATCAGACGCCGGGTAATCCGGCGTCTGATCAGGCTCGAAACTGTTTGCCGCTAACATAAAATCAAGTCGTAAGATCTTTCAAAATATTGCCATTTCTTCATTTTGTTGCATTGTATTTGCATTCAGTTTTCGATTAAACGGGACTCTGTATCGTATTAGTTGCTTGTATCATATCTTTTGATCATGTTTTATTTCAAATTGCATCAAAACTAGTTGGGTCACAAGTTCTACAAACATAATACTATACCGGGATTCCAAAAAAGCCTGTTGCTTTGAAAAAATAACTTAAAATTGTTGATTATATGAGAAAAAGAATCTGTAACTCGTCGATGTTTAAGACAAGGTGATCTCAAACTCGTCTAGAATAGAAACGTTCGCTTAATAATATTTCAATTGTAGACTCGTTTAAGATCAGCTTGTCTTGAACATCGACTCATGATAGATCCTATATGTGTGTGTTGTTTGGAAGGTGTCGTTGTAGGGAGTGATCATTAAGACTTGCCTTACATTTCCTAACAGCTTGAATCAAGATCAGACGCCGCATAAACAACTCGTTTTGAGAACAGCGGCAATTGTCGTTGTAAGGAGGGAGTCGTTGTTAGGAGAGCTGTTGTAGGGAGGGATCACAGTACTTGCAGTGCAAACAATTTGGAGCCAGCTAACCCGGCGTATAATCAGGCTCCAAACTGTTTGCCACTGAAATTAAAACGAATATTAAGAATTGTAATAAGTTGTCATTTTCTACATTTTACTGCAAGGCGTTTGTATTTCGTTTGCGTTTAAACGGGAAAGAATAACGTCTTCTCCTATGTACGTGACTCTGCGCCATTGCAAAATGTAGATCTACACACATAACACAATTTAGCACCCGTATCTGTTTGATGTAGCAAATAAGTATGCTCTAGACGAGCTGTTTCTAAAATTGAAAGCTAAGGTCAAGGACACAGTGGGTTGAATATGGAACTGGACTCTTTGCCATGCTGACATGTACTTACACAGCACGTTTGATATATTCCTTTTCACTAGCTGGTGAAGTAAAGAGGTAATAATTTATTTCATTTGCAACATCAAGAAAAATGTCAATTCCTTTGAAAAAAAATTGTTTTCTGATATTTGACTTTTTCTAACATGTATATTTTTATCAGGCTATAGGCCATTACTAGTCTAATTAACAAAATAGAAAAGAAAACGATAGGTTGCTGTTGACAATTTTGAGTCATTATCTCCCCAAATAAATTTTACAAAAAGCACAATACTGGTTTTCAAGTAGTGTGCCATTTTGTTTTAACCCTTTACCCCATAGCCAGTTTCGAGTATTAATGCCTTAATGCTTCTGTTTTACTTTAAGCCTGCTTTAAACTACAATCATCTATGATATACTTGAATAAAATAGTTCTTACGGTACATAATAATGATTGTATAAAGTGGAACTATTTTCTTCAGTGGAGGCATAAATTTAAGGCGTAAAACATGACGTAATCCATTTGAAACAATTGTCGTCTGGTTTTATTTCTCAAATTTTAATGTTAGATTTTGAGATATATGAACTATTTAAATTAGTAGCATTACGCGGCGTCTAAGCAGGATTCAAACTGTTTGTAAATAATCATTGTACTCGGGGTAAGGCAGTGAAGGGGGGCGATGGATCCTCAAGACAGTGAAGGCATATATTGAGAAAATAACTAATTCTCTACACTTTTGATATACAGTGGAGCAAACGTTATTATTTCGCGATAAACGCGTGTACGCTAAATCTATCATTTCCATTGCAAACCGTATCTGATCAGACTCCAAACTGTTTGCCACTCACATTAAAATGAACAGGTTGAAATATTCCAAAGTTGCCATTTTTCTACATTTAAGTGCATTGCGTTTTAGTTTAAACGGGAAATAATAACGTTTTCTCCACTGTTCAATTTATTCTTTCTTACGTTTCATGTAAAAGATTTCCTCGAACTCTGAAACTTGAGTGGTTAAGTATTCTGACAAAATACTTTAAATTCAGAACAAACTGTCCAAATCACACGAAAGCTGAACCAAGAAAAGCCTATTAAGTGATTAATTGTGACAGCTGTGCATTACATTTGCAAACTAAAATGTCTGTGATACACACAACGTCGTGTGAGTGATCACGTATCGCAGGGCTGCCATAAAATACAATGCAGAATACGTTATTATTCTGTCCCGTTTAACCCCTTTCCTGCCATGACGTCATCAATTTTAAACAAATGTCGTCTCCTTTGATTTCTCAAATTCAATGTTTAGATTCTTTGAGTAAAGAAATATTGAAATGAGTATCAAACAGTTTGAATCCTGATTAGACGCCGCGTTACGCGGCGTCTAATCAGGATTTAAACTGTTTGCAAATAACCGTTGTACTCGGGGTAAGGTAGTGAAGGGGTTAAAAGCGTACGAAACGCAAACGCATTGATACAGTGGAGAATCTGTTATTCTTTCCCGTTTAAACGCAAACGTACGCAAACGCAAAACACTAAAACGTAGAAAAGTACAACTTTTTGCCAATTCTGATAATTCATCTTTATCTTGGTGGCAAAGAGTTTGGAGCCTGATCAGACGCCGGGTTACCCGGCGTCTGATCTGGCTCCAAACTGTTTGCAGTGAAAATGATAGTTTTAGCGTAAACGCGTTTATTGGGAAAGAATAGCATTTTCTCCACTGTATTTAACGTTGAAAAAGACAACTTGTTGACATTTCTTACGATTTATTTTAATCTGAGTGGCAAAAAGCTTGGAGCTTATTCAGACGTCGGGTAACACGGCGTATGGTCAGGCTCCAAACTGTTTGCTACATGTATATAAATAATAGTTTTAGCGTAAACGCGTTTATTGAAAAAGAATAACACTTTCTCCTCTGTACAATTGAGACATAGTCAATTAACGCATTGATAGTAACGCTAAAATTGTAATGTCCATTTCTTGTAGTTTGGGACTAGATTTGGCAGTGTCCCGGTGTGTTCAGGCTGCAATCTGTTCGCCACTCAGATACAAATAAATTGTTATAATTATCATTAAGGTATCATGTTGTAAATATCATTGTACTCAATGGATTTTGTTTCGTTTAAATGAGGCAGGAATTACAAATGTACGCCTTCTCTACTTTATCCCCCGATACAACAATGAATCAAAACAAGATAGTAAACATGTCAGATGTCAGTTTCATACAGGATGGAAGACAAAGCAGAAATCTCCCAAAAGAGTTTGCTACTTTTCAATTAGTTAAACCAGTGTTTTACTTAAAAACCGACTACAGTGGAGAAAACTTTATTCTTTCCCAATAAATGAGTTTACGCTAAAACTATTATTTTCTATTGCAAACAGTTTGGAGCCAGATCAGACACCGGGTAACCCGGCGTCTGATAAGGCTTCAAACTGTTTGCCACCAAGATACAAATGAATTATCAGAATTGTCCAAAAGTTGCCCTTTTCTGCGTTTTAGCGTTTTGTGTATGCGTTCCGTTTTGTTTAAACGGGAAAGAATAACGTATTTCTACTGTAACATCTACTAATAAATGATCGTACAATGGGAGAAGACGTTATTCTTTCCAAAAAAACACGTTTATGCTAAATCATTATGTCTATTTCATACCGTTTAGAGTCATATTAGACGCTAGATAATCCGGCGTCTGATCAGGCTCTTATCTGTTTGCCAATCATGTAAAACATAAATCGTCAGAATTTTGATAATATTGCAATTATACTTTATAACATTACGTTTGCGTCATTTAGTTATGAAGAAATACAACCCTCAACGCTTACTGGCGATGTTTTGTAGCATTGAATTATATATGTACATGTTGTTAATGAAATAGATACAAAAACGTGTATCTAATTTCCTTTTTAAGGTGCTTACTTTAAGTAGATCAGGGCTAATTAAAGTGATATGGGTGTTTGAGGTCGGTCACGTGTCAAGGAGAGAAAGTGCTTGTTTTGCCCTACTTTACTTCATTGTCAACATCTGTATACAACTAGGTCACAAAGAATGTGCGAATTACTTAAGAAATGATCAGATTTATCGGCGAAAGAAACGACAGAAAATTATCGGCAAATAGCATGAATCGCACTAGCAATGATTTTGCTGTAATTTCTAATACTAGATTAAAACAACTTTTGTACGCATGTATGTTTAATCCATATTTCAGATTGATAACACAATTAATGTGTACCCTATGAGGAACAGCCATGACCGAATTACTGAAGCTGTGTACCAAAATAAGTTCCATTGTTTACATTTTAAGGTCAACAACTTTGACAGTTTGGCACGAAAAGCCAATTTGACGTAATTTGGAAGTGACGTCATTTTTTAAGAAGAATAAATATATCGGGGTTTTTTCTCTATCAGAAACAGCCATGACCGAAACACTGTAGCTGCGTACATTCGAAAGCAAAAAATAAGTTCCATTGTTTACATTCTAAGATCAACAACTTTGACAGTTTGGCGCGAAAATTTCGATTTGACGTCATTGGAAGTGACGTCATTTTTAAAGAAGGATAACTATATCGGTTTTTTTGGCATAAAGGAATGCAGACAGTTGTTGTTATAAGGTATGTCAATTTTCTTGCAATTTATCTCATTAATAAAGAAGAATATTAGTAGGGAATCATGGTTTCCACTTATAGGAAGGCATAGATCGCTTAAGAACAATTCCGCCACATGTTTGCTGTCCCAAGTTCCAAAGATTTATTCGCGAATGAAAACTGCATATGCCCAGCCTCCTCTTCGAAACTTATGAACAAGTCCCGCCCTCTCGAGAAATGGTGTTTATACGAAATGAACAGCATTTTTGTCAATGGAATTAAATGGGGTGAATGTAAATATATAACAATGAATAGACGTTTTCTACATTTCATTGCAATGCGTCTGCGTTTCGTTTGCGTTTAACCTGCAAAGTATAACGTCTTCTCCACTGTTACTTGGATGCGCATACTGATTCATTAACATACATTACGTTAGTTGCTTTATACAGTTGTATTCTGCTTTTGATTATCAACTTTAAATTTTAAAATTATTTTATTTTAATAGATGTGGAAATGAATGTCAAACAGTTTGGATCCTGATCAGACGTCATGTTACGCGACGTCTGACCAGGAACAAACCTGTTTTCCAATAACAATTGTACTCAGAGTAAGGCAGTCAATGGGTTAAGTTGATTGGTTTTACAATAATTTACAGTGGCGAAAACGTTATTCTTTCGCAATAAAAGCGTTTACGCTAAATATATAATTTCCCATGCCAACAGTTTGGAGCCATATCAGACACCGGGTAACCCGGTGTCTGATCAGGCTCCAAACTGTTTGATGTCTAGGTTAAAATCAATATTCAGAATTGTCCAAATGTTGTCATGTTCTTCATTTTATTGCAATGCGTTTCGTTTGCGTTTAAACGGGAAAGAATAACGTCTTTTCCACTGTACATCTCTTCTGGGAATATTGATACTCTTTCCGTGTAGACATAACCTGTCTCGATGTACTTCAAGCCACTCTCAGACGGGTCATGTATCTGTGCTGTACAATGCCCACGTAATAACACCAAGGCGTCCAGGGAGGCGTCTTTTCGTCCAAATCATCCCTCTGGGATTTCGATTAGCCAAGTTAGGCATGACAAGAACCTGAATGATACAAATTAACAATACAAAGGCATTCTGTATATTTCCCACGGTGAAAGTCGTTATAGTTGAGTTTATGGAAAAACTACGCAAATAAATGCACATTACCAGTACACGGTGCGATATAGGACTGTGAATTCAGCTCGAGACGTTCTTTGTGGATCGCCATTGCACGAGTCTGATCGGCTGTTTCCGCCACGAACGTCAAGAGCTTAAAACAATGCCGTGTAGTGAACCGCCAACTAGATACGCGTTAATTATAGATCTTCAATACACTACCGACAAGTAAATAGTTTTTTTTTTTAAAAATATATATATGAAATATATTGAAACATTGGCGAGTTTAATTTTTCTACGGCGTTTTGCTCTGGATAATTTTTAAGCTAATGAGTTGTTTTAATTTGATATTGCCATTGATGGAAATAAAAGGCTAGACATGTTCAATGTTTATTTCAAAATAACTTTTTGCATTTATTTGACATGTTACACCCTAAGAATACACTAGTCCTTTAGAAAACAGTGTACCTGTAAATAGTGCACTAGTTCAGTGCCAACAGTGTTGACCAAGATCAAAGGGCTCCTAAAGGAGGTCATTGTTCAGGTTCTGAAATCTACACTGTTTGTCATTATCCCTTAATAGTAAAAAATTGAAAATGAAAGTGTATATCAGATAATAATGGGGTGAATGGGTTAACCCGTTCAGTGTCAATGCCACCGTCACAATGGCATGTGGAAACAGGTTGGATCCTGACCAGACACCACGTAACTGTTTGGTACCCATATCAATGTGTCCTAAGTAAATAACTCATAAAACATTTCAAATTTCGAAAGCAGAAGAAAATTTTCAGCAGTTGATAATATGACAGCGACACTGTAAAACGGTTATTTCCGTTAAAATGTAGGGAATACGTTATTCTTTCCCAATAAACGTGTTTACGCTTCAATTATTATATCTTTTGCAAACAGTTTGGAGCCAGATCAGACGCCGGTAAAATGTTTGCCACTCATAGTAAAATAGATAGTCAGAATTGTTAAACAATTGTCTTTTCTCCATTTTATTGCGATGCGTTTGCGTTTCGTTTGTGTTAAATCGGTAAAAATAGAATCTTCTCCACTGTAGTTGTAGTGAAAGGGTTAGTACATTATATCGTTTTTTTAAATAATTAAAATAAGTAGGGGTATAATTGCAACTCGCTATTTCGATATTCTTGGTTTGTGATGAGCTATGTGATACTTCATAGTTTCCAATTCAGTATATCGAACTATTTTGATTGAATAAACCATCCTCCTCGCGCCGCCGAAAATGTGTGGATAACTCGACAACAGAACTATACTAACAATAGATTAACGCGTAAATGGGTAGGAATAGCGTATTTATCACTGTATATAGTGTCGAATATAGTTTCAACGAATAAAAGGATGAGATAATGCTGATGACGGATGATTTCAGGAAGATGATTGCAGCTGATCTAATTCGCTACAAAGCAGCGTATGGGATTAAAACCACCGATCTGCATTCCTTTTAGTTCTTGGCAGAGGGGATAATCTCAGTCTAATAAACGAAACCATCCCCTATGACAATAAAGCCTAGAGCCGCAGCAAGGTAGGGAGGTATCTTGGGCACGGTGACAGTCAAATAAACCCTTTCACTGCCAACTTTTTCATGAACTTTTACCCTTTCACCGTTTCATTGTCGTCTGCTTAAATTTTGATGTTTCAAGATCGTTTTAGAGTACGATTCAATGAAATATGACTTAAGAAATATCAATACGTGTGTGAAACAGTTTTGATCCTGATCAGACGCCGCGTCACGCGGCGTCTGATCAGGATCTAAACTATTTGCAAACGCGCTTTTAGGCGTCAAATGTTGAGGCTGTCACCTGTCTTTTATACCAGCAATAAAGCCGGGCTACTAACAGCAGTCTGTCCAGATCTACGGATTGCTTTCCCATTACACTTTATCAGACAGGTCAAAATAATTACTGTATTCGCATGTTGGATAACCTGTGCAACAATTGTGCTAGGCAGTTTCCGTGTATTAACAGTTTTATTTCCAGAATAGTAATCTAATCTACATTTAAATAAATGTCTCGAGTAATAAACAGTGTGTCCGGAAGTCATTGTCTGACCCATAAAATGTGTTGCACTTTTATAGGCTTATTTAGGCCATTTAGTTGTGTCTGTTACTATTAAAATGCACGACCTTCTTTTAGCTCACCTCCAATTGATACTTTAACAGCCGATTCAATGTCAAAATACGTGTCGATCATTTGTGACTATTTAGGGTAGCAAATATGCCGTTAATGAGACTACTGGTTCAGCTGCGAACTTTCGAATCCGGGGTTCTAAAGAGTAACTTCACGACGTGTTACATGAATAAATGCGTTCACAGTCATGAAGTCTTCAACTTAAAACAGTTGTCGCCTGCTTCTAGTTCTCACATTTAGAGTTTAGGTATTTTGAGATGTGTCAACAGTTTAGGATAATCATAGCAGTTACACAGAGTATCCCAAATCTTTGCATTTGTAAGGTAGCACTTATTGAATAAGCAAGGTCGTCGTACATGTACCAATATACATCAACGTCCTCAAAAGACATTAAGAGATTTGTGATAGGCACTTTAACAGGTGTGAAACAATATCCACAGAACCACACTTCTGTTCCTATGTCGGTCATCGAATCGAAAATTCATGGTGGACATGCACGATATTGATTTTCAATTTGCTTCTTATTTTTACATAGCCCAAGAGGCCTTCCCATATGTACATGTACCTAGCAGTGGTTCTGGGGCGTAATTGCCTCATGGTATGTTTTTGGTATTTGGCGGTGATTATCCCTATGCGAATATCTAGAATACAAACAGTTAAAAGCCACATCAAATGTCAAACCTTTTGCCATTAAGATCGAAATGAATAGTCAGAAGTCAAAAGATCATTTTTCAACATTTTATTGCAAAATGCATTTTCATTTTAAACGGAAACTAATAACGTCTTTTCCGCTAAAAAAAACTCACAATGAAGGTTATTTGATACAGTAATTACGATATTCAGAATTTACGAGCTTTCAAAATGAAACCATCAGCGAAAAAAGGCAATTTTAAAACCCCTCTTTTGCTACTGATTTTTTCAGTATAGTTCTCTATCTTTTTAGATCTGATGATCTCAATTTCAGATTGAATATTTAAAAGAGATAGTTTATGTACATTAAACCTTAAACTAGGCGGAGCAGTATAAAATTGGAGTGAAGAGATGAAAGGGACTTGCATCTCACACATCGTATGTGGAGTTAAAGTCTCCTCTAAATTAAATATTCCATAAAAACATTCACTATAATTATGAGAAAATTTACTGAGACAAAGCAACAAATTCACGTCAGACAGTTGTTTTAAGCAGATGTCTACCTAAAACAGTATGGAATAAAATGAAAATCAATTTGAATTTGAATAAAAGCAGAAACCTCTCCTTAAAATTGATTGCAGTTGGTTTAAGGTGGTTCGCGGGTCAGCTTATTCTGTGTCAGAATTCTTTGAAACCTTGATTAAATTGAAATATACCATATGGAGAGTGAAAAATCGTTAAAATAAAAAAAAGTTACAGTGCCGTTTTTTTCTGACAGGACCTTTTGTTGAGAAAAGCTCCTTTTTTAATAAACAGGAATATTTTCTTTATAGAATGATATAACTCAATAATTTCTGTACATTCAAGTAAACTGTACATAGACTATAAGATATTGTGCAAACAAAAGTATTTCATGACATATTTTCTGGAAATATCAATATTTTAAAAAAGTCAACTTCTGAAAATCTCAAATTACTAAAAATCTAGCTGTTTAACATACACTAATTGTACTCTTATTAGATAGATATAACTTAATTCTACTAGTCACAAAAATTTAATGAAAATCTACAGTAGAATTTAAATTTTATACATGATTTCCTGAAATTCTGACAAAATGTTAACACAAAACGAGTAACCTCCCTTGAGTTCAACTTTAAAATGCCGTCAGCTCTAAATAATACCATAAGTCAAACCTGTTATAAGGGACCATTGAATACGGTAGCCTGTAGATCTTTAAAGGCAAGTGACTGCTTAATGCATATAACAAAAGTAATGCATAAAAGCTCCTTTAGGATCTATCTTTTAGCATTACTTTTGTCCTGTGTTAAGCTGCCGTCTGTTATATAGGCTATAAATCCTCACGAATTTAGCTGTCACTTGACTATACTTGCATCTGATATTATTCATTATTACTAGACTAACCATAGCCTGTCCTTTGATCACTGCGTTATGAATTGACTAGTCACTAATATCGGACAATTTGTTTTTTAAAAAAAAAAAAGTTTTGAAGCGAGTGGGAATCGAACCTAGAACCCTTAGATTGCAAGTCAATCACCGTACCAACTGCACTAACAGAGAAGACACTAAGGCAGATCAAACTTTTCTTTATCTAAATTAACTACTATAAGCACGTGCCGCAAAGATCAGGTGAAAGTCATCAGCATTTCCGGAACTCGAGATGCGGGCCGCCCGCTGTCGAACCACCTTAAATACATCTGTCACCGAATAACCCGGCGTCCAACCAGTCAAAAATATTTGCAACAAAGAATAATAAAATAAATCATCATATTTTTTTTTATTTCAATGACTCGTTTGTATGTCACAAGACATGATTAGATGGAGAAATTAATAATAATTGAGATTTTTATAATCTGACTAACGACAACAGTTTTCCTACGAAGTTTAATGAAACGGACCCCTGGAAACAATCTGTGAGCTCTCATTCCGATATTCATTTAAATTTAAACCTTAGGTCTGAAATGAAACAAGACGGCCACTGTTTTTTCAGGTGTCACGGCATTAACGGCGTTAACTATTTCACTGCCAAGTTTTATCGTCTGCTCTAACCATACCTCACGGCCAAAAGATTGTCTTCATTGATAATATCGACTGCAATATTGTTTTTAAGTCAGAGTTATGGCTTTTGTGACGGAAGAAACTTTTGTGCGAGTATCATAGAGTTTGTGTCCTGATCAGAAGCCGCGTCATACGGCGTCTAAAAAGGACCCAAACTGTTACATGTAGCATAGTTTTCATTTCGGCGCCAATGGCAGTGAAAGAGAATTCATAATAAGTTTCAGTGAGGGAAATGGGTTGGAAACAGAATGCTATTTACTAGCAATACAGGTTATTTACAAGCAATTAGGAAATGGGGAAAAAAATATTGGATTGTCTCTATGGACAAAATGCCCTTACTAGTACATTTAATCCGATTATGGCGGTATTTGAGAAACTCCTTCATTTGAATCTACTGTATTCTAGTACAAGCTAAACAAACTGTTACGTGCGCACATTAAGTTATAAAATGACAATCCTTTCTTTAGTGCTTACATATTTAGATGTCCATGATATGAAATCCAAGGTCAACCTATCGATAACAAGAACGAGCTTTAGTTGACGTACATGTACCTTATTGAACTCACAACTACAGTTGAGAAAACGTTATTCTTTCCCAATAAACGCGTTTACGCTAAAACTATTATTTCTATTGCAAACAGTTTGGAGCCAGATCAGACGCCGGGTAACCCGGCGTCTGATCAGGCTCCAAACTGTTTGCCAGAAAGATAAAAATGAATTATCAGAATTGTCAGAATTGTCCAAGATTTGCACTTTTCTACGTTTTAGCGTTTTGCGTTTGCGTTTCGTTTCGTTTAAAAGGGAAAGAATAACAGATTCTTCACTGTATATGTGATTTGCAGTCAATAATAATCTTCTTTAGTATCGAGACTTCTGCAGTAGATGTTCTAGAACCAATTACCCCATCTGCATTCATTTAAACAAGTAATAACACTGATTAAAGTATCTATGTTTTCATAGTGAAGAAACTTACCTAATCTAAACGACAGTGATACCATCTTTCAAAGCTTATACAACATGTATATGCAATTAGTGTTTTACTCTTTATTTAACCATTTCACTGCCAACTTCGACGTTCTAAACAGTTTGAATCAGCAGCAGCTGATCAAGATTCAAACTGTTCGACACTCGTATCAATTATTTTAAATAAAAACCTAAAGAAATAATTAAATTTGGAATGAAATCGCAAACGACGATTTTAGAGGTTTGGGTATGAACAGTCGGCTTAACTTAGTGGTGAATACATACCCCAAGTAGAGTCTAATTACACGGAAATGTAATAGAATTTGTGTTCTGCTTTCAATGATCAGATGTTTACTTTAAATCCATTACGAGAGGTTGCAATCACGAATATTTTCCTAAAGGTTGTTTGATTATTTTCAAAGTGATTTATATAAAACTAGCGTAACGTAAGCACTTCTGCGAGGATTTAGTTGTGTACAAAGCGAAAACAGTTACCCCCCCCCCCCCCCCCCCCCCCCAATAAATGCGTTACTTCTGGAACAATAATGACCATGGTAAACACTTTGGACCCAGCTTAGACGTTAAGTAACTCGGTGTCCGAACAAACCAACTGCCGGTATATACAGTACTGAATATTATTAAATTAACAATTTTTGCGATTCGCTTGCAATTCGATGGCAATTCGCTTGCAATTCGATGGCAATTCGCTTGCGATTCAAAGTACTAACTTTACCCTCGGGTAAATTTTCTTGAATTGTGTATCTCACAAATGTTCGCAAATATGCCTTCGTTATTGTTTCGATTCCGTTTTTGTCACAACCGCTTCGGAAAGTTCGCGTTAAAATATTAAAATGTAGGATTTGTTTTTTGAAGCGCACGATTCGATGGCAATTCGATGGCAATTCGATTGCAATTCGCTTGCGATTGTCAATTTAATTTAATAAGGTTCAGTACTGTAGCGATGAATTTTGCATTTCGCTTAAGCAAGTAAAAAGGGACCTCTTCATTATATGTAAGTACATGTATATGTACATACGGTAATGTTGGTTGCCCATGTGTATTATATACACAGGCTGCGTGTTGCATACACAGATGACATTCTAATTCTTTTGAACCCCTTCACTGCCTTACCCCGAGTGCAGTAATTATTAGCAGACAGTTTAGATCCTGATCAGACGCCGCATAACGCGGCGTCTGGTCAGGATCCAAACTGTTTGACACTTGTTTCAATATTTCTTAAGTCAAAATACCTAAATATTGTTTTTTAGAAATAGAAGCAGACGACAATTGTTTAAATTTAATGACGTCATGGCAGTGAAGGGGATAACTCTTAGCCCGCTAGCGGTGAAATCATGATAATATTTGCAAACAGTTGGCATAATACGGCGTTTCATTAGGATTTAATATGTTTGATACTCTGACTATGTTTTGATAAGAAATTTTAAACTCAGAACAATAGCATACTGAAGACAAAATTATTACCGAGCATGCAAAGCTGAAATGAGCATAAATATACCAGGTTCAATAGATATATGAAAGTGCATTTTTATAACACACCTGGTAAATGCACCCGTTCCCTTTTTTAATAACATTGCTTTAAGAACAGATAATAATAAACTGTAAATAAATAAGCATTGTAACAAAATACTTTAAATTTGACAAAAAACGTGTTAAGCCATATTAACCGCTGCAATGGACTGTGGCTACATTACAACAATTGACGGTATTCACTTTCATATAGAATCTAGCAAGAACGTCCTTTTTCCTTTTTCAGAATGACAGCTAATTTTACTCTTTGTACTCTGTAGCAGCCCATTTCATTGCAACGTCTTAAATTAGAAAGCGTAGTATAGTCACCATTGTGGCAATTTAACCTAAGTCTTCTGTGCGTGTTGCATGTTATTGCGTGCTGATATTTGTCGTAAGATTATTTCTATAACGAAACTCACAAGTTGACATATTTTGACAAACAATTTATTTCTTGGTCAACCATCAGGTAACTGTTGTTTCACACCTTCCCTGACAAAGTATCTTTTGCCGAAAATAATGTCTATGCTTCATATAAAAAATAAGTATTTTCGGGTTTTCAATCCATGGCGCATAAAGTCAGTGTCTAGAATAGGGAATGTGATAAGGCAAAGAGTCATATCTTGGTCTAACCTTCATGTAACTAGTTGATCCTGATATCAAGGAGTTTAACTGATTCCGATCTTCATAATGATATCCCATTCTGTAGGTCCCGACATTTAGTCTGAATAGTAAATCATCTGCAACAAAAGCATTTCACTATTCAATCCAGACTACATTGTAACAGCAATATTAAGAACACTATACAGAAAAGAAAACCCGACTGGCAAAACACACTTAAAGTATCTTTAAAAGAGTTTATAATGCTAAAAGACTGCATGTAAAACTTGCATTCAAGATAATTTCAAAGCAGAAACAAATGACTTGTAAGAGCTTTATCTTTATCTTTAACTCTTCTTTAAGCCGTCAATATTATTTCTCATACAATTATGTAACTAAACTATTCGCTGACATGAACGGTCGTATCAGCGACGGCAACTACGTACTAAGGTATCAAATCACACTTAAAATTCCTGTCGAGATCAGTTCAAACAATCCTACTTTAGTCAATACTGATTTAATTTCGAGGACGGTTAGCTTTTGTTTAACTTTTTTATTACGCTTCCAGTTGCATATGTAATGGGGTTTCAGACAGACATTTTATCTTGGTAAAGAGTAAATAGGTTAGAAACCTATCCCGTACTTAATCCCTTCACTGCCTGAACCCGAGCACAATCTTTTTTTGCAAACAGTTTGGATCCTGATCAGACGCCGCATTACGCGGCGTCTGATCAGGATCCAAACTGTTTGACACTCATTTCAATATTTCTTCAGTCATCAAAGTAAAAATTAAATTAAAGAAATAAAAGCAGACGACAATTGTTTAAAAATAATGACGTCACGACAGTGAAGGGATTAAAGACGTCGGATCACAGAAAAGATATTTTAGGAAATCCGTCAAATAGTTGGTTCTTTTAAACAAGTACATGTATATAGCGACAGTTCTATAAAATAAAATATTCATATCAAACAGAGTGTCATTTCTTTTCTTAAAACAAATTATACAGTAAATATGGTAAATACAACTGTACTTGTAGTTAGAACGATTCATCAAACATCATTCATTTGATTGACATTCAAAAGAATTCAAAAACATTGTTTTCAAGCAAGATTCGAAAACTTGAATCTATAAGTGTTTTTTTCATGCAACAAAGGAAAATATAATAATACATGTAATTATATTACATGTAAACCTTACACCTAATAAATTGAAGGATTTAATACTGCCAATCTCGTTAGTTTAAGCTCGTTCGTTTATTCATCAAGTCCAATTACACGTTTCCGATTATTTATATTTCTATATACATGTTAATTTTTTATCATGTCAACACTTTCTCCAGAAACCTTTCTACCTTAGCGCGGCTGTAGGGCTAAATTGTCAGATTGCATATTTTTCTGGTTATCCCCTCTGTCAAGAACTAAAAAAGGGAGGCAGGTCGGTGGGTTTGATCCGATCCACTCTTGGCAACGAATGAGATTAGCCGAAATCATCTTCCTGAAATCATCATCTCATTTCATCATCGCTAATCATTCATCGATGCTATATGATCTATTGTTTGTCTCAGTACCGTATAGTACAACCAAATTCATCCATTTATCCTAAAATGATTTAACCTCTTCATTGAATTATCGGGAGTGAAATGTTATTTGCGAAATGTTTGGAACCTTATTAAACTCTACGCAATATGATGTCTGATCGGAATACAAACTGTTTGGTTGTCAATTTACTTCAAACTTAAATTGTAGTACCGGTAATAGAGGCAGACGCTCGATTGTTTAATCCATTACACGATAAAAACGTATTTTTACGCCTTTTATTTATTCCTCTAAGAAAATAGTTCTAATTTATACAGCCAACAATATGTATCATAATAAATAGTTTCTTTATCCTAGCAGATATTACCTTAAAGTAAGCTTAAAGTAAAGCAGAATGTGCCTTAAGGCACATTCTGCTTTACTTTTAACCTGCTTTAAGTGGTCACCTATTTTCAAAACTAGATGCAGGCTATGGGGTATTTGGTAAAAGTTGGTGACGTTGTGGCAGTAAATGGGCTTAGTGTTTGACTCGTAGTCTTCAAAACTCACCAGAGCCCATACACGGAAATATATATATCAAAATGTACATTCAGATTATATAACTACTTGAAAGACACCCGACAAACAAATGCAGTCGAAACTTGATATTTCGAAGTTACTTTAGTTCGAACATACCCATATGTCAAAGTCAAACGTTTCCAATAGAAAAAACTTCTTTATCCTAGCAGATGGTAACTTAAAGCAGACCTAAAGAAAAGCAGAGTTTGCACTCAGTTGCATTCTGCTTTACTTTTGATCTGATTTAAGTGGTCACCTATCTTTAAAACTAGAAACAGGCTATTGATTTATGGGTTACAGTGGAGAAGGCGTTATTTTTTCCAATAAACGCGTTTCCGCTAAAACTAATATTTCTATTGCAAATAATTTGGAGCCAGATCAGACACAGGGTAATTTTATACATTTTATGGCAATGCGTTTGCGTTTCGTTTGCGTTCAAGCGGGAAGTAATTACATTTTCTCCACTGTGAGAAATACATGTATGTTGGTCTTACGCAGGTTCGTGCCATTGAGGCTCGGTACATTCCATATTGTATATTGAGCATGTTAAACGACCAATTAGTACGGTATATTGGGTTTGAAAATACTTCTAAGGACACATACCTGAAAATATGACGTATGTATGATTCTAGTCTGATAATTTTCTAGCAATCTAATGGCATGCCTTATGGAGTTGAACATTGATCGAATTCTGCCTTTTTATAAAATCTGTTTGGTTGACTCCTTGATTCTTGACCCGATAATGGTGTTACACCTGATGACATTGATAGCGGACGAATTGGTAACACTTAACCCTTGCACTCTCAATGACGTCATAAAGCGCATTTGCAAACAGTTTTGGTCCTGATCAGACGCCGCGTTACGCGGCGTCTGATCAGGATCAAAACTGTTTGTCATTTGTTTTGAAAAAAAGTCAGTTATACTGCCTTTAGTCACTTCTATCTTTGAAACGATATTGCAGACAATAATATTGAAGCGGACAATATGTTGGTAAAGGGATAAAA
Organism: Gari tellinella; assembly: GCA_922989275.2. NCBI lineage: Eukaryota > Metazoa > Mollusca > Bivalvia > Cardiida > Psammobiidae > Gari > Gari tellinella. Next base: position 25,064,620 of record OV277856.1, on the reverse strand, counting down.
ACCTCACGATAAATTTGATCATGAAAGGGTTAAAAGGACGGTGTGACATTGATCAGATGACTTCAAGTAGAAAATGTTTATAGCGCTTTGATATTTGTATCGAAAGAGGGACTTTTAAACGATTGTTCGTCCAACCGTTTTCATCAATATTAACCCTTTTCGTTGCTGCAATATCGTCTGCTTTGAAAATTGTCGTCTGCAGTAAAATCTCCAAAATGGAGGTAATGAAATTGGACCAGAGATATATATTGCACTTTTGATCCTGATAGGACTTTAAATGACTCGTTGTCTGATAATATGAATCCAAACTGTTGACCAATGTCAATTCGTTTTCGGCATTCTAATGGTTAAGATGTGTTCCTAAACACACCAATTGCCAAGAAAAATAATCAATTGATACAGTAGAGTGTTTTGTTTGAGACTTCTCAATTGAAGAAGGTTCGTAAATAGTGATAAAGATATGTGTTTGCTTAAACCCTTCACCGCCTTACGCAGAGTACTATCATGGTTGGTTCTAAAGATATAAAGTAAGCTAGGAAATCTATACAGATGCATGTGTAGCTTCTTTGTACGATGTTACTGGAGATTTAATCCCTTCACTGCAATGACGTCATCAATTTTAAAGCATTATCTCTGCTTTAATTTTATCAAATTTTAATTCTAGGTATTTTTGCCTAAGAAATATTAAAACTGGTGTCAAACAGTTTGTATCCTGATCAGACGCCGCGTAACGCGGCGTCTGATCAGGATCAAACTGTTTGCTGATAGCTAAATGTACATGGGATAAGGTAGTGAAGGGGTTAATCAACAAATGCGTTGGTACTGCCAATAGCCGCTATACTTGAACATATTGGAGCTTGTTATTTATATGAAAATGTAAATGTCAACAAGGCTATGTACAGCCCACAAAATGTCAAGAACGTCAATCGGTGTCGACATGTGGTAACTAAATCTATGACAGGTCTACTGTACTCGAGTAATCTAAACTGTGGGGCACTATGATATCATAATTGTCTACAATCGTAACAGTTTCCGGTTTAAACGCAAACGAAATACAAACACATTGCACTAAAATTGAGAAATTACACTTTTTTATGATTCTGACAATTCATTTTAATCTGGGTGGCAAAAGGTTGTGAGCCTGATCAGACGCCGGTCACTGGCGTCTGATCTTGCTCCAAACTGTTTGCCCTGGGAATAATAGTTTTAGCGTAAAAGCGTGTATTGGGAAACAATGTCTTCTCAACTGTAACAGTAGCGGATTCCATATTTCAGAATAAGCAAAACGGTGCGAGAAACCTTCTTGTTAGCAATTGACATGTTGTTTTAGCATACTTACGTTTATTGAGAATGAATTACATCTTCCCAACTGTAAAATCACGGAAATATGCACAGCTGCTTCCAACCAAGTAGTTGGTTTTTTTGTGTTTAAAATCGACATAACAAGTGTGTAGACTGTGCCAAATATGCATGTCATATTGTGTTGTCAATAAATTTTGTATTTGTGCCTCTAATCATTTCCGCACTAAGAAAAGTAGTAGTCTCCACTTACAGTGGAGAATCTGTTATTCTTTCCCGTTTAAACGCAAACGTACGCAAACGCAAAGCACTAAAATGTAGAAAAGAACATTTTTTTGACAATTCTGATAATTCTTGTTTATCTTAGAGGCAAACAGTTTGGAGCCTGATCAGACGCCGGGTTACCCGGCGTCTGATCTGGCTCCAAACTGTTTGCAATGCAAATAATAGTTTTAGCGTAAACGCGTTTATTGGGAAAGAATAACAGATTCTCCACTGTAGGAAGTACTGAACATTAAACAAAAACACTTTGTTTTAGTATTGTTAAAGATGGAAGCTTAACGTAGGTTGAATGTAAAACAGAATACTCTTAAAGAACACGTTGGTTTACCATCAACGTGATTGTAGTGGTCATCTGTTATTAACAAGGAGAAACATGTTATATGGTGAAGTTTTAAATAGTAAACAAATTCTTTACAGTTCTTATAAATTGTTGAGATTGTCTGATGATAGACATCATATTTTCATTTGCTTAAACAATAGAAATATCAAACGTTTGATAATAAACACTTTGAAAACATGACTTTCCAATATTCTTCTTTTAACTGCTTTGGGCAACAGACAATTAAATACTAATATAAAAGCTGTAAAGTCATTTTGACCCTGGCCTTCGTTTTTATTGTACTTGATATGAGCTGCCCCAGAAGACAATACAAAATTTCTGATACTGCAATCAGTGAAGATTTGTAACAAATATAAGCTAACTAGGATCGCCATAGTTTACAATCACAGAGGTCAAAGGACGATTGGCTATTATATTGGTTTAAACCATAGGCATTCTAAGAATACCCTTTCCGTTATCAAGTCTTTAATACAGTGAAGATGGGTTATCCCGTTTGATAGCAAACAAAAGGCAAACACAATGCAATAGTATGTAGAAAATGATACATTTTTTCAAACATTCTTACGATTTATTTCAATCTGGATGGCAAACAGTTTGAAGCCAGATCAGATGCCCCTTGTTACCCGATGTTTGATCTGGATACATGATACGGCCATATCACATTGTGCTTCCACAGGACAGTTTCTCTCAGGGTTAATACGGAGGGACTTGTTTAAATGTCAATTTCGTATCACTAGGTCACCATACCATGCTTGATATACATTATCATGAAATCGCTTAAAAAATAATGTCACACAAGCTCATAATTGCACTTTCTTTCTCAATGACGTCAAAAGGCGCGTTTTCAAAAACAGTTTGGATCCTGATCAGAGGCCGAAAAACGCGGCGTAAGATCAGGGTCACAACTGTTTGCCACTTGTTTTGAAATTGCCTCAGTTATACTGCCTTAAATATAACTTAGAAACGATATTGCAGACAACAATATTGAAGCAGACGACAGTATGGCGGTGAAGGGGTAAAATAGTCACGACTATTTGATCATGACAGGGTTAACGAACTCATCATTGCCAATGATTGAAGACAGCTACTACGTATACAGTAGAACTTCGTTAACACGAACACTCATGTATCGAGAAAAAAGAATATTGATCGTCATCATCGCAACATAACAAATAAATTTTATTAATACCTGCAGTTTATTTTTGTTTGCTAAAACATCTGTGAATACTTTCATGGATTTATTATGTTAGCTTAAGGACATACGCGACCAAATGAAATTTCCGATGGACATCTATGAAAATTTCAGCATATGTTCTTCAAACATATCAAAGTACCATGGCAAAAAGAAAAAACATAGGTTATAATGGTACTTTTTGTCTATGGGTATTTGAAATTAATGATGTAGCCATTCTCGACAAAGAGTCGGCATGCGTTATTTTGCCTTTCTAAAATGATTTAAAGTAATAATTGGCACAAAGAAACATTAAGCTTCAGTCATCGACCTTAGAATTTAATTGTTAGCCTGTTTCTAGAATTCTGACGATATGTGACCATTTAAAGCAGGTTTAAAGTAAATCAGAATATTTTAAGCTACAATCTGCTAGAATGTAGAAAATATCTATATATTACGAACACACATTCAGTACTATATAAATTGGAACTATTACTTTTAGAGGAGGAATAACTTAATAGCTTAAATTTCGTAGCTATAATATTCTGTACAATTATGAAACAGTTACGATCCTGAATAAATGCAGTGTACGCGGAGTTAATCAGGATCCAAACTGTTTGCAACAATCGTCTTGAGTCGTAAATGACGGTATAAGGATAATATCAAGTGGACAATTTTTCAGATAAAACCTCAATACTCATCCATACATTATTATGGATCAATATACATGTACTTGTTTCGGGTTCAATATTCTTAAGAATGAAGTAATTTAATGCAAATTGTTTACATAAAAACGTAATAAATAATTTTAAAATACACATTTTTTTAAACTCTGTGCAAGCTCACTATGATTTTATACTAAATGTGGTTGCGATTTATTCCAGTGGTGTCCAAGTAAATAATCATAAAAGTTCCATATTTGAACGATAAACGTCAAACGCCAACCCTAATTCATTCTTAGATAACAAACATGTTATATATTGCGATTGTCTAAATAATCATATTCATATGGCAAATGTGTGGCATTATCGTTCATATGACATTAAAACATATGTCTCCCTGAAAATTCACCGAATCTTAGTGTTTTAGATAATTTCCATCACTTTAACTATTCCGTCGAAGTGGACAGAGTCGGGTTTTTTAAGCTTCGCTTCAAATATTTTGTATACAATACAAGTAGGTCTGAGGATGAAATAAAAACGCCATACAAGGGAAAGACGTTATTCATTACAGATGAGCGCGTTTAAACTAAAACTGTTATTTCCTATGCAAACAAATTGGAGCCAGATCAGACGCCGGGTAACCCAGTGTCTGACTAGTTTGCAAACTATTTGCTGTCAAGGTTAATATCAACATTCAGAATCGTCAAAAAAGTGTCAATTTCTACATTGTATTGCAATGCGGATGCGTTTCGTTTGCAATTAAACGGGAACGAATAACGTTTTCTTCACTGTATTAGAGATCATGAGACTTTCAGCTTTGTGTGAAGTTTCTGTATAGGTTTGACTCTCGACCGAGCGCTTTAATATCACTTTCTTTTATATGATTATCCATATATATTATATTATTCGAACCTAGTACTTTTAAAAAACCCATTTACATTTCTTTCATGCCAAATCTCTGATAAAATATTCAATTTGAATGATAATGAATTACAACAAATACAATTAAAGTGATCCGGCAAAAAATGTTATTGCAATTTGAATACCATTATCGTAATCGCATTCACAGGCATATTTTAACACGAATGCATACACACTTATCAATTATGCGTCCTTTCAATGGTGTTGTTGACTGTTTTTCCATGTTTAAAATACAGGCACTATGGCGTGATCCAATGACGTTAATACTGTAGTCAACATGAGTGTTTAATTGATTTAGTTTCACGCTTCTGTTACAGTATACAGTGCTCCCTCCCTACAACGGCCCCAGATAAATGAGTCCCTCCTAACAACAATGTTTGCCGCTGTTCTCCAAATAATACAAGTACAGTGGAGAATCTGTTATTCTTTCCCAATAAACGCGTTTACGCTAAAACGGTTTTTTTCCACTGCAAACAGTTTGGAGCCAGATCAGACGCCGGGTAACCCGGCGTCTGATCAGTCTCCAAACTGTTTGCCACCAAGATAAACATGAAATATCAGAATTGTCCAAACGTTGTTCTTTTCAACGTTTTAGCGCTTTGCGTTTGCGTACGTTTGCGTTTAAACGGGAAAGAATAACAGATTCTCCACTGTACATGTACGTCTAACGCTTTTGCTGCTGCAAAAATCATCTGCATACAATTTTCGTTTTTTTCTCAAAGTAACGTATTGGACAATTTCAAAGAAAAAACAAAAAGACGAGTGACACATAGTTTGAACCCAGATCAGACGCTGCATTACATGACACTTGATCTAGGTACAAACTGTTTGCAAGTGTACACTAAGTCATATTCAGCATTCCTTGTAACAACTTCCTCTAAACAACACACTAACAAAATATGTGTTTCCAATTGTGTGTTGTTAAAAAGAAGGAGAACTGTAGAAGGCGTTATTCTTACACGAAACTGAAAGACAAAAACAATACACTGACCTGTAGAAATAAAAAGTTCTTGAAATTTCTTATGATTATTATCTGAGTTGCAAACAGACTTGGGCATGACCAGGCGTTGGGTTACCCGGCGTCTGGTCTTAGTTGAAACAATTTATAATGGAAACAATTTTTAAGCTCAAAGGCCTCTATTTGGAATAAATAAAGTATTCCCCAGTATAGAATGGAATAATCCTGAAATCAAGCGTTTAGTTCAGAAATGTGATATTTACTCCTCTTTCAAATTATAACATATTTTAGGCGCACTGATGTTCTGTTCTTTTATATGTTTCAACAATGTAACACTCTCTTGCAAGTTACTACATGTATATGTACTATATGTCAACTTAAAAAGATACAATATGTCAGTATTCGACCTTCAGTTAAGGGTGTATTAAAACAATCAGCGAAATTTTCAAAGTATCAAACTGTTATACTTTCATGTTCTTTGGAATTGCTATTAATGATAAGTGAAAAAATAAAACAGTTATAATTTATTATGTTGGTGTACATTTTATCACTATGGCAATTTGGAAGCGGTGTGTCAAATGTTGACGTTTTTAAGAGTTTGTCAAATACAAAGTACGTCAAGCTTCAGCAAAATTTTTGAAATGAAAACAAGTATTGTAATCTGTAAAACATCGTTATCTTCTTTTTCATTTTTTATTTTATGTCTATGGAAATAGTTTCACTTAAAAAAGCTAAATCAATACTTAACAGGCACCATATGCGAAACATATGAATCTCTGAATCAACAATATATATTATTGAGTTTTTCTATGAGGAAATACAATCACAGACATGGAATAAATAATACAAAACCAAATTACCATCTTTATTTTAATTTAAAATACATTTTATTGAAGCGGGATTTTTCAATTGGATACAAAAAGAAAAATTAAATCGTAATCTTACCCACCTTTTAGAAATGGCAGTAGAGCCAAAACTGTACAGCAACATATAATGTCTTTGTAATTTGCCATTCATCATAAATCGCTTTTCAAAACAAAACAATGATAGTGTATTTTTAAGTACTTTGAAAGTATTACAAAATTCATGATTTTAATACATTCTTAATTAAGAGTTATATTGGTCCAAGGTTATAATCTACTCTAGAAACTGACAAAAGAATGCCATTCACTGCAGGTACAGGTGCGGACTGTACCCGCCAGTCAATCATGTGGATAGATAGCATAGGTGTCAGTCTAATTGTGTCAATTTCAATTGTTTTTTTCTTTTCTTTACCCGTGTTGTAACTCGAACATTTTAATTACTATGTTAACGCTGAAAACTAAAATATCAAAAGACAAAAAAGAAATTATAAATTGAATGAGGAAACTTTCTTATTAGATTTCGTTAATCTAAATAGCAGTAAATACCTTTATCCGCTCGTGGATCTTACGCACATGTCTTGTGTTTCGTTTATGCCCCTATTCCACACCGACTACGAATCCCACGAATCGCCATGAATTGATAAATGTTATGATTCGTGGGTATTCGTGGAGTTCGGCAAATCTTTCTATCTAATTCGTGGCACTCTACGAATCGGCTACGAACGAGTTAAGAATATTCGTGGGATTCGGCTCGAATCTTACGAATACTGTCAAGAATTCAGTACGAATTACAAGAATCCACTACGAATACTGCACGAACGCTAAGAATCAGTTACGAATAAGCCGAATGCATCTACGAATATGCCGAATGCATCTATGAAACAGCTACGAATAAAGTTTAAATCTTGACGGTTCGTGGGATTCTTGAAGGTATGCAGTGTTCCCTCCCTACAACGGCCCTCCCAACAACGATTCCCTCCTTACAACAACACTTGTCGTTGTTTTCCAACCATAAAACAACAAATATGTCCAACCTTTTCACGCCTGCTATATTGATTGCTTAAAATTGTTGTCTGTTGTTTTTAACAAAGTTAAATACTACAGTGCTCCCTCCCTACAACGACACTCCCAATAACGGGTTTCTCCTTACAACAACGCTTGCCGCTATTCCCCAAACCAATGTCCAACATATTCACGGCAGCAATGTCGTCTGCTTGAAATTGTCGTCTGCTGTTTTACTCAAAGTTACAAAATGGAGATTTTGAAGGAAAAAAATTTAATAACGAGTGACGCGGCGACTGATCTGGATTCAAGCTGTTTGCATAGTAAGTCAATTTCACTCTGTGTAACGACTCCCTCCGAACAGCGTACATAGTTTTTGACTTCCATGGGGTGTCGTCGAAGAGAGGGAACGATGTAGACATTTTGACAGAAAAACATAATGACGAGTGATACATGTAAACAGCTTGAATCCAGATCAGACACAGTGTTATGCGGCGTCGGATCTGGATTCAAACTGTTTGCAATTGTAAGCCAATTTCCCTCCCAATAACGACTCCCTCCGAACAACGAACCCATTTTTGTCATCCATTGAATGTCGTTGTAGAGAGGGAGCGCTGTAGTTCCCGTTTCAACTCGGGCATAAGTCCATAAATGGACTTTAAATATAGAGCAGCAGTAGCACTGGATTTTGGAACTGGCGTATCAACGCTAGCTGCATGCTAATAGCAAGAAGACATCCCGAAGAAGGAGGAGAAGATCCACAATGTGATGGGTTAGACAGTTGCTGACTCCAGCTAGAAGGCTAGAACATGAGCTTAGTGTGGAAGATGAGAATGCATTTACCAACTATGTAAGAATGCCAGGATTATAAGCCAGTCATCCATGCAGATGAGGGGTACTCACGTGAGCCCAAATCTATATGCTGGAGTGAAGCTGGCATTGACCCTCAGACTCCTGGTTACGAATCCTACGAATGAGTTAAGAATACCACGAACGCCCAAAATGCCGTTTACGAATCAGTTAAGAATCCTACGAATCAGCTACGAATCCTACGAATGCACTACGAATTTGTTACGAATCAACTACCCATTGTTCCATTCGTGGGGTTCTTGGCCAAAACTTTGAGCAGCTCAAAGCTTTTGCCACGAATCCCCGACCGCCCACGAATTGCAAGAATTGACTACGAATCAGGTAAGAACTCCACGAATCATCTACGAATCATCTACGAATCCTAGAACTTTCCAATTCGTAGCGATTCGTGGGATTCGTAGTCGGTGTGGAATAGGGGCATGAGGCAAGACAGTGCCCGGGACCCACGTGCGTTACATTATATTTCTATATAGGCTGGAGCTGTAGTGTCGCCTTTCATAATGGAAAGACGATTAATACAGCAAGAGCCTGATCGATCAATAAAATGACTTATCCCCCACCCCTCAGTCCATATACCATACCTGTTTTTCTTTTCTACTTTTTCTTCTCTTATTTCAAAACGGAACTACAATATTATTATTAAGTGTACATTTTGATATATCCCCTTGTTGTATGTAAATACCTGGGTGAATAAAAGATATGTTCTGTTCTGTTCTGCTTATTATAAACCCGGTCTACTAACAAAAAGAGTTACAGTGTAACAGCGGAATAAATAATTAAAATATTATAAAAGCTTGATCCTGCTTTCTTCATTATTATATTGGTCCAAGGTTATAAAGCGTTTTAGCTGAGTCTGAGATCATTCTCAAGCATTTGATTAGTGAGATTTAAGCTATTTTAGCAAAGGCCAAAACCTGACCACTCAAATGCTTAGACTCGACTCAAACGATGAATAGTCTTTGGACTAGCTTGTCCTGCGGTGTTGGCCGTTTTTCATGGTACGTGTTGATCGATCCTACACCATAAATGATGGATGGACTGATGAGCCGGATTTTACGACACTGCAACACAAAATAGGTCATAAAGCAATGATAAAAAATGAGATATGATGATGAGGGATGCATGTTTAGTCGATCGTAATACATACTTATATAAGATTAACCAACACCATACTTAATTACCACTTACTTAATACATAAAGTACTTCAAAAGGTTGTAATGCCTTTAGAACCTACGACTTGAAAAGAGTGTCAACTATTTAGGATATTGATTGTTGCACCAGTTATAGGTACTACAAAAAGGCTGCAAACGGTTCAAACTGCATTCAGTATGTGTATTGTTACAGTTATTTTAGTATTCTGCGTTGCTTTAACTCACACGCAATGCAGTAGCATAAGAAGAAACATAACGACAACATTTTTGGAAATATTCGCATTCAATGGGATATAATAAAATATGCCCCGCTGTAACAGGTTAACACTGAATATTAAAATCAAAATGTAAAAACAAGAAATTAGGGTAAAAAATTATAATTTTTTTAAATTGGGTCTGGGATCGTTTTCAAGCAGTTGATGGGTCAAAGTGTAGCTTTTGCATAGCAAAAACCCATATCTAACCATTTCATGCTTTAGAAAGATCTGGTGCCTGGGGCCCGTTTCATTAAACTTCGTACGACAAATGTATTCGTAAGTCAGATTATAAAAGTCTCAATTATTATTTATTTTTCCATCTAACCCTGTCTTGTGATATGTCGAACATACGATTCAATAGAGATGTTACAAGATAGGATGAAATGGAGAAATAAGAAATTATATTTATTTTAAAGCTTTGACTTACTAGACGACCGTTTTGTCGTACAAACTTTATGAAACGAGCCCCTGGTCACCTATAATTCCGTCTAATTTTAAGTTTTCACTCGTCTTCTTTAAAGAATGACCCATATAAATAGATTGTGGATTCAGACATCGACAGATTCCAGAATGGTTTACGTGAGTTTAAACGCTATTTGCTCTAATTTTAAGTTTTCACTCGTCTTTAGTATCACCGATGCTTATTTAGCGTAAAAATCGAAACACACACTGAGTTTATAATAATAAATATTGCAAGACTAAATTGACTATACTGATCCTCAGAATTACGAAAAAGATTAATAAAAAGTGTAAACTGGCAACACAAAAACATCTTCATTAAAGAAGGACCCATATAAATAGATTGTGGATTCAGACATCGACAGATTCCAGACTGGTTTACGTGTGTTTAAACGCTATTTGCTCCCAGCATACACATTTGTATTCTAAAAAATTAACTCCATTGCGATCAGAACTCAATTTATTTGACACTCGTGTTAGCTAAATGGTTTTAAAATTGAATTTTGAAAACAATTACAAACGATAAACAGTAAGGCTGGCGATATTGTAACAGGCAGACAGTTAAAACAGACAGTGTAACGCCAGCGATAGGGTTAACCCCTTCACTACCTTACCCCGAGTACAGTAGTTATTTGCAAACACTTTGGATCCTGATCAGACGCCGCGTGACGCGACGTCTGATCAGAATCCAAACTGTTTGACCCTCGTTTCAATATTTCTTAGGAAAAATACCTAACAATTGTTTTTTTAGAAATAGAAGAAGACGACAATTGTTTAAATTTGATGACGTCATGCCAGTGAAGGGGTTAAACCAGACGTTAAATTTGGCGGTGAACATGCAATTAATAGAAATACGTTTCTTTGCCCATGGCAAATGTAACCAGTTGTTCCGTTGATTGCAAAATATATGAAACATGTGCTTCTATGGAACCGCTTTATCACATAACTGCATTACATTAGCCTAGAAAGCCCCTTCCTAACATATAACTACTTATTCGAGCGTGATGACTTTACCTAACCCTTGACCTGCCATATTATCATCTGCTTTGAAATGGCCGTCTGCAAAAGTATGTCATTTTATTTTATTTTTGTATTTTGAATAGAAGAAACTTACAGCTTATTTGTTAATTTCGTTCAAACCGGAAATGATAATAATTTCAACCGTATAAGGTTATTTGAAACAAGTGTATATGTATAAGATGTCTTCATTATTTTATCAATATTCTCATCGTACGTATTTCTTCCTGTTTAATAATAATCAGACTGGTGTTTACCATTGTCATAGTTTTAACAATCGAACATGACTACTTGGCAAAGTTCCTATGGTGCAATTTTGAAAGAAGAATATTTATGAATAGCTAACACTGTGGACTCACGTTTTTGGTAAAAGTGCATTGTCTTTCATAACATGTCATTAGTCAGACAGACTGACATACAGCTTCGGTTAAGAAGAGAAATAAGCACAAAATCGCCCATAGCGTGCAAATGGTTAACCCATTACCCCATAAATACGCCTTTTTACGTCTTTAAATTATTCCTCCATTATAGAAAATAGTTTCGTTTTATATAGTCATGAACATGTACCATACAAATAATTTCTATTTCCTATCAGATAATATCTTAAAGCAGGCTGAAAGTAAAGCAGAATGTGCCTTAAGGCACATTCTATTTTACTTTTATCCTGCTTTAGGTGGTTAACTGTCTATAAATACTAGAAACATGTTATAGGGTAATGGGTTAAGCCACGAATAATTGTAGTACTATGAAGGTCTGTAGCGACATGTGATTGAGTAAAGCAGTGTATAAATAATAAAGAAAGCTCCTGTATATGCTGTATGTATTATAGCATCCTGCATTAAACAAACACTTATATTTCAGACAGCTCATGAGTATTCAGTGATCGTTCAGTACAGGTATGACTGTAGTTGAATGGTATACACATTCGAAAAGCATTAATGTACTTATGTGAACGGTTATGGGAAAGGTAAATCTGAACCTTTATTCGATGACTCCTTCAAAAGCAGTGTTCTAGTAGTTGTTGAGATGATACGTTTTTAAAGTGAAACAAGCAACGTGTTGGGAAACACGAATAACCCAAACTAGCAGCTTGGTGGGTAATGTACATATTTACTTTCAAACGTTGGTCAAATATCAATATCACATGGTAAAATCATTAACATGGTGGGAAAGGCTATAACACAAGAAAGATACATACCAAATATGAAAGCTCTATGCCTATTGGTAAAAATGTTATAGACCTTTAAAGATTTTTTTTTGTTACTGAAGTAGGTCAAATGTCAAGGTCAAGGTCACAAATGTTGGCATGCTCTTGACAAAAGGAAGGCATAAACCAAGTATATAAGGCTTATGTTTATAAGTGCAAGAGTTATAGCTAAAGTTAAGGTTTTTGGATAAAGTTTGATTAAATAGGTCATAGGTCAATGTCAATTTCACATGGTTAAAAACATTGGTATGGCTGGAAGTTATAGAACGAGAAAGATACATACCAAATGTGGAAGTAATATGCCTATTTGTTCAATTATTATAGGCATTTAAAGATTATACAAAGGTAGGTAATATGTCAAGGTTAAGGTCACACGTGCAGAAAATATTGGCATGGTCGGAAATGTCTCGTCAAAAAAGGTGCATGCCAAGTATATAAGGCCTATTTCTATCAGTGCAATAGTTATAGCGAATGTTAAGTGTTTTGGTTCAAGTTTGATTAAATAGGTCAAAGGTAAAGGCCAATTTCACATGGTAAAAAAATGGTATGGTTGGAAAGGTCTTAACACAGAAAGATACATACCAATATGGAATCGATTGGTTTATATGTTATAGGCATTTAAATTGTTTTACAAATGAAGGTCAAAGGTCAAGGTCACAATGACAAAAAAGTTGGTATTGTCTGAAATGTCGTGGCACAAACAAGGCACATACCAACTATGAAAGCCATATGCCCATCAGTTCAAAAGTTATAGGGAGGGTTAAGGTTTTGATTACAGACAGACAAACAGACATACAAACAAACAGACAGTGCAAAATCTTTTTGCCCCCGGATCATAAATTCTAACAGATTCTAGGGGCATAAAATCAAACATTCGTACATTAAACTGTGCAGTCCCTATTGGATAAAAAATTATTGCAAGACGGCTACGTCCGTCAGATACCGATATCATTTTGCTGAACAATACAACATGTGCCTATTAGTCCGGCAGAGAAACCCGGATTTGGAGGTCCACCTAGAAATTGCGTCCTAAGTTTTTTTCTTGATTGATATTGATAGTTCAAAGCAATGACATTCAGAATTGACCGGGTGCCACCTTGGCACCCTTGAGCATTTTGATATATTTCCGGTTTACCCCACCCACCCTTTTTTCACTCATTTTCAAGAAATGGGACATTTTATGCTATACACTGGCAGCGACTACCGAGTTAATACCTTGGAAGTTTAAGTATTATATCAATGAACTCAAACCATAGATGCACATTAACGAGAGTAACATGTTGCATTGCAGTTTGGTACACTTGACCTTTGCCCTTGACATCTGTGGCATTTGTAAGTTGTTTTGCATTTAATAGGTCAATTTTGGACTACGTACTTAAGTTACGGTCACATAACTTTACGTGTATGTGCACTTCAACGAGTAAAACTAGTTACAATAATAAATTACTAACATTGACCTTTAACCATGACCTCTGTGGCCTAGATAATGTTTCTTTTTAGGTCAGTGTTAGACTAATTACAAGCAGCTAGGGTCACGCAACTTAACATGCTTTTGTGCGTCAAAACATTTCATTCTTAGCATATAGGCTTGGTGGCACACTTACTCACCAGCTTAGTTGCTGATTATGGTAGTTTGATGGCAGAAAGTGGCTTAGCCTATATATTTGCTGATGCCTTGAAAAAGTGTAGTAAATAGTGAAATGCTGCCTTAAAGTTCCGATTCAGGTCTTGTTAACTAACAATGGCAAATGTGGCATGGCTTACCTGAAAGAAATGGAGGCTCTCCGAAGAGCAGTGCTCAGATTATTTTTGAACACTAATATTTGATGAGGCATGGACGGGGTATATAAAACGGCATATGTCATATGTTCATTAAATCCCCTTTATGTGTCATGGGCATGTGGCCGATTGCATAATTAAGATTTCGATAAAGCAGACATACTCATAGGCTTTAGACATTCACATGTACAATCAGCTGCAAGCAAACCTTGATAATTATCATGTTGGCTCTCATTAATGATCCTGAAACTGGCTTTGAGTGGCACAAGGAAGACGGAAAATAGAAAGTAATGCAAAGGACATGGAAGGCATGGTAAGACAAGAGGACCATGGTGACTATAAAATCTCTCACCTGAATTTATTGAATCTGGCCCCCAAGGTTATAAAACTTGAAACGAACTCTGTGCTCAAAACTCAGAATTTGTCTCAGTTCATAACCTATCGGCAAGCATTTTATTTTATTTCTAGTATTTTCATACATATTTATACTGTAATAATGTATCGAAATGAGGTTAAAATTCCCAAATAAAACGTGTTTTGTAAAATCTAGAGCCTGTTATCGAAACTGAGTTTTAAGTTTTATAACCTCGGGGCCTGGCCTGGTAGTTTTATCTTTAAATTTCATCAATAATCAAAACCATCCTAAAACTTAAAGCCTTGATTAACCTGTGAACGTTCGGGAAAAAAATATTCAAATTTGTAGAAACTAGAGTGCAAACATTGTTAAAGTATTGCCTTTCCGATCTGAGTGCATCAAGGACTTTTGACAAAGGGTTTCTATTGCACCAAAACTTCATCTAATGGAAGAACTTACAGTAATAT
This sequence comes from Gari tellinella, assembly GCA_922989275.2. Classification (NCBI taxonomy): domain Eukaryota; kingdom Metazoa; phylum Mollusca; class Bivalvia; order Cardiida; family Psammobiidae; genus Gari; species Gari tellinella. Next base: position 25,049,559 of record OV277856.1, on the reverse strand, counting down.
ACTCTGTGAGCAAGTCTGTTTAAAGTACATCTAAAACTGTAGTTGCTAGAGTGTAAAAAAATGATAAAGATGGCGTTTTCAACATTGTTACTGAAGAAATTGAATCAAATGACGTGCATAACAGCTTGGAACCAGGCTTGGGACAGCTAAAGGAATTGGACAAACAAGATTCAAGAGAACAAATCACCGTAACCAAATGAATGTGATGGTTGGTCAAATCATGTGAAATCTACTCAATAGTCTTGGAAAGTCTTCAAGCTTGCAGCCATGAGGTTGATATCGGAGATGTTCTGTCACATGAATTGACAACTTTTCCAACAGCCCTGTTTGGTGATCATAATGATATGACAGAAACGAAAATTAATAAAGAAACTGAGGAAGACAGTTCCAGATAGGAGTTTCTGACAGAGAAATAGGACCAGTAGACAGTAACCATAGACGGATTGATAGTGTTATTATGGGTTATGACATACCCCACAAAAGGCTCTGCGCAGAACTACATTGCCAACATTTAAGTTGGAGGAGAACAACAATGTCCACCTATATATGTATGTAGCCGGTTGAGTTTATGATTAAATGGTGAGAGATGTGTGTAAGCGGCCCGGTGGTTCAGTCCGTAGAACACTTGCCCTGTAAGCAAAGGGTTCCGGGTTCAAGCCTCGGTCTGGCTGAATATTATCCCCACCATGTTACATATACAGCATCGAATTTCTATAAGTGTACGAGAACAAATCGGTTACTATCAGTTGCATGCAAACAGCACATTACCAAAAAGGTGTATCTTACTGTCACTGAAAAAAGTAGTTAAAGAAGCTGATAATCACTTACATTCTAGATGCTGAGAGTTTTCAGATTGAGCACACACAAATTTACAAACTATTGATAATAGGTAAAAATGAAACACAAGCTAAAACAAGCCGAGGTGAAATGTCAGAAAGCAATTATTTGAAAACAACACATTAAAAGGTAGACGACATTATTGTGTAGTAGGTATTCTCATGCACAAGAAATTATTCGAATCCTAAGCTGTAAGTCATATTCTAAAACAAGAAGGGCGAATAAAATATTAATCAAATCTATTATTGATATTGCATTGGCCAACATATGGGCACTGGTTAGGACATTCTTCCTGCACATACCCTCTCGTGATGAAACACGGTTGCAGACAGCTTTGGAATGGGAACGTGAACTGCTGCAAAGAAATAATTGTGGTCCAACTGTGTGTTTTCACTTATCGGTTGTCATGATTTTTCAATTGAAACTTACATTTCACAAGCGATAGTATTTCCTCGAGTTCATATCTGAAGCACGCGTTCAGGTATAGACCACACATCTTAGCGATGAACATCAGCAAAACTTTGCTGCTTTGATTTAGGCATTTATTAGGGGAAATAATCTACCTGATCTTGACCCAGCAGAGTTTTGCTGGAGGAAGGAAAAACGGATAACATCTTCACAGCCAGCGATTTGGACCGAAAACCTTGTCATAACACTAGAGTTTATTCTTAAACTGAGTCAGGGTAGCATGCACTGTAGAACGTAACTATTGATATGTAAAAGCATGGATGGACGAGTTGGGTTTTAGGGTACTGCAACACAGAATAGGTCATATAGCGCCGATAAATGATGAGAGGTGATGAGATGAGATGATGATGATTTCAGAACTAGTCTCATTCGTTGCGAACCAGCGCATGGGATCAAAACCACCGACCTATCTTCCTTTTAGTTCTTTGCAGCGGGTATTATCTTGGTCAAATAAACAGAAACCTTCCTATGACAATTAAGCCCCAGAACCACGATCAGGTAGGAAGGTCTCTTTGGATAAATGTAAAAGCGCCCTTGTGAACAAATACCATGTGCTAAATTAGAACCAGTCAAGAAACAACTGTTTATTCTGACTTTTGAACATTTTAAATATTTTAAGCATTTCTTTCGCAATTTTGGCCGCTCTCTTGGATATACGAAAATGCTCGATGGTGAAAAGGTGTCACCCGCAATATTTCAATAATGAGTATAATCTGTCAATAATAAGTATCATTCTGGTAAGGTCAAACCATTCAAGAATAAGAAATACTGAATGTTGTTGTTTGGACTTACTTTGTTTTAAAGCATTTCGGTCAACGCTTTGATCGCCATCTCGAATATATGGAAATGCTCAAGCGTGACAATGTCACCCACGTACAGTTCCAAAAAACAAGTATCATGTTTTCAATAACAAGCATCCCCATCTTAAATATACGGGAATACTCAAAGATGAAAAGATGTAGCCCGTTACATTTCATCAATAAGTATCATGGTTTTAATAGTAAGTATAATTATGTTGATATCGAGTAAGTTAAGAATAAAAAATGTATGATTGTTGATTTTTTTGACGTTTTTTGCTACACAAAATGTCCGTCACCATTTTTGCCGCCATCTTGAATATACGGAAACGCTCAATGATAAAAAGATGTCAACCATAATATTTCAATAATAAATATGACCATTTCAATAACGAATATCAAAATGGTGACATCAAATAAATAGAAATTATGAATGCTGAGTTGTTGACCATTTTGTTTTAAAATATTTCGGTAGCCATATAAGCCGCCATTTTGAATACGCAGAGATGCTCAAGGGTGACAAGACGTCACCCGTAATAGTTCAATAATATGTATCATCATTTCAGTAAAATCTTTCATGATGGTTGGGTAAAATTAGGTTAGAAAAACAAACTATGAATGCTGAAGTTAAGAGTAGTTTTTAACCCATTTGGATAGCCATTTTAGCCGCCATTGTGAATAAACGCAAATGCTGAAGGGTGATAAGATATCACCCGTAACATTTTTGAAACATGAATTGTCCTTTAAATAATAACTCTCATTATGGTGAGGTCAAATCAGTAAAAAAAAGGAAACAATGAATGCTGCTTTTTAGGACTATTTTGTTCAAAAGCATTCCGGTAGCCATTTTGGCCGCCATCTTGAATATACAGAAATGCTCAAGGGTGACAAGATGTCATTCGTAACAGTTCAATAATAGGTATCATTATTTCAGTAATATCTATCATTATGGTGGGGTCAAATAAGAAAATCAAACCATGAATGTATAAGTTTAGAGTAGTTTGTTTCGCCATTTTAGCCGCCATTTTGAATATACTGAAATGCTCAAGAGTGCATGATTCCACCCGTAACATTTTAAAGACATAAAAACGTCTTTTGAATAATATCTATCATTATGGTAAGGTCAAATCAGTTAAAAAAAAGACAAAGTAATGCTGATTTTTTGACTATTTTGTTTAAAAAGCCTTTCGGCAGCCATTTTGGCCGCCATCTTGAATATACGAAAATGCTCAAGGGTGACAAAGTGGCACCCGGTGGTTTTTCAATCAGTAGCATATGCTGAAGCAGATTCAGTCGAGAAAAAAACTTAGGACGGCATTTCCAGGTCAAGTCAGCCCTCTGCCGGACTATATGGGATAAATGGTGCGACGAGTGGCAATTATTGTTTTATTCACTTGAAAGCTTCGGTGCATGAACACGTTTATTACCAGACAAGTTAACGTGTTAACCATTTTGTCCAATTTGCCATACAAGTAATCCTCTGATTTACGTTAAATTGGATGTCTGGAACACTTTCTGAAGTGCCCGGAAAGTATTGTCTATTTTATATAATGCGTTGTACTTAACCAACCCTAGTTTGGCATTCAAGTTTCGTCTAGTTTCTTTTAAATACACGGTGTCCCTAAATCTGTTTTTATAAACACCATTTGTTTACATGTAGATGTCTGATAATTTACTTTGTGCCATAAATATTCATCAAGGAATACCCCTATAGCGCAGCCACTCAAATCGCAAACTTGCTTTATATGTTAAACACAAAAATCAGCTTAACGCAAGATATACTGCTTTAATCAAGCTTAAATACTCGACTATTTCTGCCAGTATTAGTGATATCGAGATTGTGTTGTATATGTTCGACATCCTGAATATAAATGCAATAACCTACAAGAAAAGATTTAAGTACGTTATTTCAATTCATGCAATTACAGAGATGCAGACAGTGAGGAATTGAATTGAGTGAGAGAAAGTGTGTGATAGAGAAAGTGTTAGAGGAAGAGGAAGTAAGATACAATTATATTCTATTTGAGAGTTTTGCCCAGTGTGGATCATAACTGTTTCGAAATACATGTTCTTGCTTTACCCGATAAGTTTGTCAATATTACACACTTACTAAGGGCAATGATTTTTACCATTTTAATGGTAGTATAATTTGCATCCTACAAACCGATCGGAATAAACAATATGTTAGTGAGATATTAAACAACATGGCCAATAAAGTGTAACCTGGATCACCATGAACATACTTTATCTATAATTATTTAAGAACAACCCGTGTGATGACAGTATTCTGTGATTGTGTACCAGACAATTTTACGATGAACAAGGCGCTATTCTTTTCCGTTTAAATTAAACTTCAGGCAAACTCAAACTAACAAAGTTGAACAAAACACAATTAAAATCTGAGTGAAATTCAGTTTATAGCCTTTACAATGAGCATACTTTTGGCATACATACGTTTATTAGGACAAACTATGTAGGACCATGTGCTAACAAATTATGTGAGAAACAGACTTGCTATTTTAGGAAAAAGGCTTATTGGTGCCGACATACTAATCTAAATAAGGGGAGATCCTTTGAAAGCACAGAAAACAAAGCAAATACTGAAAATTGCAGACTCGGTTTAATTGAGTCTGTTCATGGGCAATACTTAAATATGCAACAGTGCTCACGCCCCCTAGCACAAGCTTAAGCGGAATACCCTTTCCCCCATAGTTTTTATAATTGAAAACCGATGATAGCTTAAAGCAGGTTGAAAGTAAAGCAAAATACTTGCTCTTTAAGGAGCACTCTGCTTTACTTGCAGTCTGCTTTACGCTGCCATGTGCTAAGATATTTTTAGTAACGGATAACGATGTCCAAAGAATGAAATTCACAGACACTAACAGCCTATCGCCAGCACAACCAATTAGTGTACGTGGAAAAACGTTATTCTGTCCCGTTTAAACGCAAACGTAACGCAAACGCAATATACCAAACTGTAGAAAATAACAACGTTTTTACATTTTTTACTATCTATTGTTATCTGAGTGGCAAACAGTATGTAGCCTGATCAGACGCCGGGTTAACCGGCGTCTGATCTGGCTCCAAACTGTTTGCACTGGAAATAATAGTTTAGCGTAAAAGCGTTTAATGGGAAAGAATAACGTTTTATCCACTGTACTTCATCTATCGTAGGCGTTGCACAAAATACAAAGGTTGTTTAAGTTTCGAACCCCCGTGCAGGAAATTATCTAACACTAATTACTTAGTCTCAAACGATCTAAATTAACACTAAAATTAAATAAGTTTCGAATTCCTATAAAGCGCAGAAAACTAATTTGAACAAGTATGAAACACCGTAAAATTGTCTAATGATATGCAGTCTAAAGTGTTGTTTAAATTGAATTTCTTTTTCGTCCCGATAGCATGCCTTATTTCATATGAAAGTATTGTGTAGATGTGTTTTGTTTTTTACTTTTTACAGGTTGACTATCTACTTGTCCCAAATGCAAAGTGTAAAATGATTAATTTTGATTTTTCTTGTATTAATGTTTTTAATTCCGATGCTCTGTGATTCATAAACGTCTGGTCCTTGCAGATTTAATGTGCTTACTGTTTCTGTTAAACGTAACGAAATGCAAGAAAAGTCCGTATGTTCCTTAAATATTGAAGCCTTTTCAAACTTCGAAACACAATTAGTTTAGAGTCTGAACAAAAGCAACCACTAAACGACTAGCAATGGACATAATTAGTTGTACAGAATTAAGCTTTAACGTAAACCTGTTCAATACGAACGCAAACTGTCTGGACCAGTGTTCAAAACACTCGCAATTGCAAACGACTTTGTTTTAACCCATTACCTCTTAACCTATTTCTAGCTTTAAAAACAGGTGACCACTTAAAGCAGGTTGAAAGTAAAGCAGAATGTGCCTTAAGGCACATTCTGCTTTACTTTCAGTCTGCTTTAAGCTGCCATCTTCTAGGATACGGAAAATATTTCTTCTGGTACATATTCTTGGCTGTATAAACTGGAACTTTTTCTTCAGTGGAGGAATAAATGAGAGGTGTAAAAAGGCGTTTTTAAGGGGTAATGGGTTAAAAAACCGTTAGAAGTTCAGCGGCTGGTCAGGATCAGTATAGTTTGAATGTCATAAAAGGAAAAGCATGTTTATTGATATAAGTAATCCGCAACATAAACAATTTCCCATTTTAGTACATGTAACTGCGATTTCGAAATATATCCCACTTCTTAAAGTAAACGCCCAAAAATGCTATTTTAGTCTATCTACGCCACAAACCTTCGCCCAATATCTTGTTTGTAGTTTTAATGACGAATGGCTACTTATTAAAGTAGATTTAAAATAAAACAGAATATGCCTTAAGGTGCATTCTGCATAACCTTTAACTTGCTTAATGCTTTAAGCTTCAATCTGCTAGCACATGACAAATACCTCTTGTGATACATATTCATAACTGAATAGAATGGAAATATTTTCTCCTGTTAATGAATAAATTAATTACGTACGAATGGTGTTGATAGGTTAACATCAATGTTTACGTTCTTTATTGTGAATATTTTACCAAGTATTTAGTTCACTTCAAGCATTTCTCTTGCAGACAATACTGTCATGGAATATGCTATCTGTAAGTGTTAGTAATTTACTTCAGTCCTGTAATCAGACGGTACATAATCTCAGCAAAAAGATGAGAAATAGACGGGAAAGATCCAATTACGCTGCATCCATATAAAACTAGGTAATTGATTATGTATAATTCCCAATCCCGACGGTTCGGCCAGTGCCTCTGTCAAGATAACCACTCATTCAAAGTCCAATTACAGTAGAGAAGACGTTATTTCCCGTATAAACGCATACGAAACGCAAACGCATTGCAATAAGATATAGAAAATGACAACGATTAGACTATTCTTACTATTCGTTTGAATCTGAGTGGCAAACAATTTGAAGCCTGATCAGACGCCGGGTAACCCGGCGTCTGATCTGGCTCCAAACTGTTTGCAATTGTAATAAACGTCTTAAAGTAAAAGCGTTAAAGGGAAGTAATACAGTATTGAATCTTATTAAATTAACAATTTTTGCGATTCGCTTGCAATTCGATGGCAATTCGCTTGCAATTCGATGGCAATTCGCTTGTGAATATTTTCCAACGCAATTAACGCTTTAAGTTTGCCTGAATTGTGTATCTTACCAATGATTGCAAATATGCATTCGTCATTGTTTTTCGATTCATTTGTTTTAAAAACCGCTTCCGAAAAAAAACGCTTCGTAACGACTCAAACACACGGTTTGCTTTTTGAAGCGCCCGATTCGATGGCGATTCGATGGCAATTCGATGGCAATTCGCTTGCGATTATCAATTTAATTTAATAAGGTTCAGTACTGTACCTTCCCACTGTATTTGCACTGAAACCTCATTTAAAATTTTCTGCAAAAATGAGCATAAACTTACCGGTATAATTATAATAAAAACAGGTAAAAGATTTTAAAAAATAATCGCAACAAATCAAAATTAAATATACAACGAGCAATGTTAAAATTGTATTCAATAGCTCAATGCATTCTGATTTAAAAACCAACGAGCAATGTTAATATTGTATTCAATATCTCAATGCTCTCTGATAAAAAGCTAAGACCTTTATAAATATAAATCCCATTATGAAAAACAGGACATTTAAAAGTATAGTGCCGAAGACGTTAATCTTTCTAAATAAATGTGTTTGTGTTTGATTACTTATGACCGTTGTACAATAAATGTAAAATCAAATACACAACTGTTTAAAATCGATTGCCTCTGAAAGGTAGATAGAGCAACGGTCCTTAACATTTGTTTTGCATAAAAGGCACGCGTTTGAATCCCGACCGAGGTAATTTTTTGTATGTTTGAAATGTAAATCTATCTTTTGATATAAATTATTTTCCCAAACTATTAGTTACATGAAACAATGCGTTTGGTGTCCATTCACAAAATATTGGTTTAGGCCAAAGTCTGTTTAGGTCTATTTTCAGTCTCTTTAAGAATACTTTACTTTTATTTTGTTAATAACTTGTTATTATACTGCAAAGTAAATTCCTTACTTTTCATTGGTCAACGAGCCCCAGATATAATCCCATGTACCCTGTGAGCTGACAGGGTACATATAAATGCAGCTGTTTGCATTGGCTGACAGGTCCCTGAGTCTTGCTTTGCAGAAAATAAGATGGCCGATTGATCGACAGGATTGAGTGCATTCAATCGTGCATCCTCTGTTTTAATTCCATTTCGGCTAAGAATCATTCGCTGTTTGGATCTTTCAACAGTCGCATTATTTCTGGGAAAGTTTGACGCCGAATATGCCCATTTTTCTTATGAATAACAACGTCAAAAAACATATGACGTCACAAGTTTACGCTCAACGTTATCTGCTTTGGCGCGAATTTCTTATAGTTTATTATAAGCGCTGTACACGACAAATTCCGAAACATTTCGTTTGAACAGTGAAAACTTTGCAGTATAATAAATTCGTTATACAGTTTCTTCACAGTGTACATGAGGATTTCTTCCCGGCTGGTAAAATCATGTAACCCTCGCCTGACGGCTCGGGCAACATGATTTACCTCAGCCGGGAAGAAATCCTCATGTACACTGTGAAGAAACTGTATAACTAATAATATAATACAGCGATCCCTCTCTACAGCCACACCAAATGGGAGACAACACATGTGTGCGTTGTTCAGATGGAGTCGATTTCGTGAGGGAAATCGACTTACATTTGAAAACAGCTTGAATCCAGATCAGACGCCGCGTAACGCGGCGTCTGATCTGGATGCAAGCTGTTAATCACTCTTCATTATGTTTTTTCTGTCAAAATGTCCTATATGTGACCTATATGTCCTATATGTGACAGCAGACGACAATTTTAAGCAGAAGATATTGCAGACGTAACGAGAGCACCACAAACGGTACATAATACGCCTACGGGCAAACTAATATATAGTTAAATCAAAATCTATTTCAATTTTGAGACACTAGAGCATACAGTTTGATCAATACTGAAAGAAAGCCCTTTCTAGCATATCTGAGTACACCAAGGGCAGATAACTCTTGACCAAATTATCCAATGTTAATAATAATCAAACCCTTTCATGAAGTTATACTTATATAATTAAACTGTTGGCAAATATAATCAAAATCCATTCAAAACTGTAGTTACTTAAGTGTGTAAACACTGTTAAATAATCCTTTTATAGCATATCTGAGTACATAAGGGGCAGATAATTCTATAACAACAGATCGAATGAACCTCAGGTTTCACTCAGCTTCAGATCTTGATGCATTTAATATTTATGTGAAGTTTTATTAATATTCTTCCAATAGTTTTCCGAGAAAAGTCCGGACAAGCTTTTTTAAGCACATTTTAGTACATGAAGGGCGGATAACTCTGTAACGACAAATCTAATTAACCTAAAACCCAACTCAGCTTCAGATCTTATTGCATATAACATTTGTGTGAAGTTTCATTAATATCCTTCCAATAGTTTTTCGAAACAAGTCCGGACAAGCATTTTAAGCATATTTTAGTACATCAAGGGCAGATAACTCTGTAACAACAAATCAAATGAACCTCAAACTGAACTCAGCTTCAGATCTTGATGCATATAACATTTGTGTGAAGTTTCATTAATAATCTTAAATAGTTATCCGAGAAAACTCCGGACAAGCTTGTTTGAGCATATTTGAGTATATCAAGGGCAGATAACACTGTAACGACAAATCGAATGAAGCTCAAACTCGACTCAGCTTCAGATCTTGATGCATATAACATTTGTGTGAAGTTTCATGAATATCCCTCATAAAGTTTTACGGAAAAACTCCGGACAAACAAAATGTTGACGGACGAACGAACGGTTGTTCTAACAATTCAGGTTTATGTGACTTTCCCATTACTAAAAAGTGTGAAAAGACACATAAAGAAGCCACATAAACCAAAAAAGCCACATAAACCCAATATGGACTAGCGGAATGAACAGCTCTATTGGTTTCTTTTTTTCTGTGTTATGTCACCTAGACCCATATACCCAAAATGTTAGCGCGGACGTACTCACGGACGGACGGACGGAAAGGGCCACGCCAATATACGACTACCTTTAGAGGTGAGCGTATAAAAAGGTTTGAATAATTTCTTTCTTCGGGATCAGCGACAAGCGTCGTTATAAGGAGGAAATCGTTGTTGGAAGGGCCGTTGTAGAGAGGGAGCACTGTAATTGCTTAAATCAGGAATATAGACATATGGAAATCTTCTATTCGAACTATCCGGTTTTTTCTCACTAAACGTGTCCATGCTACAACGCCTATTTTTATTGAAAAACAATGTTTGGAGTCAGATCAAACGCCGGATAACGGCAAAGAATATCACATTTTCCACTGTGCAAACATACTTGTACTTTACTGTAAACGACCTATTGCTAAGAATTCACCTAATTATGTTGTGGTTGACACTGATCAAGTTTCGCAGACGGCTCGTTTTTGTATGACATTTCTGTTCTGGTTCAAGTCGCCGATATAATAGATTGTCAGACAGACACTTTATCTTGGTAAAGAGCAAATCGGTGTGAAACCTGTCCTATGCTTATAGCCGTCGGACATAAAATTATTCCTATAAAAAACGTCGACGAAATATGGATACAGACAACTGTGTGTAAAACGGCATTCTATAAATACCATCGACACATCTTTAATCGGATGGCAACTAAAAATAAATAGGCAATCATGAGATTTAAAGTAGAATAGATATGAGCCGTGCCATAATAAACCTGTCTTATCGCATTGCATTGCAACAGTGTAGATCAAGGTCAGCCACCACGTCAACGACGCGGCGGCTAATCTTGATCTACACTGTTTGACACTCACATGCATCTACAGCAGTCTGTGTAGCTGTTTTATTTACAGTATTTGGCAGGGTAGACCAAATTCAGATACAGAGCCTGGGATGACAACAGTGCTTGGTCTGTTAAATGTTGCAATGCAATAAGACAGGTATTGCTGAGGTGCGGCTCATATTTGAATAGAGATTCATATTAACATTCAGTCTGCCGTAACAAATACTGTGTTTTGTACCAGTGTACACGAACTATGAAGATGCATTATAAGGTAAAGAGTCTTTTTTTCTATGCTATAAAGATGAAGTCATTAAAAGCGTGTATGTGAGGAATAGATAAATGCGAATAGTTAAATATGCTAGGAAAAGTAGAGAAAGACACACTGGACGTTTTTATAAACAAGTAATAAGGATTTAAAACCATTTTCAAAATAATAGATTTGATCAATAAATGCTTTCTAATAAGCCACAAATAAATGCTGGACTCCAGATAAGAGGGAATAAAGTGAACAAATTCAACAATTTCTCACTCATTTCACCACCAGATCCTATGGTGTTACTATTCATTAGAATCGTCTCTTTGAGACAATTCTAATGAGTAGCAATACCATAGGGTTTAATGCAGCAACACAGATTTTAGTTTTTGAAATACTCCACTTATCTGGAGCACTGTGAATGTATGAAATGCTTATAAGAAGGGGATAGGTTAAAGAAGCAATCGAGAATAACTGATCGGTTCAATAGGTCAATATTACCATTTACAAAATTGCGTTGACAACTTTCTTCACTCAAACTAAATATTGTCTGACAATGAATAATACATGTTTTTCCCATGTGTGATAACCATTATCATTGCATACGTTACTATAAATAGTAACAAATTTGTTAAGGAAAAATGTCAGTTACCTACTAGCCGGAGTGCCAATGACCGGAAGGATTCCTAATAACCGATTATTGGCACCGTAGATACGGTATCTCTAGAAACCGAACAAATGCACCTGCGGATTTATTCTATAAACGTTGACGACGTCAAATTTTGAAACAAATAAAAAAATGGTCGCTGCAAACGTTACGTCGTACGCGATACGCTGGAAACCCCGTTTGTTGGATTTAAAATTTAAACTTCATTCTAAAGATGTAAATGTATCAAAAGTAGAGAATAGAGAGAGAGTGAGAACTACGAGTAATCCTTAGGTAGATTTGTGTTATTTTGTTGAGACCTAGGTCTATGGTTCAACTAAGAATTTTCACATATAATATGAAATATTTTGCTTTATGGACAAACACTGCAGTGTATTTCGATCACACTGGTAAACATACAACGAAAGGTTCCAGCAAATATACAAGGAGAATTCATTGCAATATTAAGGGTTATCTTCTATAGATAACCGACAGTTATTGGAGTTCGCGGCCCGCACTTTAATTTGTCCGTTCGGCATTAAAAGGCAATTATTTAGTCGCGCCCCTCGCCGTATCCGGTTTCTGAAGGACAAAGAAGCAAGGTTAAGTTTGGGTTTTCGTCGTTGAAGATGGTGGCTTGATCCCTGAAGTACCCAGGGTCAGGCAGATCGAGATGGACGAAATATCCGGGGTTTGTATTTACATTTAAAGCAGAATTTGAAGCCTTTTGTTGCAGAAGTGTAAGCCTTTCGTGGCAGAATTTGAAGCCTTTTGGGACAGAAGTTCATGCTTTTTGTGGCCGAAGTTCAAGCCTTTTGTGGCAGAATTTTAAGCCTTTGTGGCAGAAGTTTAAGCCTTTTGTGGCAGAATTTGAAGCCTATTGTGGAAGAAGTTCAAGCTTTTTGTGGCAGAGGTTCAAGCCTTTTGTGGCAGAAGTTAAAGCCTTTTGTGGCAGAATTTTTTAGCCTTTTGTGGCAAAATTTTAAGCCTTTTGTGGCTTAGCGGATTGCTGTCAAAAGGTCGCCCTTTACGACTATTTGTCCGGCGCCCTGTTAATCAAGTGCATTAACAAGATGGAAGCGGGAACCATGCCAAATAACAGCCAAAACCTTGTTATTGTGTATTTTCATTTTGTAATCTTTGCATATTAAACATATTTAACATGAGTTATGATATTGTTGTTATTAGATTAATCAAATGATAGGGAACAGTGTTGCATGGGTTGAAGACAGGTTGATGTTTGTAATTTAATAAGTTTGGCTAATAGAGAAAATGATGTCTTAATCCATGAGTTACTGATCAACATATTGCTTGTCATTTGATTACCTGCGAATTTCCCAATATCAAGGCATAAATGGGTTAAGGAATTCCAAGACTGAAGATCGCCTTTTTCCGTGTTATCTCGGCATTTTCCGTGTTCAACGGAATATACCGAACACTCTCATATAAAACCTGGACGATAATGTTAGAAATTATCCGAACGTAGTCCGAAATGTTGCAAATCTCGTTTTCTAAATTTGCATGGCCTTCCCCGCACGGGTTCGAAAACCGACCGAGCTCAATATATTTTTCTTTGAAATATATATCTTTTTTAAACAAAACCTTTTCCTAAATCAATGATTAGATGTGTATAAATGCGCCTGACATTAACTTGCAAAAATATTTAATCATAAGCCAAATTTATTGTTCAGTCTTTATAAAGTATTCAAGGTCTCAAACTTCATTTTTTGGAAATAGATTGCGTAAGTATTGTATGAAAAAATAAGCAAGTGGTTTGCTTTGCCCAAGTTTTCATTTGTGTACAAACATACAACCTTTTAAGTCATATAATGTAAAATCGTACGGAAAATATTGCATATTTTTAAGAGGACGGTTCAGATTATTTAATTTTTCAAATCATATGATGCAAATATTGGGACAATAACTTTTATTTTGTGATTTTCACGTCTTCTGGCATAGGCATGAAATAAATAAATATCAGTATTTTAGGTAAGAATAGGTAAAAATCGCCTTTCAGGAATATTTATCTCTTAATTTTTTCGCATATTTCCTACCTGTAAGGCTATATACAATATTTCAAATATTTTCGAGAAGAGATGGCGAAAAGCCTTCATATGTCACACAAGACACGGGAGTTACATGTAGTATCTATTCATAATATCATTTTAACATTACAATTACCCTACCTTCAGTGTTGGAATACCTTAAATTGCTTTGACATATTTGCAGCATAGGTTGGTGTGTGGAGGTTTATACATGTATATTGTTTGGTGTCAGTTTACACTGTCTGTGAAATCATAATAGTCTTGTTGTACTGAAAGCATCCTTTTATCATTGTTATGCATGGTATACTATTAAAAATGTTCCTTCGCTCATATACTAGTAAGTTTGTTGAACTTTGAAACTTCAGCTTCGATCTCGAGGTCTGAGGTCGCGAATCATACCAAAAGCACACCAAAATCATTATAATAATGGATTCAAAGTTTCGACGATTTATAGTTGGTTTGGCTTAGCTATTGCACCTGTCAGTGTGTCCATGGATCTACTCTGTTAACTTTAAGACTAATGTGAATGTCAGATTTAACCCATTCACTGTCACGTAGTCATCTACTTAGAACGATTGATGTCCGATATTTTGTCTCAAATTTAAAATATATGTATTTTAACTTTGGAAATATTTAAATGAGTGGCAAACAGTTTGGTCCCTGATCAGACGCCGCGTTACGCGGCGTCTGATCAGGAACCAAACTGTTTGCAAATAACCATTGTGCTCGGGGTAAGGCATTGAAGGGGGATAACCTAAATCAGACAGTAGACTGACAGTAGTGATTACATTGTGCTGATGAATGGTACAGTTGTGAACTGATGCTTGTCGCTGACATGTAAAACAGAACCAACGAGGGACAGGTCTGCCCTTTACAAACTAAAGTTCCCACTTAACGCAAATATATCATTGTAAAGTTGGGAATCAACTATTCTTCCCAAAAACAACGCGTTTGTGCATTGCAAAGAGTTTGGACCAAGATCAGACTCAGGATAGATAGGCGTTTGATTTCCCAAATAGTTTGCCACTCAAAATTTAATAAATCTTCTACATTTTCACACAAATCGAATTTGTTCCTTTATAATGCATAGCTGTTGCAATTAGTTTTGTTTATAATGGAAAGAAAAACGTCTCAAAACTAAAGCAGGTGTATATTAACACTACTACCATACGTCGAGTACATGAGCTATTGGCTAACAGTTTGGATCCTGAACAGACGCCGCGTAACGCGGCGTATTGTCAAGATCCAAACTGTTTGACACTCTTTTCAATATTTATGAAGTCAAAATATATAAACTCTAAATTTTAAAAGTAGAACATAGACGACAATTGGTTTTTACCAGATGACGTCATAACAATGAGGATTAAGTTGTAGGAAAGTCATTGAAGAAAATGTTTTTTCGCAATTTGACCAAAACTAAGCGTAATGAACAAAACCAGCCACAATAATTTTGAAAATGTTGCATAATCATAATAGTTTTTCCCTCTCTACAACAACACCCAATGGGATACAAGGATTGTGTTTGTTGTTCGAAGGGTGTCCTTGTAGGAAGGGAAGTTGACTTACATTTGCAAACAGCTGGAATCGAAATCAGACGCCGCGTGACACGGCGTCTGATCTGAATATAAGCTGTTTGTCACTCGTCTTTTTTTTTTTTTTAAAAATACTCAATATACCATGACTTTGAAAGAAACAGCATACAACAATTTTAAGCAGATGATATTGCAGTCGCGACTGTTGGACATAATTGTCTTTATTTGGGGAACAACGGCGGCAAGTATTATTGTAAGGAGGGAATCGTTGTTCAGTGGGCCGTAGTAGGAAGGGAGTATTGTATATTAAATTGGTCAAATAGATTGATGTCTGGTTGGTCTCCGAGATCGATCTGGCTCCCAACTGTTAATAATGAACATCAATTCAAGTAGAATGTACTCATACATTTCTTTAAAAAACATGTAATGGTCGTTTTATTAGTATTTGAGATCGGCTTCAATTATCTTTTCAAATGAAAGATTCGTAAACGACTATAATTAGGTGGTCATTATAACGAAGGTTTCCTTTTTCATACAATAGTTCTACAATGATAGAATAAACCATGCCATAAATATGTCGGTCATTTAAACATACTAATACGTACATTGGCGTATCTCGTAACCCTTTACTTGTTATTTAGTGGTCTTTTTACGAAATGTCGCCTTTGCCGATTGTAAGTATAGTAATTTTAACAAAGTAAGCCCAAACAACATACTAAACAAGCGTGAGGAAGATCAGATGGTGAAGTGAACGGTCAGTAATAAGAATCTGAACTCTTTATAAGTTCAAGTGTAGTGGTACAAAACAAGCAAACGGTTTAAGGTCTTAATCAATGAATGTATTACAGTGAAGAAAACGTTATTCTTTCCCAATAAACGCGTTTACGCTAAATCTATCATTTCTCATGCAAACAGTTTGGAGCCAGATCAGACGCCGGGTAACCCGGCGTCTGATCAGGCTCCAAACTGTTTGCCGTCCAGGTTAAAATCAATATTAAGAATCGTCGAAAAGTTGTCATTTTCTTAATTTTAGTGCTGTGCGTTTGCGTTTCGTTTGCGTGGAAACGGAAAAGAATAACGTTTCATACTCTGTATCAATGTGTATGGAAGAGCCTTGTGATAACACACTGACCTGTCTATAATACCTATTTTATAAGACCTCTTTTATATAAAAGGGATTGTTTTTTGCCAGGCCTACGCTCTCTTGACTGATCACATGTTTCTCATATACGGCCTCGCTGTCTTGATCAATTATAAATAATCCCTTTTCCCCAAAGAAATAGCTTTTAGCGCATTCACTTATTCCCCATAAATATGTATTCTTATGCATTTGCTATACTTTGTAAAAGTGCGATATAAATGTACTCCTATATCCTGACAAGTTGATGCTTACTTATCCCCCCCCCCCCCCTTGAAAAATCAAATGAACTATCCAATGTTTTATTTAGGCCTTTTTAGCTCACGTGGCACAAAGTGACAGTGTGAGCTATTTTGATCGTGATACGTCCGTCGTCCATCGTCGTCCGTTTGTTCGTGCTTACGAGGGGGTACTTACGTGACTAAACTCCTTAGCCCCATAATTGAAAAACATTAACCTGGCCGTCTCTTGTGACATTAACCTGACCATTTCTTGTGACATTAACCTGGCCAGTTGTGGGACATAGAGTTAGGGGTAGGGTTAGCCTCCAGATCATTATTTTTCAAGTAAGAGCTGTTGTGTGGCTAGCCGCGCAAAGGAAAACAATAGAAAATAGCCACATAAGTATCCTCCCGTAAGAATGTTCGTCCGTCCGTTCGTCCGTCCGTCGTCAACGACATCTCCTCTTAAACTAATGGATAGAATTTTTACCAAACAAGGCAGCTAAAAAAATATCGTTTCAATGAAAACTTGAAAATTCTTCTTGTCTGAAACCATAGTACATTGCCCTTAGATATTTAGTCTAAAGCATCGTTTAGATGTCCTCTATCAAAACTGTTTAAATTATGTCCCTGGTGTCAAAAATGACCCGGCCACGAGGAGCACTAAATTACACAGAGTTATATAGTGAAATCTTCAAATATCTTTCTGAAACTTAAATGGCAAAAGCGTTGATACTTGGCATGGTGTAAGTTCTAGAGGTACTTTACCAATATTGTTCAAGTGATTCCGGTCAGTGTCATATTTGCCAGCTCTGTGTGTCACACATTTTACTAAAATAATTTCTAACATGTTCTCTGTCAATATTGTTTAAATCAGTGTCGTGGGCATACAGTGGAGAATCTGTTATTCGTTCCCGTTTAAACGCAAACGTACGCAAATCACTAAAACGTAGAAAAGAACAACTTTTGGACAATTCTGATAATTCTTGTTTATCTTGGTGGCAAACAGTTTGGAGCCTGATCAGACGCCGGGTTACCCGGCGTCTGATCTGGCTCCAAACTGTTTGCACTGCAAATAATAGTTTTAGCGTAAACGCGTTTATTGGGAAATAATAACAGATTCTCCACTGTATACCCAGCGATTGGAACAATCATATTTTCGTAATTTCTCAGCTTTTCAAGATGTAACATTTACATCAGTCGTTCCAGGTGACCATTTTAGGGACCTAAATGACCCTGTACTATTTAGGGTGTTGTTGTTTCAATATTTTGCAAAATGACAAACTGTAAAGATCCTGATCAGGAATCTTCTGTTCTGTGTCTTCCCTGTTTGCATAGGAAACATGTGCTCAGCATAGGTATATATTTGCAAATGACACGTAAATAAGTGGCAATAGTTCAAAGGATTGAACCAGGCTGAAAGTAAGCAGAAACCTTCTTAAGGTAGGTACAGTGGGGAATCTGTTATTCTTTCCCAATAAACGCGTTTACGCTAAAACTATTATTTGCAGTGCAAACAGTTTGGAGCCAGATCAGACGCCGGGTAACCCGGCGTCTGATCAGGCTCCAAACTGTTTGCCACCAAGATAAACAAGAATTATCAGAATTGTCCAAAAGTTGTCTTTTCTACGTTTTAGTGCTTTGCGTTTGCGTACGTTTGCGTTTAAACGGGAAAGAATAACAGATTCCCCACTGTATTACAGAGGAGTTGTTCATATCTGAGTGGCAAATGGTTTGGACTCTTATCAGCCACCGGATCACCGTTACAAACATTGTTTGCATTGACAATGATTATTTTAGCATCAACGCGTTTATTTGATAGCATATCGTGTTCATCATGGTAAATTGTAATTTTCTGCTCTAATAGCGTAATCACTTGAGTGTCATCATTTTTATTTCAAAATTAGTTTTTATGACTTTTATCTCTGACATATGGGTATGATTGTCAAAACTAGAATTCGATCCTTAACCTCAATGTTACTAGTAAATATGTGCGTGTAGGTAGGTAAATATCGCTCAGGCAATATCTATGATTTTCAATAAAGTATTACCCTACTAAAGCGAAATTACCATTCAAATATGAATTTTCTTCTTGTAATATATATTTAACGTGTTCCGGAATAAATCTCAATTAATTAAATGAGATGCTTAAATCATACAGCATGTACAAATTTTCAAATGATTGGTTTAAAAACAATGTTTTTCTAGCTCCATACTCTATATGAATATCGACATCAAATATGTATAGCTTTATCCTTCGCTTGCAAGTCGCGAATGTAAATTTACAAATAGTTTTGATTTTGAAAAACGCCGAGTGTTCTGGTTCCAAACTTTGTTATACTTTGTCTAAATGTATGAAGATAACATATCATTTTAAACAGTTTAAGATAGTGTACACGACAACAGTTACTGTAACACAGACTATATAAAGATATACACTATGTTTATGGTACATGTAAAACATCTTTTATTCAGATCCACACCTTATGACAGTTCAGTTATTGAACAACTGAGACATTACTCTGCACTAAACGAGTGTTTCCAATGCTTACAGCTATTTGCAAACGTATATCCTCTGCTTAAATGTTTTCGCAAAGATGGTGGACCCAGATCAGCCACAACGAAACACGGCAACTGATAATGCTCCAAACTGTACGACATTAGAAACGACGTTACGTCAGACAATATGTGTTAACTTCGAAACGACGTTTCATTAAGACAAAACATTTTAGATTGGAAATAGTAGGTAATGTTGAAAAGAATTAAAATAAATTATAATAAAACAGAAGTAGATATGCTCGTTCTTTAACCATAGTCTTAATTCGCACATGGACATTTACATCTAGTCGAATCAAGGGTAACATGATATTTGTATTTACACTTCCGTATTAGAGCTAAATCTGACATTTTAAAGGAACAAAAACTGACCTTTTGGTGACTACAAGTTCTATAAGTATTACTTTTTGAAAGATGCGTGTAAGGTTTGCTTCATATTCCAATCAAAGAGAGGACAGATGTTAAGACGACATGTATATGTATGCATTGCAATTAATTAGGCATATGGGGTCCGTCTTATGAAACTGCATGCGTACGACACATTTAGTCGCAAGTCAGTTTCTAACATTCTAAACTATTATTAATTTCTCCATCTAATCCTGTATTGTGATATCTCTTTGGAATCGCCTTGATGGTGAAATCAGACATTAGATGTATAAATTTCAAAGTTTCGAATTACGACCGTTTGTGTCGTATGACGTTTTGTAAGACGGGCCCAAGCCAAATAAAACACTATTATCCCTTTCACTGTCATACTTACGTAATTACCAGTTTAACACTATCACTGCCATAGTATCATCTGCATAACGTTTTCGTCTACTTTAATATATGAAGTTTTGAATTTGTTACGTTCCCCCTTAATAAACAATTATAATGATTCTCAAACATTTTGGATCCTGATCAGACGCCGCGTTATACGGACGGCGTCTGCGCAGGAACCAATGTATTGCAAATGTTTATATTGCCGAGCTTAGGAGCAAAAGGGTTAAAATATATGGATATGGTTACGTGAAAAGATATGCTATCCATGCCATAAGCAAACAACTTTTTACACTCGTCACTAGGGTCCAATGTGTATTTCTGTACAGGCCTATCCTATAGCCTGGCTAACTAGTGTTACAATCACCAATTATTGTCAGGAAGTTAGATCAAACAACAACATATTTTTTGAATGAGATAATCGCGTGGGAATTCTAAAATGGGAGATTTGGGACCGGAGCTCCTGCTTGTGTCTCCTCTATCTCCGCGAACAACGGGATATTGTCATGGTGTAGGTCGCCATATTGACATAAAAATAAGCTTATGTTTCCAGCAAAACGATGTTTTCATGATAATGAAGGTGAAGTTTCCTTTGTTTGTTGTCATAACGTGTTTTAGGAGTATCATCAGAATGTCTGGTGCAATCCGAGATCGTATACAACACTCAAGCTGTCATTTTGTTACAATGTGGAATGTTTATTCGTTCCGACTGAAAGAGATTTTGCAGAATTCAATGTCCATTGACATCAGATTAGTTGCCTTGAGATTTCTTCTCTTAAAGTTCGTACTTCTTCAATTAAATCTGCCAATCTGCATATGCCGATTGTTCACCCCTTCACTGTCGTGACGTCATCAATAAAAACAAGTGTCGTCTGCCTTTGTTTCTAAAATTTAACGTTTGGGTATTTTGATATCAGAAATATTGAAATGAGTGGCAAACAGTTTGAATCCTGATCAGACGCCGCTTTACGCGGCGTCTGATCAGGATTCATACTGTTGGCAAATTACTCTTGCACTCGGGGTAAGGCAGTGAAGGGGTTAAACTAGCATTATGGTCGATATCATTGCACAAATTAGTGTACAACAATCAATCACAGCTGTTGCAAACAATCGCATGTGGTGTTTAGTGTGTTTACGGAAAATGGCTGCTTAAAGCAATGTGCAAGTAATACAAGCGGGGCAGCTGTATTTGGACCGTTTCCTGATCATTTGTTTAGTGTGCGCAATAGAACTCCTAAATGGGTTGCGTGCCTAATAGTCTCTTAAGTTAAGATGTTTCCATATAAACAAATAAAAGTGGTCGGATCACATTTACATTACTGACAATTCTGAAATAATACGAAATACTGGTAGCTACTGTGTGGTTTTTTATTCCTAGTGTGATAGCCTGGCAAGACTCACTTAAAAACCAAAATGACTCAACAGTAAATGACTTTAGAATGCTTTTGACAACAACTCTCATTTGATATTCATGAAACTTAATTCAAATGTTTCCCTTAATAAAATAAATGTCCACTACGATTGTGGGTCTTATGTGGTCAAAAACTAGTTCATTGTGTCAAATCATGGAATTATCTTGATACAACTCGAGACCATAAGTCACATTTGCTCGTAATGCATCTTGATTTAAAGATTTCCCTTAATAAAATTTAGCTAAACTATCAATGTGGTTCATGTCTGATCAAAAACTAGATTACTAGGTCAAATCATAGAAAAACTCATTGGACCTGAATAAGTCTTGGTTAAAATGTTGGCATCATTGAAATCTAGGTCAAGATTTAATGTGGATAATGTCTGGTCGTCTGGTCAAAAACTATGTCACTAGGTCTATATTTACATGGCTCGTCAAAGTTTGGTGAGATATTGTCATTTTCATGTTGTCTTCAAATTAGAAGCTCAGCTGTGCAAATTTACAAACTGTTTAGAACCATAACGTATAAGTATAAGTGAATGCGCTATTGGGCCACTTGTTCTAACAGCATTAGTAGATCAAATCATTTAGTACTGTTCCAATGATTTACTCTTTCAACGCTAATGTTTACTTCGAAAACACTTACGATTAATTCAAGAATTAGTATATATTAAGCACAAATGTTAATTGGACGACAACATGAAAATGCTAATGTCTCACCATACTTTAACGAACCAGAGCAAGATTTTTTCTTGTTTTTTTATGCAAACCACCTGGGCCCGTTTCATAAAACCTCGTACGACAAAAATGATCGTATGTCAAAACTTAAAAATACATTTTATTTCTGATTTCTCCATCTAATCCTGTCTTGTTACATCTCTTTGGAATCGTCTTTCAAGACAGGATTAGATGAAGAAATCAATAATTATTGAGACTTTTAAAATCGGACGTACGACAATATTTGTCGTACGAAGTGTCATGAAACGGGCCCCTAAACTGTGTGTAAATCATCATCATTAAGTTTTCAATTAACCATTTCATCACCATGTTAGACTTCAGTCGATTTGCAAACAGTTCTAATACAGATCAAATGCTGCGTAACACAGCATACGATAGACTTCAGTCAATTTGCAAACAGTTCTAATACAGATCAAATGCTGCGTAACACAGCATACGATAGACTTCAGTCGATTTGCAAACAGTTCTAATACAGATCAAATGCTGCGTAACACAGCATACGATAGACTTCAGTCAATTTGCAAACAGTTCTAATACAGATCAAATGCTGCGTAACACAGCATACGATAGACTTCAGTCAATTTGCAAACAGTTCTAATACAGATCAAATGCTGCGTAGCACAGCATACGATCTAGTTCTTAAGTGTTTGACACTTATAACAATACAGCTTCAGTTAGAATTTAAAAAACTTTAAATTCGCATCAAATTGCAGACGACAAAGTTTAGCAGACACTTATAGCTGTTTGCGAAATGGTTAAACCAGGCGGTAGCGTTTGGGTAAGAAAATGTTTAAATATATGAAACAATAGAGAGAAGAACAAAATAAGCGTTTACTTTCGTTATCATCCTAATGTTTACAGTGGAGAAGACGTTATTGTTTCCCGTTTAAACGCAAACGAAACTCATTCGAATAAAAAGTAGAAAAGGACACGATTTTGACATGTCTTGAGAAAGAATAACGTCTTCTTCACTCTACCAATATATTGTTTTAAAAGTTTTACAGTGGAGAATCTGTTATTCTTTCCCGTTTAAACGCAAACGTACGCAAACGCAAAGCACTATAACGTAGAAAAGAACAACTTTTTGACAATTCTGATAATTTTTGTTTATCTTGGTGGCAAACAATTTGGAGCCTGATCAGACGCCGGGTTACCCGGCGTCTGATCTGGCTCCAAACTGTTTGCACTGCAAATTATAGTTTTAGCGTAAACGCGTTTATTGGGAAAGAATAACAGATTCTCCACTGTATATATTATTGAATAATACGTTTGAATTAAATTAAAGTAAAGGTCATCACTTGAACTACTTAACCCTTTTAATACGTTAAACCTGTAATAAATACTCTGGCAAAACCATTAAGCTGAATTAGTCTCCATTTAGATTCAGTTTAAGATCAAGATTGTTTGACACTTATAATATGTGGATGTACATGTAGTATAACTTGGACAAAACTATTTTAGAATTTTAGAATAACGGTTAGGCAGACAACATGGCTCAAGTTTCGACCTAACTAGAGATAAGAAAAACAAAATTCAGATTTATTTCCGTTTGAAGAACTCGGTCTGTATTTCTATCAAGTAAGGTTAATAATTTTACAACCCTGAAGACATATCACACTGGTATAATCTTTATGGGTCGACAAAGTAACAGACCGTTGTCTATGATAACACTTTTCCTGTCCAGCACAATTTGACTAGTATTTGCAAACAGCTTTGATCCAGATCAGACGCCGCATAATGAGGCGTCTGATTTGGATCAAATCTATTTGATACTCGGTATTGGGTTTCCTGAATTTAGAAATGCATAAATTTCAATTGTACAATATTTGCTGACGACAACTTCAATGCAGTCGATATTAAGATGAAATAAGGGTTAAGATATGACTGAACATTATCTATTGAACATTAAGTCGTTTATCTTGTCATTGCTCTGATTATATACCATTACGAGACACATAAAAAAGCTTATGTTGACAAGGTCAGTACTCATTTCTGAGAATGTCTCACATATACTGTTGTTGTTGTTTTTTAAATCAGATATTATGTCCACCTACATTTTAAAACCTTTCACACTCTATCGGCGACGCTGTGATGAGCGCTTTAACAGATTCGAAAGAGGTTAGACGTCATTGGACTTGGCGGGGCACACACAACTTTTGTTTGACCCTTTCACTGCCCGGATACAGTGAAGAAGTTATTCTTTCCCAATAAACGCGTTTAAGCTTAATTAATTATTTCAATACAAACAGTTTGGAGTCAGATCAGATTAATATGAATAGTTAGAATTATCAAGAAAATGTCATTTCTTCATTTTAATGCATTGCGTTTGCGTTTCACTTGCGTTGAAACGGGCCAGAATAACGTCTTCTCTTCTTTAACGGTTCCACTTCCCGAATACCATTCTGCTAGAAACATTGTCGTCTGTTTGCATTTTTCAAATTTTGGTTTTCGGAATTTTGCATAAGAACTTTCAATATTAACGTCAAATAGTTGGGTAATTCTGATACCGGATCTAAACTATTTGTAAATGAAAGTGAAATCAGGCAATGAATTAATTCATATACCCATGAAACTTAAAAAGGGAAGGGCCGTAACTAATGTTTTTGGAACTTGTGGCCCAACCCCATTTCCATGTTGAAATTTTGGAAATAAAATATGTTTAAACTAACTTAAAAAAGGACAATTCCAGTTTTCAACTAGGTTAATGTGTGGCTTTCTACAGTATATTACAAACTTTCAAATATAGGAGCTCTCTGATCTAGGTCTACAGTGATTGCATGGGATAAATGTACATGGACTCTTCATTGTAATAGTGTTTATAAAGGATAAGTATACCTAATGAGTTAGACTGGTAAATAGGTGTTACATATGTGTTGTTGCAGATGCACACTTGGAAATGGTTATAAACAATAAAACATGTCCTAGCTAAACTCTTAAGACAAACAAAATAAATGTAGATACATAAGTAGTCCGAAGTTGTGCATGTGCATACAGACGAACGAACAAAATATTGAAACATTTAACCATTTGCCTGCTGATTGCGTCTTTACTGATTTTGAAAACAGTTTGGATCCAGATTAGACGCTGCGTAACGCGGCGTCTGATCTGAATCAAAACTGTTTGACGCTCGTCTTTAGGTTTCTTTTACTTAAAAAATGTAAAAATCTCAATTTAACAAATTTTGCAGACGACAATTTCAAAGCAGACGATATTGCAGATAAGATTTAATCAACCGTCCTAAATATGTGCACGCCATTTCAAAATTAGTTTAAGAGAAGGATAACAAAACGAGTGCTCAATTGTTCTTGATGTTTAACATCAAATAGACAGTCATTAGTGTCATTAATAATTTGTACTTTATATGGCTAGAAGCAAAGTACTGTGCTTAAAATTGAAATAAATAATTTGAATTGAATTGATTTATTTAACATCAAGTAGACAGTGAAGAAGGCGCTACCCTGTCCCTACAGTTTGACATTGATAATTTAAACTCACGTGTACAGTGGAGAATCTGTTATTCTTTCCCGTTTAAACGCAAACGTACGCAAACGCAAAACACTAAAACGTAGAAAAGGACAATTTTTCGACAATTTTGACTATTCATGTTGATATGAGTGGCAAACAGCTTGGATTACCCGGCGTCTGATCTGGCTCCAAACTGTTTGCAATGGAAAAAATTGTTTTAGCGTAAACGCGTTTATTGGGAAAGAATAACGTTTTCTCCACTGTACCTATATTTCAAAGTTAAAATGTGGCTTAGACACGTTTTAACTTAGAAATACGGGTATGTTTGACTTAAGCGATATCGATGTATTGCAATTAAACTTATGATATACTAGTAGGGTTGATTTAAGCGAGTTCGAAGTATCGAGTGTAGACTGTATAGGCAATCTCAATGCAATAACATGCGATATGTGTACAGTGGAGAAGACGTTATTATTTTCCTGTATGTTGAAACTCAAAAGCAATTCATTAACATGGAGAAAATGACATCTTTTTGATAATTCTGACTACTCATTTTTATCTGAGTAGCGAATATTTTGGAGTCTGTGCAGATGCCGGGTTACCCGGCGTCTGATCTGGCTCCAAACTTTTGCATAGGAAAACTAGTTTTAGCGTAAAAGTGTCTATTGGGAAAGAATAAGGTCGGTTTTGTCTCAATCTTAATATAGAGAATTACCAGACGCCGGGTTATCCAGCGTCTGGTCTGGTTCCAAACCGTTTGCAATTGATATGATTGTTTAAACATGCGTGCGTTTAGAGGGTAAGATTAAAATAATTTCCACTGCTAAACAATTGTTCTACACATACTTTCGTTATTTATTTATTCCCATTGCATGCATGTTATATCAGTTAATTACCTTTGTCATTTTGTTTCCAACTGTTTATTTGTTATTAAAACGCAAGTAAATTTGATATAATATTCAATTTAATACAATGTTCACTATCTTTAAATACAGTTGAACCTTAAACACCTCGAACTCGAATTAGTCGAACTTCCCCCTATTTCAAAGTCAAAACTTGAGTAAACCACGCTATAATACATACATGCATCTTGTTTCTAGTACATAATTATATTAAAGGTATGTGACTACTTAAAGCAGATTGAAAGTAAAACAGAATGCGCCTTAAGGTTACTTTTAATAGAATATAGATAGGTTTTGTTATGATACTTTGTTCTAACTGTAAAAATTCAAGCTATTTTCTTCAATAGAGGAATAGGTAAAATGCGATAAAAAAAAAGTATCAATGTAGTGAAGGGTTTGAAGTACGGATATAAAAAAATGTCAGACTCACAGGAGCTTCAACAAAAACAAATACATACACAATTTTACGTTACCCTTTCGGGACCAAGTTAATCGTGATGTGTGTACCCCTTCACCGCTTTACTGTCGTTTGCCTCAATATTCTTGTTTGCATATCGTTTCAAAGTAATATTCAATGTAGTATGCCTAACGAAATGACCAAACTAGTGTAAAACAGTTGGGATCCTGAACAGACGACGCGTTACGCGGCGTCTGATCAGGATTCAAACTGTTTTAAAAGTCGACTTAATGTGACTTCGGCGCCGAAAACTTTAAGCGAGGTTGGTTTATAAATCGATGATAGACTGAATTGTTCATTTGGCAAGTAAATCAAGGATTAATAAAATACACAGGAAAACAGTTCAATGTCCACAAAGTTATTCAGGTTGAATATTTATATTGTATAATTTGAATTATTGGAAACCATTCTGGCTGCACAGGAATCGCTGTTTTGATTTATTAGGGAGTAAATCAAACAATTAGAAATTGTTTGCACAACTGAATACTTACGAGGACGTTTTGAAACTAAAATCACAAAATGTGTATCAGATACAATCAAATCTAAATAACTGTAACTGTGACACATTTGAGCATTGGAATACGGGCATGCCTGGATTAACCCTTATCATGCTGAATTGTCGTCTGCTTCAAATGTGTCGTCTGCGAAATACATTAAAATCATATAAGCTATTTAAGTTGAAGAAAATTAGAATATGAGTACCAAACAATTAGGATCCAGATTAGACGCCGTGTTACGCAAACTGTTGACAAAGAAATAAATTCAACAAAAAAACTGTAATATCGTAGTGACATGAAACAAGTATCCCTACATTAAATGACAGTATAATGCTTGCTAAAAGTAAAAGCATGAAGGTCATACAATATATTTTGCTTTGTTTTATGTGTGAACGTTGTAAGCAACCCCTGCCATATACATGTACTGTAAAACCGGTTTTATTCGCGAGAATATAATTTACGCGTTATTTTGCGAATGGGTTGCCTCGCGTCTCTAGTTTTGGAAATATATGATTTTTTAAAGCAGGTTGAAAGTAAAGCAGAGTGTGCCTTAAGGCACAATCTGCTTCACTTTCAGCCTGCTTTAAGCTACCACCTGCTGAAAATATTGCATGATGTCGCGAATTAATACAAACTCGCATAACGCGAAATATTCATGACGCGAAAAATACCTGTTTTACAGTACTACTTTAATAACCATTCTTTATTCAAACAATCTATTAATGGGGTTATACCTATCCAATTCGATTTATTATTAACATATACTTTCTTCTATAAATATTCCACAATTCCCTGAAAACATTTATTTGTATGTTTATCCATGTCATGATACATTCTTAAACAGCGTTTATAATGTTCTTAAATACAATAAACCCTCGACAACTGCAAAACTGACGCGTTTTTCTACAGTTGAATTTTGATAACATGAGCTTGCTTGTGTCTTGTATCGACAAATTAATCGTGAGGATTTGTTGTCTGCAATATCGTTTTAAGTTAGATTTGACTGACGGAATTTCCAAACGAGTACCAAACAGTTTTGATCCTGATCAGACGCCCCATTACACGCCATCTGATAAGGTTCAAAAGTGTTTGCAAAGGCGCATTTGTGGCACCATTGGCAGTAAAAGGCTTAACCCTTTAACCCATAGCCTGTTTCTAGTATTTAAGATATGTGACCTATTAAATCAGGCTGAAAGTAAAGCAGAATGTGCCCTAGGGCACATTCTGCTTTACTTTCAGCCTGCTTTAAGTTAATATCTGCTAGTAGATAGAAAATATTTCTTATAGTACATATTCATGACAGTATAAAATGGAACTATTTTCTTTGGCGGATGAATAAAATGAATGCGCTAAAAGTCGCTCCTATAAGGGAAAGGGTTAAGTCGAGCATAACCATATATTAAAGGTAAAACGTTGTTAAGGCACTTTTTAACGTTGCAATGAGGAAAAGTTTGACTTAGGTTAGTTAAATGTATCGAGGTATGACTGTATATGACGTTATTTGATGTATTTTATTACAACCTTCCTATATAAATGATTTATATAAATGAGACACGTTTCTCATTTCAAATAGCACACTCACGTGTGCTAAAGACACCCATCTGTGAACCATTTTGTCGATAGATCAACCCACATGTGAACTATTTCCCTGAGCATTCCTTGCAAAATTAATACAACAGTCAATCTACATGTAGTATTACGCGGCGTCTGATCTGGATCCAAACTCTTTGCAAGTGTTAATGTTATCAAGCATGATACAGTGGAGAAGACGTTTTTCTTTCCCAATAAACGCGTTTACGCCAAATCTATTATTTACCAAGCGTCTGATCAAGCTCCGAACCGTTTGTCATTCAGACTCATTTGAACGTTCAAATTTGTTTACAACATGTCATTTTCAACATTTTATTGCAATGCGTTTGCGTTTCGTTTGCTTTTAAACGGGAAAGAATAACGTCTTCTCCACTGTAGTTAACGGGCTAAAACAGTGGCACTGCCATTGGAAAATACAGGAGCTCAGTTTCCAAATCATTGTCCAAACTGTTTGACAATTCGTATAAATATATGTTTTAATTATACTGCCTTAGAACTAACATTGAAACAGGCGGGTAACAGTTTTAAAGTAGAAGGTATGATGACGGTAAAATGGTTACAGTTGACAACAGAGGTGAAAAGGTGAAAGGGTAAAGCTAGGTCAATGTAATAGTTGACATTCTCTTACATGTATAAAAAAAATTATTGGTTTAAAAGAAACCTAAGCACATCCCATAGATAATGATAAAAGAATACTGACTGGCAGTCTAATATAACGATGACAACTTAATGTGGTACTGAAGTTATGTAGAAATCTTGGGGAGCTTTGTTGAGCCGAATTCTTCACACTTCGAATTCTTCACACCGTAATCAGACGTGTGAAGAATTCGTACGAATTCTTCCACTCGTGTGACCAATGTGTGAAGATTTCGTACGAATATGTCACACAATGGCAGTGTGAGATTTCCGTACCCCCTTTTTTAACGACCTGTTGGTACCTACGGATTCTTCACACATCACCTTCCGTTTAACATTTCTTTATGAAACAAGTTCTAACAACTTAGGCAACTCACTTTCCATAGCGCAAAAGACGGTGTATTGCGTCGTTTTGTGGGATGACCCTAGAGTACTAGGGAAAACCAACGTCTTCGGGCAGGCGACCCTCTCACGTACTGTCACGACCCGGGATCGAACTCGGGATGCATTGTTAAAAAGCGGGTGCGCTAAAACTGTGTTATCCACCCTTTTACTTGCAGTTTTTTACGATTTGATCAAAAAAGCTCTTAAACAGCCGACCTTAACCCGAAGAACTATCTGTGGATAAGTGCAGCCCTATTTATCCTATGATCAAACTTAAGTCCCGTTGAGTTTATACTTAGTTCCCGGCTTCCTTTGAGGCATAATAGGCCAACGACCGACAGGTTGCCGGCCGAATGCTGGTAGATTGTTGGTATTCTTAACGGGATGGGGAGGGATGGGATCCGTGGCCGTGGTCCAGTGCTCATAGTGACCATGACTTACACTCACTAAGCTCCTTACTGCTGTTGGCTCGAATTCCAATCTGAACACTTGGGCTTTTTCATTTGGAGAAGCGTTCAAGCTGGCTATCGGAAATTCGGTGCTTTTACCCAGATGCAAATTTTTACCTGATACAGTTTATGACGTGCATCCGGTTTCTTCTCCCATCTGCAATTAGCTTTATGTCGAGATATGACTGAAATACTGTTAACATAGTATGAACTCAGAATTCTGGGCCTCGGTTTGATTTTAAAGTGGAGTTAAAACCTAGTTTTTACGACGGTCATCGAAACGATATCGATTTAAAATCGGTCGATTCCGGGTACCTTACACGTCGATCGGACCCGAGAAAGCTTTTGACCAAATATACAGACGTATTTTTATACAAGCGTGTCAGACGTCGGGCAAGGCCGTCTCCATCCGGCTTTTGCCTATCCTATACCGGCCGGTGTAATGACGAAAAGTGTCCCCACCACTCAGAATTGTGACCCCGGGACATTTTTCGACTCAGAAAGTTAACCTCCCGGGTCATTTTACATGTATTATTCCAAAGCAAGTCCTAAGGACAGTTTTCTACATCAAAACTTGTCCTCATGTGTCACTCTTTAGAGGGGGACACATTTCGTCTTTACACCGGCGCCCGTCTGGCAACCGGATAACACCGGTTTCCTTTCGGTCTCCCACAGTATTGCACGTAATTACTGAATGCCCATGATGCGGCGGACTACACGATAAGGCAATCGGTAGTATGGTTCCATGTAAGAAAGTGAGCAACATAACAAAGAAGTGAAATCAGCGCGTCTTTATAAACCTCATCCATATATTGAACCCACGATAACCAATATCGGGCGATGATGGTCGCCCGTCTTAAAACTGTTGCCCGTCCGGTATTAAAGGACTATCGCGGCAGTTTGTTCGAATTTTCAAAACATTCATTTCTTTTAAATTTTGCATGTTGCTAGTATATATCCTGTTTTGCAGAAATATGAAATAAAAATAGGGAGTCCCCGAACTGGCTCTTTTCTTAATAGCTTTCTTGACACGTGCTTTTGATCATAAAATCTCAGAAATTGTATAGTGATATATTGTTGACGGTTAAACAGTGGATTTGGACATATTCTAGCATTTAAAAGTGGTTAACATATATCATTTATAGATAGCCCTATATGTAACTGGATAGACATGCGTTACTCTTGATGCAGAAATTTGTAGTTTGTAGAAAAATAGTTCGGGTACCCATAATTTTAATTAGTGATTTCAGTAAATTAATGCTTTATCAATATTTGTGAAACATATTGGCAAAATCTGAATGTAAGAACTGTAGGAGAAAAACTTTGAAAATTAACTATTTGATGTGTTCCCTTTATTGAGGAATAATATCTTGTTTCCATGTTTTTATTGGTACTTGCTCCTATTATTTTCTATATTTCGAAAACATATGAATAACCCAATATCTAAGGAAACTTACAAAGCTGAAGAGGGGTGTTCTGAGATTTTATGATCAAAAACACGTGTCTCTGGATAAATATGGGTATACCAAAAAAACAAGCTATTAAGAAAAGAACCAGTTCGGGGACTCCCTATTTTTATTTCATATTTCTGCACAACAGGGTATATACTAGCAACATGCAGAATTTGAAAGAAAATCTGAATGGTTTGAAAATTCGAAAAAACTGCCGCGATAGTCCTTAATGAAATTTAATTTCAAAAGCCTCGGAATGGCAGAATCTCCCGGAAAAAATGTAGAAAGGGGAATCCCTCTCACGGTGTTGATACAAGAATTATGAACTTTGTTTGCATACACGTCTACTCATTAAACTCTTTAAATGACATTTCACCTTAAAAACTTCAGTGGAACAGGCGTTAGAGTAAAAAACAAAAACCATTACAGTCGGACGATCGGACAGATAGACTACGGAAAAGTGACCGACCCCGACGTGTCATCTTTGCCTTCAGCTGGTGACACAGAAACCGGTCCATACATTCATAAAGTTCTTAGAATGCATCGTACAGACGGACCGAATAATATCCGATACGACGGAATCGAGTAAATTATTTGGTCACCAAAGTGCTATTACTACCATGATATTTTTCAGTTTTATGTGTCTATAATTAATTATATCGAGTGCTGAAAAATGTGACATTTCTACCCCGTGTGACCTTGACCTTTTATCATTTAAACAGGCAGTTTAGTACATATGTTTTGTCATTATGTGAAATATAAGACCTCTATCAAGTAAAGCAAACCTAATATGTACCCTTATCCATCTAGGTGGCTAAAAGCTTTTTGGAAAGTGTGAGGTTTTCGTATGCACAATTTTTTTACATTCGTTTTTAAAAAAAATTCGACATGTGAAGAATTCGTATCTACTGTCAGGTGGGGCTGAGAGTCAGTACGAATTATTCACACATGTGTGACATATTCGTATGAAATTCCTACGAATTCTTCACAGGTGTGAAGAATTCGAAGTGTGAAGAATTCGGCTCAACAGAGCTTTCTGTATCATTTACATCCTGCTTTAAACATGTTTTTCCGTTAATATACAGTGTGGTAATACCACATGACTTTGACGTCATAAAAGCTACCATGTCCAGTCGTATTTTGCCTCGATTGAACTTTTGAAATAGCTGTAAGTATTTTATTTGCCATGCAAATGTGACGAGACCCGGCCAATTCGAACAAGAAAGTAGTAAGCTTTGATCGTGTCCACCTTTATCGCGGATAAAATACGGTGTTTTTGCTAGATCGGTGGAAAACTGGCTGGAGAGCACGCAAGACGAACGGCTACTGTGGTCAGCGAAACCAATTTCTCGGTAATATTCTAGGTTTGTGTATCTTTAAAGGTATATTGCCAGCAAAATTGGATGTTAAATGGAGAAATAATCGAATTGTATGCTACTGGTTCTTGAAAACGCAATAAAAATAGGGTAAATCAGAGATATACGGGAAAGCTACTTCGGGTAGAAAAATAGAGCAAGGCTACCTTGGGAAGCGGATTCGATGGTTAAATTAACGATCGATTATGCCTATTAAAATTTTGTTTTTGACTCCTTAATTATTATTGAAATACTTTAGTACCTACCAAAAGATCTTGGACAAACACAGTTAGATGGATACACAATTGTTTATATTGAACGCAATGCCTATGTAAACAATCTGAATTGAGAGTCAGACCACGCAAAATGCGGGGCCTGATCCTCGATCCAAACTGTTTTAAACTCGCATAGCCCAACTGGTTACATGACGCATATTTGAATTACCGAATGTGCTGTATTGGACGATATACTGCGGTAGAACATCGATTATTTCGGTTTTACCATGAAATAGTTGATATGTCACCAATCTTGACAAATTGATGGACATAACTCGAAAATGCCTCAAGACGTCATTTACCAATATATTTTATAACGTCATATCACAACCGTGGTATATCTCAAAATTTACCACGGTCAGAGTGCTCTGTTTTTATGGTGACGAAAGAACGGGTCAAGATATAATTGATAATATTGTCAATTTTACCTTTGCTCATGCATAGTTTCAATATCTTAATTTCTACATATACAATATATAACATCATATGTGAAATGGTGGCTTATTGAGGGACAACTATCGTAATCCCTGATTAGACGACATGCGTAAGGCGCTGCATTTGATCAGGGGTTTAGATTGGTGTCGCTCATGAGCATCTACAGCTCCCTGTGTAGTGTTAAACATAAATACATGTACAATGTACCATCATAAATGTGTGAAGATAGCTGACCTAGGATGACACTGTGTGTTCCTCAATATGCCACATTTTCCCCCAGATGAAACCAGATATTAACAAGAAATATCTTTAAAAAAGATATTCGGCGGAATGAGTGGTTGAACTAAGGCTATATAGATGGTTGTGCAAAATTGAATGAAATTGAGGTTTTCAAAGAATTGTAATATCTTGGATTGAAAAGCAAAAAATAAAAGTATACAATTGAAACAGTAACTTTTATTTAAAATGCAAAACTATCATGTACAGAAATGCAAAACAAAACAATAATTTAACTCATATCCTAGCTACTGGTAGGATATCCTCACATTAATCTATTGTTCTAAATATCAAACTTCATTCATAGAGTTTCTTGAAACAAACTATAGCATACACAAATGTACAGATTCAACAGTCTGCTCTACTTCACTCCTGTAAATAATGATGAAATCACACAATTGTGTTTAACTCACTTGAGGCCATTTATATTTAATATTGCTTTTAATGTATGGTAAATGTGTACAAATAGTTAACAATTAAAACAAATTGGTAGTAAACAATTACAAAACACCTAGCTTCCTCTGTATTTCAGATGTCATCTTAAATTGCATCAGCCCCCAGTGTAGTAAACAGTCTGGTCTGTGTCTCTAAATTTTACACTCACAGCCATATCTGGGAAAACTGTAATTGGACATAGACCAGCCTACAGGGCTCCAGATAAGAGGGAGTAAACTAAACAAATCACATTTATTCACTCATTTCAGCACCAAACCCTATGGTGTTACCACTCATTTTGATTGTCTCGAAGAGACAATTCAAATGTTTAGTGACACCACAGGGTTTAATGCACAAATAAAGATTTTAAGTTTTGAAATAATTCCCTTATCTGGAGCCCTGGCTACTATCCAATCAGACTATTCAGTTTCAACAGGTGCTCTCAAGTCTAAATTTCTGATCAAATATAATTGGTTGAAATGTGTGGCCAAACAGAAAGTGTGGCTAAATAGAAACCAGACAGCTCCGCCGAAAAACATGATCAAAACTTAACGCATGTTTGTTTTATTTTCAGAATAATGAGAGCTCTAACCTGCGGCCGAAAGTCGCTGAAGACAGAGAAAAAGCGGAGAGAACGGAAACGGTCCGCTTTTCGGACGTCATGTATAGGCTTCAACAAAGGCATAGTAAACTACTTAAACATCTGTGATAATGCCACACATGATACAACCGAAAAGTCACCAGACCAGCCACAAACTCCTAGGTTCAAGAACTCCCTTAAATGAATGAAAATTACCATGAACAAAAGAAATTTAACAACGCCTTCAAAAACACCAAAGAAATTTCGTAGAGCCATTTTTTTTATCAGAACAAGACCAGAACAAAGAAAACATTCAAACGCTCAACAATGATGCCAGTGACAGCTGCAATGATGTGATCAATGACTTGTTTGGTGATTTTCCTATCTCCGAAGGTGACGAAATGCAACAGGACATTGCTCAAATGATTGACTTGGTTCCATCGGTCATGGAAAATCTATCAAAAGAGAGTCACGCAAAGAACACGCTTCAATTCTTTAAAACGACAAATTTCCACTACATGGTTAGAAGTGGTAACGTGGTTTGGGTGTGAAAATGCAACAGAAATGAGATACTCTGAAAGCACTAAGAAGTTTGGGAAATTGGTATATAGGCTGATCGGAGGGCGACAATAGAGCAAGGGAGGTTACTCTGTACAAACAGTATTACTCATATCTATATCTGATATAGACCACACTGTGACGCAGTAAAACAAACATGTGCCTTGTTGATATTTTTAATTCATTTATGACATAAAATTCTCAGTTGAGTTAAGTCAGTAATTACGTTCACAGAGGGCTGCACTAGTATATCTACCCATTATATACAAAGAAATCAAATCGTCACCATGAAAACAGAGCAATCTGACCTTGGTATATTTTGCAATCTCGTATCACGGTTGTGATATGACGTTATAAAGTATATAGAGGATATTGAATGAGTACGTTTTCAGTAGTGGATTTATTGAACGAGTTGGATAAAATGATATGTAGCGAGCCTTGGCGATCAACATATCATTTTATCTAACGAGTTCAATAAATTCACTACTGAAAACACACAAATTTAATTTTCTGTTTATTACATAAACACCAAGTGACACGAAAATCCGGACGGTCTTACTTTCATTTTTTCCCCTCGGCTCTTAGGTAAACGATACGTCATAGGTGTTATTCGGTTAAAAATAAAGAAAAACAACACCAATGTGTTGTGAAAAGACTTCTCTTGTGCCATATTCAAATTTCAAATTCATAACTTATCTAAAATTGTTCTAATGTACTAAAAATGATCATCTAGTTTCGTTTTCGAAATTTCGTCGTTACTGTAACGTGACGTCATTATTATTGTAAGGTCTAAATTTGAAAAATATTCCGAGTCACTGTTAAAACTAGAACTCCAAGTAGCTTGATTTGCAGCCTAAATTTGCGGAAACTGTTTGGGATAATGTTTTGGGGACACTTGGAAATGTTATAAATCCCTAGTGGTGATCTCATGATTAAAGTCGGCGTAGTAGTACAGTATTTTGGTGATTCGAAAATTAGTATAAAATATATGCCCAGTGGGCCGTACGATTTTACGGACCTCTATATTTTGCATTTTTATGTGATAAAATGGTAAATGATGTATTGAGGCATTTCTTGAATAATGTCCGTCCATCAATGTGGTAATATCGGTGACATATCAACCCTTTCATGGTGAAACCGAAATAATTGATGTTCTATCGTCCAATATATCACATTGGGTAACTAAAATATGCGCCATGTAACCAGTCGGTCTATGCAAGTTTAGAATAGTTAGGATAGAGGATCAGGCCCCTCATTTTGCATGACCTTACTCGATCCAGATTGTTTACATAGGCCTTGCGTACATATATAATATATAAAATTTTGTATCCAGCTAAATGTGCCTGTCCAAGATCTTTTGTTAGGTACTGAAGTATTTAAATAATAGTTAAGGGGACAAAAGCAATATTTTAATAGGCATAATCGATCGTTAATTTGACCATTGAATCCGCTTCCCAAGGTAGCCTTGCTCGACTTTATCGTCAATCTCTGATTTTCCCGATCTCCATTGCGTTTTCAAGAACCAGTAGCATAAAATTCGATAATTTCTCCATTTAACAGCTAATTTTGCTGGCAATGTACCTTTAAAGATACGTAAACCTAGACTTTTACCGAGAATCTAGTTTCGCTGACCACAGTAGCCGTTCGTCTTGCGTGCTCTCCAGCCAGTTTTCCACCGATCTAGCAAAAACACCGTATTGTATCCGCGATAAAGGTGGACACGATCATAGCTTACTACTTTCTTGTTCGAATTGGCCGGGTCTCGTCACATTTGCATGGCAAATAAAATACTTACAACTCTTTCAAAGGTTCAATCGAGGCAAACTACGACTGGACATGGTAGCTTTTATGACGTCAAAGTCACGTGGTATTACCACACTGATATAGATCCATTATTTATTCAGCGACCTCATCACTGATAAGGACTGTAACTTTCCTTTACGCACACACATTAACCATAGACTAGCGTACATGCAGCATCACATCACATCTCAAAATTACAGGAACACTATTTGACATCATTGCATAATTATATTGATTTTGCAGATGACCCACGGCATTGCGCACGAACGTGTCCGGCCAACACTCCATGCAAATGAAACCATGGCAATAAATGACATCGAAAGTATTCCATTACAATCAGCGACTGGATGAACCAGGATATAAACTTAAGATAAATACTTCGAAAACCGAGTTCATCATGTTCGGTAGTTGACAACAACTGAAAAAAAAAATCGAACACCAGAAAAATCGACATGCGACGCTGTAGTATTTGTTGAGTGTACTGGTACATGTATTCCTTATTTAGGGTTTTTTATTGATGAACCTTTAGACTTCAACTATATACTAAAACGGAATGTTGAACTGCTATTGTGAATTTTTTTAGGATAAAATCATTCGTAGATATTTCACTAAAGAAGCCACGGAATCTCTTGTTTTGACACTAGTGATATCGCACATAGATTATTGCAATGTGATAATGTATGGTTTAGCAGCAAATTAGCTGAGCAAGACCATCGCAGTTTTCAACATATCCAAAACATGTGTGCAAAACTGGTGCTAAAGCGAAGAAAATATGACAGTTCCAAACAGGCCATTTATAATTTATATTTGCTACCAATCAAAGCAAGAATAAACCAAACACTTCTGACATTTGTGGGCAAAGCACCAACATACTTAACTGAAATGGCAATGGAAATAATAGTTTTAGCGTAAACGCGTTTATTGGGAAAGAATAACGTCTTCACCACTGTATATATTCTTTGCAAATGCCCTTCGTGGTTTTTGAAAGGCATCCTAATGAAGCAGCAGTACAATAAAGGCTTGATAAAGATATTATTTTGCAATATATATATATCATACAGTGGAGAAGACGTTATATTCTTTCCCAATAAACGCGTAAACGCTAAATCTTTAAACAGTTCGAAGCCAAATTAGACGTCGGGTAACCCGGCGTCTGATCGGGCTCCAAAATATTTGTCACTCAGATTAAATGAAAAATCAGAATTATCAAAATATTGTCATTTTCTACATTTCATTACAATACGTTTGCGTTTAAACGGGAAAGAATAACGTCTTCTCCACTGTACCATGTGAGAAATATATCGGTCAACAAACTTAGATGACATTTAACCCTTTCCCCCATAGAAGCGCCTTTTAGCCAATATGATTTATTCCTCCGCTGAAGAAAATAGTTCCAATTTAATCAGTCATGAATAAATATTATATGGAATTTTTTCTATATTCTAGCGCTGGATAGCTTAAAGTAGGCTGAAAGTAAAGCAGAATGCACCTTAATGTGCATTCTGCTTGACTTTCAACCTACTTTAAGTAGTCACCTATCTTCACTACTAGAAATAAGCTATCAGGTAAAGGGTTAAGTATTCCTATTACAGTGGATGAGACGTTATTCTTTCCCCTTTAAATGCAAAAAAACATAAACGCGATGCACTTAAATGTAGAAAATGACAACCTTTTTAAATTTCAAACTATCTTTTTTCATCTGAGTGGCAAACGGTTTGGAGCCTGATCAGACGCCGGGTTACCCGGCGTCTGATCTGCTTCCAAACTGTTTGCATTGGATATAATAAATTTAGCGTAAACACGTTTATTGGGAAATAATAACGTCTTCTCCACACATGTACGTCGGGAGAAAGTGTTTTTATATTTGTTCAAAGACACTGAAACGCAGATGCAACGAACAAAATATAGAAAATATCATGATTTTTTAATGTTGACAATTTTTTATTCAGAATGGCAAACTGTTTGAAACCTGATCTGGCTTAAAAGAATGTGCAGTTTACACAATTGTTTACTTACATTTATACCGTTTATCTGGGAAAATATCATTTGTTCTACTGTATACGACTTTGTAATAATAATTGTAATGAACCTAAGAACTATAATTCGATGAAGCCACGTGTGCAACAACGTGGTTTAGAATAATTATGTAAGGTTATAAAATAACAAAATGAATGCTACATGTATTTAAACACATTGAAAGCATATACAATTTCATATTTCCATTAACCACCTGCACACAAGAGATGCCCATACTTTTTCAATGACAATTGGGTCAGTACAAGTACACGTGTACTCGCATTGACAACGAGAAAGTGTTTTTGAATAAATATTCTGTTACTCGTCTATTACTGTGGAGAAAACGTTATTCTTTCCCAATAACCTTGTTTACGCTAAAACTGTTATTTCCAGTGCAAACAGTTTGGAGCCAGATCAGAAGCCATGTAACCCGGCGTCTGATCAGGCGTTATGTCCTGTTTAAATGCAAACGAAACGCCAGCGCATTGTTATAAATGTTGAAAATTAGAATGCTTTGAAATTTCAATCGAATTATATTCATTTGAATGGAAAACGGTTTAGACTGGGCATGGGATTTCTTTTAAAATAAACGAGTCTATTGAAAAAGAATTACGTCTTTTCTATTGTGATATGAAACATAAACCAACGACATTAAAATATATGTGAACACTGTATTTCCTCTCAAACATAAACACGTGCCATTGAATGTTACAGTGGAGAATCTGTTATTCTTTCCCGTTTAAACGCAAACGAAACGCAAACGCAAAGCACTAGAACGTAGAAAAGTACAATATTTTGGACAATTCTGATAGTTCATTTTTATCTTGGTGGCAAACAGTTTGGAGCCTGATCAGACGCCGGGTAACGCGGCGTCTGATCTGGCTCCACACTGTTTGTAATTGAAATAATAGTTTTAGCGTAAACGCGTTTATTGGAAAAGAATAACGTTTTCTCCAATGTACCTTTCTAATATATTGCTGTCGGAAAAAGTAGCAAGTTATCTACAAAGTGTGAAGGAGAAGATATTAATCTTCCCATTTTGTCATGCAACGCAATGCATTAGAAAATAATGTATATTTGAAAGTGTTAACAGTTTATATAACCAGAGTGACAAACAGGTTGGGACCATTTCATACTCCGAGTTACTCGGCGTCTGATCTGGCTCCAAACTGTTTGCAATGGAAATTATTTGTCCAGCACTAACACGTTTGTTGGGAAAATATATAGGATCTGTCATGAGTCGATGTTTAAGACGAGCTGATCTCAAACGAATCTAGAATTGAAATCTTATTACGCGAGCCTTGGCGAGCTAATAGTGCGCTCACATTTGCTCTACGGCGGCCGTACGGCGGCCGCAGAGACGTGAAATCGAGAAGATCTTACGGCGGCCGTAGAGATTCTACGGCGGCCGTGCGGCGGCCGTACGGCAGCCGCACGGCGTATCCCAATATCTTACAGGCCGTAGAGGTCGCCGTAGAATTATAACGCGGAGTTATAACATTTTTTCATTTCTACGGCGGCCGTAGAAACACACGCTGTAGAGTGGTTCTACGGCTGCGCCGTACGGCAGCCGTACGGTCGCCGTACGGCCACCGTACGGCCACCGTGCGGCCGCCGTAACTCGATGGTCAAATTCCCTATTGAGCATTTGTACTTTTGATCATATATGTAAAACATGAATATTATCTAAAAATGGATTTAGATGTTCTTAAATGCTGTCCAAATGTGTCCTTTGAGTTCATGGTGTTGCTGGACTGATATAAGTTGTGTTAACATGTAGCAAAACCAAGTTGTGTAGCAGGAGCAGCATTTTGGTTGCAAGGTATCTGGTGGTACTTCCACGGCTGCCGTACGGCGGCCGTGCGGTCACCGTACGGCAGCCGCACGGCGGCCGTACGTTGGCCAAGATTTTTTAACCCCACCAAAATAAAATCTCGCCGCGCGGCAGCCGCAGCAAATGTGAGCGCAACACACGGCGGCCGTAGGAATTCTGCGGCGGCCGGGGAATTGCTACTCGCCGTAGAAATGATAAGCCGTGCGGCCGCCGTACGGCAGCCGCAGCAAATGTGAGCGAGGCATTAATAACTTTTCTATTCTAGACGAGTTTGAGATCAACTTGTCTTAAACATCGACGAGTGACAGATTCTTTTTCTCACATTACCAACGATTTAAGCTATTTTTTAAGCAATATGCATATTTTGGAACCCCGATGACGTCAAAACGCCGTTATAAATAGTGACGTTATAATGACGTCATGAAAGTGATCTTAAACATGTTGGAGATAAGGATATTCGTCATCGTTGTTCGCTATAGAAAACAGGGGTAGTTATGTGAGAAAATAACATCTTCACCACTTTATTCCCAAAGACATTTTAATCAGTGCACTTTATACAGTTTACTCTTGTTTCCCAATAAACGCGTTTATGCCAATAAACCATTATACCTGCTACAAACAGCTTCGAGCCAGATCAACTCCGGGTAACAAGGCGTATGACAAATTCCAAGTTGTTTGCGACGCAAATGCAAACCAATTATTAATATTATGAAATGGCCTTCATTTTTTCTAATTTATGTCATTGCGTTTGCGTTAAGTGACGTTTCTCTACTGTATCTTTTAGTTACAGTGGAGAAAACGTTTTTCTTTTCCAATAAATGCGTTTACGTTAAAACTATTATTCCCATTGCATACAGTTTAGAACCAGACCAGACCAGACGCCGGGTAACCCGGTGTCTGATCATGCTCTCAACTGTTTGCCACTCAGATTAAACTTAATCATCAGGATTGTCAATAAGTTGTGATTTTCTCCATTTTAATGCAATGTGTTTGCGTTTCGTTTGTGTTTAAGCGGGAAAGAATAACGTCTTCTCCACTGTAAATACTACAGTGGAGAATCTGTTATTATTTCCCGTTTAAACGCAAACGTACGCAAACGCAAAGCACTAAAACGTAGAAAAGAACAATTTTTGGACAATTCTGATAATTCTTGTTTATTATGGGGGCAAACAGTTTGGAGCCTGATCAGACGCCGGGTTACCCGGCGTCTGATCTGGCTCCAAACAGTTTGCACTGCAAGTAATAGTTTTAGCGTAAACGCGTTTATTGGGAAAGAATAACAGATTCTCCACTGTATAAAGGTGAATGTACCCTGTGTGGTATTGAGTTTGGTTAATTGGAGAGATTAATCTTTTTTAGTTCCTGTTACGGAAACCATATACAATACTCAAAGTGTATATATTAATTAATCGTCGTACGATGCGGAAGAATTTATGATAACTGAAAACACCTTTTGGATCCAGATGAGACGCCGAGTAACTCGGCGTCTCATCTGGTTCCAAACGGTTTGACATTTAGGTGATACTTTCTAAAGAAAATATCAATTAATTATCTCTGAAACTTGATGCAGACAACAAACTGTGCAGACGACAATCTGAATCACATAACATGCCAAACATTTATTGAGAGCATACGAACCGTTCTATATTAAGCAATTACTGTCTGATATGAAGTCCCTGTAATGAAACAAATAATTGGTGCGATTGTTGTGGTTGACCATGTGATTCGTTTCTGTCTGTATTCGGTAATTGAATATAATATGTGAACAGGAAATAGGTTTGAAAGGTGCATTAACTTGAATTCGATTAATTAGTCGTTTATCTGGAAGGCGACGTTGTATTAATATGTTTCTGTCAAACCATACGGTGTAACACGCGAGTTATGCCTTGCAATGATTTTCCTTTTAATAGAAAGTGTTCGATATTCACGGTTTAAATATTATTATACTACTGAAAAGTTTGCTTGCTAAGCACCAAGGGTAAAGCCACCATAGGTTCCAATTCATTGTACCTATCACTTTCTAACCGCATAACTTCAAGCAATTTTGTTCGATTCCTTCCAATTTTAGAGATATTATTGCCAATTTTTCATGTAACGGATTCTGATAACTTCTACACTTGTACAGTCCTGTAGGCGAAATCCGAGGAAATTATAAAAATGTTAAATTTCTGAAAATTCATCAAAATTTTCAAATCAGTTGAACTCTACATTGAAATGTTCGTAGAGATGTTATTCGTTGG
Organism: Gari tellinella; assembly: GCA_922989275.2. NCBI lineage: Eukaryota > Metazoa > Mollusca > Bivalvia > Cardiida > Psammobiidae > Gari > Gari tellinella. The sequence continues at coordinate 25,005,665 of OV277856.1, read as the reverse complement.
TAGAAACAATAGTTTACCTTTCAATGTTCAGTTGTAAATAACATCTCTAAGAACATTTATAAATTGTCGATCATCTCACGGTTCAGTGACTGTGACCTACGTTTCCTTAACATGTTGTATGAAATGCAACCAAACGGTGTTCATATTTTGGAAAGCAAGATTAAGTGCCAATATTTATGGCTGCTGTAAGAGAGTTTTTAAACAGTGTGCTTCTTAGCATACATATCTTATCGGGATTTTTTTTAAAAGAATTACATCACCCCCTCGCAGAGATCAATGTAATTATAAGAAACATCATTCAGAAGAAGAGATGACTAAACTCTCCTAGTAGCACTGCAATTTGAACACCGTTTGTATTGCGGCTTTCAGTGGGAAAACAAACTGAAACTTCGATATCTCGAAAACACTAAGTCGATATATCATTATTTCAAAGTTAAAACGTCGCTAAGCCACGTTTTAACTTTGAAAAAATGATATATTCGAGCTATATTGTACATTTGTAATACAAATAGTCCATGAGTACAGTGGCGAATACGGTATCCTTGTCCTTTTAAATAAACAACAAACTCGCAAATGCAATGCAATAAAATGTAGAAAATGAATGGCTATTGAAACATGTTGACACTCATTTTAACATTAGTTGCACCGGGCGTCTGCTATTGCTCCAGCGTATTTGCAATAGATACATGTATAATTGCTTTAGAATAAATGCGTTAGGTTGGAAAGAAGAACGTATCCATCACTGTAAGTCTATAAATCTGGACAATGACCTCGAGTAGAGAGCATCATTAGGGCAATGGTGTCCAGAGTCAATTGAATTACCCCGCTAGATTACTATGCGAAAAGTGCTTTAATGCAGTCCAAAGCCAAGCACTCAACAGTACATAAACATTGATTGAAGATGATGGGCGATTTTGAAGGTCATGCGACCATTACAGGCAGTATATATCTACTGATTAATACATTGCAAAAGTAATGCAAACAGATAATAACATGATTTTCTGCAGTGTACAAACATGTTTACTATTTCTTGCATTATGCCGTCATCTGTCCTAAACGTTACATGTTTGTAATAGGTTGACTGTACACCAGGATGCTTATTTGACCGTAGCTAATGTGATAAACAAATAATATGAGAGGATAAGAACATGAGATTGTCACCAAGATAAACATAAGATAGTTTTCAAGAACCAGAGGGCACGACCTTAGTGGCTTAATGGTCCCACATTATATTGAGGAAGACATTATGTAGTAGAACTACCCTTTGCTTATAAACGAGCTGGTAGTAAAAACATTATAATGTCCATTGCAAACAGTTTGGAGCCTGATTTTAGCGGACATTCAGCAGATATCTATTGAGGCGTTGTATCTCTTTGGTTGAAATCGCTCATAGTAACTTGTCGCAAAAATAACTATGACGTCATCGAGGTGTATATATCCTTGCTTCTTGTCATTTCGCCACTTTCTTGTCAATTCGCCACTTAAGCAAAACTTAGAATTCCGTCACGAGCAGGCTACCGAGTATGTCCGAAAACTACAGAGGATATCCGAATACTAGGACAGTTTCACTGAGGAATATTTCAAGCGCCGAAAATGCGAAAGAAACAGGTAAAAAAACAATAATTCACAAAAAGTTTCAAATCAAAGGACATGTTGGTAATTTTATCTCTATTTTCCCGTTGTTACTTTTTTACTGTAAAGTTGTAAAAGTTATTATTTACTTTTAAAAAATTAAATATTTCAAAATCATTAAACAATGTTCAAATTTCATGAAACAAACTATAACATACTGACAGAGCCTACATTGACCTAATTATCGAACGACCAATCAGAGGTGGCGAATTGACAAGAAAGCATCCCGATGATCCAGAACAATGACCTCCTTCAAAAACGGTACAGTAATTTACATTTGTATTTATTTCACAAGTTTTATTTGTATATATTCGTGTTATTGAAGGTTCAGTTCAGAATTAGATCCGTGAACAAGTAAGAAATGTTACATCAAAAAGCGCATGCGCGAAAAATATAGCTAAGGATGGCGAAAACACAGGTTAACAGGCTAGATGCTTTTGAGCTTTTACGGAGTATCTCCGTAAACTTTCGTCGTTATTCAGATATAAAAAACCGGACTATAAACTCGACTTGTTTCCACAAATTCCACGGATTTGTTAGCAATATTGCCTCACTAATCATCACCTTATTACTTTTTGGTATATGTCACTATTACGACAGTGCCATAAAATTCATGTTAGAAACATGCTCGAATTTGGTAAATTGAGAGCAACAATATGGCTTTAAGTCAGACCGAAGTACATTTCGTTCGAATAGGCAAATCTATTATCTTCTGAGACGAGACGAAAGAGTATCATGCTAATCTAGCCATTGCTAAGATAAGTGCAAAAAGTTAATTGTCTGACCAGAGTTAGATATTTGCATAACGTCTTCCGACATGACTAGTAATGTGGACAAAGCGTTTTCTTACCCGTTTGAATACAAACGTAATGCACTCAAATGAAGAAAAAAATTACTTTTTTGACAAACTCTGACTTTTTATTGTAATCTTAGTGACAAGCGGTTTGGAGTCTGATCAGACGCCGGGTTACCCGGCGTCTGATCTGACTCTAATCGGGCTCCAAAATGATTGCATAGGAAATAATAGTTTTAGCGTAAACGCGTTTATTGGGAAAGAATAACGTTTTCTCGACTGTACGGTAAAACTTCTATGTTACGACCATTAAATTGTGTTACCTATTAGGTGATAACAACAAGTGACTGCTTAAAGGAGTTTTTTTTTATATTACTGTTTTTATATTACCTTTTTAAGCTGTATTTTATACAATCAATTTGCCTTCTTTATAGTGGTCGTAATAGAGTGGTTTTAAAAACTGTATTAGCTATATACAATAACTAGTTATACTTTTCATCAGGGCTGTCATTTCTCCGGATTTTCCTAATATCCGGATTTTTTTCCAATACATGGTAGCTTAAAGCAGGCTGAAAGTGAAGCAGAATGCGCCATAAGGCGCATTCTGCTTTACTTACAGCCTGCTTTAAGTAGTCGCATGTCAACAAAACAAGAAAAATGCTATGGTGTAAATGTACGATTCGTAAAATCGCACTTGAAAAATGCAAATTTGGAAATCTTAGGATTTTTCATGTCAACTTATGGCAGCCCTGTTTCATGCCAAGCTCCAAACAGTCCAAACATATTGCAGACGACACTATCAATGCAGACGATACTTTTGGAGTTAAAAGGGTTACAGCAGACTATACAACTTGACGCGGTAAGAGTAAATGCAGAAAATAATAGCGGCTTCCCCACTATAAGCTGTCAATTACATAACCACTCAACGCTTTATAAATACATTGTCTGATCATCGCGATATGACTATTTTTTGCAAATAGTTTAAACTCAGATCAGGGTCCGCTTAGCGCAACATCTTATCTTGATCCAAACTGTGTGCTACTCGTCTTTATTTGTCTGCAATTAAAATGCATAAATCTGAATCTTACAAAATCTGAAAACTACAATTCCAAACAGACAATTTTACGGCAGGATAAGGGTTAATGCTTTCTGAGATTATGTGTACTCAGATGAAATGTTTGTGAGCTATACTTGGAATCCTTTCAGTTGTAGAGACAAGAAGGACATTTAAAGAGCTCATGTTTGCAATGTTGTAACATTGTATATAGATTTCATTGTCCATTTCTATACGAATCATTCTCGTAACAATCAGCAAAATATCACGGATAAATGGAGTTTAACATTCTCGTTATAGAATCTCGGTGCCATATGATCATTTCATGTGTCGTGGTGCTGTAAAACCCAACTCAATCAATCAATCGTTATAGAATTCGTTTACATTATTTGATATACAGTTTTTTCCCAAGGTAAGTGAGGAGTAATTCCCGACTGAGGAAAATCATGCTGACCGAGTTGTCAGGCGAGGGTACATGATTTTACCAGCCGGGAATAAATCCTCAAGTACCCTGGGAAAAACTGTATAACGAATTTATTATACTGCAAACGTTTTCACTTTGCAAACTCAAAATCTCCAACCATTTCGGAATTTGTCTTGTACAACGCTCAGTAAACGGTACCCAAATCACGTCGAAACAGATGACGTTCTGCGTAAATGACGTCAACGTCAAACTATTCCAGAAAGTAAAAAAAAAGACGGTTGTTCAAATATGAAACCCCGATTCGTTAATAGCCTGCATTGTCAGCGTAACTGTCAGCATATATTTTAACAAGAAAATATCGCATTCTCCCAAACTTCATCAAAGCAGTGTAATACATTTCTGTCTATGTAGTTCTTGCGATTATTCTCCAAAACCAAACTAGTTCAAACAATTCATTGTTCACTATTTCTCGCCAATAGATACAAATACAGATAACCGTATTTTTCTGCCTGTGACCATGGACTATCCATAAAACTAATGCTTAGTCATTGTGTGAAGGAATGCTGCCATCGTTACTCGGGGAGGGAGTTAAATTCATCATGATTGATGATATTTGTATCATGGAATCACAGACAAAAACACAACTAATTCGGTAACTCCGGTCTTGTGTATCATTATCTTTTGATATATCTGATATCTTATTGTACAGTGGGGAATACGTAACTCTCTAGATTAAATGAAAACAACCCTAACTGCATTGCAATAAAATGTAGAATTTGCAGAGATTTTACTGTCTTCTAATCTAACGAGGAAACTGTTTGGAGCCTGATCAGACGCCGAGCTATATCAATAGTTTAGCACAAATGCGCTTATTGTGAAAGATGAATGCCTTCTTCACTGTATGTTTTAGAAAGCAACTAGGTATTTTGATATGATCCGATTGATCTTATAGTGAGACTAACGCTGTAAATCACTTCAGATAATATCAAGTTTTGAAAGGGTGGTTTTCGTAACTTTAGTAGTCTTTTTATAGAACATGATTCAGAAACAGGACTAAATATTTATTCATATTAGAAGACCACTGTCATCTCATTACATTGAAATATTCATACAGTGGAGAATATGTTATTCTTTCCCAATACAATGTAACGCGTTTACACTAAAACTATTATTTCAAAAATGCAAAAACTTTGAAGCCAGATCAGGCGCCGGGTAACCCGGCGTCTGATCAGGCTCCAAACTGTTTGCCACTCAAATTTAAATGGACATTTAGAATTATCACAATGTTTTCAATGTCTTCATTTTATTGGTATGCGTTTGCGTTTCGTTTGCGTTTAAACTGGAAAAAATAACGTCTTGTCCACTGTAAACATTTGAAAATAAAATAAGATACAGTGGAGAATACGTTATTCTTTCCCGTTTAAACGAAACGAAACGCAAACGCAAAACGCTAAAACGTAGAAAAGTGCAACTTTTGGACAATTCCGATAACTCATTTTAATGTTGGTGGCAAACAGTTTGGAGCCTGATCAGACGCCGGGTTAGCCGGCGTCTGATCTGGCTCCAAACTGTTTGCAATAGAAATAATAGTTTTAGCGTAAACGCGTTTATTGGGAAAGAATAACGTTTTCTCCACTGTATAAATATGAACATCGAATCATTGCTCCTTTGAGGACGAATACATCAATCAATTATATTAAACGCAGCTAAATTACACAACATATCTTTATTTATGGATGTCAATAATTCAATGAATAATTATCGAACTTGCAAAAAGTAATATTCATAATGTGCATATTTGTTGATTGTGTTGGTAAAATCTTACCACGAACACTTTGTACAATGATTGGAGAATATATAATTACTTACAGTGAAGAACACGCACTTCTTTCCCGTTAAAACGCAAACGAAATGCAAACGCATTGTATTAAACTGTAGAAAATGGCATTGTTTATAATTCTGACTATTCATTTTTTAATCTGAGTGGCAAACAGTTTGGTCCCTGATCCGACATCGGGTTACCCGGAATATAATATTGGCATATAACACTTTTGCTACTCATGTTAGTTTAAATGAAAACAAATTTACAGCCATTTTTTATTATAGCTTCAAAACTTATAGCTTCAATTCCCATTGACTTGGATAGTCTTGTGGTATGTTCAGTTTAATCTGCAAACACCGGATTCTTTTGATCAGCGTATATAACGATATTGCAATTAATTCTCTCTATATGCTTGCTGTAATAATAATCCATGTACAATGGTAATCTAAAGAAACTGCAGCGTTTGTCCATAGAGCCGATCATTATACATGTATATAAAATAGCCAACAGTGCAGTCTCATCGCGGTCTTCATTGTTTACTTTATGTCTACAATTAACGACAAAAGGCATTACACAGTGGAGCATCTATTATTCTTTCCCGTTTAAACGCAGACGAAACGCAAACGCAAAGCACACAAACGTAGAAAAGTACAACTTTTCGACAATTCTGATAATTCATTTTTATTTTGGTGGCAAACAGTTTTGAGCCTGATCAGACGCCGGGTTACCCGGCGTCTGATCTGGCTCCAACATGTTTGTAATTGAAATAATAGTTTTAGCGTAAACGCGTTTGTTAGGAAAGAATAACGTTTTCTCCACTGTAGCTGATTAAAATGGAAGTCTCTGAACACCGGCCAAAATTCTCGATCCCAAACATTTATGCTACTTGCTGACCAATGTACAGTGGAGAAGAAATTATTATTCCTAAATAAACGCGTTTATGCTAAATCTATTATTTCCAATGCAAACAGTTTGGAGCCAGATCAGACGCCGGGTAACCCGTCGTCTGATCAGGCTCCAAATTGTTTGCCGTCAAGGTTAAAATCAACATTCAAAATTGTAAAATGATGCCATTTTCTTCATTTTAATGCAATACGTTTGCGTTTAAACGGGAAAGAATAACGTAATCTCTACTGTAACAACGATTATATACACAAAGCTTATATAATAATGCCGTTTTATGTAGCGCGACAGTAATGCAGAAAGTCCACAAATAAATTTCTGCATTACGTTTGTTCTGCATTATGCTAGCCCATGTCTTATACCATTGCAAATTCTACTCCTTTTGAATTGCTGCTGAATCCCCAAAGAAATGGGAACTTCTCTACACTTTGTCTCGGTCCAGAAGGGTTAATATTTTTCCGAATCTGATGATTTACTGTGCATTTGAATGTTTTATCGGTATCAATGGAAATGATGTCATGAGTTTCATTACTCTGCAAACTTGATTTACTCAAGTTTCGTTTATAAGAGAAGTCCACGGAAGCCACAGTAGAGAAGACGTTATTGTTTCGCGTTTAAACTCATACGAAACGCAAACGCATTGCACTTGAATGTTTAAAATGACAACTTTTTATGACAATTTTGGCTACTTATTTCAATCTGAGTGGCAAACAGTTTGGAGCAAGATCAAACGCCGGGTTACCCGGCGTTTGACCTGGCTCCAAACTGTTTGCAATGGAAATAATAGTTTTAGCGTAAACGCGTTTATTTGGAAGAAATAGCGTCTTCTCCAATGTATCATAATTATATAACAAAGCAGTCCCCCTATGGCCTATCATTTAGCAATTAAACCAGACACGACAGTTCAGAGTGTGTCTGGCTGTCTAGCTCAGCTAATCATATCCAACCTTATCGTACTTAAATATATATTCTCCTTAAAAATGACGTTTTCAAAAATATAAAAAAACAGTATTTATAACTTTTTCCTACAAAATTAAAAATCAAAACCAGTCTCAAACAGTTAAGAACCTGATCAGACGCCAACTATGTCAGTATAGATCTTAACTGGTTTCAAATGTGTGTCAAGACGCGTTTACATGAAGCATGTCAATGGTTAATAAATGTCGTATAACTTATATTCTACACAGTGCTATATAAAGTGGTAAGGGCGTTACTTATTACCACTGAGATAAAACTAAAAGGGAACGCAATAAAACTCACCGTGCAAAAGAAATTGAAAGGTATCCTTCAAACTGATAACAGTTTGTCTTTCTTATATGATTAAAATAAAATGTGGAAAAGGGATATGTACCATTCATATTTAACTGGATGACAAACATTTTGGAGCCTGACCAGACGCCGGCTTTGCCGGCGTCTGATCTGGCTCTAAAGTGTTTGCAATTGACATAATTGATTCAGCACAAACCACGTCTATTACGAAAGAATAACGTCTTCTACAGTATAGTCTATATTTAAATTCCATTACGAAGTAACACTCAAGCCTTTTCCAATCTGCTATTGCGCTAAACCTTTCCGTACCCATCAATCTAGAAAGTTAGAACGACCTGAACATTAAGCACTTGGGGAAATTGAAAATGTATTACATGTAAATAGGAAGCCTTACGCTTTGTTGAATGGTTTATGATGTGCACTCTAGTACATTTTACATTTGCATGAATAACGTCTGCACAAATATAAGAGTACGTATCTACACTCAACAAAATTTCTTATCGGTAACTTTACTTTTCCTAATAACTCTCGAAATTAACACGTATCACGTTGAGGTTTCACACATGAATCACTGGCAATGTGAAATCGATGTCCTGATGCCCGGGAAACTTAAACTTTGCAGTTTTTGCATGCAAGCATGTTATGCATGATTTACCATGCATAATAATGCGCGTTGTCAAACACGTGCTCTTTTCATACAACTGAAGTCTGTAGATATATGCTGGACAAAATCACACACAATATGGCCAGGATGACATAACAATGGCGTGCTGTTGCCGTAGGGATGTTGGAAGCTTGGGCGCATTTGTGAGGGGTAAATATTTCATTACAATAGTTATAAGTATAAAGTACACCAACTATTTATTAACCAGATAGTACAGGACAACGCTTCATGCCATGTTGCATGGTGGGCACTGAACATATTCAGGGCAAAAACCATTCGCCTGATTACAATTCCGTCGAAAAGCCCAGATGTTAACCCGAAAGAACATGTGTGAGACTTACTGAAACGCAGGGTACAGTTCGTGTACTACCACAAACAACAGACTTTACGACAATTAGAGCGTGGCGTCATTCAGGAGCGGAACAGCATACAGTGGAGAATATGTTATTCTTTCCCGTTTAAACGCAAACGTATGCAAACGCAAAGCACTAAAACGTAGAAAAGAACAGCTTTTGGACAATTCCGATAATTCTTGTTTATCTTGGTGGCAAACAGTTTGGAGCATGATCAGACGCCGGGTTACCCGGCGTCTGATCTGGCTCAAAACTGTTTGCACTGCAAATAATAGTTTTAGCGTAAACCCGTTTATTGGGAAAGAATAACAGATTCTCCACTGTACCACAGCGTTACATGCAGATATATGTTGCTTCAGTGAACCAACAGTGGTGTCCTATTGTTGATGTTAGGGCATATACACGCTACTAGCATATCATGGATTGCAGCAAATATGTTTGTTCTTTCTAGATTTCGAAACTTTCCACAAGTGTCGTTATAAAATGATAATTACTGCTCGTAATATCATAAAATCGTGTACACGCATTAATTAAACATATAGCAATCAAATTCAATTGGAATCAGAAAAGAGTTATTATTTATTGTTGTTGAAATTTCCCGACTAAAGTAGGTGACCAATTAGAAATTTCATTAAGTGTAGTTTATCAAACTTACAGTGGGTAAGGCTTTATCTGTTGGTGCCTGAATCCGGAGGCGAACGATTGTCACAGTTATCTGCTACAACAGTCTTTCCCAAATGAAGGCGTTTGAGCTTGGCAAGAAACTTTTATTTTCTACACTTTATTGAACTAAGTTTACGATTCATTTTGCTGAAACGGGAAAGAATAACGCCATATCCGCTGTACCTTTTTAATGAAACTCGCATAAACCTACCACGGCGAACACGTTATACTTTCCTCACAAATACGTGTATGAGCTGATGTCCATTGAAAACATTTTAGAATACTTATTTTAGTCAAAGAGTTTATCAAAATATAATAAATAATGAGCACGAATGTGAGATTCTATTTATCACATACTTTTTTTACAAACCGATTAAGTTAATAGTAACCACTGTTTGTAATCTTTCACCATATATATGTTCCGCCAAACCGTGACTCTGTTTACGGTGACGGCATCGCAAATGTCGTAATTTGGTGACACAAAATTCAAATTCAATTCAAATTCAAATTGCTTTATTTTGTATCTCAGTTTACATATATATAAATACATGAGACAGTTATACTAAGGGTGGTGGTCTGGCATTGACGTGCAAACACATCTAGTCGAACTTATGCTGAGCGGACATTCCCTTCAAAATAGACTATTAGATTCTCTGGGATAGGTTACATACAGGGCCGATCAGGAGCAAGACAACGGCTCTATTTTGAGTTCTCTGCAAATTTCTAGATAATTATCCGCCCTGTTGCAACCCGTCCTCAGAGACCCGAATTAGATTATTTCCCTTCTTTGTCCGCTCAGCACATGTTCGACTGTAGGACTGTACATGTACAAAAGATTCTCAGCTGCGAGGTCAATTTTAGTGAAATGGACAAAACGAAAATCTGGTTATTGAATGAATTGAGAAAGGTGTTGTGGGGGGAGGAATTTTGGACGAAGCGTGCAAATTTCACTACAGTGGTTCGGATGGATAGCTAAGCCAGAAGAAATGTATTGATATGCAAATTAGATTCGTAATGTTTGCCAGCTTTAACCAATCAAATAAGAGGCTGGGACTGTCATTCAAGAGCGATTTGTCAAGCGAAAGTCAAGCTTGCTAATCTCAGTCACGGATTTCTCGCAGGTAAGAATCTTTTACTATTTGTTTATAGATATAAATCGTTTGTAAATCTCCATCAATGAAATACTTTCGTGGGGAGCTTGAAGTGTTATCAGTAAATCAAGTGTACCTTTTACGCGTTACTACAAGCAGATAAGCATTTCAGTTATTCCTTGCGGGAATTCTAGAAATATTTACATGCTTGCCAGTGGGGGGCTCTACAATATATGGTAAAAAGCAAATATATTTCTAAACAAAAATTCAAAGTTGTGGCTGAATGCGGCTGACCGCAAAATATGTACATAATATTTTCAGATAACATACATAAAAGTTACCGTAGCGGACCCTTTTTCACTCTGTAAGGTTTTGGAAGGTTTGGAGCCAGACCGGGTTCCATAGAAATGTTTCCCAGTCTGGATCCAGATCATCTCGTTCAGCTAACGTTTTAGGGTATAAAGAGGATCGAGCTTATGCCGGACTATTCAACATGTGGCGTTTTTAAGAGGTGACGAACATTTAGGTGAGAGAGAGAGTTATTCTTTGCGCAGTAAGCACTAGCCTCGCGCATAATATGTGAAATATTTAGATCAAGATCAGGTCCCAGCAGATAAGGGTCCCGGTCTGGATCTAGATCAAGTCATTCAGATATTATTGTATTTTAGTTTAATATTTTAAATGAGTCTATGGCCATGATCATGCTTGTGTAATGAGTAAGCTGATGTCATTTACGCCAGTAGATAAGTTGAGAAGGATTCTTTACATGTCAAAACGAATTGCTATAGCGTATTTGCTTGGGAAAACAAAGTCTAAAGTTGTATACAAAATGTCCCGTAGTAACCGGTCATATAAATGTTACATATTGCAAAATAGAGCAGAAAGTAAACTATTTCAGCTTTGAATGTTTTGGGAACAGTTTGGGTTCCCTTCAGGCCCCTCATAATGTGGGGTCTGAACAGAATCCAACCCCAGCCCAAAAAGAGCATAGATCTAGTACCTTTAAGTATTACATAATATAATAATTGTTGAACCCTTTCTGCACTGAGATTCCACAGTGTTGGAGACACTCGGGATCCAGACCAGGACCCATATGAAATGGGTCCCGGTCGGGGTCCAGATTGTCTTATCGCTCAGATTTTGTTATTAGAATATTACGAAAATTGACCTTATAAGAGGAAATTTAAGCAGACAGCCGTAAAAGCTGACAGTCACTCAGTGAAGAAAGGGCAGCTCCTTGTCGAAACGAAACACAAGGAGCCTTTGCTTGGAAATACATGCATGTATATATATTAAGTTGTTACGGCCTCCAAATGAACCTAAGATTTCGGCGTTCTATGCATACAGTCGCTCGTAACTGAGAGATCTCACTGTATACAGATATTTTGGTTAACTATGAATAAGGCATTTCTATCTCATTCTTTGGAATTTATCCGTGGATGCAATAATAGTTGGTGGTTACCACCATTGGATATTTTGTAAACAGTTTGGGTTCATAGCAGGCCCCACAAAATGTAGGACATGAGCAGGATCCATGCTGCCCTCTATTCGCGTAAATATAAGTATGTTTTTATTTCCGAAAAAAGGCAATAAGCTGCCTATCTAGTACTTTGCTTTTCCAAGGGAGGTAACCAAATAATCTAAAGTACAGTCTGTTCTCGGAGTTACCTCCTTTTAACTGTACCATTTCATATTAAGGCACTAGGCAGCTTGAAATTTTTTGTGGGTAATGCAGAATGCGCATCTAAGCGCATTCCGCGTGACTCTCAGACCATCTCAAGTTATACTTTCCTCACAAAATACGTGTATGAGCTGATGCCCATTGAAAACATTTTAGAATATTTATTTTAGTCAAAGAGTGTATCAAAAATAATAAATAATGAGCACGAATGTGAGATTCTATTTATCACATAATTTTTTACAAACATATTAAGTTAATAGTAACCACTGTTTGTAATATTTCACCATATATATGTTCCGCCAAAACGTGACGCTGTTTACGGTGACGTCATCGCAAATGTCGTAATTTGGTGTCCCGCTACATGCAGCGGTTGTTGACAAACAGATTGGGCCGGAACCCCAAAAAATGATATTTCACCAGTGGATTACATGTAAGACATTTATAGAATGGCTTGATGCAACTCCCAGACCGCAGATTATGTGATAAATGACTTTATTAGCAGTAGGTCATGAGGTACAGTGGAGAATCTGTTATTCTTTCCCGTTTAAACGCAAACGCAAAGCACTAAAACGTAGAAAAGAACAACTTTTGGACAATTCTGATAATTCTTGTTTATCTTGGTGGCAAACAGTTTGGAGCATGATCAGACGCCGGGTTACCCGGCGTCTGATCTGGCTCCAAACTGTTTGCACTGCAAATAATAGTTTTAGCGTAAACGCCTTTATTGGGAAAGAATAACACATTCTCCACTGTATTTGCTTAACATTTTAATCTGACATCCTTGTATTTGGAACAACACAAAGTCATGATAAAATGGTACTCAGTTTCAACTACATTTAAATTACATAATTTGCATATTCGACGATTTCTATCTGTACCAGTAAATCTTCCAGCTTCAATCTCTAAATTATGAGAACAAAGACGAATTCTCGTTATACCTTTACTCAAAGAATCATAATGTATTATATCAAAATACTGTTCAAAATATTTCTTTTAATTGCTAATAATAATCAAATTTATTGGTGTTAATTTATGTTTACAGCCCATCCCTGCAGAAATTGATCCTGTAGTCTTCTACTAAGAGTTGCTCGGTGTCTGATCTGACTCCAACCAGTTTGCAATGGAAATAATAGTTTTAGCGTAAACGCGTTTATTGAGAAAAAAATTAATGACGTTCCTTAACATATGGACACAAGGTACGTTAACCTGGAAATTGTTTTCTCTGTGTGGTAAAATAATCAAACTTGTGATAGGCGATCATCAAATACAAAAGTTTTGCGTTTAAAGGGACTCGCAACCGGATGGTTTACTTGTCAAAATAAAATAAAATACTCAAATAAAAGCAAATTTGTGGCATTATTTGGCTTCTGACATTACAAAAATATGATCAGTCCAAAAAAGTCTCAAGAATCGTCACCGATTCTTTGTTTTTTAGATATTTTCCATCGTTTTTCTATAGCGTCAGCTGACGGTATAGTTGTTGTTGCTTCTCTACACGGGTCAGACATAAACTTGAGCCGAATAAAGTATTATCGATCGATACCAGTTAAGTACGTTAATTCGCTACCATATATACAGAGAGCGCTGGTAGCCGAGGTAGTAAAGGCGCTGCCTCATTTTTCATGTTTATCTCCGCATGGAGGGTCACGGGTTCGAATCCCACCAGAGCTTTATCTCTTTTTTGTTATGAAATGCATTTTTTAACAGAATTTATTATCCTAAACTAAATCTTACCCATTTATATCAGCATTTGACATATATTTACAAATTATTATTATTAATGCTAAATCCGGTTGCGAGCCTCTTTAAAGCAGGTGGCAGTTTAATTCAGAAACTTTAGGAGCTTTTTGCTTTAATTTTGTTTTGGCATTAATTTGCTATCTGGTCTTACATGCTAGTAGATCTGTCATATGTTATTGCTTTTAAATGTAATTTGGACTGTACCGTGCAAAGTGATGGAGAATTTATGGTCAAGAATAGGTCATTAACTGTGAGGTTGTTGGCCTATAATAGATTTGTTATCTGGTGACTTTTTACTTAAGCCCTGATCAGAAGCCATGAAGATGGCTTAATTACCCCCATCAAGACATCCATCTTCCGCAAACTTTGACAGAATACTGCAACTGATTAGTTTAACCTATTATCCCATGAAACGTCCAATGAACAAATCCAATTTACAATAAAGGTTGGTCCATTTTAGACTATTTAGGGTTGTTTTGGTATAATATTTTAAAAAATGACAAACAGTGAAGACCCTGATCAGAGGGCTCCTGCAGGAGCCCTCTGATCAAGGACTTCACTGTTTGCATAGGGCATGTGTACTCTTGGGAGATACACTTTTGGTGAAAGACGCATATATGCGTCACAAGGGCTCAGTGAGTTAACTCGTTGAACCCTAGTGACGAATATACGTGTCATTTACAAACCGTGTACACTTTAGCATGTGCAAAACATTGTAGACCAAGGTCAAAGGACTCATATAAAGATTCCTCTGATCACGGACTTTCCTGTTTGCCATTAAGCGTGTTATTCCAAAACAATGTCCATTTAAAATGGTAGGGTTCAATCAGGTAAGTTGTTTTTAAATTAGTGTTTGCACCTCTTTTCATTGTCGGGAATTTCGTATTTCATACATTTTTATTTATCTTGGTGTAAACTCTGACGCTTCTTATTTAAGTCATGTGATTTCATGACTAAAACAATCCAGCAACATTAAGTTTACCTTTTCTGTTTATAAATGCGTTTTTGACTTACAAAACATTGATATGAGTGCCAAACAGTTTGGATCTATACTGTTTGCAAATTTAAGTGATGTCGGAATTTACAGCGGAAGGGTTGGGTGACGCTGAAAGATTTTGAAAAAGTGTCATGAATGGTCGTTTTGTAAATAAGTCCGTTTTTTCAACACTCTGTTATGCGAACATTCATTGTCAAATTAACTCTTACGACAAAAATGGGTCATTACTTTGTCCGAAATGCATTCCTAACGTACTATTGTCATTGCTTTAGTTCTTTTAAAATGCAAGTAAGACTTTTCTAAAACATCGAATCGTGTGTTTTCATTTGTCGTATGCATGAATACATTGATTGAAGTCACTTGAATATTAATATGAATTAATTTTGATCTTGGCGACTGATCTGAATCTGCTGCTGTCATATACCAGTGAAAACCAGCTGGGACAAGAAGGGATTGAGCATAATATATTTTGAAGAACACGTCGGTCGAATAAAAAAGCAAGTTTAACCCCTTCACTGCCTTACCCCGAATACTATATTTTTTTACAAACAGTTTGGATCTTGATCATACGACGCGTAACGCGGAGTCTGATCAGGATCCAAACTATTTGCCACTAATTTCAATATTTCTGAAGTCAAAATACATCAATTCTAAATTTGAGAAATAAAAGCAGACGACAATTGTTTAGAACTGATGACGTCATGGCAGGAAGTGGTCTGCTCAATCTTTAAAAAGATACGAAATAACATTCTTATTATCGGGAGAAGCCATTTCTAATGTGCTTTGTACATCACTTTTTTTTGTTTTAAAAAGTTGGTTCCCAATGCACCATTGCAAAATGTGTTGGATCCTGATCAGTCTCAGCGTTACGCGGCGTCTTATCAGGATCCAAACTGTTTGACATTCGAATCGTTATTTCTTTTGTCATACCGTTTTAAATCATATTTAACTAATATAGTATATAGTTTAGGCAACTTTGTTAACCCTTTCGGTGCCAAATTAATCGTGCGTTGTTTACCCCTTCACCGCTACATTGTCCTCTGCTTCAATGTTGTCGTCTCCAAGATCATTTCAAAGTAAGATTCAAGTAAGTATGACTTAAAAAATATTGATATTAGTATCTAAAGTGTCAAACATCTTTGATTCAGATCAGACGCCGCGTTTCAAAACTTTTTGCAAAGTCGATTTTATGCAACTTGGAGGCCGAACGGGTTAATGCCGATGATTTATTTGCGCTATGAAAGGGTCAAAGCAAGGGATAGAATCCAACAGTGACATGGTTAAACTTGGCAATGCTATTTCAAGAGAATGATTCGCGTACAACATAAACAGAGAATTGAAATAAGAATTCAAATACAATACAAATGTAATTGTCTCGGTGTCGCTTTTGATTTAGCATGGACACGTGCTTAGCAAATCTTAGGAATTTGTTGATGTCTCTTGACCTGAATAACAAACCAGGCGTCTTGGCCAAATTATTGCCATAAAACTTTCTGTCACTCAGACCGATATCAGAGAATAAAGGAGAAGAACGAACAGACTTTAGAGCTAGTCTTGTCAATGTCCCTACTTTGGAGAAGACGTTATTCTTTCCCAATTAACGTCTTTACGCTAAAATTATTATTTCCATTGTAATTAATTTGGAGCCTGATCAGACGCCGGGTAACCCGGCGTCTGATCAGGCTCCAAACTGTTTGCCACTCAGATAGAAATAGACATTTAGGATTGTAAAACGGTTGTCCACTTATATTCCACTTATTCAACCCTGAAACTTTTAATTTCCATTAAAGTACGCTCGTATAATCAAGTTTTGATGATTTAAGGTTGATTTGCACAATGCCTTTCAACATGCCAAAAAGTGTGGATTCAAGCTGTTTGTCACTCGTCATTAAGTTTTTTCTGTCAAAAATGTATATTATGTAACTTTGAGAAAAATAGCAGACGACAGTTTTAAGCAGACGATATTGCAAAAGTGAAAGTGTTAGGCATATAATTATCTTGTTTGGGGAACATAGGCAAAGGTCGTTGTAAGGAGGGAGTCGTTGTTGGGAGGGCCGTTGTAGAGAGGGAGCGCTGTAAGTCTTTATAACTAGTGCGACTTGCCTAACCCATTTACTTTAAGTGACACATAAACGCGTCATTAACCAAAAACGTACCTGTTAAGTGTGCACTGGTTCACCACAATCAGTGTAGACCGCGATCAAGGGCCCATGCATGAACCATCTGATCAGGATCTGCACCATTTGTCCAAAGTTGCAATATATATATTGCAAACACAATTAAATATACAAGAATGGGCTTGACTTAAACCTCTTCACTGCCTTACCCAGAAATACAATGCGGATTTGCAAACAGTTTGGATGACGCGTAACGCGGCGTCTGATCAGATCCAATATGTTTGTCATCATTTAGATATTTCTTGTCATAATATATAAAATTTAGATTTGAGAAATAAAAGCTGACGACAATTGTCGAACGCTGATGACGTCATGGCAGTGAAGGGGTTAACATTAAACTGGAATGGTCCCTTCAAATGTGACGTGTTTGTGGTCAATGAGTTCATCAAACTTCAAATAGACTTCGACCGATAAAGTCAAAAGAAGACACAATTGTTTGTATTAGTGTCTCATTTTATTTAGCAGCGTCCGATCCTCAATTATTGTCTTGAATTAGTTTATGTATATCATGACCTGGAAACGGTCACCTTGAACAAATCACTGCCAAGAATATTCAGTCGGGCGACACAGATTGGATTCGATTGGTTGTCCTCTTTTTCAGAAGTCATGCCAAATTAGACACAATTCATTTATCTTTCTCATACAGTGGAGAAGACGCTTTTCGTTCCCAATCAAGATTAAAACTGTGTGACATTCATTTCAATATTTTAACATAATTGATTTTTTTCAAATCTTGATAAAAAAGAACAGCTGTCCAATGCAGACTACGTACTACATGTAGCAGTGAATGTGTTAACTATAAACAAGTGTCAAACAGTTTGAATGTTGACCAGACGTATTGACCAGACGTAAAACAAAAGATGTTACAGTGGAGATTGTGTTATTCTTTCCCAATAAACGCGTTTACGCTAAAACTATTATTTCCAGTGCAAATAGTTTGGAGCCAGATCAGACGCCGGGTAACCCGGCGTCTGATCAGACTCCAAACTGTTTGCCACCATGATAAACATGAAATATCAGAATTGTCCAAAAGTTGTTATTTTCTACGTTTTAGTGCTTTGCATTTGCGTACGTTTGCGTTTAAACGGGAAAGAATAACAGATTCTCCACTGTATGCTTAGTTGAGCCATGCGAAAGGTTAATGTGTACAGTTACATGTAACCCTTTCTCTCTTAATGACGTCAAAAAGCGAATTTGCAAACCGTTTGGTTCCTGCTCAGACGCCGCGTAACGCGGCGTTTGATCAGGATCCAAAGTGTTTGACACTCGTATCGATAGGTTTTAAGTCATTCTACATTGAATTCTTACTACATGTAACGATCATTTAAACAACAAAATTGAAGCAGACGACAATGAAACGGCGACGGGATAAAAATCTCACGATTAATTTGGCAGCGAAAGAGTTAATTTTTTAGCTAGCGACCATAAGTATTATTGTTATTCTTTTCCGTTAAAACGGCACTAAACTGAAATATTTAGCATTAGTCTTAACAAGGGAATATTTCTTGACAATTAAAACGATTTACACTTATCTGTGTGGTGAAATAAAATGCAAGCCTTATCAGATGTTGGGTGACCCTGCGTCTGATCTGGTTCCAAACTGTTAGCGATATAATTAATTGTTTAACATGAACGCATTCATCGAGAATAAAATAACGCATTCTCCATTACAATGCATAAGCTACTCTTAACTTCTTTGTTACTTTTTCCATTCTTTATTCCAATATTGGTCTTACATACAAACACTGTGGTTAATTTAAATTGTTGCCTTAAAAGGTTCTTACTGTACATGTATCTCTCATTCATTGTGTGCCCTGAAATATCTCGGTGACTTGTACATGTAATGGGCTTCCCTAACATTATTAACTGAATTGCTCTTTTATAGATATATAGATATATTGGAATATCATTACCTCGTATGCGCTTCACTCGAAATCACTATTGTTTCTCCAGTTTTTACTCGATAATTCGAACCCAATTTAGCAGAAAATATCCGTTTAGTTTATCTCTGCAAAACTGGTACGACTTAAGCGAGTTCGAGTTCTCAAGGTTTGTATATCATTGATCTTTGTATTCATTCATGACCGAATAATAAATCAAGCAACTCATAGATCACTCTCGCTACGTTTTAGACAATTTTCCAATTGTTTGTGAAACATTTCTACGACCAGAACGACCTGGTTGGCAGCTGCAAAGAGTAACATGTAGGACCCCCCAGGGCCCCGTTTCATAAAACTTCTTACGAAAAATGTTGTCGTAAGTCAGTTTATAAAAATCTCAATTTTGATTTATTTCTCCATGTAATCCTGTATTGTGACATCTGTTTGGAATCGTCTTGAAAAGCCGATTCCAAAAGGATGTCACAAGGCCGGATTAGATAGAGAAATCAGAAATTAAATGTATTTTAATATATTGACTGACGATCGTTTTTGTCGTACGAAGTTTTATGAAACGGGCCCAAGATTAGAAACCACATAATTATTCGTAGTTTTAAAATAGCAGATACAGTAGAATCTCTATAAATGCAATATATATCACGAATAATGGATGCTAGTTCCGCTGGTTAAGGCAGGTGTCTGGTTAAAGTAAGATGATTATAAAGGAGAAATCTCCTGAAGGAGCTTTCTGCTTTACTTTCATTTTGCTTTAAGCCAACATCTGTCTTTATTACAATCAATTAATCCCCTTCCAAGTTGTCGTAATAGAGGAGGTATACTGTCCTTCATATAAATGGTTTTCAAAATCAATATGATTAAACAGTTTAACAGTTTTCTAGCAGATGTTACATTTATAGAAGGATAATGACAAAAGAAACGTTTCTGAAAGATTGGTCATAATTAGGATCTTTCTAGAAAATATCGACGATACGTTTTATTACGACATTGCAAACAGTTTGAAGTTTAAACAGTTCGGGTAAAAAATTAGGTTATACATCTAATACAAGACTGTGGAACCATCAAACTTGTACTTTGAGACATACAGTGGAGAATATGTTATTCTTTCCCGTTTAAACGCAAACGAAACGCAAACGCAAAGCACTAAAACGTAGAAAAGTACAACTTTGGAACAATTCTAATAATTCATTTTTATCTTGGTGGCAAACAGTTTGGAGCCTGATCAGACGCCGGGTTACCCGGCGTCTGATCTGGCTCCAAACTGTTTGTAATTGAAATTGTAGTCTTAGCGTAAACGCGTTTATTGGGAAATAATAACGTTTTCTCCACTGTTCCAATGAAATGCAAATAAGAAACGGACAACTGTCCGTTTCATAAAACTTCGTTCGACAAAAACGGTCGTAAGTCAAATATTTATAATACATTTAATTTATGATTTCGCAATCTAATCCTGTCCTGTGACATCTCTTTGGAATTGTCTTTTCAAGACGATTTTAAAGAGATGTCACTAGACAGGATTAGATGGAGAAATAAATAATGATTGAGACTTTTATAATCTGACTTACGATAAAATTTTTCGTACGAAGTTTAGAGGTACAGCGCTCCCTCTCTACAACGGCCCTCCCAACAACGATTCCCTCCTTACAACGACCATTGTCACAGTTCCCTAACAGGACAATTATGTCTAACGCTTTTACTGCTGTAGTATCGTCTGCTTAAAGTTGTCGTCTGCTGTTTTCCTCAAAATAACATATTCGACATTTTGATATAAAAATACTTAATGATGAGTGACAAACAGCTTGAATCCAGATCAGACGCTGCGTAACGCGGCGTCTGATCTGGATTCAAGCTGTTTGTAAATGTAAACCAATTTTCCCT
The DNA here is from genome assembly GCA_922989275.2 of Gari tellinella. Taxonomy (NCBI): domain Eukaryota; kingdom Metazoa; phylum Mollusca; class Bivalvia; order Cardiida; family Psammobiidae; genus Gari; species Gari tellinella. The sequence continues at coordinate 24,984,629 of OV277856.1, read as the reverse complement.
CTCTATAACGACTCCCTCCGTACAACGCACACAATCAGTGTCTCCCATTGGTTGTCGTTGTAGAGAGGGAGCGCTGGATAAGTAACCTTTCCACTATCAGGTCCACATATACTAAACGATTCAAACGGTTTGGTTCCAGATCAGACGTCGAGATAAAGTTTGATGTCTTATCAGGATCCAAACTGTTTAAACTAATATCGATGTGAAAATGCCTTAAACCTGAATTTGGATAGCACAAGCAAACGATTATTAAAAAAAGACAGTGGTTTGTGAATAAAGCTGTTGAATTTATATCGTACAAACCACATACTAACATATGTTATTAAAGTAAATTAATGTGGTAGCTTAAAGACGGATGGCAGTAAAACAGAACGTTTAAATTTTATCCTGTTTTAAGAAGTTTACTTGATAAAACATTTGCTTATGTAAATTCAATACGGATTATCTCTATCGAAAGTAAAACAGTGTCGATTAACAACGAAAACAGAAATTTAAAGTGATTGATTGTTTGGCCTTACTGACCCACAGTGGAGAAGGCGTAATGTTCTCCCGTTTAAACGCAAACGAAACGCAAACGCATTGCATTAAAATGACAACATTTTAATAATTCAGACTATTTTTTTTATCTGAGTGGCAAACAATTTAGAGCCTGATCAGACGCCGGCGTCTGATCAGGCTCCAAACTGTTTGCGATGTAAATAAGTTTTAGTGTACACGCGTTTATTGGGAAAGATTAACGTCTTCTCCACTGTAACTGGCAAATGTATTATATAACATTATATGTTCTATTGTATGTATGGGGCTGTTCTCATGTTTTGTATGTAAATGCAAACTGAGAGAGAAATAAACTGAAACTATAACTAGAGCAGAGCCATTTCTCCGGATTTTTCCTAAATCTCCGGATATTTTTCTTGTCCATGGTAGCTTAAAGCAGGCTGAAAGTAAAGCAGAATGCGCCTTAATGTGCATTTTTCTTTACCTCCAGCCTGCTTTAGGCAGCCACGTGTCAACAAAACTAGAAACAGACGATGGGGTAAAGGTACGATTCGTAAATTCGCACTTCAAAAATGCAAATTCGGAAATCTTAGGATTTTTCATATCAACTTATGGCAGCCCTGCTCGAGTATTATGCATCTGTAACAAACAGGTGCCCGCAACTCTCTTAACATGGTAATTAGAAAGTGAATGCCTCTTTGGTTCACACCAATTACTGGTTGAAAGAGGGAAAGTGGAACAAGAGCGATTAATATTGCACAGGACAGACTTGCATGTGATGGTTTGCAAATCAGAGAGGAATAATGGTGGCTTGAAAAGATACAGTGGGAAAGGCGCCAAACTCATTTGTTTCGTCTGATAAGGCCATAAGGTTACAGTGGAGAAAACGTTATTCTTTCCCAATAAACGCGTTTACGCTAAAACTATTATTTGCAGTGCAAACAGTTTGGAGCCAGATCAGACTCCAAACTGTTTGCCACCAAGATAAAATGAATTATCAGAATTGTCCGAAAGTTGCACTTTTCTACGTTTTAGCGTTTTGCGTTTGCGTTTCGTTTCGTTTAAACGGGAAAGAATAACGTATTATCCACTGTATAAAGTTTTTGAACCAAGCCTGGCATCGTTCTCAAGTATTTGATTGTTAAAATACGAGCTTTTGATCAGCAAAAGCTCAATTCTGACCAATAAAATACTTGAGAACGATCTCAGACACGACTGAAAAGCTTTATAATATTGGATCTAGGCACGAAACTGTTTGCCATTTCGCTTTAACAAAACGTTTGGCAACAGTTTCAAATTAAAAAAAAACGACAATTCTACGTTGCATTGCGTTTGCGTTTAGTTTCGTTTATAATGTATTCCCCCAGTATACCTAAGTTCTTGTTTTTAAATTTCTCTTAGTGAGTTCCCAATTTAACTCGAAATTAGTCTGATTATGATCCAAACTGTATGACGCTCATTTCTATATTTCTTAAGACAAAATACTTGTAATTTAAATTTGAGAAATACAAGCAGACGACAATTGTTCAAAAGTGATAACGTCATGGAATAGCAGGAGTTAATATCTATGTTCTTCCGTGGCAGTGACGTCTAATCATGATCCAAACTGTTTGGCTTTCTTTACGTTATGACTTCAATCAATTTATCTAAAATAAAATAAAGAAATGAAAGCAGACGACAATTGATGACGTCATGCCAGTCAATGGATTAATTGATAAAAAAGTTCCAGTGACCCAGATTACTAATAAGCGTACATATAACCTGAAAAGAATGGCATTACGCTTATTTACACTTTGCCTGTCCAATAATATCGTTTGCTTCACTATTATCGTCTGCATTTTTTTTAATATTTCTAAAAGCCTTTGTAATCTTAAAAGTCTAAGCGTTGGGTTCAAACAGTTTAGATCCCGATTAGACGCTGCGTTACGCGGCGTCTGATCTGGATCCAAACTATTTGCAAATTCTAGCAAAGTCGCGACTAGCAAATAAAATATTCAGCAACTACCAATACCCTCATACATGGGTTCGTCGTATCCTAATAGCTTTTTTATATTGTGCGACAAGAGACTTAACGGATGTGTGTTATTTCAATTGTCGACGCAAAAACTATATATAGACGATATATGGGTTTATTAACTTTATTCTGTGGGTTAATATCATTATCATTGCATTCTTATCTATATTTAGACATTCTATCTACATGTTGTACCTCTGAATTTTCTAAAAACCCTTATATCGCTCAACACGACTTTCATTTTTATTTTAGTTTTTTTGCAAACAGTCCGGGACCTAGAGCAGACGCCAAGTATACTCGGCGTCTGATCTAGGTCCAAACTGTTTGACACTTTACTTGAAGGGACTCGCAACCTGATGGTGTAATTGTCAAAATAAAATAAGATACTCAAATAAAAGCAAATTTGTGGCATTATTTGGCTTCTGACATTAAAAAAATATGATCAGTCCAAAAAAAGTCTCAAGATTCGTCACCGAATCTTAGTTTTTTTTAGATATTTTCCATCGTTTTTCTATAGCGTCAGCTGACGGTATAGTTGTTGTTGCTTCACTACACGGGCTCAGACATAAACCCGAGCCGAATAAAGTACTATCCATCGCTACCAGTGAAGTACGTTAATTCGCTACCATATAAATAGAGAGCGCTGGTAGCCGAGGTGGTAAAGGCGTTGCCTCATTTTTCATGTTTGTCTCCGCATGGGGGGGGGGGGGGGGGGGGTCACGGGTTCGAATCCCACCAGAGCTTCTTCGTTTCTTTTTTTTTTTAAATGCATTTTTTAACAGAATTTATTATACAAAAAAAAATTTTACCCATTTATATAAGCATTTGACATGTATTAACAAATTACTATTTTTAATGCTAAATCCGGTTGCGAGTCGCTTTAAAGTGTTTGCTTTATAAACAACTGATATAGAATTATTTGCAGACGACAGTTTGGAAAACAGATGATGATCAAGTATGAAAACGCCGACGATTGACGTGTACTTTTATGTATTATGATTGTTGACTACAGTTGAGAAGAGGTTATTCTTTCCCAATAAACGCGTTTACGCTTAAATTATTATTTCCATTGCAAACAGTTTGGAGCCAGACCAGACGCCGGGTAACCCGGCGTCTGATCAGGCTCCAAACTGTTTACCTCTCAGATTAACATGAGTAGTCAGAATGTCAGAAAAGTTGTCATTTTCAACGTTTTATTGCAACGCGTTTGTGTTTCGTTTGTGTTTAAACGGGAAATAATAACGTCTTCTTAATGTACATGTTTTTATGATTGTTGACTAGTAATAGTCCTATATCTATTGATTGGTGATATTTAAAGTAATGAAGCTTTATGTTTTCGAAATACAAAATGAAATTCCCGTGTATTTTACGTTGCTTGCTTCAAGAAATACTGTCCGATAGGTTCTACATAAACTGTTCATTCTACATGGCCTACTGATGTATCTCTTTGTAGATACGCAATTTGAAAAACATATTTCAAATTGCGTTAAGAATCGGGGCACTGAAACGCTAACGTTAAAATTGGCTGTGTAAATTATATTGAAAAACGGTTGCATTTTTTCCCACTTTTAGTGCATTGCGGATATGTTTCGTTTGCGTTTAAACGGGAGAGAATAACGTCTTCTGCACTATATGTACAGTCAGTGGAGAATCTGTTATTCTTTCCCAATAAACGCGTTTACGCTAAAACTATTATTTGCAGTGCAAACAGTTTGGAGCCAGATCAGACGCCGGGTAACCCGGCGTCTGATCAGGCTCCAAACTGTTTGCCACCAAGTTAAACAAGAATTATCAGAATTGTCCAAAAGTTGTTCTTTTCTACGTTTTAGTGCTTTGCGTTTGCGTACGTTTGCGTTTAAACGGGAAAGAATAACAGATTCTCCACTGTATTACATTGTCTGATACAATTTGCGCCAGGAAATTTGGTACAAACTTGTGTTAAAAGATAGCTCAGGGGCATGTCTTACAAAACGTCGTACGACAAAAACGGTGGTAAGTCAAAACTTTAAAATACATCTGAATTCTGAATTCTCCACTTAATCCTGTATTGAAAAGACGATTCCAAAGATATGTCTCAAGACAGAATTAGATGGAGAAGGACATGATTAGATGGAAAAAATAAATAATAATTGATAATTTTAGAATCTGACTCACACAAATATTTGTCGTGCGACGTTTCGTAAGACGGGACCAAGGTCCTGCTGGGACAGCCCCTTCATGATACGCTGTTTCAAAAGGCATAAACGCTATTTACAGGAGTAGGTTCTATAAGGGATAATGGACACATTGACCGACTCAGCGAACTGGTAAATAACATATATGCCTCGCCACGAATCAGTTAATTGGCTTCCGGAAACCATGTCAACTCAATTTGATCAGTGACAGTCCTAGATATCAATCGTAATGTCTTCGTTTATCTGTACAGTCAACCCTCTGAGCCAGACTGGTGTACTCGGGTATACAGTTAACCTCTATATTACAGTGGAGAAAACGTTACTCTTTCCCGTTTAAACGTAAACGAAACGCAAACGCAACACAATTAAATGGAGAAAATGACATTTTTTCGACAATTCTTAATGTTGATTTTAACCTGGACGGCAAACAGTTCAGAGCCTGATCAGACGCCGGGTTACCCGGCGTCTGATCTGGCTCCAAACTGTTTGCATGAGCAATAATAGATTGAGCGTAAACGCGTTTATTGGGAAAGAATAGCGTTTTCTCCACTGTACGACCACTTGATAGTGATAATTATCAGGTGTTTACGACAGATGACTGCTTAAAGCAAGGTGACAGTGAAACAGAAAGCTCATTGAATAATAAAAATAATAATAATAATAATAATAATAAAGAATTCATTTAACGAGAGAACGAATTTGGTAAAGACCAATCTTCCATGAGACCCTCAACATATATACAAGTAAATAAAACAAAAGGCATTTCATACAAAACAAATAATTAACAATATAACAATTTAAGGAGCTTTCTCTTTTACTGTCACATTGCTTTCAGCTGTCTAATTGATTGTATAAAAAACAGTTGACAGTCACCTGTGTTTTATACAATCAATTAGCCTTCGTTTTAGTGGTCGTAATAGAGAGGTTTTATTGTACAGTGGAGAATCTGTTATTCTTTCCCGTTTACACGAAACGCAAACGCAAAACGCTAAAACGTAGAAAAGTGCAACTTTTGGACAATTCTGATAATTCATTTTTATTTTGGTGGTAAACAGTTTGGAGCCTGATCAGACGCCGGGTTACCCGGCTTCTGATCAGGCTCCAAACTGTTTGTACTGGAAATAATAGTTTTAGCGTAAACGCGTTTATATGGAAAGAATAACGTTTTCTCCACTGTACATACTTTCTGGCTCGATTTCCATCTTGGTCCAAGTTACACTGGTTCAGGGGAAATAACTCTTTCTATAAAAGATTCGGCATCAACCAGAATTACTTCCCTATGATTAAGTTAGTTGGTTTTCTATTTACATATGGCCCTGTATCCCCTTATATGAATAATATTTGTAGATTTCTCAGTTTTAAATTTTAGATAAATTGACTAAATTAAAATCGTAACGAGTGTCAAAATAGTGAAAGGACTAAAAATAAGTTTTCACTCAAGTTTGAAAGTTCATCGTGTTAATCTCAAAATAGTTGACTGGTCGGAAATCTCATAAATGTGCTCCTAAAAAGCGTTAGTGGCATTTTGGGGGAAAAGTTGACAGGCCACCTTCTTATTATAATTAAAGTGTGCTGAATCCATTTAGGGTACCTGTCACCCTCTCCGACGCCTTGAAATCCCAAATAATGGTTCAAAAATCGAAATGGCAACCAAAACGCTATTTTTCGCTATTATACCCGGTCTTTCTAGGATCAAATATACCTCAAATGTCCCTCCCTTTAACGACTCCCTCTGAACATGGCACACAATTGTTGTCTCCTATGGGTGTCGTTGCAGAGAGGGGGCGCTGTATATCAATAGTATACCGGTTGATACAACATAACTGAATGCGTAGAAAAACAAGGCTTAAAGCCTGCGAACGTAAACATTCGAGTGAAAACATAACTTTCGTATTTGAAGAAAAAGAAGTACAGTAGGGAAGATTGTAATTACAGTGGGTAATCTGTTATTCCTTCCCGTTTAAACGAAACGGAACGCAAAACACAAAAACGTAGAAAAGTGCAACTTTTGGACAATTCTTATAATTTATGTTTATCTTGGTGGCAAACAGTTTGGAGCCTGATCAGACGCCGGGTTACCCGGCGTCTGATCTGGCTCCAAACTGTTTGCAACAGAAAAAATAGTTTTAGCGTAAACGCGTTTATTGGGAAAGAATAACGTTTTCTCCACTGTACTTTTTTCTCACTCACGCGTTGGCTCTAAAGCAATGCTGTCCTGTGCAAACAGTTTTGAGCCTGTTTAAAAACATCATCATGTTTTCAATACCTACTTATTTTGTACACTTCACTGCACAGCATTATGTTTAAACGTTGGAAAAGCAGATGGCTGCTTAATGACTGATGAACGTGATGCAGACATCTCGAGTTTTCTGTATTTCTTTGGTCTTGCTTAACTCATTATCCCCTGAGACTTCCAATGGACAATTCCAGGCTGGTCCATTTTAGACTACTTAGGTTGTTTTTTTATAATATATTACAAAAACTTCCAATGGACAATTCCAGGCTGGTCCATTTTAGACTACTTAGTTTGTTTTTTTATAATATATTACAAAATGACAAACAGTGAAGTCCCTGATTAGAGGGCTCTTGCAGGAGCCCTCTAATTAGGGACTTCACTGTTTGCATCAGACAAGTGTACTCTTCACATGTACAGTTTTGGTAGAAGACGCATATATGCGTCACTAGGGCTCAATGAGTTAACTCATTTGTAAAGCCTAGTGTCTACTAAAGTGGACATTGGCAAACAATGTATTCCCTGATAAGACAACACATGGTTTGTACATTGGATAAAACGTTATTCTTTCACAATAAACGCGTTTACGCTCAATCTATTATTGCTCATGCAAACAGTTTGGAGCCAGATCAGACGCCGGGTAACCCGGCGTCTGATCAGGCTCTTAACTGTTTGCCGTCCAGGTTAAAATCAACATTAAGAATTGTCGAAAAGTTGTCATTTTTTTCATTTAAGTGTGTTGCGTTTGCGTTTCGTTTGCGTTTATACGGGAAAGAATAACGTTTTCTCCACTGTATCATATGTACTATTTTGCTGTATGGATTCCATGCGAGTCACATGAAGGAAAGCAACTTGAGGTTTATTCTGATTGTTGCTACTGCATTTCAATCATGGAACTGTCTGTAATACTGGTACAGTGTAGAAAACGTTATTCTTTTCCGTTTAAACGCAAACGAAACGCAAAGCACTAAAACGTAGAAAAGTACAAATTGTTCTGATAATTCATTTTTATCTTGGTGGCAAACAGTTTGGAGCCAGATCAGACGCCGGGTTACCCGGCGTCTGATCTGGCTCCAAACTGTTTGCAGTGGAAATAAACGTTTTAGCGTAAGCGCGTTTATTGGGAATGAATAACACATTCTCCACTGTAAATTGGTAATGCAAGGAAAATAACACATGTGGGGAAGACTAAAGAAGATCCTACTTTATTATTTATAATGCATTACTCTCCATTCTGCATTTAGCATCTATCTGCTTTTATAAATATTAACGAATATTAACTTTAAATAGTTGCTCAGTCCTAGGTTGACTGCATCACTAAGACCTTTTGTATTTCAATACATGTAATTACATCTGTTTAAGCTTGAGCGCACAGTGTTTTGGGTTTTAAAGTAAAATACGCTGAGTAATCGTATCCATAGTGTTATGAATTCTCTCTTCTCTTATTACACTCTTTACTTTGATGTTACCAGTAAATATTATCATCACGGCTGGCGTAAATTTCGACATCTTAGGAATGTTGAAACACATAATTACAATGCTCCCTCTCTACAACGGCCCTCCCAACAACGACTCCCTCCTAACAACGACCCTTGTCGCAGTTCCCTTAAACAAGACAAGTATGTCAAACGCTTTTACTGCTTTAATATCGTCTACTTAAAATTCTCGTCATCTGTTTTTCTCAAAGTTACATATAAGTGGATATTTGATAGAAAAAAATATATTGATGAGTGACAAATAGCTTGAATTAAGATCAGGCGCCGCGTTTGCCGTTTGCAAAATTAATGTATGCCAGGTCTTGATTTTCCCTCGCTATAACTACTCCCTTCGAACAACACACAGAATCAGTATCACCCACTGGATGTCATTGTAGAGAGGGGCACTGTTAACATCCTACTACCATGACAAATCAGAGAAATAAACATATTCAAAAATGAAAAAAAAACTATATATGTGGTTACATGTACATGTACATCCTAGCCACATGCACGTCTGTGGTACATGTGGTACCCTTTAAAATCATAAGGTTGTAGGTTGAAAACTGTAAGTGGAATTAGACGGACCAAGTATATATTTTTCCGCATATGTGGACGTTTGACGAACGAACGGACGTACAGGTGGACATGGCCTTAACGGTACACCCGACTACTCACCACGAGAGCTTAAAGACATCTCCTGACGACCTTTTGGTCATAACGCCTTGCCCGACAATTTCCGTGCAAAAAGCATGTGTCTTGTGCATATTGAACCATTGAAGCGACTTATGTGAGACCCGACCTTTATATTTGATAGTTTGGTTAGAAATAACCATTGAAAAGCACTAGAACATGAGTATAATCTGGGCCTCACCAGGTAAACTGAGATTGGTATACCTTTTTGCAGCAATAATTGCATGCTTTTTCTCACCTATCCAGGACAAAGGGGGTAGTCCATCAATGGACTGAGGAAAAACGTGCATTTCTTTAGGCTACCAGAGTATCCAAATTATTATTATTATTATACCAGATTTATATAGCGCTCTTTTCACACAAGGGTTGTGCGTTCAAAAGCGCTTTACATGAAATAACATAAATGTACCTACAAATCGAGAAAAGACAAAATAACTATAATTAGATCTGAAATAAAACATGAATAGACATACAGAAGACAGCTCCAAAATGGCAACCACATTACTCCCATCAATCAACAATGAACCGACCGGCTAAAGATTGCTGACCAATAGAAATAATAGCAGAGCGCCCAATGCAAGCCGCCTAATGTAATATAACTAGGGAAAATAGCATGCGACCATAACTAAAAACTCTATAGAAGATCAATGACATGATTAAAAATGGTGAAAGCTGTCCAAGAATTATACCACAGACCCCGCCAGCTGGTTTCAAAAGAGATCAGAGTTGTATCCCTACCATCAAAGATCCACCAGACAGGCATTGGTAAACGGTACAACCCCAGAACTAAAAATTAGACCCATAACATATACAGAATGAACACAGCCCTGGGGTAGCAGTCATCTACCCTCTCCACCCCACACCCGCGGGACCTACATGTTCCATGGCTGAAATTACACCCTTACTTTATAAAACATCAAGATAAGAAGCTGTCCCTTAATTACACCGCAAACCCCAAGCCAGTTGGTTTCAAAGAGACCAGGGGCAATCCCTACCATCAAGATCCACCAAACAGGCACGGACAAACGGTACAACTCAAGAAATCCCATTTAGACCCACAATATCCACAGCAAGTACAGAGCCTATCCTAAGATAGCAGTCATCCATTTCCTAATGTGTTCTAATAATAAATATTAAAGAAGTGTGTTTTCAGACGTTTTTTGAAGACTGCAACTGAGCTCGCATCTCTGATGTCTGATGGTAGAGTGTTCCAGAGCTTTGGGGCTGCATGCATGAAACTTCTATCTCCAAACTTCACCAAACGACTTCTCGGTACAACCAGCGATACTGATTTACTTGCAGACCGCAACTCTCTTCGAGGTTTATACACGTCAAGCATACTGACAATGTGCTTTGGAGAATCATTGCACATGGCTTTGTATGTGAGTGTCAGAATTTTGAATTCAATTCTGTGTTGAACTGGAAGCCAGTGAAGCTCCTTCAAGACTGGAGTGATGTGATTGTACCGGGGCGTCCTGGTAATGATGCGGGCTGCTGTATTTTGCACACGCTGTAGTTTTCGTAGTGAGTTTTGGGGAATCCCATATAGCAGTGAGTTGCAGTAGTCAATGTTCGATGTGACCAAAGAATTGACCAAAGTCTTTGTAGCTTCAGGGGAAAGATACTGTCTAATATGACCTATTTGCCGCAGCTGTGCATAGCTAGACCTGCAAATAACGCTCTTAATATAAAACGATGAAACAGGGTGTATTTATAAAACAAATGGTCATATCATCAAACAATGTGCATCGTAAGCAAGAAAGCAAAGCAAACAGCGTACATGTATACCCTGATCAGATTGCTCACGAAAGAGTCATTAGATCAAGATCTTCACTTTTCTGTAGACGTACGTGTATACAAACGTTGACCCACATTGACATTATATACTAGAACTTCTGTGACTAAACAATTCTTTGGTTCCAAACCACAGTAACAGTATATTCGAAAAGGCATTAATATTTCCCAATAAACACGTTTGTACTAAAAATTAGCATTTCCCCTTTAAAACGAAACTAAACGCAAAGGAAATACAGATGAAATAGAAATTGACATGCTCTTTAAGATACTGACACTTTATTTATATACTGTGTGCAAACAGTTTGAAACTTAGTGAAACGCTGGGTTACCCGTCGTCTCATCTGGCTCCAAACCAGTTTGCAATAGAAATCATTGTTTCAGCTCAAACTCGATTTTTTTTCTTATATACATGTTTATGTCAAAAGAAATAAAAGTGATTGTTGATGGTGCTGTTGTAATTGTTGGGGCAGAAGAACGCGTTATCCACTGTCTGTCGTGTTCAATATCCATTAAGTGAACTATGTCTATGGTTATGAAAGTTTAAGACTGTGAACTCTGGTGGCGACATACCGCAATTCTTCCCTATTTGAAAACAATATCACAATAATTTCCTTGATATAAAACAATAGTGGCTGTTAACCTTTGCTATTGCCGTTCATTTACAAAGAAGAAGATGTAATTATTTCCCGTTAAACGGAAGAAAACGAATCGCAAATGCATTGCTACATGTATGAAATGTAGAAAAATGACCATATTTTTTGAAAAATAAAAAGTAAGCGTGAAAAGTCCATGATTTATTTTAATTTGAGTGACAAACTATTTGGAGCTTGATCAGACGCTGGATTACCCAGCATCTGATCTGGCTTCAAAGCCGTTTCCTATGGAAATAAGAGTTTAAGCGTAAACCCGTCAATTGGGAAAATATCGTCTATTCGCTGTATACATGTAGTCATAAGGAACATTAGCTTAACTCATTGTCCCCTGGTACAATTGGACAAACCAAATTTCCCATCAGAATCAATGTTTGCTATTTAGTGATTTTACAATATCTGTATATTGCAGAATGACAAATAATGCAGATCCTGGTCAGTTGGTTGCTACAGGAACTCTCTGATTAGGGTCTACACTGTTTACATTGGATAAGTGTACTCTTCACATGTGCACTGTTTGTAAAAGACAGCAATTGTGTAGCACCAGCGCTCAGTGAGTTAAATGTGGTTTTATTCGCCTTGCAAACAGTTTAGATCCTGATCAGATGCCGTTGTACTATGTGTATCTATAATTAGGATCAAAACATTTGATAGTCTTAGTCGTACAAAGGAGAAAACGAATTTCGTTCCCGTTTAAACGCAAACGAAATGCAAACGCATTACAATGTAATGTAATGTAGAACGTAACACTATTTTACAAAAAAATGACTTTTCATTTTAATCAGAGTGACAAACGGTAAGCAGTCTGATCGCTAAGACAGATCCAAACTGGTTGCATTGGAAATAAAAGTTTTAGCGTAAACGCGTTTTTTGGGGAAGAATAACGTATTATTTACTGTAGTCAAACTGCCTTGAATACAAATTTAAAACAGAAGTGTACATGATATTGCAGCCGTTAAGGGTTCAACCCATATCCACATAGCCTGTTTCTAGGTTTGAAAAACAGATGACCTTAGAACAGGTTGAAAGTAAAGATGAATGCACTTTAATGTGGATTTTGCAGTACTTTCAGCCTGCTTTAAGCTACTACCTACATGTACCAGAATAAAGAAAATGCTTCTTATGGTACATGCTCATGTCTGTATAAAATGGAACTATTTTCTTCCACGATATAATAAACTAAATGAGTACAAAGGCGTATTAATGGTGTAATAGATTAAGCTGAGGATACATTAGGTAGTTAACTGGTTAACATACCACTCAGAAAGTATGTATTTATATGGCATTATGGTTTTCATATAATAATTATTCACTAAACTATTCCATTACTTCCCGCAATGATTGTTGTTAATTTTCTGTTCAAAGTTTTGACAATGAAATATTTAATTTCCTTTATTCTGTTACATAGGTGAAGACGTGATTATTTCCCAATAAACACATTTGTGCTTCAACAATTATTAAGAAATGAACTGATGCATCACTGTATCGGCAAGTTAAAGCTCTTTTCATCGATGTATCACTTACAGTGGTGAAAACGTTATTCTTTCCCGTTTAAACGCAAACGAAACGCAAACGAAACGCAAACGCATCGCAATAAAACGGAAAAAGATATTTTTTTTGACAATTCTGAATATTTATTTCAGTCTGAGTGGCAAACAATTTGGAGCCTGATCAGACGCCGGGATACCCGGCGTCTGATCTGGCTCCAAACTGTTTGCAATGAAAATAATAGTTTTAGCGTAAACGCGTTTATTGGGAAAGAATAATGTTTTCTCGACAGTATGATAGTTATGCATGTTGATTCCAAGAAAATAACCAAGTAACGGAACGCCTTGAAATACCCTCGTATTTTGTGACAATTCTAAAGTGGTCAGGCGGTTAAAGTTTTCTGGGTCGTCAGACTATCATGGTAACATGAGTTATAATTCTAGCTAAGCTTAAGATCAACCTGAGGTATAAGAGTCGGTATTATGTTTTCAATACACATATTACAACGTTTGACTGGCTATGTATATGTAGACAACGAACGTTGGTATTAGTTTACCCCCATTTTACACATTCATACTGTTATTGTATTTTTTCAATTGTTTGACAAATATAAAGTTAAATTGATGATGGTTGTCAAACTACAAGTTTAGAAGTACAGTGCTCCCTCTCTACAACGACACCAAAAGGGAGACAACAAATATGTGCGTTTTTCGGAGGGAGTCGTTATAGGGAGGGAACTTGGTTAACAGTTGCAAACAGCTCGAATCCAGATTAGACGCCGCGTAACGCGGCTGTCATTATGTCATTTATGTAAGAAAAACAGCAGACAACAATTTTAGGTAGATAATGATGCATCAATGCAAGCATAAAACATAATTTTCGTGGGAACAGCGGTGAAAGTCGTTGTAAGGAGGGAATCGTTCCTCGGAGGGCCGTTGTAGAGAGGGAACGCTTTACAAAAAACATCAGTGGCTCTCATGTAAACCAATCGCGAATTTATATATAAAAAAACATATGGTGTTACAATTGGCACGAGACGATCAAATGACTAGGCAAACAGCGTCTGTGTATTTTGATAAGGAAACACCTTGAGTGATATGCATATCCTGACAGTAAGTGATAAGTTCCTACCGGAAGTCGTCTCTAGTGCCAACATTTGGATTTACTTTTTTATACAACTGGAAATCAGAGGACACATGACCTCTTCGTTATTGCAGTAAAATACAGTTGTGTTGAGAAATTAATTTGAAATGGATTGGTCGAATTTAACCATTTCACGTCCAAACTTTACTTTTTGACACAGTGTTTGAACCCTTTCATTGAAACAATAACACCTGCTTTAGGAATAGTGTCTTCACATTCATTTCAAACTTATATTTAGAGTAGTACATGTTTACAGTGGAGAATCTGTTATTCTTTCCCAATAAACGCGTTTACGCTAAAACTATTATTTGCAGTGCAAACAGTTTGGAGCCAGATCAGACGCCGGGTAACCCGGCGTCTGATCAGGCTCCAAACTGTTTGCCACCAAGATAAACAAGAATTATCAGAATTGTCCAAAAGTTGTTCTTTTCTACGTTTTAGTGCTTTGCGTTTGCGTACGTTTGCGTTTAAACGGGAAAGAATAACAGATTATCCACTGTAACTGAAGAAATATAGATACGAGTGTCAAATTAGTTGTACAGCGGAGAAGACGTTATTCGTTTCCGTTTAAACGCAAACGAAACGCAAACGCATTGCAATAAAAATGGAGAAAATGACATATTTTTGACACTTCTGCGTATCCGTTTTAATTTTAGTGTCAAACAGTTTTGAGCATGGTCAGACGACGAGTTACCCGGCGTCTGATCTCGCTTCAAACTTTTTTGCAACTGAAATAGTAGTTTTAGAGTAAAAGCGTTCATTTGGGAAAGAATAATGTCTTCTCCACTGTTTCCAAGTTCAGAGGCACGCATTTGTTAAATACAGTTTAAAAGGTTATGCAGAATGCTCCGATAAACACTTTCTGCATTATTGTTTACTATCAATAAGCAGTCATTTATCTTTTTAAATATCAACGTTATTACATGTAATAGGTACAGCGCTCCCTCTCTTCAACGACAACCGACGGGAGACATAAATTATTTGCGTTGTTCGGAGAGAGTCGTAGGGAGGGAAATTGCCTTATATTTGCAAACAGCTTGAATCCACAACGCGGCGTCTGATCTGGATTTAATCTGTTTGTCATTCGTCATTCAGGATTATTTCTGTCAAAATGTCAATTATGTAACTTTGAGAAAACAGCAGGCGCCGATTTTAGGCAGCCGTGAAGATGTTGGACATAATTGTATGGGGGAAACGCGAAAAGGTCGTTGTAAGGAGGGCATCGTTGTTGGGAGGGTCGTTGTAGGGGGGCGCTGTAGTTGCTTAATACGAGCTTAGATGAATAACTTTTTCACTGGCGAATAATTGTCTGTTTTAAGCATTTCATTGTCATAATATCGTTTTATTGGTACTGTTGTAAGCATTTTTATTCGACATTTGAGGTATTATGTCACTATCTTGGCCTTCCAATTCACAAGTTTATCTATGTCGCAGG
The DNA here is from genome assembly GCA_922989275.2 of Gari tellinella. Taxonomy (NCBI): domain Eukaryota; kingdom Metazoa; phylum Mollusca; class Bivalvia; order Cardiida; family Psammobiidae; genus Gari; species Gari tellinella. The sequence goes on along the minus strand of OV277856.1, from coordinate 24,969,032 downwards.
CTAGGAACTACATTGTACTTTCGGCGAAATTCAGCGAAGATCTAGACTAGTATTCTAAGGAATTATAGTGTGTTATTCTCTGCAAGCGTCTTTTACAAAAAACGTACCTAAAACTCATTTTAAAAAGCGAATATAATGGCCTACAATACATCATGTAGCTGAGTGATTATATTCCGTGTTTACTTACGAAATTAATCAATATAGGAAATTCACCAAATGATTAACCGGTTTTACTTTCAAAATATATAGTTCTAAGATTTGTCTCTAGTATCTCATTTATTTTAAACTAAAAACTATAATATTTGACATAATTTACCTTAATAGATACTTCTGGTTTTAATCGGTATATTATGTATATTGCATACTAATTATACACTGAGTATCGTTATGGCAAGAATCTTGCCATTAGGAAATGCCTATGACAGAGATGCATGTTGAGGAACGAATGAATACCGGTACCCTATGTAAGGGAGATTTGCATTATGTTTAAAAGTAATATCTATACAAGTGTCAAACAGTTTGTATTCTGATCAGACGCGTCTGATCAGGGTACACATTGTTTGCGAAGTCACCGTGTGGTACATAAGGGAGTAAGAAAGTCTAGTAAGACGTGTGATTGTGTCTTAATGACAAACGACCGTCGGGTCATGTCTCCATTAGATCGAACCTTGATAAATAAAACAGCATTTCAGCTGGCTTGCGATGAATACTAGTACACGTATGTGGATCACTCACACCCCCAGCAAGCTGCTCTGTATCTTGTTTAACAGTACCGTGACATAGGCGTTATTCTTTCTCATTTAAACTGTAGAAAAAGTTTGAAACTTAGATTTAACTCATTGAGCCCTTTTCAAGCATATTAAAGCGTCTTTTACCAAATATGTACATGTGAAGAATACACTTTTCCTATGCAAACAGTGAAGTCCCTGATCAGAGGGCTCCTGAAAGAGCCCTCTGATCCGGGACTTCACTGTTTGTCATTTTGCAATTTATAACAAAAAACAACCCTAAATAGTCTAAAATGGACCAGCCTTAATTGCAAACTGGAATTGTCCATTGGAAGTTTCAGGAGATAAAGAGTTAAGGTAAATCATCATCATGTTTAAACAGCTGTCATTTTCTACATATTATCGTATTGCGTTAGCGATCACTTTCGTTTAATTGGTCGAAATAACGCCTTTTCCACTGTACATGACCTTTGACCTGGAGCACCAAACTGCTTAGAAATGTTATTCAAGATTACCTACTGGCAAGATAAAGGTTAAAAGAGTATTCAATGTGTTTCCTCAAGCTCATATATCTTTTTAAATACGTAAAACCGATCTACTCATACCGGATATAATGCTTAAATGACATGTATCGTCCACTACTTGTAAAACTGTATATAGTCTGTATCCCATTCCAAAAACAGTCAACCTTGATATAACTCTTTTACAGTGGAGAATCTGTTATTCTTTCCCAATAAACGCGTTTACGCTAAAACTATTATTTGCAGTGCAAACAGTTTGGAGCCAGATCAGACGCCGGGTAACCCGGCGTCTGATCAGGCTCCAAACTGTTTGCCACCAAGATAAACAAGAATTATCAGAATTGTCCAAAAGTTGTTCTTTTCTACGTTTTAGTGCTTTGCGTTTGCGTACGTTTGCGTTTAAACGGGAAAGAATAACAGATTCTCCACTGTAACACCACCATGGACATGTTTAAAATGTACTTGTTACATTTGCAAACACTGTATACTTAGATCAGAGGGTTCATGTGGGTGCCCTCTGATCTGGGTTTACATTATTTGCTAATTTAGACCAGTATTTATTAAAACTACCCAGAATTCCAAGTAGACTGGTTCATTTTTTTGGTAACTAAAGAGATCCACAAAGAAACCTAATAACCCACAAGAGTTACTTAGTTTTGAAAGAGGTAAACGACCACTAAATCGAAAAACAAAGGCACACGTAGTATTAAATACGTGTGGTTGCTTAACACAGCGCTAAACAATACAGAAAGCTCCGATTGGCGTTTGGGAAAGATCCATACTGTTTGCGACACATATTGATTATTATTAAGGGAAAACCCCCAATAAGGGATTTAAAAACTATATTGTACATGCGGCATTGTAAAGCTGGCGGTATTATAGCATCGAAAGGTGAGTCTAAAGTGTCGCAACCGGTAGCTATGGGCTACGTGTATCTGCTTAACTCTTGAATAACTCATTCACGAAACAATATTGTTGAAGTTTGAAAATCAAGACACTTAATGTGGATTCAACACCTACAATTTTTATTTGTTTACTTAAGTACATGTAATAAGAAGCATCAATGATGTTTGTTGGTCAAGTGGATCGGAAGGAAATAATGAAAACAAGAACTGGGTCACAGACAGTGACAGATGCCAATTGTTTGATACCGCATTGTTTGATTGTTGTATACAGTCTAGTAAATATTAATTATACTCTTACACAACTTCCCAGGGTGTACTGTATGTCTGTAGCTGATATAGTATTCGTATCTATAGCAAATTATGCTATGGACAAGCTTTTTATATGATTAAGGTCACAATTCAGAGTCAAGATCACACATGCACTTACCTGAAAATCGTAAGTTACATTGCTCAATGCCAATGTGTACAAACACACCAACTTCGGTTTCCGCAGCTAATGAGAAGAAACAAATAGGCGCTGGACTAACTTCTTTCATAATTGAGGTTGAAGGGAAAGACTTGGAAAATAATAAAATGCTCCAGACGGAGACAAGTTTATTCTATGATGAGGTCAAAAGTTAACATCAAGGTAACAGAGAACAGAGATAAATTGCGACACTCGATTTGTATAGGTAAATTTTGTGCGCTGAACCGTGACTGAGCTTTTCTATTTATAGAAGTTGCAACCATTCCATGTTATGGGTAAGTTAGGGTTCAAACCTTAACTTTGATATGTAAAATAAGAGTTTGAGACCTATATGTCATCGTGGTCGAGGTAGTAGAGTAGTGTTTTACTGGGTATGGTCATGAGTTCGATACCCAGTGATTCCTTTCTTTTTTCTATTTTTTTTTTGGTTGGGAAAGGCATTTTTATACTACACATGACGATAACCACAAGGAACCTTTAGTAAGTGTTCAGTGTTTAAATAATATATATTATTCAAGTTCTTATTACATTTAGTTATAACCACATTGTTCAAACTAAAGATGCTACGACAGACAAAACCACCGCGTCAATAGTCTAAATTTCCATAGCACGGAAGCTTGTAGAAAATGTCTACGAGCCTGTATGAAGCAGGAGCGATATAAATTTCCATTGGATCTAATCCGAATCCCACATAGCTTATATGGGGTAACCCTAAGTACCTAACACATTGCACCCTAACGACAATTATAATCGTCATTTAGAAAGAGTATACTCCACTTGTCCCATGAAAACAGTGAACACCCAGATCAGAGGGCACCTCAAGCAGCACTTTGGTCAGGGCAACACCGTCACTGTTTATCATTTAGCAATTGTCATACATTAACTAGACTTAATTGGAAATTTGAATTGCCAATTGTCATTTCAGTGATAAATGAATTAATGCAATTGTTTTCTAAAAGTGAGAAACTGGCCATATAGGGTAACATTTTACATACAATTTAAACTTCACAACGTTTAACGTTTAGTATGTCCATGACACATTTTGCATAATATGTTGAACTATTCAAATAAGTAATTGTTTGAAAACTTATGCGCTAATAGATAATAATAATAATTTTGGAAAAAAAAGCAAATCCTACTGGGAATCGAACCCACGTCCTTTTACACTATAGCAAGTACCCTAACCCGCTACCAATTACTCTAACTCGATTATTGATTTAGTTTTAATACAAAAGGCATTATATATCCTTAGTATGCCATGAAAGGTAGGTAACTCCTGAACAAATTCATGGTTTGTGATGCATTTTACCTATACGGGTGGACTCGTCCTAAAGGTCACAGCTCACGGGTCAAAATCGGACTATACTCATCGACAACATTTGGTAAACCTAATCGATGTGTAATAGTAAATTATGCTCTAGGACAGCTTTTTGTATAAAACATGATAAAGGAGGTCATGGGCAAGATTCAAGGACACAATGATCTAAAAACAGTATGCAACAGCAGCAACACTCTGATATCCGCAGTAATACTCATACACTAAATTTGGTATCCTTGCCGATGTGGTGGAGGAAATAAGTTCATTGGAAAAAAGGGGTTTCGGACAGACCCATGCTACTATGCTGACGGTCGCGAAGCGACTATGTCAGTTTTCATCTTTTTATTTCATCGCTGTTATCCATTCATTTTTCTGTCGTGACATATTAGCCCAGGAATGCAGTGTTTCATGTTTCACTGTGTCAATTTTCTCTTGATGGTATCCTTATAGCGTAGACGAGGTTTACCCCTCTTTTTATCACCAACTGGCAGCACTGAGAACAGGATCTGTTTTGAAAGTCTGTTTTGTGACATCCTCATAAGATGTCCAATCCATCAAAGATTCTTTTTGATCAGGAGGTTTTCCATGGGTGCCAGTCCTGGTCTATCCAGTATTTCCATTTATATCACTTTGTCCTTCCAGGATATCCTCAGAATGGACCGAAGATGCCGCATCACAATGCCATGCAACTTTTTCACATGGTCTGTACATTGTCCAAGATACCGCTCCATACAAGAGAGTACTTATCACAACTGCTCCAACTAGATCTTGCCTTACACCTTTATTGACACATGGTGATTGTTCCAGAGTGTCTAAAGCAGCCTGCCAAATGATGCACTGACCTTTGCCATTCTTTTCTGCATCTCGACAACAATACGTCTATCTTTTGCAACTGTGCTTTCAAGGTAGGTGAATTCTGGGACAGAGTATGGTTTATGTCCATCTTCCACAATGTCTACTTCTTGAGGGGTCTGGTTGATACATCACTTTAGGGTGTTTGTTTTTAAGTTTAATCTTCAGACCAAACTTCTTTGATGCATCAGAGGAATCAGTCATGATTCGCTGAATCTCTTCTGGCAAGTGGGAAAGTAGTGCGCTGTCATCTGCGAACAGTAGTTCCTTAATCTGCACCTGGGAAGACTTTGGTTTTGCTTTGACGTGTGCCGTGAAGAGGTCACCATCTTGTCTGGACTGAATATAGAATAATAATAATTCACCATCCCCCAAGAGTTGGAAAGTCTCTTCCAGCATTGCTGATATGAAAATGGACCAGAGTGTCGGGGCTAGAACACAACATTGCCTGACACCATTGGTAACACCAAACGTCTCAGACGTTTGCCTTCATCCCTGTGTGAAGAGATTCAACTATAGATGTTAACTTCTCGGGGCATCCATACTTCCTAAGTAACTTCCACAGTCCTATCCTTGCTACTGTTTCAAAAACATTTGTGAAATCATTAAATACCATGTACAGTGGCTGGTACTGTTCTAAGCACTTTTCCTATGTGGCCGACTCAGGAACTACATTTGGGGTGATGTGTTTGGAGAGTCTGTCAAGTATGACCCTTGCAAAAATATTGCCTGCAATAGACAGAAGAGAGATTCTTCTGCAGTTCCCCACAATCGTTTCTGTCACCCTTCTTGAAAATGGACAGCATGCACGGGCGCATATAAACTGTCGGACGGAAAACCGGCACAAAGATAACTTAAGCATTCAAACAAGGATATAAGATACATGTAGATCAATCAATGGTCTTTTAGTAGAGATATAAGGGATATGCTATTCTTTGATTCGTTCTCAACTTACACTTTTGCAAGTTTGCAAACATTAAGTACCTTTGCAGACGATTTGGGGCTAGATCAGATTCTGAGTACAGTGGAGAATCTGTTATTCTTTCCCAATAAATGCGTTTATGCTAAAACTATTATTTGCAGTGCAAACAGCTTGGAGCCAGATCAGACGCCGGGTAACCCGACGTCTGATCAGGCTCCAAACTGTTTGCCACCATGATAAACATGAAATATCAGAATTGTTCTTTTCTACGTTTTAGTGCTTTGCGTTTGCGTACGTTTGCGTTTAAACGGGAAATAATAACAGATTCTCCTCTGTACATGCAACCCAGTGACTGATCAGGCTCCAGACTAACTATTTTGGGCTAAAATTAAGTCATCAACATCTTCAAGAGCTGACCTCTCCTGAATTTTATTGAATTGCATATTCCTTCGTTTCGTTTTAGGAGATACTGTATGAGCACGTCATTTTTTCCCAAAAGAAAAAGGCGTAAACTTACGCTAAAGCTGTTCTATCCTTTGCACTATTTGGGTCTTGGCGCCAGATCAGACGCCGGGTAACCCAACGTTTAATCAGGCTCGAAATCATTTGCCACTGATATAAATAAATCTTCAAATATTTTTATACATTTGTCATTTTTCATATTTAAATGCATTGCGTTTGCATCTAGGCATCTAGTTTCAAAACCATGTAAAAGTGTCGTCTGCTAAGAAAAAACTCAGATTGAAACTATAGAAGATGTCGCTTTCGTTTCCATTTAATATATTTGCACACATACATTTGCAAAATACTACCCGTGTATCAAACAGGGTAGACCTACATGCCAGATAACAAAAACACTGACGTCTGATCTAGATCCGGACAGTTAAATTGGTTGTTGCACTCAGACGGGTTCGGGGCTAATTTTAGACTTGAAAATTTTATATGAGATTCATGAGTCTCTTTGCGAGGAGACATCTGGAATATTGTGTTGCCATGGCAAAATGTTTAAATAACATGTGTAAATTATGAAACAGGAGTCAAGTTACTGAATATGTTACCACGCTCCATTTCGAACCAGGTAATCCTGCATGGCGACTGGTATATGAAAATATAACAGTCTAGGCTCGCTAATACAGTAAACTCTTTCTATTACAAACATTAAATTGTGTTAATTATCAGATGTTTAAGGCATATCGTGCTTAACCCTTTCGCTTTAAATGACGCTTAAAAGCGCGGTTGCAAACAGTTTGGATCCTGATCAGACGCCGCTTGACACTCGTTTTGAAATTTCTTCAGTCATACTGCCTTAATTTGACTTTGAAACGATATTGCAGACATCAAAATTAAAGCAGACAACAATGAAACGGTGAAGGGGTAAAACTCTCACGAACATTTTTGCAGTGAAAGGGTTAAAGCAATGTAGAAATAAAACAGAAAGGCCCTGAAATTAGCTTTCTGTTTTCTTTTCATCTTGTTTTAAGCTGACGCCTGTCTTTTATACTATCAATAAGCCTTCTTTTAGGTGGTCGCAATAGAAAGATTTTACTGTACACGTACAGTTGGAGAAACGTTATTCTTTCCAAAAAAAACAGGTTTTTACTAAAACAATTATTCTATTTGGCGTCTGATCTGAATCGAAAGTCGTTTGTCAACGCAATAAACTGTAATGGTTAATAAATGAGTAGCTAAACATAGTTCTAGATACAGTAAAACCTCTCTAATACGACCATTAAACTAATACAAATTGTTTGTATGATAGACAGGCGATAGCTAATTTAAAGCAAACTGAAAGTAAAACAGAAAGCTCCTAAAGGAGCTTTCTGTTTTACTTTCACCCTGCTTGAAGCAGTCACCAGCAATAAATCCCTAATAATTACCAACAATACTTAACACAATTTAGTTGTCATAATAGAGAGGTTTTACTGTGTAAGATGTCGACACTAAGTTGTCGATAGTTTGTTTCCCCTGGTAAATATTGTTAATATGCCATTCTAAATTACTTTTCTACTGCTCAAAATTGTCTTAAACAATGTTTTCCAATTTCGTGTAGCTTTCTAGATTTGCATAAATGTAAAATTGGGTGACAGCCAGTATAGGTCCTGATCTGGATCCAAACGGTTTGCAAAGTTCAGACGAGATGCGATGATCTCCGTAAACGTTGTTTATTACAGAGGTCTTACTGTTCGGATATTGTTACTGAACAGTCGCTGTATCTTCACCCGACCAAGTTGTAACAATGGCATTAACCCCTTCCCTGGCATGACGTCATCGGTTTAAAAAAAACAAATGCCGTCTGCTTTAATTTCTCAAATTTAAGTTTAAGGTATTCTGACTTAAGAAATACATAAATGAGTGCCAAACAGTGTGAATCGTGGTTTGGATCAGACTTTTTGCAAATAACTACTGTACTCGGAGTAAGGCAGTGAGGGGATTACATGTAACACCAGAAAGAGTAGTCCGCTTATATTGTCGTCTGCTAAATTTCTGTCACTTTTTTCTCTGTATTTGCATACAACAAATCAGACTGAAAACGTCTTTGGGTCCTGATCAGACGCCGAGTAATTCGGCGTCTGATCTGAAGTCAAAGTTTTTTCTCAATTACTAATATAGGGATAGAACCTTGTTTTCCAGCATTTAAAGCAAATACAAGCCAAAATTTTAATTAGAATGCAAAATGCATTTACATGATATTGATTGATCCGTTAAAACGTCGCCGTGACCTTGAATCTCACATCTGTTCCTTTTGTGGCTTTGTTACAATGGTTTAAAAGTTTTATGACAACAGTGAAACCTTCGTTAGGCAACCATTTTAAAATGAGAGGGTGGAACATTTAAGAAAAACTAGTAATAATTATAAGCAGCTTGTTTTGGAAGTATTGTTTGTTTTTTTCTGCATTTAACAGGAATCAATCTTCGTGTATATACAATATGAAACAGTCATAGAACTTGCATTATTTCTATTGTTTTAAGTATGAGGGATACATGTAAAATAGGGGGAGACGTTATTGTTTTCCTATTTAAAAGAAATTGTACGTTATGCAATACAATAAGCTGTAGAAAATGACAGGGTTGTTTTGGTGTTGTTGATATGTTGTTGTTTTGTTGTTGTTTTTTAAAAAAAAAAAAAAATCACACACACACAATAAATAACGATTTAGATCTATCTAAATCTAATTTGCAAACAGACTGGAGTCTTGTTATGAAGATTCAGCGTTACCAAGCGTCTAATCAGGCTCCTGACTGTTCGCAAAGGCTTTCAGTAAATACGCGTTTATTGGGAAATAATACCACCATTCTCCACTGTGAACAATGGACATACTGATGTTTAGATCGTATTTACCACTGTACCCTGAATAAACGAAAGGGGGAACAGTAAATAAAAAGAGGAAAAAACTGCAAAACAAATTATAAAAATTATAAAGTACAGACGACAATTTTAAAACAGATGTTAATATGGCGGTTGAACTAAGTTATGTGTGATATTTCGCTATGTTGAAGATATGTATCAGTTTAAGGGGGTAGGTGCACCTTTGGAAAGTAATTACCAAATTCTTCAACCTTTGCATACAGACAGTAAAATTAGTTTCTATGACAAAACTGGTGAAATAAGTGGGGGTACCGGACCTTTCTTTTTCACAATTTGAGATTTTTCAAGGCTACCCCCCTAAAATTGAAGCTTCACAACAACTCCTACTTTTTTGTACTACGGTTTTTAAAACTTTATTTAAACAATCTATTTGTACAAAATGTATCCTAATTTATATTACCATAGTAGAATAAACCCTGAAAATAAAGTTTTTTCAAGATCCACAATAAAAATGTTTGATTTCACCGGAAAGGAGTAAAGTTTACCCCACCCACTTTGTTATAATGGGAGAATAAGGCACAGTGAAACTTGCCCTACAAATTGTAGCAAACTAATTACCAAAATTTTTATTTGTTGTTTTTAGCCTTGCAAACATAAAGTTTTAGTGAAATAGCAAATAAAAACACAGGGTCCCGGATCTTTAAAAAAAGATATAGATCATTTTATTAAAAAAATCCATTTTTTCTCATTTTTTCACTTTTTGGTGTATTTGTATCAACAAATTTTTTTTTCAAAAAAAATTCATTTGATCTATTGAATTATCTATAATTTATACTAAAACTGTACTACCATGAAAATGTCATGCTTATATTCTGAGAAATTGAAATGAAATCGGATGTAACAAAATGCAACCTACATATGAAAACAGTGTATGCTGTAAACTACGAATAGGACATAAAAATTTAAAAAGTCCCTTCCGGAACGAAAATTCAATTTTTCCCCGGGAAAATAGTATTTTATGACTGTATGCATTCACCATAAATGAGTTCTTAACATTTTTCGGAAAATGAGTTCGTAAACTTTTTCAGAAATTTCATAATGCTCAAAAAGACAGACCGACATCCTTAAATATGTAATTAGCAATTTACCCTTCTCCTACCGATCGTGACTTCCCTCGTATTTGCAAACAGTTTTGATCCAGATCAGACGCCGCGTCAAGCGGCGTCTGATCTGGATCAAAGCTGTTTGACACTCGCTTTAAGAGTTCTTTAATTCAAAATTGCATCATTCTGAAGATTACCGAATTCGTAGACGATTATTTCAAACAGATGATATTTCGACAGCAGACGGAGTAATCTTTGTATTTTTTATTTTAAACAGAATATCAGTTACTTCCTGACTTATGAGATTGAAATTAAAAGTTGGCGCATATAAAGGGATGTTTGATAAAGCCTTATCGGACTCAAATACATTACGTAAGAATGTCAAGGAAGAAGTAGAAAATAACCTCCTTCTCCTTCTTCTCCTCCTCCTCCTCATCATCATCTCGCTGTCTGTCTCTATCTCTGTCTCTCTCTCTGTCTCTCTCTCTCTCTCTCTCTGTCTGTCTGTAATTTCAGTCTCTCTATTTCTGTCTCTCTGTCTCTGTCTCTGTCTGTCTGTCTGTCTGCTTTCTCTCTGCCTCTCTCTCACACTCTCACACTCACTCCCTCCCTCCCTCCCTCCCTCTCTCTCTCTCTCTCTCCCTCCCTCTCTCTCTCTCTCTCTCTCTCTCTCTTTCCCCCCTCTATCTATCTCTCTCTCTCTCTCTTTCTGTCTTAGGTTTATATGGTAAGGTGATATTTTGGTGTTTATAAAATGGCACGACTCATAGCTAACGAATATATAAAGATGGTTGTTTCTTACTCGTATAATTACCTGCACCCAAGCATGAATGTTTAATGACGAGTATCGTTTTCATTTTAATGACAAAATTGTTTTTATGTACCTTTTATCTCATTTCTATTACAATCCTGACAAAAAGATGCACACCATGCATGAGGATAGACGTTCAGGCTCCGTGAATAATTGTTCATCGTAGAAATCACTTATCTACAGTAGAGAAAACGTTAATTCTTTCCCAATAAACGCGTTTACTCTAAAACTATTATTTCTATTGCAAACAGTTTGGAGCCAGATCAGGCTCCAAACTGTTTGCCAACAAGATAAACTTGAATTGTCAGAATTGTCCAAGTGTAGTACTTTTCTACATTTTAGTGTTTTGTGTTTGCGTTTCGTTTGCGTTCAAACGGGAAAGAATAACGTTTTTTCCACTGTACCATTATTTGTGTGCATATGAATTTGCAGTAAAAAGTTGTCAATCGACTATTACAGTTGAGAAGACTTTTATCTTTCCCAATAAACGCGTTTACGCTAATCTTATTATCTGAGTGACAAACAGTTTGGAACCAGATCAGACGCCGGGTAAACTGGCGTCTGATCAGGCTCCAATCTGTTTGTCACTCAGATGGAAATAAATGGTCAGAATTGTCAACAAATTGTCATTTTCTATATTCTATTGCATTTGCGTTTGCGTTTTGCGTTTCGTTTGCGTTTAAACTGGACAAAATAATGTCTCAGCAGAACATGCATGTAAGGAAGAAAGCTCTGTGCCGGGAAACTTTCTGTATTTACTCTAGCCTACTTTAGCACCTACACCAAGCTATGGGGAAAAGGTTTAAGATGGATATTCTGAAATGCATGTATAATTTAAATGTCGAAGAAACTATTCAACATTTTCCAGGAAATAGTAAAGCTTACAGCTGACTTATAATGATCTGTGTATGAGTTACACCCCTTCGTCCAAGAATTCACAGTCGAGCCGCTTTACAGAGACATTGAGATTTCGTCGGAAGACTTTAAACAATAGTACATTCATCACTGTAATTATCAAAACGTTTCCGAAGATAATGTACCTGTGATATGAAGAGTGCATGTAAGTTTGCAGTGTGCAAACATTGTAGACCCATGACATGGAGAGGCCCCTACACATGTACAAGAGCCCTCTGATCATGATCTGCACGGTTTGCCATGCTGTGGTATATTGCCAACATAACACTTAATGGTCAAACATGGACTAAGTTAATTGGAAACAGAAATTAACTATGTGAAGTTTCAGGTGTGAATGAGTTAAATGATCACAATATATGTAGTTCAGTAGAGAAAACGTTATATTTTTTTTCCTTTAGACGCAAACGAAACGCAAACGCAGTTCACTAAAATGTAGAAAATGGCAACTTTTGGACAGTTCCACCTATTCATTTTTATCTGAGTGGCAAACAGTTTGGAGCCTGATCAGACGCCGGGTTACCCGGCGTCTGATCTGGCTCCAAACTGTTTGCAATGGAAATAATATATTTAGCGATAACGCGTTTATTTGGAAAGAATAACGTTTTCTCCACTATAAAGTTCCTCTATTACGACCACTCAAACGAAAGCTCATTAATCCGTTCAGTTTTTTTTTGCAATAGTAGTTGCCATTAGTAAACAGTGTAGACCATTGTGAGCCGTCGCAATTTGCGGCGTCTCATAATGGTCTGTACTGTTTGCTATTACATATGAAATTTATTTGCAGTACGGAAGAAAATCATTGTAGTGTCTTAAATATAGATCACCCTTGCATAGCTATAATGAAATCGTCTATCAAGCAAACATGGAGAGTTCAGACATTGCAGAGATTTTCAGAAATTACATGCGTTGAAATATGAGAAAGCTTTAAGAAAAACAATGTGTATGTAAGGCTTTGGAAGCTTTCTGATTAACCTTTACCCTGCTTAAATTACCGAACACATTATTTGTATTCTATTGCGTATTCGTTAGTGCTAGTGAAGACGTGACTGGTTTGCAAAATAATCTGAATCAACCTAGACGCTTTCTATTGGGGCAAAACTTAATTGTCATGAAAACAGTTTCTATGGATCCTTCTATTACATGTATGACAGTCAATCGGAGTTGTTATTTCCCGTATTAACGACTCGAGGTTAAATGCAATAATATATAGAAAAGGGACAGATTGACGATTTATCAAAATCTGCAGGCATACATCTTAGAGTCTGATCAGACTTTTGACTAGTCCACATGTGTACAGTTGAGGACGGTAACTGTCACAAAATTAGCATGTCGTCACAGGGGTTCATTTATGAGAGTAACATTTGAGTTACTCGGCAGCTGATCTGGGTCTATACATTATGCAATAGAAAAACGTTCTAGCATAAACATGTTTATTCGGAAAGGACAACGCCGTCCCCATTGTACATATAACGTGTTATTGCTGTGATGAAGGGAGAAGTTATCATACAACATCATCCTCTTACTCAGAGATGCTGATCCGGGAAGTGACTAATTCCCTCCTATGGAGCGTTGACCTAACATACACTACAAAGTCTATCAAGCCTTTGTGTGTGAGACCCAACTGGGGAACTGAAGTGTTAAATAGATTAGAGATAGGCAAACATTTAAAAATAGTATTTCTAAACGCTTCAGCTGTATCCAGGGCTGCCATTTCTCCGAATGTTTCCGAAAACTTCGGATTTTTATTCCAACAGATGGATGCTTAAAACAGGTTGAAAGTAAAGCAGAATGCGCCTCCAAGCGCATTGTGCTTTACTTTAACCTGCTTTAAGCATCACATGTCTTAAAAACTAGAAATAGACTATGGGTTAATGGTATAATCCTGAAAATCGGGCTTTGAAATTTCCGTTTTGAAGACGATAACCAACATCAATATATCATTTACAAGTTTTATTACGTGTACATCAACAATGATTTATCGTAAAACCCTGATCAAACTGTCATTCTTATATGTCTTGTATACCAATTTAAAATTAACTCTTCCCTATTTAGTCCCTGTTTTAGGTTGTTGTGGTTTTACCCTTTTATCGTCATATTTAATCGTCTGCTTTCACCCCTTCACTGCCATGACGGCATCACTTTTAAAGAATTGTCGTCTGTCTTTATTTATAATTTTTAAATTTTTGGTATTTTCACTTTAAGAAATATAAAATTGAGTGCCAAACTGTTTGGCTCCTGATTAGACGCCGCGTTACGCAGCGTCTGATCATAAGCCAAATGTTTTGCAAATAATGATATATCTATTCGCAGTAAATTGGTTAAGCCATTCGCCACTATTGTTTTGTCTTTAGATGTTGCTGAAACTATTATTTCAAACTGCGTTTTTAAAGCAGTTTGATCAAATAAATACCAGTTCGAGTGTCAAACTGTTTGTGGCACACTGATACTGATGAGGATCCAAACTTTTTGACATTCATTTCAATGTTTTTTAGTCGATACGTGCATTGAAGTTTGAGAAACAAAAGCAGACGGCAGCTGTTTAAAATTGATGACGTCATGGCAGAGAATGAGTTAATCCTGCAAGCGACCTTCATTCGTGCATGCTGTAAGCGCAAATGGGCTGGCATTTTCAATTACAAATGTAATTAGTTTAGAAACTGGGTCAGTTGTAGAGTAACTTGGAATCTTACCATGAATCAAACTGTTTGATATTCAAATCGATGCTTCAAACTTTGAAAAGAAATATACAACTTAGACGGAAAGACATTTACCAACATTCTTTATTATTTAGTATAGTTTCATCATGGTTACAACATAGTATTATATGAACAAATCTTACTAACAGTATTTCAAACAATGTCATTCTTTAAAGCATTATAAGATACTTATCACTTCTATTTATATACGAAAGACAGATTTAACTGGCGATTCTTCAGCCAACAAAAATATAAGAACACGTTTCCTATATTATTTGTTTGTGGAACCTACATAAGATAAAACGTTACTCTTTACCAAAACAAGCGTTTATGCCTAAACTATTATTTCCACTACAAACAGTTTGGAGCCAGATCAGACGCCGGGTAACCCGGCGTCTGATCTGGCTCCAAACTGTTTGCCTCCATTTTATTAAAATGCGTTAGCGTTTCGTGTGCGTTTGAACGGGAAAGAATAACGTTTTCCCTCTCCAATATTCGATAGCCTTTATCCGCAATGCTAATACTGGTAGAGATGCCACAGATGTTTTGCGCACGTGTGCTGATATGGATGGAACAGGTTACAGGCTTATCTATATTGAACGACAATAAGAAAACACTGAGGTATTTAAACAAACACGACTGCCTACATCTAATACAGACCCAAAGTAGAGCATAAATGCTTCTATGCGGTGCCTATCGCAGAACTTTTGTCCTGCATTAAGCAACAGACTGATGCCATATGTATTTTTTCTATGGTCGCTCAATAACGTTTTAGCTGTATGTAACTTTATTTTCAAACCAACTCATATTTTAACTAGTATTTTTTTGTATTCGTTTTTTTTTTAAAGTTTAGAATTTCAGGTTCTCCCGAAATAGATTTGTATAGGTTTTCGAAACACCTTCAGGTAAAGTAAATGTATTCTATTAACACCCGACCTGGGTAGGATTTTCAAACAGTGTCAAGTAAATAGCAGACGCCTAGTCTGACTGAAAAACAAATTGGTTTGAACTCTCCAGTTTAACAATTTCCTCCCTGAAACTTTAAATGGACAATTCAAGTTTCCATTTCTGACTTTTAAGGGTTGTTTTTGTCAATGTTTGGTAATATGACAAACAGTGAAGACCCAGATCAGAGGGCTTCTTTCGGAGCCCTATGATCTGGGTTTTCACTGTTTGCATAGGACAAGTGTACTGTCCACATATGCACTGTTTGAAATGGACGCCTATATGCGGGACTAGGGTTCAAAAGGTCAAGAAAATTCAGCCAATACCACCGCAAACTATGTGTTAATGATAGAGTTCATTTTGTTTTTGTAGCTTGAAAAGTGAATCACATTATTTTCGGTCTGTTATACATGTATACAAAACGTCATACAGCTTTAAAACTTTGAAGAAAGGGTAAATTGTATTTCTATCGGAGTGGAGAACAGATTTGAGCCTTATCAGACACGCTGATAAGAGAGAATACAGCTCCCTATCTGCAACGGCCCTCCCAAAAACGACCCCCTCATTACAACGACCATTGTCTCTTGTCCCCAAACAAGACAATTATTTCTAACCATTTCACTACAGCAGTAACGTCTGTTTAAAATTGTCGTCTGCTGTTCTTCTAATAGTTACATAATGATAATTTTGACAGACAAAGCTTAATGATGAGTGACAAACAGCTTGAATCCAGATCAGACGCCGCATAACGCGGCGTCTGATCTGGATTCAAGCTGTTTTCAAATGTTTACCAATTTCCCTCTCTATAACGACTTCCTCCGGACAACGCACTCAATGTGTGTCTCCCATTGGGTGTCGTTGTAGAGAGGGAGAGCTGTAACTTCATCTCTACTGTACACATTGATTATACAGATAGGTTTAGACCACCACTGATAAGCGAAAGTAAATTCAACATTCAACATTTTCTCATTACCATGTGATGACGCTAATTAGTGGTGACTACATGTATGGTTTGCTCAAAGCATGACTTTTTTACCTGATTCATGCCAATTATCTACAGCAATGGTAGATATTTTTTTGTTATTTGTTGTTGTAATTACTCTTTAACGTTGTTTTACGTTATTCACGCTAGCCACACGATCACAGTGCGTAATGGATCGTGATAATAACAAATTGCACTTATAAGTCACAAATTGGTCATCTAAAAGCAGAAACTCGGGTCAATCTATGGTCAGTTTTAATAGCAACCGCTGATGACCAGGGGAACTCCCTAACACCTCAATGTGGTTAACATGGAAACGGAATTTATTCTAGACTCATTATATCGAGTGTCTAGGTTCGTCTCCTAATACAATGGAGAACACGTTATCCTTTCCCGTTTAAATGCAAACGAAACGCAAACGAAAATCGCTAAAATGTACGAAATTACCATTTTTTAAACTTCTAATTATTGATTTTTAATCTGAGTGGCAAATATTTTGGGGCCTGATCAGACGCCGGGTTACCCGGCGTCTGATCTGGCTCCAAACTATTTGCAATAGAAATAATAGTTTTAGAGTAAACGCGTTTATTGGGAAAGAATAACGTCTTCTCCACTGTATGTCGAGTGCAAATACACCAACAGTGCAAACAGTTTGGATACAGATTAGACGCTGAGTTCCAAACGTTTTTTCGTTCCTATCTATGTTTCTTACTTCGAAATGAATGAAACCTAATTTGAATAGTTCTGCAGACGTCAATTTGGAAGCAGACGATATAAAATTCAGATAAGGAGTGTCGTCTGATACTAGACTCATTTTCGCTGTATATGTATTTAAAGATTACAGTGGAGAATCTGTTATTCTTTCCCGTTTAAACGCAAAAACGTACGCAAACGCAAAGCACTAAAACGTAGAAAAGAACATTTTTTGGACAATTCTGATAAGTCTTGTTTATCTTGGTGGCAAACAGTTTGGAGCCTGATCAGACTCCGGGTTACCCGGCGTCTGATCTGGCTCCAAACTGTTTGCACGGCAAATAATAGTTTTAGCGTAAACGCGTTTATTGGGAAAGAATAACGTTTTCTCCACTGTAGTACAGTGGAGGGTGTGTTGGTTCTTTCCCGTTCAAACGAAAAGTAAGTGTAGAAAATGGATGAATTTTGAATTGTGTTGACTTTTTTCGGAAGCTGAGTGGCAAACAGTTTGGAGCCAGATCAGACGCCAGGTAACCGGCATTAAAAATAATCATTTTATCACAGTCACATTAAAAAAAAGTCTCCTCCGCTAATAGTGCGCTCACATTTGCTCTACGGCGGCCGTACGGCGGCCGCAGAGACGTGAAATGGAGAGAAACTTACGGCAGCCGCACGGCGTATCCCAATATCTTACAGGCCGTAGAGGTCGCCGTAGAATTATAACGCGGAGTTATAACATTTTTTCATTTCTACGGCGGCCGTAGAAACACACGCTGCAGAGTGGTTCTACGGCTGCCGTACGGTCGCCGTACGGCCACCGTGCGGCCGCCGTAACTCGATGGTCAATTTCCCTATTGAGCATTTGTACTTTTGATCATATATGTAAAACATGAATATTATCTAAAAATGGATTTAGGTGTTCTTAAATGCTGTCCAAATGTGTCCTTTGAGTTCATGGTGTTGCTGGACTGATATAAGCTGTGTGAACATGTAGCAAAACCAAGCTGTGCAGCAGGAGCATCATTTTGGTTGCAAGGTATCTGGTGGGACTTCCACGGCTGCCGTACGGCGGCCGTACGGTCGCCGTGCGGTCACCGTACGGCAGCCGCACGGCGGCCGTGATTTGGCCAAGATTTTTTAACCCCACCAAAATAAAATCTCGCCGCGCGGCAGCCGCAGCAAATATGAGCGCAACACACGGCGGCCGTAGGAATTCTGCGGCGGCCGGGGAATTGCTACTCGCCGTAGAAATGATTAGCCGTGCGGCCGCCGTACGGCAGCCGCAGCAAATGTGAGCGAGGCATTAGCATATAAAGGACAGAACAATTATATAGACGCAGCGAAAGAATTTTTAACCAATTACCCAATGTTTCAAGTTTTGCAGACAAGTAACGACTTAAAGCAGGTTGGAAGTAAAGTTGAACGGTCATTCGGACTTAAAAGTAGACTGTTACTTGGTACTTTACTTTTTAACCTGATCAGACGCTGCGTAACGCGTCATCTAAAACTGTTTGATAATCATTTCGATGCTATGCGCCATGATCATGCATAATCACCATGCCAAAATACAGACCATAGAATTAATCAGACTATACAGTGGAGAATCTGTTATTCTTTCCCAATAAACGCGTTTACGCTAAAACTATTATTTGCAGTGCAAACAGTTTGGAGCCAGATCAGACGCCGGGTAACCCGGCGTCTGATCAGGCTCCATACTGTTTGCCACCAAGATAAACATGAATTATCAGATTTGTCCAAAATTTGTTATTTTCTACGTTTTAGTGCTTTGCGTTTGCGTACGTTTGCGTTTAAACGGGAAAGAATAACAGATTCTCCACTGTAATATGGCAATGAAAGGGTTAAAGCAGAGGAGCCAAACTTTGACAGAGAAAGATTAACATATTCCTCTCTATTCTCGTCATTAAAAAAGTTTAAACGTGAAGAAAACACTTCCCTGTGCCAACAATGTAGACCCTGATCAGAGGGGTCCTGCGGCTTTTGTACTGTTTGTCATTGTACAATATATTGTTCAATTCAACTATTAATATGTAAAATTAACTAGATTCTATTGGAAACTGGAATTGTCCATTGGAAGTCTCAGGGATGAATTAGTTAAGTAAACACTTGTTATTTGCATGTGCGCATGTGGTAATTAACGTCAGACTATATCAGAGAGGATTGTGGTACAGTGGCGAATACGTTATTCTTTCCCGTTTAACCGAAACTAAACGCAAACGCAAAACGCTACAACGTAGGAAATTTCAACTTTTGGACAATACTGATAATTCATTCTTATCTTGGTGGCAAACAGTTTGGAGCCTGATCAGACGCCGGGTTACCCGGCGTCTGGTCTGGCTCCAAACTGTTTGCAATTTAAATAATAGTTTTAGCGTAAACGCGTTTATTGGGAAAGAATAACGTTTTCTCCACAGTTTTAGCTCATTACTCAACGAGCTCTAGCCAAAATTGCCACAGATGGTCGAGCTAATGAAACAAAGTAGATATGTTTGCAAACGAAATTACAAACTAAAGATTATGCCAAATTGAGGTTACAATCAATGTAAGCATCCCAGTATATTTGAATAAACAAACTCAAATAACATAGATCAAACCCTTATCGTGCCTTTATATCGTATGCCTTAACAGTGTCGTCTGCAGACTTTGTCTATCAAGATTTGTGCTTATTAATAATTGAAGAATCCTTAAAATGATAGTCAAACAGTTTGGATCCAGATCAGACGCCGCGGTTGATCTGGATCCAAAAGATTTACAGATACCAGTCAAGTCACGATTGACAGGAAAGCAGTAACACATATTCCTCAATTGAAACGCGTTTTGACGCATAACATGTCCCAAAAAGACGCCTTTTTACGACTGCACCTACTGACGGTGTGGTGTTTGAGGTAAGTTACAAAGTAAAGCAGGGTGTTTCTACAATAGTTTTCTGTTTTTCTGCTTTAAACCATTACCATCCAGTGACACATATATACGCGGCATTTATAAACGATGTTTCTGCGAAGAATACGCTTGACTTATCCAAAAGTTTAGACACATACAGTGGAGAATCTGTTATTCTTTCCCAATAAACGCGTTTACGCTAAAACTATTATTTGCAGTGCAACAGTTTGGAGCCAGATCAGACGCCGGGTAACCCGGCGTCTGATCAGGCTCCAAACTGTTTGCCACCAATTTAAGATAAACAAGAATTATCAGAATTGTCCAAAAGTTGTTCTTTTCTACGTTTTAGTGCTTTGCATTTGAGTACGTTTGCGTTTAAACGGGAAAGAATAACAGATTCTCCACTGTACCAGAGGGCTCCTGATCACGACCTGTACTGTTTGTCAATTTGCAATATATTGCAAGGAAACAATTTTAAATTCTCAAACATGGACTTAAATTAATTGAAACGGTAATTTCCATTTGAAGTTTCAGTTTATTGCTAATAAAAATAATAACAATAACAATAATAATAATAAAGACTTTATTTAACGAGAGAACTAATTTGGTAAAAACCAATCTTCCATGAGGCCCTCAACATATATACAAGTACATAAAACAAAAGGCATTTCATACAAAACAAATAATTAACAATACAATACAATGTACTAATTTGATGTAGCAATTTGTAAGAAAAAAAGTATCTTAGCATTTGAAAAAGATTAAGAGGTCACATGGTTTGTAATTTAGCTCTTGTATCTCTTTAAACCTTATTAGATCGCCATGTTAAGTAAGTATTCCACGAAGCAAATATTATTAAGACTTTGGTCGTTAATACTAGGAAATTAAGCACATGTATGCTGCATCCTCCAGATATCATCGTCATTTCCAGGAAGCAAATAAGGAACAACTTATGTATATCTACGACCAATCAAAGGAATGTTGGTTTTCAACGGTTTTATAAACTTTTCCTCCCGAAATATCATCTGCTTACAGTTGTTCGTCTCCACATTTTGCCAGGCTTGTTTTTTAATTGATTAAGCCTTAATAAAAGTAAGCAAAACGTTTAATTTAAGAACAGACGCCCCGTTAAGCGCGTCTGATCAAGATCTGGACTGTTTCAAATACTAGGGTACCAGTGAAGTCGCGATCTGCAGGCAAATGCTATATAGATTTAGAAAATACCCCTTAATTTTATTAAATGTTTAACTTATACAGTGGAGAAAACGTTATTCTTTTCCAATGAACGCATTTTCGCTAAAACTATTTTACAAGCGTCTGCTCAGGCTTCAAACTGTTTACCTCTCAGATTAAAATAAATACAGTAAAACCTCGCTATTACGACCACTAAGACGGAGGCTATTTGATTGTTTAATAGACAGGTGACAGCTTAAAGCAAGGTGACAGTGAAACAGAAAGCTCCTAAAGGAGCTTTCTGTTTCATTGTCACCTTGCTTTAAACGGTCACCTATCGTAAACACCCTAATAATTAACATAATTTAGTGGTCGTAATAGAGAGGTTTTACTGTAGTGAGAATTGTCAAAAGGTTGTCCGTGTCTCTATTCTATTGCGCTTCGTTTTCGTTTGCGTTTCTGCTTATGAATGGTCGGTATAAACATAAATACTTCTTTGTATGTTGACAATGCCAGTGTCGAGCAAATTAGTAAAGTATGGACATTCAGTGATGGTAGACCTTGTCCAGACCCATAAGTGTCATTTGTAAAATAGGTGCTTAGCAATGATGTAATTCCGGAATTATTGCAACCACAAACTGAAGAATGCTTACATGAATGTACATTTTGGTTGAGGACCCCTAATTAGATCGAACCAATCTCGGTACTCTACGGAGAGCGATCGGCCACTCCCGCCAAATGTCGGCTTGTTCCGAACGATGCTTTGGCATTGTTTGGAATTGGCCAACATTTGATGAGAATGGCCGTTCGCTCTCCGTAGAGTACCGAGATTTATCAACGTTGGCCAGATCTCATTAGGTTTTCTCAACCTAAAACAGTTTGAAAACCAGATAGCAAAATGACAAAGTGCTTCGTCCATATCTATAAGTTCTTTATCCTGAATGGTTAATAAAGAAGCTAACACAAATAGGATTAATAAAAATACTTGTAAGATGGGACTAGCTAGAATGAAGATAGAGCATATGACTTTCAAATTATGTTTGCCTTCCCCGAAGGAGTCGTATTTCCACCGAGCTCATTAATTCTTTTTCCTTGGAATATATACTTTTAATATAAATCGTTTTCTTAGTCCTTTCACTCTTAATGGCGCCAAAGAGCGCGCTTTCAAAGAGTTTGGATACTGGTCAGACGCCGCGTTTGACACTCGTATCGATATGTTTTAAGTACATTGAATCTTACTTTGAAACAATCTCCCAAACAACAAAATTGAAGCAGGCGACAATGTGCACAACGGCGAATGGACAAACCTTTCACGATTAATTTGGCAGCGAAAGAGTTAAACTAATATGCATGCGTTGACTTGATATAGACGCCTGGCACCCATTTCCAAACAACCTTTTAGACCAAATTTGGTCTCCAGTGCATATTTAAGAGATACATTAAATTTTGTTCTGTGTATTTCACGATTACAAGTATTAGTTAGGTAAGTGGATAATGCTTTGACCTGACCTCAACAAAATCCAGCTAGATAAAAACAGTTGACAGTTTTCTTCCTAGAAACATTCGACAGTTGTTTCAAACAAATCTCTCGTTACAGATACTCAAAATAAATTAGGTCTAACTGCTGGGTCTATAAGATACAGTGGGGAATCTGTTATTCTTTCCCGTTTAAACGCAAACGTACGCAAACGCAAAGCACTAAAACATAAAAAAGAACAACTTTTGGACAATTCTGATAATTCTTGTTTATCTTGGTGGCAAACAGTTTGGAGCCTGATCAGACGCCGGGTTACCCGGCGTCTGATCTGGCTCCAAACTGTTTGCACTGCAAATAATAGTTTTAGCGTAAATGCGTTTATTGGGAAAGAATAACACATTCTCCACTGTACAGTGCTCTGTCTCTACAACACCCACTGGGAGACAAAGAGTGTGTGTGTTGTACGAAGGAAGTTGTTATAGGGAGGAGAGGATTAATACCCTTGGAGTACATATGCAAACAGTTTGAACCCAGATGATACGCCGTTTGTCATTCGTCTTTATAGTTTTTCTCTCAAAATATCCAATAAGTGATTTTGAGAAAAAAAAAAGCAAACGACAATTTTCAGCAAACACTAGGCGTAAGACGTCATATTTCTAGTTGGGGAACAGCGACAAACACTATTGTAAAGAAGGGATTGTTGTTCGGAGGGCCATTGTAGGGAGGGAGCACTGTATGTGATAGCTTAACACATTAACCACTGAAACTTAAAAAATTGTTTGCACAAATCCAGTTTCCGATTAAGACTAGTTCCGTTTTAAATGTTATGAGTTTATTTTAACAATAATTTGATAAAAACAATATTCAGACCCAGACTCTCTGATCTAGGTTTACACTGTTTTGCGTATGACTAGTATACTCTTCAGTGCGATAAACTATTTCTGGAGAACAAATAGATTTTTATGTTGCTAGGGTTCAATGAGTTTAATCGTGACATTGTAATGAAGAAAGTTCCTTGTATGGAACTTTCCTCATATTTTTTTATCATACATGCACATGTTAGCCAGCCACCTGCATTAACTATTTTCATTTCTCCTTCCTGGTTGTCGCTGAAGGGGAATTGTGCCTTATCACCACGTGTTTGGAACATTTGTGTAGCTAAACAAATGAGGAATGTGCTTATAATGTATTCCAACAAGTGTTTTAAACCAGCCACTTAATGCTTCAAGTGTGTAGTAAAGGCGGTGTTTGAATGATAACGCATTTAAAACTGTCCATCAAAGGTTACACCTGCTGTGATGTAATAATTTGCATAATGAAAATATACAACCTGTAATTAATTACTGAAATATCGTGCACAAAAGTGTAATACTTGATAAGTATTTGGGATCATTGACATTTTTTACATACAGTGCTCCTCTCTACAATGGCCTTCCGAGCAACGATTCCCTCCTTACAATGTTCATGTTTCCTTATCAAGACAAGTATGTCCAACCTTTTCACGACTGCAACATCTTTCGCTTTAAATGGTCGTCTGCTGTTTTTCTCAAAGTTACATATGGGACTTTTGACAGAAAAGTCATAATGACGAGTGGCAAATAGCTTGACTCCTGTTCAGAGGCCACATTACGCGGCGTCTGACCTGTATTCAAGCTATTTGCAAATATAAGCTAACTCCTCTCCCTATAACAACTCCCTCTGAACAACACACACAGTCTCTGTCTGTCAATGCCATGGATGCTGCTGTAGAGAGGGAGCACTGTATAAACAAAATACACATGTGGATGTAGGCTAAATGTAGAATAAGATATTCTTTACTACGACATGCGTTGTTGCATGTACTAAAACAGTTCCATAAAAATATTTTGGAGCCATGGCAGAATACCCGGCTTCTGATTAAATCCCAGACCGTTTGCCAGCCAGAATAGAAAAAATCGTTAGAATTTTCAACCTGTAAATTTCAACGTGTTTTTGCAGAGTGCCTGCGTTGAGTTTCGTTTACACGTGAAACAATTTATACACTGTATAATTATGCTTTTGGAATTCTGGTACAAAACACAAAACACATCATATCAAGGTCGCGTCTCTTTTTTGTTAATTTGTTCAATGATAAAATTAAGTAGAGGACCAATCCAATATGAGTGTCAATCAGTTTGGAGTCTGAACAGACGCCGATTAACTCCAAACAGTGTGCTATAGACAACAGTTCTTGGAATATAAACGCGGTAACTATTCCACGGCCTTACCCCGAGTACATTGGTTATTTGTATTTAGCCGTTATTTGGTCAGGATCAACTGTTTGACAATCATTTCAATACTTCTTCCATCAGATATAAAAAAAAAATGAGAAATATAACCAGACGACAATTGTTTAAATCAGACGACGTCACTGTAGTGAAGAGGTTAACATGAAGCTGGGAAGAGTAACTTAACACCATTGAAGCATCCTAGATTCGCGGTTTTCATATAGAATAAAAAATCTGTTTTTGCAATTTCTGTATGCGGAACAGTTCAGTAAAATGTATGCTCTTACACAATAAACTACTATATAATATATAATATATCTGCAGGGAAACGATCATGTATCAACATTGCGAAACTGTTTGCAACAAAATGGTCAATTCTAATCTAGCTATGCAAATACGACTAAATATCATAACGTAGATTAAATGATGATTTATATTTTTTCAGGGATATCACACTCGATGCCGTTTTTCAAGTACAATGATACCTCGGTAGGAGACCCGTTTTCGTTTTTAAGGCAATTTGACTTTCCAAATACCTATCTTAATATATTTTGTTGTGTTTACCTTAAGGTTGAGGACTCAAAATAAGATTGGACCAAAGTTGGTACCCTATATACAGTGATCGGCGATTTTCGTCAACTGACGACTCGTTCCTCATCATGTTTTAGCATGGTTGAGAACAGGTCGACAGTTGACGAGAATGGCTGATCGCTCCCCGTAGAGTACCGATATTGACCGACATTGGAGTTTGGAGTTACAGTTGTTATTCTTTCCTGTTTAAACGCAAACGCAACACAAACGCAAAAAACTAAAATGGAGAAAATGACAACTTTTTGACAATTTTGACTTTTCATTTTTATCTGAGTGGCAAACTATTTGGACTCCAACTGATTGACACTTATATTGGATATGTCCTCTAATTAATTTTATCATTGAACAAATTAACAACAAAAAGACTAAACCTTAAGACAAGATTTCTTGGGTTTCTTTTTCTTTTTCGCTACATGTAGTAGAAATTTCAGCTACCTTTGTACGTTACTAGTAAAAGGGGGTTGACATGTAAACTAATCACCAGCTGCCATGTCCAATATCCACTGCCTCACTTTTGTTAACTGCATTTTACATTTCAACATTATTACCATGCATTTTCAACATAATACATATCATTTTAGCTTAATGAAATTTATGAAACGATTTTAACCAGTCTGAATCCCTATCAGAAACCAAATTACTTGGCGTCTGATCTGAATCCACATTTGTTTGCAAAAGTTTAAATAACATGAGCAAACGTTCAGCCAAATCGGTTACATGTAAATCAAATCGTTTAAGTCAAATCGGTTTGAATCGTTAGAAGTACATACATGTAGCATACACAGTACTGGAGTGCATACAATCAATTCCAGATATTGTGACCACTCATTTGATGGCCTGTTTAATGTTGCTAAATCAGCGGATAGCTTAAAACAGGATGGCAGTAAAGCGGAAAGCTCCTTTCCGCTTTACTTCCATCTTGCTTTAAGCGGCAACTTAATTTAGAGACATCGGGGAATATACATTGTTTGGAGTGGTCGTTATATAGCGAGATTGTTCTGTTGAACGATTCTACCCAGACTGCTTAACCACATGCAAAGTTAGATAAAGATCGCTCCTAGATTCCTGAGAAATTGGAAAACGTGAACTCATTGTACTAGAGACAGGCTAGATTAACAGAGAATGCACAAGCGGATTGCAATAGAAGTTACAGTGTTCGACAACTCTACAGGGTTCGACAATTCTCGACCATATTCTTTAGTTTATATAACCGTCTGTCTATCTGACGGTCTGTATGTATATCTGTCCGTCTGAATTTATGTATGTATGTCTTGCCTTGTTCTTCATTCCGTCCATCCCCGTCCCCGTCATTTTCTTCGTCTGTCCGTCCGTCCGTCTCGCCATACTTCTGACCAGTCTCCAATTTTTTCCCGCTCGGATCAAAAGGTAAGGTCGATATTTACAGTATTTTTGCAATTTTAACATGTACATGTTATTGTGGTTTGTTTAAACGGAAAAGAATAACGTTTAGATTGTTTAATATGTATGTTATTATTGTTTCGATATTGATTAATGTATTTCACTCAACTAATAATACGTTTTCTTCTAAACCAACAGTCGTTGATATCTTAAGACATCTTTATTATTTTATAAAGACCTTGTGCCATAGCGCAGAATTACGAGATATATGATCTCGATGCATACTTTATAAAAAAAAAAACCATTTAACGCATTTGTGCCTAGCGTCCAAATCAGACCCCACATAACGCCTAATGAAAATTGAAAAAATAACATAGTCTAGTCACCCCTTAAATGAAAAAAATGTATTTACGCAATACATGCGAATGGAAGAATCTACTTGGTACAAATTGGTTATAGCGTTGAAGTCGTTACTCTTTCCCGTTTTTGCAAACGCAACGCAAATGCTTTGCAATAAGTTGTAGAAAATGACAACTTTCCGACAATTCTGTATCTTGATTTTAACATTGGGAGCAAACAATTGGGAGCCTAATCAGACGTCAGGTTTCTGATCTGACTCCAATCTGTTTGCATTGAAAATAGTAAATTTAGCGTAGAGGCGGCGTTTATTGGGAAATAATAACTTCTTCTCCACTATAAGTGGTTGGGTTGTTGTTGTTTTTGTTTGGGGTTTTTTGTTGTTGTTGTTTGGGGGTGTTTGGGGGGTTTTTTTTGGGGGGGGGTTAAGGTTTAGAATAGTAAGTACAGTAAAACCTCTCTATTACGGAAACTAAAAAGAAGGCTAATTGAGTGTATAAAAGACAGGTGACAGCTTAAAGCAAGGTGACAGTAAATAGCTTTCTGTTTTACTGTAACCTTGCTTAAAGCGGTCACATGTCAGAAACACCTAATAATTAACACAATTTAGTGGTCGTAATAGAGAGGTTTTACTGTACTTCACGTCTTTTGTCAGACCAAGTAAACGGCATAAACAGAGTTAACTCTAATAGAAGTGAAATGGGCGTCTTTAATGAAGGACATTATCATCGTGGACAATAGATATCTTTGTCTAAATTTGAGGATCAAAGTTTAACAAAGTAAACAATGTAATTCATGGCGAAGGTTCTGTGTTTTGTTATAGTGAAGCATGTATCAAACCTTGACATGAAGGTGAACCCTTTTTATAGCATCCACCAGAAATTGCTTCAACACATTCAATCCTAGCAACGAGTATACTCGTCATTAATAAACAGTGTATCTGTGAACTGTACACTTAACCTATGCAAACAGTGAAGATACTGATCAGAGGGTTCCTGCAAGAGCTCTCTGATCAGGGTCTTGACTGGTTGTTAATTTGCAATGAATTGTTAACATAAACCCTAAATAGTAAAAAATGGGCAAGATTTAATTTGAAATTGGAAAAGTCCATTAAAGGTTTCAGGAGTGAATGAAGTAAAGAGGGTAACCTTTTTCCTGCCATTCGCAAATTGACTTGTGTTGTATTTGCCAACAGACTGGATTTAGATCAGACGACGAGTAACCTGACGTCTGATCTGGATCTATTCTGTTTGCAACTCATGTTTTAATTTCTTAAAAGGTTGGATGCATAGCACTAAATTTGATAAATTTTGCAGACGACATTTTTAAAGCAGACGATATTACAGCAAGAGAAAGGTTAATCTGCATTTTACTGAGCTTGATTTTTAAGAGCGTATGCTAATTTTGTTGTTATTACCAAGGAGATATTTGTCAAGGTGGTCCACTAAGCATCCCATACTTGAACTACAGTAAGACCTCTCGATGAAGACCATTTAAACGAGGTTGTTTGATTGTACATCAGCATGTATGAAATATAGGTGACAGCTTAAAGCAAGGGGAAAATAAAACAGAAGGATCCTAAACGGATCCTTCTGTTTTATTTTCACATTGCTTTAGGCAGTTGCCTTCATGACACACCTCTAATTGAATTCAATTAAGTGCTCATAATAGAGAGGTTTTACTAAATAGTTATGTCCGGACAATAAGACCCTCAAACGCAGCCTCGTGGATGGTGTAGACTCATTTACACATGAAGCTTAAAATTCATAATTCCCGTTTAAAAAATGTCAAGTACATTTTAAACTATATGAGTGGTTGAATTTGTAACTTAACAGTACAGACGTTGATCATAGGACTCCGTCTTGGGTCACGCTGCTTGCATAGGACACATATATTTTACGTGTTCACTGTTTATTAACGACGGGTTAATGTCTTTTTAAAGAAAGGTGAGTGAAAAGGGAAAACAGCTTCTTACTGAGTTTGCTATATGACTTTTACCTTGCTTAAACACTCTTGGCAACACCAAATACAATCATCCATTCGTCTTCTACAATGTATATGTATTGCGATAGGTAGGAGACCCTAAACACTCAGTGAGTGAATGGTCAAATCAATTTGCATAATGTCTAGATAAAGTCAAGAGTGGCTAGACACAAGTGGTCACTTGTTTTCTGTGGGGATATCTGCCATGATATCTTCTGTACTAATGTTGTCGGCTCCACATCCAAATAACTGGGCTCTTTTGTAGCCTTTTTATCGGTTGTATTAACGTATATTGCAAAATACCAAACAGTAGAAAATCGGATCAGAGGGCTCCCCAGTCCTGTACTGTTCATTGGTTGTTTTATATATACTATATCTAGCTCCACTAACACAAAATAAGGACAGAGGGACAGGATTAAACGATACACATTATAAACTATTCAAGAAAAAGACATTTCAGAATATTCCAAGCTTTATTCATTATACCAATAGGTTGATTTTGCAGCATCAGTTTTACTTTTGTAACGATGAGTTTAACATTTCGTTGAAAATATGAACTCTATGGCATTTCGAACATTGAATATCTAACAACGATGTTGGATACGATTTATATTTTAAGTGTCTACAATGATGCCATCCAAAATATGTTTTTATCAAAAGTATATATATAATACATAATATTTATACATGTAAGCTCTAAATCAACTTCGAAAATGAAAGTTATTTGTAAACAATCATTGAATGACTTCTTGTTTGAAAACATGTGTTGCAAAAACGCCACCAAATAAGATTTATCGTCCAAGCAGTATGTTACCAGCTTTGATAATTTGCTCAATAAAACAACATGTTGCATACAAACAGTAACATCCTGAATTGCTTGATCGACAGATACGAGAGAATCTTTCACCTTAATTGTGTTGTGTCGTTAACTCTTTGTCCATCATTATATCGCCTGCCTTAAAAACTGCATAAACTGTTATTTCAAAGTACTTTTTGTATAATTTTACCTGAAGAAGTTTCGATACGCGTGCCAAACAGTTTTGGTCCTGGTCAAATACGATGTTCAACCTACAGTATGTTTTAAACCAAATGCTAGTTTGTGAGTGAACTTGTGAAAGCAGACAGTATATTTTGCGATGAAATTGTTATAAAGGCATAAATGGATAAAACTAGCAAATACACGTAAAGTAATGTCATATAGTATTTTCTCTTGATGATGTTTAAAGCTTTCTACTTTATTTATTTATTGCTTGAAACTGATAGATAATTCCTGTCCGTGCATTATTAGTTGCAAAAAAGAAATATTTACTTGAATGCCAAGCCCATTGAGATCAGGATTTTCTCTAGAGAAATAATAGCTTATGTGATGGATGAAATGTTGCTAGTTTCAGTAAAACCCTGGAGGATTCGTTTCAATCAAAACTCAAATTATTACAGACACGGACTGTAATCGCAGTTTCGCGTGCATACAACAGTTTGTTCCAGGTATATTGTTTGTTCAATTCATTATGATCTTCTCCGTAAGACTGTCGTCTGCTTTAACATAGGCGTCTGGTTGGTTTTCCCAATTTAGATTTAACCCTTTGAACCCTAGTCCCGCATATATGCGTCCTTTTCAAACAGTATACATGTTAAACGTGCACTTGTCCTATGCAAACAGTGAAGATCCAGAACAGAGGGTTCCTTAAGGAGCTCTCTGATCTGGGTCTTCACTGTTTGGCAAAATGCAAAACATTGACAAAACAACCCTTAAAAGTCAGAAATGGACTATACTAGAATTGATACTGGGATTGTCCATTTGAAGTTTCAGGGAGGAAAGAGTTAATGCATTTCGACTGAAGCAACACAATATTCTCCACTAATTTGGGAAAACATAACGTCTTCTCCACTGTATAGAAGGCTTAGTCAATTAACTGTAATTACGTCCTCTACTTTCATTAATTGTCGTCTTCTGTTGCTTGTCAAATTTAGTTTTCATGTCAATTGAGCGGCGGCTGATCGTGATCCAAACTGTTTTCAACCGAACCTTTTTCAATTAATCATAATCTTATGTAGTGTCGGGACTGAATCAATGGCTGCAAACATATACACATGTACTGGAGTACATCTAGGTTCAGACTATGTATTATTCAGTACTGTTACCACCAATCTCAGCCCATATAATCACGTCTTCTATAACAGGTATTATCAAGAACAACAGACGATGTCTGCTAGGGAGTATTATTGCTTATTTACAGTGGATAAGACGTTATTTCCCATTTAAATGCTTAATCAAGCGCACATGCACTGAACTAAACTGTAGAAAAAATCAAGTTTTTGACAATTCGGACTTTTCATTTTAATGTGAGTGGCAAACAAGTATAAAGCAGGATCAGACGCCGGGTTATTTCGCGTCTGATCTGGCTCCAAATTGTTTGCAATTCATATCACAGTTTAAGAATAAACGCGTTTATTGGGAAAGAATAACGTGTTCTCTACTGTATGCTTGGATAATCAGGTTTCGATATACTATAGACCTTATATGAGCACTTTGCAAGCAGATGTTACTAGAATTTGCAAACTGTTTGGATCCAGATCAGACGCCGCGAAACGCGGCATTTGATCAGGATCCAAATTATTTGCCGCTAGTGATAAGGTTTCTTCATGTTAAAACGAAATTTAAATTTAAATGTTAAATTTATGCCAAGCACCATCTGTGGAGCAGGCGATATTGTACATGCAGCAGACGAAGATTTTCAATATATAATGATGTGGTGAAGCAGAGACATTATAATTACATTCATTGAACAGCTAATATGGTGTTATAATATTTCTAACTCTCATTGTGAAGAAGACCTATATTAGCCAATTAATGCACATTGTCCACAAAAGTAGACATTAGCAATAGCAAACAGTGTATACCCTGATGAGACGCCGCAATCTGCGGCGTCTCATCAGGGTGTACACTGTTTGCAATACGATATGAAATGGTATGCTGTATGACTAAACGCTGCAGTGTCTATGAATCACCCTAGTAATGAATATCTGTAATCAAATATTCCAGCAAGAACAATGGGAAAGTGCGTAGCAATGTCTAGCCATAAATTGGTTGCATGTAACTAATTGAATCCTGAAACTTCAAATAGACCATTCCTGTTTGACCTTTTGGCTTTTTATACGCCATTCAAAGGAATGATACTATTATTTTAGGAATATAATTATGTGCTTTGTTGAATATACGCCAAACACGGTAATCCAAGAAGTATAAACATATCTACAGACAGGCGCCTACGCAGGTCAAAAGTTAAGCAGGGAAAATACCACTAGAGAGTTCTGCCTTATTTGTTCTGCGCTAAGCTAAACAATATCTTAACATGTTTAAGTTGTTTATGCATATCTCCATTAAAGTATGATTGCATATGTGCGTGCATACTGTTGCGTTCAACAATGATTATATTTCCTTTCTTTGCGGTCGAAACTTGAGAGTTTGCAAACATATCACGTATAACTAAGCATATTCGACGAATCCCGATATTTCTTTTTGCACTTCCGTGTGCACAGTAGAGAAGACATTATTTTTTCTTGTTTTCGCGATGCAAGAAATTGTAGAAAAAGAAAACAATTGAAGAATCTGAGATTAGTAGAGAAGACGTTATACTTTCCAAACAAACGCGTTTAGGCTAAACTACTATTTTCATTACAAACAGTTTGGCGCCAAATCAGACGCTGGGTAACCCCGCACCTGAACAGACTATAAAACTGTTTTCCTCGCAGATAAAAATGAAAAGTAAGAATTATAAAAAATGACAATTTCTCCATTTAAGTGCATTGCGTTCGCGATTCGTTTGCGTTTAAACGGGAAAGAATAATGTCTTTTTCACTGTAGTTAGCACCCGACGTTTGATCTAGCTTCACACTGTTTGTAATTGACATAAATGTTTCAGCACGATGAGAACGAATTACGTCTTCTGCCCAACTGTACTTATATACATTTAATTGCCTGTATACAATGGTACTATTTACTTTTTCTGCGGTCGTAACTTGGTAAGAGTTTGCAGATATGTACATGTTCATGTGCATATCTCAGCATATCACCCGAGTCTAGACAATGGTATACTTCTTGATGCACTTCCGAATGCATTTCCGACTGCTTTTAAATCTATACATATGCCTTTTGTGCGCGACATCGATAACCTTATATAAACCATTTTGACTTAACAGGGGTGCAGTAGTACTCGTCAAAAGAAGGACGAACAATGTAAGATTCTGCATAAAAGGGCGTCTCATCCGGGTCTAAACAGTTTGTTAGTACCCTATTAACGATGTAATGTTTAGACTTCTGTCAAGTACAGATTTGTCTACAATCAAGTATCTGATCATACGAACTACATGTAGACACATTCATTAAGGCATGACGTGGTTAATACCCCGAATACTCATTAAACCCTTTGCCTTACTTGGGAAGACGTTATCGTTTTCCAATAAAACACTTTATGCTACAGCAATCATATCCATTGAAAATAATTTGGAGCCTGATCAGATGCAAGGATATATTGCCAACAGGTTGGAGCAAGATCAGGCTACAAACTGTTGCTACTCATGATAAGGAAATCGTCAGAATTTTCGAAGCCTTGTCATTTTCTCCAGTCAATCATATTGCATTTGAATTGATTTTCGTTTAAACGGGGGAAAACAATGTCTTCACAATGCAAATATCTATATATAACATATATGTTTAGCTTACTACGCAGTTAAGGTTTCAAAGATGGGTGGGCAATTTACATGCTGCAACGAAATGTCAAGCTCCGGCAGTTATTTCATAAGGCAAGAAATAAATTACATGTTTTATATTACCTAACCCTTGTCCTGCCATAATAACGTCTGTTTCTACATGTAACTGTCGTCTGTACGACGTTGAGTCTAATAATGCTATTTATATTAACCCTGTGCCTGCTGTTGACGACTTTACTGATTTTTGCAAACAGTTTGGATCCAGATCAGACGCCGTCCAGATCTCGTCTTTAGGATTCTTTACTTAAAAAAATGCATAAATCTAGATTTAACAAATTTTGCAGACATTTCCGAAGCAGACGATATATCCGCAGGATACGGGTTAAGTAAAACCTCTTTTTACGAGCATTTAAATGTACTAGTTCTCAGCTGTATAAGACAGATTTTGATTTGTTTTGATTTTACGTCGCTTTCAACAGTATTTCAGTCATATCGCGACGTCCAGCTAATTACAGGTGGAGGAAGACCCCAGAAGCCCTTTATGCACTGTTTCAGACACAAATCGGCAACTGGGTAGAACCACCGACCTTCCGCAAGCCAGCTGGAAGGCTTCCCCACATGAAAAATCCGAACGACCCTACTGGGATTCGAACTCACAGCGATGAGGAGCTTAGTGATGTAAGTCACAGTGACTATACCAGTAGGCCACGGAGGCCCCCTGTATAAGACAGATATCTGCGTAAAGCAAGGTGAATGTAAAACTGCAAGCTCTTAAAGGAGATTTCTTTTTTCCACCCAACTTGCTTTAAGCTATCCCCTGTCCTTAAAGCAACCAATAAGCCTTCTTTTTATTTGTCGAAAAACAGAAGTTTTACTGTACTTTGTGTCTGATAATGGAACATATGTACATGTATTTATAGTTCATGAAGCTTACATACATTTGTACGATTGCTTAATAACATTTGAGGAGAGTGGCTGGGCGTCTTATCAGAGTCAAAATTGTTTGATATGCATTTCAAACAACGTTTCACAGGAGAGAAGTTTACGCCCTCCATGATACGGCTGAATTTGTGATAATGTTGCAAACAGTTTGGAAACAGATGAGACGCCGAGTCGGCGTCTCATCTGTATCCAACTGTTTGACACTTTGATGATAATGTTTAGAAGAAAATTGTAAGAACATTTTGTAAGAACGTTTGATTTTTGCAAACAGTTTAGATCCAGTTCAGACGCCGCGTAACGCGGCGTCTGATCTGGATCCAAACTGTTTGACACTCATCTTTAGGGTTCTTTACTTGAAAAAGGTATATATCTACATTTAACAAACTTTGCAGACGACAATTTCGAAGCAGACGACGTCACTGCAGACGATAACTTTGGCAGACGATAATTGCATAGCTTGCTGAAGGTTGATAGCTCGTGTAGTTGACGTTGTACGTGATTTACTTAGTTTTAAATTACAAAACTGAAACATTAAATTTCAAATAAAACATTAACCCCTTTCACTGCTTTATCCCGACAGGTTTCCATGTTTGTAAGCATCGTGGGTTCTGATCAGACGCCGAAAAAAAATCAGTTTCAAACCAAGATCCAAATTTTTTGACACATACTAGTACATATATCCATGTTGTTTTCAGCTTAAAATACTTATATGTCTGTAAAGAAGGAATGAAAGTATTTGGTATTGGTAAGCAACGATATCCTAGTATTAAAGGGATTGCATGTTATTACTCCCATGCAATATTTAGTCACATGCTAAGTAATACGGAGACCTGCACGTCTGTGTTGTGCTTAGAACATAGCCAAACTACTCCTGAATATGCATCATAAGAAATACTTCATAATATTATACACTAGCGGATTGATTCTTTCATCAGGCTGATAGTAAAGCATTCTTCTCTACTTTCAGCCAGCTTTTAACAACCACCTATCTTTGATACTGAAAGAAGTTTCATGGAAAGGGTTACCCCTTGTCCTAGTGTATTTACTTATTATGCAAATGAGCAAATATTTCTCTTACCTGAATTGTTTTTGTCTAATTGATATTTGCAATTTACCAACCATTGTAGCGATGTGGCGTATCAAAGGTTTCAGGTGGCATTTTACCGTAAAAGGAATACAGACAGCAAACTACCACTGCCATGGAAACCAGACAATCATATATAAAGTGTCTGTGTTATAGTGTCATTGATACATTATACCAATATATCGCTGTATAAGGAATATAGACTGGTAGACGTATATATAACATAATAAACATTTACCAGGTGCGGATCATGATAATCGTCTACACCCGGCTCAAAACAGTCTGCAATGAACATTAATGATTTAGCACAAACGTGTTTGATGGGAAACTTAAGTATAACGTCTAATTCACTGTAATAGCGAGATTTGTTTTACTCTCTGTGCTACAGTGCTCCCTCCCCACAACGGTCCTCTGAACAACGACTCCCAACAACGATAATTGCCGCTGTTCCCCTAAGCAAGACAAGTGTGTCTAATGCGTTCATTGCTGCAATGTCGTCTGCATAAATTTGTCCTCTTTTACAAAAGTAACGTATCAAATTGAACATTGGGACCGAACAAAAACCATAAAGACGAGTGACAAACAGTTTGAACCCAGATCAGACGCCGGGTGACGCGGCGTCTGATCTTAAGTTCAAACTGTTTGCAAATGTAAGCCAAGTCATGCTTACATGTAGCACTTGGAGGGTTTTGCTTTTCCCTCCCTATAACAACTCCCTCCGAACAACATACGCAAACTTTGTCTCTAATTGGGTATTGTTGTAGAGATGGAACACTGTATAATAATTATGTTTTAATATGTCTCAGGTTTTTCTGTAAGTGGAGTGATCGAAAGTACGTTTTATGATATGACACCTGTTATCATTTTCAATGAAACACGTTTGTGCTATTAAAACCATTGTGTCCCTTGCAGACAGTTTTCAGCCCTATCAGGCTCCAAACTGTCTGCTACTCATAAGTAAAATAATCAGCATTTTTCAATACTATTCATTGTCTACATTTTATTATACCGCGTTTACTTGTAGTTTCGTTTGGAAAACAAATAATGTTCTTACTGTATAAAACGATATTCACATTGATTCATTTCCCTCAACTTTGATCAAGTCTTACACTGTTAACCCCTTCACTGCCATGACGTCATCAATTTTAAACAATTGTCGTCTGCCTTTATTTCTCAAATTTAAACTTTTGATAGTTTTACTAAGGAATTTATTTAAATGAGTGACAAACAATTTGGGAAAAGCTATTTGCAAAAAACCATGGTACAGAACTCGGGGTAAGGCAGTGACGGGGGACCGATGGATCATCGGGGCAAGGCAGTGAACTGCTTAACCCTTTCATGGTCAAATTATTCGGAAGATTTTTACCCCATCACCGTTTCATTGTCGTCTGCTTCTAGTTTGTCGTTTGCAATATCGTTTCTAAGTTAAAAAATAAGTCAGTATGACTTAAAGAATTTCGATACGTGTGTCAAACAGTTTGGGTCCTGATCAGACGCCGCGTGACGCGGCGTCTGATCAGGACCCAAACTGTTTTACAAACGGGCTTGGAAGCGCGATTGAGAGTGAAAGGGTTCAGCGATTCTTGAAATGAAGGCACGCCGGTGATCTGTAGTACAGGTGGTAGATTCACCCGGCTTTACAAATGACATAAGTGACTTAACCCCTTCACTGCAATGACGTCATCAATTTTAAACAAATGTGGTTTGCTTTTATTTCCAAAATTAAATACATATATTTAGTTATTTTGACTTATAAAATATTGAAATTAGTGTAAAACAGTTTATATCCTGATCAGACACCGCGTTTCGCGGCGTCTGGTCAGGGTCCAAACTGTTTTCAAATAACTAGTATACTAGGGGTAAGGCAGTGTAGGGGTTAAATAAATGGTATAAAGTAATTCAGGTTAACCTGCACTACTATATGATACAAAACCTCGTGCAGCTTTACTTGCATCTGCTGGTTAGATAAAAGCTTACTTATTTACGAGAGCCAACCAGACGCTGTACAAGACTGGTTTTCACATAATCGTACATTTGTTCCTCAATCTTAAAATGCCACGTCTCGAATCTCATTGTGATATAACTAGACAAATGTAATTTCCTAGAATTTTCAGGTCGGTGATGAATGAGTTGCTTCATGAATAATAATGTCCTGGTGTAGTCTAACTGCCATGGTACAAACCAATGTGCGCTTGGAAAATTTAAATTAAATTTCAATGGCATTTTTTAAATATTATACAATGAGAAAAATAGAATATATTGTTCTTTTTCATCAACCCATTTATGCCAAATGGATTCTTAAAGGTAAATTACAGCCAAAAACTCATGTTTAAAATGCGCAATTTCTGATACATGTGCATTTTCTATGTACTAAAACCAAGTGAAATCGGTTGTAAGATGCATGACATATGTCCCCTCTTTGTTAAGAACCATGCATAAAGTGCCGATTTCTTATTGAGATGGCTATATAAAAAAGCTATTTGTTTGTATGTAAACAAACTCGATTTAAAACTCGACTATTTCCACAAAGTTCACAGGTTTGTAAGCAATATTACCTCAAAAGGTTCCACGCAATACTTTTTTTATATGTAACGATTACGAAGGTGCCATAAATTTCGTGTAAGAAGAATGGACGATTTTGGTAGCCTGTGGCGAATATTCTGGCTATAAATATTATTATTATTATTATACCAGATTTATATAGCGCTCTTTTTACACAGGGAGTGTGCGTTCAAAAGCGCTTTACATGAAATAACACATATGCACCTATAAATCGAGAAAAGACAAAATAACTACAATTAGATCTGAAATAAAACATGAATAAACATATAAAAGACAGTCCCCCAAAACGGCGATCACATTACCCCCATCAACCAGCAATGAACCGACCGGCTAAGTATTGCCGACTGATATAAATAATGGTAGAGCGCCCAATGCAGGCTATCGACAAAACACAAATAACTATAATTAGATCTAAAATAAATAAAAATAAACATACAAAAGACAGCCCCCAAAACGGCGATCACACTACCCCATCAATCAGCAATGAACCAACCGGCTAAAGATTGCCGACCAATAGAAATAATAGCAGAGCGCCCAATGCAGGCCATCTAATGTAACATAACTAGGAAAAATAGCATGCGACCATAACTAAAAACTCTATAGAAGATCAATGACATGATTAAAAATGGTGAAAGCTGTCCAAGAATTATACCACAGACCCCGCCAGCTGGTTTCAAAAGAGATCAGAGCCATATCCCTACCATCAAAGATCCACCAGACAGGCATTGGTCAACGGTACAACCCCAGAACTAAAATTAGACCCATAACATATACAGAATGAACACAGCCCTAGGGTAGCAGTCATCTACCCTCTCCACCCACACCCGCGGGACCTACATGTTCCATGGCTGAAATTACACCCTTACGTTTATAAAACATCAAGATATTAAGAAGCTGTCCCTGAATTATACCGCAAACCCCAAGCCAGTCGGTTTCAAAGAGATCAGGGGCAATCCCTACCATCAAGATCCACCGAACAGGCATGGGCAAACGGTACAATTCCAGAACTCCCATTTAGACCCACAATATCTACAGCAAGAACATAGCCCGAAGGTAGCAGTCATCCATTTCCTAATGTGTTCTAATAATAAATATTAAAGAAGTGTGTTTTCAGACGTTGTTTGAAGACTGCAACTGAGCTCGCATCTCTGATGTCCGATGGTAGAGAGTTCCAGAGCTTTGGGGCTGCATGCATGAAACTTCTATCTCCAAACTTCACCAAACGACTTCTCGGCACAACCAGCGATACTGATTTACTCGCAGACCGCAACTCTCTTCGAGGTCTATACACGTCCAGCATACTAACAATGTACCTTGGAGAATCATTGCACATGGCTTTGTATGTGAGTGTCAGAATTTTGAATTCAACTCTGTGTTGAACTGGAAGCCAGTGAAGCTCCTTCAAGACTGGAGTGATGTGACTGTACCGAGGAGTCCTGGTATACAATGTATATAGATCGCTATGACTCCAAACTGCTTGCTATTCAGACGCTAATCTTTGCCAATACACGCGTTTGAGCTAAAACAATTTTGCCAATTGCAAACAGTTTGGAGCCAGACTAGACGCCGGGTAACCCTCCCTCTAACCAGGCTTAAAACTGTTTGCCAACTAGACAAAGATGACTATATCGCAATGTTTTTAAAGTAACTGACGAACAGGGATGTGTACACTTGTCCTATGACGGGGCATTCTAATCAGGGTCTCCTTTGTTAGTCAGTTTGCAAAATATTTTTCAAATCAATCATAAATTGTCAGAAATGAACTAGACTTAATTGAAGGTGGATTTCGACATTTAAATTATCAAGTGTGAAGGTATAACATGTACAGTGGTGAAAACGTTCTTCTTTCCCGTTTAAACGAAAACGAAACGCAAAAGCATCGCAATAAAACGTAGAAAACGATAAAAAATATTACCTTTCTTACTATTTATTTCAATCTGAGTGGCAAACAATTTGGAACCTGATCTGACGCCGGGTTATCCGGTTTCTGAGCTAGCTCCAAACTGTTTGCAATGGTAATAATAGTTTTAGCGTAAACGCGTTTATTGGGAAAGAATAACGTCTTCTCCACTGTAATCAAGATGACGGGTCTACTCAACGGTAAATGTTCTTTAATATTCATCGTACATGTACATGTACAGTGGATAATAACATATTATTTTCCGTTTAAACGCAATGACCGCACAGGCAATGTGATAAAAGGTGGTTAATGGCAGGGACCAATGTTATTAAAGAGTTTGAGTTGAGTCTGAGATCGTTCTCAAGCATTTGCTTGGTCAGATTTGAGCTTTTGCTTAGCAAAAGCTCAAATCTGACCTATCAAA
Organism: Gari tellinella; assembly: GCA_922989275.2. Lineage (NCBI taxonomy): Eukaryota > Metazoa > Mollusca > Bivalvia > Cardiida > Psammobiidae > Gari > Gari tellinella. Next base: position 24,928,162 of record OV277856.1, on the reverse strand, counting down.
TGTTTGAGAACGATTTCAGACTCCTGTCAAAAGCTTTATAACCTTGGATCCTGTTTTTTGAAAGTCTGAAAAATTATCTTGGTCTGAGAAGCAAACAGTTTGGAGTCTGATCAGACGCCGGATTATCTGACATCTGATCAGGTTCCAAACTGTTTGCAAAGCGTTTTATCACAAAGGCGTTTATTGTGAGATTGTGGCTTCTTCTCTACTGTAATAGAAATACAGATGTTACTGTACCTATAATAAAATGTACTTTGGTTGTTAAACTTGACACCTTGTCACTTACTTAATTGCCATTAATGTTTTTCCATCTCTGTATCACATAGATTTTATGACATTTTAATCCCAAACGTCAAAACGTTTTTCAATCGATCAAACAATTGTATGAATAATTGTAAAATAAAATTTACCAAGTCGGCAAGGATAGGTCAACTTGCCCGTTAGACTGCATATACTGCTCGTTTTGTCTTTTTCATTCTCTTCTGTGAAGAAGATGGTATTCGGTCCCTATAAAACATTTCCGAAGTTAACAAATAAACAAACATCTTTCTTCTACATGTACATTGATGTTTGCTTTAATTTTATATCTTAAGTTGCATTGGTCTGTTTAAAGTTAGTTTAGTTTTTATTCTGTTTTTGTTCCATTTAAATGTCATATTGTGGAAAATACAAGTAACTTTTTTCCAATGAACACGCCAATGCTTTAAACGAGTGTATGTATATCCGTTGCAAACAGTTTTAATCCAAACTACACAACCCATTCAGACTTAAAGCAAATCGGAAGCATTTCAAAACCATGTCAGTTTCCTTATTTAATCGCATTGAGCTTGTGTTTCATTTTGTTTAAACCGTAAAGAATAACGTCTCTTCTCCATGGCAAATAATTCGAGGCTAATACAGTGGAGAAAACGTTATTCTTTCCCGTTTAAACGCAAACGGAACGCAAACGGAATACACTACAATGCAGAAGATAACAATTTGTTGACAATTCTGACTATTGAAATTAAGCTGAGTGGCAAACAGTTTAGAGCCTGATCAGACGCCGGGTTACCCGGCGTCTGATCTCGCTCCAAACTGTTTGAACCGGAAATAATAGTTTTAGGGTAAACGCGTTTATTGGGAAAGAAAAACGTTTTCCCCACTGTACCTGTACAAAAATAACGTGCGATATCTGAGGTATTATCATTATCCATAAAACATTTCCACCAGGTTCATTTCTCTCGTCTGCATTATCTTTAAATCTGCCAATATGCTTGGTTTGCTACCATAGTAACGATCTCCGGGGAGTTCCAAGATTTAAAGATAAAACTACAGATCATACCCAAAACAATAGTATTTTAAGGATGTCTAATAGAAAGATACACTCTTTTGATCAGACTATATGTGAAGAATACGTTTTTTTCTTTCCCGTTTAAATGAAACTAAGTTCAAACGCAAACAATAAAATGGAGTAAGTAACAACTTTTTTGTAGTCTGCTTTTATTTCTAAAATTAAGATTTTCAGGCATTTAGACTGCAGACGTGTCGCGACGAGTGCCAAACATTTTGGATCCTGATCAAAAGCCGCGTTACCAGTAGTTTTTAAGTTGAATTTCAATAACATGTTACTTTATTCAACTTAAGTTCAACTTAAACAAGATTGACTTATCAAAGTTCAACTGTTGATATGAGCGTTTCAGACCTTGATAAATGGCCAAGAGATTTTCAAGCCAGACTCAAGTGTCAAAAACGTTTGGGTAATGGTAGCATTGACAGAGGCCAGAAGGTCAACACATTCCACTGCAATTATCATGAATAAAATGATTATTTACAAACAGTTTGCATCCTGATCAGACGCCGCGCTAACGCGGCGTATGATCAGAATCCAAACTGTTTGACATTCATTCAGATATTACTAAAGTGAAAGTACATAACATTTAAATTTGAGAAATAAAAGCAAACATTAATTGCTTATAGCAGAAGACGACATGGCAATTAAGGAGTAAATGCATGATGGAATGCAGTGACCTCGTGTGTAATTATTATTCCAATTTCATCTGAATATTTGCAGTGGCTGTTTTCTTTTACAGTTTGTCGTAAAAGTACAAATCAAATAGCTCCAACACGCTCGTGATACAGTTTACCTCTTGGGGTTAATACACCGTCAAATATGTCTCATTATAAGTACAGGCAAACCTGTAGCAATTAAGACAGGTTGCAGCTAAATTCGGGAGAACAATAACGCAAAATTTCTCAAATAGGAGCCTTCTGTATTATTGTTGCCCTGCATTAATCCGATCACCGAGCATCTTCATTTAAGTGGTCGCTGGTTGGACTTATTTAAGACATGTGATAGTTTAAGGCAGATGAAAGTAACACATTAAGCTCCTTCATGAACTTACTGCATTACTTTCGCCTTACATCAAGAGGTCATCTGCTTTTAAATATCCTATTTTTTGCATACTTTTAGAGTAGCTATGTTGTGGTTAAAGATAGAAATAGCGTCAGAATGCATTGTCGTTGCCGTGTCATGTATATAAATGTGCTTTTATAATAAAAGTGTTTTACCTGAAATTAATAGTTCGGTAAAATTGGAAATAACAGCTTTTAAATGTCAAGTTCGTGTAGCTATATTACCTGTTTCATTGTAAATACTAAAGATTACGTTCCCTTGACGACATGACTATGATGGGTGGCAAATTGTTGCACGATCATGCAGATTGTTTTGCAAACTTTATATAGCATTACATATACGAGTAGTAGTTCCAAGAAACGGTTTTGGTGGTGTTTGAGTGGTGTAGGCTCATTGAAAATGGTAATGGGTGAGGTGGTTCTGTGAGTGCTCATGAAGTTGAGTGTTGGAAATATTCATGTGATAACCATAGTCTCATATAACTCTATTTAGAGTGGCAATATACTTTTTATCATATATGTTTGTATTTATTATTTGATGTACATTGATGAGATAGAAATAAACAATAAATTTACCCTATTAGGAATGGGCAAACATATACAGTGGAGAATCTGTTATTCTTTCCCAATAAACGCGTTTACGCTAAAACTATTATTAACAATACAAACAGTTTGGAGCCAGATCAGACGCCGGGTAACCCGGCGTCTGATCAGGCTCCAAACTGTTTGCCAACAAGATTAAGATGAATTATCAAAATTGTCTAAAAGTTGTTCTTTTCTACGTTTTAGTGCTTTGCGTTTGCGTACGTTTGCGTTTAAACGGGAAAGAATAACAGATTCTCCACTGTACCTATGTTAACCAATTGAACCTTAGTTACGCGTACATGTGAACGCGTCCTTTACAAAAAAAGTGTACTTGTAAATTAAAAAGATACTCTGTTTACGCATTGGACAAAAATGGTCAGTTCAAACACTAATTTTTACACATTTCTCAAAAACGTTTTAGGTAGTTTGACTTTAGAATTTTAAATAATTTGGATTATGCAGCGTCTAATCATGACCCAACCCGTGTGCAAATAAATCTTGTAATCTAGGTAAGGCAGTGAAGGGGCTAAACCAAACTAAAACCACCGCATACAGTGGAGAATATGTTATTCTTTCCCGCTTAAACGCAAACGTACGCAAACGCAAAGCACTAAAACGTAGAAAAGTACAACTTTTGGACAATTCTGATAATTGTTGTTTATCATGGTGGCAAACAGTTTGGAGCCTGATCAGACGCCGGGTTACCCGGCGTCTGATCTGGCTCCAAACTGTTTGCACTGCAAATAATAGTTTTAGCGTAAACGCGTTTATTGGGAAAGAATAACAGATTCTCCACTGTACGTCTTCCTTGTTGAATTGTTGATTAAATCTGATAAAATGCCATTCTCAACCTTTACATGTACCATGCAAATTAAAACTGTCTGTTTTATAAGTGTCACTATAATATAAATATGAAAATTATTAACTATATACAATAGAACAGATAGTGTGTTTCAATAAAATTACAAATTCAATTTCAGTTTGGAAGGCAGTGGATTCTGATCTTAGGTCGAATAACAATACAGTGTGCCCTCCCTACGACGGCCCTCCCAACAACGCTTCCCTTCTTACAACAATGCTTGCCGCTGTTCCCCAAACAAGACACTTACGTCTAACGTTTTCACTGTTAAAATGTCCTCTGTTTAAAATGTTTCGTATGCTTGTGTTTCTCAAAGTTACATATTGGACATTTTGACAGAAAAAAAAACATAATCACGAGTGGCAACAGTTTGAGTCCAGGTCAGACGCCGCGTTACGCGGCGTCGGGTCTGGGTTCAAACTGTTTGAAAATGTACAAGGCAAGTCAAGCTCAGCAATCGAAGGGTATTAATATTCCCTTCCTATAACAACTCTCTCTGAACAACACACGCAATCTTTGTCTCCAATTTTATGTTGTTATACAGTGGATAATCTGTTATTCTTTCCCGTTTAAACGCAAACGTACGCAAACGCAAAGCACTAAAACGTAGAAAAGAACAACTTTTGGACAATTCTGATATTTCATGTTTATCTTGGTGGCAAACAGTTTGGAGCCTGATCAGACGCCGGGTTACCCGGCGTCTGATCTGGCTCCAAACTGTTTGCACTGCAAATAATAGTTTTAGCGTAAACGCGTTTATTGGGAAAGAATAACAGATTCTCCACTGTATAGAAAGGGAGCACTGTAGTCAGTAGTTAACCACATTGACATTTACAGTTTACACAATCACAAGAAGTTCTAAAACGTTTATTTTCTCATTTATTTGAAAACTTGTTTTAGTGATTCAGTTATTTCGATCCAGACAAGACGAGATACCTAGTTACATGTTCTCGGCACCTTCAATTTAGAAATAAAGCAAACATACAGGTGTGTTTTCTGTTGAATAGCCGCTTAATACAAGATTTCCTGTTCTTTATTTACAAGATAAATATTTGATGAATACAGAAGACATCAATAATTTATTCCTCATCAGTATGCACACTCTCGGACATCCTGCTAATCAGAAGATTCCTAACCTTTAACCTGTTTCAGCATCTTTTACCTGCTACATTCATCTACTACTATTTTAAATGTATTCTTTCTTGCGACTTCTTCTCCTAATACAATAATACATAAAGTACCAAACAGTTTGGCTCCTGGTGAGACGCCGGGTAACTCAGTGTCCTCTGATCTGGCTCTACACTGTAAAAAATTGTTTTATACAGTGAATGACTTTATTTCGAATTTATGACCACTAAAAAGAATGTTAAGTGATAGTAGGTGGCTATTAAAGCAAGGTGAAAGCAAAACAGAAAGCTCCCAAAGGAGCTTTCTGTTTAACTCTTACCTTGCTTTAAGAATTCACTTGCATTAAACATCTAAATATTAACACAATGTAGTAGTCGTAATAGATGACTTTTACAGAGCTCGCTGTCCGCAAAGTCAAGGTTAAGGAACGAAGACTCCTTTGTTGTAGTATCCCATAGCACTAGCTCTAATAGCATTGTATATTCTTGCATAAGAGTTTGCCCATAATTACGTGAAAGTCGATACAACACTATCAAGATGAATTCCTTCATTTGTATGACAGTCCCTCGATCTCCCCTGATAGTAGATAATGTTTGAATTAATCTCACATTTACATCAAAAGCAGATTCTTAGCAGTTGGCACGAACGGCGAAAGTCTTATTTGCATCCGGGCAACCCCTCATCAGTCATCCGGGAAACTGGATATTCTGAGAGTCAGTATTATACTTATCACCCTATGCATGATATGGCGTATTTGCAAATAGGCTGGATCCTCAACAGGCGCTTACTCAGCGTCCGACCATCAGTCAAACTGCTTAAACCTCGTTTTTGGATTTCCACTTTTAAAAAAAACGCATGCATATTCATTTGATGTTAAATACAGACGACATTGTTTTTAACATGCGATATTAGAGCAGAATAAAGCATACTTCGGGGAGTAGCGACGATTTGTGTTAGAATCAAAAGTCTTTTTATAGAACCATGCGGGCCTAGCTTAATGATTACAATCACTACAGACATATTTGTTGTACAGACAATTCAACAGAATTGAAATTTAAAGACCAGTGGCCTCTTTCTACATAATTTTGTATTTTAGAAACCTATATGAAATAATGAACATGATTATATCATCACAGTGAAGAGTGAACGTTATTCAGCAAAATTGTGCCATAAACGATTGTTCTCAAGAATTTAATTGGTCAGATTAAAACTTTTGCTCAGCAAAAGCTTAAATCTGACCAATCAAATACTTGTGACGACCTGAGACTCAACTCATAAATTTTATAACCTTGGACCCTGCCCTCCAAACTGTTTGCAACTTAGGTTTTGATAAATTGCAAACGTTTCCAAGAACTTGTCTTTGTCTACACAGATTGTATTGTATTGCGCGTACGAGAAGTTTTGTTTGAAACGGGAATAAATGCGCCACAGTACGGAAGAAATAGTGAATTATCTATATTAAAAAATACTGTTCATACTCTGTTTTATATTGATCTTTTAAAAGGAAAAAACAATCATATTATTGTTCTTAAAACAGCATGTTGATCTTCTCTAAAACAGAACACTATTCAAAGGAATGGCTCATTCTTCGTAATTCACATAATTTCTTTAGTTGTATTAACCAAAAGGTTGATCATCGTCGAAGTCCTATGATACCAAGACACTTGGATTCTCCAAACCCTTTCGTTGTCAATCCGTCAAAAGTCGCGGATCCAAACTGGTTCGACACTCGCCTAGAAATCATGTTTGTCGTACTGCCTTAAATCTAACTTTAAAATGATATTGTAGAAAACAATATTAGTTCAGACAACAATATAGAGATAATGGGTAAAATCTCACGTTGAATTTTACCATGAATGATTAATTAATTCAAATAGAAGCTATTTACAGCAAGTCCTCTTGGCGAGAGAGTTGTGAGACTTTAATGCCATCCTAGTTGCCTGTCTATATGTATTTGTACTTATTGCTCAAGCAATTTCCGCCTGTACAATTGGTTGTGTGCATCAATTCTCAAAACAGACTTGTCCGTAATTTCATTTAAGTCTAGTTTAATCCAACTTTATGGCTCAGTTAATGTCTCATATTCATACAAGCATCAAACAAATGGAGTGGGCCACAATGTATTTCAACATTAAATTCGGTACTTCGCATGAACGACTTTATTTGAATGACGACTTGATTTTGCATAATGCCGAAGTCATGTTAGTAAACATTAAATATATATAAGACGATCCTCGTCTAGATCCTTACTGTTTGCTACAGTCGAGAAAACCTTATTCTTTCCAGTTTAAAAGAAATTAATCACAAACGCAATAAATTGCAAAACATAACAGGTGTTTGACAAATTATTTTGATATGAGTCTCAAACAGTTTGGAGACTGTTCAGAGGCCTGGTATGAAACGACTTAAACGATTGTTTAAGTTCAAATTCGTTTGTTGCAGGGCTACCATAAGTTGTCAGTAAAAGACCAAATATTTCCAAATTTCAAGCTCGATTTTAGGAATCGTACTTTTAACTTTTTCGCTGCGAGGCTCCATATACATATATACATACATACATACATATCCTCTTTAGGAAGAAGGATCACGCCTGTGACTCCCGCTTACTTCCTCTTGGTGGTTAACTACTTTTTGCATGTTTTGGGCGTGTGACATACTTGGGATTTCTCCACCAACAATCCAACTTGCTCTTGAACTCGTTGATGTCTTTGGCACACACGACCTCGTCCGGTGATTAATTCCAGTCATTTGCCACTCTTAATCCCAACGAGTACTTGCGAACATTACATTGTCCCTGCTGCTTAGTTGAAACATATTTTTTCAGGAAAAATATAGCATGAATATTCACATATTTGACATAATAATTAGGATTAGAACGGAAGCATAAATGATTATCAAGTTCTCCTCCTTAAAAGTGAACATATCATAGGAACAATTGTTGTCTAGCATAAGGCGCTGCTGCTTGTCAGGCTTCCACATATTGCCTCTTGTTTTGGTCTCAGTGGATAACGGTTACAGCTTTGCTTGGTCGACTCTGTCTTTTCCAGTAAGACTGTTTCACACCTGGATCATGTCATTGCGTTGCCGTCTATAATACATCGATGGAAGCTTCAGTGCCTGGAGTATCTGTTCATAGCCGAGGTCTTTAATGGCTGTGCATATCTGTGTTGCTCTTTGCTGTACCCTCTCTATCTTGTCTGTATCTCCATCAAACTGATGTATTCTTGACGCATTCCCGTACTCAAGTAGAGGCCTGACCATGGCTGTATACAGCTTCTTGATGATAAGGTTATTTCTGGTCACAAAGGTGCGTTTTATTATCCCAAGTGTTCTGTTGGCCTTACTGACAGCCTGGCTTACAAGGTGGTGGAAAGACAACTTATTGTCAACATACAGACCCAGATCTTTCTCCATATCTGTTTCTTCTAAGCACTTGTAGTTTCCGTCATTGTCTCTCATTCGATACTCGTGGCAGGGGTTGTTTTGACCAAGATGCATGACGCTGCACTTTCCGGTGTTAAACTTTAGCAACCATTTGTCGGATCAGTCGGAGAGTTTGTCGATGTCTTCCTGTAGTTTGGCTCTGTGCTCTGTAGTACCGGTAGCTGCTCTACCGTAGACATTGGTATCATGCGCACAATTTCTCGATACACTTCTGACTGCATCTGGTAGGTCGTTAATAAAGATTACGAATAATACGGGTCCTAACACAATACCCGGTGGGATGCCACTTACCCCACTACTCCATTCTGATGTATGTCCGTTAAGCGAACCCTCTGGTCCCGGTCATGCAAGAAGTTGGCAATCCATCTTCCGACTTTTCCCTTTACCCCATATCCATGAATTTTGTTGATTAGACGCTCGTGGGGCACATTATCAAATGCCTTTTTGAAGTCAAAGTAGATTGCGTCGATAGGGTCGCCTCTTTCTAATGCCTCTGTCCAATCTTCCAAGTATGTCAGGAGCTGGGTCATGCATGATCTCCCCGCCACAAATCCTTGCTGCTCATCGCAAAACAAGTCATTGGCAACCATGTGTCCAATTACTGCCTCTCTGACAATTGTTTCTAGTACTTTGCAGACAACCGCTGTTAGGCTTACTGGACGGTAGTTCACGGGCGAGCTCCTATCTTCTTTCTTGAAGATATGAGTCACCTGGCCCTCCTTCCACTGTGATGGCAGTTCCCCTGTATCCACTGACTTTGAGAAGATTATCCTCAGTGAGTTTGCTATTGCGGTCGCCGATTCCTTCAAGACTCTGAGATGGAACCCATCGAGGCCTGGGGACTTGCTGGCTTTGAGCTTTTTTAGATGTTTCAGGATGGATTATTCCGTTATGTGGATGTTTGATAGTTCAGTCCCTTGAGATCGGTCTTCCAACTCTGGTACATCACTGGTATCCTCATGCGTAAATACACCTTTAAGTGCCCCGCTTTGGCTTTCTCATCATTGTGCATTACCCCCTTCATCGTCCAAAAGGTCGCTGACTCTACTTTTCACTGTTAGTTGTGTCTTCATGGATCTCCAAAAGGCCTTTGGATTGCTTTTGTCTCCCCTGTCAGTGCATCTTCGAATTGTTTTCTTGCAAACAGTTTTGATCCATATCAATGTTTCTTATGTAAAAAAAGCGCATTAAATTCTAAATCTTAAAAGTAAGAGCAGATATCCGAAGATTTCGGAAAAATCAGCAGGCCTGGAAAAATTGAGAAAATTCCGAAGATTTCGGAAACCTCCGGAGAAAAGGCAGCTCTGTGAATTGTTGAATACGAATAGCGCAATCCCCATTGCAAACTGTATAAACTAAGGTATCTTGAATCGACCTACTTGATACAGTAGTCAATGTGTCGGTGTTGTAATTTGTCCGGACCATTAATCATAATGTTTGCATCTTAAATGCGGTATTTTTGGAATGAAATATGCCGAGGCTCTAATTACGCTGCTGTAAATAACCTTTAGAAAGTTGACTTTTTATTACCCGTGATTAAACAAGCACTTGTTAAACAAGCGTGAGAGAATTTCGTTTTGTTACAATGACCTTAGTCAAGTTAACCCTCCCAACCGTTCTTTGGATTTATTGTTTCAGACAGGTGATAGCTTAAACGGATTGATAGTTAACCAGAAATCGCACTTTGGAGCTTTCTGCTTTACTTTCAAACTGTTTTAAGCACCTACATGTCCGGATCTAAGAACACTTCCTATGGCTGCTTAACCCTTTCACTACCACAGTTTCGTGAGATTTTTACCCCTACACCGTATCATTGTCGTCTGCTTCAATTTTGTTGTCTGCAATGGCCTTTCAAAGTTAAAAATGGGCAGTATGACTGAAGAATGTTTTAAACGAGTGTTACAAAAAACAGCTTGGGTCCTGATCAGATGCCGCGATACGCGGCGTCTCATCAGGACCCAAACTGTTTGCAAGCGCGCTTTTAAGCGTTATTGAGAGTGAAAGGGTTAATAGGGCGTTGTATAAGCACGAAAATGTATCTCAATGAAGAATAAGCGAATTTGCTAAACGGGAAATGGTTAATATTCCGCATAGTCAGTCAATTTCATGATCAACGTTTGCCATCTAGAACAGTACTCGATATATATTCATATGCCGTTGTCTACAGGGAATAACACTTTGAATCCAAAATCTGACACGCTCTTATCTGGATAGAAACTATTTAGAACAGTTACATGTACATACAATTTCGCACATAGTTTGCCGCTGTAAAATGTCAAAGTCCTACATTGTATTGTTTGCGAAAGCGTGAAATATTCGTTTTTATTATATACTTTGTGTATACATTATGTACATATATATAGTCTATTATGAAACATGATATTGAAAACCTACATGGGTGGTGCGTTACTCTTTCCCAATAAACGCGTTTGTGTCAAAACAATTATGTCCATTGTAACAGTTTGAAGACTGATCAGACGCCGTGTTACCCAACATCTGGGCATGTTCTAAACTGTTTGCAACTCAGATTAACAGTGTTCGTCAACATTTTCATATTACCATTCATTTGTTTCACATTATGCATTGCATCCGTGTTTACTTTAGTTTAAACGGGAAAGGCCGAAAGGCCCGTAAGGTCATCATTTGCGTGAAGAGATAACATAAAAAATTTGCGCAAATTCAATCTATTTTAGTTAGGCCATTTATAGATTCTGTAGGATCAGCTTTTTGTTTTATAGCCCTTATCATTCTGTACGCGACATGGTAAGCTTTTGCAAACAATTTGGATGCAGGTTAGCTGTAACGTAAAGCGGCATCTAATCTGGATCCAAATTGTTTGGAACTCACCTTCAACTTTTCGTAAGTTTAAAAAGCATGGAAAACTGATTCTGATTTTTTTTCCGCAGACGACCATTCAGCATGCTGTAAGGATTACATGTAATAGGTGCAGCTCTTGTTTAACCCTTTCCCTTATAGAAGCGACTTTTAGCACATTCATTTTATTCATCCGCTGAAGAAAATAGTTCCAAATTATACCGTAATGAATATGTGTCATATTTAATACTTTCCTTATTCTAGCAGTTAATAGCTTAAAGCATGCTGAAAGTAAAGCAGAATGCGCCTTAGGGCGCATTCTGCTTTACTTTCAACCTGCTTTAAGTAGTCACATATCTTCAATACTAGAAACAATGCTATCAGGTAAAGGGTTAATAACACATTATTTAATACTTGATTGACCCCATTTACACGCACCCCTGGACTATATCATGATAATTGTGCTTCATTATGGGTTCCAATACATCATTTTAAAGACTCGTGACCTTTTTGTCACTAATTTGACTCTGTATTTAGAACACCGTTTTTCTGAAAACATTATGGCATATTTCACCTAAGAGTTTCTTGCTTGTTATTATATACTACTCAAAGTTTGCTAAGCACCAAGGGTAAAACCTCCATAGGTACCAATGCATTGAACCCTATCACTTTCTCACCGCATAACTTCCAACAGTTTTGTTTGATGCCTTCCAAGTTTGGAGGCATTATTGCCAAGGGCTCACTTTACGGATTCTGATAGTTTTTACACTTTGCACATTTTGAAAATTCCTCGGATTTCGCCTACAGGATGTAAAAACGTATTTATAAGAGTTATCAGAATCCATAAAGTGAACCCCTGGCAATATTGTCTCCAAATTTGGAAGGACTCAAACAAAAATGGCGGAAGTTATGCGGTGAGAAAGTGATTGGAGCGATGCATTGGAACCTATGGAGGTTTTACAGTGGAGAATCTGTTATTCTTTCCCGTTTAAACGCAAACGTACGCAAACTCAAAGCACTAAAACGAAGAAAAGAACAACTTTTGGACAATTCTGATAATTCTTGTTTTTCTTGTTGGCAAACAGTTTGGAGCCTGATCAGACGCCGGGTTACCCGGCGTCTGATCTGGCTCCAAACTGTTTGCACTGCAAATAATAGTTTTAGCGTAAACGCGTTTATTGGAAAAGAATAACAGATTCTCCACTGTACCATTGGTGCTTAGGCAAACTTTGAGTAGCAACAAGAAATAAACTCTTAGGTGAACTATGACATAATGTTTTCAGACAAAAAACATTATATTAAAGGAGGGAAATTGGGACTTGTTATATAAATTAAATGTAAGATCTCTAGACCCGTGGGATTTTAAATTAATACAAAGGTGACGCTGTTTGAAACTATTTGGCGAAAAGGTGATGCTATTAACGCGGTTATGCGATAAATTGGAACTAGACAAGACGTTGTGGGAAGTCTGGTGACATTTCCGAAATACTATTCAGGTTCAGTGTTCCCACCCTACAATGACCCTCTCAACAACAACTCCCTCCTTACAACGACATTTGCCTCTGTTCCCCAAACAAGACGATTAATTATGTCTAACGCTTTTCATGGCTGTAATATCGTCTGCTTAAATTTGTCGTCTGCTGTTTTTCTCAAAATTACATAATGGACATTATGACAGAAAAAAACTTAATAACTAAAGACAAACAGCTGGAATCCAGATCAGACACCGCGTTACGCGGCGTCTGATCTGGATTCAAGCTGTTTGCAAATGTAAGCCAATTTCCCTCCCTTCGAACAACGCACACATTTTTCGTCTCCCATTGGATGTCGTTGTAGAGACGGATCGCTGTATACCCGTACACTGAGAAGTGCTACAGAGGACAAAAATCAGTTGTTGAGTCCCATCTGGATCACCACTGTTTGCATATAGATCTACGCCTTTTAGCGTCATTGGTATACTGAAAAGGTTACCAAAGAAAGGCTCATTCAGAACATACGATTAATTTAGCTACCTGTGGTTTATGGGTATTTACAGCAAAACCTCTGAAAACCCCTAAACCCTTTCAACCCTACAGCCCTCTGTAGAGATTACTGATTACATATGCAAACAGTGTAGACCCTGATCAGAGGGCTCCTATATTTTCATTGGTTTTTGTTGTCAGGCCACCTACCCTGTCCTATGAGCTCCGTATGCCTCTTAGTTGAAGGATTGGTGAGTCCAGGATTCAGAGGCTCTATCGTTATACAATGAAGGCGTTATTCTTTTCCCAAAAACATCGCTTTTTCCTTAACCTATTATTTCTATTGCAAACTGTTTGTAGCCTGCCCAGACACCGGGTGGCCCGGCGTCTGATCAGGCTCAAAACTGTTTGCCGTTCGAATTAACTAATATAAATCGTGCGAAAATGTCAAAGCATTGTCCATTTTCTACATTTTATCGCATTGCGTTTCCAAAATGCGTTTAACAGGGAAAGGACTGACGCCTCCACTGTACCTAATCCCTCTTTCAATGGCTGTGTTTGTATTAATTTGTCATTCAGTTACAAGGATGTTTTCTCTTCCATCAATACCATGAAACATGACCATGAAATATGCCTTGCCAGATCGCCATAAATACGTCTCTTTTTCGATGAAAATCCACGTTTATGGGCATAACAGTGAAGCCATTTTGTGAGGCAAATAATTAGATGTATTGACGGGCCCATAAACTATGTTGTAATTCTTTAGATTCTTGTATCGATCGGAGGAAATTTTCACGCAAAGACCTTCATCCTTATCACGGTATGGGAAGCAAGACTAGGTATTTGCAAACAGTCTGGATACAGATCAGACGCCAAGTCAGTCGGCGTCTGATCTTGATCCAAACTGTTTGACATTCATGGTTATGTTTTGCAGTTTAAAATTGGTAAAAGACGACATTTTAAAGGTTGCAGACGACAAATCTGAAGCAGACGACAGTATAGCGTGACGTGGATTAGGAGAAGACGTATAAATGATTCAGTATCAATGTCCGTAACCACGTCACGACTGGTCAGGGTTGGGAAGCATTAACCCATTCACCGCCTTGCCCCCCCCCCCCCCCCCCCGAGAATTATGGCTATTTGGAAACAGTTTGAATCCTGATCAGACGCCGCGTAACGTGGCGTCTGATCAAGATCCAAACAGTTTGACATTCATTTCAAAATTTCTGAAGTCAATTTACCTAACATTTTAGTTTGAGAAATTAAAGCAGACGACATAATTTTCAAGAATATGACGTCATGGCAGTGAAGGAGTTAATCAGATTTGGTATTAAATTATAGTACTAAAATATTCACTGCCATTCTGCTCATACATTGTCGTCTGATATTTTTGTTGTAAATTTACAGTTTTACGCTTTTGACTAAAAAGGCTCTATAATATTGCTAAACAACAAACTGGGTCCTGATATGACGTCGGATCTGGGTCCAAGCTGTTTGCAGGTACCATCATGCTCGCCAATGGCACTGAAAAGGCTAACTTGTGTAAACAGTGTGGGCGACTGTTTGTCAGCAACCAGCCATTTTATTAGAGTATGAAACTTTAAATGCTGTTCCCTGCTTAATGCAGGGCAACGGTTGTACAGACAGCTCCTTTATATGTAGGAACTGTCTGTATCACTTTCGCTATGCTCTAAGATGCAACAAGAGAGGCTATAGTTAACCTGCTAAATATAGAGTGTCACCTTCCATAGTCTTTAGTGTAATACGTTATATTTGAAAGAATCTATAGGCAATGGCAAAACCATTAATTGTAACACCAAAAAACCCCTGAGTTTTGAGAATCTCACAATTGATTTCTATCTGAATGGCAACCAGTTTGGAACCTGGCCAGACGCCGGGTTACCTAGGGTCTGGTTTGGCCCAATTTGTTTGTTACAAATTGTCAGGGCTGCCATTTCTCCGGATTTTTCCTAAATCTCCGGATTTTTTCCCAGGTTATGGTAGCTTAAAGCAGGCTGAAAGTAAAGCAGAATGCGCCCTAAGGCGCATTCTGCTTTACTTACAGCCTGCTTTAAGTAGTCGCATGTCAGCAAAACAAGAAAAAGGCTATGGGGTAAAGGTAAGATTCGTAAAATCGCAGTTGAAGAATGTAAATTTGTAAATCTTAGGATTTTTCATGTCAACTTATGGCAGCCCTGAATTGTATAAAGCGTAAACGTGTTTACCGGGAAAGAATAACGTCTCCTTCACTGTAATGTACTTTGTAGCCACAAATACATGTATTTGCCTATGTAGGGCAACAGACACATATCAGCCAAGATGGTTGCAGGAATAGGGAATCGATAATGATTTTGGCGAGGCGTTCTTCATTTCAACCTGTACCGTGAAATTAGATATACCATTATCTGCACAACATTTGTTACGACTGATATTGTTCTCTTCCTACACTTGAGTTGCAAAAAGGTTGCCTTGCAAATAATTGTTTTATCGCAAACACATTTGTATGGAAAGAGTACGCTATCCCTACTGTGTTCCAAAACAAACAAGACGTCTTATTCCATTGCAAACAGTTTGAATACACTCTGATCTGGATTTAAACTGTTGAGGCTTCTGAAAGTCATAAATGCAAATAAAACTTGGTCTGGAAGACTCTGCAGACAATACTGGGACAGTAGATGCATTAATAATTTACTCAAAGTCTGGTTCAGAAAATAACGAACAACGAAAGAGTGATTAAGTTATTTTACAGGCATTTTATTAGGAAATGCAGTCAAAAATGGTTACAAATATGGCAGATATGAAACAATATTATACACAGGTACAATTCATGTACAAAATAAGATGCGTTGGAATTCTCTTCGTTTCAAATAAACCATTCATTCGGATCACTCCAATCTATGTACCAATGCCTGTCCGAGATGTTGCGAAAACTGATTATACTACCACAGCCTCTCGGACTAGACCTTTCTGGAATGTGAAACAATAGCATACGAATCATTCCAGTTATAAACTTCTTACATACTGCAATAAAGTCAGTTTCAGGGCTGCCATAACTTGATCATAAAAATCCTAAGATTTCAAATTTTCAATTTTTCAGACGCAATTTTACTAATCGTACCTTTACCCCAAGACTGTTTCTTGTTTTGAAGACACATGCCTGCTTAAAACAGGTTGAAAATAAAGCAGAATGCGCCTTATGGCGCATTCTGCTTTACTTTCAGCCTGTTTTAAGCTACGATCTGCTAGGATAAAAATCCGAATACTTAGGAAAAGTCCGGCGAAATGGCAGCCCTGCAGTTTCTGTAACTCAATAATGTACAGTAAAACCTCTCTATTACTACCACAAAAAGAAGGCTAATTGACAGTATAAAAGACAGTTGATAGCTTATTAACACAATTTAGAGGTTGTTATAGAGATGCTTTAATGTATATATTTGTCCGAATTGTCTAAGATTGGAATTTACGTTAAAAACGGTTGTTGAGCAGATAGCTGGCGGTAAATGGTTTTGATTCAGATTAAAAGCACCATTTGTGCAGGTATGAACACATCTGTATGAGTATCATTTTACCATCTAACAAATTCCACCATGTCTATATTAATTGAGTTATCCTTCTAAAGATAATAGTGGGGGTACAGTGGACACGTTAAGAGGAAAGAATAACATATTGTCCGCTGTACATGTATCTGTGTTAACCTGTATCTGCACAATCTGCACAGTGTCGTATCTTTGAATATTACATTGTACATCCTGTATTTTTTATCAAATGTTAAATAAGAAAATAAATATCTCATTGGACAGAGTGCTATCCTCTTTCAAGTTCAATTCGTGCTTCTTAAACATTTTCTATCCTGGAAACCGGTATAATCATATGTAAGTTAGTAGTATAGACCCTGATTAGGGGTTCGTTAAGGACCCTACTAATAGAGGTCTGCACTGTATGTTTTTATTTTATTTTTCTGATATATTTTCTACAAAAAACAGCAAAAAAAGGCAACACGAACAAACCATTTTTCAAAAGTAAAATAGTCAATATAAACTAACTCAACGTAAAAGGGTTAGCAATATCTCACCTACGGCGTACACGTTATTCGTTACATGTACACGGTCCCTCCTCCCGCGCCCTCCCCCTGGTGTGCGTATATATATATACAGGTAACATTCATTGGCTACGTCCCTGCACGTCATAACTAAAAACATCATCTTCTGTTGATAAAAGTTTAACCTGGTTGTGTGCTGATCCCTTTAGGCAATGGCTACTTTGTAAACACTGTTTTACCATTTTAGGTCAATTAAAGCATATGTCGAACACACGTACATGAACTTATCAATTATGTATATACATACAAAAATAAAACATGAACACAGATTTATCACAAGCACAGAGTTTGCAAATGAAAAAAAGCAAAATGCATAAAAGAGCCAGTTATGATTACGTCTATGGCGATAGTTTGTATACGTACAAGAGGTAATTCTTTCTCATTGAAGTGAACAAAACGCAAAAGCAATATAATTAAATTCTTGCCAATTTTGAAGACTCATTTTATATGAGTGGCAAATAATAAGCTGGCGTTTTATCGGACTCTAGTCTGTTTTACATTGTAGCACAAGTGCGTTTTGGGGGAAAAATGTTTTCGAAAAACAAAATCGTTTCAGCACTTCAAGGGCTTTAGATAAGGGGAGTATTTCAAAAACTAAAATCATGATTTCTGTATCAAAACCTATGTTGTCACTTCTCATTAGAATCGTCTCGAAGAGACGGTTCTAATGAGTAGTAACATCATAGGATTTGGTGCTGAAATGAGTGAGAAAATGTATGATTTGGTCAGTTTACTCCCTCTTATCTGGAGCCCTGACTTCTCTGCAGTAGTAGAATGACCATGTTAAGCACAAGTAGAGTAAAGCAAGGTTAAAGTAGTTCAAAAATCGCCCATGCATTTTCTGCACTACTTTGACTTAAATGTAGCTAGCTGTAAGCAGTCACCTATCTTAACCAAACAACCAAGCTTTGCGTTGATGGTACATGTAGTTACACAGCAAAACGTTACTGTTTCAATGTAAAATCATATTTTGAAGATTTTGTGTGTAAAAATAGAGTTTTACTTGAGTTTTAAAAGCTGCGCTACTATTAAAAGGAACACATTAATGGTTCGATATTTACAAGTAAATCACAAATTAGGGAAATACCTGAATGTGTCAGCAAAACCTTTCATATAAAACACACCTTACTTGGATAATACATGTATCTACAAACTCGTCATCAAATTGAAGTCTACATTTTTTGGCTATGCTTATTTACCGTTGCACGAAACTCACGGCCGGCTAAGGAACTTTAAGGCTGTGGACCCCTAATGACCCGGCCAAGGTCGATCAATATCGGAACTCTACGGAGAGCGATCGGCCATTCTCGTTAACTGCCAACCAGTTCCGAACTATGCTAAAGCATGGTTCGAACAGGTCGACAGTTGATGTGGCCAATCGATGAACATAGACGTACCAATTTCGGTCCGATCTAATCAGAAGTCCTCAACCTTAATGCAAGTTAAACACAATAAAAAAAGTTTCTTAAGGAGCTTCCTGTATTATACGGGAAGCTCCTTAAGAAACTTTCTTTACTGTGTTTAACTTGCAGTAACAGTATTATATTTATTCTTCACGCCTCGTCAATCAATGGTCACTTGATACACAAATGACTTAAACATGTATATTAATTTAAGATTGCAACTCCTTTCTTCAGTGTTACATTTGTAGTCCTGCATTAAGATGCAACCTGCCTTCAACGGCCTACTCCTCATTGGATGTAGGTGCATGAGAGGTTGTACCATGTGAGTAACACTGTATTAGGCATTGTCTCTGCAGCCCATATACAATGTACATGTATATGTAATATCTGATAATAAAGCATTCCAATAAGCATAATGAACGAATCTACTGATAATGTCCTGGAATAACAGGTTAGGCATTTAGCATTCTGGTTAGCAAAACCCTGTGTAGATATAGTGAATCTAACACCACCGTTAGTGTCGGATAAGGATATCCAACCCCAGGTTTGAAGATATTTTAGGAACACGAGGCTCTACCGAGTGTTCATAAAATATCTTCATACCGTGGGTGGGATAAACCTGTTTATCTTCTGGTATAATCCTGTAGTGTTACATGTAACAGGACTTTACATGTTTAGATAAGCTCGAGTTTTCAAACAGTTTCTCCTTTATGTCTGCATAAAGCCCTATGGTGTGACAATTCTTTAAAAGTGTCTCTTCGAGACGGTTCTAATAAGTAGTCAAACCTTAGAATTTGGTACAGATGTAAATATGTCCCTTATCTTGGGTTCTGAGGTTATGCATTTCAAACGGAGAGAACATTAACAGAAATACTGGTGTTTAGTGTTTAACGTCTATAAGACTCATGGAAAGAACAACGTCTTCTTTACTGTATCTTAAGGATAGTTTACCACGTTCTGCAGAAATATAGCAATGCAGAAACTTCAGAAAGTGTCATTTTGAGCTTTGTGCATTACAATACCTTTGTTTTGCTTCAGTAATCCACGTTCTTTCATTACACTATCTCGAAATACATGTTTGAATGTATTTGAATGTGAAGGAAATTTTAGGCCTACAAGCATTTAACCCTTTCCTCCGCATCAACCCCAGAGGACGCCTTTACCTTTCCCATCAATGATGCTGAATATACTAAGTCGCTTAAATCAAGATGAAAGTATAGCAGAAAACTCTTAAAGGATCTCAGGGCTGCCATTCCTCCAGATTTTTCCGAATTTTTGGAATTTTTTCCATGCAAATGGTAGCTTAAAGCATGTTGAAAGTAAAGCAGAATGCGCCTTAAGGCGCATTCTGCTTTACTTTCAACCTGCTTTAAGTAAAAACGCCATTGAAAAATAGAAAATTTGGAAAATCTTAGGATTTTTCATGATCAAATTATGGCAGCCATGATGTCTTACTTTCTTCTCGCTTTTAAGCAGTTTTCTGCCTTGGACACAGTTGAATATAATACGTGATTTGCAGTTTTGGCTATAGAGGAAAGGGTTATCTATAAAGTATCTAAGGCAAGAGATTCACTGCACTGTTTTGCACTAAGACTTAGTATGCATCATATCCAGTGGCCGATGAAGTGGTACAAATTTCCCCACCGGTGTTTGTTCCGAACAGTGTAGCACTGGATCACATCTTACGACGATGCACATGTATGTAAAGAACACATTATTGTTCTAAAAATAAGCACTTCACTGTCGATCTGTACATTTCATCGCACAGTGGAAACTGACATTATCACTTTTCCCCTGCACTCTTTTATTAAAAGAAGTTTTGGCGTTGGAAACTTGAAAGAGTTACAGTTCTTTTGTGTCTTGTTCACAATGCCTCTAGTACTCAAATAGCGTATTTGATCCAATGTCTGACCCCATCGCTCGGAATAGACCGTTCTGTTCACCCTTCATGTATTTTCCATCGGTAGTTAGAATAGCGAGCATAGACTGCTCGTGGAACTCCATGAAGAACTCTGAAACCCCATCGGCTATGCTGAGATTTTTCTCATCATCAATTCCAAGGTATTTGTCATTGGCATCTGTGAGATAAAAAACATACAGTCTTTTTGTACCCATACAGTTGAGAAAACGTTATTCTTTCCCGTTTAAACGCAAACGAAACACAAACGCATAGCACTAACACGAAGAAAAGGTTAATTTTTAGACATTGCTTACACTTCAATTTGATCTGAGTGGCAAACAGTTTGGAGCCTGATCAGACGCCGGGTTACCCGGCGTCTGATCTGACTCAAAACTATTTGAGGTGGAAATAAACGTTTTCGCGTAAACGCGTTTATTGGAAAAGAATACATGTAACACATTCACTACTGTACAATTCAAACATATCAATATTTCAAAGTAAAAACGTGGCTTAATATAAGACATTAACTGACTCAGTTTCGGTTATTGCACCAAGGCAGGCACAACTCGTGCAACTTGTATTCACACCTGTGTTAATTAATGACTATGCAAAGAATCAGTGAAATGTCTCATTTGAGGCCCGTCTCTTTTATTTGAAAGTTTGGATTGAAAATGAAAATTCAGTATGAGTATGCCGGGCTCGAAAGGTTATAAAGCGTTTGAGTTGAGTTTGAGGTTTGTTCTCAAGCATTTGATTGGTCAGATTTGAGCCTATGCTCATATCTGACCAATCAAATGCTTGAGAACGACTTCAGACTAAATACAAAAGACGTATAACCTTGGTCCCAGGACGTCTCTAGACAGAATGAGATGGAGAAAGTTTTTAAAATGTATACATGTTCGATAATGAATATGCAGCATATGCAATATGTTGTATCTCTCAGTAGATGGTAGCTTATAACAGGTGCATTCTGTTTTACTTTCAACCTGCTTTACGTGGTCATCTGTCTTCAAAAACTAGACAAAGGCTATGAAGTAACGGGTTAATCCCTTTCCCTTATAGAAGCGACTTTTAGCACTTGCATTTTATTCATCCGCTGAATAAAATAGTTCCAATATATACTGTAATGAATATGTGTCATATTTAATACTTTCCTTATTCTAGCAGTTAATAGCTTAAAGCAGACTGAAAGTAAAGCAGAATGCGCCATATGGCGCATTCTGCTTTACTTTCAACCTGCTTTGAGTAGTCACCTATTTTCAAAACAAGAAACAGGCTATGGGGTAAAGGGTTAAGCTATCATCTGAGTCCCATCTGCTAGGATATAAATATATTTCTTTCGGTGTGTATGTATGACTGTATGAAATGGAACCATGTTCTTAAGTGTAGGAATAATTGACGTAGATCTATATAGTAAGTAATGAGTTAAGAAATATGTGAAGTGCTGTATCTACCTGTGAATATATAGGATCCTTTGAGAGTTGGTTTCACCTTTATGGCGTCATATCTGGCTTGGTTACAAACATACTTGTCACCCTTGGCAGCCCCGACGAACCCGTAATCGCTCTTCAGGACAAGTATTGGTCGGTTTACAATGTTGCAGGTAAATTTGTTGTTATCCTCTAGGCTGGCGGAGGCGGAGAAGAGAACCCCTGTCTTCTTGTTGGAGAGATAGTTGCCATCGGGTCCCTTGATTGCCATTTTACCATTCTCTAACCACTCAAACTTAAAATAACAGTCCTTGTTCCTGGAATATAAAGTCACACACTGGTTAACACATTGAACCCTAGCGACGAGTATACTCGTCATTAACATCTCATATACCTGTCAAGAGTACACGTGTGCTATGCAAACAGTAATGACCCTGATCAGAGGGTTCCATAAGGAACCCTCTGATCAGGGTCTACACTGTTTGTCAGTTTGTAAAACATTGTTAAAATCCACCCTAAATAACCAAACATTGACTAGACTTATATTGAAATTGGGATTGTCCATTAAAAGTTTCAGGTGTGAATGAGTTAACTGACTGACCCCTGGAACTTCAAATGGACAATTCCGAACTTAACCCTTTGCATGCTGCGTCTGCAATATTTGTCGTCTGCAATTTTTCTAAATTTCTTTTCAAAACATGACCAGAGTGTCGAACAGTTTGAAGCGTTAAGCGGCGTCTCCTCAGGATCCAAACTGTTTGCAAAGGCAATCACTGTGGTGGGTCTATCCGCCGCTGGCATGAAATAAGTTAAGTCTAGTCTCTTCATGATCAACTAATTTTGTCTTTCAAGACTGTATTGAACATTGACTGTGTAGACCTTGGTCAAAGTTTCCTGACCATTTTATTTTTATTCGAGTGACAAACAGTTTGGAGTCTGATCAGATGCATGGTTGTCCGGCGTCTGATCTGGCTCCAGACTGTGCAATTGACAATAATAATGGTTTAAGTATACAAGTGCGTTTAGTAGGAAATAATAACGTTTTCTCCGCTGTACCGGAAAAAAACGAATGAAGCTTTAAGGTGGTTGACCGTTTACTGAAAAACAAACCATCTTATCCAGAAATTCATATACAATAGTTTTGTATACCTGATTGTACACTGTATCTTTGACAAATTCCTGGTGCAAGCAAGATAATATGGGTCTTTAAACTGTCACCCAATAGCCTATTGTTCTAGTTTTTCAAACAGGTTAACACTTAAAACAGGTTGAAAGTAAGGCAGAATGCTTCACAAGGAGCACTCTACTTTACTTTCAGTCTCTTTTAGCCCATTACCACATAGCCAGTTTCTAGTTTTGAAGACAGATGACCACTTAAAGCTGGTTGAAAGTTCTGCTTTACTTTCAACCTGCTTTTAAGCTACCATGTGCAGCTGTTAGAATATAGATATTATTTCTTATGTTAAATCTTGACAACTGTATAAATTGGAACTATTTTCTTCAGTAGAGGGATATGTTAGCGTATTTGTGGGATAATGGGTTAACCCTTTACCCCATAGCCTTATTCTAGTTTTGAATATAGGTGACTACTTAAAGCAGGTTGAAGTAAAGCATAATGCGCCATATGGCGCATTCTGCTTTACTTTCAGCCTTCTTTAAGCTATTACCTGCTAGAATAAAGAAAGTATTAAATATGACAGATATTCATTACGGTATATATTGGAACTATTTTCTTCAGCGGATGAATAAATTGCAAGTGCTAAAAGTCGCTTCTATAAGGGAAAGGGTTAAAGCTACTATCTGGAGAGGTTTCAGAATTGCCTTTCATATTCAGGACTTCATAGCTGGGGACTACTTTTCTCAGTGTATGAACTTACAGTGTTTTCCCCGTGGCCTGTACAGATCCTGTAGTAGACTGCAGACACCAATACGTGTGTTTGCTTGTCCTTATGGCCCATGCATCCATGCTCTTGGTATACTCTAGTTGGAATATATCGGTGTCCGGCATATCATCAAGCTCGGGCTTCTGATTGGCTGATACATCAACACCTGAAATGAGACAAACATGTGTGTCGAGTTAAAGAAAAGTTGTACAAAGTATTTTCAATGTCCTGAAGTGTATTTCTGCATTGTTTGTATACACATGGAAGAAAAAACGATCCTATAATATCGGCATTACAGTACTAAACCTTATTATATTACATATAAATTGATAATCGTAAGCAAATTACCATCGAATTGCCATCGAATCAGGTGCTTCAAAAGGCAAAACTTACGCTTGAATATTTTTATGCGATTTAACAGAAGCGGTTGTGACAAAATTGAATCGAAAAAATTAACGAAGGCATATTTGCAAATATTTGTGAGATACACCATTCAGGCAAACTTACCCAAGGGTAAAGTTACTATTTTGAATCGCAAGCGAATTGCCATCAAATTGCAAGCGAATCGCAAAAATTGTTATTTTAATAAGGTTCAGTACAGTAGAATAGTTCGGAACGGGCTAACAGTTGACGAGAATAGCCTATTATTATTATTATTATTATTATTATCGGTCTCCATTGAGCACAGTGACGAGTTCAGTAAAGAAATCGATGGCCATCGATTGTGAGTTGGCTACCGGTCTGAAATACAGTGGAGAAAAGGTAGTTCGTTCGTTCAAACGCAAACGCATTGCATTGAAATATAGAAAATGACAACTTTTTGACAAATCTGACAACCAGTTTAAACTGAGTTGCAAACAATTTGATGCCAGATCAGACGCCGGGTTACTCGGCGTCTGATCTAGCTCCAAACTGTGTGCAATGAACATTATAGATTAAGCGTAACCGGTACGTGTTATATGGAAAGAAAATGTTTTCTCCACTGTACTAGACCGGTAGCCAACTCGCAATCGATGGCCATCGATTTCTTTACTGAACTCGTCACAGATGTATGTACCGATATTGACTGACATTGGCCCGATCTTATTAGGGGTCTTCAGCCTAAAAATAACTCCAATTTTCCCTAGTTAATCGAAACCCAAGTGTCTTGGTATCATAAAATTGACCGTCATATACAAAATCGCACATTTCCTACTTTTTGGCTTTTACAACCTAAACGTATACTGGAATGACGATGATGATATTACCAATGGCTGTGTATATATCAACGATAGACCGATTTATTTCACCTGGCAGGGCGGAGCTAACCTTTGGCATGCCGCAAAGATAAATTAATTTACTTTTGATTTTAGGGGTGTTTGGTATAGTTCCGTTATTGTTCGATACTTGCAACATCATAGTTGAGAAACACAATTTATGCATGCATCCACAATATACAGTGGAGAATCTGTTATTCTTTCCCAATAAACGCGTGTACGCTAAAACTATTATTTGCAGTGCAAACAGTTTGGAGCCAGATCAGACGCCGGGTAACCCGGTGTCTGATCAGGCTCCAAACTGTTTGCCACCAAGATAAACAAGAATTATCAGAATTGTCCAAAAGTTGTTCTTTTCTACGTTTTAGTGCTTTGCGTTTGCGTACGTTTGCGTTTAAACGGGAAAGAATAACAGATTCTCCACTGTAATATACAATGCTCCCTCTCTACAACAAAACCAATCGGAAATAATGACTGCGTGTGTTGTTCGGAGGGAGCTGTTATATGGAGGAAAAAGTACGACTTTGCTTACATTTGCAAACAGCTTGAATCCAGCTTGAAGCGCGGCGTCTGATCTGGATTCACACTGTTTGTCACTCGTCATTATTTTCATTTACCTAAATGTTCACTGATATGTTATGCTGAGAAAAACGATGGACGACAACGGTAAATTCCGATATCATGGCTATGAACATTGTATATGTTTAATGCCAATAAAATTTGAACTGAATTGATAATAAAAGAGCGTGCTGCCGCCCCTAACGTTGAAAAGCAAAGGTCCGCATCGAAACTCCGCCCTTCCAGGTCAATAAAATCGGCCCATACTGTCGTTTCAAAAGAACAAAACGTTGGGGAAAACACATTTAGGGCGCTTTTGTACAATTCATATCCCAACTCGTCGATAAGAATGTTTAATAGTACAGTTGGGAAGGCGTTATTCTTTCTTGTTTAAACGAAACAACATCCAAAACAATAAAAGAAAATTATAAAAAGACAGCTTATTGTTCAAACAATTTATTTTTATCTGAGTGGCAAACAGTTTGAGGCCTGGTCAGACGCCGAATAACTCGGCGTCTGATCAGATGTCAAACATATTTGCAATGGATATAACCTGTTTCAGTACCAACGGGTTTATTAGGAAGAACAACGTTTTCCCTAAGTACTGTTAACTTTTCCCACACTTCTCAATGAAATAAAAAAAAATAATAATACCACTTCACTGTTTATACGAGAACATTAACCCCTTCACTACTAATCACAAATAAACTTGTGATTGCAACACAGTTTAAATCCAGATCAGATGCCGAGTAACCTAGTGTCTAATCCGGATCGAATTAAATTAGATGGACAGTCATATTGATGTGTCTTTAAACATATTCAATGTAATATTGCAAAACAAAAAAGACAGTGATTTATAAGCACATGAATTTTATGGCAGTCAATGGTAAAACTGTTTTGTTTTGTTAAATTGTTTTCACGGTTTTTTCAATACATAATTTACACTGAGACTTTAAAACAATTTGAAACAAGTTCATCCCTTTATCGCTATGTCCCGGGTTGCCCTGTCATTTGCAAACAGTTTGGACCAAGATCAGACGTCGGGTAACTCGGCGTCTGGACTGGACCAAACCGCTTGACACACATATCGAAGTTTCCTCAATCAACCCTAACTTCTTAATTTGAGAAATAAAAGCAGACGAGAATTAAGCAGACGATAGCTTGGCAACGACATGGGTAACAAAGCATTAACTCTTTGCATGCTGGGTAATATTTTTTCGTCTGCAACAATTATCGTCTGCTATTGTTATAAAATAAGCGTTTTCAAAATTTCTTTCAAATCCAGGGTCAGAATGGCAAACAGTTTGGATCCTGATGAGACGCCGCGAAAAGCGGCGTCTCATCTGGATCCAAACTGTTTGCAGCGGTAATCAATGTGGCAGATATATCCGCCACTATACTGCTAGCATGCAAAGAGTTTACTGCAACAGTTTTTGTTTCTAAATGGTTTCGGTGCACGATTTTAACTCTTTGAACGCTCTAGGTATAATATTGTCATCTGCAATAATTGTCGTCTGCTTCTGTTCTAATTAAAGAATTTTGAAAATATCGTTTTCAAAATAGGGGCAGAATGTCAAACAGTTTGGGTCCTGATCAAACGCCGCGTAACGCGGCGTTTCATCAGGATCCAAACTGTTTTCAAATGTTATCATAATTTCGCCATCAACCTTATAGTGTCTGATTTCATTGGCTGAGGCAAACGGTTTGGAACTAGACTGGGTCACAGATGACGCAGTGTACGATCATGATACACACTGCTTGACAGCTGTAATTAGTTTTTAAATGTATCAGATATTTCAAATCAATTAGAGTTACTATTATTTATAGCAGGCAATTCATTGACCCGAAAAGCGTAAATAATGTATACAATAAATGTTTGTTTTAAGCGATCACTAAATAGAAGACCCAAGGGTATTCTTAAGACTAAACTATAGCATTTTTGCTAAATGCAGAATACAGAATATGCAGAGTGCTCTCTGTATTATCTAAGTTCTATATTAAGCAACTAAACCACACTGCTCTAAAGATGCCCACGCTTTTGTAATGAATGGTTACTTAATAAAATATTGGCTGTATATAATTATGTACCAAGTATTTTTATGATGGGAAAGTTAAATACATTTAACTTTACTTGAAGCAGCTATAATTTTAGTGTTCAAATTTGTTTTCAGCAATTATTATTCTCTGCTATTCATTTCATATACGGGTACATGTATCACTGGTGTTAACAGTTTGGATACAGATGCGACATATCTGGGTCTAAACTAATTTCATTATATAATTATACATGTAAATACATGTACAATGCATGGTGATCTAACGTTATTGTAGAGGTTGTCAGTACCGTTTCATATGAAGTAGCTTACAGTGTAGACACAGATGAGACACCGCGGTGTCTCATCAGGGTCTTCACTGTTTGCCAATGTCTTATATATTAGACACTAGACGACTTAAATAGATATAGGTTGACATAACAAAAACTGAAATCAATATCTACTATTTTACCGGTTAACTGATTTAATTAAGCTAGGTTCTAAGCAGGAAACATTCCTAACAGACAGACAGGTCGGGAAACTGCTGCATTTAATCGAACATAGCCGTCAGACAAGACAACCAAAAAACTCTTATCGATTTTGCTATTTCAAGAACTCCAAAACCAAAGCTGCCCCCTTGGCGTTCTGTCTGTGTTTGATTAGACGTGACAGTCTGGAATTGACCCTTGTTTTAGACTTTAGAGATCCTTTGTTTCTGAAAATGACTAATCATTGTGTCTGCAACAAGACTGTAGTTATCCCCTTCACTGCCATGGCGTCATCAGTTTTAAACAATTGTCGTCTGCTTTTATTTCTAAAATTCAAATTATAGGTATTTTGACTGAAGAAATATCGAAATGAGTGTCAATCAGATTGGATCCTAATCAGACGTCACGTTACGCGGCGTCTGATCAGGATCCAAACTGTTTGCAAATAACTATTGTTCTCGGGATTAGACAGTGAAGTGGTTAAAAACAGCGCCCACTATCGATATAATCGACGAGGGTTTGATTATAAACGATGATGAAGCAGAGAATACGCTGATTAGGGACTTTCGGAACAAACGCATTTGCGCTAAAACCTTTTTTTTCTCTACAAACAGTTTGAAGCTAGATCAGACGCCATGTAATCCGGCGTCTGATAAGGCTCAAAACTGTTTTCCATTCAAATAAAGATACCGTCAGAATTGTCAAAAAGTTGTCCTTTTCCAAATTTCATTGCGTTTCGTTTGCGTTTAAACGGGAAAGAATAACGTCATCTCCACTGTATTGTTTATAAACAAGACCGTACTACGTATTGATCATGTTTGCATGTAAATGTTCAAATTACAATAAAATCAATTTTAGCAAGACCATGTCGGTTCTGTACAGCATCTTCGTGTTCTAGTAGCAGCACCACCGATTTCAGTAGTCCTGGATCAATATACCAGAACACAATACCCGTTTGAGATGGTATTTTTGATACAGTAGAACACCGGTAGGTGTTTTACTTTCTCGTTTAAACTAAACGAAACGCAATTCGACTAAAATGGATAAAATGACAGCTTTTCGATAATTCTGATGATTTATTTTACCAGAGTGGCAAACAAATCGACACGTCTGATCAATTGTTTTCAATGAAAATAATAGGTGTACGTGTTAGAATAAGTTAACGCGTTTATTGGCAAAGAATAACGTCTTCTCAACTGTAGGAGTAAATATACTTCAGAGTTGGTTATTGTGTAAGCAAACATTCTGGATCCTGATCAGGATCCAAACTTTTTGCAAAGGTTGTCATGTAGATCAAACACGAGTACTAAATGGTAATACAAACTTGCATAAAGGTTAATTGCACATCTGTGTATACATGTACATGTATTACATTTATCAAGGGGCTCCTAATTGCTGCCCGATTCTTGTATGTAACATAGAACACTTAAAATGAATTGTACCGATATTGCTGATGCTCTCTTCCTCTCTGTATGTCTATATCTCTGTTTGTCTGTCTATGTATGTCTGTCTGTCTGTCTGTCTGTCTATATCTGTACATGTATACAATGGTATGTTTGTCTATCTGTCTCTCTCTCTCTCTCTGTCCGTCTCTCTCTCTGATCTGTATCTCTATTTCTCGCTCGCTAGTCTCTCTCTCTCTCTCTCTCTCTCTCTCTCCCTCTCTGGTCTACAATGTATATCTCTATTACTCACTCGCTAGTATTTCTCTCTCTATCTCTCTCTATCTCTGTCCGTCTATCTGCTGTCTCTCCGTGTGTCTTTCTCTCTCGCTCGTTCTCTCTCTGCATACACAGTATTTTCTCTATCTATTTCTATCTATCTATCTAGCTATCTCAGTTTAAATGACTACCATTACGGTCTGAATTTCTTACACATATCGAGCTCGAATCAGACACTTGTAAGCTCTTGATTCCAAAAGATTGCTTATCAATTAACTGCTGTTTCCTTCGTGGTAAATGTACCATAACACAAGCTTAACATGTAATGAACGAATTGCGTATAATCAACTCAAATGAGAATATTGCGCAGATATGTCGACCCTGCATTGGGGTTATGTCATGCATGCAGACAAGCCAGTAGCTTTAATACTGTAAAACCGGTTTGATTCGCGAGAATATCATTTACGCGTTAATTCGCGCATGTGTTGCCTCACGTCTCTAATTTTGACTTCTTAAAGCAGTTTGAAAGTAAAGCAGAATGTGCCTTTAGGCACATTCAGCTTTACTTTCAGCCTGCTTTAAGATACCGCCTGCTAGATATATTGCATGATGCTGCAAATTAATACAAAATCGCATTACGCGAAATATTCATGACGCGAAAAATACCTGTTTTACAGTATACCGGTATTCTACGTATATCATTTAGAGAAAACTCAAAATAAACAAAATCGGTATCAAAACGATGTATTTTGCAATATCGCGTATTCTCTTTGTTTTACTCACTGAAACCTAGCGACGAGTATACTCATTCTTTACAAACAGTGTATTTGTGAAGAATACACCTGCCCTATTCATACAGTGCGTCGTCTGCATACCCAAATCAAAATACATGTACTCCTATACAGGAGCCGCCTGGGCAGGGTCTGAAGTGTTGTCATTGTGCAATAAATTGTTAGAACAACCCTAAATAGTTAAACATGGACTAGAATAGAACTAATTCTATATTTAACGTTTGATCTGGATCCAAGCTGTTTGCAAAGATGTACCAACCCCTGTTGCTCGTACTTACAGATTACAAGCTACACTTGTCGCACGTGTTCCTAATGTCAGGAGTGAACTAAACTGTGCTGGAATGTGCATGCATAACATCATCGAAAATCAATTCATCAAGCTGTTGACTAACGAACTTCCGTTACAAAATATAAACACGCACAAACCATGCAATTTGTCGTCAAAGAAGCAGATTTCTTTGAAGTAGTGAAAATGTCGCTTGACTGGAAAAATATGGTTCCATTATTAACAGGCAGCAACGGAGCGACTAGTGGGTAACAGTGGGGAAACGTTAGTCTTTCCCGTTTAACCCTTTCACTGCCAATTTTTTCGTGAGATTTTACCCCCTCACCGTTTCATTGTCGTCTGCTTCAATTTTGTTGTCTGCAATGTAGTTTCAAAGTTAGACAATAAGGCAGTATGACTGACGATGTTTTAAAACGAGTGTCAAACAGTTTGGATTCTGGTCCATTGGCACCATTTGCTACAATTGTAACAAGAATGCCTATAAATATATATAATGATCATGAAAAATTAGGCCAGGATCCCCAGAAATGAAAAATTAACTCATCCAATATATCAAACAAAGTGACGTTAAAGTCATGTAAGCATAGACGAATCCACTTGGCATATACGGGTTAATGGAACAAGTTTAGCAGCTAATGTGATAGATTAATTATGGAAAATACCTATACAGATTATTACAAGGGATGGCGAGCTATCCATCACGTTTAATCTGAAACCTTAAAGTTATCGGCCACTGTAACACCAATGCTACGAGCATTAATATGATTAAATGATATTTCCATCCACATAATAATTAACAGATTACTTTTGATAGAATATCCTACAGGCCATCAATCTCATATTTACATACAGCAAATCTGGTATTCGGTATCCACTAAAGAGAACAATGATTCTTAACCAATTTAGCAACAGTATTATATATCATGGTCAGATATATACATGTAGTCAAATATGGACTAGACCTAATTGAAAATTAACTTAAACAGGTTATAGACTGTTTGATGGCATACGCCGCGGTTCATAAGGAAAGGAACCCAAAGATACGACTATTTTGCGACAGTATAAGGGTTACTAAATAAATGATAAAGCCTAAATTTCCACACGTATTATCAATCGATTAATAGATATTTAATCAACTACATGTACATCACTCGAAGGGTCAACGGTTCTCCAGTGGGACCCATTATTCTTTCCCAATAAACGCGTTTGTGCTAAAACAATCGTGTCCATCACAACAGTTTAGACCACCAACAGACATCGTTTGACCAGACTTCAAATTATTGGCCACTTGACTTACTATCATCTATCTACTAAGCGGATATAGTGTAGAAGACGTTATTCTTTCCCGTTCAAACGCAAACGAAACACAAACGCATTGCATTGCATTAAAATGTAGAAAATGACAAGTTGTTGACAATTCTCACTATTTATTTTAATCTGAGTGACAAAGAGATTGGAGCTTGGTCCGACGCCGCGTGTCTGACTCCAA
Organism: Gari tellinella; assembly: GCA_922989275.2. Classification (NCBI taxonomy): domain Eukaryota; kingdom Metazoa; phylum Mollusca; class Bivalvia; order Cardiida; family Psammobiidae; genus Gari; species Gari tellinella. Next base: position 24,895,703 of record OV277856.1, on the reverse strand, counting down.
ACTGTTTGCATTAGAAATACATGTGTAATAGTTTTAACGTAAATTATGTGTTTATTTGGAATGAATAACGTTTTCTCCGCTGTATTAATAAGTCATCAATATTTTCAAGAACATGTCTTTTTTACATTTTATATAATAGCATCACGATTCGTTTAAACGTGTGACGTGGTGAGTATAATCATAATGTAATCTAAACAATTTCCATAATTATATAATTATAATATTAATCCTTATCGTGTTATATTGTCGTCTACTTCATAAATAATCTGCGAAGTGAACAAATTGAATATAGGTGGAATACGCAGCGTCCGATCTGGACCCAAACTGTTTGCAAATGTAAGGCAAATTGCGCTTAACACGATTAAGGAAAAGTTGTATGTTCTATTCTGTTTTGATGAAGAAAAGGTGTTGCATTTAACTTCCCCTACATTGGGTGTATTATGAACATTTCCAATAAACTGCGCATTAATTCAAACCAAGCAGTGCAGACCCTGGTGAGACCCACTGCTTGCAATGCCATTTTCTCTAGACGCCATATACAGTCATAAATTGATTATATAGAACAATGGACAAATGAGAATCAATTTCTCCTGCTACTTTCATCTCACTTGGTCATATTTCTCCTGCTACTTTCATCTCACGTGGTCATATGTGTCATCTCATTCAAACCCTTCATTGTCCTATCCCCGATTATGCAATGGTTATTTGCAAACAGTTTGGATCCTGATCAGACGCCGCGTAACGCGGCGTCTGATCAGGATACAAACTTTTTGACACTCATTTCAATATTACACCTAAACAGTGTATTTGAGAAATAAAAGCAGACGACAATTGTTTAAAACTGATGACGTCACGGCAATGAAAGGTTTAATCATATGAACGACGGTGGCCGTGCACAGTCGATTATGAAATTCAACCCTTTCTCAACCAAATTTATCTTTTGCCTTTTGCACACAAAATATTGGGTACTTAAATTTGTCCTTCGAAACCTAATGCCATCTTTTAAAAACTTTTTCGAAGTGTTTACTGAATCTTACCATGTGCCAAACAAGTTGTGACCTTATCAAGGCCCAAACTGTTTGCATTTTGCACCGCCTATGGGACCGAAAGGGTTACAGGAAACAGATGTTTTGCACAAGTTATTCAAACTGTCTCTTAACCCTTATAGGTTACGGAACACCAAATATATCGGAAATGCTTCATGGTCATGGATATAGATATTTGGCCTCCAAAATGGCATTATGTCAATATATTTACTGTTTTGTTCTTTTGATGTAATACATGTGTGTAATAGAATAGATGCAAGGCATTTGTGTTACATGTATCCTAGAAGGGGTTTATGTAGAAATTATGTGGGCTGAAGTGACATGTCCTTGTACAGTGGAGAATCTGTTATTCTTTCCCAATAAACGCGTTTACGCTAAAACTATTATTTGCAGTGCAAACAGTTTGGAGCCAGATCAGACGCCGGGTAACCCGGCGTCTGATCTGGCTCCAAACTGTTTGCCACCAAGATAAACAAGAATTCTCAGAATTGTCCAAAAGTTGTTCTTTTCTACGCTTTAGTGCTTTGCGTTTGCGTACGTTTGCGTTTAAACGGGAAAGAATAACAGGTTCTCCACTGTATTAGCTGATGCCCCTTTCAAGAAGTAGCAGAACACCAGTCATGTCAAAAAGTGTCATTGAAGTCATTATATTTTTCTTACATAACACATGGACCCTCATTTGTCAGTTGTACATGAATGTATCTTTGGGAAATATAGAGTTACATCTGGCTAGACTGTAAATTTACAAATTTTGACCTTGAAGATGACACATTGTATATTAATTATATAGGAACGCCAAACTGTTCCAAACTGTTTGCCAATCAGATGAACATACATTTTTTGTCATTTTCAACAATTTTACAATGCGTTTGCATTTCGATTTCGTCTTGGTAACAAACAGTAAACCGGCGTCTTATCAGGCTCGAAACTGCTTGCAATAGTTTTAGCGTAAACGCGTTTATTGGGAAATATATAACATCTCTGTTGTTATAGACACTTGTGGCGCCACACGAGTTTTGATAGGAGATAAAGGATGCATCATTTCCCAACAATAAACTCATTACCCAATACTTGTCTAGTCAATCACGAATTCATCTAAAATATTATGCAAATTGTCCTTACAAAGTCTTAGTCCCATTGTCTGCGAAGATGGATTCGGGCGGTCCAGATATCCACTGTACGTGTCTGTCCTTAATATTCGATATTATCGTCTACTTCAAATCCATCGTTTGCAACATTTGAAATTTTTAAGGTTTTTGCGCTTTTTAACGAAAAATGCGTCGATTCTAGTAGCTAACCTTTTGGATTCATATCAGACGCAGAGAAACGCGTTGCCTAATCTGGATCCTAACTGTTTGCCATTTCTTGCCAAAGCACGTGTCAATCAATATACTATCCAAGAAGTTGCGAGTGGTACATGCTTTTTATGATTTTAATGTTTTGCCTTTTTGTGTTTGCTTCAAAACAGTAATCTGCGATATAACTAAAAATAAGTTTTGAGCCATTTAAATAAATAATAGGAAAATCTAAATAAAAAAGTGCAAAAAGTTTGGATCCTGATCAGACGCCGCGTTACGCGGCGTCTGATCTTGGTCCAAATTGATTAATAATAATAATAATAACGACCTTATTTCGTTATTATTATTATTATTAGCAAATATTAGTAAGGTCGTGCTTACAGTGTAGCATAATAAAGGTTAGCATATGTAGCAGTATTGTGGCTAGTGTCAGAGAAAGTGATTTAGGGTATCTGAGAGACAATGGAACAAAGGAATATCGAGCTGACACCTACAGGCCTAATCACCATACTTCCGACTGATAAGCCGCTAAGAGCGTGACCTTTCAGCTACACGCGTGTCCACAGCTGGCTATCTGGATCAGACATATTTGCATTTCAATATGTTACACATAAAAAACGCACTGTAAGGCCACTATTTAAAGATGAGGACTTAATTTAAAGTGTGTTTGTTGTTGTTGTTGATGTTGTTGTTGTACAAAAACGCGCTAAAAGGCCACTATAGATGAAGACTTCATTCAAAGGTTGTTATTTGTTGTTGTTGTTGTTGTTGTTTAACTTTCACTTATTTATTTCTTTAGAAAAAGCGTTCAAAGAAATGCATATTTTAGAAAAGAATACTTTTCATTATGCAATAACCAGTGACAGTGTGTACCACTGTCTCTGGCAATAACTTGTACATGAACATAGCAACGTCTACAAGTACATGTATATGCATTTCCGTGTAAGCAAAGTACTTAAAGCTAGATTGCGTTTGGCAATTTTACATCATGTATGTAACACTATGAAATAACAACCAAAAATACTGGTTCCGTCGATATAACATCTCTTTCAATTGGTGCAGACGCTAAATATTGCAGATGAGAATTACATTATGTGCTAAAGATCAAAACCTTAACCCTTTACCTGATAGCCTATTTCTAGAGGTGAATATAGGTGACTTTTAAGCTATCAAGTGCTAGAATTTAGAAAATATTCCCTATAATATTTATTCATGACTGATAAATTTGGAACTATTTTCTTCAGCGGAGGAATAAATCATATTTGCTAAGAGGCGCTTCTACGGGGGAAAGGGTTAACAAACAAGCGAGACAGCAAGACAGCTTGTAACAGCTGCAGCAACACCACTTCAAAGAGAAAGCACTACATTGTACAACATACCAGGTGGGATGCGAGGGGGTTAAACGATTGTACTACCCATCACTTTGTTAACAGACAATTGGTAACCCTTTCTCTGCCATGACGTCATCAATTTTAAACAATAGCATCTGCCTTTAATTTCTCAAATTTAGATTTTATGCATTTTGACTTAAGATATATTGAAATGAGTGTCAAACAGTTTGGATCCTGATCAGACGCCGCGTTACGCGGCGTCTGATCAGGATCCAAACTGTTTGCAATAACTATAATTGTACTCGGGGTAAAGCAGTGATTGGGTAAAGCAGTGAAGGGGTTAATTAAAGACCAAGAAATCATATAAATACAAAAGCAAAACCTGTACCGCATTGTTGATTCTACAGGATTTACAGTATATCATCAGTTAGTTTTTTATACTGATTCACCTGTCAGTCAATCACTAACCCATTATTACCATTACTTATGAGTAATGCCAGGTGTAATCTACAATCAGCATATCAATCCCTATCCGCTGTCCAGTGGAGAATACAAAACTAAAATCAAATGCAACGCTATAAAATGTAGAACATTACAACTTTTTGAACATTTAAAAATTAAAGCAGAAAACTCACTTAAGAGCTCAAGTTCTACTATCTTAACCTAGCTGGCAAATTTTAGAACAACTCAATTCAATTCAATTCATTTAATTCAAGTCGATACTGCTTAACCCATTACCCTATAGCCTGTTTCTAGTATAGAATATAGGTGACCACTTAAAGCAGGTTGAAAGTAAAGCAGAATGCGCCATATGGCGCATTCTGCTTTACTTTCAGCCTGCTTTAAGCCATTACCTGCTAGAATAAGGAAATTATTAAATATGACACATATTCATTACGGTATATATTGGAACTATTTTCTTCAGCGGATGAATCAAATGAATGTGCTAAAAGTCGCTTCTATAAGGGAAAGGGTTAATGCAAAATTCATGCCACTAATGTGTTACTGTAACAAAACTGCTACAATACCTGGCATAAATAGCATGCATTTTCAAACGCGTGTACAATACTCCCATGAAAGTGTCATCCTGAAAAGCGTTGTATCAATGTTTATCCCCACCCCTCTCCCAGCTGCTTCATCCACTATAATCATTAACCTATAGTGATGATAGATCACTTAAAGCACGCATCACAGATACGCAGATTGTCGTCTGCGAGATTTTGACGTCTGCTTCAATTTTCAAAAAAAAAGTTTCAACCATTTCTGTCTCAAAAATATATAATTATTAGAGTGTCAAACAATTTGGATCCAGATGAGACGCCGAGTGTTTGTAAATGATATCACAAAGATGCTATTACACAGCTCAAAGTTATGGAGGCTCCGAGCATAAATGCAGGGTTGAGCAATATAAAACAATAGGGTTCTGCTCAGTAAGATAAGAATACTTCCATTGTTTAAGTATCTGCAAAATTATTCTGCTATAAATAGGAGTCCTTATAAATAGACCCAATTAGAAACCGTCTACAGCACCGACATTCCCTTAACCCTATATTTCCTTAAACCTCAAATGGACAGTTCAAGTTCCCAATTTAGTCTAATTCTGTTTTGACTATTTATGATTGTTTTTGTCAATATACATGTATTGCAATGAAACTTGTGCAAAACATTGAAATATGATTATAGGTATGCATACACGTGATATACAGTAAACCCTCTCTTTTATGACAACTAAAACGAAGGCTAGTTGACAGGTGACAGCTTATAGCAATGCGACAGGAAATCAGAAAGCTCCTTACGGGGTTTTCTGCTTTACTGTTATCTTGCTTTAAGCAGTCAAATGTCTTAACCGCCTAATACTTAACACAATTTAGTGGTCTTAATAGAGAGGTTTTATTATATTGTTTGTCATATAGAATACCAAGTTTATACGGTTCATTATCTTTGGAACGTCTTCCGCCAACACCACACAAGAATGCCAAGCAATCATTTTGCCCATACGCCATGTGATTAGATATAGATCGAATGTCGGAGTTCTAAGCAATTTATCTGGATAAACTCAGAGTGTCAGAAAACAAGAGATATAAAATTCTGGTTTATATAATACACAGGGGCAGGTTGCGAGAAAGAAGTACATCTTATTTTACCTGGCAATCTTGAGCAGTCTATACCGTTTGCTAATAAAATGAGTTTTGCCTATATTAATTCATTAACCTAATTGACTGATATTTAAATCTTTAATAAGTTATCTCACCCTTGCCTCAATTCACATGTATCAGTCAACGCTCCTTTGCTGGCAGAATTAATTATAGCATTAAAGATGTAAGAGAGTATTGTGACCTAAAACTATTGTGCAATATATGTACAGTGGAGAATCTGTTATTCTTTCCCAATAAACGCGTTTACGCTAAAACTATTATTTGCAGTGCAAACAGTTTGGAGCCAGATCAGACGCCGGGTAACCCGGCGTCTGATCAGGCTCCAAACTGTTTGCCACCATGATAAACATGAAATATCAGAATTATCCAAAAGTTGTTCTTTTCTACGTTTTAGTGCTTTGCGTTTGCGTACGTTTGCGTTTAAACGGGAAAGAATATCAGATTCTCCACTGTACCATACAACATACCAATTCATATAACCTAGCAAACAGTGCATACCCTGATACAACGCTGCAGCTTACTGTTTCTCATCAGGGTCTACACAGTTTGCTATTGTCTAGTTTTGTATATAGCATTGACGAATAATGGGTTGGACAAGAATGTATTGTAAATGTATTCCTATCTATTTGGTACAGTGGAGAATCTGTTATTATTTCCCGTTTAAACGCAAACGTACGCAAACGCATCGCAATAAAACGTAGAAAAGGACAAGTTATTGACAATCCTGACCATTTATTTTAATCTGGGTGGCAAACAGTTTGGAGCCTGATTAGACGCCGGGTAACCCGGCGTCTGATCTGGCTCCAAACTGTTTGCACTGCAAATAATAGTTTTAGCGTAAACGCGTTTATTGGGAAAGAATAACAGATTCTCCACTGTACCAGTTATAAAGACTCAATGAATCAGTTTACATGATATTTATATGTATTTTATGTTGTATTTGAGCATTAACGAAATACTGTATGTATAAGTCAAAATAAAATATGTTCTGTTCTGTTCTGTTCTATAAAACAAAACCTGGTATTACATGTATGGCCTCTCCAATGCAAACAAACTGCTGTGTTGGAAACTTGTGACAGCTTAAAGTAGAATGCAAGTAAAGCAGAAAACTTTAAATAGTCTGCATCATTAAATAGTCTGCAGACATTTTTAAATAGTCTGCATTCATTTTCCCTTTATTCTACCTAATATATTTCACAGCCATCTACACTTAACGCAAACCCAACCCATTTGCTAAGTGGTCATCTTAGCGAAAATATTATTTTGAACTTTATATAAAGATTCGTGTGATAATCCGTACATGCCTGACTCATACTCATATTTGTACTGATGCTAATTACCTTAATACAATTAGACTTGTATAAACCAACCTCTCAATAGATGAACCGGGTGCAGAATTTTATATATTTTATGTAATTGCTTAATGCATGATAGAAATAATGCAGAAAGCTCCTGCATTAAGTAGTCTATTGTCTTAGAGACATCCGCGATACTTTACCGAGTGGTTGCTTAATACAATATTGACTGTAGATGATATTGATCATAATTTCACACATTTGGGTGCGTCTGACGCTTTTAACCACTAACATAATCTCGTCTGCAAATAGTGTCGTATGCAAGTTTCTTTCAAATTAAGGTCTCAGGAATATTCACAGTCTGTATCTTAATCGGACGCCGAGTTACGACGTCGGCATGTTTACGCGACGTCTGATCTGGAGCCAAACTGTTTTTCAAAGGCTGTTGTCTATAGTCGAACTATATGAAGAGGTTAACCAGTATTATGGATGGGCCTATTTATACAACCAGAATAACCAGATTAACCACAAAAGTGCGTCGCTTGCACTCACTACTGGATAAAAAAGACTGAAACTGTATAGCCTAAGGAAAAATACAGTGCAGAGCATGCATCATACAAGTATATGTATGAATATGAATATGATTCACAAAACAAAACACTAGTATAAAATTGATCTAGACTATTGGGGAAGATGATAATCCTTGCCAATCAAAACCTTTGTAAGAATCATTATACAATATTGAAAATTGGTTTGTTTGTTTGATACCAAATGTGTAATCCACATGAAAAAATTCGTTATTACTGTTGTTATTATTATTAGTGTTGTTGTTGTTGTTGTTGTAATCCACATGAAAAAATTCGTTATTACTGTTGTTATTATTATTAGTGTTGTTGTTGTTGTTGTTGTTATTATTATCATACTTTGTTGTTGTTGTTGTTGTTGTTGTTGTTGTTGTTGTTGTTATTATCATACTTAGTATGTCCAATGTAAACAGTTTGGAGCCAGATCACGAGATCCCGGGTAAACAAGGCAACTGATCAGGCTTCAAACTTTTTGCCTCTCAGATTTGAGACTTTGTCAACCCTTTACAACACTTGTCATTTTCCCCATTTAATTGTTATCTATTTGCGCTTAACAGGGAAAGAAGAGTGTCTCCTCCACTGTGGACGAATACAGTGACATCTGCATTTGTGACTGGTTCTTCAAATGAAATGGTAGTCCAAATCTCTGGAGCGTCCATAGTTTTTACGGAAGAATCGGACGTAAATGAAAGCAAACAAAGCAGATCCAAAATGTTCCTATGGCGATCTTCTTATCAGCATCTGTACTGTTTGCAAGAGTGCCATGTTACATTTTACCCCATACATACATTGTTTTACACCTTTAAATTATTCATACACTAAGAATAGAAGGTCCAAGTCAGGAAGCACTAGACATGAAATAAAAAAGGCTTTTCCCGTACATTTCCAGATGGGAGCTTCAAGCAGACTGAAAGAAAATCATATTGTTCCTTAAAGGAGTAGTTTACTTCACATTCAACATTGTTACCCGTTTTCAAAACTAGAAACAGGCTATGGAGTAACGGGTTTAAATCGTTTTCCTTTAGAATTTGATTAATACATTGTCCAGCAAATATTACATGTATAAATCCGGTTCAGATTACTCCAGGAGTCATCATATATGGGTCTACATTGTTTGCCTTTCTGTCATTTATGTGATGCTAGGTGTTTGCTTGTTAAAGCAGAGACACCCTCACCATGTTGATTTCTATTAGATGAGTCAGATGTATGATGAGTTTTTGGCATTAAACATGGCCTTCAATTAAGATAAAGTGCATTCACTCCTTTATCTCGAAATTTACAAATACAACTGTCATTCGCAAACAGTTTAGATTCAGATCAGACGCCGAGTTACTCGGCGTCTGATCTGAATCCAAACTGTTTGGGACTATGTTCGCGGTTTCTTCAGTCAAAATGGATAAATTCTCAAATTTGAAAGCCTAAAGCAGACGACAATTTTGAAGCAGACTATATTCTGGCGGTGAAAGGGTAAATACAAACGTTATCTTATTGGCTTCTCCGACAGATAACGGGAAGATAATGTCTTGAACACCTGATGAATCTTTACGAGCGCGAGCCGGCATCGAACAGTGACTCTGACCCCTGCACAGCCAAGTTTGGACAGGTCTCTCATTATTCTTGATGGAGAGAAGTATCAAGAAGAAGAAGAGTGACCATTCGACGTAATAGAATAATATACATTAAATGTGTCTTGTCTCTTAATGGTTGCAATTCAAATTATTCAGTACTTCTTCATTTGCCGCTTAACACGTTAACTGGTTCATTTAGAGAGGATGGGCATTTATCGAAGAATTCATTATCAGTACGAAAGTTTGCTTTTTAAGTCAGTGCAGTCTTTGTCCATGCAGTAGAAAATATCAGAAATAACATGCATTGTCTTCCTAATAGGACGCAGGAATTTGTGGATTCTCATCAGGGTCTGCATTGTTGGTAAAAGTCTATATAGAGGACTGTTGGTCTGGTCATTTCATGTTAAGTAGTTAAATTGTTTGACACAACGGGTTCAGCAAAGACGACGTTAAAACTAAATTTTGACATAATTTCAAACATGTACAGTGTGGCAGAATGGCTTTAAAGTTTAAAGGTATTCCAAACGATTGTAATGCTTCTTTGCCTTCTGCAGTGAGGGAGAAATTAATATCTCTACTAAATACGCTTGTACTACTAAAACAAGTCTGTCCATTGCAAACAGTTTGGATGCAGATAAGACACCAGGTCTCGGTGTCTGATCAAGCTCCATACTGTTTGCTACACACATGTAAGACTAATCATCAACAATTTTCAAAAAGGAGTCATTGGGTTTTTTTTACATTTTACATGTATTGCCTGCCGCTAGCTTTAAGTTTAGTTCAATTCACTAACTCCTAGTGACGCGTATACGAGTCATTTAAAAATAGTGTACTAGAGATAAATACACTTGTCCTTTTCAAACAGTGTTGATCCTGATCAGTAAAGGAGCCCTCTGGTCAGAGTCTATATATACACTGATTGTCTTTTTGCAAAACATATATGCATGCTTAATTCAACTCTAAATATTTAAATATGAACTAGACTTAATAGGCCTTTTAAGTCTTATGGGGTTTTGAGAATACCGTCTTCTCTGTTGTATCAGCCAAGCTCTGTATGAATGAGTTTTCTCCCAGTATTACTCATCACAGATATTGTGTCAATCCGCTCTCTGAGTCAGGCCGCATGCTAATATCATAATTGGCTTTAGCATGAAACCATTTTCCACTACAATATTGACTGTTTATTTTCTATCAAAGCCTGTCCTGAGCTTGCAAACGCAAGGGAATACGTTGAGCTTTGTGGTCAAACATTTAAGCATGCATAGACATTTTATTGTGCTATAAGTGTATTATTGGAGAAAAATATATCATAATGTGCGTGTGAGAGTGAGCGTGTGTGCGTGCGTGTATGTTACAGTGTGTGAAAGAAGGGGGAAACGACAGAAGAGAGAGAGGGGGAACGGAAAGAAGAAAATAGTAATACAAAACAAAAACATTCAGACAGCAAGATCGACAGACAGGGTTTATACCGTACATTATGAGAGATTTGTGAGGATGTTAAGGTTTAAACAAAGAAGAACACGTGAGGATAACTAAGATCAGAAGATAAAGGGAACTGGACACTCATACTAAAGGTCCGAACAAACATGCTACATGTATAGAGTTACTCCAACTCCCTTTATCCTGTGAGACAATCTGGTTCGTTCGGTCAGTCTGCCTGTTTCAATAAAGTCTATAAATCAGACACGGTGACGTGTTTCACAGAGAGTCTGAGTCATTGACCTATGACACCACGAAAACTGACCAAAAGTCATAAACCGGCTGTGCCATAGTGGATAACCGTTACTCACCAACTAAGAGTCTTTACATTCATACATTTGTACAGTAGACAAAAACGTGATTTAGTCCTGATTAAACAAAACTTTACGCAACTGCACTGTAATGAAATGTAGAAAATGACAGATTTAGGGTTTATTCTTAATTCTGACGTGTTGCACTTTAGGTTTTTTCATGTTTCTATAAGATTATTAAGAACTATAGGAAAATGTCCATACACCCTTACTGGGAATGTTGAAAGTAAAACAGAATGCCGCTTTATGGCTAGTTCCATCTTGCTTGAAGCTATCCCCTTTTTATCCTTGTGTGTGCTTGCAAACGCTTGAAAACGAGGAAATAATGGAATGGTTCAACTATCTCAAGAATGAACATGACACAAAAGCTACAGATGTAATATTAGTTAACTAGTTAAACAAATGTCAGGATTACACACCATATTAAACTGGCCCGTGATGAAATCAATTTACTGGCATCCTAACATACGACACACGTGTTGAAATTTGGCACCATTTTCACGAGCAGTTCAAGGTAACCGTAGAGCCTCATAGACAAGTGCCTCACTTAGGCTTGATGGAGTCCATATGTTGTTTAATTTATTGCCAATACAGCACTTGATATATCACTCCGTATCAAATAGACCTGTCTAAATATTATCAAACATTTCTCCACTGCACCCTATACCAGTCCCACCATTTATTTTCGATTAGGGACCTTAATTCCCTGTTTCCCAGGTCTGGAATTCTAAAGACGTACCGAAACCCTCCGCTTACACGACAGCTCACAAGAAAGGCTTCTTCATAACGTTAAACGCATGTGACTGCGAATACCAGAATGGAAGTCAAGCAGAAAGCTCCCTCTGGGAGCTTTCTGCTTTACTTCCATCCTGCTTTAAGCTGCTACCTTTAATTAATCTTATCAACGAGACCTCTTTAGATTAGTTGCTGGTGTGATGTTTGACAGTAGTGCAGCTCCCTTCACGCGTTTTCACCAAAGCGTATATCGTTATCTAAAACACATCGAGAAAAGCGTTTCCATGGTAATACGAATTAAATGAAATATTTCGTGTCGACAAAAAATGGATCTCGTAAAAATTACACACCGATTATAAGATAAGAATCGAGGAAAATAACAGCGAAACGCGTGGAGTCTGGGACTCGTTTTAAGATCTTATTCATGTGTACAAACTTATTGGTGTAATAAAGAATGAAATGGCATAGCTGCAAGAAGTGTGTCTCCCGAAGAATAATAGCATGGTAATAGGGCAGTCTGGAATTCCGAACGAAATCTTGGATTCAGATCAACTCACATCAAGCGTTAAAGAATATGAAAAGATTCTTAGCCTTTATTTTATTTTTGAAACTGGGTGGTGGATGAATTAGGATACATTTTCGTGGTAGATGTCATTTTAAACTTCTATGCGAACTTGTAAGCTTTGTATCCAGATGAGACGCCAATGAACTCGGTGTCTCATCTGGATCCAAACTGTTAAATAGCCTATTAGTATATACTAAACTTTGCTAAATATGAGATGGCGCCTAATCTAACAACGACAGCAGACGACAAATTTCGCAGACGGTAAACTGCCTAACGTGCAAAAGGTCAAGTAGATCTAGTAATGTAATAGAATGTTGCACGTGGTTATCTGATAGATCTGATACATTCACATTGCCTAACTCGAAAAATATTCTAAAATTAGATTTGTCTATGATTTCTTTTCAAACAAGGTTCAGGGTTTCAAACAGTTTGGATCCTGATGAGACGCCGAGTAACTCGGCGTCTCATCGGGATCCAAACTGTTTGCAAACTAGATCACGGTTTCGACGTCAGAGTGCAAAAGACTGAAGAGCTAAAAGTTATCGTAACGTGAACAGGTGCAAGTTTTGCTTTGATCATAAACTATGCGACAGCATAATTTTATTGGTATGCTGTGCTTTGAACAAAGTTACTTAGCCTAGTAATAGCTATATCGTCTACAACACAGACATTGCCAAACAGTGTAGATCCTGATGAGACGCCATAATTTGTGGCGTCTCATCGGGATCTTCGCTGTTTGCTTGGTTTTTTTTTCATGAGATGAGATGTTGTATGGACAAATACGGCAGTGTGTTGTAAGTTTATAATGCCCTTGATTACGTATAAATAAAATGTTCCATGAAGCACATGAGGAGATCCATGTATTAATAGGTTAATATAATGCTGCTACATTGGACATACTATAAACGTCCTAGACTCACTAAGTAATGCCTATGATACCGAAACAAGGTCAATAACAAATAGTATAGACCCAGAAGAAACACAACAAACGATTTAAAAATGTACGAATACAACCCGATACTTTATCAGAGTTTGAACAACGTGTATTAGTAAATTGTGTAGACACTGACGAGGCATCGTAACGCATGTATGCATGTGCCAACATGTTGTTAAGTTTTACAAAATTGGAGATGCATTGACCTTCTTCCGATGTATATTCACCAAGTATGAACAAATTTCCGCTGCAGAATGTTTGGCAAAATATTTAAGGATAAATCGACAAAACGAGAATTGTTTTGAACCAAAACCAACAGTCTATTGAAACAGAGACATTGTCTATTATTGTATCCTTGATTGCAAACAGTTTGGAGCCAAGTCAGATTACAAGTAACTCAGTATAATCCAAAGTGTTAGTCAATTTTTCGTGTCAATTATATAGCAGCCAAAATGAAATACAAGGCAGACGACATCATACTGCCAGCGAAAGAGTTAAAATACACAGTGAAAGTTCCCTAGGCAGATCGATAATGTTCCAAATAGTCGTGTATACATGTATGTGGCTCATCGCCTTGTCAGTGGAGAATTCAGAATCTCTGATAAACTCGAACAAAGACTTCAATGCTCCTTCTAAAACAAGGCATTTGCAAACCGTTTGGATCCAGATCAGACGCCAAAAACAAAAGGTTCAGACGACCATTTGAAGCAAACGATAAAGGGGCACAATTAAAAGCTCTTTAGGTTCAGCCGAATCAACGCCTGTGACCGAGACGGATGCCGAATATAAGAAGAAAATATATTAATTTGTGCCATGCTTACATATTTAATTATTTCATTTTGAATTTAAGGGGTGTTTCTTCCAATTATCCATTGAATATCTGATTGAAATTCATGTTAGAAAATAGTGCATACTCAGATCAGACGCTGCAAAATGCGGCGTCTGACCTGAGTCTTCACTGTTTGCCTATGTCCCATTTATGGGACGCTATGGGCATAAATTGGTTAAACCTTCCCAAGTTGTTTTATCGTTACTTTTAGACTATCAGACAGGGCTCTTAGATAAGATTTGTGTTTGTAGCAAACGACGTTTTTCTGTTGTCTGTATGGTAGCAGTTCAAAATGCATGTCAGTGTGCTCGTCAAACATCTGTGCAGGTCAAATCTTTCAACTGCTTAGCACGCTAGCGACGAAACCATGATAACCTTTGCAAACATTTTGGATCCTGATGAGACGCCGCGTTACGCGGCGTCTCATCAGGATCCAAAATGTTTGCCACTCTGACCCTGTTTTTTTAAAGAAATGTTGAAAATTCTAATTTCAGAACAATAGCAGACGACAATTGTTGCGGACGGAAACAATACCCAGCATGCAAAGAGTTAACCTTGCAGTCAAAATATTGTCTGCTTAAAAAGACGTATGCTCTTTATCTTTACATTCAGATTTACGTCATTTCAACTAAAGACAGATCTTTAAATTTATTAAAAAGCTAGATCCTGATCAAATTCATAGCAAAATCAGCGTTTTATCTGGAGCCAAACTGTTTGCAAAAGTCAGTTTAAATTAGTTTGGCAACGAAAGGGTAAACAAAGGTCGCCTGCTCTTAAGTATAACAGCTGCTTTTCACAGTTTTCTTTATTTCTTCCGGTTCATGCTGGCAAAATCAATATTGACATATTATTAATCCATTTACCGTTTAGCGTCCCCTAAATGAGGCATGAGAACAATGTAAACCCCGATGAGACCAGGCGATACGGGCGCCGCGACTATACGGTTTGCATTGCACTGTTGTGTGGCGTCTGTGTGATTTTCCGTTACATTGGCATATTAAGCAGTGTCGATAAAATACCCTATAATTGATAATGAATTATTCAAGCAAGCGCAGTTAACTAACCCATTGTAAAATACACAGGCATAAAAGACAATGTGCCATACTGATGTCATGACATTTGGGTGTCCGTATAAGACCTTTGGCTCATTTCGCTTGTATATATTATTAAACTATAATATATAGCATACAGTTGATATGAATGAAATGAATGAATGAATGACTTTATTTACCGAGGGTAGCCCATTTAGTCTAATGACTAATCCTCCATGAGGCCCTCCATTAAAGTATTACATACATACATTTTCTATAGTTTTAACCCTTATATGATTTTCGTGGAGAGAGTTGGGTAGGTGTGTTCCTAGCAAGAGGTGGTGAATATAATGCGTACATGGTCTGTTCCTTGTGTAGACCCACCCTTGGACGTACAGCGAAACGTTTCTATTACTCCCACTAAAAAAGGGCTAATTGATTTAATAAAATACAGCAGTCACCTGCCTGAGATACCTTTTAATAATTAACACTATTTAATAGTCGTAAAAGAGAGGTTTTACTGTATACTTAATGAGTTGTATGCATGCAGTGTATATTTGCTGAACAGCGGATTCTGTAACTTTATGCAGTGTCTTTGCTGAACAGCTGCTGTGTTGTATGTAGTGTCTTTGCTGCACAACTGCAGTGCTGTATGTAGTGTCTTTTACAGAACAGCCGATGTTGTGTTGTATGCAGTGTTTTGTCTGAACAGCTGATGCTGTGTTGTATGCAGTGTCTTTGCTGAAAAGCTACTTTGTTGTATGCAGTGTCTTTGCTGAAAAGCTGTTGTGTTGTATACAGTTGTCTTTGCTGAACAGCCGATGCTGTGTTGTATGCAGTGTCTTTTGCCGAACAGCGGATGCTGTCTTCATTTTATATCGTAATAAATCATTGTGATGCCATCATGACTGAGCTATGTTGAATAAATGTTTGTTCAACGCTTCCACTTCCAATGGCGCAATCATGTTTATTTACAAGAAGCTTGATCCAGATCAGACACCGCGTTAAGCGGCGTCTGATCTGGATCCAAACTGTTTGACACTCGCATCAATATGTCTTCACTCAAAATTTCAAAATATGATTTTTGAAAAAAAATGCAGACGACAATTTTTCAGCCAACGACAATTTGGCAGTGAAGGAGTTACCATGCAGATGATCCTGGATCTAGCCCAACACCGGCGCCTGTATTTACGGATTATTCACTTGCTTCGTTCTCCTTAGAGAGACATTTGGCCTTGAGGTCCATTAGTGGTTGACTAACCCATTGAGTGTCGGAAACGAATTTCCCAGACCAAAGCAAACAGTTTGGATCTAGATCAGACGACGAATAACTCGGCGTCTGATCAGGATCCAAACATTTTGCCAGTTTGGTCGTGTATATATACCAAACAATGAAGAATGAATTTCAGCGTCGAAACAGACGACATTATAATCAGACGGCAGTTTTCGTCGTACAAAGAATAAAAGCACACAGAGAAGAAATTGATTTTGTTTACTACCTTGGGTGTATTTTACAGAACCATCAATCCTTCTATGTATAATTATATTTCTCTTTTTCACTCTCACACACTCTCTACCTCTTCCCATGTCCGTCCCTCCGTCTGTCTGTGCTTTGTCTATGTATGTCCCCTCTCTCCCCCTCACTCTCTGCATGTCTGTATTCCTGTCAGTGTCTCTGTCTATATGCCTCTGTGTGTGTCTCTCTCTCAGTCTCTCTTTCTATCTATATCTCTCAATCTCTCGCACGTTCTGCCTCTCTATATTATGTTTTCTCTCTCGCTCACTCTCTGATGTACAAAGTCCTGTTTTCTCTCTCGCTCACTCTCTGATGTACAAAGTCATCAACTCTAAACGTGAATTTTGTTCATACAGTCATGTACTTCATTTAGAAGTCTACTGAAACGGTCATTGAATACATGGGTTGACTATAATAGGGCATTTCTATGTCTAAACTGAAAATTTATTTTCTTCTCTAGTCATTCTAAATGATTTATACCTTGAAAATGTGAGATGTTTGTGTAATAAAACTATAATTATATACAGTATACCACTATTCATGCATCTCAACCAGTTAACCCTTTCATTGCAAAAGTTTTCGTGAGTTTTTTACCTCATCACCGTTTCATTGTCGTCTGCTTCCATTTTGTTGACTACAATGTCATTTCAAAGTTTTAAAAAAGTCAGTATGACTGAAGAAATTTCACAACGAGTGTCAAACAGTTTGGGTTCTGATCAGACGCCGCGTCACGCGGCGTCTGATCAGAATCCAAACAGTTTGCAAACGCGCTTTTAAGCATCATTGAGAGCGAAAGGCTTAATGTATGCAGCTAAACTCTTGAGCGATAGAGTAATACTGTTGCCTGCTATAAATACTACTCTAAAGATAATTTTTTCGAAAAAAAAATTCAAATTAGGGTCCGAGTGTCAAACAGTTTGGACCCAAATGAGACGCCGCATTACGCGGCGTCTTATTTGGATCTTAACTGTTTGCAAGGTAATCTCGGTTTGACACTTGCATGCAAAGCGCAGTTAAAGCGTAAACACCATTTGTTTTAAAATGTCGTCCACCGAAAAAAAATGTTTCTGTTTTATAAAGTTTTGATTAACAAGTAACCAATACATTTACGAGTATCAATTTAAAAAAAAAAATAAAAAAAAATAAAAAAAGCCGCCGAGTAATCTTAGCTGTTTTCAAATTCCACCCAAATTTGCGGTTATCGTGCTAGGCTTAAGTCTACATGCCCATATATGGCGATAAACTATGTATCCTACCCGGGGTTGAGCTATTTACCCATCCACCCGAATCAAATTGGTTTACATTTTCATTTCGGTAAGATTTGATATTCCTGTTTACAAGTTGGAGGAAATCACGTTTTCCCAGGGAAATTAAGTTAGTCATCAAAAAACTTCAACGGTTTGAGAAAGTCGTGTCCTTTTGTATACGTCCGGTTTTAAACTTAATCAGTAATAGCATAACCATTGTCCAACTAATCACGTTAAAAATCATGACTTTTGCAAAAAGTTAGTATGTACGGATGAGATGCCCAATAATTTGGCATCTCATCTGGATCCATACTATTTGACACCGAAACCGTATTTTCCACAGAATTTGGAAAATGGAAAAACGAAAGAAAACGATGCTGTTAAAGTATAGACAATGCATGTCTATTAGACACATTGTTTAAAATACTAAATGGACTTCTTTCCGTTTTCAGTTGTGTCCAGTTGTCCATTTTTGACTATCCAATACGTTTTTAAATAATCTTACAAATAAACAAACAGTGTAGACCCAGATCAGAGGGCTCCTGTAGGAGCCCTCTGATATGGGTCTACACTGTTGTATAAGAAAAGTATACTCTTCGCACGTACTCTCAGTCTGTTACTATAGTCGATAGGGTTAATAGGTTAAAGAAAGGTGTATATAGAAAGGATCCATTGAACTGTGTAAAATGTGTCACTATACACCTCTGTTGGCATGACTTCGTGATCGGTGGACTGATTTAACAATGTGGCTGGTTATTGAAGGTTGAGTCAACCGAGTTATTTATAGGTGTTCATGCCCTTAACAGCTAAAGATATTTGTAAGGAAAACACCCCCTACCTGATGTTGACGTATGCAAGTATATCATGTACATGAATATTCAAAAGGATTCGTGCGAACTTTAGAATGAGTCTTATAAAGGGTACATCACGAAAGGTATGAGTAAGAAATATGGAGAGAAAGAGAAAGAATGGAGACAGACAGACAAGAGTGAGACATGACAGGATGGGGGAGAGAGAGAGAAAGAGAGAAGGGGGAGGTGAGAGACTGGGAAATAAAGAGAAGGAATGGAGCAACATAGGGACGGAAAGAGTGTGGGAGAGACAGCTCTCCAGAAATACTGAGGGAGAGACACAGACGGACGGATAGACAGTCAATGACGATATTCTACGGAGAGCTATCGGCCATTTTCGTAAGTATGCTTTAATAGCGAGCCGACAGTTGACGAGAATGGCCGATCGCTCTCCGTACAGAGTACCCATATTGACAAACATTGGCCCGATCTGAAAAGGGGTTCCCAACCTAAAGACAGGAGTATTCTTTCCCAATAAACGCGTTTACGCTCATTCTATTGTTTCCATTTGCAAACAGTTTGGAGCCAGATCAGACGCCGGTTTACCCGGCGTCTGATCAGGCTCCAAACTAGTTATCCTCAAGGTTAAAATGAACATTCAATATTGTCAAAAACTTGTCATTTTCTCCATTCCATTGCAATGCGTTTGCGTTTCGTTTAAACGAGAAGGAATAACGTCTTCCCCACTATATGCATGTAAATGCAATTTGTATATTTGTGGCTAAGGGCGAAAAGTTATGCTTAGGACATTAAAAAAATTGATTAGGTCCAATACATTTGTAAGTAATACTGAAAACTGACAGTTTGACAAGACCTAAAAGCAATATCAGATACAATTGTCAATGGCAAATGTTTTACTAATTATCCCCTGAAATGGGTCTGAATGTTTAACCCTTTAAAACCCTACAGCCCTCTGGAGAGATTACTGATTACATATGCAAACAGTGTGGACCCTGATCAGAGGGCTCCTATAGGAGCCCTCTGATCAGGGTCTGCACTGTTTGATGTTATCATTGCTTTTTGTTGTCATATCAAAAATACAACAGTAGACTGGTTCAAATTGCATGTACTAGAAGAGTCCAAAAGGATAATATATACCCACAAGAGTTTTTTAGGACCCCCTGTTTCCAAGTAAGTCTAGTCCATTTTTTTACCATTAAGGGTCGAGTTGTACAAAGCATTGCAAACTGACAAACAGTACAGACCCTCCAAGGTCAGAGGGCTTCGGCAGGACTACGCTGTAGCACAGGACAGGTGTACTCTTCGCAGGTTCACTGTTTGTTAATGACGAGTATAATACTCGTCGCTATCTATCTATCTTTCATATAGAGTCAAACCCCTGCTGGGGACCTAGACTTGAATGAAGTAACGAAGGTACCACCATCCATCTAAATGGAAGTTCTACTACAATGCGGAATACGTTAGAACGAAACGTAAATACAATGGCCTAAATTGTAGAAAAATATGATTATTGAAAAAAGTCACTTTTTTAAAAATCTGCGTTGCGATCGGTTTAGAGAGCCTCAATAGTTTAGGTCATCTCAGGGCTGACATAAGTTGATCATAAAAATCCTAAGATTTCAAATTTTCAATTTTTCAGATACAATTTTACTAATCGTACCTTTACCCCATAGTCTGTTTCTTGTTTTGAAAACACATGACTGCTTAAAACGGGGTGAAAGCAAAGCAGAATGCGCCTTAAGGCGCATTCTGCATTACTTTCAGCCTGTTTTAAGCTGCTAGGATAAAAATCCGAAGACTTGGGAAAAATCCGGAGAATGGCAGCCCTGTCATCTTGCGGCTATTTAGGCATTGGCATATGGGAGAACTTTAAACATGACATACGCTACATGATACAGTAGAGAAGACGTTATTCTTTCTCAGCAAACGAAATGCAAATGCATTGCAATGAAATGTAGAAAATGACAACTTTTTGACAATTTCTATATATTTTTATTTGAGTAGCAAACAGTTTGGAACCTGATCAGACGGTGAATTACTGGACTAGACGTCAGATCAGGGCTCCAGATAAGGGGGAGTTTTCAGAACAAATTCAACATTTTCTCACTCATTTCAGTACCAAATCCTATGGTGTTACTACTCATTAGAATCGTCTCTTAGAGACGATTCTAATGAGTAGTGACACCATAGGGTTTAATTCTGAAATAAAGATTTTAGTTTTTGAAAAACTACCCTTATCTGGTGCTCTGCTGGCAGAATCCAAAGTGTTTGGCAATCGTATTGATATTTCTTCAATCAAAAATGCGTTAAAAACTGACGTGAAACAAGACTGCGTTCAATAAACGCTTATGCCCCCGGTGGCATCCTTGACAATATATTCTGAATATTTTCTAAGTCCAAATTAGGTCAAGGCCAAGGTCAAAATCCCGGTTGGGTGATATTGGTGGATAGGGAATGGTCCAAGGCAACAACTGTATAAGTATCCAAGCATTGGAGTAAGCGGTGTTGATGCTAGACGAAACGGTAAAATCTAGTTAACCAAGAAATAGCCCATTCAAAATATTCTAAGTCTAAATTAGGTCAAGGTCAAGGTCAAAATCAAGGTTGGGTATTATTGGTGGCTAGGGAATGGTCCAAGGCAACAACTGTATAAGTATCCAAGCATTTGAATTAGCGGTATTGATGCTAGACGAAACGGTAAAATCTACTTAACCTGGTTACGGACGGACGGACGGACAGGACGATTACTATATGCTCCCGCATCTGTCGATGCCGGGGGCATAAAAATGTTACAGACGATAGTATCAATGCAGACGATATTTTTTAATAGGGTTAAAGCAGGCGATAAAACTTGGCAGCAGAACGAGCTACAGCGCTACCTCTCTACAACGTCACCCAATGGGAGACACAGATTGTGGGCGTTGTTCGGAGGGGGTCGTTATAAGGGGGGCATACATTTACAAACGGCTTGAATTCAGATCAGATGCCGCGTTGATCTGGATTCAGGCTGTTTGCCACTCGTCATTATATTAATTCTATCAAAATGTCCACTTATATGTAACTTTGAGAAAAACAGCAGACGACAAATTTAAGCAGACGTTATTGCAGCAGTGAAAGCGTTAGAAATAACTGTATTGTTTAGGAAACTGCGTGAAATATTGTTGTAAGGAGGGTGTCGTTGTTGGGAGGGTTGTTGTTCACAGTGCGTCGATGCTCCAGAGGGGCCCTGCACTTAATGGGAAGAAGAAGAACTGAGAAGGGAGCATTGTATATGTAAATGTGGCGGAAGAAAGGGATGACAGTATATGCTATGCTTACCTTGTCTGATAGAAACACATTTTCCGTTGTGAGAAATTATGTTCACTTGGGGATGACTTTCTTCAATGGTGAACAGTTCGTCTTTGGTACTAGTATTAATTGTTTTGTTTTTAGCCTTCATGCTGCCCCTGCCTGCTGCAGTCAGGTATCGGCCCGCAGAATCCTTAAAGGCCAGGCACCCTTGATGGATTTCCATCGTAAACATATTGTCGGTATCTGGTTCGGCCTTGTCGTCTAGGCCACCTTCGCGATTTAGGTAACGATTGTTGCTCGCCTTCATTGTGTATTTCCCTTTGCTGGTAAAGTCCAGTGTGACCAGGGCATCCTCGCCCCATGGAATTACCTCGGTACATTCTAGTTCGCAGTTATCACTCAAATGGGCGAAGAGCTTCCTGCCCGAGTTCCGTAGGTTAATTTGCGGATGGACATATAAATGTATACTCCACCAGTTGTCTGCTGTAGGTTCCTTTGTAATTGTGCTGGACACGTCGTTTTTATTGCCTGTCAGATAGGTTTTGGACTTGATGTGTTTGAAGGCCCACAATCCGTCGGCATTATATTCCACTTTGAACTGATGATCCTCGCCTAACCCTGTTTCCTCGAAATCGGACTCGGACTCAGCCTTCACTTTCCCTAGCCTGTCTGCTCTCAGGTAACGTCCCAAGTAGCTCTGGATGTAGACCAAATTACTGGTAGGGTCCTGCTGTATGGTAAATACCTGCTTCTTCTTCAATGTGATCCCAGAGGCGTTCAGAGACCCGAACGACTCCGCCGTCATATAACAATTTTGACTATTCATTAATCCTACTTTCCACTGCATCCCTAAATTTTGGTGGCCGTTTACACCGTTTTCCGCCATACTGAATTATTACCAAATAAATCCGGAGAAAAATAAATCGCAATATAACAGAAAATCCTTCTATTGGTTTTCCCACTTGCTCCTCCAAAATATAAAGCAGTCTGATATCTTTTCTTTCCCCTGTAACCGGTCACCGCACACTTGGATCACTAATCCCTTCTTCGCTGTTTGCACTTTGCACAGCGATTTTATTGGTAGCGTGAATGAATCACCGTCTCGCTTCAGAGCATCCAGACGCAGAAAGGAAAGCGCTCTGAATGAAGAGACGAGTAACTGTAAATCTAGCCTGTATCAGGCCCGTAACACGCGGCACAACGAATACAGTCAAAAATCCAATAGAGACGGTGGCAACAGTTTCACTGGCTTAGCCCATTTAACCCCTTCACTGCCTTACTATGTACACTTGTTATTTGCAAACAGTTTGGATCCTGATCAGACACCGCGTAACGCGGCGTCTGATCAGGACACAAATTGTTTTGACATTTATTTCAATATTTCTTTTAAAGTCAAAATCGCTAAAATTTGATTTTGAGAAAAAAAGCAGACGACCCTTGTTTAAACGTGATGACGTCACGGTAGTGAAGGGGTTAAGCCTAGTATCTAAAAGAGGACAGTGGAAAACGCGGCGACTCATCAAGTTCTGCACTGTTTGTTATTTCATATGAAATATATTCTACTGCAAGGAAAAACACGGATGTGTATTCAAATGACAAATGTACATGTATATCTAAAATGGAATCTCTCAGCAAGCATTTTGGGAGATTTTATTACAATATCCAGGCATAAATTGGTTAAAACAGTATCGTTTGGTTTTGTTTCTCGGATTGAGATTTTTGAGATCATTTTGATTAAAAGAAACATCAACAGGAGGGTTCGCACTCGGACTTACCCAATTCTTCTATCTGTATAGAATATAGATGTATATAAAGATGCATGCATTCGTGTTCTTAAAGACATCCCCTGACGACCTTTCGATCATAACGCCTTGCCAGACAATTTGCTTGCAAAAAGCATGGGTCTTGTGGACATGTAGGTAGCAAAGAACTATTGGAGCTTCTCATGTGAGACCCGACCTTTATATTTGATAGTTTGGTTAGAAATAACCATTGAAAATCACCAGAGCATGAGTATAATCTGGACCTCACCAGGTAAACTGAGATTGGTATAGCTTGTGGTGCATACTTTGACAGTTCAATTCTCACACTATCGAGACAATGAGGGGGTTAGTCCATCAATGGACTGAGGAAGAGTCTTTAAACAGACAGTAAACTGTATGCATGGCAGTTAGATGTTAACTCAGTCACCCTTAACCCATCACATCATATTCTGTTTCTAGTTTTGAATATAGGTGACTACTCAAAGCAGGTTTAAAGTAAAGCAGAATACGCCTTAAGGCGCATTTAGCTTTACTTTCAGTCTGCCGTAAGCTACCATCTGCTATGATTATCGGAAACATTTCTTATTTTTCCTTTTCATGACTTATAAAATGGAACAACTTGCTTAAAAAGTTATTTTAGTGGAGGAATAATTTAAAGACGTAAAAAGGCATAATTGTGAAGTAATGGGCTAAAAGTTAAAACTTCAAATGAACAATTCCAGTTTCCAATTACATCAGGTCCATTTTTGACTATCTATGGTTGTTTTCACACTGAAGATTATATTTGTAAACTTGCAAGCAGTGTAGACCCTGATCAGTTGACTCCCATAGTTCCCGTTTCTAACCTAGCTGAGATGATACAGTATAATACTCGCCATTACGGTCACTTTAACAATCAGATTAGTTTACATGTTTAACGTATGTGCTTGCTTAACTCATTAAGCCTTTTTACGCATTTTGTTTATTTCTCAACTGACGAAAATGATTCCATTTTTACTGTCTTGAATATGCTCCATCCGAAACATTTCCTATAACTTAGAAGATTGATATTTAAAGCCTGACAGTGAAGCAGACTGCATCATAAGTCGCACTCTGCCTTACGTAAGTGTTCTCTTCTATTCAAATCTAGAAACAAGCTATCTCGTAATGGGTTAAAGCAGGATAAATGTAAAGCAGAAAGCTCCGGAATATGCAGTATACCAACCCAGTACAAGATAATGTCAGCTATAAGTAATTACAGTGGAGAAGACGTTCTCTTTTTTTACCATTCCGACTATTGATTTTAATTTGAGTGGCAAACAGCTTGGAGCTTCATCAAGCGCCGGGTTACCCGACGTCTGATCTGGCTCCAAACTGTTTGCAATAGAATTAATAGTTTTAGCGAAAACGCGTTTACTGGGAAATAATAACGTCTTCTCCACCACAAATAAAGCGTAGAAAGTTTTACAATAAACCTCCACCACTAGATCTATCAACTAATTTTCGGCAGTGAATCCTTCAATGGTTATCGTTTATTTGTCTCATATTGTATTTTCCTCGGCACGTGCGATATTGGAGATTTCATTAAAATATATCAAATACGGCCAAAAGAATATTATTTTTGAAGAAAACAACATTTTAAAGTACACACTGAACGTATTGCTAAACACGAAAGTAGGTCAGCCTCTGGTAGCTCTAGTTTCCGTGTTCTTTAAAATATCAATCTTTACATGTCCTCTAAAGCATACTTAATCATGACGCGTTCACGCATGACGTCATATGATGACTTCATAACATTGGAAGTTACAAGACAATTTTACCGTCCTCTGTGGCAAGAAATCACTTTGCGTGGACAAACTGCGTTGGGAGAGTTGGGAGAGGAAAAACGCAGTTTGTCCACGCAAAGTGATTTCTTGCCACAGAGGACGAGAGGAATTTGAAAAAACCACATGAGCTGTACTGTACTTTTGTAAACGAAAAAATAGTTCCATCATGGCTTCCTCCATTTTTTAGAATATGACCTCCAAACTTTCAATCACATTTTATGCTTATTAGATCTACATCAGTAGTTTTTAAATATGACACTCCTTTGTTGACTGGAAGTATATGATCAATAAAATGTGAAATGAAGAGTTCAAATGTTGGCACTTCTAAAAAAGACACATGGACATTTCCAGACTCTGTAAGTGGCACCATAAATAGCTTAGTAGTGGTTAATTTTACATCAAGATTCCCTTATAAAGCTTCTACAAGTCCTAACGCTCAAAATGATATATAATATTGGTATGTTGCATGTAGGCATTTTGGGAAAAAGTCGGAAAAAGTCGGCCTGTCAAACACTATCTCGGAACCTTAAAGGCAGAATGCCGCCCGAATGGATGTTTAAAACGCGCAATTTCTTATACATGTACATTTTCTATGTATTAAAATTAAGCGAAAACGGTTGTCAGATGCCTGACATATGACCCCCTTTCTTTAAGAATCATACATAAATGTGCCGATTTCTTATCGAGATGGTTGGAAAAATAAGCTCTTTGTTTACATAACAAATCTTCGTGTCGGCTTCCGAGAATTTGCGCATGGTCGAATAAGAGTCACGTGATCGATCCGATTTTTCTGACTTGTCTGTGTTACTTTAGAACAGAATAGTTAATAATGGTAAATAGGTAACAGTGGAGAAAACGTTATTCTTTCCCGTTTAAACGAAACGCAAACGCATCACAATAAAACGCATAAAACACAACCTTTAGACAATTATGACCATTCATGTTAGTCTGAGCTGCAAACAGTTTGGTGCCTCATCAGATGCCGGTTTACCCGGCGTCTGATCTGCTCCAAACTGTTTGCAATTGAAAGCATGGTTTTAGCGTAAGCGCGTTTATTGGGAAAGAATAACATTTTCTCCACTGTAAGGAAGGTAACATCGAATACATAGTCGTACACATTCCTACTTGAGATAAGTATGATCATCGTGCAGCACGAGAACGCTGCGCTAACTTTACTGATATTTTATTCTTTCAAATTAAACGCATTTATAAACAAAACTATTATTACAAGTGCAAACAGGTTCGAGCCAGATCAGACACCGCGTAACCCTGCGTCTGATCAGGCACCAACCTGTTTGCTACTCAGATTAAAAAAATAGTTAAACTTTCTAAAAGTAAATTTCCACGGTGTAGTGAATTGCGTTTGCGTTTAAACCGGAAAGAAAAAAATGTATTCTCTACTGTATATTGCGCACAATAAATACAGCTATCAATGGTCGTATTCGAATCATCGAGTTTGTTGTCAACGAAAAGTGGGCGGTGCAAACGCGCGAAGATTTACTGATGTCAACGATTTTGGCCTGACTCGAATAGAAATTGTAGTCAACGAAAACTTTGTACTTCCGGACGAATGGAAATGAATCAAACACCCGTTAAAACAGTCGTAATGCTCCCAATTTTTATATACGCATATAATGATTTAAGGGGAGCGTGTTTATTAAAATGTTTTTAGTGAGTTAGGATTAATCCCCCCCCCCCCCCCCCCCCCCCCCCCCCCAACACCCCGCATGATTAGGAATAAAGAATTGGCTTGCAGAGATAAATCATATAATTTTTATGTCACGTTATATAAAGAATAGAGTGATTCCATATAAGGCAAATCCTTATCCAATATCTATAGGTAAAAATGGGAGAAAACCAATTTCCCTTCAAACACACACCACTCACACATGAAAGACAACAAGACGGGAATATGAATTACATTGTAATTTGTAGATAGCACTTGGACAGCCGATTGAAGTATTCGTTACAGCATATCAACTAATTCCATACATCTATTATTGGAATACAGCTTTAACCATGTGAATAAAGACTCGTAAACTTTATGAGCAAAACCAGCCCAAATATACATGTACATATACATGTATTAAGAAATTTATCACAAATTTCTAAAAAAAAACAAAAAAACAAAAAAACAAAAAAAAACACCTCAAATTCCCATACAATAGGGTTCAATTAAAGATTGTCCCTTCACAGCGAGTCTTACATTAGATCCGTCAAAATAGGTCGAAAGAAAACTTAATAAACATAACTTTGTCACATAATTTGTCTGCGATGTGGTCGATTCGCCCATACAAAAACCAGAGATAAAAATCTCATAAGAGAAAAAACTCTGGAAAATGGTACCCGTATGGCAAGTATCGAGTTGCATAAAGCAATACCACGTAGATGTCGGGCCTCATCTTCGCTAACAAATTATGTATGCGAACAGTATAGACTAGCGATGAAAATACTGGATAAAATAATTTATAAAACATTTGATTGAGCGCTTATAAATCATCACATATGCATAAACACCTGTACCTCTGTGTTGGGTTCAATTTACAATAAACAATACAAAATTTAAACAAAATTAAAGTGTACTGTTCTCATCGACTGCCCAAAGCTGAATGACTTACAATAGCATAAACAGGCACGAACACCTCGTGCACTTGCACATGACGCTACCTAGCGGAGTGGTATACATTCAAAGGGAAAATAATTCACTTCTAATTCGTGAACTCAAACGAAGAAAATTATATGTCTTCATTGTTCAACAGTGAAACGATCATTAGCAAGTTAGTGTGTACATTGTATCGACGAAATCTATCTACCGTGTGTTACGGCCCTGAATTCATCCACGCCGATCAGCCGATTATTTTCCCAGCTATTGGGTCATGACTGCTATTGTTGTCGTACCCGACTAAACTTACTTTTCACGTGTTTCACATTCCTTGCTATTGTACTTTTCTCTACTTTTTACGTTATTAGAAAAGGGTAGGTATAATTCAGGGCTGCCATTTCTCCGGATTTTTCCGAAATCTTCGGATTTTGTTTCTCTAGTACATGGTAGCTAAAAGCAGGCTGAAAGTAAAGCAGAATGCGCCTTAAGGCGCATTCTGCTTTACTTCCAGCCTGCTTTAAGTAGCCATGTGTCAACAAAACTAGAAACAGGCTATGGGGTAAAGGTACAATTCATAAAATCGGACTTAAATAATGAAACCTTTGAAATCTTCGGATTTTTTGTGTCAACTTATGGTAGCCCTGGTATGTAGTAGATTAGTGAAAAACTGGAGTTAGTGTGGATGATGTGTAAGGGTCAAAAGATGAAAACTGCATCTGTGCCAAAGAACACATCAAGTTAAATCCAGACAAGATAGGTTTCTTGGTAACTGATCCGGATCCAATCTGCATGATATCTGTATCTATGTTTCTTGAGTCAAGCTGCAGGAGTTTTAACTAGTTTTGTTTCGAAGAGAAAACCCCTGGTTATTAGAATGTTCAGGGTAGATCTATGCATAGTTAATCTGTTGAAAAAACGTAATTCTTTGCCGTTTTTTAATGTAAACGCATGACAATAAAATGAAGAAAATTACATTCGTCTGCCATTTATTTTAAAGTAATGGCAAACAGTTTGAAGATTAGTTTTACCGAGAATAAGACTTTTACTCGTTCCCTTTGTGCAAAGAAATTGCTTATGTCCAGTGAAAACAGATTGACGCTAGATAAGACGTCAGGGAAGCCTGTGACTGATTAGGCTCCAATTTGTTTGATATTAAATTTTCTAAATTAAGTTGCACCGACGGTTTAGTTTCAATAAAACTGTAAAGAAGAACGCTTTCTCTTCTGTATAATTATTATATTTGTATTAGCCTTATTAGCCTTTCATCGCTGTAGATGGCTAAATTCGTCTTTGAAATATCGGTACATTCGACTTAACGCGAGTTCGAACTATCGAGTTTCGACTGTATCAAACAATTCAGACCATGATGCTTTTGTTACAAATGAGAAGGTGTTATTCTTTCTCAATAAAAGCGTTTACGCAAAATATATTATTTCCATTGCAAACAGTTTGGTGCCAGATCAGACACCGGGTAACCCGGTGTCTGATCAGGCTCCAAACTGTTTGCCATTCAGACTCAATTGAACCTTCAAATTTGTCAAAACTTGTATTTTCAACATTTTGTTGCAATGCGTTTGCGTTTCGTTTACGTTTAAACGGGAAAGAATAAGTTCTTCTCCACTGTAAGATCCAGATCAAACGCCGCTTGACGCGGCCTCTAATCAGGATCCTATACTGCTTGACTATAGTATTGAAATTTCGGCAGTCATCTTTGAAACGATATTGCAGAAAGTCACCAATATTGAAAAGACGACAATATGCCGGTGATGGGGTAAAACTCTCACGAGAAATTTTGCGATGAAATGGTTAAAATCCTTGATAAACGCACCAAGAGACATAAATTGCAGGCGAGACGCATCCGGGAATCATTATCTCGTAAAAATGAGTCGACTTTGCATTCTTCAAACTGAATTATAAATGCATTTGGACGCACCACAAGTATGTTGATTGCGTAACTCGACTATAAACTACGCTCTTTGCTACAGTGGAGAATCTGTTATTCTTTCAGGTTTAAACGCAAACGTACGCAAACGCAAAACACTAAAACGTAGAAAAGAACAACTTTTGGACAATTCTGATAATTCTTGTTTATCTTGGTGGCAAACAGTTTGGAGCCTGGTCAGACGCCGGGTTACCCGGCGTCTGATCTGGCTCCAAACTGTTTGCACTGCAAATAATAGTTTTAGCGTAAACGCGTTTATTGGGAAAGAATAACAGATTCTCCACTGTATTACAGAGAAGACGGCGTTATTCTTTTCCAATAAGTGCGTTTATGCCTAAACAACTAGATTATATTTTCATTGTTCAATATTTGCAAAATGTTATTACAAAAAAAGTCATGTCTATTGCGTTTGCGTTTCGTTAAAGTCTTTATAACCCTTTACCCTATGTCCTGTTTCTATTTTTGAAGACATGTGCCCACTAAAAGCAGGTTGAAAGTGAAGCAGAATGTGCCTTAAGGCACATTCTGCTTTACTTTCAGCCTGCTTTAAGCCTCCAACTAGGATATATGAACTATTCTAATGGTAGTGGCCCAATGGTTAACACCTTGGACTTCGGTACCAGGGGTCGTGAGTTCGATCCCCCGCCGGACCAGCGGTCTGACTAGGGGATTTTTCTGAATCCCCGATGATGTACAGGAATGTTCTTGAGCAAGACATGTATCGCGAATTGCTCCTCTCCACCCAGGGGTTAAAATGGGTACCTGTGAAGGGTCTGAGTCGGTACTGCGGCTGCATT
This sequence comes from Gari tellinella, assembly GCA_922989275.2. Classification (NCBI taxonomy): domain Eukaryota; kingdom Metazoa; phylum Mollusca; class Bivalvia; order Cardiida; family Psammobiidae; genus Gari; species Gari tellinella. The sequence continues at coordinate 24,864,766 of OV277856.1, read as the reverse complement.
TGACTGCGCCATATGTTAGCAGTGCTCATAGGCAAGATGGCTCGATGATCAGGGGAGTATATGTACAGTCGGCTGAGCGGTCATTCGGACTGAAAGTAGACTTTAACTTGGTATATTAAATGTTCATAACTGTGTGTAAAATTGGAACTATTTTCTTCGGTGGAGGAATACATTAAATGCGCTTAAATGGGCTTCTATTTGGTGAAAGGGTTAAACTGGAAATAAAATTTTAATTAATGTTTTTCCAGCTGTATTCTAAGGCTACAGATGTAGATCTATATGTTTTACCGCGTTTCTAAAAACAACAACAAAAATCAAGTAATATTTATCTGTCTGACGATACGTCTAGTAACACGGTGTCTGATTTGGATCCGAACGTTTTAAAAATACAACCTAGGTCAATTTCAATTCTTACAATGCTGGAACCGCATATATCGGCCCTTTACTTAATATGTAGACCCAGATCAAAGGGCTTCTAAATGGGCCATTTATGATCTGGTATGCCATTTGTCATATAATCAGTGGGACCACACCCCATGGGATCATTGTAAAGTAGTCATATCATAGTTGATTTAAAACAAATAGCCTGTTAAGGCTTATCAGCATAAGGGTATCTATTCCATCGCCAAATTTCATAGTAAGATAAAATTATAACACTTTCGCAGACGAATTTTTTTTCTGCTAAACTTTGTCGTCTGCAATGTTCTGCAAACTTCAAAGTTTTGAAATTTAGAAGAAATATAGATACTTTAAAATTTAGAAGAAATATAGATACGAGTGCCAAACAGTTTGAAATGTGATCTAAATCCAAGCAGTAGCTGTTTGTATTGTCGACTTGAGTTGCATATAGCGAGGAAACTGTTAACTCCATCACTGCCTTTCCCCGAGTAGGCCTACACTGATTTGCAAACAGTTTGGATCCTGATCAGACGCCGCGAGACGCGGCGTCTGATCAGAATCCAAACTGTTTGACACTCAAATCAATATTCATTAAGTCAAAATACCTAAAATCTAAAATTTAAAAATAAAAGCAGACGATAATTTGAAATTGATAACGTCATGGCAGTGAAGTGGAAAATGGACTTTGCCAACAATACACGTTTAGCCAAAGAGTGAGTGAGGTGGTCTACCGCATACGACAGGCTTCATCAACGTACAAGCCATTTCCAAACCACAGAGCAAAGTGATTTTAAATTCTATACTGATACTTCGACCGATCAACTTTGCCCGTTCAAACAGCGATGTTCACTTTCGACGTTTACTTATAAAAGAATACGACTCTTACAGTCATCTTTATCCCTTATCATGATAAATTGTCAAGTGCTTCAAATGTAATTGTCTGCGAAAGCTTTTTGGGTAAGATATCTAAACTGAAGAAAAGTTGAATATAAGTGCCAATCATTTGGATCTATATAGACTTGGCGACACGTAACGCGGCGTCATATCTGAAGCCAACTATGTAACATAATTATATTGTCAAATCGCGCGCAGCATCAATGGAGTTCTTTTCCAATATCCAACTCTTTGTTTCTCTCTCTCTCTCTCTCTCTCTCTGTCTCTCTCTCTCTCTGTCTCTGTCTCTCTCTCTCTGTCTCTCTGTCTCTCTGTCTCTCTGTCTCTCTCTCTCTCTCTCTCTCTCTCTCTCTCTCTCTCTCTCTCTCTCTCTCTCTCTCTCTCTCTCTCTCTCTCTCTGTCTATCTGTCTCTGTGTGTCTCTCTCTCTCTTCTTATGTTGTAATTTGACTCAACCAATGCGCACGAAGTTAAGATAACTCTTCAAATACTAAAACCATTACTAATTAAGACCAGCAGAGTTGCTTCCCGTACACGCTACATCGAAGGATAACGGTGCTGATTATTAACCGCCAATTTGTATCATCTATTCAAAACCGTTTTACCACCAAGCCATCATCTGCTTTAATACTGTGAATGAACTGATTTTTTCGGCGTTCAAGCGAAATGAACGACAGAAAAATTTCGGCAAATACCATGAATCGCGCTAGCGATTCATGGTAAATTTGCCGATAATGTTCTGTCGTTCATTTCGCTTGAACGCCGAAAACAATCAGTTCATTTCTTATATTTACAATATATTAGCTGTTATTTCTAACATTAAATAAACATTTTGTTAGTACGCATGTATGTTTAATCCATATTAGAGGTTGATAACACGAATAATTTGTACCCTATAAGGAACAGCAATGACCGATTTACTGAGTCTGTGTACATTCGAAAGCAGAAAAAATAAGCTCCACTGTCAACAACTTGACAGTTTGGCGCGAAAAATGCCGATTTGTGATGTCATTGGAAGTGACGTCATTTTAAAGTAGGATAAATATATCGGGGTTTTTTTGTCATAAAGAAACGCAGATAGCCGAGCTGTCTTATGTCAATTTTCTTTCAATTTATCTCATTAATAAAGAAGAATATTAGTCGGGAATCATGGTTTCCACTAGTAGGAAGGCATAGATCGGTTTAGAACAAATTTTGAAAAACTCCGCCAAATGTTTGCTGTGCCATGTTCCAAAGATTAATTCGCGAATGTAAACTGCATATGCACCGCCTCCCCTTCGAAACTTTTCCACAAGTCCCGCCCTCTCGAAAAGTGGTGTTTATATGAAATGAACACACTTTTTGTCAATAGAATTGAATGGGGCGATTGTAAATATAATTGTTTGAAAGCCATATTTAAGACAAAATAACTGGAAACATATCAAAATAATTGTAAAATAATTGAATCTTGAACATTTGATGAGAAGCGCGATTATATGTAGCGGTGGGGAAGACGTAATTATTTCCCAGTAAACGTGTTTGTGCTGAAACAATGATGTCGATGGCAATTAGTTGAAGCCAGATCAAACGTCGAGTAACCCTTCTACTGATGAGGCTTCACGCTTAAGTTTTCTGCAGTTCAGATTTGATATCGTCAACATCTTGAACCCTGTTATTCTCAATAACGTCATACATGTATTTAGCGCATTTGTAAACAGTTTTGATCCTGATCAGACGCCGCGTTTCGCGGCGTCTGATCAGGATCCAAACTGTTTGCTTCTTGTTTTGAAATTACGTCAGTTATACTGCCATACATCTAGCTTTAAACGATATTGCAGACGATAACATTGAAGCAGACGACAATATGGCGGTGAAGGGGTAAAAACCTCACGACTTTGATCATGAGTGGGTTAATATATTGTCAGCAGCTGCAAGAACCTGTCATTTTCTACATTTTATTGTATTGCGTTTGCAATGAGTCTCTGTGAATAGGAAAGAATAACGCCTGTCTTCTCCACTGTACACTATCAAGTATTATTGACTGAACCCAATACCCCATAAATACGCCTTTTAGCACCTTTAATTTAGCCTTCCACGGAAGAAAATAGTTCAAATTCATGTTGTCATAAATATTGTATCAAAAGAAATATTTAATATATTCTAGCAGATGAAGCTTAAAGCAGGTTGAAAGTAGTCACCTGTCTTCAAAACTAGAAACAGTCAATATAATAATGGGTTAAAAGGGGCGGCATATTGTTTGTTGCAACAAGTACAATAAACTGTAAGACGATATACCAAAGTTCAAATTTTCAATTAGCGAAACTACAGCGTAAATTTGACGACCACCCAAAGAATGATTTTCGGAGGTTAAGGTGGTTCGCGCCTGTCAGAATTCTTTGAAACCTTGATTAAATTGAAATATACCATATGAAGAGTGAAAAATCGTATCGTTAAAATAAAAAAAATACTGTGCCGTTTTTTCCTGACAGGATCTTTTTAAGAGAAAAGCTCATTTTTAATAAACAGGAATATTTTCTTTATAAAATGATATAACTCAATAATTTCTGTACATTCAAGTAAACTGTAGATCTACAGAGACTATAAGATATTGTGTAAGCAAAAATGTTTCATAACATTTTTCTGGAAATATCAATTTTTTAAAAGTCAAATTCTGAAAACGTCACTAAATCTCAAATTACAAAAAATGTAGCTGTTTAACATACACTTATTTTACTCTTATTAGATAGATATAAATTAATTCTACTAGTCACAAAAATTTAATGAAAATCTACAGTAGAATTTACATTTTATACATGATTTCCAGAAATTCTGACAAAATGTTAACACCAAACGAGTTACCTTCCTTGAGTTCAACTTTAAAATGCCGTCAGCTCTAAATAATACCAGAAGTCAAACATGTAATAAGGGGCCATTGAATACGGTAGCCTGTAGATCTTTAAAGACAGGTGACTGCGTAATGCATATTAACAAAAGTAATGCATAAAAGCTCCTTTAGGATCTATCGTTTAGTATTACTTTTGTCCTGTGCTAAGCTGCCATCTGTCAGATAGGCTACAAATCCTCACAAAGTTTAGTTGTCACTTGACAATACTTGCATCTGATATTATTCAATATTACGTGACTAAACATAGCCTGTCCTGTAGTCACTGCGTTATGAATTGACTAGTCAATAAAACTCGGATAAAAAATTTTTTTTAAAAAATGAAGCGAGTGGGAATCGAACATTTGCCAGTCAATCACTCTACCAACTGCGCTAACAAAGAAGACACTGAAACGTTTCTTTATGTAAATTTTCTACTATAAGCACGTGCCGAAAAGATCATGTGAAAGTCAACAGCATTTCCGGAACTCGAGATGCGGGCCGCACGCTGTCGAACCACCTTAAAGAAAGATAGGCTAGCTACCCGTCTGGTAGATAAAAAAAAAAAACTTCTTTTTTACGTATTCCGTTTTTCAATGGTTTGTCACTTGTTTCTTATCCTTGCTACACAGTCTAGCACTATTAAAGACGATTCAGTATAAATAAAAGAGAAAAATTACAGGGACTGAAATCAGTATTTAAGGAAAGGGATTGCCTAAAGCAAGATCAAAGGACAGCAGAAAACTGTTTTGTTTTCATCTTGTATTAAGCGGATACCTGTTGCTAACAAAATCAATGTATCGTTTTTGCTTCAAAAAAGTCGCTTAATCAATGATAAAAAATCTCAATATCTAGCAATTCGAAAATTAATGTACACAGTTTCCTGTACCTACATGTAACAAGAACATACTTTTGTTAGCGTACTGTACTTGAAACATAATGGGCGGAACCACGTTTGACACGTGACGTCGGTGCAGCAGATGACAAAAGGTGCACATCGCTACAAAATTGTGAAATTCAATTTAAAAAGGGGATTTTTTGGATTATACTTTTTTGGTTTGAAAACGGACATAAGGAAACTGGTTGAAATTGTTATGCGATATCAAATGATTACAGTAAATAATTTGCCTGTTGCATTGTATTTTGGATTTTTCTGGACATGGTTGACAGGCATTGTTTAATTTTTAATTGCTTACAAAAAAGTGATGGCGTCATTGAGCTCTTCAAAAAGAATATTTCGATGTAAAGTGTATCGATATAGGTCCCTCACCGAAACAGGGCCAGCGACGGTAAGTCTTGTTTTGATTGAGTGCCCGTGCTAGCCGGGCTTTAGTGTTGAACTTTGATATTAGTGTTTTCTTCTGACCTGTCGTAGTTATTTTTAGATTGGAGCATTCTAAAACTTTCAAAGGGATGAGTTTTCTCTACATACGGTTAATGATACGGATAGCTGTAATTTTTGTGCACAATGTACAGTAGAGGATACCTTATTCTTTCCCGTTTAAACGCAAACGCAATGCACTAAACTGTGGAAATTTACTTAAAGAAATTTTAATTATATTTTTAATCTGAGTAGCAAACAGGTTGGAGCCTGATCAGACGCCGGGTAACCCGGCGTCTGATCTGGCTCCAACCTGTTTGCAATGGAAATAATAGTTTTAGTATATAAATGTCTTTGTTGGGAAAGAATAAAGTATCAGTAAAGTTAGCGCAAGGGTCTCGTGCTGCACGAGGATCATGTTATCTCAAGTTGGAAAGTGTACGACTATATAGATCCGATGTTACCCTGTTATCTATTCACCATTATGAACTATTTTGTTTTAAAGATAACTCCGACAGGTCAGAAAAATCGAACACTATATCGGTAATGGCCTAACTAATGTATAACCTATATAACATATATCATGCTTATCCACTGCTATAACAGCTTGTAGTCAGATCAGACGTCGGGAAGCCCGGGGAAGCCCGGCGTCTGATCTGGCTACAAGCTGTTTGCTATGCAGATTAAAACTAATGGTTAGTATTTTATTTTTTTTAAAAACAAACAAACCAAAAACCGTTTTCTGCATTTTATTTCAACTGCATCTTTGCGTTTGTATTAAATTTCGTTAACACAGGATCTAATAACATCTTCTCCGTTGTATAATTTATATCATTGAATAACTTGCGGTCTTGGAGTTGTATAAAATCGTATTCCACTAGGGAAAAATCGGATTTTTGGGCTCTGGTCCAACCTGATCGCCCACAAGCGCTGCATGTATGTAATAAAAAGAATATGAAATTCGTGCTCATTACTTATCATTTTCAATAAAATCGTTGACTAAAATTAATATGACGCCCGCCCGCCCGCCCATCTATTTATTCCACAACCCCTACACAAACACAAAATATTCCCATTCACAGATATGAATGAATACATGTAATTAAAACTATAGGTCCATTCAATTAGGTGTCGAGAGGCTAAAGTTCATACTGACTATTTGAAGTCAAGTCAAGACGATGTTTTGTAGCTTTAATTGATGGATCGAAATGAAATAACCTTACCAAAAAAATATAGGTTAGTCCAACATAATTATGCCCCATTCATAAACTAGAACATTGTAATAGATTTAACCCCATTAACTGTCTTGGCCCGATTGAACATATGGATTCTGACTAGCTGCCGAGTCACCCATTGTCAGAACAGAACAGAACACACCTTTTATTACATCTCTGGCATACAAACATACAGTACGAGGTATTGCTATACATCAAATTGTCACTCATTGTCTGGTCAGGATCCGAATTGCTTGACACTTTTATCGTTTTTTCTTCTGCCAACTGTCAAAATGTATATTTTAGAAATAAAAGCAGAATGCAATTTTTATTTAGACAATATATTTGCAGTAAATGGGTCAACGAGCGGCATGCATTGCTAGTGTTAAACTCCCCAATAAACGTGTTCGTGCTTAAACAATTATTTCCATTGCAAACATTTGGAGCCAGATCAGACACCGGGTAACTCGGTGTCTGATCAGGTTCATAACTGTTTGCTACTCATACATGTTTAAAAGTAAATGTTCAGAAAGTTCATTATCTACATTTTATTGCAATTTGTTTCCGTTTCGATCAAACGGGAAAGAATAGCGCCTACTCTACTCTATAGGAAACATCCAGTGTTGTCTTTTGTACTGTTTTCAGAGTTTTTTTTAAACCATATCTGTTTCACCACGGCAACATACGGTACAGTGGAGAATCTGTTATTCTTTCCCGTTTAAATGCAAACGTACGCAAACGCAAAGCACTAAAATGTAGAAAAGTACAACTTTTGGACAATTCTTATAATTCATGTTTATCTTGGTGGCAATCAGTTTGGAGCCTGATCAGACGCCGGGTTAACCGGCGTCTGATCTGGCTCCAAACTGTTTGCACAGCAAATGATAGTTTTAGCGTAATCGCGTTTATTGAGAAAGAATAACAGATTCTCCACTGTAACTTGTACGAAAGTCACAACTGACCCCTTCACTACCATGACGCCATCTGCTTTAACTACTGCCAACAGCGCTAAACGGCGACTTTGCAAACAGTTTGACACTCGTTTCGACATTTCTTCAGTCAATGATTCTCTAAATCTGACTTTAATGATATTGCAGACGACTATACCAATGCAAACGATATGTTGGCGGTATTAGGGTTAAATCAGACAATAAAACTTGGAAGTGAAATATTTAAAGTTATTACACCTCGCTTTGAGTTACAATGTTAAATTCCCATAGACCTACAGTTAACATTTTGCATGTCTTTTACATCTATCCAAAACATACTGTCACTCGTTATGATATTCTTTTTGTGACGTCACTCTAAAGGACATTACTTTTTTACTCCGTCCGAAAACGTACTGTCAGCCTTGACATGACGGTCGCTATTGGGTACATTTGGAACGTTTTAAAGAGTGGAAACTTCTAATCAACTTTTGGCATTTTCTGTACAAGTTGCTTCCTTTTGTCCATTCCTTAACGATTTGCCACCATTTCGGAAGAAGATATTTGCCACCTAGACAATATAAAGACGCTGTTTCTTCAATTTACTTATCATAACGTTCTTCTTTGTTTCCTGTAATATAATTATAAACAATATGACGTCGTAAGACGGCGACGTCATTTCCCGCGTTATGTACATGTCCGCGCTAAATTGGTATTCACAACACATTTTATAAAAGACGAATAAAACGATTCCAAAGCCAGGGTTGATAAGCTCGGTGTAATAAAATAAATATTAGATGTCAGTTTGCGTGACATTCAAATTGTCAACCCTCGAAAACAAGAATGTCACCCTCGGCTACGCCTCGGGGTGACATGCTGTTTCTCGGGTTGACAATTTGAATGTCACGCAAACTGCCATCAAATATTTATATAATGTCGCATATAGGAGAGAAACACAATAAGCTGTTTTGCTTTCGTTTCAATCCTAAACTTTGTTGTATGTTTGTAAAATACAAGTAAATTATTGAAATAAAATATGTTTAAACCAAAGATGTCGCCTTTTTATACGCCCGTCTTCAGACGGGACGTATTATGTCGTGGCGCTGTCCGTCCGTCCGTCCGTCCGTCTGTCCGTCTGTCCGTCCGTTAACTTTTTCATGTCCGCTCTCTAACTCAAACAAATTTAGTCTAATCCTTTTGAAACTTGGTCAGAACGTGTATGACCATAATATCTCGGTCAAGTTCGATAACCAGCAAGATTGACCCAGACTTTTAAGAGTTATGCCCCTTTTTTGTCAAAAACGGGCATATTAGTTTGTCCGCTCTCTAACTCAAACAAATGTTTTTTAATCCTTTTCAAACTTTGTCAGCATGTGTATGACCATAATATCTCGGTCAAGTTCGATAACCAGCAGGATTGCCCGAGACATTCAAGAGTTATGCCCCTTTTTTCGTAAAAAACGGGCATATTTTAGTTTGTCCGCTCTCTTACTCAAACAAATTTATTTTAATCCTTTTGAAACTTTGTCAGCATGTGTATGACCATAATATCTCGGTCAAGTTCGATAACCAGCAGGATTGCCCCAGACATTCAAGAGTTATGCCCCTTTTTTCGTAAAAAACGGGCATATTTTAGTTTGTCTGCTCTATAACTCAAATACATTTATTGTAATCCTTTTGAAACTTTGTCAGCATGTGTATGACCATAATGTCTCTGTCAAGTTTGATAACAAGCAGGATTGCACAAGGCATTCAAGAGTTATGCCCCTTTTTTCGTAAAAAACGGGCATATTTTAGTTTGTCCGCTCTCTAACTCAAACAAATTTATTTCAGGCATTTTGAAACTTGGTCAGCATGTGTATGACCATAATGTCTCGGTTATGTTTCATAACCAGCAAGATTGCCACAGACAATCAAGAGTTATGCCCCTTTTTTCATCTAAAACGGGCATTTTTTAGTTTGTCCGCTCTCTAACTCTAACAAATTTATTCTAATCCTTTTGAAACTTGGTCAGCATGTGTATTACCATAATGTCTCGGTTATGTTCTATAACCAGCAGGATTGCCCCAGACATTCAAGAGTTATGCACCTTATTTTGTCAAAAACGGGCATTTTTTAGTTTGTCCGCTCTCTAACTCAAATAAATTTATTCCAATCTATTTGAAACTTTGTCAGCATGTGTATGACCATAATGTCTCGGTCAAGCTCCATAACCAGCAAGATTGCCCCTGACATTCAAGAGTTATGCCCCTTTTATCGTCAAAAACGGGCATTTTTTCTTTGTAGCTCTCTTTCTCAAACAAATTTATTCCCATCCTTTTGAAACTTGGTCAGCATATGACCCCTAACTTTCAGGGTTATTCCCCATTTGTTTTTACCTTGATAGGGTTTTGGTATGACTTCATTCTAAGATCGATTTGACGGGCGTATAATGTGCCCGGCTTGCGGTGCTCTTGTTGTTTTAGATATATGGACATAAGTAACATTGCATTGCGTCTCAACAGTTTTGAAGCCTGATTAAACGATGCGTGCTCTTAATTTTTTCAAATGTTCCTATGTACGGCACTATCCACAACTTTATGTGAAGTACATATGCATTAGTCAAACTTTTACTTAACCCCTTATTCAAATAGATCTACGATGATTTAGCAACCTTGATATAAAGGTAGCAGCATGATGCATGACAAAGTTATTTTTATAATACGACTCGTAGATTATATATAAGATTAATTGACTGAAGGAGTACGCCCATGACCTCATTAATATTGTCATAAGTAAATTGCTAAGCATTTCAGTACTGTTGCAAGCAATACCTTTTAAAATATGATTTGGAAAATGAATAGAGCGGTGTCTCAATATTTGGATTCTGATGAGATGCATTGCACATTGTAACAGGGCGTTTAAACTGGATCACAACTTTGTTGCAGGTTACCTGTAAAGACTATTGCGGCGGTTTCTTCGAATTTTCATAACATTTAGGTTTTTTTAAGTTTGCATGTTACTAGTACATGTATATACCTGTTATGCAGAAATAGGAAATAAAAATAGGGGATCCCCGAATTGGATCTTTTCTTAATAGCTTGTTTTAGGATATACCCCTTATTATCCGAAGACACGTGCTTTTGATAATAAAATCTCAGAATAACCTTATTCAGCTTTGTAATTTACCCATTTTGTTGGGTTATACATATGTTTTCATAAAATAGAAAAGAATAGGAGCAAGTAGCAGCAAAAACATGAAAACAACACATTATCCGTCAATAAAGGGAACACATCGAATAGTTATTTTTTCAAAAAAAAATCTCCTACAGTTAAAACGTTCAGATTTTGACAATATTTTCACAAATATTGATGAAGCATTAATTCACTGAAATCACACATAAAATTAAAGGTATACCCGGATCAATTTTTTTGAAAAATACTAATGTCTGCATAAAGAGCAACACATGTCGATCCAATTACATATATAGATAGTGCTATCTACAAATAGTATATGATAACCACTTTAAATGCTAAAAGGTGTCCAAATCCATACTGTTCAATCGTCAGCTATATATATATATCACTATTCAAGCACTATTAGTATATATCAATAACCGTGGTCGCCAAATGCAGGTATGGCCGCATAATTTAGCTTATTGAGATAGAAAAAATACAAATTTTCAAATATAAACTATATCATACAGTATTGGCCAAACGGAGACAACTTAAGCAAAATGGTTGCATGAGTAGCATCCCTTTGACCGTTAGAATCAGAATTTGCCACGATCGTCCTTAAGATAATCAAAATATCTTTTACAACAGTGCTTTAGTTGAATTCATTTTCGATCTTTTTTGGCTTGACTGACAAAACAAACGACGTATTTTATTCTGATCAGAAATGAAGCGACTCAGATTCTAATCGGATTTCAAACTGTATGTTCATAATCTTAACATGTACATAATTTATATGTTCCAAACAACAACTAGAATACTCCAAAATAAAATTTGAACAAAAAAATGAAATTGCTGCAGGACAAGGGTTAAACACAGTACAACGGTTATCTTTACGCAATCTGTTACACACATTATATATAATAATAAAATATTTTATTTTAGTCAATTTACCGAAAACCTAAATTTGAGAAATAAAAGCAGACGACAGTTGTTAACGCAGATGACGTCATGGCAATGAAGGGGGTAATAAATGAGTACAATATTAACGCCTCCCTCTCAGTAGTATATGCATGTCTTCAGTCATCATATTTCATATTCACCCATCTGTCTCTGCAGCCAGCATTCCTATACCTTTATGCTGCTCCAAAGGGAACGTTGTCCTTTCCCGTTTAAGCGAAACTAAATACAAACGCAATCATGAAAATGAATTCAAGAAAATGAATGGTTATTTAAAAATGTTTACGATTGTTTTACATCTGAGTTGCAACAGTTTCGATCCTGATTAGACGCCGAGTAAGTCGGGGTCTGATCTGGCTCCAAGCTGTTTGCTATGGAAATAATTGTTTTTATAGTTAAACCTCCCTATTACGACCACTAAAACACAGGCTTATTGATTAAATAAATGACAGGTTAAAGCTTAAAGCATGGCGACAGTAAAACAGAAAGCTCCTAAAGGAGCTTTCTGCTTTACTGTCACCTTGCTTTATGCAGTCACCTGTCGTAAACACATTATATTTAACACAATTTTGTAGTCGTAATCGAAAGGTTTTACTGTATAGTTGAAAGAATTACATATCCCCCGCTGTTAGTGCTATTTGATTGCCCTTTGAAAACTATAGTAGAACGCCGTTGTAACGACACCTCGCAGGGAAATCTATTTAGCTATTAAGCCTTTCACTCACTGTAATGCCTTAGCACACACTTACCCTTTTAAGGATGTCGGCCTGTCTTTTTGAGCATTATGAAATTTCCGAAAAATGTTAGGAACCCGTTTTCAAAAAAATGGTAAGAACTCATTTTTATTGAATGCATACAGCAATAAAACACTATTTTCCCGGGGAAAAAATTGGATTTTCGTTCCGGAAAGGACTTTTTAAGTTTTATGTCCTATTCGTAGTTAACAGCATACACTGTTTTCATAGGTAGGTTGTATTTTGTTACATCCGATTTCATTTCAATTTCTCAGAATATAAGCATGAAATTTTCATGGTAGTACGGTTTTAGTATAAATTATAGATAACTCAATAGATTATTTTAATTTAATGAAATTTTTTGGAAAAAAAATATTTTTGGTAAAAGTACACCAAAAATTGAAAAAATGAGAAAAAATTGATTTTTTTAGATAAAATGATCTATATCTTTTTTAAAAGATACGGGACCCTGTGTTTTTATTTGCTATTTCACTAAAACTTTTTGTTTGCAAGGCTAAAAACAACAAATAAAAAATTTGGTATTTAGTTTGCTACAATTTGTAGGGCAATTTTCACAATGCCTTATTCTCCCATTATAAAAAAGTAGGTGGGGTAAATTTTACTCCTTTCTGGTGAAATCAAATATTTTTTATTTTGGATCTTGAAAAAACATTATTTTCAGGGTTTATTCTTACTATGGTAATATAAATTAGGATACTTTTGGTACAAATAGATTGTTTAAATAAAGATTGAAAAACCGTAGTACAAAAAAGTAGGAGTTTTTATGAAGCTTCAATTTTAGGGGGGTAGCCTTGAAAAATCTCAAATTGTGAAAAAGAAAGGTCCGGTACCCCCACTTTTTTCACCAGTTTTGTCACAGAAACTAATTTTACTATCAGTATGCAAAGTTTGAGGAATTTGGTATTTACTTTACCAAGGTGCACCTACCCCCTTAAGTTTCCGAAAGCATATATGTAGCTGGGGTGGCATAAAGTGATTGAATTGTGCGCGTGCATGTCCATCCGTCCTTCCGTCCGGAGCATATTTCCTAGACCTCATCAGCTAGGGAAACCAAATTTTGTATGTAGATCTATAGGTATACATCTTGGGATCTCAAGAGTGAGGCATACAGTTTTAAGAACACTGTGACCTTGACCTTGATTATTGACCTTAATTATACACAAGCTTGTCCGGAGAAAACTTCCTAAACCACCTTAGTGGATGATATCATAAAAACTATAAGGATATCAAATATGGTGTTTGAATAGTTTTAGGACGATGGAATGTGGTGTACACATTGTAAAGCCTATGTGACTTTTCCCTTTAGCTTTGACCGCGTTTGAAAAGATAAGCTATAGTCCTGAGCAGAACTTCTTCACCACATCGGTTAGAGATACCAAATTTGGTATGTCAGTACACCTTGGAACAGTGGACGCGTGTCATTAATAAATATTGTGTATGAGAATATCTGTGGGGTCTGCCTACAACAACCAAATGCATTCAGAGTCAATGCAACTTTTGGGTGCACTAACTCTGACACAGGCTTTGTTCGTTGTATAAACGATGTGTTCATGCCTCCAAGTGATCATTCCCTGATGAAAGAGCGTTCCTACACCATGGCAGATACAAGTGCTATTCTCTTGTAGTCGGGCGTCTGATCAGATTCAAACCATCTACAAATTAAATTTGAATATATCGTCAATACAGTGGAGAATCTGTTATTCTTTCCCAATAAACGCGTTTACGCTAAAACTATTATTTGCAGTGCAAACAGTTTGGAGCCAGATCAGACGCCGGGTAACCCGGCGTCTGATCAGGCTCCAAACTGTTTGCCACCAAGATAAACAAGAATTATCAGAATTGTCCAAAAGTTGTTCTTTTCTACGTTTTAGTGCTTTGCGTTTGCGTACGTTTGCGTTTAAACGGGAAAGAATAACAGATTCTCCACTGTATCATCAAATACCGGCACTGTTCCATTATTTTCTACCTTTTGTTGCATTCCTTTTGCGTTTGGGTTCATTTAACCCTTTACCAAAACAAATGGGACGGAGGGGTCACACTCTTCATTGCATCATTGTGTGTGTGGGGGTGGGGGGGGGGGGGGGGCACACTCTTCAATGGGCACTCTTCATTGGGGGCACATTTTTCGTTCAGCGGCGGATCCACCGATTTTTTTACTTTTGAAACACTGACAACGTATTATTTTTTTTGGGTTGTGCGCTAAAATTTGTTAAAAAAAACGTCTGCAAATGCATTTTGTGGCGATCATCTAGAAAATTTTGTTAGGTAACTATTATTGGCAAAATTATTGCACGATAAAGATTAAGGTTATTTACAAATACCTTATACCACATTCATGTGACCTTTAGATGATTTAATCCTTAGCATGCTGAAATGTCGTCTGCTTCAAATATATCGTCTGTGAAAATGACTCAAAATTAGTTTTTAAGCTTTTCAAATTGGCGAAAAATTGGAGATAAGTGACAAACAGTTTGGATCATGATCAGACGCCGCGTTGCGCGGCGTCTGATCTCGATCCAAACTGTTTGCGAATGTAAACTAAGTCGCGCTTAGCATGATAAGGGTTAACCTTGAGCAAGCTACGTAATTGTCGTATGCAAAATGTAACGTCTGAAAACTTTATCGTCTGCAACAATTTTCACTGTTACAAGAGCCGCATTTTTTTGTCAGAAAATATCACCAGAGTGTCAAACCGTTATGATAAGACTCCCAGTAACTTGGCTGCTCGTCTTGATCCAAACTGTTTGCAACTGTTCTGCAAACTTCGCCCACAGAATGCAGAAAGTTAATGTCGTTTGCTCTGACCATATATGGCGTCTAAACACTGCTTTACAAAATTCAAGTTCATCAACCTGTAATGCACGACGTTATATATACATTGGCGGCTGATTTGGATCCAGCCTGTTCGCCAAATATCAGGCAGCTGACGGCCATTCGTTCATAGGGAACGATTGTCATATTTATAGTCCAATTATCTATCATATATCATATTTAAAAATATAAATAAAGCATCTATGTGTTTAAGTCATCAGTCATATAAAGTAATAATTTATAATTCATTACAGAAATACATTCTTGACAAATATTATAAAGTTAATATAAGCAATGTCATAGAAAAGAGACTTTCGGGCCTTGCATACAGCGTAGAGTCATATTATTTTCTGCATTGGATTGCAGAGGTACAGTGGAGAATCTGTTATTCTTTCCCGTTTAAACGCAAACGTACGCAAACGCAAAGCACAAAAACGTAGAAAAGAACAACTTTTGGACAATTCTGATAATTCTTGTTTATCTTGGTGGCCAACAGTTTGGAGCCTGATCAGACGCCGGGTTACCCGGCGTCTGATCTGGCTCCAAACTGTTTGCACTGCAAATAATAGTTTTAGCGTAAACGCGTTTATTAGGAAAGAATAACAGATTCTCCACTGTACATAGGGTACATTTAACCCCTTCACTGCCTTACCCCGAGTACAGTAGTTATTTACAAACAAGTTGGATCCTGATCAGACGCCGCGTAACGCACTCGTTTCAATATTTTAAGGTTTAGTGGCTAGATGAAGGAGTTTGAATTTGCATCCGTTTAATGCGGGTAGTTTCTTCACGCAGGACAACAGTAATGCAGAAATCCTCTTTGGAACTTTCTGCACTACTACTGCTGTTGACACCAGATGTAATTAAAGCTCTTTCTTCGCATTCTTTGACTCGGTTGCTAGATTTTCGGAATCTTCGGGGTTTCGAGATCCGGTATAACGAGGTTATAAATAACACCATTACAGTTAAAGCCGCATTGTGCTTTTGAGAAACCTGCATAAAACGGTTGTTTGGGGTCCCATTTGAACTACGTGGGACGTGATTCTTTCACAAAAACCGGTTTTATCTAAGAAATTCGCTTTTTAAATTTCATTTATAATAGTTTGGTGCTGCACAAATTAAAGAGCCTCCCTTGTGAATGGAAAAAAGGACAACTCTGTAAATACAGGGCTCCAGATAACGGAAGTATTTCGAAAACTAAAATCTTTATTTCTGCTTTTAAACCCAATGGTGTCATACTCATTAAAATTGTCTCGAAGAGACGGTTTAATCAGTAGTAACACCATAGCATTCGGTGCTGAAATGAGTGAGAAAATGTTAGATTAGTTCAGATTACTCTCGCTTACATCTATAGCTGGAACACTGGACATGACCCTGTTAACCCTTAGTCTGCTGCACAGACGTCTGCTTTGACATTGTCGTCTGCAAAATGTGTTCAGTTTAGATTTATGCATTGTTTTAATTAAACAAACATTAAGACGAGTGTCAAACAGTTTGGATGCAGATGAGACGCCGCGTTACGCGGCGGCTTTTTAGATTCAAATAGTTTGCAATTTCCTAAAAGTTACGACCAGTAGGCACAGGGTTATCACTATGAGATCCAATAACAACATGTACATAATTATTCACTAGGGGTAAACGATAAAACAAACTACGGATAATCTATACCTTGAGCTTGCTGAAAATGACTGTTTCAGCCTTGTCCGCTCTCAAACACTTCTTTTTGGATCTTCACCAAACTTGCTACAAATGTTTATTAGTATAGAATCTAGGCCAGGTTCAATAACTAGCAAAATCGCATAAGGCATGTCAGAGTTATTGCCCTTGAATAATTAAAAAATGAAATTTTTAGTCATTCAAGGGCAATAACTCCAAAATGCCTTGTGCGATTTTGGTAGTTAAGATGACTGACCTAGATTTTATATTAATAAACATTTTCAACAAGTTTGGTGAATATCTGATATAAACTGTATGTGTTAGAAAGCAAAAAATGCTGAAACATTCATTTTTAATACTTAAAGGGCCAAAACTCAGACATGCCACATGCGATTTTTGTAATAATCAAACTAGACCTAAATCTTATATAATTAAATATTTTCAGCAAGTTTAGTGAATATCCGATAAAAACTGTGTGTGTTAGGGTGCAAAATGACTGAAACCGTCATTTTTATTAATAAAAAGGCAATAACTCAAATATACCTCATGCTATTTTAGTAGTAATCAAACTAAACCTTGATTTTATATCAATGAACATTTTCAGCAAGTTTGGTGAAGATCCAATAAAACGTATTTGTGTTAGAGAGCAAAACTTGCTGAAAACAGTCATTTTTAATACATAAAGGGCAAAAACTCAGATATGCTACATGCGATTTTAGTAATAATCAAACTTGACCTAAATGTTATATGAATAAATATTTTCAGCATGTTTGGTGAATATCCGATAAAAGCTGTTTGTTTTAGAGTGCAAAAATGACTGAAAAAGTCATTTTTTATTAATTAACAGGCAATAACTCAAAAATACCTTATGCGATTTTAGTAGTAATCAAACTAAACCTTAATTTTATATCAATGAACATTTTCAGCAAGTTTGTGAAAGATCGGATAAAAATTAGTTGAGTTAGAGAGCGGACAAAAAAGTGTGATAGTCTCACTGACTGATGGATAGACGGGCGGAGATAGATACGGTTGCCCCCAGTGGAGTTGTATTCGGCTGTATCACGTGATACTAAGCCGTGTGGAAATGTGTATGTCAGACGTTCTATTTTCGGTTTGTTATGATTTTAAATCGCCCTTTTTGGTGATTTAGGTCCGTCTTCATCATTTCATAGATCAGTTTGGCCCATAAGAATGTTCAAACATTATTATTAATCGTATTTCAGGCATTGAGAAAAGGTCTGAAAACACAATGGGACTTTAAGAGTATTGTATAACTTACTCGCACGTCCTTATATATAAAGTAAACCTCTTTTCAGCGGATGATTTATTCTAATCAGAGTTTCAAATAGTTGATAGCCTGAAAAGACACACTATGTTTTATGCCAAACTTTTTGCATTGAAACTGTTTTCAAAGGACATATATACATGTATTTGTTTTATCAGAAACTCGACCATCGGGAAAACAGCGTATTTCCCACTGCATACCGAACTGAGCTACGCTACGCTTAATTTTGAAACATAGGTACATTCGACTTAAAACACATTTGAGTTATCGAGGTTGAAGTAATGACCTTCAAAGAACTTGCAAGACACGCTCACGAACCGTGATATGTTAATAGGATATTATTTTAATATTTCTTTTGGATAACTACTATAGAAGCTACAAGTAGACAAGTTCGAAACTCGGGCTTGTATTCACTCCTCTAAAGCTACTTCACATGTACTTTCATCGTTTATGTATCTGTTTTCTCTGCCAAACAGTTAATGTCAGTTTTATTGAGCACCCAAGAAAAGGTTGCAGACTGGTGGCTACTGAAGAAGTAAAGCAGGAAGCTCCTTTATGAGTGTGTGCTTCTTGTTTTACGTCAATCTTGCTTTCAGCAGTCATATGTCTATAACACAATTAACGGGTCTGATTTAGAGTGACCGTAGTAACGAGGGTTCATTTAAGCAGTATATCAAAAATAAACATTTTATATAATCACCCACATCGGTCATAATAAAAGTGACGTACAGTATTATGTCCGCTAAATCAAGGGCATTCGTCCAGAACCTACATGTACAGCTGAGAAAATCGCATTCTTTCCCAATAAAGGCGCCTATGCTAAACGATTTCGATATTTCCATTGCAAACAGTCTGGAACCAGATAAGACGACGGGAAACCCGGCGTCTAGCCAGGCTCCATCCTGTTTGTCATTTAGATAATAAAAATCATGAATACTTTTCCATAACCAACCATATTCTAAATTGTCCTTGTCAATTTTACTTATTATTATATTATATTATTATTATTTATTATACCCAATTTATATAGCGCTCTTTTCCCACACGAGTTTTGCGTTCAAAAACGCTTCACATGAAATTATATAAATGGACCTACAAAGCGAGAAAAGACAAATAACTACATTCACAATAAACATTATACATGATGGAGTTACTGTACATTGAAACAGGCAAATTCGTTCAATAGTATTACCAAGAGTATAAAATTGTTATAGTTAGTTTTGTAAAATCAACTTTAAAATGAGTCAAATAATTAAATGATCAATGGCATGATTAAAAATAGTGATTTTGTTTGTTTGTTTCAATGTAGAGCCGGAGAGTGGTTCACAAATAGTAAAACGAATGTTTTAAACAATACTCTCCGTGGCTACTTTCCTACTGCATACCGAGCTAAGCTAAGTTAATATAGAATGTGCTCCTTATTTACGTTTGGTTTCGTTTAAACGCATTAGTACGTCGCCTCTTCAATAGTAATACCTAAACGATCGCTTAACGCCACGCACGCCAATCTGACGCAGAAATTTCTTATACGCTTCTTTGTATTTCTGTTCTGCATTAGGATGGCATCCATCTTCAGAGCTCCAGATACGGGGAGTATTTCAGAAACTAAAATCTTTATTTCTGCATTAAACCCCATGGTGTCACTACTCGTTAGAATCGTCTCTTCGAGGCGATTCTAATTAGTAGTAAAACAATAGGATTTGGTGCTGACATGAGTGAGAAAATGTTGATTTTGATGTTTATTCCCTCTGGTGTTGATCCCTGATTATAACCCGTGTATGCCTCTTTGAATGAGCATTTAATATGAATTCAACTGTACCGTTGGACATCAATTATACTAATTTGCCTCGTCGCCCATTTGATAAAATAATATTCACACGATATGTTCTTGATCATTTTTGTGGTATGATGACGAAGTACAAATGAAGAAATGGATCGCCCCTTTACAACATTCTGGAAAAAGAATTTTTTAAACCTTTTGGAACAGATATTGTAGTGTAGTAATACTTGTGATGCATACTACATCCAATGAAGCAACAACAAAAATAGTTTCCAAATCAGAATGAAAGAGGTCTTGTGATCTGAGATAACCCGTAAAAGTAGCAATGCACTGACTAGCAATGGGATATATCTTCTAGATAGTGAATAGATGGCCTGTACAATTGGAAAAGACGTTATTTGTTTCTAATAAACGCGTTTTTTATTAAACCTGGCTCCGAGTTTATAACGCGTTTTGGTTGAGTTTGAGTGTGTTCCCAAGCATTTGATTGGTCAGATTTGATTGGGAACGAGCTTAGACTCAAGTCAAAAGCTTATGGTTAATGAAATGCGCATGCGCGGGTATGGCGGCGATTTTTCAAATCGTTGCAAATAGATACAAGGAAAATATAAATTAAACTAGTTAAAAGTCGCCAATTTTCATAAAAAGTGTTTGTAATTTGGAGATAAACTGATAAGTGGTGTGGACATAGTGAATTAGTGATCGAAAATAAACTGGATGATGAGTTGTAACCGATTATAGTTGTGAGGTGGTGAACGATTCTGAATGGCAAGGTCTAAAAAAGGCAAAAAGCGGACGAAATCCCAATCATCACCAGGTTCGGTGAGTACATGCCCAGATAAAAGGCAAACGCTTGATGGTGCCAGTAACGGTGTAAACAGTACAAACAATAGCACGAACATTACATATAGCGATCCTATGATGGCGTCCCCACAACAATATATGCAGCAGAATATGATGCCCCACTATAGTGAAACGATACTATTAGTAATAAATAAACTCACCATGAGTAGTTCCAAGACCGGGATGGTCGGATGTACGTTGATATAACTTCGTAGAAGCAAGTAGGTATGTAGTACGTCTGTACGGTAATAGAGCAAGGTATCGTCTTGATAGTAGCAGTGTGAGATAACATCTGATGGAATAGGATGGCTAAAGAGGTTCTCCGGACAGTGGTATAGGCTAAAACACGGACCGCTAATATACGGCATATGGCCGATGCGGTTTCACCACATTCCCCCCCGTTTAGTAAGAACCTGTTCTATACTATTATCAGCCATATGGTGAGATTTGGTTGCTCATCCTTGAGAATCTTCTCATACGGATAGAGTAAACTCAGTACCCATCAATGCATCAACGGCTATTATAAATAAAGCCTGATACTTGATACTGTGACACTTCAGATGCTTGGTATTATCATAATTACAACATCTGAAATGCCACGCCTGTCCACCATAACGGACAAGGCTAGTATCACAAATTTCCAAGGTACTTATTACTTGGAAACCCTGCAGACCAAGATCATTTAGACATTATGATTGGTCTGCAGTAGAACTACATGAATCGGGTGCGTGCAACCTTGTATGCAACCTCCCCAAAGGATGCCTTATAAACATTCAGTATGCAGAATTTGTCTCGAGCTGGAGGTGGCCTAGACCTCTTGACAATTTCATTATACTGTACATAACAACATTGGCAATCGGTTTGGCTTGTATCCAAGGTTGCAAATATCTTAATCCAAATCCGGGCATCTTCAGCAGCTGTATCAACTGCATTTAGGTCATGCCCCTCAATGGTTAAACACACTCTAACAGTTGTATTGGAGTTTATGTCCTTAGTATAGTCAACTATTATAAGTTCGTCCAGCGTTACCCATTCCTCCTCCCCCTTCTCTTTTACAGACAAGGCATCTAGGTCTTCTGTTTCACAGAGTTGAGAAATGGCATGGCAATCGTCATCTTCCAATGTCTGATGAGCAAAGTCTTCTGCATAGTCATCTTTGAATGTCGGATAAATGTGATTGTTGGACGCGATGAGTTCACTGCGACAACACTCACTTTCAGTGTGAAAACGGTCAGCAGGAGATTGTTGAACGCGATTTACCGATTCTTCTTGCACACAACTATTTGACCCACTTTGAGAATGACCCAAATTTGTTGCTTGCACCGGTATGTCTCGGTGACTGTCTACCCACTGCGGTTGCACACAGCAATTAAGCTCGCTGTCTGCTGCCTGCGAAGGATTTTCTTCTTCGGGCCTTACTCGTAATTGGATCGGTGGTTGGCCCTTGATGCCCCCGACCCCTCCCCGTTTAAAAATTCAGTTTGGACCCCCTCAGCTACAGCCTTTTTATTACCAGAGTCTTCAGTGTTTGGTGGATATCTGTATGTCTCTATCAGATTATTTCCTTTAATGACTTCATCTCCTGGTAATTGTATTAACTGTGTGGCCACAGGCTGCACTGTCAGGGCTGAAGCAAATGGTCCACTGGTCTGGAGATACTGTTGTTGCTGTTGTTGTTGCTGAGGTACAGACTGTTGTTTTTGTTGAGCAATAGGACAAACCTCATCAAAATGATTTGGAAAATCACACCGGAAACAGTATCTGTTCGGTGATGGTGATCTAGCACGAGGTTGTCTGTTGTTGAGCAATTCTCTGCTTGTATCCATCTGGGTGGCCATGGAATCTATCTGGCTGATCATTGAATCTATCTGTATACAAATCTTATCAGTGGTCATGTCCAACTCAGTATTCCAGGCTTTGAATTTAAGTTCTTCAACAACATCTGGCTCTTGGTAATTAAATACAGGAGTTACATGTTCTGTATCATCATATCTCGGTATGGATTGATGGGCAAAATTATCAGATAGATTTTCATAATTATGCCAGTAGCTAGGTACAGAAGTTACTCGTTCTGTATGTTCATAACTTGGCATAGATTGATATATGAAATCATCATATAAATTTTCCTCATCATGCTGGGGCAATTCATTCCATTTGGGGAAATCACCATATTCCTCATCACACATTTGTGAATCATTCCGTCTGGTGAAAACATCCAGATTATCATCACGGTTGAGTGAGTCACGGAAATAACCATGTGTATATTTTGGGATATCATCATACAAATATTCCTCATCACACATTTGTGAATCATTCCGTCTGGTGAAATCAACATCCAGATTATCATCACGTCTGGGTGAGTCACGGAAATAATCAGGTGTATGTGTATCTTCCAATCTGGACCTGAACGGTCTGCTTGGGGATTGGTCTCTTGAATGATAATAGGCTTCTGATCTAGGAGAACGGTCATCACCAAAATATTCTAAATCAGAAGGCATAGAATCATAATACATCGAAAAATCGATCATATCTATGAGATCTTCTATATTCCTCAGGTATGGAATACAGCGGAAATCATCTTCTGTTATATTCCCATATCTGTCACGAATTTCCATTATTTCATCTGCCAGACGGTGACTTGAGTATGGCAGATCCAATAAATCCCTGTACGAACAGAAATTTATTGGCAATAGTGAACCATCCATCTTGAATACTTGTGAAGGCTAAACTGCCTAACCAACACCAAATAGTCAAAATGCTATAAGAAATATTTACTTTTCATCCAAAAGTGTTGTATTGGATAGAATAGGTAAATTATTCTGAACAATAACTGTGAAGTTCCAATTTAATAACATATACTTCAAAAGCTTCATAATAGACTTCACTGGCAGTATTGTATGACTTGTTTAAACATACTACCAAATATTACTAAAATATACCAAAATACTTTTTATTGGTTACTATTATAATTACTGGTAGCAGTCCCTAAGTTACAGCAATGTCTAGAGGATCAAGCTACTCAATACACCCGAAATCTCTCGACAAGGTGCAGAAATACCAAGATATACCCAAATTTATACCTTTTTCCCCCCTTAATTTTTTTTTTTTTTTTTTTTTTTTTTAAGGTATCAAAATATCAGTAATTAATGCTATCATAATCCAAATATTTATCATTCACCCAAATACATTAACGGGTAGAACAGATATAATATTCAAGCATTTACCAAATGAGGTTAAATTTTGCATTAAAATATGGCCAAAAATTTGTGAGTCATTTCTAAATAGTAAAGTTTCACATAATTCACACAAAATACAAAAAAAATTATCATGTATATCTAAAGATATCAAATAGATATAAGAAGATATCAACAGATATCAGCTGATAACAAAAACTACCAAATGCCTAAATACTTAAACATCAATGTCTAGGGTAGCAAGCTACTCAATCCACATGATACCGCGAGACAAAGTGTAAAAAATGCCAAAATATAATTGTGCAATATCAAGATATCCTTTAGATATCAGGATATAAACTTTAAATAGTCAAATATTTAAAAAGCACATGTTCATAATTTTTTGTTGAACACGTGATAAGTCGGTCTCACATTTAAAGCAAATTTCATCATGGAGAAAGGAAATTTTTACAACAATTTGGTTGTAAAACTACTTATAAGAACTGTTCACGTAGTGACAATAGACTAATAAAATTTAGAAAAAGATTGAAATAATCAATCCCGATGTCACGTGGTTTCACGGACAGCCAAAGTGAGAATATTTTCGAAATTTGTACAAATTATGTTTATTATAAATTCAGAAATTCCAAAAAAGAAGGCTGAAGCCTCTTATTATTCTCAGAAAATGGTTTGTTTATGCACACAATACCTGTGCGCCACGGCAGCAAATTTAAACTAACCCATTCAAAGAGCATGCCGCACCCATGACAAGTTTTCGAAACCCATCGAAAAAATATCACAAATTACAATAAAAATTTGCAAATTATTCTCATAAAATGCTAGTTTGTGCACACAATACCTGTGCGCCACGGCGGCAAATTTAAACTAACCCATTTAAAAAGCACACCGCACCCATGACAAGTTCTCGAAACCCATCGAAAAAATGTCACAACTTCAACAAAATTTGCAAATTATTCTACCTACACGGTTAAAACAACCCAGTTTTACCCCGTGACCTAAGCAATAACTATGCAAGAATCATTGAATCCCCGCTAAACTTTGCTAAATGTCACCACGTGAATCAGCCCAGATTCCATGTGATCGACCGAATTTGCCCAAGTTTTTGCGCTATTAAAATGGAAAAAAATTACTGCTCGCATGCGCCATTATAGTGAAACGATACTATTAGTAATAAATAAACTCACCATGAGTAGTTCCAAGACCGGGATGGTCGGATGTACGTTGATATAACTTCGTAGAAGCAAGTAGGTATGTAGTACGTCTGTACGGTAATAGAGCAAGGTATCGTCTTGATAGTAGCAGTGTGAGATAACATCTGATGGAATAGGATGGCTAAAGAGGTTCTCCGGACAGTGGTATAGGCTAAAACACGGACCGCTAATATACGGCATATGGCCGATGCGGTTTCACCACACCACCCACAATATAACGGTCAAATGCTTAACAGTCTATATACACCTCCGACTCCCAATTTTCAACAATATGGACCCCCACAGACCCCGATGACCCAGATGACAGTACCTTCTGCTCAATGTGACTCAAATTTTCAACAAACTGTTTTAAACAAGCTTGAATCCATGGAAACACGTCTACAAAAACTTGACACGATCGAGAAACAGCTATCATCGGTGTCACAAAAAATGACACAAATGGACAATTGTATCTCGTCGCTAGAGTCTTCAGTCCGTGAAAACAATGACAAAATAATTTCTCTTGAAACTAGCCAAACAGTTGACTCCCAGATATGCAGCGACCTTGAGAAAACAGTCAAAAAGGAGTGTGATCGAATAAATACTATTTCCCGAGAATGTGAGGCGCTTAAACGCGAGAATTCATCCTTAAGCAGCGAGGTCTTGGATCTACAATCTAGATCTATGAGGGATAATTTATTATTCTTTGGTATGGAAGAGTGTGACAGTGTTGATGGTCGAAGGGAAGAAAACTGTACACAGGCGGTGTTAGATTTTTGTGAGAACACATTACAGATTGAAAATGCACACACAAAAATCAAAATCGACAGGGCTCATCGTATTGGACGATATGTTCTCAACAAAAAGCGGCCGATAGTGGCGAAATTCAATCACTACCCTGACAAGTTAACGGTTAAGCAGCAGGCGTCAGCTATTCTCAGTGGACAAAGTAACGGCTATCGTGTGGGTGACCAATACCCTAAGATTATACAAGACCGCAGGCGACAGCTCGTGCCTATCATGATAAAAGCAAAGAATGACAATAAGAGGGCATTTCTGTCCTATGATAAACTTTACATAGACGGCAATATGTATACTGTGGAAACTGTCTCTCGTTCCGGTTACAACAGTAGTTAGGAACCAGATGAGAAACAATTTCGCTTTCTACTTTGGAATGTACAGGGCATTAAATCAAAACTGAATGACCCTGATTTTCAAAACTTCATAAAGGATTACGACTTTCTTCTGTTAACTGAAACATGGCATTCAAATGTAACAAATATAACTATAGATGGTTACCAAAGTTTTGACTGTATTCGACCGAAAGCAAATAAGCGTGCTAAGCGTGATAGCGGAGGTGTGATTGTTTACTACAGAGAGCGTTATCGAAAACACTTAGATTTACTATCTGTTAACAATAACGGCATTCTGTGGCTTAAACTGCAAAAGGAATTTGGTAACTTTGATGAGGATCTATTTTTATGTGTTTGTTACATACCCCCTGAGGGATCATCATTATACAGAAATGAACATTCTAATCTTTTTCAATTTGACTTTTTCGATGCTTTGAACGTTGACATTAGAAAATATAGTGATTTAGGTACAGTTTATATCACTGGTGATCTAAACTCCCGTACGGGAACTCAGTCTGACTTTATACCAGATATTAATTTGGACCGTTACGTCGATGTTCCTGAAAACAATGACTCGTGCTCTTTGCCTTCGAGAAAAAATAATGATAACAATGTAAATAGTTTTGGACTTAAGCTATTAAATTTGTGTAAAGAATGTAACATTTTGATAACAAATGGCCGACTCGAAGAAGGAAAGTGCACGTTTCATGGTTTGTATAGAAACAGACCGGTCTCCAGTACAGTTGATTATATAATTACAAGTGGTGATAACTTTAGAAATATATCTGATTTTTGTGTACTAGATCTAACAGAACATTCCGATCATTGTCCTGTCACTTTCGCACTGAATGGCTTTAATCGAGCATCCAGTGGGAAAGATGACGACAATGGGTCACGTGATAGAATATTATGGGACTCTTCAAAGAGAGAAAATGTTATACAATCCTTAGTAAATAAACAAGAACTCTTGGATGATTTAATGAGTAAGCTTTCGTCAGGTAATATCGACGTAAATGAATGTGTTGAGACATTTTCGAAGTTAGTTTATGACATTTCTTTTAATCATTGTGGAAAGAAGTGTTTTAAGAAACATACGAAAAATGTGTACAAAGCAGAATGGTTTGATGATAATTGTAGAAAGGCTAAAGGGGAATTTTTAAAAGCGAGACGTAAACTATTAACAAATAATTCTTTTGAAAATAAGGCAGATTTCTTAAATTGTAGAAGTCAATTCGCTAATACAAAACGTTTAGCAAAATCGAAATTCTACAATAAAGAAAAGACTAAATTATCAAATTTAAGTAAACACTCTCCAAGAAATTTTTGGAAATATATAAAAAAAAATTAAGAAATGCAATAAAAAGGAAATTGATGCTGATCTTAGCGATTTTGTTAAGTATTTTTCAGATTTGGGTAACACACCACATGACCAAGACGATAGTTCAGATGATCACAATTTTGATAATACTGCTACTGAAAACATTGAAATGTTAGATCGACCGTTTGATGTAAATGAAATAAAGAAAACGATTTCTTCTCTTAAAAGAAACAAAAGTTGCGATTTAGACAATAATGTTGCTGATTTTTTCATAGACACCAATAACTTTATCTCTCAGTATCTTTGTATAATATTTAACAAAATTTATGATTCAGGGATTTATCCTGAGTCGTGGACTAACGGTATTATAGTGCCTATTTTTAAGAAAGGGGACCCATCTGAACCTTCTAATTATAGAGGTATTACTCTAGTAAATATAATGGGGAAAATATTTTCTCTCACTCTCCGCAATAGATTAAATGCATGGTGTGAACAGGAAAATGTTTTCCATGATACTCAGTTCGGATTTCGTGACAATTGTGCTACTGTTGACGCAGTATTTTTACTCCATACAATTATACAAAAGGTATTGTCTAAAGAATCAAAGCTATGGTGTGTTTTTATTGACTATCAACGTGCTTTCGATACCGTTATCCGTGAATCATTATGGATTAGACTGGTTCAATCAGGTATTAGTTGTAAAATGTTACGTATGATTAAAAGTCTTTACGAAACAGTTAAATGTTGTGTAAGAATCTCGCCGGATATGGATCTTTCTACCTTTTTTGACGTTACTTTAGGATTAAAACAAGGAGAACCTTTGTCCCCTATACTTTTTATCCTTTTTATTAATGATATAGTAAATACTGTAGACCTTGACAATATGACTGACAACGACCTTGATCTTTTATCCAGATATTTGATAGCATTCGCTGATGACATAGTACTTTTTACCACAAATCCCAACAGTCTACAAGTGCAACTTGACAAAGTTTATAGATATTCTTTGAAATGGGGATTGAAAATAAATGTTAGTAAAACCAAAATATGTGTCTTCGAAAAACGAAAACAAGTACATTTAGAAGAATTCACGATCGGAGATGAAAAAATTGAAATGGTTGATTACTTTGTTTATCTTGGTATTAAATTTACTCATACTGGAAACTTATCTACCGCAGTAAAGGCTTTATCTGAGCAAGCCCTTAAGGCATATCATAACTTATTATATCTCTTTGACAAAGTCGATTTTGATTTCAGCACAAAACTTAAACTATTTGAAACTATGGTTGTACCTATTCTAACGTATGGATCGGAGGTTTGGGGTGTATATAATTTTAAAGAAGTTGATACATTGTATGTTAAATTTTGTAAATATATCCTAGGTGTTAAAAAGCAAACACCTAACATGGCAGTATTTGGTGAAATAGGTCGATTTCCATTGTCTCATATCTGTAAGGAACGTTCTTTGAAGTTCTGGACTAAAATTATGAGTAATTAAGATTCATACCTTTACCACATGTATGTAGATCAGCTTAATAGTATAAATGGATCCTGTTGGTCAAAACGAATAAATTCACTTATAAATCATTTAGGTTTACATATACTATTAACAATTTTAACCCTGACCGAAGTACATTTGTAACTCTTAGTAGAAGACTACGGGATCAATTTCTGCAGGGATGGACTGAAAACATTAATAACACCAATAAACTTGATTATTATAAACAATTTAAGAAATCTTTTGAATATGAACAATATTTGGATATAGTACATTATGATTCTTTGAGAACAGCCATAACGAGAATTCGTCTATGCTCACATAAATTAGAAATTGAAGCTGGAAGATTTACTGGTACAGATAGAAATCAACGAATATGCAAATTATGTAACTTAAATGTAGTTGAAACGGAGTATCATTTTATTATGTGTTGTCCGAGATACAAAGATGTCAGATTAAAATATCTAGGAAATATTCCATGGCCTACCATTAATAAATACATTTCCTTAATGAGTTCTACAAACAAAAGAACATTGTATAATTTAGGAAAATTTATTAAAAGTGCCTTTAACATTAGACAGAATGCCCTTGAACTGTAAATTGTTTCTACTAACTTATATGTAATGTAAAACAGTATAGTCTACTGATTATACTTATTATATATGTAGAGAATATGTTGTATTATTTGATTGAATTGTCTTGTCTTGCCTAAGCCATACCCATGTATCTTTGTAAATGGCCAAAGGCATAATGTGCCGATTTGCCAATAAATGTGAACTGAACTGATGTTTATTCCCTCTGGTGTTGATCCCTGATTTTGTAAAGTGTAACAATTATAACCCGTGTATGCCTCTTTGAATGAGCATTTAATATGAATTCAACTGTACCGTTGGACATCAATTATACTAATTATCCTCGTCGCCCGTTTGATAAAATAATATTCACACGATATGTTCTTGATCATTTTTGTGGTATGATGACGAAGTACAAATGAAGAAATGGATCGCCCCTTTACAACATTCTGGAAAAAGAATTTTTTAAACCTTTTGGAACAGATATTGTAGTGTAGTAATACTTGTGATGCATACTACATCCAATGAAGCAACAACAAAAATAGTTTCCAAATCAGAATGAAAGAGGTCTTGTGATCTGAGATAACCCGTAAAAGTAGCAATGCACTGACTAGCAATGGGATATATCTTCTAGATAGTGAATAGATGGCCTGTACAATTGGAAAAGACGTTATTTGTTTCTAATAAACGCGTTTTTTATTAAACCTGGCTCCGAGGTTATAACGCGTTTTGGTTGAGTCTGAGTGTGTTCCCAAGCATTTGATTGGTCAGATTTGAGCCTTGGCTCAAATCTGACCAATCAAATGATTGGGAACGAGCTTAGACTCAAGTCAAAAGCTTTATAACCTCGGGGCCTGAACTCCATTGCAAACAGTTTGGCAAGGTTCAAGACGTAAACACTGCGTCTGATCAGAATCTCAGATGTTCGCAATAAGGATCGTTTATCTGCAGTTTTAAAGAAGAATGATAACAATGTTCAAATGGACCATTCAGGTTACCGATAAATCAAGTCAATATATATACTACTTGTTTTAGGTTGGACTTTCGTTCAATACATAGCAAAATGACATATAGCGCCTACACTTCTTTGCGTTCGATATACATGCTCAGCCCGGTTGCACATACGAGGCTATTTCCCCTTGCTAATCATGTCATTTACGCGACAGGAAAGTGTGCTATGTCACCTCATTCTCTTCACCACACGGACAATCAGGTGATGCAACCAGTTTAAACTTTCTGAATATCTGTGCACACTTATAAAGCTCCTAAAAGATTTCTCTGATGGGGGTTTTATTCTACGAGAGACTTTCCACAGGTAAATTGTTACTAACACGCGCATAATTTATGGCGAAAGTAAGCCAGAAAGCTCTTTCAAGAGCTTTCCGTGTTATTCTTACACTACTTTAAGTTTCCATGTCTCTTTCACATCACACATGCTCATTATTTTGCATGAGTAACTAAAGTATTGTAGAATATGTATATATAAATATT
The DNA here is from genome assembly GCA_922989275.2 of Gari tellinella. Taxonomy (NCBI): domain Eukaryota; kingdom Metazoa; phylum Mollusca; class Bivalvia; order Cardiida; family Psammobiidae; genus Gari; species Gari tellinella. Next base: position 24,833,514 of record OV277856.1, on the reverse strand, counting down.
CTAGGATAGTGTGCTGTACATTTGTACTTCTGCTTGTATGTACAATGTTAAACTTACAGTTTGAAAGAAACGATATTAGTGATAAAGACATTAATCTTTCAAGTTTAGAAAAAGCTAAACACAAATGCAATGCAATAAAAAGTATACCCGAACAGTTATTGAAACCTATTGACGATTTGCCAAATATTTGGATCGGACAGTTTTTTTTAGCATCAAACACGTTTGAAGGAATAACGTCTTACCCGCCGTGTTATATTAAACTGTTTACCGGAATATAATTATGTTCATACAAAAAAAACAATAAAATAGTTCTTAAGAATATGCTAAGAGTTCTTTGCACGACTTCACTACTTTAACCCTTCCACTGTCAGTGACGCACTAAGGCGCGTTTGCAAACAGTTTGGACCCTGATAACACGCCACGTAATGCTGCATCTGTTCAGGATCCAAACTGTTTGAAACTCGTTTCGAAATTTCGTCCGTCATACTGCCTTTATTATGACTTTGAAATCATATTGCAGACAACAATATTCAAGCAGACGACAAAATGGCGGTGAATGCGTAAAAACCTCACGACAAATTTGACCATTAAACGGTTAAAGGGAAAGATGTTAAATATTTCCTAAATAAACGTGTTTATGTTAACATTTTAGTTCCAGATCAGACGGTGTGTATCCCTGTGTCTGATCAGGATCCAATCTTTTTGACACCGATGTCAATGATTTTTTGTTTAAAAATGCACAAAATGCTCAATTTTATAAATGAAAACAGGCCAAATATTTAAGTAGACGACACTTTGACATGTGACTGTATTAGACGGCTATTTACGTTGTAATGGCTGTGAAAGGGTTGATCAAGGAATGACATAGATCTAGGTATGTTCAACTATTTACGGTTCGCCTGCTATGATTTCATCTGCTTCAAAATAGTATTTATGCATTTTTTTTTTACATTTAATACACAACTTTTTAAACTGTAGAAAAAATTATACATTAATGGTGAACGATTTGATAAGACACCGAATTGCTCGAGATCTGATGTGGATCCAAAGTGTTTGCAAACTTATGTATTTGAATCACGTTCTTCAGAAAGGGGTGATAAGAAAACAAGGTCGATATGTATTGTATATAAATATATTTATTCAATTATATATGAGCATTCTCTTCAATAATACATGCCAGAAATCAGGGGGCCGTTTCAGAAAACTTCGTACGACAAAACGGTCGTAAGTCAAAACTTTAAAATATATTTAAATTCTAATTTCTCTATCTTATCCTGTCTTGTGACATCTCTTTGGAATTGTCTTGATAAGACGATTCCAAAGAGATGTCACTAAACAGGATTAGATGGAAAAATGAATAATAAGTGAGACTTTTATAATCTGACTTACGACAACAGTTGTACGAAGTTATATGAAACGGGCCCCAAATTACTAAAACTTGCAACAACAGTAACCTAACTTGTAACATACTAAGTTTCCCAAAATATTACATGTAAATGAACTATGATAAAGAAGTTATTTATTCCCCCAAAACGTGTTTGCGCTGACAAAGGTATGTAAACTGCAAACAGTTTGGAGCTAGATTGGACGCCTGGTAATCCGGCTTCTGATCAGTCTCCATTATGTTTACCAATCAGTTTAAAAATAAGTTCAGCATTTTTCAATAAATGTCCATGTTCTGCATGTTATGCATTGTGTAGGAATTTTACTTTCAAAAATGACTATTTTTTACATAATTAGATCAAAGATTAGGCGTCGAAGAATTATGATCGTCTGTTGTAATGATCAGAACTGATTATATGATCCTTCGAACATTTTCATAAAACTCAATTTTGTGAAAAGTTCCAACGATTATCTTTTAAGCAAACAAAATCAATGTAGTACAAGGGAATAGATAAGAAATCAAACACAAACAGTTTTTTATTTTGCCGTATACAATGTATACCATAAACTATAACCTACATGGTATAAACATCGTATTTAGTTGCCCGTTGTCAAATAGTTTTACAGTATTTGTGGAATTCAAAGATCAATCTTACACAACACACACATGATTTCAAGATGATCACTACTAGTATAAGATAGCATGTGAATAAATATTCCGCTTTGAGCGTTCAAGCAACACTTACAGTAGAAAAGACATATTCATTCCCGTTTAGATTTAACTTAACGCAAACACAGTACAATAGAATTTGAAAAATGACAGGTTTTTGACAATTCTGACCATTTGTGTTTATCTAAATGGCAAACAGTTCTGAGCCTGATTAGACACCGAGTTATCTGGCGTGTGACCTGACTTCAAAATGTTTGCAATTAATGTTATTGCTTTGTATTATAAACGCGTTTATTAGGAAAGATTCAAGTCTTCCCTTCTGTAACTACAGTGGAGAATCTGTTATTCTTTCCCGTTTAAACGCAAACGTACGCAAACGCAAAGCGCTAAAACGTAGAAAAGAACAACTTTTGGATAATTCTGATAATTCATGTTTATCTTGGTGGCAAACAGTATGGAGCCTGATCAGACGCCGGGTTACCCGGCGTCTGATCTGGCTCCAAACTGTTTGTATTGTAAATAATAGTTAAAGCGTAAACGCGTTTATTGGGAAAGAATAACAGATTCTCCACTGTACTGTTATGGCATATGGTTATATAAATGCAATGATATCACTATGTAATCCTTTGCAATATTCGAACACAATTGATTAATTATAAAAATAGCTCATTTAGCAAAGTGTGGCATAAAATGAATGCAGTTATCTACCTTGGAAACAAGAAACTGTCATCAGGCCCCATGGTTATAAATAAGCCGCTTTTGATTGGTCAGATTTGAGTTTTTGCGTGGCTTATATAGATCTAGTTAATTTGAAAAACTGTTTCGCCATTGGCAACTAGTGAGCTAGTTCATATTTTTGAATATAACATGTCTGTAAATTTCATAGAAAATGTATTCGTGATACTGCACAATTTATAGGACTAATCTAGAAGCTTGGCTTTATGCTTTGACATGACCATGAGACTAAACAACTAATATATTTACACATATATGTACAATTTTACACATCTACTTTCAACGCAAAATTACTTGCGAGACAAGCAACACTAGCTAAGACTAACTATCATGACATCACATTCTTTACTGAAAGGCGACAGCTTCAAGCAGGATGGCCGTGAGAATTACAGAAAATGCTCCCAGGAACTTTCTGTTGCTCTTTCATTTTTCGTTAATTAATCACCAACCTTAAAGAAACGAAAATAGCATTTTGTGCCTAATCGCAATAGCGGGGATAAAGTATATACACCGAAGAAGACAATATTCCCCCAACACACACCCAATGAACTATTTGTGCTAAAACATTTACATGTTATTCCGTAACAAACAGTTTGAGGACTAGTCTGACGCGTTGAAATCCGACGTCTGATCAGGCTTCAAACGGTTAGCCACTCCGATCTTTTTAATATCATCAACCCTTTTCCATTGCATTGCACTGCATTGCGTTTGCGTATAGTTTCGTACCCTTTACTCCGTAGCCTATTTTTAATATTGAAGATAGTTGAACACTTAAAGCAGGTTCCATTAGGCGCATTCTGCTTTACTTTCAGCATGTTTTAAGCTAATATCTGCTAGAAAACAAATACATTTTATGATACATAATTCATGATAATGAATTGCAACTATTTTGTTAGTAGAGGAATAAATAAAAGACGTAAAAATGCGCATCTATGGATTAAAAAGGGTTAAACGGGGGGAAATAACGTCATCTCCATTGTAACAGACCAATACTCCATGAAGAGATATGTGAAAATAGCAGAGACCCTTTTCATAAAACTTCTTACGACAAATGTTGTCGTAAGTCAAAACTTTAAAATATATTTAATCTCTGATTTCTCTATCGAATCCTGTCTTGTGACACCTTTTTAAAATCGTCTTTTCAAGACGATTCAAAAAAGATGTAACAATACAGGATTAGATAGAGAAATAAATACTTATTGAGAGTTTTATAATCTGACTTACGACAACATTTGTCGTACGAAGTTTTATGAAACGGGCCCCTGCTCTGTTATTGATCAGGTTTTGTAGAGAGACACTCTTTTCATCCTCAGTTCAAAATACACGCTTTCAGTCATCATTCAGTTTAGATGGACCGCCTTCCCCTGGCTTGTGCACGCACATGAACTGGTTCTTTTCTGTTTTCTGCAAAACTCCACCGTGAATGTCCAATCTGACATAGTCTATCTCAACACCATATACATCTGCATCTTGTACCTTTATTGTAACAGAATGCATGCCTGGCCCTAGACGCTGAGGATCTCCAATAGGCCCTGATGACATGAACTCGTTCCACATGTGTCCCCATGCGTGCATTCCCCTGGCTGTGAAAACACCGAGTTCCTTGGCGTCCAGACTTATACCAATTTCATCGAAGTCGCCGTCATTTGAGTACTTTATATCCAGAATTTCGACAGTAGCTTCTGATGCAAGTTCAAAATTAATGGTAAGTTGTTCGCCTTTGAAAAGCCAAATGGTGGTTTGGTCTTCGGCGTTTTCCCTGTACATCAGCCGTTTCTTGAAGTTAGTACTGTTGGATTGACAATTGACGGTCAGGGTTTGGGGCCTAGTTATGCTGCCAGCGTCAACCATGCCAAACACAACAGCGAAAACGACACACAGAGTATGAACCCTCATTTCAGACAATGTTCCTTCTCACAATTCGTTGTAAAAAAAGAATAAGTAAAATTCTCTCCGCGAATTAATTCCTTTTTTATTCAGTCTGAGTTTACAGTGTATTTGTATTTTGATTTTATATATTCAAACTGTAACTGCAATGGTTTAACGAAATGTCACCGACCTATGTTTTCACAAAAGTGTCCCTTCTAACAGTAAGAAATAAAGTCTTTTTGCAAATCGCCGCTATATTTCTCCCAGTCGCTCTCTTAACGATGCCTTAAATACTAACTAGGTCCTGCGCTTTTTGTTCAATGTAATACCTCCCTCATCACATTCTCAGCGGTAAATGCGGTTAACCTGCCCATTCCCGTGGTTGTATATAATCAGCATCAACCCTTAACTTCCAAAGCCAAATTTCAACGACTTTTCAACCAGTTTGGGACCTGATCAGACGCCGCGTATCGCGGCGTCTGATCAGGTACTAAACTGTTTGACACTCGTTTTGCATTATCTGCTGTTCAATTGTCATAAAATGTCTGAAATGTCGTTTTTGCTGACAACAATTTTGAAGAAGATGGTGTTATGAATTGATAAGTGTTTATCGCTTTTATCAGCCAGCCGTGAAAGCTGTACCTACCGTGCTCCGCCTATTATTAACACCGTTAACGTAATTTTAACGGCCGTATAGAACGTCAGTTGACCCTTGAACATAAGCACGTTATGAGAGAAATTGTTACAAGACGTGTTGCAGACAGTTTGGATCAAAATGAGACGCCAAGTAACTAAGGGTCTCATCTAGATCCAGAATAGTTCATGCTCTGAATATATTTTCAAAGCTTACTTGTAATATAATTATTTTTCAAATTATTTGCAGACGACGACTTCTGCAGACGAACTCTGTATGGTGTACTAAAGGCCAGACCGCAGTGATACACTTTTGAACTCCAACTTCAAAAGGAGAGTCAGGACAGTTTTGTCCGTTCGATGCATGATTGATCGGAAATATGGACTTTTGGGTGACTAGCGTTTTTTATCTACGTTATTTTTTGCCAATCCTGACCTGTTTATTGTTTTATTGTTATTACTGTAAACCCGTGATTTTACGTCTTCTTGAAAGTAGGTTTGTTTCTGTATATACGGTAGATGGATTCTGGTGGCATTGTGGAACTAAAGCAAAAAGCTCTTGATGGGTACTCTGCTTTACATCTATTCTACTTTAATATGTCACTTGTATGTAACGCAATCGATAGGATCTCTTCTAAGTGTTCGTAAATTAACTCAGTATACACGTAATAATGATAAATGATTCGTAATAGCAAACTTAAATGTTTGCTCATAGTACTTTTGGAGTAAAGTCACGTAAAAAACATGTTCTGTTTCGTGACTTTCACCGGATGGTGTTGATGATGGACAAACGAATTCATGACGACCCTGTCACCCACACTAGGCCATGACGTTGGCAAGGCAACGTCACTAGATTGTCTGACAAAGTATGGATTTTCATTGTTTAAAAACTCTTAAAAGTGATATTAGTGAATGCGCTCCCGCAACAGCGGAGAAAACGTTACTATTTTCCACTTAATAGATTAACGCTAAAACTATTACAACTTTTGCAATCATTTGGAGCCGAGTCTACTCCGGCTCCAAACATTTTGCCAAACAAATAAACGTAATCGGTCAGAAATTTTTAGTTGTTATTTTTTCTGCATTTTAAATTCTGCTTTGCGCTTTTGATAAGTTTAGATTAAACAGAATCGAATACATCTTCTCCGTTGGTAACTTATTTTTCAGAGTTGGTTGTTTTTAAGACAAAAAGAATATAAAAAACAACACAGGAGCAGGTGAATGGTAATTGCATATCAAAATACATAAAAGTAGTTATATCTGTATCCGTACTTGCACCTCCCGATAAAACTCTAAAATAACTAACGTCTCGTGGAGGCGTCCCAATCAAAGTAGACCGTTGCTGACCGTCACCACACGTGATTGGATGAGGCATCATTTAGAGTCTGGACGGATGTAAGTTCTTTTTTTACTACAACTACAACAACATTATTATATTCTGGTTTTTCTGTGAGAAGAGCTTGTTTTGCCTGCAATACAAGCAAAGATGCTGGACACTGCCAACAGTGTTGGAAACGCAGCACCTACTCTCTATACTGTAGTTTAATACAATAATGTTGGTGATTCTGGCGAGTAATAAAAGTCTAGGCAATGGTTGGAGACTGCGTATAAATAACGACTGCTGATTTTGTTATGTTATTTTGTATCTTTCAAATGAAGGTTCTCACGGTAAATCATTACACTCCGTGGCGAAAAATGTCCATCGCAAACAATGCAGAGTAAGATCAGAGTGACTCGAATTACAAGATGCATGTTTTTTGGCATTTAGATTTTATAAATCGTCAAAGTGTGCTAGATTCTACTAGCTTTCGTTTTTATACATTTTATTCTATTAGGATTTCGTTTTGTTTCAGCACCTGAATAAAGATACTTTCCCGCCCAGGACGTGACAGGACGCACATGACGTTTCATCATTATAACAATTTTCTTGGGCGGATACTATCTCACAAAATAGCCCGGAGATAGTAGTTCTACAATGCAATTCATATACGTATATATCAAGACAACTGCAAGTAAATAATCATTTATGAGTCGATCATTATAATTGCTTTACCATTTCATTGCCATAGTATCGTCGTGTGCTGAAAATCTGCCCCTAAGATACCGTTGCTGCTGGAATGTGTGTTTTAAAAGCATTTAAATAAGACATTTTAACGAAAATTATATATTTCTATTTCCAACAGTTTTAGCCCAGATCAGAACTGTTAGCAATTGATGGGCAAGTCGTGTATGGTAGTGATAGGCTTATCTTACGTTCATCAGTAAAATACCATATATTTGTTATAGAAACAAGTAAGTTACGTCAATCTACTTACAACTACTTATGTAATAGAGAAAAGTGAAACAACTTTTCGAAAACATGATAATATGTCAAACTGATTGAAGGACGTTTAAATACCAAAGGTGAACACAACTCACGTTTAACAGTACGCTATGTAATTATCGTCTGAACTATTTGTTGTCTGCAACAATTCTCAAAGTTAACTTTTAGGCATTTGCTTTCAGAAAATATAATGTGCGTCTCATGTTTGTCAATATTGTTTGCAAAAGTTTTCACTAATTTGCACGCATCGTGCAAAAAAGGTTAAGGATTATTTGAATGATATATATGTTTCGGCATTTTACAAAATAAACAACTACTCCAACTAGAGGTTTATTTGGGCTCAAGGATGCTCGTGCTTCATTAATTTATCAAAAAAGACATTATAGTTATTTTAAAGCATGTATTATGCTTGACACTTTTGAACAATTATTGTTATCAGGAAAGTAGTACTGTTTACTGAAACTAAAGTAATGCAATACATTTTGAACGAAATGTCCGCAAGTTTCGTTCTCTTTTATACAAGGAAGAGGCAAAATTAGTTTAGAAATAGATGATAGCTAAAAAGTTATATTGGTGTATGCATATATAGACACTTGATGTAGGAACCAGGGCAGATGTGTTTGCTTATCTGCAACAGATACCCCATGGTACAAATGAAAACAGCGTAAATCCTGATCAAACGGCTCCAAATTCTGCATTTGTTTTGGGTTCTTTGACAAGTACAAGTTTTTACCAATACTTACACTTTATGCAAAAACTTTCGAAATTAAATGCATGTTCTACATTTAATATGGACCCCTTTTTGGCTAGTCTAAAAACAAGCTGCCTCTGAAAGGCCAACTCAACATAGTGTTAACATGTCTCTACATTTGTGAAACATGCTCTTTCTTTTTAACAAATCTTAGTAAAAACAAACTTTGTCATCACAATACAAGTGTGTTTTTGCGAAAACTCAAGTTTTTACTGTGTCTTGTGACAACACAAAAGAAATCTGTTATTTTGGCACGCCGAAACGTAGGAATATACATTTTACTTGAGTCTTTTAACCCTCGACCTGCCAGTCGCAACTTTACTAGAATTTACAAACAGTTTGGATCCAGATCAGACGCCGCGAGTCGCGGCGTCTGATCTGGATCCAAACTGTTTGAGCCTCGTGTTAAGGATTTAAAGATAGAATGACGCTTAAATGAAATTTTAAAAAAAACATGCAGACAATAAATTTGGAGCATACGAAATTGTAACAGACTAAGAGTTGAGAATTTCCGTTTACTTTTTTGATCCATTGTTGTAACAACCTTACGTAAGTTTATGTCAAAACCTTTTTCATTCATTGTAGAGACAACAATTTCTTCTGCGAACCTTGTTCACCCTGACAAAGTTGTTACACTTGTTTAATGACATTAATGGGTTTTAACCCCTTCACTCTCAAGGACAACGACTTCGAATATATTCTCGCCTGATTCAATTCCTCAAATGAAGTTCTTAGGAATTTTGATCAAAGAAACATTGTTATAACTGTCAAACCAATCAGGATCCTGATCCAATAACGAATTACTCGACAAATGATCTGGGTCAAAACTGTTTGCAAATTTCAGTGTATTTGGGGTTTTGACAGTGTAGGGGGTAAGCGTTGTTTTCACTGCAGTAGTAATTAGGTTTTTGTTCTGGGGCTCGGGTTTAACCCCTTCATTCAGGACTATACCTGGTAAAGACATTCGCAAACAGCTTGGACCCTGGTCAGACGCCGAGTTACTCGGCGTCTGATCAGGGTCCAAACTGTTTGACGCACATCTCAAATGTTAAGTAAAAGTTCAAAGTTTAATATTTATAACACAGACAAGCAAACGATAAATTTGAAGCAGACGACATCATGGCTATGAAAGGGTTAAAATGGTGACAGTAATAAATCTGAGTTAATAATGTATGGTGAAGGCGGTTGTCATAATTACAAAACACATTTGATCAACCCCTTCACTACCATGACATCACCTCCTTTAACTCTATGCATGCTGGGTAATAGTTTCGTCTGCAGCAATTGTCGTTTGCTTTCGTTCCAAAAATAGAATGTTTAAATTTCTTTACAATCCAGGGTCAGAGTGTCAAACAGTTTGGATCCTGATGAGACGCCGCATTACGCGGCGTCTCTGTAGGATCTAAACAGTTTGCAAAGGTAATCATGATTACGCCGCTAGCGTGCAAAGAGTTAAACAAGTGTCGCCTGCTTTTATCTCAAATTTGATTTTTAGGTGAAATCAATATACATGTAGTAATATCGTAACTATATAGTACATGTATCACACAATCTGGGTTCCAATCAGACGCCCCGTGACGCGGCGTCTGATCAGGATCTTTGCTGTTTGGAAATAACCAACAGTGTATTCTGGGGCATTACCTCTACACTGTAGGTCACATTACCAACATTACCTTAAAAATCTAAACTGGTATCATTGTTGATCAATATTGGTAAACCAAAGCGGCAAAGTAGTTACATATGTATGATACAGTACTGAACCTTATTAAATTTAATTTATAATCGCAAGCGAATTGCCATCGAATTGACATCGAATCGCGCGCTTCAAAAAACAAATCCTACATTTGAATATTTTAACGCGAATTTTCCGAAGCGGTTGTGACAAAAATGGAATCGAAAACATTAACGAAGGCATATGTACAAACATTTGTGAGATACAACATTCAAGAAAACTTACCCGAAGGTAAAGTTAGTACTTTGAATTGCAAGCGAATTGCCATCGAATTACAAGCGAATCGCAAAAATTGTGAATTTAATAAGATTCAGTACTGTAGATAGATTTAATTATGTCTTGAAATGCTTTGTATGTCAAATGTGTCAATAAAATGTGGTGTCTGCATGTTGAAAGTGTCAATAGTTAATTAACTAGAAGATCATATCTGCAAAGAAGGTACTTTATGACAGAATTAGAGCAAATCTCACTTAGATATTTGCTAAATCTTATTTAACAATCAAGTTTTAAAACACTGAAATGTCTATAGAATAGCTTTTTAAATAATAAAGTGGAGAATAGCTTCTATTACACGCTCCGTAAAAAAACGACTGTCACATGCACCGCAAAAAATGACCGACATTCGCCGATATATTTTTCAAAAAATGAAATAAAAATTTAGAGTCGGAGGGACAAACTAGGGTCGGTCGGGTTACCGGAAACTAAGGTATTTTTTATTTGGCCTTTATTTTCATTGTTCCATTGTATCCAGCACTTTGTCTCAATTTAATAATTACAGAAATGTTAACAAGTAAGTCATCTTCAAACGCTCTCACAATTCTTTGCATATGTTTGTTGCTGTTCTCAATTGTTCGTTATCCGACAAACAAACAGGTAGACATCCTATATAGTATGCCCCTTTTCCCCTATTCAACTGACAATGTGATATCCGGCACCGACTTTTACAAAATAATGAATTTACTGTAATGGTCTTTATATTTACCTTCGCCACATTCAATTCCATTGAAGAGGATGCGGGGCTTATGGACCTTTTCCGCGAATAAATCTTTCGAACTCGGTCAGCAGACATTTTTTAGCGGATTTTTCAAATATGCTTCCTTACCGATGTATGCCTTCTTATTGGCGGAAACCATGATTATCGACTCAAATTCTTCTTTGTCAATGAACCAAATTTCAGCATATGTCTGTATGTCCTATTGACGATGAATCGCTAGCGATTCGTGGACTTTGCCGACACTTTTCTTTTCTGTCGTTTATTAGTTTTTAGTTTAACCATATTTTATTTCAAATTCCATGAAAACGGACCGGGCCACAAGTTCTACCAACATTAGTTACGGTCCTCCCCTATTCAAGTAGTGATACATATAATGCTTCATGTGGTAAACTGTCTTTACAACTCGAACCAGACAATGGAGTAAAGGGTTAAGAAAAAATGCAAAACGACTATATCATTACAGTTGGGAAATGAATAGTAATGTTTTGACCTGTCCCAGATGTGTTTCTTTCGTTATCAGTATGACGACATGCAATTAAAGCCATTCAATCAGCTCATTTCTTAATTAACAACTGCCAGTTGCAATGGATGCAGTTGAGACTTTAATACTGTTTGCTACTCTGGGTAAAAGGAATCGCCATTGTTTAAAATCGCCAATGATTTAAAATCGTGCAATTTGCGACATTTCATAGTACCATTTTACTTGCCGTTTAGTTTCAACAGGTCAAAATACCGTCTCCTCTGTACAAGTTAACGCATTACTCCACATATACGCATTTTAACTGATTTAATTTACCCCTCCCCTGAAGAAAATAGTTCCAATTCATACAGTCATGAATATCTATCATTATTTCTGTATTCTAGCAAATGAAAGCTTAAAACAGGCTGAAAGTAAAGCAGAATGCGCCTTAAGGCGCATTCTGCTTTACTTTCAACCTGCTTTAAGTGGACACCTATCTTTAAAACTAGAAACAAGCTAAAGAGTAAAGGATTTAAAAAATGAAAAAGACTATATCATTACAGCTGAGAAATAAATAGTAATGTTTTGACCTGTCCCAGATGTGTTTCTTTCGTTTTCTGTATGACGACATGCATTTCGATTTATCATCATTTGCCGACATCCATTTTCTAGGATAGATATGCCGGAGAAATAGGCAATTATAAGTTATATAAACACTTTTTTAACACGAATATTTGAAATACTGTAAACCCCGTAATCACGACCCTCCAAAGTAAGATGCTCTTTTCATAATAAAGACATAACGCAATTAAATTGAAGGATGACAGTAAAGCAGAAAGCTCCTAATGGAACTTTCTTCTTCACATTTATCCTTCTTTAAGTAGCTATCTGCCGAAAACACTGAAAGCATACGTAGTTTTGGGTAGTGGAAATAACGGATATATTCTGTACTATAATTGTGCAACATTTACTTTAAAAAGAAGAAAAGATATGACGCAGATAGTGATAACACCATTTGTTACACTTTTTTATTGTTTAGTTGAAACTTTTATGAATATACAGACGGCGAAGCTGAAAAACATTTAACACTAAACCCTTTTAAACCTGCACTAGATGACAGATACGTCGGCAAAAAAGATGTTTAAAAAAGCGTTGGAGCCTAAAATGTTAGTACAAATAGTGTGCTGGAAAAGCTTGATGAATAAAAGTCATCTTAACTCTTTCCTCCCTGAAACTTTAAATGGACAATTCCAAATTCCATTTTAGTCTAGTCCATTTCTGACTTTTAAGGGTTGTTTTTGTGAATATTTGGCATTGTGACAAACAGTGAAGACCCTGATCAGAGGGCTCCTTTCGGAGCCCTCTGATCAGGGTCTTCACTGTTTGCATATGACAAGTGTACTATTCACATGTACACTGTTTGAAAAGCACGCCTATATGCGGGACTAGGGTTCAAAGAGTTAAATGTGTTGAATTACTAATACTTAGAGATTGTTTATGACTAACAAGTTTAATGGTCCCTAATAAGTATACTTTACTAACCAGTTTAAATGCCTCATTTTACCCAGTTGTACAGAGGGAAGACTTTATTATTTTCCCAATAAGCGCGCTTGTTCTAAACTAATGTTTTCCATTTCCACTCAGACTCAGAACTTTTAAAACCTATCATTTAGTACCTGTATTATTGCCTTGTTTTGTGTTTAGTATCGTTTTTAAAATAGTGTTTTCTCCACTGTGAGCTGGATAATGTTTGGTTTCTGGGGTCATTTCTCTTTCATCTTTGCTATAAAGAAACATACATCAAAACAATTTTTACAGTTAATTCAGAAGAGTGTTTTCAATTTATAAATTGTCATATTTTCTGGAACTTTACCACTCATGTAACGCATTCGATTAACATCAGTAAGCCATTTTCTACGTTATCTTGTGTGTACGTTTTGAAACTGGTTGTTTAAAGCATTTTTATGTTTATTGACTTATTGAGTTTTAAATTGGTGCCTTGCTTTCAGTATACTTTATGCAATAATTTGTCAAGCTGCAAGAAAATTACAGAAGCGAGAAAGGTCATTTAATGATCATTAAGTATAATCATTTAAAGGTACTTCTTTGGATGATAAGAGATAAGTTGCTGAATATGGCCTTTGACTTCTATTTACACGTTTTGATATTGCAAACGTTCCACATTCTTACAGCCCGTTGTTGCTTCTTGATTTTTCCATAGCATTATCAAGTTGAATTTAGAGATCGTCGTTACGCAGAATAGTGGACACGCAGGTGGCCCACTTGCTCTCAATTTCGAGCATTAAAATAAGAAGGGCATTTTTACATAACTTGTAATAACTTTTTTTTCTGGACAGATATCGTTCCTGTGCAAACGGCCTGTGTTAGCTTAAACATTTTCCTTTATGATGGAATTGTTTTAAAAAAATATTTTAATAAGATTTTGGTCCTTTTTTAAGTTTAAAAAGACACCTCTAAATCACATTAAACAAAGAGTAAAATGCTGAAAATAAGCCTCGACACGGATAATATAACACGACCTTGTGCATTTATACAAATCGATATCAATTCTGTGCAAACGGGCTCGTATACTTGACTATTTGTTCTTTCTTTTGATATAAATTTAAGAATTGTAAGTTAATGTTAATTTGGTCCTTTTTCAAATTGAAAATAAAATTAATATGTTCAAAGAGTCGTCGGGAGTTTCCGTAAATACCGAGCGGTAAGAGCCGAACATTGACGGGCACGCAAGCTAGCGTAGGACAGTTTATCGATAATCTATCGGTGTCCACTATTCTGCCTAACGTTAACTCTTTTGATGCCAAATTAATCGTGAGATGTTTATCCCATTCACCGTTTCATTGTGGTCCGCTTCAATTTTGTTGTTTGCAAGATCGTTTCAACGTAAGACTCAATGTAGTGTGAATTAAAACATATCGATACGAGTGTCAAACAGTTTGGATCCTGATCAGACGCCGCGTTATGTGGCGTCTTATCAGGATTCAAACTGTTTGCAAACGCGCTTTTGGCGTCATTAAGAGTGAAAGGGTTAGCCGGGATGTGGGTGTGATGTCCATGTTAGAAATAAGCATAACTGCAAAACGTCAGCATTTTACTTGCCCGTCATGTTTATTGCAAACGAAATTGTTATCCTGGCTGGTGATAATAATTGTACAAGCCGCAGTTATATTTGCATTTTGATAACTCGAACTCGCTGAATATGCATGCTAATGTGACGTAGAGTTATAGCATTTACTCAGATAAGATGTTTTTAACCCTTTACCCCATAGCCTGTTTCTAGTTTTGAAAATAGATGACTACTTAAAGCAGGTTGAAAGTAAAGCAGAATGCGCCTTCAGGCGCATTCTGCTTTACTTTCAGCCTGTTTTAAGCTACTATCTCCTAGAATAAATAAAATATACTTTATAATACATATTCATGACTGTTTCAATTAGAACTATTTTCTGCAGCGTAGGGAAAAACTGAATGCGCTAAAATGCGCTTCTATAAGTGAAGGGGTTAAAATCCTTGTATTGGCCTTCTATCCATTCCCTTTCAGGGGTTTTTCTTCAGCCTTATGGAAATCTTTGTTGCCCTTCTTTATATTCTGTACACTACTGGAGAGTTTGTGAGAACCATTGCATCCATGATTTTTGTCAATCGACTTAAGAGTGGAATATGGTTACTCTTGAGAAGTGTTTGAGAATGAAGATGTGGAAGACACAACATTTGATCTGGCTCCAAAATGGTTGCAAAATAAATAATTATTTCAGAAAATGTATTGGGAAAGAATAACGTCTTCTCCACTGTGCCTGGACACTAGGTGAATCACACCAGTCAGTATGACGCAGAGCACTCAATCGATATAATTTAACATCAAAGAGTTAGTTTATACCTTTTTTGTTTCAATGTGAAATATAGTCAAACGGTACTGCGGACAGTTTTTACAAATAATCAACAGTTCTATAAATCACATTAGTCATGGCAACTGCTGTTTTTGTTATAAATGCTAGTTCATAAACGTTCGGGGTTTTCTTCCCCTGTTATAAATGACTGTAATAGTACGCTTTTTTAAGATTGAAGTTTTACTGCATCAAAGCGAAAAAGAGACACTTCGTTTAGCTATTTAATTATCATGTTAACCCTTGCTCTAATAAACACGATTGTACTAACATGTGTCAATAGAAGCCGAATTGCACAGTAACAAACAATCGCAAAAGATAATAGACTATCATTAAGATATATTTACAACACATTTTTAACGTTTATCATCTTTACTGTTATGACGTCATCACATTTAATCAATTTGCGTCTGCTTTTGTTTCTCGAATTTAAATTGTTGGTTTTTGACTTAAGAAGTATTGAAATGAATGTAACAGTTTGGATCCTGATCAGACTCTACATGATGCGGCGTCTGCTGAGGATCAAAACTGTTGGGCAAATAAGTGAGTATGAAGGGGTTAAACTTGTATATAAAATTACAAATTATGTACTTCAATTACGTCAATGATTAATGTTTCTTTTCAAGTATTGCAAAATGTAATTAAAACTTTGTAACAATCAACAATTAATCCTTTTGACAAATATTTAATGATGAAAAGCAAATTTCCTAATTTGAATTGTTTTGTAGGAAAAGCCTTTTCATCCATACATCATGTTCACTGCGCCAAAGGTTAATGCGCACATGCCATGCGACTCCTCTTCCAAAAGCGACTATATTGACATTCTCAAATAGTTTGCATCCGAATTGAATTTACACAAACCATGAAGCTCGCTTATAACGAAACTGGATATATCAAAGTATTGGATATAACAAAACAAAATGTTATCTATAATCCTAATCTGTAATTTACGTATAATCAAATAGACCTGACATAACGTAACGAAAGAAATCAGACAGTCCCGCGGATAACGTTACAAGTAAGCTTTGCTGTATGTAAACACTTTTTCTGTCAACATGCTTCACCATTTTAGTCGACTACAACCTTTTGATCCTGATCAGACGCGGGGTGTAAAGCGGTGTCTGGTCAGGATCTAAACTGCTGATACCCATGTCGATATTTTTCAGTCAAAATCCCTAAATCTTACTGTTTACAATAGAAGTAATGGTTTTGGCGTAAACGCATTAATTGTGAAAGAATAACGTCTACTCCAATGTAAGTGAATAAGACTAAAACAGGGGTTACGGGTAAGTTTCTTTTCAGCATTATTGCATTTTGTAGTGAAAATACGAGTTATTTATTCCGTTTAAACGAAAAACATACGAAAATATTTAAAATATAGAATTTTAATGGCTATAATCTGAGTGACAAACATATTTGATCCTGATCAGATGCTGGATTACCCAGCGTATCATCTGATTCAACACGGTTTGCAAAGGAAATAATTGTTTTCACACAAATGTGTCTACTTTATTTTCCCAGCTGTATATACATTAAATATTGTCATAAGAACTTCTTCGTGATTGAACAATATACTTGAACATTAATTACAAACGATGTTGAGTCATATTAGTAATGTAGATCATTGCTTATCAAGTGACGCATATTATAAGTCATTGCAAAAAACGTTAGTGCAACAATATAACATTTCATAGAACTTGTTTTATATCATTAGTAAATTTCATTCGGTACAAATTATTCTTTAATTTCATTATTTCCAAACACATTTTTTAATTTTTATTTCATATTCTGATATTCCTAAAGCTCAAATTGCAAACTGTCACATTTTGGAAATACGTTTTTTTTTTCAAATTGAATGGGTACTTGGGTACTTAACCCATGTGCCTAAATGTTGCAATGAACCGCCCATTGTTTGCTTGATAGAAGATGTTAATATTCACAAACTAAGGTAATCTAAAACATAGATGTCTGTCCATTCATCAGAGACCCGTCTTACGAAACGTCGTACAACAAAAGAGTCGTAAGTCAAAACTTTAAAATACATTTGGTTGCCGATTTTTCTATCTAATCAGGTTGAGAAATGAATAATTATTGGGAAATTTAGAAGCTGAGTTAAAACAATATTTGTTGTACGACGATTCGGATCATTTTCATGTGAAATAGCGTTTCGTCACTGTTTGCCAATGTCTACGTTTGTGAACGATAGACATTAACTCTTTCAACACTAGGAAACTATTGTGGGTTATTATGACCCCTTTTGGATCATTTTAGTAACCAAAAACATGAACCAGTCTCTTTGGAAATCTTGGTAGTTTAATAAACACTGCTCTGAGAATTGGCAAACAGTGAAGACCCTGATCAGAGGGCTCCTGTAGGAGTTCTCTGAACTTGGTCTATACTGTTTGCAAGTGTAATGAATGTATTCTTAACAGTTCCATAGTGCTGAAAGAGTTAAATGTGTCCTTGTGTGTTCAAATGTGAAAATGAAATAGCCTTTTGATATGCTTTTGTGGAGGAAATGGTTAAACTAACATTGAAGATAGATTACACTTTGAGCATGCACACTGCATGGCGGTCGGTCCCCTAGCCTAGTTGAAGCGTATAAATGTAGTTGCAAATATAAATCCGTCATAAAAATAGATATGCATCGTGCATTTTCTTTTGATAGATGATAATAGTGAAATTAACTAAATGCGTATTTGATAGGGTATAGGCCATGTAATGCATTTGCACGTGGCATGGCATGCTATATATGAGCCGTTTGTCAATATGCTAGCTAAATCATTTCATGGCCATCATGTCACCTGCTTTAAATTTGTTGTCTGTGTGTAAATTCGAGTTTTAGGCATTCTAGCTGTAGAAACAAACAAAACAAATGACAAACCTTTCTGATTCTGTTAAAGTCACCTAAATGCCCAGTGTCTAATTTGGATATAGGAAAATTGCGGTTAACCTCATCTCTGCCTGGATACATATTATTATTTCACATTTAAATCGGAACTGAACACAATGCAAAAAGGAAGAAATTAACAATGTTACTTTATCAATTAAAACATTCTGTTTAAATCTGAAAAGCAAACCGGGTAACCCGAACTGATCTGATCTGTCCTCGAACTGTTGGCAATTCACGTAATGTATTTAGCATAAATGCGCTAAGTAACTACTATCAAAGAATAACGTCTTCTCCTTTGACTTGTATGCTTTTTCAATGCCGTATGTGAATTGTATGTTTGACAATTCTACTAAAGAGCACCTTTATACGTATTAAACAGTTTGGATCCTGACCGAATGCCCCGTTATTCAATGTCCGATCAAAATCCAAACTGTTTGCAAACGTATGCGCCCGGGGTAAGAAAGTGAAGTGGTTCACATATTTGCACTTGAATATTTTATCTTAATGAATTGTTTTATTGCCATATATAGTTTATATGGTTGATAAATCGGTCCTGTGACCGTTTCGCCAAACAGACTGTAATAGCTTTCAATTTATCTAATAAGGAGACGCTAAATATCTTGGCATTTACCCTTGTAATTCTAATAAAAGAGCTTCTACATTTTAGTGGTTACAACCGAAACGGTTATCGAAAGGAGGGGAGATTAAGAGAAGATTTTTCGTTTTAAAAGACTAACAAACAGTGCACGCTTTTGAATCGATTTTCGTAAAACCTCGTTGCCCATTTCGTCGGTATTATATACATGTATGATGACATAAATTCACAATGTGTTCTAAAACACGAAGTTATCTTCCCAAAGGTCTCGAACCTTTAATGTTGAAAAAGTAACAATAAAAATCTGATGGAACAATTTGCGACATTTTACCGTGGGTTGAATTGCAATCCCCGCCGCTTGTTTAAAATAATGTCAGCCCGCTGAAAGATTTGCATATCTCAACACCTACATGTAGCTGTGCTGTGC
Organism: Gari tellinella; assembly: GCA_922989275.2. Taxonomy (NCBI): domain Eukaryota; kingdom Metazoa; phylum Mollusca; class Bivalvia; order Cardiida; family Psammobiidae; genus Gari; species Gari tellinella. Next base: position 24,814,147 of record OV277856.1, on the reverse strand, counting down.
TGTGCGCTGCGTTGCGTTGCGTTGTATTGTTTTGTGTTTTGTTGTGTTGTGTTGCGTTTGCAAGCCGTGTTAGTCCATATCAGAGTTAGTTCTGATTAGGTTTTGCATTTCAGCATGGGTAGAATTTTCTTAAAACCATCGTCCGAATTTGAGGAGGTATATTTTAGTATTTTACTCCATGGCATTTTTCTAATTTAACCCTTTACCCCATAGAAGCGCCTTTTAGCGAATATGATTTATTCCTCCGCCGAAGAAAATAGTTCCAATTTAATCAGTCATGAAAATATATTAAAGGAAATATTTAGTTATATTCTAGCCCAAGATATCTTAAAGCAGGCTGAAAGTAAAGCAGAATGCGCCTAATGGCGCATTCTGCTTTACTTTCAACCTGCTTTAAGAAGTCACATATCTTCAATACTAGAAATGCACTATCAGGTAAAGGGTTAAAAGACAGGTGACCACTGAACGCAGCCTGCTTTGTTCTACTTTTGCTAGGATGTAGACATTATTTGTTATGGTACATATTCATGACTGAATAAAGTTTGACAATTTCCTTCAGCGGAGGAATTGATTAAAGGCGTAAAATGGTATATTTATGGAGATTAAACCGATAACTTACGGTACATTGCAATTATATGATAAATATTTCTTGATATTCTTGTCGGTCACGTTCCCGTTTACGTAATATCGTCTGGTATAAAATTATCGTCTGCAAATATTTTAAAATTATAATTTATGCGTTTTTAATTCAGTAAATCTAAAGATGGCCCGACAGGATTTCGAATCAGGAACTGTGGAAAAAGACAAGATAGAAGCCAGTCTGCCAAACAATCAGAGAAAGGAAATGGAGGTGGATTGGTCACATTCTAAGAAGAGAACCAACAAACAAAACAAGACAGGCTCTGGATTGGAATCCGCAAGGTCGACGTAGAAGAGGAAGACCATATATAACCTGGAGACGAACCTTCGATACAGAATTGCGGTCCATCCAATTGTCATGGGGTGAAACCAAAAGGATTGCACAGGACAGAAGCAGTTGGAAAGATGTAGTGAAGGCCCTATGCCCACAGTCGGGCGAAGAGGATTAAGTAAGTAAGTAAATCTAAAGATGATTTTCAAACAGTTTGGAACCATATAAGAAACCGGGTAACCCAATGTATGATTAGCCTCCATTCTATTTGACACTCAAGAGTTTAAAAAGATCGGCAACGTTTCATAAACCATTTATTATTTACATTGTGTTGCATTTTCGTTTGCATTTAAATGTATATTTTAGCGGGAAAAAACTGTAATTGTCTTCATTGAAACCAAAACAATGAATATGTCGCATGTTGTGAAACGTTTTTATGATCATTACATTTGACTTTATCATTATTTTATTCTAATGAAGATAGATTGCAAAGCATACTTTAACACTTTCAACGCCATAACGTTATCTGCTTTAGATAAGTGTCGTCTTAAAGTTTCAAGTTAAAACTTTTAGGTATTTTTGCCGTAGGAAATATCAAATGAGTATCAAACAGTTTGAATCCTGATCAGACGCCGCTTTACGTGGCGTCTGATCAGGATCCAAACTGTTTGCAAATTACTAATGTACCTAGTATAAGGCAGTAAAGACTGAAGAGATTAAAAAACGTTAAAACGTGGCTATAATCAACAAGTACATTTCATCAACAGAATACCATTCTTCTACCGACTTAATTAGCATTTTCAAACAGTTAAGATCAAGACCAGACGCCGGGGAACTCGGGGTCTAATCAGATTTAAACTAAATGACACTCATACCAATGTTTAAAAATGCTTAAAAAGAGCTTATATATATAATATGCTTTATTAACATATGATGTATATTAGGCCATTATTTTGAAACAAATTATACATTTTGATAGAAGGGGAAATCGGTATTTTAATATTTGCGGTTAATTGCATCATGTGCAAGGACACGCTACATATGGCACAAAAAGGGGACAGACAATGTCATTTCAGAGCTGCCATAAGGTGATCATGAAAAATCCTAAGATTTCCAAATTTTCTATTTTTTAAGCGCGACTTTTTAACCCTTTACCCCATAGCCTGTTTATAGTTTTGAAGACGCGTGACCACTTTAGCAGATTGAAAGTACGTTCTTTATTAAGCTACCATCTTCTTGGATAAAAATCCGACGAGTTCGGAAACATCCGGAGAAGTGACAGCACTGTCATTTGGAACGCACCAATCTTTCAAGTTTGTAAGAAATAGTAATCTAAAATGCTCTAGTTCGATGAAGATGCAGCGATCCATTATTGTCTTCGTGATACTGGCAAATACTTAACAAAAATAAATGTTTTCGGCGGTACATTGCTCAAGACTCTGCTATAAATCCCACGTTATATCATTAAGATTTTGTTAGATTTGCTTCAATTATAAATTGATTCAGGGCTTCCATAAGTTGACATAAAAAATCCTAAGATTTCCCCATAGCCTATTTCTAGATTTGTTGACACGTGACTGCTTAAAGCAGGCTGAAAGTAAATCAGAATGCACCTTAAGGCGCATTCTGCCTTACTTTCAGCCTGCTTCAAGCTACCATGTACTAGAAAAAAACGAAGATTTAGGAAAAAATCCGGAGAAATGGCAGCCCTATTGATTATGTTTTGTTCCACACGTTTTTAAAAAAAAGTATGTTTTGTTCTCTGTTACTGAATAAAAGGATTGTTCTGTTGTGTTTTGTAAATAGTATACATGTAATAAACTATTATACATGTAGAACCTCTCTATTACGACCACTAAGTTGTGTCGTATATCAATCGTTCAAGACAGGTGATGCTTAAAGCAATGTGAAAGTGAAACAGAAAGCTCCTACAGGGGCTTTCTGTTTCACTTTCACATTGCTTTAAGTTGTCACCTGTCCTTTATACAGACAATAAGCCTTCTATTAAGTGGTCGTAATAGAGGGGTTCTACGTGTACATGTTTGCGATACTGTCTTAGGCAAAACAAAAGTAATGTGAGAAAATGTACTTTTAAAGGATTAAAAGCACAATATTCCTTATTATAATGTACAGGTTGCATTGATATTTGACAGATAAGAAGTGTCTGTTTATTCAAATGCATGACAGTGTATACCCTGACAAAACGTTCGACTTGTAGATGAAGTGACTGTCGGCTTCCAATGAAGCAAGACTCAGCATGTCTTATTGACCCAAATGAGTGGTACGACACCGCCTACGTATAGTAAACCCGTATTAATGACTATACTTAACGCCGAGCAAAATTGTTTGCAAATTTATTTGCATTAAGGAACCATCTCTAATAGACTGTCATCGGTTCTTCTTTCTTTCTTTTTTTTGAGTGGCTTTCAGTTTCAAGTAAAACATGTGCATTTGTTTGTCGAAGGTTTTGAACCAATTTTATTGGATAACATGAGATTGTGTACTCCGACACAATATTGTACATAAAGTGATTAAAATAATGTTTGAAAATGCGGACCAAGGTGAAAGGATTTAAACCAGAGATCATGTATGTACACACTGTCTCTGTTTAAACCATTTGATACGTATACTAAGTCATTTTTTTCCATTTGCATCAGTGTCTAAATTCTTAATCGACGAAATGGGAAAAGAGATGAAATTATAGAAACCGGCTATGGGGTAATGGGTTAAGGAAACAAACCGCAGTGCATAAAAATGTAAAAAAAAAACAAAAAAAAACTTGGAAGTGTGACCTGTATCTAAGTTGCAAACAGTTTGGAGCCTGATCAGTCTCCGTGTATCTCGGCATCTTTTCTCACTCCAAATTGTTTGTAATGGACTACTTTAGCAAAACGGCGTCTTCTTCACTGTTAGTGATCCATACCACTGAAACATACATCATTATACCAATAACCTTGATATTAGTATTGTTAACAAGCAGGTGTTCTATGTTAAGTATAAATGTCATGGTGACTTTTGATTTGAAGTCAACACGTTACATTCTCATCTGCCAAACGTTTTTCTCTGAACTAATTAAATGCAAAATTTAATGATTCATCTGCAGTTTCTTTCAAACAACGTGCAGCGGCCAGATGAAATGCAGAAAGTATATATGTATTAAGCAAATGGGTCCCAATCATTTGCAGTGCAAAGGTTATCAAAACTTCGCATATAGTGAATAGAAAGTTAAATATGTACCATGGAGTCCCTAAAAATGCGCAAAAATGTGTTAAGAAATGAACTGAATCTTTTCGCCGTTTAAACCTATCTGCGTATAGGTTTCTCAAAATGCCTTGAACTCCTATGTCCATTGAAATATTCCTTTCATATTCGGTATGCATATGTATATGGACAAGACATTTCATTATATGTAAAAGTTTGAGCCCAGTGACCTTGACCTTGAACTAAGGACCCACGTATAGGTTTAGAAGTTTGCATTTAGGTATACTTATAATTCCTATGTCCCTTAAGGTATTACTTTCATACTTGGTTTGCATATGTATATGGACAATACCCTTCCATGCACAGAAAACGTTGATCTCTGTGACCTTGACCTCCAAGGCTTCTTTTAAGTTTCTAAATGTGCCGATGGCGAGCTTTGTTGTCTCTCTGACAACTCTCGTGTTCAATGGAATTGAATGGGGCCAATGTTTTAACCCTTAGCCCGCCAAATAAATTGTCGTCTGCTATATTTCTCGTCTGCTTTAAGTTTCAAAGTGCTTCAAAGTTGCTCAAAATTGCTGAAAATGTTGTCCGAGTGTCAAACAGCTTGGATCCGGATGAGACGCCGAGTTACTCGGCGTCTCATACGGATCCAAGCTGTTTGCATATGGAGCTATAGTCGTGAGTGGCAGACTAAGGGTTAGCCCCTACCCTGCCTTGTGCAACTTGTTTGGCATTTGCAAACAGTATAAAATTAAATCAAACACATCCAATGCATTTGGTGTTAGTGTGGAGAAAAAAGGCATTTCAGATTAAACTAAATTTGGATCCTGATTAAAGGCCACGTGACGCGCGGCGTCTGATCAGGACCCAACGCGAAGACCGATCAGGATCCAAACTGTTTGACGCTCGTTTTGAAATTATGTCAGCGATGCTGCTTTGAATCTAACTTTGAAAGGATACTGTTGAAGCAGACAACAATATGCCGTGAAGAGGTAAAAATATCATGATAAATTTGGCAAAGAAAGGATTTTATTACATGAACATTCAAAGAGTTAATTAATCCTTACCTTGAGTCATACGGGGATACCCATCTCACAAATGCTACATGCATGTTGATATGCATGTTCAGTATCATGGAAACTCAGTCCGAATTTATAGCGAACTAAGGGATTTCAGTTTCAACAAAACATGTCTATTTTGTAACATTTTATTTATTACCACTTTTCCAAAAGTACCAGTTGTGTCATCTTACTAACTTCCTCATTTTCTTAACTAATGAAGATGTCTAATAACATATTTTGTTATTAAATCTAAATGCTTTTATGGATGGAAAACAAGTTGACTTATATATATTTAACTTATACAATGGAGAAGGTGTTATTCTATCACTCTAAAGCAATTGTTCTGAAAGAATCAGGGCTGCCCTAAAAATCCTAAGATATCATATTTTCAATTTTTCAGATGCAATTTTACTAATAGTACCTTTACCCCATACTCTGTTTCTTGTTTTGAAGACACATGCCTGCTTCAGCCTGTTTTAAGGTACGATCTGCTAGAATAAAAATCTGAATACTTAGGAAAAATCTGGAGAAATGGCAGCCCTGAAGAATAACATGTAAAACCTCTCTATTACGACTACTAAAATGTGATAATTATCCTGTGTTTAAGGTAGTTGACTGCTTAAAACAATGTGAACGTAAACAGAAAGCTCCTTTAGGAGCTTTCTGTTTTACATTCACCTTGCTTTAAGCTGTCACCTCTTTTTTATATGATAATTAGCCTTTTCTTAGTGGTTGTAATACATATTTTACATGTAAAGGTATATCCGTTTAGTTTAATATTCTTCTCCACTGTATAGACCTAGATATTTCAATGAAGCTTCCTCTGCAACCCTTTGCTAATAGATTGTTTTTTAATGGCGCTGAAACTGTATGAAGCATTGATCATATTAAGTTGGAATTTAAATTCTTTTAATATTCTTCACACATTTTTATTAGGTTAATAAAACCAAAGTAACATTCAGTTGGATATTGATCAGACACTCAATATCTTTGCTAAAATCTGGCCGATCAAATCCTTGAAAATGATCTCAGACTCAACTCAAACTCTTTATAACCTTGGTGCCTGATCTAAACCAAAACTATCTGCAACAGTACACTTGTTTTCTGTATATAAAGGTGTTGAATAATACTGTTATTGAAAGACAATATACTGGTTTCCTATATAGCTCAAAAGTGCAAATAAAATATATAAAACAAACCATTGAGACCTTTATGAGATACAGTCAAACTTTGATATCTCCAACTCGCTGAATTATCCGATTTGTCCACACACGAATTGCAGTATTTCATGCTCAGTTAAGTCAAACATACCCATATTTCTCGCTGAACTATCCGATTTGTCCACACACGAATTGCAGTATTTCATGCTCAGTTAAGTCAAACATACCCATATTTCTCGCTGAACTATTGGATTTGTTCACACACGAATTGCAGTATTTCGTGCTCAGTTAAGTCAAACATACCCATATTTCAAGGTTAAAATGTCGCTTAGCCACGTTTTAACTTTGAAATACGGGTATGTTCTACATAACCGAGCTCGAGATATCGAAGTTCAACTGTACTAGATTTTGTGGTATCCTATATAGATCAAGGTCTAGATAGTTTGAAGTGTTTTGTTGTGATTGGCATACATGGGTGTAAATTTCCAATACTTATGGTACAATTTGACAGGTATGCAGAGCTCCAGATAAGGGGAGAACATTCTGCATTAAACCCTATGGTGTATCTTCAAGATGATTCTAATGAGTAGTATCACCGTCAGTAGTAACACCATCGGTACTGACATAAGTGAGAAAACTTTATTCAGTACACTCCTTCTTATCTGGAGCCCTGGGTATGTACAGTGGAGGACACGTTATTCTTTCCTGTTTAAACACAAAGTACGCAAACGCATAGCACTAAAACGTAGACAATGACAACTTATTGACACTCCTGACCATTTATTTTAATCTGAGTAGCAAACAGTTTGGAGCCTGATCAGACGCCGGGTAACCCCGCGTCTGATCTGGCTCCAAACTATTTGCACTGCAAAGAAGAGTTTTAGCGTAAACGCGTTTATTGGGAAAGAATAACGTTTTCTCCACTGTATATAGGTTCATGGTTTATTTCACTTTCCCATACAAAAACTGAAATAATATTATAATATAATAAAATATAATACCATCAACTATTTGTTGATCATTGTTGAGAAACTGTTAAGTTTCGTTTGATCTTTATAAAAAAGTTCATACAAGCCAAGATATTTAAATAATAAAGCATATACAGAGAAGTCATTTTTGTTTGCCCTCTTTCAACACTCAGAAGCTCTTGTGCAGGGCTCCAGATAAGAGAGAGAGCAAGTTTAACAAATCCATCATTTTCTCACTTATTTCAGCACCAAAGCCTATAGTGTTACTAGAATCGTCTTTTCGAGATGATTCTAATGAGTAGTGACACCATAGGATTTATGCAAAAATGAATATTTTAAGTTTTTGAAATAGATCTACTCCTCTTGTCTGGAGCTCTGTTGTGGTTATTAGATTCCCTTGTGGATAGTTTTAGTTACCAAAGCATGAGCCAGTCTACTTGAAATTCTGGATTGTTTAACAAATACTGCTCTAAATTAGCCAACAGTGTAGACCCTGATCAGAGGGCTCCTATAGGAGCCCTCTGATCTGGGTCTACACTGTTTGCCAATGTAATGAGTTTATTTTAGTTGAAAGAGTTAAATGTAGCAATTAAATGCTAGTGTTTAGAAAATGCTTTATATGTTCAGTACACTTTGAGGTCGAGCTACGTCTTACAGTGGAGATTCTGTTATTCTTTCCCGTTTAAACGCAAACGTACGCAAACGCAAAGCACTAAAACGTAGAAAAGAACAACTTTTGGACAATTATTCTGATAATTCTTGTTTATCTTGGTGGCAAATAGTTTGGAGCCTGATCAGACGCCGGGTTACCCGGCGTCTGATCTGGCTCCAAACTGTTTGCACTGCAAATAATAGTTTTAGACTAAACGCTTTTGTTGGGAAAGAATAACAGATTCTCCACTGTAGCATAAACATGTCTTTTGGCAAAGAATAATGTCTTCTCCATTTACAAACAAAAACAAGGCATAGATTTCTCTCAGATGCATATCTGGGCCACCCAGGTTCTGCCATTTGATATATAAATGATATTAAGATTATCTATCCTTATTACAAGCAAACTTGTATTTAACAGCCAAACCAAAGAAAGTGATCTAATTAACAGTCTTGAACAAAGGTTACTGCTTAATGGAAGACATAAGTACAAACAGGAGCTTTCTGCTTTACTTTTGACCAGTATTAAGCAGTCACCTGCTCTCACTCAGAGACCACATGCTTCTTTAAAGTGGCAACTCAGCACAAGTTTGACTGTACAAGTAAGGTAAGATTTATAAAACATATGTATGAACATGGATAAACATAATATTGACTCGAACTACTCATCATATCAGAAACCATTTTTATCCTAAGGTATACTCTGAAAAATTTGGTCTGTAGAGAACAAACATGGTCCAGTTATCAAAGACAACCATTGTGTACATATCATTACATCACTAAATCAAATGAAATAATATTCTGTAAAACCCTGCTATCATTGCTAAAACAAGAGTAAGAAATGATGTTAAAGACCTGGAACCCGTCTTAGGAAATGTCGTACGACAAATATTGTCGAAAGTCAGATTCTAAAATTCTGAATTATTATTTAATTCTCCATGTTATCCTGTTTTGTGAAAAGATGATTCGAAAGAGATTTCACAAGACAGGATTAGGGACCCATGGTGCTTTCTGTTTCCCTTCAATCTTACTTTAAGCACACTGAAAATAAGTCTTATTTTTGAGGGGCCATACAATGGGGGCAAAGTCATTCTTTCCTAATAATCACATTAATTTTGTTCTACAACAATTATTTCCATTGCAAACAAGATGGAGCCATATCAGACTTCAAGTAACGCTGCTTAATATCAAGATCCAAACTGTTTGCCACTCTGATAAAAAACTCATAAAATATATTTTCAAAAAACTGTTATTTTTTATATTTTATTGCATTACATTTACATTAAGTTTTGTTTAACTCTTTTAACCCTAGTCATGCACATATGCATCATTTGCAAACAGTGTACCTGTGAGGAGTACACATGACCTATGAAAACAGTGTAGACCCTGATCAGAGAGATCCTTAAGGAGCCCTCTGATCAGGGTCTACACTTTTTGTCAGTTGACATGTATTGTTAAAATCAACCCTTAAAAGTAAAAAATGGACTGGCCTAAATTAAAAACAAGCATTGTCCATTTGAGTTTTCAGGGAGGAAAGGGTTAAACAGAAAAGAATAACATCTTCTCCACTGCATAAGCCTCTTTTTAGTGGACATAGCAGCAGGGTTTTCACTTAATCTGTGTACATGATTTATGACATGGTTTATGTACATTTGCTAATAAAACCAAACAAAACATAACTTAGAAATAAAGGAACATCATTACAAAAAATCATTTTTATTAGAAAAAAAAAGTCTGACATTTCTTAAAGCTCTTCACCTTCATTGTACATGTATTAAACTTGAAACTAACCAATCTTCTAAATAGTCTATTTTGTATTAAGTGACCACTCTGTGAGATAACCTGACAACCTTTTAACCCATTACTCCCATAAATATGCTTTTTTATGCCTTTAAATTATTACTCCACTGAAGAAAATAGTACCAATTTGTTCAGTCATCAAAATGTACCATAAGAAATATTTTCTAAATCCTAGTAGTATATTTTAGCTTAAAGCAGGATAAGAATAAAGCACAATGCGCATTAAGGCGTATTCTGCTTTACTTACAACCTGCTTTAAGTTGTCACCTATCTTTAATACTAAAAAGGCTATGGGGGAACAGGTTAATACTAATGAGTAATGACTGCTTAATGTGTGTTAGATATAATACAGAAATCTCCTATAGGAGCTTTAAGCATTATTTTATGCTGCATTAAACAACTATAACAACTATATCTACTGTAGTTGTGTCTTCTATCGAGTGGTCACTATTGACAGTAATTTAAATTCTTAAAATAAAACCTATAAAAAAAGGTTGGCATAGACTAAAACAGACTAAAGTAAAACTTCTCTATTACGACCACTAAATTGTGTTAATTATTAGGAATTTATGACAGGTGACTGCTTAAAGCAAAGTGACAGTAAAACAGAAAGCTCCTTTAGGAGCTTTATGTTTTACTGTCACCTTGCTTTAAGCTGTTACCTGTCTTTTATACAATAAACTAGCCTTCGTTTTAGTGGTCGTAATAGAGAGGTTTTACTGTACAAGTTATAATAAATAACTCATGAGTAACTGAGCGAACTACAATATACAAATTAATTTAAATAGGACTAAAATGCCATGTACAAAACACTAACTAAAATGAAATAAATCAAACCAATTGAACATTATAAAATATTTGTATTTATCAACAATAAAATTCAGGGACAGACAATGAGAATGAGCAAACAGATATGATATACAAAACAAAGTCTTGACTTCAGTTCATTGATACAAGTCACTTATATGACAGCCATACATGTGTATAATATATGAGCCAAGCCATGATAAAAACCTGCCTTATTGGATTGCAACATTGTACAGACCAAGCACTTTTGTCATCCCCTGCTCTTTATCTGGGTTTGGTTTACACTGCCAAATACCATATAAAAAACAGCTACATGAAATGCTTAAGTTGCATGCTGGTGTCAAACAGTGTAGATCAAGACCAGCCTTCGCATCTTTGATGCGATGGCCGGTCTTGATTTACACTGTTTGCAATGTAATAAGGTTTTCTCATGACACGGCTCATATACATAAATCATTTGAAAAAAGAAGTTTTAGCAATCTTTAACCCTTTCTTGCAATTTATCTGTGTCTAACTGTTTCTTAGACAAGTGACTTCTGAAAGCATAACTAAGAAAAGCAGAAAACTCCTGTAGGCACACTCTGCTTTACTTTCGGACAGCTTCAAGCAGCCATTTATCTTTAATGCTTGCTAAAGTCATGAAAGAAAAGGTTGAACACTTTCTACAATTTCATGTTATCAATGATTCACAACAAGGAAAAAGTACAGAGACAATCTTATTAAAATGCCCAGTCTGATAAGAACTTGCAATCAGCCATCCAGTTTAACCCATTACCCTGCTCAAAGCAAGGTGACAGTAAAACAGAAAGCTCCTTTAGGAGCTTTCTGTTTTACTGTCACCTTGCTTTAAGCTGTCACCTGTATTTTATACAATCAATTAGCTTTTGTTTTAGTGGTGGTGGGGGTATAATAATTAGCTTTTGTTTTAGTGGTCGTAATACAGGTTTTACTGTATACAGTCCAACCATGTTAATGTTGGCATGGCTCTGAGTTTGGCACTAAGGACTAAGGATAAGTATATACACTCTCCATACATAATTCTAGTCATAACATTAATCTATACAATATCACAATGCAACATATACACTTTTCATTTGTTCATTTTACATCAAACCTTGCCATATTGACCAGTTCATTTTTTTTCTATTGGATAAATGACCAGTATACAAAGAGTCAAAGAAGTTTGTCTCCAAAACTTTTTTAAAAGAATAGCAATCTGTGTACACCCTGATCATTATAATTCCTACCATACTCTTTCATTCTATGTGATAACAACCAGACTGTACGATCTAAGGAATGCATAATCTCTACTACTGCACCATATACCATTCATTCATCCATTCAATCATTCATTCATCTGACTCCATCATGTAAAACCAGAAATATTACAGGTAAAAATACAGTTTAACCTTTCAACCCATGTTCTCATTACCCAATTAATATATCTTTTTTTGCACCTTCATTTTTTCCCTCCACTGAAGAAAATAGTTCACTTTAAACAATCATGAATATTGACTATAACTTAAGAAATATTTTCTATATCCTAGCAGGTGTTAGCTTAAAGTAAGCTGAAATTAAATAAAGAATGCACCTAAGGCACATTCTACTTTACTTTCAATCTGCTTTAAGTGGTGACATGTCTTCAAAACTATGAACATGCTTAAGAATCATACTGTTTTCAGAGGTTTTGTACATGGACAAAACCATGGCTCCAAGTCTGAACAATCAAACTGGTATTCAGCCACCATTCATTATATTACCCATTAGCAAGCATTTAATACAATAACCATTAGCAGTCTTTAACCCATTGCCCAATAAAATCACCTTTTTATACCTTTAATTTATTCCTCCACTGTCAAAAATAGTTCTAATTTGTACAGTCATGGATATGTACCATAAGAAATATTTTCTATATTCTAACAGATGATAGCTTAAAGCAGGCTCAAAGTAAAGCAGAATGTGCCTTAAGGTGCATTCTGCTTTACTTTCAACTTGCTTTAAGTGGCCACCAGTCTTCGCAACTGGAAACAGGCTATGGGGTAATGGGTTAAAGAAGTGGTTGCTAAATGCAAGATAAAAATAATGCAGAAAGCTCCTGCAGGAGTTTCTGCATTATTTTAAAATGCATTTGGAATTTTATAACCTGTATGCCTGTACAGTTTACCCTTTATGAATTGACTTATCTTGTATGACATAGTTCTAAAATCTTGAATATAGCACCTTCTAACAATACTGTTTTAATCCTTTAAAACTTCAATCAGAACTTACATATACAGTAAAACCTCTCTGTTACAACCACTCAAATGAAGGCTAATTGACTGTATGAAAGACATGTGACAGCTTAAAGTAAGGTGACAGTAACACAGAAAGCTCCTAAAGGAGCTTTCTGTACTACTGTCACCTTGCTTTAAGCAGTCACCTGTTGTAAACACCTAATAATTAACACAATTTTGTGGTGGTAATAGAGAGGTTTAACTGTACTGTTAAAACATAAGAAAATCATAGATCCCAGAAACAAAGAACAATTTCAGTTTCAAATTAAACCTAGGCCAATTTTTAAAATTAAGGGTTGTTGGGTTTTTTGTACATTTTTTGCAAAATGATGAACAGAATAGAAACTTTTCAGAAGGTTTCTTTTGGAAACCTCTGATCTGGGTCTACACTGTTTGCATAGGATGTATACAAAAACCAATGCCGCAAAAGTTCAGAAGGCTAGCGGCCGAACCATTTAAACCTTTGCAAACAGTTTGGATCCTGATGAGAAACCGCATAATGCAGCATCTCATCAGGATCTGAACTGTTTGACACTCTGATCCTGTTTTAAAGAGCAATTTAGAAAATCTATTTTTAGAGCAGTTGCAGAAGACAATTTTTTTAACTAACAAAAACTTTACCCATGGTGCGGTCAGTTAAAAGTTTGGCATTTTAGCATTTTTGGCAGTGTTCTACTTGAGCTGTAGTTGCCCACTTTACACTGTTAGCAAATTATACATTCAACAATTTCCAGCTAACAAAGCGTTAAACTGGCAATTTTGCCATTTTCAGTCAATAATTTCAAACAACTTCAGGTAACTATTTCAACACCATAGAAGACTAAAGAGACTTTGCAAACAAAATGGATAATGATCAGATGCCACCTAATATGGTGTCTGATCATGATCCAAATTGTTTATCACTTGTGTTCATATATGTTCAATTAATTAAAACTTAAAAATTTGAATTTTGCTTTAAAAATAAATTTCAGACATCATATCTTATTAAACAATGTTTTAGCTGCAAAAGGGTTAAAAGAAATAGTTAAATTTGGCAATGTTATGGTTAAAAACTGCAAAAAGTGCACACACTAAAGTTAATTGGGAATTGCTTTGATAATACATTTACTGTATGCATTTATCCATACACATGTATGACTACACAATATACCACAGATATGAAGGAAAAGATTAAACAAATTGCCATTATCATCTGGAGACGCCAGTGTCAAGTCCTAGAATCTGTTTCATTGTCTCAAACGTGGAAAATGAGATTGCTGTCATGGGTACGACACGTACAAAGTTTACAGTTATTCCACGATACAGTCCTTTCTTTATGCCATGGTCCTGATACAGTGTCCGTAGGATAGCCCACCATGACCTTCTGAAATGAAAAATAAAGTATATGACTAATCATGTAATTTAAATGGGGCTCTTGTCTTAGCCACTAGAGAAGTATAAACTAAACATCTCAACTATTTAATCAAACTTAAATGAAAATTCAATTGAAGAAATGGTGAAAATGATTGTTTTTGAAAGAGTTTACAAAAATCTGAATAGCAATAGTTTAGGTACCCAGCGTCTGATCTGGTTCCAAACTGTTCATATTGGAAATATTAGTTTAGCATATGACACTTTAAGAGGAGAAAATAAAATATTTTCCTCTGTTTAACTAATTGTCTCTAGACTCCACTGAACCATACATGGGGTTTTGTGGGGACATAAGGATAATAGTATTTAAAATACCCTGAACTGGAGCTATGCAAGTTATAAAGATTTGGTCCTCAACTGCTTTATAATTGTCATTAGCATGTTATATCATCAACAGTTGACTATTTTTTCTTTGAAATCAGAGAATGAATGAAAGCAAGACTGGCATGTATTGGAGACATTAATTTACAGACTAGCACTGAAACAATAATGGGTAAATGGAAACGCCTTGATTTTAGATTATATTAAAAATAATTTAGGAAAGTGAGGATTTTTAAGATGACAGGAGAAAGGGGTCATATATTGACCCCCATCAAGGCATAAGGTAGAGGGGGAATAAGTCCTAGGATTATCTCAACTGTTTATGACAGGGGAGGCTACTAACCCTGTGTATTTGTGAGGTTCACATAACATGGTAGACAGTTGCTTCTTCCGTCGTGCTACATCCAGTGGGTAGCTGTAACAATATTTCATAAAGATTACATAGATACTAATAATTTCTTAAAGGAAGGATAAGAATAACAAATCTTGGTTCTCAAATTCTGTGAATTAGTTTCACTCTTTCAACACCATAAACCTGTTTAGAATATTATAATTACAGTATAACCTCCGTTATCCGACACCCCATGGTTCCATGTTTGTAAGTCGGTTAAGAGAGGTTGTCGGTTAACGGAATTAGGCCTAAGTTCACAAGTTTACACACCCAAAGATTGTCGCTGCGAGGCGAATTTCTCGATGCTGATTGACTTATTAAATATGCTTGCATGACTGCAGCATATCCTTGTCAGGTTATTCCATTTTAAAATAGGAGTCCCCTGCTTCGGATCTACACGGTTTTTCCATTGTTCTTTCTACAGTAGGCATAAACGTGTATTGTCAGTGTACAATCGGAAGTAAACACACATACATGTAGATATTAAGGGGTCGACTAAAACACCGGCACATTCGTATTTACATTTTATATACAAGTACATTCTTCTCTCATTATGTCGAACTAGCGGGAAAATAACAAAAACTTCAAATTGCGAGAATGTTTTCTCTCAACATAACTTGAGCATACATTTTTTCGCCTGCGATTTTTACTATAGACTCGACCTATGAGGAGGGCGCATTAGATATATATTTCTTACTTCTAATGTTGACAACTTGACGGTGATGATGATTGGCAGATACCTGTCCAATTTGAACACGAAATAATGGTTAGCTATTGTTGGAAAGGATTGATGAGCTGGTCTTTTCGGCACTGCGACCCTGAATGGGTTGCTTACACGTGTTGGCTGAAGTTATCTATTAACCCTAACATTATTCACTCATTGTTTAAACAATACATGTTGTCTTACACGGCCATCCGAGCAATATGTGTCATTATCACCTGTGCGTGTATAGTCGGTCAATGATCAAAGGTCAGCATACCGTCGGATAACGGGGTGTGAAAAACCTCTAATTTGGGGTTGGTTTGAAAACCCAAATCCATGCAGTAGTCATTTTGATACAGAGAAGAAGAAATTTTTCTTTCCCATTAAATGCATTTACGCTTAAAGTATTATTTCCATTGCAAACAGTTTTGAGCCAGATCAGACGCCGGGTAACCCGGCGTCTGATCAGGCTTCAAAACTTGTTTGCCACTCAGATTGAAATTAACAGTTAGAAAGGTAAAATCGTTGTAATTTTCTCTGTTTTATTACATTACGTTTACATTTAAACGGGAAAGAAAAACATTATCTCCACTGTAAAAAACGTACACTATTGACTGGGCCACCAGTCCAGCTAGACTGCCACACAGAAGCTTAGCTGGCAGTATAAGCACGAGACCTCCTGTATTTTTGGGACAGGGTGCACCAAAGGTGTCTGGAAATCTGTCCAATAGGAATGTTTTGGTTGTTTCAAATGTAAAGAAGGAAATTCCTGAAACGAAAAACAAATGCAAAAGGTAAAGTATTAGCCCATTACCTTTTTAATATTTTTACACATTTACCATGTGCCTTTTTATGCCTTTAATTTATTCCTCCACTGAAGCATATAAATCCACTTTAAGCAGTCATTGAATACGTACTGTAGGAATTGTTTTTATATCCTAGTTGATACTAGCTTAAAGCAGGTTGAATTTAAAGCAGAATGTGCCTTAAGGCGCATTCTGCTTTTCTTTTAACCTGCTTTAAGTAGTTTAAAATGAACTACAGTATAATCTCTGTTGATTGTCACCTCTCTTGACTAGAACCCCCTGTTATCAGGCACTGCTGTTTGGTTCCAGCAGTTTCCCAATTTGTTTTATGTATTCAAATTCTCTCTTACAGCACATAAGTAAGAACAGGGTTTCATGTAAGACAGAGCAAGCTGAACAAATCCAACATTTTCTCACTCCACTCATTTAAGCACCAAAATTCCAAATCCTACCATGCTACACTCATTTACATATAATGAATAGTGACACTATAGGGTTAAATGTAGAAATAAAGATTTTAGCTTTTGAAAAACTCCCCTTATCTGGAGCCCTGTAACAACAGAATAAACTAACCTCCATAGGGAACCATTCCAAGGATAGTGGGAACCATGCCATGGAAGAAAGCAGTTATGCCCTCCTGTTGCATGATGGTCCTAAAAGTCTGTATTAACCCGAAGTAGATATGTTCTCCATCCAGCTGAAAAGCTATCCTAGCTCGCATCACATCCAATGGATAGGTGCATGACACTGCTGTTAGGCCTGGATTAAAGCAAAGTTACTGTTGTATTACAGTATGGCAGTAACAAGGGGAGAAAAAAACATAGAACTACAGTCGCAACTTTATAATTCAAACTCACTTTAGTTCGAACATACCCATACATGTTTTTCAAAGTTAAAACGTGGCTTAGCCAGGTTTAGCTTTGAAATACAGGTATGCTTAATTTAAGCGAGATCTAGCTACCAAACTTCAATTTATGAAATACTGGTATGATCAATTTAAGCGAGTTCGAAGTATCGAGTTCAGACTGTAGTTTATTAACCCTTTTTGTGTTTTTTTTCAAATGTTTTCTAAACATAGCCCTAAAAACAAAATAAACTGTTCATTTTAAAGTAGAAAATTTTAAGCTTTAAATAGAGTTAAAGGCAACAATTCATAACCCCTGCTACGCGCAAGTATCCAAGTTACTATATATGGATAACTGAATACATGTACCCAAGTTGAATCATTCCTCTTTCTGTCGCCTTGAACATAATTGGGGTTTTCGGGGCAAATAACATGGTTATATTTATTTTCCCAAAACTGCAGCTTTTAAGCTGCCAGCTGCCTTAAACACTATCAATTAGTATTCTTAGACAAGGGCCACTATGGCCCTAAATCACTCACCTGGTACACCATGGCAAACTTGACCTATAGTGACCTAGATTATGACTGGAAATGACCCACAATCTACCTTTAGAGTGTAAACAAGATTTTCCTATGATATGACCTATAAGTGACCTAGTTTTTGACCGTACATGACCCATATTCAAACCTGACCTATATATACATGAGACAAACATTCTGACCAAGTTTCATCAAGATCCAATGAGATTTGTAGCCTCTAGAGTGTTAACAAGATTTTTCTATGATTTGACCTAGTGACCTAGTTTTTTGACCGGACATGACCAATATTCGAACTTGACCTAGATATCAATGAGACAAACATTCTGACCAAGTATCATCAAGATCCAATGAGATTTGTAGCCTCTAGAGTGTTAACAAGGGTTTTCTATGATTTGACCTAGTGACCTAGTTTTTGACCGGACATAACCCATTTTCGAACTTGACCTAAAAATCAATGACACAAACATTCTGACCAAGTTTCATCAAGTTCCAATGAGATTTGTAGCCTCTAGAGTGTTAACAAGGTTTTTCTATGATTTGACCTAGTTTTTGACCCAACATGACCCACATTCGAACTTGGCCTAAATTTCTACTAGACAAACATTGTGATCAAGTTTCATGAAGATCCAATGAGATTTGTAGCCGGTAGAGTGTTAACGAACAATTGTGAACAGACGGACGGACAACGGACATCCAGCGATCCTAAAAGCTCAGTGCCAGGTGAGCTAAAAAGATATAAAATCAGGACATAAACCCTTTTTATGCTGGAAACCAACTCTATTTTTGCTGATTTATTTGCAAACAGTGTAGACCCTGATCAGAAGGCCCCATAAGGAGCCCTCTGATCAAGGTCAGCACTGTTTGATTTAGAGTCCAACTTGTGTAACAACTGTATGAAAATGCATTGTGATCTAAAAAGAAAGACGATTGCTTAAAGTAGGGCAAAAGTAATGCAAAAGGCTTCTATTGGAGCCTTCTGCATTATTTTATTCCTGCATTTAGATGTGATCTGTCACTTGTTGCTTACACTAGTCTACAAATAATATATTGTCTTTTGAGTGGTCCCATGAAGTTTGACTGTACTTTCATTTCTCTGAAAAATAATTCCTAACATCAGACCTATACACCAATGAAAAGTAATTACTTTTCAAAAGACACTTTTAGTGGAATAGTCCATTTTAAAAAAATCAGCATAAAACAGGTTATTGCATATAAATAAGACTGTACCTGCCAATGATCCTGACAGTAGATGTACAATGTGTTTATGATCATGGTTGGTTGCTTTCTGCAATATCTGAAGAGAAACATATGTATATATTATCAGAGCTCCAGATAAGTGGAGTATTTCAAAAACTAAAATCTGTATTTCTGCATGAAACCCTATGGTGTTATTACTCATTAGAATTGTAGGACTTGATGCTGAAATGAGTGAGAAAATGCTAGATCTGTTCAGTTTACTCGCTCTTATCTGGAACTCTGATATAGGTTATAGAGATTTTTACTTTACTTTTACTCTCCTGAATGCTTCACTTTCATCAGACTTCACTTGCCGTATAAAAACCACTGAAAACAAGCCATCCTTTGAGAGGTTATAACTGTACCTTTTTGTATTGTTCATAAGACATGAACTGAATGGCTGCATATGGAAACACCCTCAGCATCTGCATGTAGTTCCCTTTAAATAGACCTCTCACACCTTCCTTGTTGTATACCCTGCTTACAGATGAAAAAACACCTGCAAAAGAGCAGTACTATTAAACTAACATTATCGGTAAGCAACAATATAATGTAATTCTAAGCTTTGCTATCTGTACAGACATGAGACTGCAAAATCATCAACTGCAGAATAAACTTAATGAAAGATTTTTTGAATACTTTTGTACGGTAATACAGTCAAACCTCTACCACTCAAATTCTAACTCGCTTATTTTGGAATATTAAAGGCTAAGTTCAATTTAAGGGGGTTTGATTTATCGAAATTCAACTAAAAAAGTACAAATTACAATACATTTTATTGCATTGCATTTGTATTGAGTTTTGTTGAAACAGGAAAGAACAATGTTTTCTCCACTGTACCTGTGTTTTTGTAATGTTTGTTGTGACCTTGCATCAATATTTTCACCCGATCTAAAGGAGCCACACAAGTCTTGGCCGTGCATCCTGCAGTGCCTGCAAATTAGAACAATTTAATTATCACTTCACATGACTTGACTATATAGCCTTCGGAGTAAAGTGTTAAAACTGCAAGCAAATCCTAATACCATCTTTTGATTGGTCAATTGTCAGGGCTAAAAAATCCTCTCGTCCGCTCGTCCTGCATGATTTTTCACTTCTTTGTCTAATGTGCAGGACAAGTGCATTTTTTGGCTTGCCTTAATTGTCTTTTATGCAGGACGAGTGACAAATTTTAGAATTTTTGACCCCTGATGGTCATAATAGCTATAACTCAACTGTCGAAGATTTTAGAAAATCAAAACAGATTCAAGTACATGTAGTTAAGGTCTAAAATGATATTTCTACAGTGCCCATCCTACCATTGTTATGGTCTGCAACTCTACCCTTCATTTTGCCTTCCATGCTTGCTTAAATGGCTTTCATTCATAATTGGAAAATATTGTGATATGGAATAATATACTGCTGAATTCAAGGATTATGTTTGCATAGGTGGGAAACAAACACATCTATTTTATTGCTAAGAATTAAAGCTGCATAAAGATGCCAGGTTTAAACTTTAAAACAAATAAATGTATTAATAATTTTGACACTCTCTTTAACACATGCTGCAGTTTTACGAATTAGGGACGATGTGAACCACCGCCGATGTGAACCATTGCCGATGTGAACCGATTTACCAGACGATGTGAACCACCTCATAAGACGATGTGAACCTTTTTGTTTTTAGTTTTATAAGTGAAATATCAGATTTATTTTTAACAATTGGAAACTATGTATACTTTTTAATGTTCATTGACCTGTTATAACCCTATTTTAGCGACTTTAAGTGGGTCAAAAAATAGTAAATTCTCATTGGATACAAGAACATATTAGGATTAGTTAAACTTGGCATAAATCTTGACCAACATATCTACATCAGTATGTGTATTGTTTAAATTGAGTTTACAGCATTAAAATGGCTAAAATGAAAAGTTTATGACACTATTGTACTAACATTTAACAGTGAAAAGCAACTAGTTTAAAGCGTAATCATACGTCGGGTTACCCGGCGTCTGATCTGACACCAAACTGTTTGCAAAGTATTTAAAAGTGAGTGGCAACTAGTTTTAAACCTAATCATACGTCGGGTTACCCGGCGCGTATGATCAGGCACCAAACTGTTTGCAATGGAATTAAGGGTTATAGCGAAAACGTGTTTATTGTAAAATACACCCTAATTGGGTGATTGATTAACTTTGCCTTTGCACGTGTCACTTTTCCCGCGTTTATTTTTCATAGATGACCCATTTCAAGAATTCGGGAAAACGTGCTTATTTTTCATATAGATCTATTAAATTATTTAATGGAATGAAAATATTACAGGCACATAAATGAAAACTATGATGAAGTTGTATTTCAAATATCTAAATATGAGAGAAAGTTATATGATTTAAATACATAATTAATTTTTATATGGATCTAATAAATAGCATAAAAAACAATGAACGTACAGGACAAATTGAACGCTCCATGCGTATATTGTTCTAATAATTGGTTCCCGCCTAAATGGCCATATCATGTGACATTTTTCCCGCGCCCATGGTTTCTTTCTCCCTCATGCTGCATGTAACCATGCCTGAGATGAAATAAAGTTTTGTTCTATTCTGTTTTGTTCTTATGCCCTAGCAGGAGCTCTTAGATATAATCTCCCTGGCCCTAGCTACCATAATGCTATGCTCATTCTTTTCTTAATATGTACACCATCCTACAACAATTTTGAAAATAAATATCTTAAAACAATCGCATAATTTAGCATACGGATCAAATCCAAATTGACATCTATAGATCTAATAACTTTTCAATAAAATTTAGATATTGTCTGTTTTAAAACTTTATTAGATCTACTCAATGATTTAAATTAGCTATATATATGTGTATACATGGATTCTGATCTACTCAGACTCGCCCGTGTTCCATTAAAGTTAGATGCTGGAGCACAGAGAGAGTTTAATAAGCAATTACTTATATAGATCTAAATTAAATTAATTGTTAACATTCAGGGATCTAACTTTGATTAAATAAAATATGATTGGCCATAGGCCGTTTTGATGGGGAAAACGTTTCTCCTTTGAAGGAGTATTGTTTCACACAAGGTAAAATAAGAAGACTTGGGTCGTTTTATTTTGGAAAAAATATTGGTTCACATCGTCCAATAGGGTGGTTCACATCGTCCTGAAAATCGGTTCACATCGTCCAAAAACCCGGTTCACATCGTCTAGGTTCACATCGGCGGTGGTTCACATCGTCCATATACCCAGTTTTACTACATCTTCCTGTCTTCCATAGATCAAACTCTTACAATTGGCAAAGTGGAGGGTTATGTGCCATATTTTCCAAACTAGCCGACTATCTGGCTAAAACAGCTGTTGGCTACTGGTTGCAAAATTTAAATCAGCTTATATTTATATTACTCACCAAAAGTGTCAAAAATGCATTCCAAACTGAAACATTAATTTTTGTGTATCAGGGCTGCACAAATAATTTTTTTAGCCACTTGTCCAGGACAAGTGACTTTCAAAAGGTCACTTGTCCTGAACAAAAAGCCGCTTGTCCAACTTTTTAATAAACCTGATTTGAAAACATGGTTCCATGTAAATGCCGGCAAAAGGTAACCCATTAAATTGATACTTTCGATTTGAGCATATCTGTATGTTTAAATTTTATCGGTTATAAAGACAAAATGGTATTTATATATTTTACTTATTATTATTATTATAATTAAAATTATGATATGAATATACATGTATACTCTATGAAACATAATTAACTAGACTATCACACCTTATCACTTAAATGTAGAATCTGTAATGTATCTCCACTATTTCTTTAACCCATTACCCCACAAATTTGCATGTATGCCTTTAATTGATTCCTCCGCTAAAGTAAAAAGATCCACACTTAAGATCTACATTTTAATTAAAATAAGGGATCCCTGATGACAGGGACACTTTTCACCCAAAGCTTTAATTCTTACAATTGATATCTCTATATTAGTTATACCACGGAATTATACAAAACGGAATAGCAACTAAGCGAAGTTGAATAGGCGAGCATCTGAGCTCTCGCGGCGGTTGAATTTTGCGAGATTATGTGTCATGTGACAACATCTTCACTTTTTGTCTTGTTGTCCGCCAAATCTGGCGTGAAATTTACCTACTCGAGTGTTTTTGTTGACATTTTATAGGATTGATGGACATTTTAAAAGATTTGGTGGACATTCCTGCATCAATTCACGGGAATGTAAACCCGTGTAAAATGCTTCGAAAAAATACATTTATCTTATTGACTACCGATAGACAGTCTCTTATCAAGTCTCGCGAGTCTCGTATGCGCCGCACGAGATTTACTATATAGCGCGAGGTTTCGATTCCGTCAGTGTATAATTCTGTGGTTATACACTTGTTGGTTTTGACATGAGCATTTTAAAAGATTTTCCCTTAAGTAGCCATGGCAACCAGGGTTCTACATGGTTCCAAAATATCTAAATAATTTTAATATAGGACCATCTAAGGAACATAATTACCTTTAGTCTACTTGTGCCTTCAATATTCAATAAAGAATGAAATTTAAGATTGTTTCCCTTTTGTCTCTTAATTCTATGTTAAACATTTGAAGTGTGTAAAAGTTATCTTTCCTTTATTTCAAACTGTCACAATCCAAATCATCATCTACACTTTGATTTGCTTAAATCATGTTTACATAACATTTTAAAGACACATTTCCTACATAAAAATCATAAACCTATTTATTAGATATAAAAATAAATGTTGCTATTCAAACAAAAGAATGCTACCTTTTTCACTCTAACTTCTTAATCACTCTATATTATAAGGACAAACGATCCTGTATTAATTTGTATGCAACATTCAACAACAACAAAAATATTAATTTGTATGCAATATAGCGTATGCAACCGATTTTACATGTACACGACTACTCATCAACACGTTGAAATAAAAATCTTTGTGCCCTTGTCTACACACTTGAATTGTCAGAAGTTTACAAGCTTTGATTGACCATCAGATGCTGGTTATGTGTAAGATGGAGAGTCCCTTTGTGTAACACATTGAGATAATTACGTAATCAAAGGGTGGTGCCACGGAAACGTGTGAGAGACTGACAGTCATACGAAATTGACATAAAACAGTCATGTAGATCTACTGTGAATTTGTGAACTCGGATTGGCTTGATGCCTAGGGAACATGGATAACTGGATTATAAGACCTTTGCACAGCAGGTAGGCTAGAAGCACTCACAGCATTTTATGATTCAGGCCACCTCACTAACCTGAAGTCCCGTGGTGTTAATCATCCAGCTATTTTTGAAATTTGCCGATTTTGATCGGGACTAAAGTTGGAAAAAAGTCACTTGTCCGGGACTAGATTCTAGAAAATAGGTACCTGTCCGGAGCCATTTTCCACTTGTCCGGGACGTCGGGCTATGGGATTTGTGCAGCCCTGTGTATGATTCGTTTGAAAATAAAAGTGTAAAAGTAAAACAGCCGCCAGTGATTCACTTTCAGCTTGCACCAGTGCAGGCAGCCTAGTACTTAGTCACGTAGTGGATCTTAGCTGCATTGAACTGTAGTCATTATCAATATAGTTATGATATGGCAGCTAGAATGTGTAAATGCCTATCTGAGAGGAGCTGGGTGTGGAAAACACCAAACCAAATAAGAGACAGAGAAATAGTGAGAGAGAGGGGGTGACGTATTACCTCCTGCAATAAATGTTTTCCAAATGACTGTTACGTTTTTCTTATCTTTTTCATCTACAACAGCCATGATGTCATAACTGAGTTATCGACTTGATTTGATTTGATTTTGACCGTGTGGCAGTTGCTGTATTGCATAAAAAATTATGCAGGTTCATAGAGGTCATTCTATTGATGCGAATGGTCGAAAACTGTAACAATCTGGTACTTCTGTCAATTGCCGAACATTTAATTAATTAGATGTTAAATTTCACTTGTCCTCTTAAGTGGATATCATAGCGTTTGATATCCGAAACAAGACATCTTTCCTCGAAATTTTGACATTTGTAGCGCCATGTTGTGTACATGTAGAGCCTTCAACATTGAAGAGCTCATAACAATGTTCAGTATCGCCCCCGTTCTATTTCAACCATATCTAGGGTGCACAACATAGTAAGCAATTTTATGGCATTTATGCATGAATTGATTTCTTAGTCACGATTTTTGTTATAGTTTAAGAATGATAAAAGTGTACAAAATATGATCAAAACAAAAATTAATTCATTATTTCACGGAATTATACACTCGTTTATATTTCCGTGATTAATTTCCTGGATCGACTGTCAGATTCCGGCGGGTTAACGCATTGCAATAAAATGTAGAAAATTACATGTTTTTGTCACTTCTGGCTATTCATTTTAATCTATATGGCAAACAGTTATAACTGTTAGGAGCCTGATCAGACGCCGGGTTGACTGGCTCTGTATAATTCTTAAAAAATTATGGGGTGTAAATGGGCCTGCTCCTTAGAATGCTCAGCATAACCAAACTAACAATAGCAAATTGTGACTGCGTATTGGAACGTGTATAATATACGTTCCTGACAGAAAGTATAAATGTGTGTTCTCTCAAAATTACTAAAATACAATTCCATAAACGAAAGCAGACGATTTTGCAGCAGCTAATGGCATATCAACTGTATGACATTTACTTTACTCAAAACCGCTAAGGCAAATGAATTGCGCACCTATATACTCAGTGAAATTTTAATGATTCACTGTTTGACAATGTAGAGCATGTGTTTTTATTGTTTATATTTAAAATATCAAGAGACAAACTTTGAGCAGACGATACTTATAACAGTGATTAGAAACACTAACAGTTGGTAACAGCTGCCATAATTTAACATAAAAAATCCTAAGATTTCCAAATTTGCATTTTTCAAGTGCAATTAAATACGAAACGTACCTTTACCCCATCGCCTGTTTCTAGTTTGTTTACACGTGGCTGCTTAAAGCAGCCTGGAAGTAAAGCAGAATGCGCCTTAAGGCACATTCTGCTTTACTTTCAGCCTGCTTTAAGCTACCATGTACTGGGAAAAAATCCGGAGATTTAGGAAAAACCCGGAGAAATGACAGCCCTGTTGGTACCTAAACATTACTATAATGTAACCCATTGAACCATGTTGACGCGTATATATATGTACGCGTCTTTCGCGGACCGTATGTACCTACATGTGACGTGCATGGACCCTCTCATAAGGGTCTGCACTGTTTGTCATTTCCTAAAACATTGCAAAAACCATCCAAAATCTGAAAAATGGAGTTTTCCTTTTAAAGTTTCAAGAGTCAATGGGTTTATATGTACTTCAGTTGGGCTATGAAGTGTGCATTGCAAGAGTGACAACTGACATTTCCATTTAAAAGAAGCACCCATGTGTTAACTACCTTAACCTCATACACTGCCTTACCCCGAGTACAATGGTTATTGGCAAACAGTTTGGATTCTGATCAATCGCCGCGTTACGCGGCGTCTGATCAGAATCCACGCAAACTGTTTAACACTAATTTCAACATTTGTTATGTCAAAATTCTTTAAATTTAAAATTGAGAAATAAAAGCAGACGACAGTTGTTAAAAATGATGACGCCATGACAGTGAACATGGTTTATTTTCTCAGTATACCATATGTAAATGTCGTCTGCAAAAGTATGTCGTCTGTAATAATTATCAGTGTTTCCAGAAATATCCCTAAAGTGTCAAACAGTTTGGATCGAGATTTATAAGACTATCTAGCTAATCGGCGTCTCTTCTGAAATTGAATCCAAACTATTTTCAAAATACTTTACAAATCGTCGCTTTCAAGAGCAGGAAGAAAGTTAGTTTTTTTGCTCACGTACGTATTAGGCGATCTGACTTTTGGTAAAAATGGACTTAATTGACATTGTTTTTACCAGCCGAGATTGGAAAACCATACAAAAGTGTTGAAAAAGGGATTTTGTCAAAAATTCCTTGGAAAGTTACTGCCGCAAACTAACATCTATATGTCCAAACTCATAATATAAATATCCATCGGACAGTGTTTTAATAATGAACTGCATGATGTTACGAGGGATAAATGAGCATAATCCATTATTTAAATTATCAAGCAATATAACACTTCATCAGCATTATTCCGACCAAGGAAACTGGCCACACAATTTGAATGAAACTCATGCATGTTAAGACTAGCTGTTTTTTCGGTATAGACATACCACAAAGAAAAAATAATGCTTGGATAATATCTCTAGAAATAAGCCATATTGTAGCTGCGACCTCTGATCGTAGTCACAACTGTTTGCCAAGTCTGAGACACCATAATTTGGCTCATGAAGCGGGGTCTGATTAAGTCTTTTAATAATAAGCGTTTATAGACGGACTGACGGATGCTGTTTCATGGCCAAGAACAAAATCATTACAATGGAGAAGACGTTATTCTTTCCCAATAAACGCGTTTATAAATGCTAAAACTATTATTTCCAATGCAAACACTTTGGAGCCAGATCAGACGCCGGCTAACCCGGCGTCTGATCAGGTTCCAAATTGTTTGCCACACAGATTAATATAAATTCTCGGAGTTGTCACAAATATATCCTGTCCACATTTAATACATTACAGTACGCTTAATTCGTTTGCGTTTAAACTGGAGAAAATAATATAACGTTTTCTCAACTGTAGCATTTATTTACGAACAGTTTGTAATCTAGACAGATACCAACTTCTCCAGATTGACATCAGATTGCAGAACTGAAAGTAGCCAAGTGGAATTGTTTGCCCTTTCTAAGTCAGCAGCTATAGGCCTACAGTAGACATGCGCCTACTCAAATCTCTTGTTCCTGTGACTCTCTTAACTCTTTGAACACAAGTCCCGCATATATGCATCATTTGCAAACAATGTATCTGTGGGGAATACACTTGTCCTGCAAACAGTGTAGACCCTGATCAGATGGCTCCTCAAGGGATCTGATCAGGGTATATACTGTTTGCACATGCAGGTTATGTTTACTTTTCACAGGTATGTATGTAAAATTTGTAAATATTTTCGTCACTATGGTTCAATGTACCAAATATAATATCATCTTTCTAGACCAACTTCCACAGTTCATTTCTGTGTCTCTGATAACTGAAATCCTGCTGAAAAACTAATAAAACAAACAAAAGGGTTATTATGTCAGTTTATACCATAGTCGTGTTCATTTCTGTTCTAATCTTACTTCTAATAAGTACCCGGATTTGCGGGCTTGAAAATGCCAAACATGAACTTAAGTTTCGAATATCATTAGAATGTGTCATTCGCTGATTTACAGTAATGGAGATCTATCACAAATGATTGATTTAAATTCTATTGTTGACAATAGGCCCAAATGAACAAATACCAAATAAAGTCACGCCGCCAAGTTATTCAATTTGTTAGATAAATATAGCTAAAGAAATATCATAAGGTCAGGACAGGTTTCAAAGCGTCGCTTTTCAATACTTTGTTTACATTTGAAAAGCGAGCTTTGTCCACGACCGATATTGAGAAACTTGCGGTATTAATAGTACCTTCACTGCCTTTTCAGGAGTTGCAAACAGTTAAGATCCTGATCAGACGCCGCCTGACGCGGCGTCTGATCAGGATCAAAATTGTTTGAAACTCGTTTCAATATTTATTGAGTCAAAATACATAAAACTTAAATTTAAGAAATAAAAGCAGACGATAGTCGTTTAAATTTGATGACGTCATGAAAGTGAAGGTGTTAATTGAACAATTGCTTGTAAAAAGGTCCATTAGTCAAGAATTAGTCGTAAGGCAAGCATTTTATCGAGCATTTACAGTCGAACCTCGATAAGTCGAACTCGCTGCATTCGAACTTATCCGTATTACGAATGAGTCTGACATAACCCATTCGCTAGTTGTTTTTTGGTTTGTTTGTTAACGTCCGTTACTGTCATTTATGGGCTAATTGGACGCAGCAGAGAAAGGGGTGGATACAGAAACCCCGGGCGCGATTCCCTTCACTTATTATCGACAGAGTTCTCTGGTTGTTTTGGATGCACAGTGTCAAGCACTGATACATCGAAACCTCGGTTTATTAAGTCTCATCCGAAGGACTTTTTCCGGCGGGGAATCGAACTCACGACTTTGTGCTCAAAACTCAGAATTTTTCTCAGCTCATAACACTTTGGCAAACATTTTATTTTATAACTAGTATTTTCGTACTTATTATACTGTATGAGGGTACAAAAAACAAATAAAATGTGTTTTGTGAAACTGAGTTTTGAACACAGAGTTCGTTTTAAGTTTTATAACCTCGGGCCCTGGTACCGCAGTCGAGTGTACTACCACTGGACCACGTTCGCCGGTAAACGCATTTGTGTCTATAGAGCGCCAGGTACATAAAGGGACACAATCAAACCGTGTAGACTCTGATCAGATACCGCCTCATGCTGCATGTAACCATGCCTGAGGTGAAATAAAGTTTTGTATTGTTCTGTTCTGGGGTTTTTTCTTTGGGGTTATTTTTTTGGGGGGGGGGGGGGGGGGGGGGGTTAAGAAGAAGAATTTCCGACCTACCGTCTCTAATTATTTTGGGCATGTAATAGGAAACACAGGTACTTTTTATTTGGCCTTACGGTGTCATGTATCTCCACACTTTCTATCTAAATGGAAAACACGTTATTTGTTCTAGCACACTTCAGTAATAAAAATATATAGTGGTTCGTTTTTCTGGCTGACGAAACTATCGACTTAGTCTACTTCAGGCTGTGCTTGTCATAATTGTTTGATCAAATATCATCGTCAAAACACATTAACAGTCTAGAGTATCCATGGTATCGATCACTCGGACTCGATCCTCTTCTCGTCAACAAATTAACAAATAAATCTTCATGACGTGTGTTTGGACGTGATTTTCTTTGAAAAAGGCCCTTTGAGGTCGAAATATTAGAAAAGAGCAGTTTATTTATTAATACTATTTTAATTCCATATCTGAAATATTGTTATATTTATTGTAAATAAATCTTCAATTGACAATTAATTGACAATTACACTTTCCGACGAAGACCTTTTGTTTTCTCTTTTGTTTTCCTTTTTTTTTTTTTTTTTTTACTTTTTATGATTATTTTAAAGTAATGCAAACGGTATAGAGCCTGATCAGAGGGCTCCTATGTAGGGGTCTATGCACTGTTTGCATTGTACATGTAGGACATGTGTAATCTTCACAAACACCCTGTCACAAAGTTTATAAAGGACGTGTGTAAACGACGATAGGATTGATATTCAACTGTACATAATGTAGAAATAAATTAAATGTCGGCTTTGATCGCGCTCTTTGCAGTTATCAAGGTTCGACTTTAGATCACTTGGGATGATTTCAAGGGGTTAGACCTACTTGTATGTTTTAGATACGGACATGTCATTGAGTCAATCCAGCTGGTTGTCACTCATATTTATTCTATCAAAATGTCCACTTATATTTACATGTTTAACCATCAGACGACAGTCTTAAGCAGACGATATTGCAGCAGTAAAAGCGTTAGACATAATTGCCCTGTGTAGGGAACTGCGGCAATGATCGTTGTAAGGAGGGAGTCGTTATTGGGAGGGTTGTTATTAATAGGGAGGGAGCATTGTATTCATTTTAATCTGAGTAGCAAATAGTTTGGAGCATGATCAGACGTCATGTTACCCGGCGTCTGATCTGGCTCCAAACTAATTGCATTGGAATTTAATATTTAGCGTAAACGCGTTTATTGGGAAATAATTTAACTCGTCGCCACTGTACGGTAGCACTCAGTGCTTGTTTTGAGACGGTCCCTCTATCTGGGTTTTTACAGGTTCCAGCCTCGTTTCAGACCGACAACAAGAATGCAATGGCTGACATCAGTGCTCGCCGAGGCGAAATGTTAGACTCGGCCGCTTTGAGTGAAACTGGATCGGATTTAGGGGACAATACTTCTCAGGGAAATAAGGATGATATTTTGCAAAATGACTCTGGATACATTGAGGACAGATTTCGTGTTGACAGGAAAAAACTGGAGCAAATGCTGCAAGGTAAATGTCAAAATATTTGCTAAAGAACTTCACTACGCAGTTATCTACCTTGCCAATTAGTCCAGTGACTGAAAACGGTGATCTAGATCACATATGGAGCAAAATCGCTCTTCAGTGGAATATGATTTTAGAATGTCAGTCCAGATTGAACTGTGGAATTGCTTTGGGGTTCCTTCTACTCGATTTTAATGAAAAATCTGACAGTTATTAGCATTTAAAAATGTTTTAAAAGATTATTAATTATTTTAACCCATTCCTCAATGCTGATTTTTCAAATAGACTCATCTGTTTTATAACAAAGATAATGACAATTACTCTAAGTGTGTGTGTCCCTAATATATTTCAAAGTTTAATAAACAGTGTAGACTGTTATCCAAGTCGCAATTCCATCAGTTAACCGTTTAACCTTCTGATCTGGGTCTTCACTGTTTGCCTAAAAAAAGTTAAAATGTAGTACACTGTATGTATACTGCAGCCCCGGAGTGTCAGGGTTAAGACAAAGGTTCCTATGGCTGAGATCTATGCTCAAGACATGATAGAAGTGCTCAGCTTCATGTAGCTCTCACTGTCTCAGAATTCAGATTGATAATTCTTTTCAATTACCCCATGAATTTTATACACCTTTTTATGCCTTTAAATTATTGACTGAATAAAATAGTTTCAATTATGAATTGATACAATCTTGAATATAGGTCCTGTATGAAATATTTTCTATATCCTAGAAGACTCAGCTTAAAGCAGGCTGAAAGTAAAGGCCTACAGCACATTCTGCTTTACTTTCAACCTGCTTTAAGTGGCCACTTAGTCTACAAATCTAGAAACAGACTATGGGGTAATGGGTTAAGGCATGTTCTGCTAGAAAAGTTACCTTCAACCTGCTTTAAGTGGACTCAAAATGCATATAAAATGGGTTGTCATTTGGTATCTTAATTCTTATTAATAATTTTATCATCTGTTTAAATGTATGTCTTATTTTCCTGAAGATATTTTTTTCCCCATTGTTAACCCATTTCCCCATAAATATGCCTTTAATTTATTCTTGTACTGTTCAAAGAGTGAAGAATTAGTTCAACTTTACACAGTCATGAACATGAACCGTAAGCAATATTTTATATATAGCAGATTTTAACATTCTTTGCTAACAATTAATGTATCTGTCAAAATACACCTGTCAATTGTAAACATTGTAGACCCAGATCAGAGGGCTTCAAAAAAGTCCTTTGTCTTGGGTCTGCACTGTTTGTGATTTTGCCAAACATTGTAAAAACATTCAACCCTGAATAGTAAAAATTGGACTAGACTAAATTGGAAACTGGTCCGTTTGAAGTTTCAGGGAGAAAGGGGTTTATCTTTAAAGCAGGCTGAAAATTAAACGGAATGATCCTTAAGGCACATTCTGCTTTACTTTCAACCAGCTTTAAGTTGTCACCCGTCTTTAAAATAAGAAATGGGCTATTGGGTAATGGGTTAAGCAGTCTCAGAAAAAGCAGAGAGTGGATAGTCTTTAACCAATTACCCCATATCTTGTTTCTAGTTTTTGAGACGGATGACCACTTAAAGCTGGTTGAAAGTAAAGCAGAATGCGTCTTAAGTCGCATTCTGTTTTACTTTCAGCCTGCTTTAAGTTACAATCAGGGTTCCAGATAAGGGGGGTATTTCAAAAATTAAAATCTTTATTACTGCTTTAAACCCTATGGTGTCACTACTCATTAGAATCGTCTCGAAGATTTGATTTGATGCTAAAATAAGTGAAAAAATGTTGGATTTGTGCAGTTTACTGCCTCTTATCTGGAGCCCTGCACAATCTGCCAGAATTTAGAAAATGTTTCTTATAATGCATATTAATGATTGTATAAATATGAACTATTTTCTTCAATGGAGGAATAAATCAATGGCGTTAAAATGCGTATTTAGGGGATACTGGGTTATGCAGTTGACAGCTTGATGCAGTGGGCTTTTTATGGTTTACATTTGTTCTGAATTGAGCAGTCATCAGATTTGGAGATAATAAAGCAGTTAAATGTTTTTGATAATCGCAGTACCCTTTCTTGAAAGGAAACTTTCATTATAAATACATGGGTCTAAAATTAAGGGTTGAATTGAACTCTTTATTAGATCAAGGGTTTTAAACTTTCAAAGTACACTCATACAAGTTTGTATGAAGTGGTCATTGAAAAGAAGGTCCATTGAGAGTATTAAGTACAAGTGAAAGCTTAATGCATAGTGAAAAGTAATGCAGACAGCTCTTTCTGCATAGCTGTTGACCTTAGCAATGACCGGAGACTTTCAAGATTGGCATACATGATGATGATGCTTATGAAAACCAGCGGTAGTTTGACTCAAGTTTTATTGTAAGTTGTACTACCAGTAGTGTACCAATACTATCAAAAGGCTAAACACTAATCTGGATTAACAAAGACTAACTAAATGTTGGGAAAGGCTTGAGATTATTGACTCAGTGACGAACCTTTTAGTTATGTAAATCACATGTGTTACATTGAGTTTAACCTTTTACTCCACAGAAAGCGCCTTTTAGCAAATTTAATTTATTTCTGCACTGAAGAAAATAGATCCAATTTATACAGTCATGAATATGTATCATAAGAAATATTTTCTTTATCATAGTAGATGTTAGCTTAAAGCAGGCTGAAAGTAAAGCAGAATGCACCTCAAGGTGCATTCTGCTTTACTTTCAATCTGCTTAAAACTAGAAACAGGCTATGGAGTAAAGAGTTAAGAAACTGACATTGTACTTAGTAAAGGCAATCTATTGAACCCTGGAAGTGGTCATGTGCACATATATATGTCCTTTACAAGCAGTGTACCCATGAAGAGTACACTTGTCCTATACAGACAGTGCAGACCGAGATCATGCTGTAGTTAACTTAGGATTGTAATTATTTATTTATTTTACTTAAGTTAACAGTTCACATTAACTTCAGAGATTAATATACATGTACTCATCTTTTACAAACAGTATACCTGTGAATAGTGCACTTGTTTTAGTGTACACCTAGATCAGAGGACTCCTAAAATATTTCTGTGATTCGGATCTGCATTGCATGTTTACACATTTAATTAATTTCCTCACTGAAGAAAATAGTTCCTTTTTATACAGTAATGAATGTGAAAGATAAGAAATATTTCCTATATCCTAGAAGATTAAGGTAGCTTAAAACAGGCTAAAAGTATAGCAGAATGGGCTTTAAGGCACATTAATTCTGCTTTACTTTCAACCTACTTTTAACCCATTACCCCATAAATACACATTTTTACGCCCCTAATTTATTTGTCCTGTTAGGAAAATAGTTCCAATTCATGCAGTCCTGAATATGCACCACCAGAAATAGTTTCTATACATGTATATCCTAGTAGAAGGTAGCTTAAAGTTGGCTGAAAGTAAAGCAGAATTAACCTTAAGGCACATTCTGCCTTACTTTCAACCTGCTTTAAGTCAGTGGTCACCTATTTTCAATACTAGAAATAGGCTATGGAGTAAAGGGTTAAGACAGGCTCTGAGTCTGCTCTGAACATGTTATTGTATGACCTAGATGCAGTTTGTCCCCGTCTGTCATTTTTCCTCTCAAAAAGAGGCCTGCTCCATTGCCCTAACAAGTGAACAGCTATTGTATGACCTATACAAGATGTAGTTTGTCCTAATAGCCTAGTTATAATTGACAGGGTTGTTAAAATAAGATTCTCTCTGGATTGATTCATCTTAGTGATATATGAAAACATAAATTGTCAGGATTGGGGTTCAGGCTGACAGGTGTCCTTGTATATTGGTAATATTGTGGCATATTACCTTGGTCCAATCTCCTTTATTAAATCAGGTTAAATCCACGTGGATTGACAGACTTTCTTTTATTGCTAGGTGAGAGCATTTATGATTTAACACTTTTCTATGCTGGAATCCTGTGTATGTATGTTTTTACAAACCGTGTAGACCCTGATAAGAACGCTCCTTTAGGATTCCGCTTATTGGAGTCTGCACAGTTTGTTTTACTTTATTTTTTCTCAAATATGTAGCCGTAAAATTCACATTAAACTGGCCATTTTTCAAAAAGTAAAGTGGTCCATATGAACAATTCATGATGATCATAGAAAGGGTTTATGATTTATTCTTTAACATTTTAACTTGTTGAAACCTTTTCATGCCTTTACCTGTTTATCATAGAAATGTCTTTCATGCTTTCTCCAACCACTGGTAAAGAGGCATAAAAAAACCAGGGCTCCAGATATGGTGAGTATTTCAAAAAAATAAAATCTTTATTTCTGCATTAAACCCTATGGTGTCACTACTCATTAGAATGGTCTCTTTGAGACAATTCTAATAAGTAGTGACTCTATAGGATTTGGTGATGAAATGAGTGAGAGAATGCTGAGTTTGTTCAGTTTTCTTCCTCATATCTAGATCGAGCCCTGATTGAAATTTTTGGACTGCATAAATTGAAGCTACTTTCTTCAGTGGAAAGGGCAAATGGGTATTCTGCTTTACTTTCAGCCTGCTTAATCTATCATCTAAGTACTATGATATAGAAAATATTTCTTATGGTGCATATTCATGACTATAAAATGGAACTTAAGTTTCTTCCTTGGAGGAAGGAATTAAAGGTGTAAAAATGCATATTTGTGGAGCAATGGGTTAAACTGAGGAAACAATAATGTCTTCTCCACTGTAGCACTCAGTCTACGATTGGAGTCCTGAAATCTTGCTGACCCGTTGGTCTGTTACTGCTAGATAATGTCACCCAAGTACAGGCTAGTCTTTGTTATAACACAATCTGTTCTTCTTTTAGCTTTGCCAAGCTGACAGCCCTCATGAAATACCTAAAAACCTCCCTATAACAACCACTCATAAATTTACCCGTCAATTTGTTAGAGACAGGTTGTAGCTTAAAGTTAAAGCAGGTTGAAAGTAAAGCAGAAAGCTCCTAAAATCTGCTTTACTTTCATCCTGCTTTAAGCATCAACCTGTATCAAAATCCAAACACAAACCTTTAATTGAGTGGATGTTATAAGGAGGTATCCTTGTATGCTATGTATGCCTGTTTGGAAATGCTGTTGATAACATTGTAACAGACATAATAGTTGACGTTACTTTTGTGCTTTGCGTACACAATTTATACAAAAACGATTGTAAAAACTTGTAAGGGAAATATAGATAAAACTGTCTCAAAGGAGGCATTGATTCCCCTTTTAGCCCGGGTCTTGAAAAATTGATCTGAAATTAATGCAAACACCTGGAATTGAAATTTTGTTACATCAACTATGAATAGGCATAGCTGTCAAGCTGAACATTTTGAATACAATAAATGAGTTTTATAGATCATGGCAAACAGTTTGGATCCAGGTCAGGTGCTGGTTGACTTGGCATCTGATCAGGATCCAATGTGTTTGGCACTTAAATATTATGTATCTGGAAATACATTTGTATAAACATCTTTGGTTTTCTATATTAATTTTAAAGCAGATGACATTTAGTGCAGATAGTATATTTTTTCTGTGTTTGTCAGGTTAGAGAGTTCATTGCAATAATTAATATAGTTGGAATTAAAACACTGTGCTTCATAATTTTAGTATGGCAGAATGCTCCTTAACTCTTTCCTCCCTGAAACTTTAAATGGAAAATTCCAGTTTCCATTTTAGTCTAGTCCATTTCTGACTTTTAAGAGTTGTTTTTGTCAACGTTTGGCATTGTGACAAACAGTGAAGAACCTGAACAGAGGGCTCCTTTCGGAGCCCTCTGATCAGGGTCTTCACTGTTTGCATAGGACAAGTGTACTATTCACATGTACACTGTTTGAAAAGCACGCCTATATGCGGGGCTAGGGTTCAAAGAGTTATAAAAGGAACATTTTGCTTTACTTCCAGCCTGCTTTAGACACTACCATCTACTACGAAAATAGGTATTTCTTCTGATCAACATACCTAGTATTCATTATAGTGTAAACTGGAACTATATTTTCTTCAATCAACTTAATTTTAATGGGTTAAATGATAAGAAATGTGTCTATGTGTTTTGGATATTGTTTTGTTTTTGCAATAGACTGATCCTATCAAAACTTTTTCGGTCTTTGTCCATAAAGATACTGGCTTTTCATCTTTTACTATATTGCACTGAGTGAAATCATTAAAAACCAAAACCTTCTGATTGGATCAATTTAATGATCATTCAATTTAGAGACGTTTCAAGATACATAAAAAGCCATTCAGATGCATAGCGTTATTTTTACATGTATTGTAAATTGTTGTACAAACATGACCAGGTTAAAATTAGTCTTGTTTTCTTGATTTAACCCCTTCACACATGAGGGATACAACATTTGGAGAGGAGATTAACCCATTTCCCAGTAGATACACCTCAACTGTATTTGGATTTGTTATGCTTTTATGTCGCTTTTATAACCCTTTACCTCATAGACTGTTTCTAGTTTTGAAGACAGGTGACCACTTAAAGCAGGTTGAAAGTAAAGAGAATGTGCCTTAAGGCACATTCTGCTTTACTTTCAGCCTGCTTTAAGCTAAAATCTGCTAGGCTATATAAAATATTTGTAATGGTAATTGTTCATGAGGGTATAAACTGGAACTATTTTCTTCAGCGGAGGAATAAATTAAACACGCTAAAAGTCGCTTCTATGGGGGAAAGGGTTAACAGTAATTCAGTCATATCTTGCCGTCCAGCTAAATACAGGTTGTAGGAAGACCCCAGAAGCCCTTTATGCACTGTTTCAGGCACAAATCGGCAACATGGTAGAACTAAAAGGCTAAAAGGCTTCCCCCACAAGAAAAATCTGAATGCCCAGACCAGGATTTGAACCCCACAGCGGTTAGGAAGTAAGTGGTGTTAGTCACAGTGACTATACCACTCTGCCATGGAGGCCCCCTCCTCCACTGCAGAAAATAGTTTGACTTTTGCAGTAATGAACATGCAAGCACCATAAGAAATATTTCCTTTATCCTAGATGATGGTAGCTTATAACCCTTTACCCCATAGCCTGATTCTAGTTTTGAAAACAAGTTACTACTTAAAGCAGGTTGAAAGTAAAGCAGAATGCGCCTTAGGGCGCATTCTGCTTTACTTTCAGCCTGCTTTAAGCTACCATCTGCTAGAATATAGCATTTATTTTCTTATATTACATATTCACGTATGTATAAATTGGAACTAAATTTGTCAGTGAATGAATAATATAAAGGCGTAAAAAGGTGTATTTATGTGAAAAAGCAGGCTGAAAGTTATAAGGCAGCAACTAGTATGGAAGAAATTGTTATGTATGCTAAAGTTTAAGTATACAGGTATATATATACAAACAGTTTGGATCTAGACCACACACATAATAACTCCAGTGTAGACCCAGATGAGATTGGCTCAAATATAGAGGCTTCTTTAACCAATTACCCCATAAATAAGCCTTTTTACCCCTCTGTTTTATTCCTCCAATGAAGAAAATAGTTCCAATTTATACAGTCATGAGTATGTACCATAAAAATGTTTCCATATCCTAGCAGATGGTAGCTTAAAGCAGGCTGAAAGTAAAGCAGAATGCGCCTTAAGGCGCATTCCTTAAGGCGCATTCTGCTTTACTTTCAGCCTGTTTAAAGTGGTCACCTATCTTCAATTCTAGAAAAAAGGCTATGGGGTAATGGGTTAAAATGATATTTTTGAAGTGTAAAATTCACAGTATCAAAAAACAAAATTAGCAATACCACTTGAGAGACCAACTATTTTTGACCGAATCATTGCAATAAGTGGAATGCAATTTAATTAAAATTGTTTGAAATTGTTGAAAGTAAAATATTTAATTTATTTGTATTTTATTGGAGTGACAGATTCCTATCATTCAAATCATAAAGACCGAACAATGTAAGCCTTTAACAATGAATTACCATGCAAGCAGCGGATATGTGCCACAGTGATTAACCTCTGCAAACAGTTTGGACCCAGACAAAATGTTTGACACTGTGACCTTAATGTTTTGAAAATAAATTTAGAAACTTCTATTTTATTAAAGCAACAGATGACAATTATTGTTGCAGTCGAAAAAACAAAATTACCCAGCATGCAAATGGTTAAAATACGTACAGTAAATACGGCCAGCAGTATAAGCAACAATTCAAAAGACAGTCAACAATACAGTTACAGACAGGTGGCAGCTTAAAGCAGGAGGAAAGTAAAGCAGAAAGCTCCTTTAGGAGCTTTCTGCTTTACTTTCAGTCATGATCTGCTTCGAGCTGTTATAACTGCATTAATCCTATAAAAAACTTCAAAAGTGCTTTTCATGATAGTGGGGGGTTTATTGTACGAGAAAATTAAAAAGTTTGGTAAACTAAATATTTAACTATCACTTGTAATACGTATCAATCAAGGACATCATCGTGTGTTGAAAAGACGAGAAGACATTTTGTAACCTTACCCCACATGTCAGTGTTTCATTTCAATTGTTGAACTCAATTTTAAGGTCAATAATAGCTCGCTTAATGCTAATAAACTGTCGTCTGCTGATCATGTCGTCTGCTTTGATTTAAAAAAAAGTATTGATGATTGAACAGTTTCTTTATCATAACAAATTAAAGCAGGGGTCCAATGGACATTTATTTTTGCATCCTCACTTCTGGCTGAACATGAAGTGGGGTCTGATCAGGTGGGTTCCAAACTGTGTTCAAGGCAGGTTTTAAATTTTTGAAATGGTCGTAGAAGAATGACAAAGACAGTAAGAATGTCTAAAGGTAATGGCAGAAAATCCAATAGCCAAAAAAATTACAAAAAGTCTACACTGAGTGACATCAAAGATTCGCTTGACAGATTTGTAAACACTCCAGTAAAATATAGCACTTAGAACATGTTCTTAACCGTTTTAATCATGCTAAGCAATGTTTTCGTCTGCAACAATTGTCGTCTGCTACTATCCAAAAACTAGAATTTTCTAAAATTTCTTTTTGAAAATAGATTCAGAGTGTCAAACAGTTTGGATCCTGATGAGACGCCGCATTATGCGGCGTCTCATCAGGATCCAAACTGTTTCCAAAGTAATCACTGTGACACATATCCGTTACTTAAGCGTGCACAGAGTTATTGAAATGACATGTTCTTGTAATGTAAGATCAAAGTGATAAGTTTGCAGTTGGGGACATGCCATTCAAAGTTTATATGTTTATATGATTGAATCACCCCTGTGGAATACAGGTTGTAACAGTATCTGTCTTTAGATTACTTGACATATTTTTTGTAACCCTTTCCCCCCATAGAAGTGCCCTTTACCCCTTCACTTTATTCCTCCACTGAAGAAAATAATTCCATTTTATACAGTCTTGAATAATGTATCATAAGAAATATTTTCTATATCCTAACAGATATTGGCTTAAAACAGGCTGAACGTAAAGCAGAATGTGCCTTAAGGCACATCCTGCTTTACTTTCAACCTGCTTCAAGTGATAAGTTTTCTTTAAAACTAGAAACAGGCTATGGGGTAGTAGATTAAAGTGCACTCATAAGTACTCTTACCCGTATGACTGCATGCTGCCTTTGACAGATTTTACTGTACCTTATATATATGTATGATATAGGTGAATTTTGCACTGAAAGGAATAAAGGAAAGGGTTAAATACAAATAATATCCACATTAAGGCCTTTCGCTACCGGAAGTCGGTCTTGCGGGCGAGCGGATATGCGTCTGGACGACACAGACTTTTTTCGTACGTGTTTATATTAGAAAATTTATATAAAGGAAATGTTGATATGAATTAGTATAATCCTTCATAGCGCAGTTAGTATAGTGGTTGACTATACTTGTTGACTAGCAATACAAAGGTCATAGGTTCGAGACCCATCCGATCCAAATATTTTTTTTTAGTGTCCGATTTATTGACTTGTCAATCCATCACGCAGTAATCAAGAGACATGTTATGTTTAGTCTTCGTTGATTAGTACTAGTGATGTTTACGGTCCAAGTATATGTCCACTTACCTGTACGTTTTAGTTTAATACAAGTCAATTAAATCGGTATACATGTAAACGATTTGATCGAACTATAAAGCCACACCTTGAAGCTTATCAATACGCTAACCTTTTCAAGATCGATATTGCCCATTATAATTATGTTCAAACAATATAATAAACCTTGTATGCATGTCCATGAATAAATAATAATGCATTTTAATGACAAAGTTTTAATTCTAAGGTAGGTAACTGTATCTAAACAACAAATATCCCACATTTTAATAAGAAAATATGTTATTACAACAAATCCTGAATGTAATATTTTCTAATTTTTTCAGACTGACTAGTTCATCAACCATATATTTGAATAAAATGAAAACAAATATACATTGAATGAGTCAGTTTTTTGTAATTCAATTTTTTAGCATTTTGCAAAATTTAAATAGCTGATAACATCTTTCTGAACACCTTTATTCAAAATGTTTTTAGCTTTTCTTGTAATGAATGTTGTGGACTACTTATTGGGCGAGAATTATAGTCATTAGCTTTATTCATTTTTAAGAACAATAAAATCATCAAAATTCTAGGTTTTTGTCAGAAAAAAGACCTTAAAGACAAACCACACGATAAATTTTGCCTATATTTACACACATTGTTTCTTAGGCTATTATCATTCTTCATGACAATTTTCATAACAATCGTATGGAAACTACGCGCATATGCGAAGTACCTTAAGTTATTCAGTAGTGCCAGATATGCAACATAAACCCATTAGTAATGCAGCACAGTATCTCCTCATTTTAGTTTTTCCTTTGTTCCTGTTTAATCATTTAACCTTCCTTTTTAGGGAAAAGTGCAAATGACACATATCCTACTACTAGTATGTTTGAGGCAGGTTGCTGTTTAAAGCAAAATGAAAGTGAAGCAGAAAGATCCTTTAGAAGCTTAAATTTGTACTTTACTGTCATATTGCTTTAAGTTGTTACCTGTATTCAACTTCATCAATGTACATGTATAATCAGTAATTAGCCTTTATGTAATATGTAGATAAATAAAATTGTCTGTTAACCCTTTACCTGATAGCATTGTTTCTAGTATTGAAGATATGTGACTTCTTAAAGCAGGTTGAAAGTAAAGCAGAATGCGCCCTAAGGCGCATTCTGCTTTACTTTCAGCCTGCTTTAAGTTATTAACTGCTAGAATAAGGAAGGTATTAAATATGACACATATTCACTCCGGTATAATTTGGAACTATTTTCTTCAGCGGATGAATAAAATGAATGTGCTAAAAGTCGCTTCTATAAGGGAAAGGGTTAAACACAAAATCACCATAAATGCAATATCAGTTGTATACAGCTGATGGCTATGGATGACAGGGTTAAAATTCAAATCTTCATAAATAATGGCTTCTAGAATATTCATCTGCTTCCTTCTAAAATGATCGTTCTTAACCATACAATGTATTCACAAACATTCAAGCTTAATGGATAAGCTGCAAAAACCAATAAGTAATTTAGTTTTGATCCTGATTAGATGCTTCGCTACTCAACATATGATCTAGATCTACACTATTTGCCCACTATTTGCAGAGGTCTTGATAAGTCATATTCCACCTACAGAGGGTTGATAAGTCATATTCCACCTACAGAGGGTTGACCAGGTGCACAGAAACAAATTAGACTACTATCACAATCACTAGTAATTTCTGCATTTAAACCCAATATCGTTAAGCTATTGTAGTTCGTTAATTGCTTTAGTTAATTACCTCCTACCAATTCTTCCACTGAACAGTGCGAGAGATCTTATAATTGTTTCAACAATTGTTTCAACGCTTAGACTGCCACCTGTGATTTAACTTCCAATTTGCAATCAGTTTGGATCCCGTTCAGACGCCGAGTAACTTGTCGTCTGATCAGGATCCAAACTGTTTGCCACTGAACTGGCATTCCCTAAAAACATACGGAAGAACGGCTTGAATTCTGAATTTCTGCAGACAACAATTTAGAAGCAGACGACAATTAGTCGGCGATCAAAGAGTTAAAGAGACAGGGGTATTCATCAAATGTCCATACTTTGTTTTTCCCATTGATTAAACTCTTTGCATGCTGGGTAAATATTTTCTTCTGCAACAATTGTCGTCTGCTACTGTTCTAAAATTAAATTTGATCAACTCTTCTTTTCAAAACAGTGTCAGAGTGTCAAACAGTTTGGATCCTGATGAGACGCCGCGTTACGCGGCGTCTCATCAGGGTCCAAACTGTTTGCAAAGGTTAGCATGGTTTTGCCACTGGCGCGCTAAGAGTTGAAAACATTCAACATGATCTGATAAAGTGTTTAGGTATAATAGTTACAAGTCTCGACAAATAATAGGGGTAAAACAGTTCTGATATAATCTGGCCAAATGACAATACCGTATTCAGAATTAAACCAATTGCATTCAGGGATTTGGTTATGAAGACAGGTCCAAACAGTCTGGATCGAGATCGGGCCAAATTAATTTAACCCAAATTTCATTATCTCTGCTTTTACAACCTTTTGCAGACAAATTTTAGTACTGAAAAAGGGTCCTCATAATTTTGAAAGATGTTTCATCCTAAGGACATGGTCCTGTTTGGGATTGAACTGATGTCCCAACTGTCTGACGCCCTACAACTAGACCATGGTCGGTCTGTGGCATTTGATCTCGATCAAAGCTATTTGCAAATCATGGTTAATTTAAGCCACCAGTTTGCTTTGACTGTAGTACTCAGCACTAACAATAACATCATTTGCAAACATTTTGGATCCAGATGTTAAATCAAATTTCACTCTGCAATTAAATTGAGGGCCAAACTAGTGAAGTCTGTGCCAGTACAAGAAACCAAAGTCAACCCCCACATTGCTGAAATATAATCTAAGTCTTAATATTCAAATTTCTAGAGAATGGAAAATCT
Organism: Gari tellinella; assembly: GCA_922989275.2. Taxonomy (NCBI): domain Eukaryota; kingdom Metazoa; phylum Mollusca; class Bivalvia; order Cardiida; family Psammobiidae; genus Gari; species Gari tellinella. The sequence continues at coordinate 24,770,168 of OV277856.1, read as the reverse complement.
TCAATGAGTCAAATGTTTGACAAACAGTGCTGACACTGATCTGAGGGTTCCTCAGGATGATCAGGGTCTACACTGTTTGCAAATAATACTCAGTCCCAGTGCTGAAAGAGTTCAAAATATCTGCACACATTCATACACATTTCCCCATAGACACCTTTTATGCCTTTAATTAATTCCCAAACTGAAGAAAACAGTTCCAATTTATACAATTATGAATATGTATAAGAAATATTTTCTACATTCTAGTAGATCGTAGCTTTAATAAAACAGACTGAAAGTAAAGCAGAATGCACCTAAAGGCACATTCTGCTTTTCCTTCAACCTGCTTTAAGTGGTCACCTATTTTCAAAACTACAAACAGGCTATGGGGTAAAGGGTTAGCTATTAACCTTTAGAATTAATCTATAGCTGAAGAGTCAATAATCGAGCTACTGGCGAGTCTTGACATTGAGGATTTTCAGTTTTCAATGTTATTGACATGATTTGATGATCCATAACAGAGGCATAAATAGGTCATGTTAACATGTGAGGTCACGTCTGTCAAGGAATTTCATATCTGTGTCAGTTACAACATTGATTTTCACTTCTTTCATTTTTATATGCGGCTGGCAGCTGGGACATTGCTACGATCATTTCATTATAGTTTCAGATAAGATTAACTTGTTTGTTTTTAAAATATACAATAAAACCTCTATATTATGACCACTATAAAGAATGCTAATTGATTATATGAAAAGACAGGTGACAGCTTAAAGAGGCTCGCAACCGGATCAAGCATTAAAAATAGTAATTTGTAAATATATGTCAAATGCTTATATAAATGGGTAAAATTTAGTTTAGGATAATAAATTCTGTTAAAAAATGCATTTCCAAAAAAAAAAAAAGAAGAGGCTCTGGTGGGATTCGAACCAGTGACCATCCATGCGGAGACAAAAATGAAAAATGAGGTCGCCTTTACGCCCTCGGCTACGGACGCTCTCTATATATATGGTAGCGAATTAACGTACTTCAATGATAGCTATTAATAGAACATTATTCGGCTCGGGTTTATGTCTGACCCCGTGTAGAGAAGCAACAACAACAACTATACCGTTAGCTAACGCTATGGAAAAACGATGGAAAATATCTAAAAAACTAAGATTCGGTGACGATTCTTGAGACGTATTTTGGACTGATCATATTTTTTTAATGTCAAAAGCCAAATAATGCCACAAATTTGCTTTTATTTGAGTATTTTATTTTATTTTGACAAGAACACCATCCGGTTGCGAGTCCCTTTAAAGGAGCTTTCTGTTTTACATTCATCTTGCTTAATCAGTCACCTGCCTTAAACTCGAAATAATTTATGTAATTTAATGGTCGTAATTATAAGAGAGGTTTTACTGTATTGCTAAATGTTAAACAGTGCAGACACCAATCAGTCCGAGTCTGATCTGGGTTTAAGTTTGTCCCATAGGACAAGTCTACTCTTCACAGGACTGGGTACACTTTCTGTAAATGACTAGTATTCTCCCTTTTCATGTGCCGAAGCCTTCCAGCTGGCTTGCGGAAGGTCGGTGGTTCTACCCAGTTGCTGATTTGTGCCTGAAACAGTGCATAAGGCACTTCTGGGGTCTTCCTCCACCTGTAATTAGCTGGACGTCGGGATATGACTGAAATACTGTTGAAAGCGACATAAAATCAAAACAAATCAAATCAAAAGTATTCTCCCTACTTAAGTGTAAAAATAAGTTGAGATGATCTCCGAGGGATAACTGTTTGTAGTATTCTTGAATCATAAATTATGTTACCACCAAACCCTATGTTTGGACTGCTCATTAAATTTGTTGTGCCCATTGTCAACTCTATTGAGAAGCCACAATATAGGTGATTCTGCTTTACTTTCAGCCTACTTTAAGCTACTGTTTGCTAGGATATGATAAATATTTCATATGGAGCATTATTCATGACTGTATAAATTAGAACTATTTTCTTCAGTGGAGGAATAAAGTAAAAGTATAAAAAGGCATATCTATGGAGTAATAGGTTAACAAGACCTCTATCTCATCTGTTACATTTACTGAAGTGTCAACATTGGAGATTTTCAGTTTTCAATGAACAGCAAGTTATATTGACATATGATTAAATTCATAGATGATAGTATAAGCATCCATAGGTCAGGTAAACATACAAGGTCACATCTCTCTAGGTGTTTTATATCTACAGTCAAACGTCAATATCGCAAACTCTCTTCAGTCGAACATATCGGTATTTCACAGTTAAAACCTTGTTAAGCCACATTTAAAAATTTAACTATGAAATAAAGATATTTTCAACTTAAGAGAGGTGAAAATGAAATAATGAAATTGAACTGTAGAAATACGGAAAAATTGAGTTATTAGCGAGTTTGATGTACTGAAGGTCGACTCTATGTCAGTTTGTCTAGCTAATAATGTTTTGTTTACTTATGCAATTTCAATTTTATTTATCATGGGAAAATAAGAGTTTATATTCACACAGATTATACTACTGTTTGGACTTGTTGAAACCTTTAAATGATCGGAAATTAGTTTCCTTAACTTTTGCAAACAGTTTGGATCCTGGTAAGTGTTGAGTAAATGAACTTATCACGATCCAAACTGTTGGTGATTTGGACCATATACTTCTGCAAACAAAGAGAAAAAAGGGGTAAATTTAAAAAAAACCTAAGCAGATGACATTTTTAGCAGATGATTATACCTTATTCAGTTTTCAAAGGGTTAACTTTTGTTGTACTGGAAATGGGATATTCAGTCATGTGCAAACGGTGTAGACCCAGATCAGAGGGCTCCTAAAGGAGCCCTCTGATCTGGGTCTACACTGTTTGCCTTACTAATAATTATTTTGGGAAGAAATCTCTTGAGGGTCAATATAGACTGGTCATCACTTAGAAAATGGAATTGTTAGCAGTGCAGAGCTCCTGATAATGGGAGTATTTAAAAAAAAAAAAATCTTAATTTCTGCATTAAACCCTATGGTGTGACTACTCATTACAATCGTCTCGACGAGACGATTCTAATGAGTAGTCACACCATAGGATTTGGTTTTGAAATGAGCGATAAAATATTTGATTTGTTCTGTTTACTCCCTCTTATCAGTGGAACCCTGGCAGTGTAAGGGTTAAGACCCTATGTATTGGGGATATTTGTGTTTGTGCAACAAGCGATAAGATAATCTCTTTGAATGCAACATATTTTTATCGGCTGCAACAATTGTCATCTGCTACACTTTAAAATTGGAATTTTTCAGAAACAATTTTCTATCTTGGATCAGAGTGTAAAACAGTTTTAAATTTATTTACGGTAGCGTCTCATCTAATGAAAGATGGTCTTAATTGTTTGTACAAGTTGTTTTTGACTTTAGCGTATGAATGATTAAAACTATTGAAGAATTGACATTCGATTTCCTTGTGTTTGTGTATGAGTAACAGAATCTGTCAGTCAATATTCACCTTTATAATGCTGAATTTTCAAATAAATTTGGCTGCAATGACATCCACTAACTTGTCAGAGTGTCAAACAGTTTTTATCCTGATGAGACTCCGCGTTACACGGGGTCTCATCTGGATTCAAACTGTTTGCAAACTTAATCACTGTGGCACATATCTGTCGCTAGTAGGGTAAGAAATAACACATTAAGGGTTAAATGTTGAATGAATGGAAGAACATGTCAGTATGATTGGGTCAGGTTGACTCAGAGAAGTAGTGATGTTCTTATGGAATCAATCAAATCAATGTTCATGAATAACATTGATTAACACCTTCTATGCTGAGTTTTTGTTATGGACTTTCCCACTTAACTCTTTGAGACCTTAGCTCTTTCAACACCATGGACCTGTTTAAAATATACTCATTACGTTTGCAAGCAGTGTAGACCTAGAACAGAGGGCTCCTATAGGAGCCCTCTGAGTAGTGTCTACACTGTTTGCTAATTTAGAGCAATATTTATTACACTACCCAGAATTGCAAGCAGACTGGTTCATGTTTTTGTAATTAAAATTATCCACAAGGGAACATCAATAACCCACAAGAGTTACTTAGTGTTGAAAGAGTTATAATTCTTTGAGACCTTAGGCCACACCTATAGGTACATGTCCATTGCAGCAATGCTAACAGTGTACCTTTGAAAAGTACACTTCAAAGTCTTGTCCTATGCATACAGTCAGTACCCAGATACAGAGGTTCTGATGAGGGTCTGCACTGTTTGTCATGTTGCAATACATTGACAAAAATAACCTTTAAAGAGGCTCGCAACCGGATTTAGCATTAAAAATAGTAATTTGTAAATATATGTAAAATGCTTATATAAATGGGTAAGATTTAGTTTAGGATAATAAATTCTGTTAAAACATGCATTTCAAAAAAAAGAAAGAAGAAGCTCTGGTGGGATTCGAACCCGTGACCCTCCATGCGGAGACTGGTAGCGATTGATAGTACTTTATTCGGCTCGAGTTTATGTCCGAGCCCGTGTAGAGAAGCAACAACAACAACTATACCGTCAGCTGACGCTATATAGAAAAACGATGGAAAATATCTAAAAAAACTAAGATTAGGTGATGATTCTTGAGACTTTTTTGGACTGATCATATTTTTTTAATGTCAGAAGCCAAATAATGCCACAAATTTGCTTTTATTTGAGTATTTTATTTTATTTTGACAATTACACCACCCGGTTGCGAGTCCCTTTAATCAAAAATGAAATATTTTGGTGAATTTTATCTATTAACTAAGAACAATTAACTTGTGCTTACAAGACTCAATTTAAAACAGGAACAGACCATTTGTAGTTTCAGGGAGGTTAAGCTGTTTTGCAAAGTGCAGGCATTATAAAATGCACTGAGCATAACATGGTTTAGTACAGTAATATAACAGTGAATTTAGGTTCTTCTTTTCTTACTTTAGATGTGTTATAACAATTTTGTATTTGCCTCGTAGGGGTACATAAAATCAGCTATTTGATATGGTGCTTATGATTTAATTCTCTTTGAACGCTGAATAAACGTTGATTGCTTCAAATTTCATCTGCCGATTCCGGAATTTTAAAATTGAAAAGAACAACAGTTACTGTATATGTGAAGAATTATCCAAGTGGCAAACAGTTTGGATCCTGATCAGATGCCGCATTATGCGGCATCTGATCTGGATCCAAACTGGTTGCGAATTGCAAATATATATTGCGATAAGAGTTGAGCAATTGGTAACCTTTGTGTACTTTTATCTCCTTCTGTTGATGTTAATTGTTCCCAATAATCATGCCTGTTTATCCCATTACCCCATAGTCTATTTATAGTTTTGAAGACAGGTTACCACTTAAAGCAGATTGAAAGTAAAGCATAATGCGCCTTAAGGCGCATTCTGCTTTACTTTCAGCCTGCTTTAAGTTACCATCTTCTAGAAAATAGAATATACTTATTATGATACATATTCATGACTGTTTAAATTGGAACTTTTTTCTTCGATCGAGGAATAATTTAGTAGCGTAAAATGCATATTTATGGGGTAATGGGTTAAGGCCAAAACTAAATGTCAGTTGCAGACAGTTTGGAGAAAGATCAGCCACTGACGCCTATACTTTCTGAAACCCACACCGTAGACCTGGCAGATTGAGTGAGGCGGCTCCTGAAAATACTGTTTGATCAGGCTCTGCCCTATATTCTTGTAGAATCTGTCTGATATGAATGATGGCTGCACTGTTTCCTTGAGGAAATGTCCTTACTTTATTAGCCAGTGTAATAGTTCATAGTGGTCAGAGTTTTATAAATGATTAAGAAATATTCAGCTGGAATAGAGTTCATATAACCCATAACCCCGTTTCTAGTTTTGAAGACAGGTGACTACGTACCGGTACTTAAAGCAGGTTGAATGTAAAGCAGAATGCACCTTTAAAGGTGCAGTCTGCTTTACTTTCAGGCTGATTTAAGCTACCATCTGCTTGCATATAGGTAATAAATCTTATGGTACCTGTTCAAAACAGTGTAATGTGGAACTATTTCCTTCAGTTGAGGAACAAATTAAATGCATTAAAAGGCGCTTCTATGGGTGGGAGAAAGGGTTAAGCTACAACCTGCTTTTGCACAGACCTCTAGAATCTTTAGTGGTTGTATTGTTGGGGTTTTATGCTATATAGTATAATTATCATATAAAAATGACTTTATGTATTGTTCTAGTGTTACATGTAAGTGGTATACTTCAAGGTAATACTGTTTTATTTGTATGAGAGATGTGCAAAACTGCTTATCTACAGAGTAATAAATAGTTTAACCCATTACCTCATAGACACATCGTCGTTTATGCCTTTAATTTATTCCTCCACTGAAGAAAAAGGTTCCATTTAAAACTGTTTTGAATATGTACCTCAAGAAGTATTTCCTAATCCTATACCCTAGTTAAGATAGTAGATCTATTAAAGCAGACTGAAATAAAAGCAAAATGTGCCTTAAGGGAAAATTTGCTTTACTTTCAACCTGCCTTAAGTGGTCACCTATCTCCAAAACAAGTGACAGGCAATGAGGTGAAGCATTCAGTAACATTTGTAGAGCTCCAGATAAGGCAGGTACTTCAGATATACCTACTTCATTAATATCTCCACCAAACCCATTGCTGTGAGTACTCATTAGAATCATCTCGAACTGGTGATTCTATTTAATGAGTATTCACAACATAGGTTTATTTGGATAGCCAATAACAGCAAAGGGTGAATACCTGGATGAGATGCCACATTTTGTGATATCTCAGCTGGGTCTTAATTGTTTGCCAGTTTGTTCTTAATGGGGATTCCTAGATTGTGATTGGTTAATAGACCTAGGTGAAAAGCAGCTTCCATGGTCAAGTGCTCTGTAATTCTCCTCAGCTGACATTCACTAAGTCTGTCATTTCTTAGTTGGCCCTGTTGGGTGAAGTTCCTGATGAGGGAGGAATGTTTCTCTGCAGCTTGCTGATTCTTGTCACTGCTGGGGTGAAACTGCTAGTAGATGCAGGAGGAAGTACAGTGAAACCTCTCTAAAACCACCACTGAAACGTAGGCCTTTTGATAGCATTTAAGACAGGTGGCAGCTTAAAGCAAGATGACAGTAAAGCAGAAAGCTCCTATAGGATCTTTAAGTAGCTACCTACCTGAAAATCTTATCTCATTTAGTTGTCATAATAGAGATCATAATGTCAGGAACAAGCGACACCATGCGACATCGTAGCGCTACTGCCAATAGGACATCTTGCATCATTACATCACCATGCATGACATTGTATAGAAAACATATAAGAGTAAAGATAGAGTAAAGCAAGAGTAGTGTAAATAAAGCATTGTAGAAGTGTAGAAGTTTCATAGTTACTGTTTATCTGACAATTTCTTTTCAAAATATGGTCAGAATATCAAAAAGTTGCTAACTATCATACTTACTAAATATTTCAACACCATGGACCTGTCTAACATATACGCTTTACATTACTTTGCAAGAAGTATAGACCAAGACCAGAGGGCCTTATATAGGAGCCCTCTGACCAATGTCTACACTGTTTGCTAATAATAATAGTAAAGTAGAGCAGAGTATTTATTAACCTACCAAGAATTCCAAGTAAACTGGTTCATTTTTCGATAACTAAAAAGATCTACAAGGAAACCTTATAACCCACAAAAGTTACTTAGTGTTGAAAGAGTTTAAAGCAGTCTGTTTTGATCTAGTCACTAGAATTATTCTAGTGACATGTGTGTGATCATATTGTTTGGATTTTAATGTATTTTCCCCAAAAAGAGTTCTGCCCGATTCAGGAACATATACCTATACATTCCTTAACAAAACTTCACAGTGTAGTGTTAAATGGTGTAAGACTCTTGTAGAACCTCTCAGGATCAAAGGCTTTAATCCAACTTTAAAGTAGCTAACCGTCAGGATACAGAAGAATGTCAAAGAGCCTAGATGACACCGCTCCTCCACATCTACAAAACTTACACCACTTTACATGAAAGCTTTTAAAGAGCAGTTAAACTTTATGATCACCAAATAATCTCGAAACGAAACACTTCCTAAGATATACCTCTTCCACATAAAGCTTATTCTGAGATACAGTAAATCTCGTGTTAACTAAGAATTAAGCCACTAAAATGATTGAATTAATCATTATATAAAAAAAGTTGCAGCTTAATGCAAGACAAAAGTAATGCAGAAAGCTCCTTAAGGAGCTTTCTGCATTACTTTTGTCTTGCATTAAGCATTCACAGTTCTTTAAAGATAATCAGTGCTCATTCAATTAATGGTTATAACTAAATACAAGTTTGTTTGTACCTTACAAGACTTTGGTGGTCCTGAATGGAATGTTTGATGTACATTGAAAAGAGAAAAAGTGAAAAAGAATAGACATTGATTAGACATTTAAAAAATTTACAACTTCATTATTACACTTGAGTGGGTTTAATTTCCTTTATCCTGACTAGGTCATTTATCGTCTCATTCTGTGTCCGCTTGCAAACAATGGCATGTATATGGGTAACAATAGCAAACATATAATTTGAGTTTAGGCTTTATAATGTGTTTAATTATATGTTTTACTTCTTCAATATCATTATAAGCATCATTTGTATCATAATGTAAGCCTGCCAGCACCTCTGATTTTATTGTTAGCTTTATTAGTAGCATTGTTAGCATCATTTGCACTATTGTTATCCTTTGTATAATATTGTAAGCCTCATTTGTGAAATTGTAAGCCTCTTTGTAACATTGTTAGAACCATTTACATTTACTTTGTGTGTATTAAAAGTTTGCTTTCTAAGACATTGTAAGCAAAACAGATTTATGTCGTTAGCTTCCTTGGTAGCATTAATTGTTGTTCTACTAAGTTTTAGCGTCCCACGTGCGTCTAATAGCTGCCGCATCCCAACGTTCTAGGATCCCGCAGCTTGCGCCATTATCGCCTGGACTTCTCCTCAGCCGGCGGAGAGGTCTAAAGGTTGGTTTCCGAAGTGGCTGTTTCCGACATCAGATGATGGATTTCTAAAGTTGATTTTCGTCGGGGTCTGGAATCCAAAGTTGAATTTCTTCCAATTTGTCTCTGGATCGAGTGGTGCAGAAAGGAAAACAAGGCTGACTCCAGGATACATCCTTCAAAAACGGCGCTTTCTATAGGGCCACACCCGCCGATGTTGGTCGGGGATCCAGCCATTGGCTAAGCCTGCCGTGACGCTTAGCCATGGACTAGATCCCTGTGCCTCTGTCACGACATGCACGTCTCGGTAGCATTAATGAAAGCCTCATTGTTATGTTATAGGGACATTGTCAAGATTGTGAGCATTATTGACAACATTGAGTATCATTGATAGCAATTATATATTGATAACAATGTAAGCATCAGTGGTAACTTTATTTGCAAAATTGATAATGTTGTCAGCTTCTTTGGTAGCAATGGAAGTCTCATGGTTATATTAGCATCATTGGTGACAGTCATTGTTGGCATTATTGGTGACAATGGTAGAATTATTGGTGACATTCATTGTAAGCGCTATTGCAGGTGACATTGAAAGTATTATTGGTGACATTGTTGGCATTATTGGTGACATTGTTGGCATTATTGGTGACATGGAAAGCATTATTGGTGACATTGTTGGCATTATTGGTGACATTAATTGAAAGCATTATTGGTGACATTGTTGGCATTATTGGTGACATGGAAAGCATTATTGGTGACATTGTTGGCATTATTGGTGACATTAATTGAAAGCATTATTGGTGACATTGTTGGCATTATTGGTGACATGGTTGGCATTATTGGTAACAATGGTTGAGTTATTGATGACATTAACCCATTAAGCCATACTGACTCATTTTGACTCATTGCGCAATTAATAGCCTCATACCAACTCATTTTGACACACTTTAATCAACTAGCATGTATGGAGGTGAGCACTGATAATTGTTAATCGCTTATGAGTTAATGGGTTAAAAGCGCTATTGGTGACATTGAAACGTAGCGTTATTGGTGCCAATGTTTGTTAGTATTATTGGTGACAATGGAAGCATAACTATTTATAACAATGATGGTAACATTGCTAAAAATAATAAATTATGTTGTAAACCTGATGGGTAACATTAGAATCCCTGGCAATATCGCCTGTGACAACATAGAGTTTGAAGGCTTAGAAAATGTTTGAACAGTTTAATTTCAACACCCACTCATCTGGCACTCTGGGAAACCATTTGTTTTGTTTGACTTTTTGAGCCTTTCCCAGAAAATGTTTATTATCATTTATATAGCTTCTTCGTGTTGTTGCTATTTTTTCTAAGACTTCAATAAAAATATAGCCTTGGGGAAAGGCTTTTTGATGCATTATAACTTTAAAGAAAATATAAACATACAATAAAACCTATGCTTAACGACATTTTCATTGAAATTGCTTGGCAATTTCTATGGATATATGGTGATAAACTGCTTAAAACAGGACTAAAATAATGCAAAAAGCTCCAAAGGAGCTTTCTGCATTACTTTGGTCCTGTTTTAAACCACCACCTGTCATAAAACATCTGCCATTGCATCTTCTGTATTGCATGTTTGTTGAATACAGGTTTGATTATGATAAATCTGCAGTACAACTATGCCAAGTGTTTGGCTCTTAACCTTTATTGAGCTGGAAATGAGTATATATAGAGGATCTACTTCATTTGCAAATAATTGTAGATCAAGATTTAGAGCCATCTGATTCTGATATGCTGTTTGACATAATGTTAAACATTTTTGAGACAGATCCTTGAAGAGGTAATGTAAACCGGTCATTATCTAAATGATGGAAGAGTCTATTTTGAAAGTCAGCAATGTATGGGTTAAATATTTTAAGTTGAAAAGAAATTGTACCCTTGAGGTTTAAATTCAGGGTATAGTCTCGGTGGCATTCTATCTTTGAATATTTACAATGAAATGGTTACTGTACATCTGCCAACAGTTTAGCTCTAGATCAGAAGTTGAATAAAGAGGCCTCTGATTTGGACTGTAGGTGTTTTTCACATTAATCAGCAGCAAGTTCTTTTTAAAGCTAAGTTAAAATGATGTCTTGTAAGAAAGTTTGAAGTTTGTTGATGTTTGATGTGTATTTTAAATACAAACTTCCTTTTGTCATCACCATACCCTATGTTGTGACCACTCATTAGAATCATCTGGAAGAATTGTAACACTTATTCATATAATTTTAAACTGGCTTCCAGCATATTTTCTGCTACCAGTGTCTTAAAGTAGATGATCAGTAAATTCCTCTCCTTTTATTTAACATTGAAGAAATTTGTCTTGATTTTTTCCCAATTGTTTGACAGTATAATCTATGTGGTTGATCTTCCATCTCACATATAAGAGGTCCTCTTGAAAGGTCTTTAAAAACAGTCTTAAAATGGAGGTTTTAGTTGGTTGGTTGATCGATTTAAACCCTTTCCTCTAATAGAACTTATGTCAAGTGCCTTTGAGCACTCCTGCCTATTAACCCATAAATACACCTTTTTACGCTTTAAATTTATTCCTCCACTGAAGAAAACAGTTGCAATTTTTACAGTAATAAATGTATATGATGAAAATTATTTTCTATATTTAAGTAGATGTTAGCTAAAAGCAGGCTGAAAGTAAAGTAGAATGTGCCTGAAGGCACATTCTACTTTACTTTCAACCTGCTTTAAGTGGTCACCTATCTTCAAAACTAGAAACAGGCTATGGGGTAATGGGTTAGAGAAAGTACAAGTACATTTTAACTCTATACTCAATAACCTGTTTCTAGTTTTGAAGACATGATCACTTAAATCAGGTTGAAAGTACAGCACTCCCTCTCTACAACGGCCCTCCCAACAAAGACTCTCTCCTTACAACGACACTCGCCCTAATTCCCTTAACGGGTTAATTAAGTCTAACTATTTTACTGCTGCAATGCTTAAGATTGTCGTCTGCTGTTTTCTCCCACAGTTACATATAAGTGGAGATTTTGATAGAATACAATCATATATTGACCAGTGACAAAGAGCTTGAATCCTGATCAGACGCCGCGTAACGCGGCGTCTGACCTGGATTCAAGCTGTTTGCAAATGTAAGACAAGTCTTAATTGTCCCTCTCTATAACGACTCCCTCTGAACAACACACACAATATGTGTCTCCCATTGGATGTCATTGTAGAGAGGGAGCGCTGTAATTAAGGCAGAATGCACCTTTAACACCTTTAAATGGACAAACTTTAAGTTTCCAGATGATTCTAATCTGATTTGACTATTTATGACAAACACTGCAGTCCAAGATTAGAGGGCTCCTTAAGGATCCCTCTGATCTTGATCTTCATTGTTAGCATATGACAAGTGTACTCTTTTAATTTACATGTTCACTGTCTTTAGATGATGCATTTAAAATTACACAGGACTACCGGGTTCAAAGAGGCACATTCTGCTTTTAACTTTCAACCAGCTGCTTGTTGTAAAGACTTGCCTATAGATCCTAATTTTTAAACAAAATGTATTACTAATATTTATCGGTATATAATTATATACACATGTATATTCTAAAGTCAAAATGTGGCTTAGCCATGTTTGAACATTGGAAAAAGGATAATTATGTTTGAGGTAGAAATAAAATCTTAACTGTAGAAATACTGAAATACAGCTAAATTTAAATTTAAGTTAAGCGAGTTCATGATATCGAAGTTTGACTGTATATATATAGTTCCAGATCTAGGGCTAATTAAACTGGCTATCAGTTGGAGTGAGGTTCAAGCTTGTGGTGAATCTTATGACTCAGTTATTTTTATGGAAGCAGCCATGGTATTATCAGTTGTAAGTATCTGGAAGGTCTTTTAGAGACCAACTGTTTCATGCTCCATATCAATTCAGTCAAATTACATAAGTGCTTCCAGTACTTTTTTGTGGTTTTCCCCCCATGTGACTCAGGGGTGTATGGTACGGCTCAAGGGATGGTCTAAACAAAGACCTGATCTACTGTGCCAAGCTTATAAAAGTGTTTTATTTTGCATGTTTTCTGACAATATTTATCAGTACAATGAAACCTCTCTATTACAACCATAAAATACCGGTAAAGACTAAATTCAGGGCTCAAGATAAGGGGAGTATTCCAAAACTAAAATCTTTATTTCTCAATTGTGTCACTACTCACTAGAATCGTCTCGAAGAGACGATTCTAATGAGTGGTAACACCATAGGATTTGGTGCTAAAATGAGTGAGAAAGTGTTGGTTTAGTTAAATTTACCCCCCTCTTATCTGGTTTGAGGCAGGAGGTTTAATTATATATAGACTAGTTGCTTAAAACAAGATGAAAATAAAGCAGAAAGCTCCTAAAAGGAGCTTTCTGCTTTATTTTCATCTTGTTTTAAACTGCAACCTGGTTTTAATATTGTCAGTGAGTATTTATTTTAGTTGTCATAAAAGCTTGTTTTAAATGCATTTTACCTTAAAACTTCACCATTTCTATTTATGAAAAGATAACTTGTTGCTATTCCTGGGTTAACCAATGTTACTGGGTATGATTTTATCATGGTTCACTTAGACATGTTTTTGTTTCTATATTGTCAGTTACACTAGTACTTTTAACCCTTAATTCTCCCACCATTGCGGTAATTATTTGCTTTTTGAAAACAATGTAGACCTGGTTGAGACAGTGAGGTGCATGCTAAAAGCAGGCAGAAAGTGAAGCAGAAAGCTCCTTCAGGAGTTTTGTGCTTTACTTTCAGTTGCCTTAAATAACAACCCATTCACAAACCTGAAAACAAGCTGTTTTGGAAAGGCCGGGTTAGGCAACAACTTGTTAACACTGTAAAAAAAAAGTATGACTTACAAATGATTAATAATTTCTATTATTTTAATTAGTTCATTTAACATTCTCTTGTACATCATAAAAACCTACTGATCAATTAGAGCAAAAGGAATACTTAAGATCTATGTCACCTGGAAAGGTCAATTGTCACACAAAGGAATCATTATAAACAAGTCAATAACTTTTGCTTGTTGAATTTTTCAAATGGATTATTCCACACTTTTGAATAATGACTATTTTGATCATGTTGATTTTCGTTGTCCGTGTTTGTTAGAAATTAGTTCAGAGAAATAAAAGTAAAACAATATTGCAGTTTAAGGTTGAGGACTCGTAATGAGATTGGACCAAAATCTGTACTCTATATGTACAGCAATCGGCCATTCTCGTCAACTGCCGTTCCAGGGCTGCCATAAGTTGACATAAAAAATCCAAAGATTTCCAAATTTGCATTTTTTTTTTTCAAGTGCGATTTTACGAATCGTATCTTTCCCCCATTGCCTGTTTCTAGTTTTGTTGACACCTGGCTGCTTAAAGCAGACTGAAAGTAAAGCAGAATGCGCCTTGAGGCGCATTCTGCTTTACATTCACCCTGCTTTAAGCTACCCTGAACTAGAAAAAAAATCCGAAGATTTAGGAAAAATCCGGAGAAATGGCAGCCCTGCCATAATGTTCCAAACCATGCCGTAGCGTGGTTCGGAACAGGTTGGGTGTTGAAGAGAATATGGCCTATTGCTCTACGTAGAGTTCCGATATTGACCGAAATTGGCCCAATCTCATTAGGGGTCCTCAACTTTAAAGGAGCTCTCTGATCAGGGTTAACATTATTTGCTGTGTGTTACATGATAGATGCTTGAAGCAGACTGAATGTGAGCTATCTGCTTTATTTTCAACCTGCTTTTAGCAACCACCTGACTTAACCCTTCTCAATTTAAGCGCCTTTTAGTGCATTTAATTTATTCCTCCACTGAAGAAATAGTTTTTGTTATGAACATGATCATACCAAATGTTTGCTACACCATAGCTGATAATAATTTGCAGCTTAAAGCAGGCTGAAAGTAAAACAGCATATATATGCCTTAACTTTTTCAACACCGGACCTGTTTAAATTATATACTCTTTACTTTTGCAAACAGTGTAGACCCAGATCGGAGGGTTTGACACTATTTAGATCCACAAGGGAACCTAATAACCAACAAGTGTAACTTAGTGTTGAAAGAGTTAAGGCACATTCTGCTTTACTTTTAGCCTGCTTTAAGTGGTCACTTGTCTTCAAAACTAGAAATAAGCTTTGGTCCGTATAGGGTTATTTGCTGAAAACAAACTACCCATATTGGGAGTACTGTGGGGTTAACCCATTACCCCATAGCCTGTTTCTAGTTTTGAAAATAGGTGACAACTTAAAGCAGGCTAAAAGTAAAGCAGAATGTGCCTTAAGGCAAATTCTTCTTTATTTTAGCCTGCTTTAAGCTATTATCTACCAGGATATAGAAAATATTCTTATGTTCCATATTCATGACTGTATAAATTTGAACTATTTTCTTCAGTGGAGGAATATATAGAAGGCATAAAAAGGCATATTTATGGGGTAATGGGTTAATGTAGGTGCTGTTTTGAGCAATCAATATTCATTGACTGTTAAAAGGGGCTCACCAGTAGATATCAGACAGTAAGATCAGCAGGTATTGTCCAGAGGTCATCATGTGCCAGGCAGGAGGTTCAGAAGTCTGGCACACCTTCAGGATATACCATGCTGAACATGCCTTTAACATGCAGAAATTTTCTCTAATATTTATTAACATTTTGATTACTGAATAATCATGAATACAGTGAAACCTGGATAACTCTTTAACTCATTCAAGTCAAACTTAAACAGTATTCCATGATATTTCAAAGTTAGAACTTGACTTTACCATGCTAAACACACCTTTTACCTGCAGATATTGAAAATCTTTAAAACTGATTATTCCTGAAAACAGACTAGAACCTTGATTGAGTTAAAGTTATTGCTATTTCAAAGTTACAATATGACTTTACCATGCTCAACAGACCTTTAACCTGCAGAAATAAGCTCCAAAATTTATTTTCTCTTTCGCTACCTGAATGGCACAACCATTTGTTCAGATACCATGAGTCACTTGGTGGCTGATCTAGATCCAGACTGTTTGTACAAGTCTAGAAAAGTATTTTCCGGTAATGACATTGCCTTATGATATTTAATTTGATATATACACTGTTTTACTATCAAATTATTAAAATATCGAAAAAAAGAAAGGGTGTCAGACACTTAACCTCTTCACTGCCATGATGTCATCTGCATTAATCCGTTGCCCCATGAATATGCCTAGGTATTCCTCCACTGAACATAAGAGTTCCACTTTCTACAGTCATGAATCTGTACACTAAGAAATATTTCAATATTCTATCAGAATGAATACTGATGATAGCTTAACCCTTTACCTTATAGAAGCGACTTTTAGCGCATTCATTTTATACATCCGCCAAAGAAAATAGTTCCATTTTATACTGTCATGAATATGTACTATAAGAAATATTTTCTATATCCTAGCAGATAGTTACTTAAAGCAGGCTGAAAGTAAAGCAGAATGCGCCCTAGGGCGCATTCTGCTTTACTTTCAACCTGCTTTAATAGGTCACATATCTTAACTACTAGAAACAGGCTATGAGGAAAAGGGTTAAAGCAGGCACATTCTGCCTTACTTTCAACCTGCTTTAATTGGTCACCTGTCTTCAAAGTAGAAACAGTCTATGGAGTAAATGGTTAAACAATTGTCATCTGCTTTTATTCCTCAAATTTGAATATACGGTAAATTGATTAAATTAATATTGCTGTGAGTGTCGAATATGTTAGGATCAGACACTTCATCATGCACCACTGTTTGCAAGTAACCATTGTACCCTGAAAAAGGCAATGAAGGGTATAAAAGCTGACAACATTTTTGAAAAATATTCCTTCAACATTCAACGCAGTTTGATGTTTCGCAATTCAAAACCTGGCCTGAGATATTTGGAACTGGTCCCTGTCAGCAGATAGTCAACAGTACCAAACCCAGTCAACATGTTTGTAGCTTCTTTTTGTTTTGAAGTTGGAACCAAATCAAGTTAGATATGGAGTTGTTGATTATATAGGTCAGCACTAAATCTCTGGATGGTTTTGTACAGTGTTCGCTCCTTTAAATTTTACTTATTATAAGTATCATTTAAAGGAGGGACCAGTCTGTACAATATAGCCAGGTGACAACATAATGCAAGACAGAAGTATTGCAGAAAGCTCCATAAGGAGCTTTCTGCATTACTATTGTCCTGCATAAAGAAATCACCTATTCTTAGAGATCCTCATTCTATCAACAGTAAAAACCCTCTAATACAACCACTGAAATGTAGGATAATTTGGTAACAGTTTAAAACAAGATGAAAGTAAAGCAGAGAGCTGCTGTATATAAAGGAGCTTTGTGCTTTTCTGTCATCTTGCTTTAAGCAGTCACCTGTTTAAAACACTGAAAATTGGATATGATATGCAATGGTCGTAATCGAGAGGTTTTACTGTATTTGGTACAATCAGTCAAGCAGAAATTATGTCTATAGATTGGAATAATGTTTCATATTGCAACAAAATCAAAACATACAAAAAACTGAATTCCAGTATTGTCTATCATCATAGAGCTTCATTCAACAAGTGTGCTGATTTTTGGCATAGGTGTAGTAAGTTACAAAAGGTATTGACATAGAAATAGGTCATGAAGACCTAAATTTACCCTTATCCCACTGAATTTTAATGTATATATAAACTCAATTCACTATGTATAATGTCTGTCATTGGCTAATAAAATAAGGATTTTTTTTTTACCAATAATAGACTGCAGACTAGCTTAAACAGTGAATACCCTGATCAGACAACACCTTCAGTATGATCTACACTGTTTTCTGCTGTTTGTAAATGCATGTGAGTTACTATTAGAACTGGAATTATAGAGTATGTGGTGAACCTTATATCATGGGATTGGCTAATTGATTTAACAGGAGCATTGAACTTTTACATTTTGCATGCTGAGTAGTAATTTGTCGTCTGCAACTGTTTTAAAAATAGAATTAAGTTATTTTCTAAAATTATTTTCAAAACAGGGTAAGAGTGTCAAACAGCTTGGATCCTGATGAGACGTCACGTAATTAATGAGGCTTCTAATCAGGATTCAAACTGTTTGCACAGAGAATCCTGAATCTGCCCCTAGCGTGCAAATAATTAAGAGTTAAGCAGATGTGCTTTAAACTCTTTAACTCTTAACAAGCTATAGCAATGAATGCCAGTGAAATTGTGATAATATTTACAAATAGTTTGGATTCAGATGAAACCCCACATAATAATTATGGTGTCTCTTCAGGACCCTACTCCAGAGACCTTCCTACTTTGCCGCAGTTCTGGAGCTAAATTGTCATAGGGAATATTTTCTGTTTATTAGACTGAGATTATTTCCTCTGCCAAGAATTTAAAGGAAGGCAGGTCGGTGGTTTTGATCCCTAAATGCACTGCTTCGCACAAATGGGATTGGCCAAAATCATCTTCCTGAAATCATTATCATCTCATCTTATCATCCCTTAGACATCACTCATATCGGCGCTATATATGACCTATTTTGTTTTCCAAGGACCAAAATTGTTGACATAGTTTTTGAAATTGAAATTTAGAAGAAAAAACAATTTGTAACTGCAGTAGTATATCTCTGACGTCTGTAGTTAGTAATGTTGCAGCTGACAATGATTATGAATTTGCAACGCAAGAAATATTTTCTATATCCTAGCTGATGGTAGCTTAATTAAAACAGGCTGAAAGTAAAGCAT
The DNA here is from genome assembly GCA_922989275.2 of Gari tellinella. Taxonomy (NCBI): domain Eukaryota; kingdom Metazoa; phylum Mollusca; class Bivalvia; order Cardiida; family Psammobiidae; genus Gari; species Gari tellinella. The sequence continues at coordinate 24,751,525 of OV277856.1, read as the reverse complement.
TCTGCACATTCTGCTTTACTTTCAACCTGCTGTAAATGATCACCTGTCTTTGAAATTAATTAGAAACGGACTGTATAATTGAGGAAATGTATTAAAACAAGATTTACAGTAATTGATTATATTCTACATGTTTTCACAAATATATATTTTGTAATAAGTTACACTGGTATATGTTATAATAAATGGATGGATGCTAATTAGAATCCTTAATTATTCACCAGCTCCACAACCTGATGCTGCTCTGATTGTTCTGATAAATGGCACATCCAGCTGAATATGTTGGCAAGCAAATATAGGGTAACTCTGTAACTGCAGAGCTCAAGAAAAGGGGAGTTTTTTTCAAAAACTAAAAATTGTATTTCTGCATTAAACCCTATGGTATCACTACTCATTAGAATTGTCTCAAAGAGACGCTTCTAATGAGTAGTAACATCGTAGGATTTAGTGCTGAGATGAGTGGGAAAATGTAAGATTTGTTAAAGTTACTCCCTCATATCTGAATTAAGCCCTAGTGAGTAAGACCAGTTAACATTGAGGTTGCTCTGTAGAAACTACAGTCATCCTTGAGTGAAACAACCACTAAAAAAAGCTGAAGAAAAGCATTAATTAGTATTGTTTATAAACAACAAATTAAACTTTAGTTTAATTCAGGGCAAAAGTTAAGACAAAAGATCAGGACAAAAGTAATTTGCAAAAGGAGCTAAGTTCTGCTTTACTTTGCTCTGCGTTGTAAAGCCACCTGTGATTTCAATGTTTGGTAAGTAAGTTGGCACAAAGTTTGATTGTACTGTGAATAATTGATTCAAACATTACTATAATTTATATATAACAGAAGTTAATAATCAATCATTTTTGGTACACAGTGTATAGTCAAGAGAAGATCAATCAGGTCTAATACACAAGTGATAGTGATCAGTCAATTTAAATAAATACAATTATTGTACATGTATTGCTACATGTAACATTAGTATTAAACTCAAGTTTTCCAACATTTTCTCCCTATGGTGTGACTGCTAATTAGAATTGTCTCGGCAAGACGATTCTAAAGAGTAGTTACACCATAGGGTTTTGTGCAGAAAGGAAAAAATTCCCTAATGTGCAGCCCTGATTTGATGATGGAAGAAAGGGTTAAGATATTACCACAAGTCACAAGAAAGTGTACAGATGAATTTAAACCATTTGTAAACACCATGCAGGGCTCCATGCAGAACGATAAGGGGGAGCAAACGGAACAAATCCCAACAAATTCCCTTTCATTTTAGCACCAAATCCTATGGTGTTACTACTCATTAGAATTTTCTAATGAGCAGTAACACCATAGGGTTTAAAGCAGAAATAGAGATTTTTTTTTTTGAATTACTCCGCTTAACTGGAGCCCTGAAACACATATTAATTTTACTCACCAGTAGAGTTTTACTAGCTGCAAGTTGTATGTTATAGTAGATGTTATACGGTACTCTGTTGATATTATGATTGTTATTATCGACTGTGTAGAAATCACTCATGAAAGTGCAGTATTGATTACTAAGGAAGCCTGTTCTCTATGTTGGAAGCAGTTGCTGTTGCTAATTGTTTATGAGTATGTTTTGTACTCTAAGAGTGTATACTGGTACAGTACTATGTAATACTTTGATGATGTCATCATGCAATTAGGGTGTGATGATGGCATCATCAATTCAGGTGTGAAAGTGTTTGGAAAAACATCTTGGACTGGGATTTTTTAACCTTTTACTCCATATAATAATTATAGCCTGTTTCTCGTTTTGATCACAGGTGACCACTTAAAGCAGCTGAAAGTAAAGCAGAATGTGCCTTTACAAGGGCGCATTCTGCTTAACTTTCAGCTTGCTTTTAGCTACCATCTGATATATAGAAAATATTTATGGTACATGTATATGTTTATGACTGTATAAATTGGAACTATTTTCTTCAATGGAAGAGTAAATTAAATGCGTTGAAAGGCGCTTCTATGAAGGAAAGGGGTAACCCATTAACTCATAAGCGATTAACAATTATCAGTGCTCACCTCAATGTATGCTAGTTGATTAAAGTGAGTCAAAATGAGTTAGTATGAGGCTATTGCGCAATGAGTCAAAATGAGTCAGTATGGCTTAATGGTAAAAATTAAGTCACCCCAGACCTGACAATTTTCCATTTGTAACTTATTGTTATCACCTGTGTGTCATCAATCATAGTGTAAAAATTAGTACATTATTGGGTGTTTTTCTCAGAAATTCTCAATTACTGTTTAACCAATTACCCCATAGACTATAAATTTTGTAGTTTTGAAGATCTGTGACAACTTAAAGCAGGTTGAAAGTAAAGCAGAATGCACCTTAAGGCGCATTCTGCTTTACTCTCAGCCTGCTTTAAGCTACCATACAGAAAATATTTATTGTGCAGCTTATCCATGACTGTATGAATTGGAACTAATTTCTTCAGTGGAGGGATAAATTAAAGGAGTATTTAGGAGGTGATGTGTTAACATAGCATAATTCTACAGACATGACTCAAGAGTTATTTAGCATTTGATTTGGCTCCAAACTGCTAGGATTGTTGAGCACTATGTTACTCTGATATATTACATACACACTGGAAAAGACATTATTCTTTCCAGCTTAAGGTACTTCGCATATGCGCGTAGTTTCCATACGATTGTTATGAAACTTTTCATGAAGAATGATAATAGCCTAAGAAACAATGTGTGCAAATATAGGCAAAATTTATCGTGTGGTTTGTCTTTAAGGTCTTTTTTCTGACAAAAACCTAGAATTTTGATGATTTTATTTTTCTTAAAAATGAATAAAGCTAATGACTATAATTCTCGCCCAATAAGTAGTCCACAACATTCATTACAAGAAAAGCTAAAAACATTTTGAATAAAGGTGTTCAGAAAGATGTTATCAGCTATTTAAATTTTGCAAAATGCTAAAAAATTGAATTACAAAAAACTGACTCATTCAATGTATATTTGTTTTCATTTTATTCAAATATATGGTTGATGAACTAGTCAGTCTGAAAAAATGAGAAAATATTACAGTCAGGATTTGTTGTAATATCATATTTTCTTATTAAAATGTGGGATATTTGTTGTTTAGATACAGTTACCTACCTTAGAATTAAAACTTTGTCATTAAAATGCATTATTATTTATTCATGGACTTGCATACAAGGTTTATTATACTGTTTGAACATAATTATAATGGGCAATATCGATCTTAAAAAGGTTAGCGTATTGATAAGCTTCAAGGTGTGGCTTTATAGTTCGATCAAATCGTTTACATGTATACCGATTTAATTGACTTGTAAGTCATTAAACTAAAACGTACAGGTAAGTGGACATATACTTGGACCGTAAACATCACTAGTACTAATCAACGAAGACTAAACATAACATGTCTCTTGATTACTGCGTTATGGATTGACAAGTCAATAAATCGGACACTAAAAAAAAATATTTGGATCGGATGGGTCTCGAACCTATGACCTTTGGATTGCTAGTCAACCACTATAGTCAACCACTATACTAACCGCGCTATGAAGGATTATACTAATTTATATCAACATTTCCTTTATATAAATGTTCTAGTATAAACACGTACGAAAAAAGTCTGTGTCGTCCAGACGCATATCCGCTCGCCCGCAAGACCGACTTCCTGTAGCGAAAGGCCTTAAAACAAAACTAAATGCAAACACAATGCAGTAAAAATTAGAAAATAGCATAGCAACTTCTTGAAAATGTTGACAACCTTAATCTAAGTGGCAAAGACAACCTTAATCTAAGTGGCAAAGAATTTTAAACTTGATCAGACAATGGGTTACCAGGCGTATGATCTGGCTCCAAACTGTTTAATTGCAATGGACCTCAAGGTATCAAGCATAAATGCTTTTGTTGAAAAAAGAATAATGTCTTCTCTTAGAGAACTGTATCATTGATATTTACCTTGACCCATTACTCCATAGTCTGTTTCTAGATTTGACGACAGGTGATCACTTAACCCTTTCCCCCCATAGAAGCGCCTTTTAGCACATTCAATTTATTCTTGCCCTGAAGAAAGTAGTTCCAATTTATACATTCATAAATATGTATAATACAAACTATTTTCTATATTCTAGCAGATGATAGCTTAAAGCAGGCTGAAAGTAAAGCAGAATGCGCTTAAAGCGCATTCTGCTTTACTTTCAACCTGCTTTAAGTGGACACGCACATTCTGCTTTACTTTCAGCCTGCTTTAAGTTATCTTCTGCTAAAATATAAAATATTTCTTATAATGCATATTTGTGACTGCATAAAATGGAACTATTTCCTTCAGTGGAGGAATTAACTAAAGGTGTAAAAAAGCATATTTATAGGTTATAATTGGTTGAAATATATATCAATATAGCAATTATCATATCCTTGAATGACATCTAGCTGTATCAAATTGTATAAGTGTTATGTATACCTTCTTTTATTTCCAGGAAATTGGGAGAATCGTGATGAATCAGCAGAAGATTTTTTCCAACGGGTGAGTAGAAGTTATCTATTTGATGACTGTTATAACCATTATTGAAAGGCTCAAGATAAGCCTGAATAGACCAAATATTTCCAACTTTTTCTCACTTATGTCTCCATTAAACCTGATATTGTAAGTTGTAACTATTTGTTATACTAGTAATTTTAATAATATACAGGCCTGCAGATAATTTAAGAGGGGGTAAACAGTAAGTTCCAGCCTTTTCTCAATCATATCAGCAATAATCCTATAGTGTTACTACTCATTAGAATCGTCTCTTTGAGACGATTCTAATGAGTAGTGACACCATAGGGTTTAAAGCAGTAATAAAGATTTTAGCTTTTGAAATACCCCCCTTTTCAAATACTCCCTGGAGCCCTGATAACCCTTATTGAAGGTCTCAAGAAAGCCTGGATAGACCAAACATTTCAAACATTTTCTCTGTTATATGATCTTCATCAAACCCGATGGTGTGACTACTTGTTATACTGGTAATTACACAGGGCTCCAGATAAAGGGGGGTAAACTGAGCAAATCCAACATTCTCTCACTCATTTTAGCACCAAATCTATGGTGTTACTTATTTCTCATTAGAATTGTCTCAAAGACAGGTGACCACTTAAAGTAGGTTGAATTTTGTAAAGCAGAATGTGCCTGTTACTTTTAGCCTGCTTTCAGCTTCCATCTGTTAGAATATAGAAAATATTTCTTAGGATACATATTCAATTAACTGTATAAATTCAAACAGTTTTCTTCAGTTTAGGAATAAATTAAAGGCATACAAATGATGGACCTGAGTAATGGGATACTATATGTTTGACTGTATGTGTATGTTTTTGACAGTGATTGTTGAAAGAGCAAAAAAACTTGGATAGCACTTTCAGGTTTTTATTCAGAATCGTTCTTTTCAATTTGTAAAAAAACGTATCATTCAGAATCTATTACCAAAACTTTTGCAAATGTTGCCAAAACTTCTTTCATCAGTGTCTCTGAATATATCATTAATCCTTTGAGCATGTAAAATGAACATTGCAGAATTGGCAACAGTGTAGATCAAGATCAGACAATGAGTACAGAGCTCTGGTGTCACTACTCATTAGAATCGTCTCTTCGAGACGATTTTAATGAGTAGTACCACCATATGATTTGATGCTGAAATGAGTGAGAAAATGTTGTTGTTGTTCAGATTGTATTTCTGAAGTCATAGACAAGAGTGTTTGTTTCAGATATTCAGTGGATAGCATTTTCAACAGATGACATTTATTCAGTATTCAACCCATTGCCCCATAGCCTGTGTCTTAAGTTTTGAGGACAGGTGACTAAAAGAAAGTTGAAAGTAAAGCAGAATGTGCCTACTGAAGACTACCATCTACAAGGAAAAAGGAAATATTTCCTACAGTATATAATTATTCATGACTGTATAAAGTGGAACTATTTTCTACAGTGGAAGAATAATTTTAAAGGGTAAAAGGTGTATTTTTGGAGTAATGGGTTAATTTATAGGGCTATAAGGTATCTGGATAGTTATGAATTTGTTTGTTATACTAACCCATTACTCCATAAATATGCAACATCAGAAACGTATTCTAGAAGATGGTAGCTTACAGCAGGCTGAAAGTAAAGCAGAATGTGCCTTAACCCATTACCCCATAAATATGCAACATCAGAAACGTATTCTAGAAGATGGTAGCTAAATATTAGCAGGCTGAAAGTAAAGCAGAATGTGCCTTAACCCATTACCCCATAAATACGCCTTTTTACGCCTTAGAATTATTCCTCCACTCAAGAAAATAGTTCCATTTTATATATTCAATAACATGTTTCAAAAGAAATAGTTTCTATATTGTACAAGATCTTAGCTTAAAGCAGGCTGAAAGTAAAGCAGAATGCACCTTAAGGTGCATTCTGCTTTACTTTCAACCTGCTGTTAGTTGTCACCTGTCTTCAAAACTAGAAACAGGCTACTAATGGGGTAACGGGTTAAGGCACATTCTGCTTTACTTTCAATCTGCTTTAAGTGGTAACCTGGTTTTCTAGAAACAGGCTATAGGGTATATAATAGGTTAAGGTTGTACTGTAGATTTATGTAATAAAAGTTTTTGGCTGCCTATCAGCCTGTAGTGCTGGTGTTTCTTTTCAAAACTTTAGTAAGCAATCAGTCAAAACAACTTTACCAATCAATCATAGGGCCATGGAGAAGATCTGTATAAGCCATTACCTGGATACATATAGCAGTGCAATCACTCGCTGGGTGGAATCTCAACAACTGTTTGCCACTGTCTATCACAATTAGAGAGACAATGTTTGAAGCAAGCAGAATCATAGCAGGGCTCCAGATAGGGGGGAGTAAACTGAACAAATCCAACCTTTTCTTAATCATTTTAGCACCAAATCCTATGGTGTCACTACTCATTAGAATCGTCTCTTCGAGGGTTTAAAGCAGAAATAAAATTTTAGTTTTCAAAATACTCCACTCTTTATCTGCAGCCCTGTCATATAGGATCTTCATATGAATCTTTTTGCATTTTCAGTCAAATTTTGTTCGCAAGTTTTAAAAACAGGTATATATAGCTGCTTAACCCTTTTGACACTGAAGACTGCTTAATTGATTACCTTAAATGCAAAACAGTTTCTATCCAGATCAGGCCCCACTTCCTCTGGGACCTGATCAGGATCCAAACTGTGTTTCATTAGAATCCTGTATCTGTTAAAAAACGTGTGGCATCTGATCAGGCTCCAAACTGTTTGCCACTCAGATTAGAATAAAGTCAGAATTGTCAACAATTTATGCAACAATTTGAACAAACTTTTGTCCAATTGTAATGATATTTAGTAAGATGCTTAGATCTAAATAGTTTGGATTGTCTCAGATGGAGTTATGGAGGGCGGCTTATCTTGTGCTCAAGTCACTTTAGTTATTGTTTAATTTCAAATTGTAGATACTAAATCCTTAGTTTATAAAATGAGGTAATTCAAATAAGTTCTTTGGGAAATGGTTAAAACATTACGCCAATTAGCCTGTTTCTAGTTTTAAAAACAGGTGACCACTTCCCAGGCAAAAATTGACCAAGTTTAACCATGGTTAACCTTAGGTTTACCTTTGGTTCAGGGAACTATGGTTGACCATGGTTAACCATGCTTTTAACAAAAGGCAAATTGGCCGACCATGTTTGAACCATGGTTATTCCTGGTTCAAAGGGATACCATGGTTTGATACATGGTTAGACCTTGGTCAAATAAACATGGTTGCACCATGGTTAGACCATGTTTGAACCCAGGATCATCAACCATGGTCTACTAACTTTTATTGTTAAAAACCTGCTCCCCGGACCATAGTTAACCAGGAATTACCATGGGCAACCATGGTTAGAACCGGCTGAATTTGGAATAAGAATGACAAACAGCAATTATAAATGTGAGACACTTCACTCATCACACTATATTTTAACCATTCTTGCTTTCATGACCTTAACCATAATCTTTTAGGCTATAATTAGAATTAATATCTATGAATTGTGGCCAGGTGGTATAGTCACTGTGACTTACATCACTAAGCTTCTCATGGCTGCAACTTAGGTCACCTTCAAACAACATCATATTTTCAAATTAATACAAAGTTAAGTTAAAATCTAACAAGCTCCAGTAACAGAAATACTTTTGACTGTTTTCCAACTGACAAGTACTTTGCTTGCAAAGGCATATAGATAATGTGTCTTGTGTCATAGTAAACTACTAGTGGGTGGGGTGCCACATGCTTTTGTTTGTATCATGTAAATATCCAAAATATATCATGCTCATTATAAAACTGTATTTATGTAAGTTATGTAACTTACCATGAACCTGTTGGCAGGAGTCTGAACTGGTTTGGAGTCTTTAATTTTTGCCACATTCACATTTTAAAGTACAGATAAACAGACAACTTCAAATCTCTGACCTTGTGATTATGTTGTCAGCAGGTGCCCTGAGTGATGTATAATATTCACTGTTTTGTGAAACTTACAATTGTAGCACATATTACTGATATTCTATCTGTCACACTTTTTGTCCAGAAGATATCTCCAATTCTACTGATGCTAGGGACATGAACTTTCATGCATGGAATGAACTTGATCAGAGGAACATGGTTGGTAATTATAAATTAAAATTCATGTTCTTCAAGGTTGACAATATGGTTTGTTGTAACCATGGTCAAAAAAGCTGAACTATGGTCAACCTTAGGTCTGTAGCATTTGAACCATGTTCAACCTAGGTCAACAATATTGTGACCAGGTTTCTTTTCAAACCATGGTTCTACCATGGTCATAAATTACTGAAATTCATGTTCAACCATGGTTAAACCTGAAAAAAGCATGATGAACCATGATTGGTCTTGGTCAACCATGGTCATATTTTGCCTGGGTTGAAGCAGGAGCCTGCTTTAAGCTACCATCTGCCATTGTATAGAAAATATTTCATATGGTGCGTTAAGGAAATAGTTCCAATTTGTACAGTCATGAATATGTATACATATTCATGACTGTACAAATTGGAACTATTTCCTTCACTGGGGGAATGAAATAAGCGCATAAAAAGACAGAGTTACGGGGTTATGGGTTAAAACATTTGGACTAATGAACTCTGCACAATCAACAGGATTCATTGTTGAAGAAATGTTGTTATCAAACCGTGCAGATTTTTCACAATCAATTCAGTGTTTGTTCGTGAAGTTTTAGCCTTGAGTGTATGTCTTATCTTCCTGTCCTCCTACCAGAACAAAAGAATTCTCTTCTATTTCCCTTCTCTTGCAATAGAATCTTTTGTAAACAGTGTAGTCCCAGGTCAGAAAGCTCCTGAAGGAGCTGTCTGACCAGGGTCTGCACTGTTTTCTTATTAGATATATCTGACATTGTGGCAGCACTCATATTCTGGACAAAATTTCTTACTTTATTAGCCGACTGATAGATTCACTGTACAAACAGAATGATAATCAAGGCTTGCTCATTGTCCCATAAATAAACCATTTTATGCCTTTAATTCATTCCTTGATTGAAGAAAATAGTTCTACTTTATACAGTTATGCATATGCACCATAAGAAATAATTTCTACATCCTAGTAGATGGTGCCTTAGTAGAATGTGCCTTAAGGCGCATTCTGCTTTACTTTCAACCTGCTTTAAGTGGTCACCTATCTTCAAAACTAGAACCAGGCTATGGAGTAATGGGTTAAACTAAGCTTGATTTTGATTTGTTACATATTGGTATAATATGTTCGTGTATACCTTACAGTATACTGCTTTATTTTGATTTTTCAGCTCCAAATTCTATGGAGTTACTACTCATTTAAGAGACGATTCTTATGAGTTGTGATACCATAGGGTTTAAAGCAGAAATCTTTTTAAATTACTCCCCTTATCTGGAGTCCTGTTGAAAGCAACCCTTCTGTTGATTCACTGTCATATTAATAGTTTAAACTGTAACTTACTGTATCTATACATCAAGGCCTGGGAAACGTGAAGAAAGCGTTGATTGAAGGCAGGCTGTATGTAAGCCATCAATAATCACTTAATGGTGTAATTTAGAGGGAAGTTTAGGGAACACCTTCTGTGTGTTTAATGTCATTTCAGAAATAAATGGCTTCTGTGTATGTCAGAACTCAAACTAGGCGGAGGCAGACACTCAGAATTTTTACACTTAATTCTCCTGCTATTAGTGTATACTGACACATTTTGAAATCAGTGAAGACCCAGATCCTGAAGGAGCTGCCTGATCTGTGTCTGCACTGTTTTCTAAGTATTGTTTCTTATATTGAAGATATATGCACACTTGAAGCAGGTTGAAAGTAACAGAATGCAATCTGCTTTGAGGTATGACCTGCTACGATATGAAAAATACTCTAATGGAACATATTTATGACTGTATATTATATAAATTGGAACTATTTTCTTCAGTGGAAGAACAAATTGGAGGCATAAAAAAGCATTCTGGAAGGCTGAAGACTGCAAACTTATCATGTTTCAAATAGTTTCTTAACCCATTACCCCATTACCCCATAACCTATTTCTAGTATTGAAGATAGGAGACCACTTAAGCAGGTTGAAAGGCACATTCTGCTTTACTTTCATCCTGCTTTAAGCTGCTATCAGATATGATATATGACTGTAAAAAGTGGCACTATTTTCTTCTGTGCAGGAATAAATTAAAGTCGTAAAAAGGCCTATTTATGGAGTAATGGGTTAATGTAGTACACCTTGAGTGAGATACCAGAAAGTTGACCCATTTGTGCCATGCTTCCCATAAAGGGACATACTGGGCAAACAGTGGAGACTCTCACTCAGATCAGACGCCGTATTTATGCTGCATCTGATCAGCGTCTACTCTGTTTGCTAATGAGAATTCAATATAAATCAAAACAAAAATGAAATTTTAGACCAGGCACCTCTTAGGCAAGGCATCTTTTAGACCAAAATGGACTCATCCAATATATGAGCATAGAAGAATCCACTTGGCACAAAATCATATTTACCAATCTTTCGTTCAAGGTACCATTTTTGTAGCCGGCTCCAATATGTCACCCTGCTCATAATATGCCCTGCTGACATATCTCTTTTGCTTTGCTATTTTAGGAGATAAAAAAACCAACATTGGCTATTGATTTCAATAGAAATAGAATCATTTTTGTTCGTTATAAGGTGGTATGTGGCGAGTAGCTGCATTATATTTCATTCATAGAACAGTCAAAATTGTATTAAGCGACCTAATTCAGTACATGATGCCCATTAGCAGTCTCTTGTATAGTTTGTTTACTGAATGCAGGATATTAAAATCTTACATTCAGCAGTTGCCTATCTTTAATTATCTATATATTCCGTCAAAGAAAGGTTGTTTACTTAATACAAGTTTGACTGTACTTATCCCATCAGTCATAACTACAGTCATTCTTGTATTAAGCAACCACTCAAAATGACTATGCTAATTTAAGTCAGCTGGTTGGGGAATCTAAATACAAGGAATTGCTGAATGCAGGATAAAAATAATGCTGAAAGCTCCTACAGGAGCTTTCTGCATTATTTTTATCCTGCATTAAGCAGTCACTTCCATACTACTTTAACTCTCACCCTGCTAGCATCGGATATGACTGCCTCAGTGATTATATGTTACCTTTGCAAACAGTTTGGATCCAGATGAGAAGCTTGCATAATGCGACGTCTCATCAAGATCCAAACTGTTTGCCATTTTGACCCTGAATTTAAAAGAAATTTTGAAAATTCTAATCTTTAGAATTGTAGCAGAAGACAATTGTTGCAGACGAAAAAATTACCCAGCATGCAAATTTAAGAGTTAACCCTTAGCCTGCCACTCATGACTATAGCTCCATATGCAAACAGCTTGGATCCGGATGAGACGCCGAGTAACTCGGCGTCTCATCCGGATCAAAGCTGTTTGACACTCGGACAACATTTTCAGCAATTTTGAGCAACTTTGAAGCACTTTGAAACTTGAAGCAGACGAGAAATATAGCAGACGACAATTTATTCGGCGGGCTAAGGGTTAATAAGTGGTGGCTTAATACAAGATTTACTGTACACTAGTTTAGATACAAAGAGAATTCTCAATGAAAGCAACCATTAGAATGAGTAGTCTCTTGATTAAATCTGCTGTGTCCGATGTCATCGATACAGGTTGTTTTTTTCAATCAATGATATTTTAATGAAAATCAGTTAGATCTCTTAATTCAGATGCATTTGTACTACAGCACAAAAGTAATGCAGAGAACTAGCGACAGCTTTGTTCACTGATTTTAATTGCCCTATATTGAGCTCCAATCTGCCTATTAATAGAATTCATGCTGCCATTCTATATGTAACCTTCTAGTGAAAAGCATGGACAGTTTTGAAGACAGGTGACCACTTAAAGCAGGTTGGCAATAAAGCAGAATGCACCTTAAGGTGCATTCTGCTTTATTTTCAGCTTGCTTTGTTAGCATATTGATGACTGTAATAAAGGGGAATCCTTTTCTTCTGTAGAGGAAATTAGATTAGAGGCGTAAAAAGGTATATTTATGAAGTAGTGCCTAAATTGATTAATGTGGGACTTTTTAACCCAAACTCTCTTTGAAGAGCTTTCTGCATTACTTTTATTCTGCATGAACCTTTATCATGCCTTAATCTTTGAATAATGGTATTGTATATTAATAGAGTGGAGAAGACTTGTTACTTGTATGCACAAACACATTTATTGGGAAAGAATAATGTCTTCTTCATTGTACAAAATGATTTCAGCTACTAGACAAATATAAAAAAATATGTGGCAGCATAAATTTAATGAAGCAAGATGAAAGTTAAGCAGAAAGCTGAAGGAGCTTTCTGCTTAATACTTTCATGTTGCTTTAAGCACCTGCCTGCATTAAGGCATACATAACAATGATCAAGCATTCAATGGAGAAGTTGTTTTGCTGTGATGTGCTTTCTGTTACCACTTACAAGTTGTGTTTTCACCAAGGACCTATGATGTCAGTTACTATAGTAAGAATGAGCACTTACAAAAACTCACGCTGCATTATACAGATGCTGCTAATGCAGCAAAAAAAGCTTGTTTACATTGGTAACTGTTACAGTGTGATAATTAATGCTCATTGTACGAGGGACTAATTGCACATGCCATATTAATCCATTTCTCCATAGAAACACATTTTTACACAGGTCTTTAATGTATTCCTCCACTGATGAAAATAGTTCCAAATTATACAGTAATGAATATTAATATGTGTCATAAGAAATCTTTTTCTATATTTTAACAGATTGAAGCTTAAAGCAGACTGAAAGTAAAACAGAATGTACTATTAAACAGGGTAGACCAAGATCAGACAGCTCCCAATTCATTTACCGTAGGAGCTGTCTGATCAGGGTCTGCACTATCTTCTTATAGAAAAAAAATATCAATAGCTTTATTTCTGCATGAAACCCTATGGTGTTACTACTCATTAAAATAATCTCTTCAAGACAATCCTAATGAGTAGTAACACCATAGGATTTGGTGCTGTAAAGTTGGATTTGTTCAGTTTACTCCCTCTTGTTTGGATTCTTTGGCATGGGGTTAATTTCAGTAATGCTGAGTGCAGGTTGCATATAGCTGCTTGGTAAAATTTATTGTTAAGAAATTGCCGACTTTTGAAGTGTTGCAGGATGTATGGAAACACACTTTTTTCGTTTGAGAAAATAAAATGCAATAAACAGATAATGGTATTTATGATAACATTATTATATGCCAAAACATTTATATTTCAGATAATGGAAGAAACGAATACACAGATCTCATGGCCATCAAAGCTGAAGATTGGTGCCAAATCAAAAAAAGGTAAGAAAATATTCATGATGCCAAAAGGACAAAATATATTTAAAGCAGGTTATTTTCAGCAATATAAAATTAATATTCTCTTATAATGAGAACTTTTTTTTAGCTCGACTTTTTCGAAAAGTCCAGCTATTGTAGTCACCCTTTTGTCTGCGCCTGCATCAGCGTCTGCGTCTGTGTCTGCGTCTGCGTTTGCGTTGGTTAAGTGTTTAGAATAAGGTTTTTGTAAGACATCATTTCTCAATAACTATCAAAGGTATCCATTTGAAACTTGGAATACTTGTTCAGTATCAAAAGGGCAACTCATTACAACAAGGCAGGCAACCCAGGGATCTGTCATTCCAGAGTTATTGCTCTTGTTTTATTTACTTAACAATTGTAAATTAACATATCTAAATAGCTGTGAAAGATATTTACTTGAAACTTTGAATACGTGTTCAGTGTCAAAAGGCCAACTCATTACAACAAAGAAGTTAACTCTGGGATTTGTCATTCCAGAGTTTTTGCCCTTGTTTTTAGCTCACCTGGCACATAGACTGTCTAAGTATGTTTGAGTTGTTGTTGCTTACAAACTTCTATGATCAAGAGGGCATTAAACACCCATACACATTCTTTAAGTTTAGAAAATGTAGCCGTCTCAAGTATATCGAGCGTCCAAGCCCCTGTTTGCGGTGCTCTCGTTATTGCTGATAATCACCTGTTTTAACATTGATTATAACTACACTATAATTTCAACTTTTGTTAACCCGTTTGTGCCTGAATATTGAAATTAACCCATTACCTCATAGCCTGTTTCTAGTTTTGAAGATAGGTTACCACTTAAAGCAGGTTAAAAGTAAAGCAGAATGTGCCTTCAGCCTGCTTTAAGCCAAAATCTTCTAGAATATAGAAAATAGTTCTGATGGTACATACTTATGAATGTATAAAAATTAAAATTATTTTCTTTGGTGTAGGAATAAAGTAAAGGCGTTAATTAAAATGCGTATTTATGGGGTAATGGGTTAACTCTCCCTGTGCAATGTGTGACCTCTCATCTGGTTCTCCTTCATTTTGCTATTTCATATAAACTGATCTGCTGCTTTTATAATGGACGAACACTGCAGTGTCTTCAGATTTATAATGATTTCTTCTTGCAAGACTTTCAAGTATAATACAGGGAGAGTTACAGTATCCAGGCAAAAATGGGTAAGCCGTTAACTTGCAACCCAATGAGTAAGCTCATATTTGACATTTGCTTATCCATGGAATTATGTTGTTAGTGCACCTGAACATTTTTGTTCCTGGTTGTAGAACTGCAAAACCTATGATAATTACAGTAAGTACACCATAAAAAAAGTGCTTGGGCTATCTTTGAAATGGATATCAGCTGATTGTCGACCAATAGAATTGATCTTAATACAACTGTATGCGTTATTGCCATTCTACGTTAAACAGTCATCTGTATAATATATAATTCTTTATGGAATGGTCTTTTAACCCTTAGCCCGCCAAATAAATTGTCGTCTGCTATATTTCTCGTCTACTTCAAGTTTCAAAGTGCTTCAAAGTTGCTCAAAATTGCTGAAAATGTTGTCCGAGTGTCAAACAACTCGGCGTCTCATCCGGATCCAAGCTGTTTGCATATGGAGCTATAGTCGTGAGTGGCAGGCTAAGGGTTAATGCAGGTCTTACTGTAGCTGCCATTGTGATAGCTGCAGGTAGTTGGTATTGTTTTTTCCTACAGTAAAACCTCAATATTCTGACCACTCAAACAAAGTCCCAATTTATCACACCATTTACAGTGGAGAAGATGTTATTCTTTCCTGATTAAACGCAAACGGAAACGCAAACCAACTGCTGTCAAATTGGCCAACAGTTTGGAGCCTGGTCAGAAGCCGGTTTACCTGGCTTTTGCTATGGCTCCAAACTGTTTGCAATGGAAGTAATTGTTTAAGCGCAAAATCGTTTATTGGGAAAGAATAACGTCTTCACCACTGTACAAGCCACATGCAGCCTTTAATAAGCAGGATGCAAGCAAAGCAGAATGCTCCTTTAGGAACATGCTGCTTTGCTTGCATTCTGCTTAACCCTTTTCTACATAGAAGCGCCTTTTAGCAAATATTATTGATTCCTCTCCTGAAGAAAATAATTCCAATTTAATCAGTCATGAATATATATTATAGGGAATGTTTCTATACTCTGGCACATGCTAGCTTCAAGCAGGCTGAAAGTAAAGCAGAATGCACCCTAAGGCGCATTCTGCTTTACTTTCAACCTGCTTTAAGAAGGCACCTATCTTCAATTCTAAAAATAGGCTATCAGGTAAAGGGTTAAAGCTAAAAACCTGTCAATTAACTGAAGACCAGTCTGATACTCAGTGGTTGTAATAGTGAGGTTTTACTGTATATGTAAACAGTGCAGTAGAGGATCAGATAGTATATCACTCAGGATTATCTGGGTAAACAATTAGACAGTATCAGAAGCATCCAACAATATGCAGGAATGGGATAACAAACAGTTTCCTTTAACCCGACCTTGCAAGATGTTACTGTCTGCTTTAACCCATGATTCCAGTAATAAGCCTATATTTTACGATTTAAATTAATACTAAAGGAATTAGTTATGCATGATAAGAAATATTTCCCATGATATGCTAGCAGATGGTAGCTGAAAAGCAGACTGAAAGAATGCTCCTATGGAGCATTCTGCTTTACTTTCTGCCTGCTTTCAGCAAACACGTCCTCAGTACTCAAAACAAGCTATTGGGTAAGGGTTAACCCTTTCGCAGAAAAGAAAGTGTGTGCTAAAATTTATTGTCTGATTTTAAACAAAGTCCAATTTTTGAGGCTTTGATTGAATGAATATTAATACGAGTCCCAAACAGTTGTGGTCCAGATCTGATGGCAGGCTAACGGGTATAAGATTGGATCCAACAGATTGCAAAGGTTTAAGGTCATTTGTCATTGTTCTATATATGTATCTGCAATGGTTGATCTTAAACCCATTATGCTATAGCTTGTTTCTAGTTTGAAGACAGGTGAAAACTTAAAGTAGATTGAAGGTAAAATTAAGCAGAATGTACCTTAAGGTGCATTTGGTTTACTTTCAACCTGCTTTAAGCTTTAAGCTACCATCTGCTAGAATACAGAAAATATTTCTTTAAGAGTACATGTTCCTGACTGTATAAAGTGGAACTATTGCATTCAGAGGAGGAATAAATTAAAGGCTTAAAAGGGCATATTTATGGAGTAATGGGTTAATATTGATGCTTGTGTAATTCCAGATCCCCATATAAAAGTGATAGGTCTTCCTGATGAAGTACGAGAAGCCAAGGATCTGATTATGGCTGTGCTGGACACAAAGGTAGGCATATCATGCTTGTTTTGAAGACTGGTGACCACTTATAGCAGATTGAAAGTAAAGCAGAATTCATTCTGCTTTACTTTCAGCCTGCTTTAAGCTACCATTATGCTAGGATAAAGGAACTATTTCTTATGATTCGCATTCATTACTGTATAAAATGGATTTTATTTCTTCAGAGGAGTAACAAACTTTAGACGTTAAATGAGTATCTATGGAGTAACGGATTAACCGACTACCCCAAACCCCTGCATAGAAATAAGAGGAGGTTTACTGGAATTGTGTCTGTCTGCAGCTTAAATCTCCTTTTACTCTTGTCCATATATACTCATTTATATGATTTTAATTCATTCCTTTACTGGAAAAAATAGTTCCAGTTTATATGTAGTCATGAATATGTTCAATAAGACGTATTTTCTATATCATACAGAACACATTACCTGAGCATTGCCAAGATGCTCGGTTGAATGAACTATCAAAGTGGTGTGTTGCATTTGTAAATATTTACTGTTTCAATCCTAACTTTATACAGTAAAACTTTTCTATTACATCCACACAAAATACATTTCAATGATGGCCTTAAAATAGGTGGTAGCATAAAGCAAAATAAATGTAAAGCAGAAAGCTCCTAAAGGATCTTTCTACTTTACTTTTATCTTGTTTTAAGCAACTACCAGTTCTGCTTTATACATAAAATCAAGCTTTTATTTGAATGGTCGGACCATCATGGATTCACTGTATTTCTTTTGTTTCATTGTGGGTGGTTTCCATTTTAATTCTTGTGCTTTATATATAATTAAGCAGTCCGTTTTATCATGCCACATACTTTAATGTGATTGGCAGTTTGTTGATATCGGAACTTCCCAACTTTATTGTTCTCGTGTCAAGACTTGCAGTGGCCTTAATCAATTAGATATAAAAACAGTTGAAACTCCACACTTCGAACTCACGTTAGTTTGAACATACCCCTATTTCAAAGTTAAAACGTGGCCTTAAGCCACGTTTAAACTTTGAAATAGGGGTATGTTTGACTTAATCTACTTTCAACTTAATTATGAAATACTGGTGAATCCAATTTTAGTGAGTTTGAAGTATCGAATTTCAACTGTACTTCCAAACATGTAACAAATCGTGAGTATACTCTTCCCAGAGTGAGGCGATTACTTAAGATGATGATGAACAAATTCCTATATAGCCCAAAGTGCAAATCATCTATGTCTTACTGCCGTGACTGCTTGATCGGAGATGAAAGTTAAGCAGAAAGCCCCTTTAACCCATTACTCCAAATATAGATATACATTTTCATGCCTTTGATATATTCCTCTACTGAAGAAAATAGTTTCAATTTATACAGTCAAGAGTATTTTCTTCAGTGGAGGAATAAATTGAATGCGCTAAAAGTCACTTCTATGGGGGAAAGGGTTAAATTAAAGGGCCAATTCTACTGTTTTGTATGTGGTACTTTGGTGTAAATATGCAATTGAGGCTTCCCAAATCGTTGTATGTTGGTAAGTGAGTGAAATATATAGCTCAACAAACATCTCTTGCTTTGCACCAACGGGATTTGTTTTGCTGGGTCACTCAGTTTTCACGTTACACTATTAAATTGACACAGGATGGTCCTGTCAGTTACAATTGGAGGCCACCCATCTTACATACCTCCATTGGGTTTATATTGTTTTGGGGGCAGGTCTGTAAACACCCTCAGTCTGCTTCAGGAGATGATCTGGGTTGTTGTGACATTTCAGACTGGTTACCATTGCTGTGTTTATAAACACTCCAAGTGCTGTTTCCCTTCCTGGAATTGTAGGAATGAGTGTAACACAGTCTAACCAACCTTTAACTATCTCTCAATAGAAGAGTTTGTAGCAGGTAATTGCTTAAAGCAGGATAAAAGTAAAGCAAAAAGCTCCTAAAGGAGCTTTTTGCTTTACTTTTTTCCTGCTTTAAGCACAGTCACCAGTCTATGACACATGCCTTCTTTGAAGTGATTTTAATTGTTTATGATACCTGTTTACCTGCCTCATTCATGGACATCATTTAAAGCTCAATAAATGCAGTCTGCTTCAAGGTTGTCATCTGCTAAAAGCTCACAACTCTTTGCATGCTTGGTAATGTTATCTCTGCAACAATTGTTGTCTGCTACTGTTCTTAAAAAAAGATTTCTAAATTTTCTGTTCAAAACAGGGTCAGAGTGTGAATTAGTTTTTATCCTGATGAGAAGCCATGCGACGCATACATTTATGCTATTTCAATGATATTTCTTGGAATATCTGACATACTCTTCTGTTTATAGGATAATTTGAATACATTTAAACCTCTCTATTACGACCACTGAAATGAATGCTAATTGATTGTATATTAGAGACAGGTGACAGCTTAAAGCAACTTGTCACCTTGCTTTAAGCAGTCACCTGTCGTAAACACCTAATAAGTAACGCAATCTAGTGGTTGTGATAGATAGGATTTACTATATAAGATAGACTTTTATATTCTGATGTGATCTATGATATAAGCTTAAGTGCATCTCCCTGTGGTTATGCTCTCTATTTGAATCTGATTATTATAGTAAATGAAATTTCTTGGAATCTCGGAGTTATTTCTCCATTAATTTTGCAATAAATACTGTATCATATCTGTGTCTAACTTATTGCTTTGGGCATTAGTACTTTTCTCAGTGGTTTAGCTATAATGAAAGCTATATTGAAATCTTTAATAGTAAATGATGTTTCTTAGAATATTTGAATTATTTCTTACGATTTATAATATGGTGCTCCCTCTCTACAACAACAGCCAATAGGAGACAAAGACTCTGTGTTTGTTGATTGGAGGGAGTTGTTATAGGGAGGGAAATATAATACCTTTGACTGATCTGAGTTCAAATTGTTGTCGCTTGTCTCTATGTTTCTTCTGTCAAAATGTCCAATACCTAACTTTGAGAAAAAAAGCCTGTAGAAGAATTTAGTGCAGAAAGCTCCTGCAGGAGCTTTCTGCATTATTTTTATCCAGCATTCAGCTACCTCTTATATTATTAGAAACTGCTTACGGGCATTGTATCGAATTGTCACTTAATAAATGTTTGACCGTAATGCAGAAATATTTTTGTTAGCTTTCTGCATTAATAGTTTACTTTTGCCCTGCATTAAGTCATACGATAAAGTTTCTTGTTACTTCATGGAATGGGTTACAGATTTGATGCCTTAACCCATTACCCCAAATATGCCTTTCAGCGCCTTTATTTTATTCATCCACTGAAGAATATAGTTCCAATTTATCCTGTCACAAGTAAAAATCATAAGAAAGATTTCTTATATCTTGCAGATTATAGCTTAAAGCAGGCTTAAAGTAAAGCAGAATGTGCCTTAAGGCACATTCTGCTTTACTTTCAACCTGCTTTAAGTGGTCACATATCTTCAAAACTAGAAACGGGCTATGGGGTAAAGGGTTAAACCTGCGACTAGACACACATCAAGATAATGCATGTTGACATGAACATGCACACAGCTGTGATCGGGCCCACATGTTGGCCTAGTCTGCAGTGGTTCTGTTCAGGTTCCATAGTGGAGAAGATGGTGTTATATGTTCCATTTAAACTAATTATATGCAAATGCAGCGCTATAAAATGAAGAAAACGTCGGCTTTGAAAAATATTGATTACTTACTTTCATCATAGTGCCAAACCATTTGGAGTTTGATCAGGCTCTAAAGTGTTTGTTGCCCAAATTTTAAAAAATTGTTGACATTAAAAAAACAAACAAAAAAAACCCCACTCTTTTACAACTTATTGTATTGCAATAATTTTTTGCGTAAAGTTTAGTTAAAACAGGAAACAAACCCATTTCTTCCACCATATAGAAATAGTGGAGAGCTTCTGTAGCTTTATACAGATGGTGAAGGTTTGTAAAAACTCTGAGAATTACATATGCCTTACAGGTTAACTGGTCATATAAACATGAGTTCATGTAATTGAGAACTGCATGAGGCAACCTTTGTGGAGTTTTCACAGGTGCATCTCTGTTTGACAAAAACTGTTTCCTCTAGAAGCTTTATTGCAGTCTGGATTACTGCAGGGTTTGTTTTGGTTAGGGCCTTTAAAATGCTGGAGTCGAGCTATCTCAGAACAGATACTCAACCCATTACCCCATAGCCTGTTTCTAGTATTGTACATACTTGACCATTTAAAGCAGATCTCCCTAGGAGAAGAACCAAATAAGCTTTTGCTTTCGTTCTCATCCTAATGTATATCCATGTTTTGTTCATCAAAGTTGTATATAATTATTATGAAATAAAAAATATGTTTAAACTAATTAAGCAGATTGAAAGTAAAGTAGAATGTGCCTTAAGGCACATTCTGCTTTACTTTCAGCCTGCTTTAAGCTATCATCTACTTGAATATATGAAATATTGAATTTGAACTATTTTCTTCAGTGGCAGACTAAATTAAAGGTGTTAAAAGGCTTATTTATGGGGTAATGGGTTAAGTGAGAAGATATCTAAAGACAGATGACTGCTAAATGCATTATGATCAAAAGAGAGTTTTCTGTATTTGACTTGCTTTAACCCTTTTAAGTTTCATATGGAAGAAATGCTTTTGGGGATCATGCAGGGCTCCAGATAAGAGGGAGTAAACTGAACAAATTCAACACTTTCTTACTCATTTTAGCACCAAATCCTATGGTGTTACTACTCATTAGAATCGTCTCAAAGAGATGATTCTAATGAGTAGTCACACCATAGGGTTTAATGCAGACATAAAAGATTTTGCTTTTTGAAATACTCCCCTTATCTGGAGCCCTGGGGATACTAAGGGGTTTAGTGATTCTGTCCTTACATTATATAGAGAGGATGTGGGTACATTGGCTGGATTGTCTGCATTGACTTTTGTCAACATTTAAAAGGTTTTGTTTATAACTGTAAGGTGCTGTCAGCTATATGTCAAATTGTTGCAGATGTTTCAATAAAAATAATGAAACTTTCCTGATGAGAATTAATTGCTTACAAAGTAATGTAGGAGCTCACATTACATACACAGTGGAGAAGACGTTATTCTTTCACAATAAAACGTGTTTACGCTTAAACTAAGATTTCTATTGCAAACAGTTTGGAGCCTGATCAGATATCTGGTAACCCGGTGTCTGATCAAGCTCCAAAATGTTTGCCACTCAGATTTAATTAAATCACAAGAAATGTCAAAAAGTTGTAATTTTCTTTATTTTAGCGCATTGCACTATTTGTTTGCGTTTAAATGGGAAATAATAAAGTCTGAGTCTCCACTGTAAGAAGTGTGGCATAGTGATTAATCCTTCACCTGCTACTTCAAGGAGCTGTCTGATGTGGGTCTACACTGTTACAGAAACTTAGTGTCAATAAATCTTGAACATAGCTGACGGAGGATTAATTTTAGTGATTTAGTTTCCTGTACCATTATATAATATCCTGCATCAGAAGGATTGATCCCATGCAAACAGTGAAGACTAAGATATGAGGGCGCATTCTGCACTGTTTGCCATAACTATTGCATTATGTTGTAATTTAAACAACCTGAAATAGTCAAGAATAGAGTAGAGAGGTACAGTTATTGGGAATTAGAAATGTCCATTTTGAAGTTTAATGGGTCTGCGAATTAGGGAATTATAACCACCAAATGCAAGCAGGCAACATTTTCAGTAATTGCTAGGATGTGAGAGAGCTGATAAGCCCACCTATTAACAAGGCATTCCAGAGTGAGACTGCAGCAGATGCTGTGATTTCTGGCATAGGTTTACTAACAAGCTCTCATTTGTACCACTGGAGAAGACGTTTATTCTTTCCCCGTTGAAACGTTAAAAAAACGCAAACAAAACGCAAACACACTGCAGTAAAATATATAGAAAATCACTTTTAATTAAAAAAAATTGTAGAGGTTTTTTTTTTATCTGAAAAGCAAACAGTTTGGAGCCTGATCAGACGCCAGGTAACCCTGCGTCTAACCTGGCTCCAAACTGTTTGCAATTGATATAATAATTTTAGCATAAACATGTTTATTGGGAAAGAATCATCTCCACTGTACCAGGGCCCACCATTTTCTAGGCTAATTTGTATGCCATTATTGTTTCTAAATACTTATACCTTAGGCCTAAATATATTCAATTTATCATTTAGGCTTAGTATTGATTGTGATTTTTGGCTTTAAGATACTGTAATTTAGAACCAAATTAGAAATACTTGATTGTACGTAGCTTTTAAAGCTCACAGTCTTCAAAACTAGAAACAGGCTATGCAATTTTAAAGGATTAAGGAGCCCTCTGATCTGGGTCTATGCTGTTTGCATAATAATATGATGCATGTAAAGTGCTCCCTCTCTACAATCATTGAACACCCAAAAAGAGACAAAGATTGTGTGTGTTGTTTGGAGGGAGTTATTCTAGGGCGGAAAAATCAATACCCTTAGAGTGCTGAGCATGAATTGGCTTACATGAATTTTGCAAACAGTTTGAACTCAAGAATTTATAAATTTATTAATGTCTTTTTTGGGGACAGCGATAAGCATTGTTGTAAGGAGGGAATCCTTGTTCAGAGGGCCGTTGTAAAGAGGGAGCACTGTACTAGTTTCCCAACTCAGGGCTAACTCTTTGAACCCTAGTCACACATATAGGCGTCCTTTTCAAACAGTGTACATGTGAATAGTACACTTTTCCTATGCAAACAGTGAAGACCCAGAACAGAGGGCTCCAAAAGGAGCCTTCTGATCAGGGTCTTCACTGTTTGTTATAATGCCAAACATTGACAAAAACAACCCTTAAAAGTCAGAAATGTACTAGACTTAAATGGAAACTGGAATTGTCCATTTAAAGTTCTAGGGAGGAAAGGGTTAAACTCATCCAAGGGACTAAACAAACACACCAGGATTAACTTCTGTCTCTAAATGTACTTTCATTCATGTAATGTTGTCAGCATGTTTGAATTTATGATACTCTAAGTTGCAAAAGGTTTGTGCACAATTGATTATGTCACAACTTTGAACTTGGGTCTTTAAATCACTGATAGTATGAACAATTATGGCTGTTTGTCATTTATCCTTCAGCAAAACTTTTTGCCTGCTTTAACCCTTTGAATCCTAGTCCCGCATATTGGCGTCCTTTGCAAACAGTGAACATGTGAATAGTAGACTTGTCCTATGTAAAACGTGAAGACCCAGATCAGAGGACTCCTAAAGGAGCCCTCTGATCAGGGTCTTCACTGTTTGTCAAAATGCCAAACATTGACAAAAACAACCCTCAAAAGTCAAAAATGGACTAGATTTAAATTGAAACTGGAATTGTCCATTTAAAGTTTCAGGGAGGAAAGAGTTAACCCATTACCCCATAAATATGCTCGAACTCACGACCCCTGTATTGAAGATTAAGCGTGCTACACTGGACCATCACCTGTGATAAGTTGGAATTATTCTTTTTAAAGACTTTATTTTGAAAAGTAAGCAAATATTTTATTACCCTTTACCCCATAGCTTTTTTCGCTTTGAAGATCACAGTGACCATTTAAAGAGGTTGAAAATAAAACAGCCTAACCATCTGCTAGAATCTAGGAAATATTTCTAATGCTGCACATGAATTAATTACTGCATACAACTATTTCAGTAGTGGTGAAGTTAAATGTGTAAAAAGGCATATCTATGGAGTAAAAGATTAAAAGCAGATACATGTAATGTAAAATGGAAAAATGTGTAAAATAATGTTTTGCAACAATTTTCCCCAGAATTTTTCAGCAGTGTTAATTCGAAGTTATATATAGACTTTGAGGAAATGATTTAAGATAGAACGAGTAACTCAATGTTTTACCAGGGTGCTTGAGTACAACATAAGGAGAGCCATAATTCATAACTTCATAAGCCTCAGTGAACAAATGATTAGCAGTGCCACTGACTGACAGAGTTTGTTCTATATATAGATAGATAGACCGCAAAATATGTGTTTGCCCTTAACCCATTGCTCCATAGCCTGTTTCAAGTTTTGAAGACAATAATGGTTACCACTTAAAGAAGGTTGAAAGTAAAGCAGAATGCACCTTAAGGTGCATTCTGTTTTACTTTCAGCCTGCTTTAAGATACTATCTACTAAGACATAGAAAATATTTCTGATATTGCACATTCATTAATGAATAAGATGGAACTATTTTTTTCAGTAGAAGAATGAACTAAATGTGTAAAAAGGTATATCTATAGAGTTAAAGGAGTAAGTTTTAAGTGCAACTTGACTAAAATTTGCAAAAACTTTGGATCGATTTAAGGTCAATTTAAGTACAAGTTTAACTAATTATTTTTTCAATAAAATTACTTGCTCAGCAAGAATGCTGCTGAATTATCATCTGCTGAAACATTTCTGACACAGAAAATCAAAATTTTCCTTTAAAATATTGTTCTAGTATTGTTGAAATGGCAAAATTTAACAGTCTTAATCCAGGACAGACGCTCACATCTGATCTAGACACAAACAGTTTGCAAATAATGTTTGTCTGCAGAGTCTGTGCAGTCTCGAGTACAATGAACCGAAGTTCTATCCAGTGCCAGATTCCAGGCAAATATATACACACCAGCAATTTGTCAAAATTAGTAAGTTTGACAGGAACATTTGCAGGTATTTCTATAACTAAGATGATAAAATATTGGCCTGTCAATTCTGTGAAAGTTTTGCTTGTTTTTAAACAATACAGTTAAACCTATATTATGGGAAGTCTGATTGAAGTCTAATATGCTGGGAATCTTTAAATCTTTCAATACTAAGTAACTCTTGTGGGTTTTAGGTTTCCTTGTGGATCTTTTTCATTACCATGTTATGAACCAGTCAATTTGGAATTCTGGGTAGTTTAATAAATACTGCTTTATATTAGCAAACAGTGTAGACCCTGATCATAGGGCTCCTGTAGGAGCCCTCTGATCAGGGTCTACACTGTTTACTAATTTAGAGCAGTATTTACTAATTAACTACCCAGAATTCCAAGTAAACTGGTTCATATTTTGGTAACTTAAATGATCCACAAGGGAACATAATAACCCACAAGAGTTACTGTAAAGTGTTGAAAGGGTTAAGACAATTGCTTACAAATGTTGGGGATTAGTCTCGTCTAGGATGCAGACAGTTATCAAGTGTAAACCCATTTTTACCAGTGTTAAAAATTGCCTGGAACAATTTAGAAGAGAGGGGTTGGTTGATCTAGTGATAAGGCACAGAGTCTCAATCCAACAATCTTTGGTTTAATTTCCCATCCATCTAGATCGGTGGATTATATTTTAGGGTCATGTATAATCAGCTTCTTGTCATCATACTTATCAGTCTCCAGTAAAGTCGGTGTATCATTATGTCAAGTTTGATAACCACAGTCAGATCAAGCTTATAACCCTAATTTCTCCCCAATAGAAATTAAATATCGAGGGCTTGGTGCAAAACTATTGTAACTCCTTCACAATTGTTAAGGAGTTACAATAGTTTTGCACCAAGCCCTCGGAATAGCCTTTAAATTTAGAGCATTTAATCTATATTCCTGCAGTGTAGAAAAAAGTTTAAATTCATACACTCATAAACATGTACCAAATGAAATGCTTTCTGTATCCTAGAAGAAGTGATGTAAGCTTTAAGCAGGCTTAAAGTAAAGCAGAATGCACCTAAAGGCGCATTCTGCTTTACTTTCAACCTGCTTTAAGTGGTTGTCTGTCTTAAAAAAGTGGAAACAGGCTATATGGGTTAAAGGGTTAAGTAATATTGAAGTTATGGCTCTGTATTCGCTCATTTGTAATCTAAATTTGTACATTTATATAGGCATGTACATACATAATGTGTCTATTTGGCAATATTGTTTTGTTTTCACGTAGAGTCAATCCTGATAAACACAGGAGTGACAAGAGTGAGTGAGTGTTAATTGGGCTTATTGTCTCACCAACATTATTTCAGTTATAATAATCGAGACAGTTCTATGGAGACGGTGTCTATATAAATCACTCAAACTAGCTAAAATGGAAAACTGTTACATGCATTCAGCCATAAAATCAAAGAGAATATTCTCTTTGATTTTATGGCTGAATGCATGTAACAAAAATGTGACGTTTGTTTGGACATGATTTTCTTTGAAAAGGCCCTTAGAGGTCGAAATATTAGAAAAGAACAGTTTTATCATGCTATTTTAATACTATTTTAATTCCCTATCTGGAATATTAATTTTTATATTTATTGTAAGCAGTAAAAGACTGGACTCCAGATAAGAGGGAGTTATCCAACAAATCCAACATTTTCTCACTCATTTCAGCACCAAATCCTATGGTGTGACTACTCATTAGAATCATCTCGAAGAGACGATTCTAATGAGTAGTAATACCATAGGTTTAAATTCAGAAAATAAAGATTTTAGTTTTTGAAATACATGTACTTGCCTTATCTGAAGCTCTATAAAGAGAGAGAGTCATATAGTTAATAGTCTTTAGCTGAGGTTTGCAGGTTTTGAACTTGACAGACAACATTTGGTGCTATTGGGGCCCCGGTAACAGTGTGCCAAGTGCACCTAGCAATGATAAGCCATGAGAAGTGATACACTATATGTCCCACAAGCTGGCAAGTCCTGATAACATACCATACGATACAGGCGAGATCTGATATGGCACAATTTCTCAGAACTGATTTACCTTCATTCTTGTCTTTTAAAGCGGCCAATCTTTGCAGAAGCATGCTGATCTTTTAATTACCCATTCCCCCATAAATACACCTTTTTACGCCTATAATTTATTCCTCCACTGAAGAAAAATAGTTCACTTTGTATACAGTGATGAATATGTATTCTATAACTTAGCAGATAGTAGCTTAAAGCTGGCTGAAAGTAAAGCAGAATGCGCCTCATGGCGCATTCTGCTTTACTTTCAACCTGCTTTAAGTGATCACCTTTCTTTAAAACTAGACACAGGGGTAAGGGGTTAAAGACAGGTAACTGCTTAATGCAGAACAAAAGTACCTAAGAGCATCAATCATCTGAAGTATTACATTGGCTTATACAATAAGGAAAACTTACCACAGGCATTTGAGTGCAGGCTCATCTTCCCATAAATAGATCCTGAAAGAAAACAAAGCACACCCTTATCAGACAGCTCCTGTAAGAGCTGTCTGATCTGAGTCTACACTGTTTTCTAAAAGAGTGAATATATTATGCTTATAGCCAGAGAAAGGTAAGAAATTCAGAATAAACTTTGTAAAATTATTAACAACAACAAATGTGTCAAATCATTTTGATAAGTTTATAATTTATTGGGTATATTACATGTTAATTCTAACAAAGAGAGGTTCGAATCCCAGTAGGGTCGTTCGGATTTTTCATGTGGGGAAGCCTTCCAGCTGGCTTGCGGAAGGTCGGTGGTTCTACCCAGTTGCCGATTTGTGTCTGAAACAGTGCATAAAGGGCTTCTGGGGTCTTCCTCCACCTATAATAAGCTGGACGTCGCGATATGACTGAAATACTGTTGAAAGCGACGTAAAATCAAAACAAAACAAACAAACTAACAAAGAGAGGTGCAACCCAAATCTGGACCTTTCAAACCCATTTACCAGACTAGTAAAATGTATTTTTGACTGTTTGAAATCTAGTTTGGGCAGCTAGCTAGTAAACCTTGTTTATAGAATTCTTTTGGATTGTTTTTCATAATCTCACGTGGGTGATGTTGCAATTCTACTTTATTAATATTTTCTCAATGAAAATGGAAGTTGGATTAATTTAACCCAATACCAGTACTCAATCGATACAAATTTTAAACTTTCTAACTAGAAACAGGCTTTTTAGTTCAGTTAATAGAAGATTGATTTAAAATACAAGGCTCGTCACTGTGGCGGGTCAAAAGGTTTAACCCCTTGATCGAGTGCTGAAAAAATGTTTTCTTCCTAAATTATTTACAGCTAAAAAAAAAAAATTGACTAAAAAATCTATATACATGTATTTAGATTAATATAAAATTGAGTGAATAGTCTGTATACTGATCTGGCATTTCTAAAATATGGTCTGATCTGGATCTAAGTTATGTATAAATGTTTTCAGTGCTGGTTTCCTGCATCAAAAGGGTAAAACATTTAAGATAAGACAGTTCCAGGCTCCAGAGGCCAAGAGTTAAGTAACTCTAAACTTGTCCAGTTCACCTATAAAATAGTTTTTATCAGGCCAGATATCCTGAATACATCTGACATTGTAGGTAGAAATACAGTCAATATTGTGTTACCTCATTTGACTCCATAGATGCCTTTTTAAGCCTCTGATCAATTTTGTAGTCCCAAAAATGGGAATCTTAAACCAAATGGTAGCTTATGCAGGTTGAAAGTAAAGCAGAATGCTCCCTAAGGAGCATTCTGCTTTACTTTTAATCTGTATTAAGGGGTCACCTGTTCAAAACTCGAACCAGGCTATGGGGTAATTAGGTTAACCCTTTTCTCCACAGAAGTGCCTAATTAGGACGCCCGTCTACCTTAACTTTTACATACGTTAAGAGGCATCTAAAATGATTATTTATTGATGGTGTTGAATTTAGGTAGTAACTTAAAGCAAGATTATGAAGTTGTCAGTGCTCACTAGCTGTCTTTAAAATTCTTTAGTTGTATTATCTGTTTCAATGTATACAAACTCGCTTGCCTTGAGTTTTGCCATATTATCTACAGCTGAATTTCTTCAATTCTACCTTGCTTAAGTCGAACAACTTTGAAATAAGAATATGTTTGACTGAAGCAAGTTAGAGATACCGTAGTTCGACTGTACAGTGACACAGAGAAATTAAGTACACTCTAGCCCAGTAGGGTGGTTGGAAAATTATAAATGTGTTTCTTGGCAGATTTCTGGTGCTAGAAATGATGTGAAAGAATTAGAAGAGAAATCGGTAAATAAATGGTCGGTGCAGTGTATGTGGGAGGATAAATGATTCTTGTGCAGTGCATGACCTGATTCCATTTGTATGTCAGTATGTCTCTAAATGAGCTATCAAATATGTGGGAGAATTAGGATCCTAATAAGTCTTACTATGTTAGCGGCATAATTATATTGTGCCACAGTGGTTACCTTTGCAAACAGTTTAGATCCTGATGAGACGCGGCATAATGCAACGGCCTCACCGGGATCGAAACTGTTTGACAGTCCCTGACAATGTTTAAAAAGAAACTTTGAAAATTCTATTTATAACACAGAAGCAGACAACAGTAACTGTTGCAGATGAAAACATTACCCATCATTCAAAGAGAAATTAACTGTTTCCTCCATCATTGCAAGTAACCTATAATACTGAAATAGCATGTATAGTACTTCTATGTGGCTGCTTTAAAAGTTTTAGCAAGATTAATGTAAAGCAGAAATTAAGCTCCAACAGATATTTATGCTCCAAGTGCTTTCATCTAGCTTTGAGAACAGAAGAAAGTGGAACTTCTTTCTTCAGTGATGGAATGAGTTAAATGTGTAACAAGATGTATCTTTAGAGTAATGGGTTAATAAGTAACAAGTGTGTTTATTCCAATGCAGGGTACAAACAATGGGGGTTACAGTTCATTATTTTTATGATCTTGTCTGGAATTATTCTTTTGAGTTTTTAACAAACAGACCTTGAAATTAGGGCAACTTGATAAGTAATCTGGAAAAAACAAAGTCTGGCAATGTTTTTCTCTATATGAACTGTGGTTGAGGGCTTCAGATAAGGGGAGTATTTCAAAAACTAAAACCTTTATTTCTGCTTTAATACCTATGGTGTCACTACTCATTAGAATCGTCTCTTCGAGACGATTCTAATGAGTAGTAACACCATAGGATTTGGTGCTGTATGAGTGAGAAAAGGCTGGAATTGTTCAGAATACTCCCTCTTATCTGGAGCCCAGTGTAGTTTCAGGCTTTGTGGAGTCAACTTGAACTGTACCTATTATTTCATCATGCACTACATTTCCCATTACCCCATAAATACACCTTTTTACACCTTTAATTTATTTCTCCATGGAAGAAAATAGTTCCAATGTATACAGTCGATCATCAATATGTATCAAATAAAATTCTTAGCTTAATTTAAAATCATTAAATTATTAATACAGAGTAGAGGCATCCTGCGTTAATGTAAAGGAAGTGGGTAAAAGTATAATTAGGCATCATTCAATGTGGAGGAAAGGGTTAATCCATTACCCAGAGCACCAGATAAGGGTAGTTTTTCAAAAGTTAAAATCTTTATTTCTGAATTAAACCCTATGGTGTCACTACTCATTAGAATCGTCTCTTCGAGACGATTCCAATGAGTAGTAACCCCATAGGATTTGGTGCTGAAATGTGTGAGAAAATGTTTGATTTTTAGCTCACCTGAGCCAAAGGCTCAAGGTGAGCTATTGGGATGGCCCTGTGTCCGGCGTCGTCCGTCGTCCGTATGTGCGTCGTCGTTAACAATTGCTTCAAATGACATCTCCTCCTATACCCCTTGACAGAATTCAACCAAACTTTACAGAAATGTTCCTTGGGTCAAGCTCTTTCAAATTTGTTCAAAGAATTAAAAACAATGCAGAACTCTGGTTGCCATGGCAACCAAATTGAAAAAATAAGGAAATCTTAAAAAATCTTCTTGTCATAAACTGCAAGGGCCAGAGCTTAGATATTTGGCACATAGCATCATCTACAGGTCCTCTATCAAGTTTGTTCAAATTATGCCCCAGGGGTTAAAAGTTGGCCCCGCCAGGGGGGTCACAGTTTTACATACAGTTATATAGTGAAATTTTCAAACGTCTTCTGCTCTGAAACCAATGTGGCCAGAGCTTTGATATTTGGCATGGAGACACTTCTAGATGTCTTTTACCAAAATTGTTCAAATGGTTGTGGTCGGTTGCATAACTAGGTCACAGGAGCTAAAAATAGATTTTTTTCAATGAAAACTTAAAAAATCTTCTTGTCTAAAACTACAAGGGCCAAAGCTTAGATATTTGGCACATAGAATCGCCTACAGGTTCTCTATCAAGTTTGCTCAAATTATGCCCCTGGGGTCAAAATTGGCCCGGCCCCGGGGGGTCACGGTTTTACATAGAGTTATATAGTGAAATTTTCATACGTCTTCTTCTCTGAAACCAATGTGGCCAGAGCTTTGATATTTGGCATAGTGACACTTCTAGATGTCCTGTACCGAAATTGTACAAATGGTTCTGGTCCGTTGCATAACTAGGTCACAGGAGCTAAAAATAGATTTTTTCAGTGAAAACTTAAAAAATCTTCTTGTCTAAAACTACAAGGGCCAGAGCTTAGATATATGGCTAATATCATCGCCTAAGGGTCCTCTATTAAGTTTGTTCAAATTATGCCCCTAGGGTCAAAATTGGCCCCGCCCGGGGGTCACTGTTTTACATAGAGTTATATAGTGAAATTTTCAAACATCTTCTTCTCTGAAACTAATATGGCCAGAGCTTTTATATTCTGTATGGTGACACTTTTAAATATACTTTACATATTTTGTTCAAATTGTTCCGGTCTGTTGCATATCTAGGTCAGTCCTGGACATAAATCAATATCTCCATTTTCCCAATTATTCTCAGGTGAGCGAATATGCCCCATGGGGCTCTTGTTGAAATAACTACCTCTTATCTGGAGCCCTGATTACCCCAGCCTGTGTTTCTAGTTGTGAAGACGGTTGTCTAGTGAAAACAGGTTTAAAGTAAAGCAGAATGCTCCTAAAGGAGCATTCTGCTTTACTTTCAATCTGCTTTAACCCTTTAAAGCTACTGTCTGGAAAGATACTGGAAGTACCGTCTGTATTTTATGTTCAGGACTTCTTATTTTGGAACTACTTAACTGAGTATACAAATATTTATAGGTGTAAAAGGTGTATTTATTGAGAAATAGGCTAAATAGTCACCTGTCTTCAAACAACTTGAATCTTTTTCATTGAATGGCATCAAAACACAAGTCTGTCAGTAATACTGTATGTAGTAAACCATAGTTCATGTGTTTTTATTTTTGTATGTATTTTCAGAGTAATCGAGCCACATTAAAGATGGACGTATCACACACAGACCACTCTCATGTCATAGGCAAGGGAGGTAATAACATTAAACGAGTCATGCACGAAACTGGCTGCCACGTGCACTTCCCAGACTCTAACAGGGGCAACAACGTTCAGGAGAAAAGCAATCAGGTTTGTAAATTAGGTCTTGACAAGTCGAGTTCTTTTATTTAACACTTACAATACTAAATTTTCAAATGGACTTGTGCACTTTTTGATGATTATCCAATTTATGCGGACTCTCATCGTGTTTGTCCAAAAAATATTTAAATGTGTGTCAAAAAGTACAGACCCTGTTTTGCAACCGTCTGATCAAAGGCTATATGTATTCTGTTCCAGCATGGTAGGGGTTGAATTCATGAATCAGAGTCACGTGTTGGTGAATGTTTATCACCATGTCATCTGCGTACAGCAGAACACGCAAAGTGCAACCTTAGATGAAGAGCCCTTTTGAGGTTAACCCTTACCTCCATAGATGCACCTTTTAGCACATTTAATTTATCCTTTCACTGAAGAAATTAGTTTCAATTTGTTCAGTCATAAACATGTACCATAAGAAATATGGTACTTCTGTATCCTAGCATATGGTAGCTTAAAGCAGGCAACAAGTAAAGCATAATGTGCCTTAAGGCACATTTTGCTTTACTTTCAACCTGCTTTAAGTGGTCACCAGGTGTCTTCAACACAAGAACAAGCTAAAGGGTAAATGGTTTAGATAGCATGTTAAGCAAGATGCCAGATAAGAGGGGGGAGGGAGTAGGTATTCAAATAATTAAATCCTTATGACTGTTGCATAAACCCATGTTGTGACTACTCATTAGAAATGTCTCTTTGTCATGGGATCCACTTAAAATTTTCTACCTAGAGTTAAGAACTCAGATGTTTTCATGCTTTTACCGAATCATTTTAACATTTCAACTCTAAGTAACGCTTGTGGGTTTTTAGGTTCCCTTGTGGATCATTTGAGTTACCAAACAGTGAACCAGACTACTTGGAATTCTTGTTTGTTTAATAAATATACTGGTCTAAATTAACCAACAGTGTAGAACCAGATCAGAGGCTCCTATAGTTCTGAAGGAGTTGTTATAGGGAGGGAGAATTTATACCCTTAGAATTCATTTGCATACAGTTGAGACGCAGATCAGATGGCACTTAATGCAACGTCTGGTCTGGGTTCAAACCTAGAACTGTCAAAAAATGGCAAATGACAATATTAGGCAAACAATATTGCAGCAGTGGAAGCATTATAGACATGATGGCATTGTTTGGGGAACAGTGGAAAGCATTAATTGTTGTAAGGAGGGAATCGTTGCTCAGAGGGCCATTGTAGGGAGGGAGCATTGCATTGTAAAAGTGTTTAGTGTAACTGGGTTGTGATGACATTCAGGAGCCTGTTTTATGAAACGTTGTACAACAAAAATGATCGTAAGTCAGATTCTAAAATTATCAATAATTATTAATTTCTTCATCTTAATCCTGTCTTGTGACATCTTTTTGGAATCGTCTTGAAAAGACGATTCCAAAGAGATGACACAAGACAGGATTAGATGGAGAAATTAGACATTAGATGTATTTTAAAGTCTTGACTTACGACCGTTTTTGTCGTATGACGTTTCATAAAACGGGCCCCAGTTTCCCTGTCAGATGATGCTCAAGCAGTAAATCAGATGAAGTTTCACTGGAATATCTACTACCAGATTAGCTGCTACCTAGTGCACCTGCTGAATGAATGAATTTGTTTCAATGAACTTGTATGAGTCAGCCCCAAGACATAACAGCATTAATTGGTGGCATTTGATAAACGAATCTTTATGGCTGAAACTCTTGTAAAAACTAGCATGAATGCATGTTTTTTCAGAGCTGATGAATCGGTTTTATTGCTTCCGGTTAATTTATCCCACTTTACCAGAATAACTGCCTAACTGCCAGTGTCATTTGAATTTTCACTTAACCCCTCTCTTGCTATTAGTGTACGTTCATGCTTTATGAAAACAGTATAGACCCTGATCAGACAGCTCCTAAAGGAGCTGTCTGATCAGGGTCTACACTGTTTTTCTTCTAGGATCTATCTAACATGAGTTGTCAATCCTTTTTCATTAGCCAATGCTATATATAGTTCAGATCAGTTCTGATTGGGGTCCAAACAGTCTTTTTCTTGGATTTATCTGTCTTTCAATTTTCAGTTGTATGTTGGATATCAAACAGATGAAAGCTTGAATAGACACATATGGCGTTTATTTGGTATTTTAAGAGGAAGTTGCCAATTTGAAAGCAGATTTGACCCACATAAGACACCTTTTACAAGTGTCATGACATGAATTTCAGTGCTGCAGTTCTGACACGAGTTTCAATCATCATCTGTAAATATCTGTAATTACGGTATGCCTTCACTTTGTGTCATTTGCAACAATTCTCAAAGTTGATTCAAACGCATCTTCTTTCAGAAAATATTGTCAGTGTGTCAAACAATTTGGATCTGGAGCTGAGACACCTAGTTACTTGGTGTCTCATCTGGATCCAAACTGTTTGCAATAGTTGTCACAAAGTGGTCTCTAGCCTGTAAACGGTAAAATTAAATAATGGGTTAGAAAGCAATAAACTATAACTGAAGTGATATTTAAACAGTTTGGAAATACTGCGTATTTCATGAAATTTCTTCAGACCTATTTCCAGAGAAAAAGCAGAATTGAGATGAATATGAAGATAGACAATGATAGTTAGTATGATTGGGTGATAAAGGTTTCTCTTTGGTCTTGAAATCTTTACAACCTGATGGATTTAAGCAAGGTGCAGACATTTTGACATTTTGTACCATCAAACCCTTGTACGGCTACTGTGCATTGAAACTTCATGTATTTCTCTAAAAGCAAGTGAGAGCTGAATGAGGAACAAAAGAAGTGCAGAAAGCTCCTTTAGGAGCTTTCTGCATTTCTTTTGTTCCTCATTAAACTGCTAACAGTCTTAGAATATTTTCATACTGCTCAAACACCTTTACTAAAATGATGGTTTAATCTAGGTTAAACAGTATAGTGTTTAATGGAAGTTGGAGAAGTTTGATGCATTTAGCATTTAGCTGTCAAGACGTGGAAACTTCACATAAAAAGCAGGATGCAGAATTGTCTAATTAAGTGGATTGGCTGACTGGAATGCTGATTAAAATTTGTGGGTTGCTTGCATTAAACTCTATGAGAAACTGTGATAGTATCACAAAAAATCAAGCATGTGCTGATAAGATGAGTTAGATAGAAGTCGGAATGTGAATATTGCCATACAGTTGTTCTACAAGGTGGTACAGTTGGGGAAAAGTTAATTTTTAGCTTTCAAAATGCAAATGCAATGCAATAAACATTAGAAAAATGCTTTTTCCATTTTAAATCGGAACAAATTGCAAATGCAACATTTTACTGAATATAAAGCTAAGAAATGACAGTTCCTTGAAAAAGAGTCATTAGAAATTGTTACTACATTTTGACAGGCCTTTGAATAAAACTGGCAGAAAGTAAAGCAGAAAGCTCCTACAGGAGCTTTCTGCTTTACTTTCAACCTTGTTTAAGCAACCACCTGTCTTTCAACACTGTCTTAATGAATAAAGCTATAAATTATATTGAAAGAAAATTTATGGTTGTTGCAAATCATGAAAACTGGAAATCAAACTCACTTAAGTCAACTTACATAAAATTGTAGGAATGCATTTAGAACTTTCCTGTATTTCACAGTTAAATAAATTATGGCAAACAAAATTTAAACTGCTGGTAGATATATTATTTTGTTTGATTTCAGGTATCCATAGCAGGTCAACCTCTAGGGGTAGAGGCAGCCAGAGTACAAATCAGGGTAAGTTTACAGTTTGAGTGATTTGTACCATTTGTTACCTGTGCCGGTGCAAACCGTTTGGATCCTGATCAGATACATAATAGTTTTGGTCAACTTGTCGGCATCCAAACTTGTTACTCAGATCTAATGGTATATCTGCAAAATTAACATTTCTGCTTATAGGGTAGAGTGTGTGAGATCCTCAACCATATTTGCTGATGTTTTTCATCATTTACAAATTGCTTGTGTTACTAATAACTAAACTCTCACTACACTCCTCTACTGAAATGGTTGGCTTAATGTCTGACTTTGAAGCAGGTGGCTGCTTAAAGCAGGATGTAAGTAAAGCAGAAAGCTCCTAAAGGAGCTTTTTGCTTTACTTTCACCTTGCTTTAAGCAACCACCTGTGTTTAACACCATCAATTCAGTATGTATTGAGTGATCGTTATAACAAAGTGTTGTAGTTCAACCAGTTTCATGTTTCGCTCTTTTGATGAAAAAATGCTCAGAAATATTTCTTGGTTTTTAAGCAGGGTTTGTTACATTCATCTGCCATTCTCGTTTTGTGGTCACACAAATATGTTACTGTAAAGATTGTTTTACACACAACCAGGGTTTTAGTGGCACAAGTATTCTGCTCGGTATACATTTATACTTTTCCTCCATAGAAACCAGGGCTGTCATAAATTGACATGAAAAATCCTAAGATTTCCAAATTTGCATTTTTCAAGTGCGATTTTTACGAATTTTACCTTTACCCCATAGCCTGTTTCTAGCTTTGTTGACTCATTGCTGCTTAAAGCAGGCTTGAAGTAAAGCAGAATGCGCCTGCTTTAAGCTACCATGTACTAGAAAAAAATCCGAAGATTTAGGAAAAATCCGGAGAAATGTCAGCCCTGAGAGCGCCATACAGTGCCATTCCTCCATAATGAGCCCCACAAATTAATATGAATCTATTGCTCCAGAGATACATATTTTTACGCCTTTCATTTATCACACCTATGCAAACAATTTGATCCATGAGATGTCATTAGTAAATTGGCATCTCATCAGAATCCAAATTGTTTGACACTCTTAACCCTATTTTGGAAGGAAATTTAAGAAAAATTCTAAATTTAGAACAGTAACAGATGACGTCTTACCCTTACAAACAAACAATTACTTGGCTTGAAGGACTTAACTTGACCCTTACACGGTAGACTTTCTAAATTGACTCTACACATTTCTAAATAATGACCTGTTCACATTGACAATTGTGAGGTTTTTTGTCCGAATATTATTTCAAAATTATAGCAATTTAAACGGTGCAGACCCAGATCAGAGGGCTCCTTGAGGAGCCCTCTGATCTGGGTATTCACTGTTTGCAAATGATGTATTATTATATACATGTTTCCCACATACTAAGGGTTAAAGTCTGTAGCAGTGATTCATTTGAGCCTTGAAACGCTTAAATAATAATGTCTACTTCAAACTAATGTAGTTTTCTGACATTGTTTAATGCCAATTTAACATGTTCATCATATATAGTATATATTTGGAAATATTTACCAAACGAAGTGGAAAACAGTTTGGTATTATGATCATTGTATGATCTGAATCCAAACTGTCTGGGAAAGAAATGCAAGTAAAATCTTTGATGATTAGCATTCTAAAGAGTTAAAAGAAAAGCAATTAGTTTGTGCAACTGGCTTTTGAATTGTGGTTACAGTGATGATGTCTGACACTGATAGACAGAGGATAAGATTGTACTCTTTCCAAATAAACATGTTTGTGCTAAAAAAGATATTTCCTTTGCAAACAGTTTGGAGCCAGATCAGATGCCGGGTAACCCGGCATCTGATCAGGCTCCAAACTCTTTGCCAGTTGCATAGAAATGAATTGTCAGAATTTTCAAAAAGTTGTCATATTCTAAATTTTAAAACGATGAACAGCACTGAGAATCAACATTTTGGAAAAATGGAATAGTCCATACCAAAAAAAACAACAGTATTAAAAGATTAAAAAGATTGGTTTGAGCAGTAAAATGGGTAAAGTATTTCAGAATTTCTGAATTTTATGATGTTGAACAGCCCTAAGAATCAACATTAACTGGTCATTTTTCAAAACTGGGATAGTCCATATAAAAAATAAAGCTTCAAATGGGTGAATATAGATTGGTATGAGCAGTAAAATGGGTAACCCTTTACCCCATAGCCTGTTTCTAGTTTTAAAGAGAGGTGCCCACTTAAAGCAGACTGAAAGTAAAGCAGAATGGGCCTTAAGGCGCATTCTGCTTTACTTTCAGCCTGCTTTAAGCTACCATCTGCAAGGATTTCGAAATACTTCTTTTGATATATTATTTATGACTATAAAATAGGAATATTTTCTTAAGTGGAGGAATATATTAGAGGCAGAAAAAGGTGTAAATATGGAGTAATGCAGGGCTCCAGATAAGGGGATTATTTCAAAACTTAAAATCTTTATTTATGCATTAAACCCTATGGTGTCACTACTCAATCTTCGAGACGATCAAAATGAGTGGTAACACCATAGGGTTTGGTGCTGAAATGAGTGAGAAAATGTTAGATTTGTTCAGTTTGCTCCCTCTTATCTGGAGTCCTGGTAATGGGGTAAGTTTTTCAAACTTCCTCCATCTCGGCTGGTGGGCTGTTTGTAAAGGAAAGATCTCCTGATGAGTGACGGCCCCCAAGTCCTGTTCTTTTTACAGCCTCTCAGAGGTTTTTCCCTGCCTGTTAATCAACAGCAATAAACCCATCTGTAGAGATTAATTAAAACAAAATTAGAGAATTAAATTTGATGGGTTGTGAAATCAGGGCTTCAACAGGTAACCCTTAAGGTGGCAGGGAAAGGAGTTTTCTATATCTTTGGAAACAGTTTAAATCCTGATCAGATGCCGCGTAACGCGGCATCTGATCAGGATTCAAACTATTTGTCATTCAAATTGTATGTCATGAGAATAAGAGAAGAAATAATGATTTTTCAAAATGTAAAACAGACAGCATTTTGGGCTGATGCTATTTATTGAGCAGTCTAGGGTTTGAATGGTAAAAAGGAAGGCTGAAGATTGGCAAGAAAATATTGGGGGAGTTAATTCAATTTAAAATGGTTGAGTGCTCTGTGTGTGGATCGGAGGGGGACTGCTGAGAAAATGTAGACAAACATTATATAAATATAAAACTGGGTTGCAAAACTAATGAATTTAACACTTTTGTGGCTTTGAATGCTCAGTACTTTTTATGCCCCCAGAATCTAGGATTCGGGGGCATATAGTTTTTGTCATGTCTGTTGGTCCGTCCGTCTGTCTGTTTCAAAAACCTTAACCTTGGCTATAACTCTCGCATTTTTTAACCTGGGCCTTTTATACTTGGCATGTGTCTTCCCTGTATCAAGACCTTTCCAACCATACAAAACATTTTGACCTTGTGACCATGACCTTGGCATTTGACCTACTTTTGTAAAAATCTTTAAATGGCTATAACATTTGAACCAGTAGGCCCAGGGCTTTCATATTTTGTATGTATATTTCTTGTGTCAAGACCTTTCCAACCATACCAACATATGTGACCTTGACCTTCACCTTTGACCTATTTAATCAAACTTTAACCAAAAATCTTAACTTTGGTTATAACTTTTGCATTTTTGCACCTGGGCCTTTTATACTTGGCATGTGTATTCCTCATGGCAAGACCTTTCCAACTATACAAAACTTTTTGACCTTGTGACCTTGACCTTGACATTTGACCTACTTTTGTGAAAATCTTTAAATGGCTATTACATTTGCACCAGTCGGCCCAGGGCTCTCATATTCTGTATGTATATTTCTTGTGCCAAGACCTTTCCAACCATACCAACATCTTTGACCATGTGACCTTGACCTCGACCTTTGACCTATTTAATCAAACTTTAACCAAAAACCTTAACCTTGGCTATAACTTTTGCATTTTTGCACCTGGGCCTTTTATACTTGGCATGTGTATTCCTCATGGCAAGACCTTTCCAACCATACAAAACTTATTGACCTTGTGACTTTGACCTTGACATTTGACCTACTTTTGTGAAAATCTTTAAATGGCTATTACATTTGCACCAGTCGGCCCAGGGCTTGCATATTCTGTATGTATATTTCTTGTGTTAAGACCTTTCCAACCATACCAACATCTTTGACCATGTGACCTTGACCTCGACCTTTGACCTATTTAATCAAACTTTAACCAAAAACCTTAACCTAGGCTATAACTTTTGCATTTTTGCACCTGGTCCTTTTATACTTGGCATGTGTATTCCTCATGGCAAGACCTTTCCAACCATACAAAACTTTTTGACCTTGTGACCTTGACCTTGACATTTGACAAACTTTTGTAAAATT
The DNA here is from genome assembly GCA_922989275.2 of Gari tellinella. Taxonomy (NCBI): domain Eukaryota; kingdom Metazoa; phylum Mollusca; class Bivalvia; order Cardiida; family Psammobiidae; genus Gari; species Gari tellinella. The sequence goes on along the minus strand of OV277856.1, from coordinate 24,710,184 downwards.
CTTTAAATTGCTATTACATTTGCACCAGTTGGCCCAGGACTTTCATATTTTGTATGTATATTTCTTGTGTCGAGACCTTTCCATCCATGCAAAACATTTTGACCATGTGACCTTTGACCTTGACATTTGACCTACTTTTGTTAAAATCTTTAAATGGCTATAACATTTGCACCAGTTGGCCCAGGGCTTTCATATTGTGTATGTACATTTCTTGTGTCAAGACCTTACCAACCATACACACATCTTTGACCATGTGACCTTGACCTCGACCTATGACCTATTTAATCAAACTTTAACCAAAAATCTTAACCTTGGCTATAACTTTTGCATTTTTGCACCTGGGCCTTTTATACTTGGCATGTCATGTGATGTGTTTTCCCTGTGGCAAGACCTTTCTAGCCATACAAAACATTTTGACCTTGTGGCCTTGACATTAAATTTTGACCTATTTTTGTTGAAATCTGTAAATGGCTATAACATTTGCACCAGTAGGCCTACCACTCTCATATTTTGTTTATGTTTCTTGTGACAAGACCTTTTTTTGCGCTTGTGACCTTGACCTTTGACCTTCTTTTGTATAAATCTTTATACGCCTATAACATTTGAACCAATAGGCCGAGACCTTCCATTCTTTGTATGGTTCTTGTGTTAAGACTTCTCCAACCATGGCAATGCTTCATTTACCCTACGACCATGACTTTTGACCTACATTTGCAAATAAGCATTACATTACAGAACATGACGCTGCCTGGGGGCATTTGTGTTTCACAAACACATTGGACATAAAATGGAGACAAATTTGGATAATCAGCGGCGCCAATTTATGCTAGTCCCTTTGGAGTAATGGCTCTTGAATTCCTCAAAATGGAGCTCCACGACAGTTTCAGCTCTTTAACTCGTACATTTTACACTTGACAGTCCGGATTCCCCTCCCTGTATCATCAGGGGCATTCGTGTAACTGGGACACGCTCTTGTTATAATCTGCTTTATGCACCGCTGTTGTCCCACATTCGGGTCTCTAGATGTCTCCATCAAACCTTATGGTGTGACCACCCATTAGAATCATCTTGAAAAGATATTTCTAATGAGTGGTCACAGACACACGATAGGGTTTGGTGGTGACATAACGAAGTTATAATTTAAAAACCGCACCTTATCTGGAGCTATGTGCATGAGGCAGTTGCCTGCATTAACCTATTAATTTATAGATACACCATTTTATGCATTTAATTCATTCCTTGGCTGAAGAAAATAGTTCCAATTTATACAGACCCTGAATATGTATCAAAAGAAATATTTTCTTTATCATAGCAGATTGTAGCTTAGAGCAGGCTGAAAGTAAAGCAGAATGCACATTCTGCTTAACTTTCAATCTGCTTTAAATGGCCTCCTAATTTCACCAGTACTGGAAACAGGCTATAGAGGGATGGGTTAAAATACTGTCAATTAATATTGTTTAGGCTAAACTGAAGCTTTTTTCCTGGCTCAAAAGAGTTCAGTGGTTTTCCGAGGTTTTAGTGAAATTATATTTGATATTGCAGGAGTTGCTGCCCTTGGTATTCATGTTCGAGCTTCCAGTAACGGGGATGCCTATACAGCTGCCTGATGTCCAGTCCCCGGCCATTCTACAGATACAACAACAATACAACGTATCGGTCAGCTTTCGACAACGGGCCAGAATGTATGGTACAACTGTGATTGTACGAGGCTCAGTATGCAACGAGAAACTTGTCAAAGAGGCAACCATTAAAATGATGGAGCTTCTTGTAGGAAACCTCCCTGTAAGTATTTCTTGGCAAGACTTGAATCTTGGCATGCTACGTAATGACAATTTTTTTTCTCCACTGATGTAAATAGTTCTTATAATTTTTACATTCATGAATATGCACTATAAGAAATATTTTCAATATTCTAGTGCATTCTGCTTTAATTTTAACCTACCTGTCTTCCAACCTAGAAACAGGCTATTGGGTAAAGGTGAAGCTACCAACTGTATTTAACACAAACATGGAATCCTCATTTGAATGCATTTAGCAGCATAGGGTTGATGCATTCTGTGGCACATATGGGGAGAAAGGAGTCAAAAGATACTACATGTATGTCGCTTATGTTATGCAAATGGTTAAAGCACAAATTAACCCTTTACCCCATAGCCTGTTTATAGTTTTGAAGAAAGGTGACCACTTAAAGCAGGTTGAAAGTAAAGCAGAATGTGCCTTAACCCATTTAGCCATACTGACTCATTTTGACTCATTGTGCTATAGCCTCATACTGACTCATTTTGACACACTTTAATCTTCTAGCTTCCATTGAGATAAGCATTGATAATTGTTAATCGCTTATGAGTTAATGGGTTAATGCACATTCTGCTTTACTTTCAGCCTGCTTTAAGCTACCAACTACTAAGAATACCAACTACTATAATAAAGAAACTATTTCTCACCATACATATTCATGACTGTATAATGGAACTATTTTCTTCAATAGAGGAATAATTTAAAGGCGTAGAAAAGGCATATTTATGGGGTATTGGGTTAAAGCACAAATTTAAAGTGTTAATTCTAATTGACTAGCTGTTCCACCAGTTGTTCAGGAGAGCTTGAAGCATGTTTGTTATAGTAATATACCCCTCTATATCTTGGCTATTTTCTACCTTGGGATCAGATATAGCCATATCTTGTTATGAAACTTTATCTCATGCACAGACTGCACGTCAGGTGTGTGTTATCAGACTTGGGTTGATAACGTGTCTAATTTGAATGTCAATACCTCCATCAGGAAGCTCTAATTCTTTGAATGCCAATTAATCCATTAGCCCATAGCTTGTTTCCAGGATTCAAGATAGGTGATCACTTAAAGCAGGTTGAAAGTAAAGCAGAATGTGCCTTAAGGCGCATTCTGCTTTCCTTTCAACCTGCTTTAAGCTACAATTTATTCGGATATAAAAGAAACATTACTTATGGTACATATTCATGACTGTAGTAGCACTATTGTATATTTAGTGGGGGAATAAATAAAAGACGTAAAAAGGTGTGGTAGATCTAATGAGATAACGGGTTAAAGCTTTTTGTCTGCAACAATAATTGTAATCTGCTATTGTTCTGAAATTAGCAATTTCTAAAATTTCTTTTCAAAATAAGGTGTAGACCTGTGTCAGGCAGTTCGGAAACTAGAAGCAGGCTAACTATGATAATTCCTTTTAATATATGCCTCCTTATGATATCGAGCGTTTCCGCGTGTATCTGTAGAGTAAAATACAAGAGTCTGTATCAGCCATCTTGTATCAGCCACCTTGTATTTTAATCGAGCCTTGTTATCGATTAAGAGTGGCATCATTTATCTACATTTACAAGTTGCACCTTATTCGTTGTGGCATACAAGAATTCTTGTTCTGCTTCAAATAACTAATGTTTCTGGATATAATATGATTTAAAACAACTATTTAATTGTTTTAGGTGTGTATTCAAGGCATATAATAAACACATCACCAGTTGGTAGTATGCTACAGTGTGATGTATATAGCTATCTACTTTTTCGCCGGAAACAACCAATCAGACTTGCGCCAATGCGCTCGTCAGATCGGCTATTTCCGCCAAAAACATCTCGAGCTAAATACATCACACTGTATCGCACTGTCAACTGGTAGTGTGTATGTCACTTAAGTCAAACTTACCCGTTAGAGCTGAAACGATTACCTGGGTAACCGTTAACGGTTATGAACTGCCGATTAACCGGTTACAAAGTCGGTAACTGGTTACTCGGAAGCCATTTTGTATAACAAAAATGAAGCCCAATTTGTCGGGAGCTACAGCCTTCAGCTATTTTTTCCGTTCATATGAAGTCTTTTACTCTAAGATATACATGATATTTAAGTTTTAAAATACAGTAGCATGTTGATTGATAAGGGTAGGGTGTTTCCTGATTTTTGTAAACATGTACACGGAGCTCAATACACAAAACAATGCCGCTAACAAATTATTTTATGTGCACAATTCAATATACTTTTCAGGTGTTCTCAACACTGAATACTCGCTGCATCGTGTCATTTTATTTTAAGTTGAGTTAAAGAACCCTTAGTTCACCTGTCTTACAATAAATTCCGATTGAACAGTTTTAATTTACAACAAACTTGTCTTCGAAATATTGTTTCCTTCGCTAGTTTGACAGTTGAACTTGACACGCTTACTAACCTTCTGACCTCGACATATTCGGTTTGCTTTGGATTTCTACCCTAGTAGCTATATATAACGTTCGTGTAGGGAATTCCAGGAATATCCGCATGTCAATTTCAAATATATTTTTAGACCACCCAATCAAAATTGATAAAATAATAAAACCCGGTTAACTGAATCTACACTTAAATCGGATCGTCTCATATTTTGCCAAAATTTAAAATAAGACAAGAATGGGACCAATTAATTATCTATAACACAATGCGGGATACAAAGTCTTCATATTCGGCCGCGCATAATTGTTCCATGTGTTGGAGTTATTTTACAAATGCAACTTATTTAGAGAAGACATGGAATAGCCGCTTTTTTAAACGATTTATTGATCAACAGATTCATGCAGTATACATGTAAGTTCATTTTTAAGATCAATAGATCTTCTTTTCTCTTTGAAATTTATTAAAGACCTACGTCGGCATGCATAGTAAAATAATTAGAAAAAAGTATAACATTCATAAACAATTCTTTGGCTGTGACCACGACTTTATTATTGTATTATCGTTTACACACGCAAACTGTCTCCAAATTTGTAAGTGTTTACAGGTAAAACAGTTGAACGTTACCGTGTACACGTGCAACGTCCGACCCTTACTGATGTGTCAGTAGGCATATTATTAAAGTTACGGTTAACCCCGGTTACGCGCAACGATTAACTGGTTACAAATTTCTAGTAACCGTTTCAGCACTATTACCCGTACTTCAAAGTCAAAACATGGCTTAATTATCCATGTTTTGACTTTGAAGAACAGGTAAGTTTGACTTGAAAGAATTTTAGTTATCGAGATTTGACTGTACTGAGTGAAAGAAGAGTTATAGCTCTTTCAACACAATGTAACTCTTGTGGGTTATTATGTTCCCCTGTGGATGATTGTATTTACCAAAACGTGAACCAGTCTACTTGGAATTCTGAGTATGTGTAGTTTAACCAATTACCCCTAAATTTTCTAGAATATGGTAGCTTAAAGCAGGTTGAAAGTAAAGCAGAATGTGCCTTAAGGCACATTCAGCTTTTAAATACTTTTAACCTGCTTCAAGTGGCCACCTATCTTCAATACTAGAAACATGCTATAGTGTAATGGGTTAATAAATACTGCTGTAATTTAGCAAACAGTGGAGACCCTGATCTGGGTCTACACTGTTTGCAAATGTAATGAGTATAATTTAAATAGGTCCATGGTGTTGAAAAGTTAACTGTACTTATTTCCCAGTAACCCATGGTTCAAAGTGAACTGTACAGCGTCTGAGTATTTAAAGTGTTTTCACACGTGTTAATCCTGTTCTTAATTTCTTTCTCTTTACCTGTTATCTTAAATTGGACATAGAACACATTTGTATTGTAACTGTGATATTTTAAATTAGTAGGGCGAAAATCTCCTGGCAGTGCTCTATGCTTTACCTTTTGTCTGCTTTAACCTATTACCCTAATTGATATGCCTAGAATTTACAGTCATGAATATGCACCTTAAGAAATATTTTCTATATCCTATCAGATGGTAGCTTAAAGCAGGTTGAAAGTAAAGCAAAATGCGCCTTAAGGTGCATTCTGCTTTACTTTCAACCTGCTTTAAGTGGTCATCTGTCTGTTACACAATCAATTAGCCTTCGATTAGTAGTCATAGTAGTGAGGTTTTACTGATTTACTCTATATTATTTTGCCTCAGTTCAGTGTCTTCTAGCACGTAGCTCATAACATCAAGATGTGGGTCAGTGTGTCAGATTATTATTACTCCATCATCAGTTTTAATGAGGATAGAAAACTTTCCTGAACTTCTTGTGGTTTTCATCAACAGCAGTGAGGATATTTGTTTAGAAAAGTCGGATCATATCTTTTGATATGTCTGGATGTGTTAGAGAAATAGCAGATTTCAATCTCCATTCTCCCTGAATATGTAAGAGGGGAAAAGATCCTATATGTTGTTGGTGAATTACAGTCGAACCTTCCTTTAGAAGAATTTATCCGGATCTCTATAGTTGAGTATAACAACACAAGCTCACTCAAGTCAAACACCCATATTTATACCCCTGGAAACAAAGTTTGAGAGGGGATCTTTAGGAGTCAGTGTGTTGGTAGGTCGATTGGTTTATCTGTCTGTCTATCCTTTGGTCAGTGGCACCAAAGATCTTGTGACGCAAACTGCTTCTATAGTTCTTTACCGATTGACATCAACATTTGTGTAATTATGCATTTATAATGAAGTTCAGATGTGTGTGACATAATTTTCATGTCAGTTGTCCCAAGAAGGACAGAGTTATTGCCCTTGATAGGACTCAAATTTTGTATATATATGCATTAAATATCATGTCTAATAAATTCTAAAAACAGCTATGGGGTTAAAATGGATTATCCGTTGTAAGGTGATCTATTCAAACCTGCATTAGCTCTCTTGTTTAAACTTCCTATCTTGGAAAACGCATTAAACTGACATTGAGCCAAGCTTATCACTTTCGATTTTGATTACAGTTTAGCAGGCCCAGCAGGCAGCATTTTACATGTCAGAGTCTAGGCTTGGCTGATAGCTGGGTGGTGGAGCAATCACAGTTTTAATACCCAATGTACAGTCAAACTTTGTTAACCCATATACTCCATAAAAACACCTTTTCACACCTTTAAGTTATTCCTCCACTGAGGAAAATAGTTCTGCTGTATACAGTCATGAATATGCACCCTAAGAAATATTTTCTGTATTCAAGCAGAAGGAAGTTTAAAGCAGGCTGAAAATAAAGCAGAATGCACCTTAAGGTGCATTCTGCTTTACTTTCAACCTGTTTTAAGTGGTCATCTGTCTACAAAACTAAAAACAGGCTATTTGGTAATGGGTTGACACTTTCACCATAGTAGAGACATACTTGAAAAGCATAATTATAAATTTTCTGATTAGGATGGCCTATGCATATCTGCACTCTATGAAATATTTTCTGTATTCTAGCAGATGAAACTTCAAAGCAGGTTAAAAGTAAAGCAGAATGCACCTTAAGGTGCATTCTGCTTTAATTTCAGCCTGTTTTAAGTTGTCATCTGTCTACAAAAATAGAAACAGGCTATTTGGTAATGGGTTGACACATTCCTTCATAGTAGATACGTATGTCATTGAAAAATATGATATCCATTGTCTGTTTAGGATGGCCTATTAGTTATCAATTTGAATTCAATTTGATTAAAAGGTTAAAGCTACCAACTTTGAAATTGCATTGCTAACTTAAAAAAGATAGAAAAGAAACTACTATCTGAACAAAGATAGTCTATAAAATTGGGCCCAGCATCAGCCTTACCATTTGAATGGAATAAGGCCCTTTCAGCGCAGGGCACGTGCATAGTGATATCAATGTAGACAGATTTATGCCCAATAGATACAGGTTAATCATGTAGTTAATAGCTGATGCCCTGTATTATAACTAGACCAAGATATAAATCCATCATGGAGCCACTTTTGTAATTGGTTTTAATTAGTGGATTCATGATACATATACAGTGAACACCATGTTAGTATTTCCCAATGAATTGGTTTATGCTAAAACAATTAACATTTATGTCTATTGCAAACAGTTTGGAGCCAGATCAAGATGCCTAGTAACAAGGAGTCTGATTATATAAGGTTCCAAACTATTCAAAAAACAAAAGATAGTCAGAATTGTCAAGAAGATGCAATTATCTACATTCTAAGTAAAGGTGTTTAGTTTAAACAGGAAAGAATGTCTTTTCCACTGTACCATAAGTTTTCAATAATTACAGGAAAACTTTGACATTGAATGACCACTCAGATTATAAGATGTTTCATGCAATACACCTAAAGCAGGATAGAAGTAAAGCCGTTTGCTTTACTTTCAGCCTGCTTAAAGCAGCTGTATGGGTGTTGAAAAAGTTTCATTTGGTTTCTGACAGTATTGGGATTCAGGGTAGACGCTTGAAATGCCATTCCTAAGAGGATAAGATAAAGGCATGGATAGGCTTCACTATGAGGAAAAGAGCTAAGACCTCAATGACCGTGTATATGTTTTTCAGGCCCCATTACCGGTGAGCATGCAGTTAGAGATAGCACCCCAGCACCACTTGTTTATTATTGGCCGTGGTGGAATGAACATCAAACAGATCATGCAGGCTACTGGGGCTGCCATCCACTTCCCTGACCCCAACACTGTCACGCCCCAGCGCAAGGGCACCGTGTACATCACTGGTACCATCGAAAGTGTTTACCAGGCCAGACAGCAACTCATCGTAAGTGTCCCCTTGAATTCTACTGTACCCGATTGTTTAACTCTTTCAACACTAAGTTACACTTATGGGTTATTAGATTCTCTTGTGGATCTTTTTAGGCACCAAAACATGAACCAGTCTACTTGGAATTATGGGTAGTTTAATAAATACTGCTGTAAATTTGCAAATAGTGTAGACCCTGATCAGAGGGCTCCTATAGGATCCCTCTGATCTGGGTCTACACTGTTTGAAAATGTAAAGTACCTGGGAAGAGTATACTTGTCCTATGCAAACAGTTCAGACCCAGGTCAGATCCCTCCTATCCGGGTTGCAATATTGGCAGTGAAGTTTTCAAGCAGACCTCCAGATAGTATTTCAGAAAGTAAAATCTGTATCTCTGCATTAAACCCTATGGTGTCACTACTCATTAATCTTGTTTCTTCAAGACGATACTAATGTGTACTCACATCGTAGGATTTGGTTCTTAAATGAATGGGAAAATGTTGGATTTATTCAGTTTGCTCTCTCTCATCTGTAGCCCTGGAAAGGGTAAAGACAATTGGCTTATTCTAGAATTCACAAGCACATTCTTAGGCTTCAGGGCCAAGAATAATCTCTAACCCTTTGATCTGGCTCCCAGCTTCTGCCTTTCCGACAGTAGATGGGCACCAAAACAAAGTGTTAGAGATTATTGCAAAGTTTAAATCTGAGAATGTATTGTTGAATTCCATCTCAAATAGTCTTGATAATCTGTGATAGGGATTTTATTACACCAAACTTGGCTATACAAATCACAATAAGCAATGGGTTATTGGAAGTGTTTGATCTGAGACCAAATCTCCACATCTGAATAATGACTTGTTTCTGTATTAGGGCTATTTTAACCCATTACCCCATAGCCTGTTTCTAGTTCTGAAAATAGGTGACCACTTAAAGCAGGTTGAAAGTAAAGCAGAATGCGCCTTAAGGCGCATTCTGCTTTACTTTCAGCCTGCTTTAAACTAACATCTGCTAAAATATAGAAAATAATTTTTATCATAACATATTAATAACTGTATAAATTGGAACTATTTTCTTCAGTTGAGTAATAAATTAAAGTCATTAAAAGGCGTATTTATAGAGTAATAGGTTAAGGAAATATTTCAGAAAAATTGAAGTAAAATAATACTCCAACCATTGGAAACCAGTACATATGTATGTATAGTTGCAAACAGTGAAGATCCTGATCAGAAGGCTCCTTAAGGAGCTCTCTGATTGGAGTATTTACTATTCGTTGAACTTAGTCAAATTGTTGCTGTCGAGGGCATCATATTAATTGTCTTACAGAGAAAGCAATCCCTCTAGTTCTGATATATTTTCTTTCCAACATAGAATATGTTAAAATTGAAATGTTGTCAATGAACATTTACTGTAGATGTTTGCACATACAGTGAAACCTCTTTATTACGACCACTTAATTGTGGTAATCATAAGGGTGTATACGATAGGTGTCTGCTTAAAGCAAGGTGACAGTGAAACAGAAACTCCTTTAGGAGCTTTCTGTTACACTGTCACCTTGCTTTAAGCTGTCACCTGTCTATTATACAATCAATTAGCCTTAGTTTTAGTGGTCGTAATAGTGAGGTTTTACTGTTACACTGTCACCTTGCTTTAAGCTGTCACCTGTCTATTATACAATCAAATAGCCTTGGTTTTAGTGGTCGTAATAGCGAGGTTTTATAGTATTTATATTTACAGTGTGAGATCTTGCCGAGAGAATTTCATTTCATTTTGTTTTGCAGGGTTGTCTTCCCCTTGTGTTAATGTTTGATGTGAAAGAAGAAATAGAGATGGATCAAGGTGAGACCACTACCCTGTCCTGATAGATATGTACCTAGTTGAGGATTTGCTGATGGTGTTGAATACGAATGGCAGCTTAAAGCAAGATTAATATGAAGCAGAAAGTCTCTACTTTCATCTGCTTTAAGCAGCCAACTAAATCCTTAAAAGCATAAGTAATTTAAATACTGTCCAAACTTGTTAATCCACATTCGCTGAAACCGAAATTCTCGTGAAACTAAATTTGTTTCTGGCCCGATTTTCCCTCTATTTATTCTATATAAATCACCTCCACTTAATCTGAATTTCGTTTATCCAAATTATTAATCTGGTCCCTTTGAAAAGGGAACGCCCAACTCATTTGACCATATTTATGAACAAACACATTTATATCTTTATTTAAAGTCATTGTAGTATCACATAATTGATACGAATAATAAATTGATTAATTCTGACCTTTAAACCCTTTAGGTGATGATTAAATATCATCTCTTCAAAAAGTCTTCTGCTTTAATTCTGAACTTGATGCTTTCTTCTTTTACATTTGCTGAAATACAATCTAAGTGACTAACAGATGAGATCCTGATCAGGCACCGTAGTACACAGTTCTTGCATTAGAATATGGTTGAAATTGCCCGTCTTGGAAGCATACTTGAGGTTAACTCTTTCAACACCATGAACCTGTTTAAAATAAACTGCTTACATTTGAAAACAGTATAGACCCAGATCAGAGGGCTCCTATAGGAGCCCTAGGATCAGGGTCTACAGTGTTTTCTAATTTAGACCAATATTTATTCATCTACTCACAATTCCAAGTAGACTGGTTCATGTTTTGGTAATTAAAAAAATCCACAAGGGAACGTAAAAACCCACAAGAGTTACTTAGTGTTGGAAGAGTTAATAAGTGCTCTCTTTGTAGTTTATGTGATACATATTAGAAACAAGCCAACACTTTAATACAGTCAAACTTGTGTTAAACAGCCATCTAAAAGATGATAAGGTGGCAATTTAATACAGAACACACGTTATGCAGAAAGGTAGACAGAGCTCATTATTGTAACAGGTGACTGCTAAATGCAGGACAAAAGTAATGCAGAAAGCATAACTTTTGTTCTGCATTAAGCATCGACCTGATATACATGCATTTTCAATAAACTGTATCTCGATACAGTGGGAATGTCATTAGTTCCGGCTCATCTGTGTTTCTATTGCATATTATACTAGAAATTATATTAAAAGTTAATAGTTTTGTCTAGAATGTACCAATCAACCTGGGGTTATATCTGTTTGATGTTATTGTTTTAGCAACTCCTTTTTGATTGTCAAACACTTTTCCAGCATTAACCTACTATGACTTTGAAGTGAACTGGTGGTTACATTATAAATGGCAAAAAATTTAGGAGCTTTCTGCATTACTTTCATTTTGCGATAAACAAGTCATCTGTCTTTATAAACCACATAATGTAAGCAGTGAACACAGCTTAACACAAGTTTGACTGATTTGTTAAGTTTCATTAAATTATGGAACAAGTTCTGCTAACTTTAGCAAATCATTCTCTTTAGCGGGGGCGTATATGGTGATGAAGTTTAATTGAAAACATTGTTGGCAACCACTGTACCCTCTCAATAAGTTCACCAATCCTTGATTGAACTTAGATGGTATTGTTGACTGAGAATTAGTATGCTGACCACTGCTAAAACTTGAAAATAGTAAATGCTAGGCATTAACCATTAAGATCTTTAATTTATTCCTCCACTGGAGAAAACAGTTCCAATATATATAGTCATAAATATACATAATCAGAATAACTTTCAATATTATTCCTAGCAAATGATAGCTTAAAGGAGACTGAAAGTAAAGCAGAATGTGCCATTCTGCTTCACTTTCAACCTGCTTTAAGTGGTCACCTATTTTCAATACTAGAAACAGACTATGGGGTAAAGGGTTAATATATGCTATGCTGGAAAAAAGTTTAAGTTTATTTTGCAAACAGTATAGACTCTGTTTTAAGAGAGCTTACTAAAGATCCCTCTGATCAGGGTCTGCACTATTTGTTTTACTTTGATTCTTCTGAAGAAAAAACCCAGAAAACCTCTGTAGAGCAGCCATCAGTCTTAATTGATCTCTCTGCTTCATATTATAGTATTGCTCAGCACAAACTAGTTTGACTGTTACTTTTCATTTAACCCATCTCATGCTGAAAATGAATATAAAAAACTCTGCCCACAATGAACATCATTCTTTCATCTGAACTATTACATTGGCTTATAAAATAAGAACATGTTTCCTCAGGAAAGAGTGCAGACTCATTTCAGAAATATCCTATAAGTAGACAGTGCTGATCCTGATCAGACATCTCCTTTGAGGGCTGTCTGATCTGGGTCTTCACTGTTTTCAAAACACATCAGCAAATGCTAATAGCAGAAATGATAATATTGTGCATTTCTGCCTCAATCAGTGAAGAACACATGGCTAACACTTTATAATGCCAACATGTCATCTGCTGCATGTCTGTCTGTGTACAACAAAAAGTTTTCCAAGAAATATTTGATGTCTTATATACATGTACTTAGGAATCATCAAAAACAGTGTCAAACAGTTTGGAGCTAGGTCAGATATCGAGAGACTTGGCTTCTGATCTTGATCCAAACTGTTAAAAAAAATGCAAATCAAGTTGGGTTTTGGGTCTTTAAGGATTAAAGTTTAATTTCCAACTTGCTTGTGTGCAGATCAAAATGATATGAGTTGCAGCGATGCCTGTTGTCTAGACGGAAATTAATGTTTTTTGCTGTTTGTTTACAAGATGGTTTTAGCATTTAGAATACAGGATGTAATAAGAATATAAGCTTAACCCTTAGCCTGCCACTCACGACTATAGCTCCATATGCAAACAGCTTGGATCCGGATGAGACGCCGAGTAACTCGGCGTCTCATCCGGATCCAAGCTGTTTGACACTCGGACAACATTTTCAGCACTTTTGAGCAACTTTGAAGCACTTTGAAACTTGAAGCAGAAGAGAAATATAGCAGACGACAATTTATTTGGCGGGCTAAGGGTTACGACCTATAGTGCCAACCACGACTAGGTTAACCCATTACCCCATAGCCTATTTCTAGTTTTGAAAACAGGTGACCACTTAAAACACTCTGCTTTACTTTCAGTCTGCTTTAAGCCATCATCTCATTCATCTGCATTTAGAATATTTTTCTAATAGTACACAATCATAACTTAATAAATTGGAACTATTTTCTTCCATGGAGGAGTAAATTTGAGGCATAAAAACACATATTTATGAGGTAATGGGTTAACATCTATAAGCAGTATTAATGATCCAGATAAGATGCCACCTAACGCTGCATCTGACCAGGATATAACTTTTTAGCTCACCTGAGCTAGCTCAGGATGAGCTTTTGCAATCCTTGAATGTCCGGCGTCCGTCGTTCGGCGTCCGTCGTCAACAATTTTAGTGTTTATTCTCTAGAGGTCACAATTTTAATCCAAACTTTCTGTAACTTGCTCAGATTGTATATTACCATAAGAGTTCAAATGAGTTCGATTATGGTTGAAATCTGACCAATAGATCAAGAGTTATGAACCTTTGAATTGCTGAAAATGCCATATTTAACAGTGTTTCACTCTAGAGGCCACAATTTTTATCCAAACTTTCTGTAACTTGCTCAGATTGTATATTACCATAAGAGTTCGAATGAGTTTGATTATGATTGAAATCAGACTAAAAGTTCAAGAGGCATCTACCTTTGAACTGCTGAAAATGCCATATTTAACAGTGTTTACCCTCTAGAGGCCACAATTTTTATCCAATCTATGTCAAACGTGCTCAGATTCAATATGACTATAGGAGTTCAGATGAGATTGATTATGATTGAAATCAGACACATAGGTCAAGAGTTATCTACCTTTGAATTGCTGAAAATGCCTTATTTAAGGGTGTTTACACTCTAGAGGCCACAGTTTTTACACAATCTTTCTCAAACTTGCTCATATTGTATATGACCTCAAGAGTTCAAATGAGTTTGATTATAGTTGTAATCAGACGCATAGGTCAAGAGTTATCTACCTTTTAATTGCTGAAATTAAATGCCATATATAACAGTGTTTCTACTCTAGACGCCACAATTTTTATCCAGTCTTTTTCAAACTTGCTCAGATTGACCATTGTATATTACCATAAGAGTTGCAATAAGTGTGATTATGGTTGAAATCAAACTAATAGGTCAAAAGTTATCTGCCCTTAAATAGCTGAAAATGCCATATCTAACAGGGTTTACACTATTGCAGTTTTCATTGAATTTTGATTATACTTGCACACAAAGTATACAGCTATAAGTTCTCAAAGGAGTGCAATTAATTATTGTTGAAATCTTATTGTTGTGGCAATAGTTATCTGCCCTTGATATACTTTGAAATGCTAGAAAAGGCTTCATTTCAGTTTAGTTTAGGTTCTAGATAAATCTGCCCTTGATGTACTCTACTATACTAGAATTATGAGGTTGTATTCCAAAACTGTTTACATGCTATACTACAAATTTGAATGGATTTAGATTAAAAGGAGAGAAACAGAAAGGTAAAGCTATCAGGCTTCAGTACAAGAGGTGAGCGATATCAGGGCCTTCAGGCCCTCTTGTTGAATCTCTTTTCAATTTTTCCCTGTCAAAGGTCCTAAAACCTATACCCTTAAGAAATGTTAAGCAGACAACAGTTTACAGCAGACAAGATTGCACTTGCACAAGAGTTAACCCTTCATAGGAAACTAGATTATCTGCATTCTGGTAGACTGAGTTAACCCAATACCCCATAAATACTCCACTTTACGCCTTAAATTTATTCCTCCAATGAAAAAAAAGATTCCATTACAATGTATATACAGTCATGAATATGCTCCATACGAAATATTTCTTATATCCTAACAGATGGTAGCTTAAAGCAGGCTGAAAGTAAAGCAGAATGTGCCTTAAGGCACATTCTGCCTTACTTTCAAACTGCTTTAAGGGATCACCTGTCAATACTAGAAACAGGATATGGGGTAATGGGTGAACAAATCCCTTGCTTGCAAAGGAACCATCTGGTCACCCCTTTCAGATCAGCTTAAACTTGTAATTTCGCATGAAGAATCCATTTGAAAATATGACTGTTTAGCATTGTAAGAGTTCAAATTCCAAAGGGTATCTTTAGATTGCTAAAAATCTGTATTATGTTGAATCAGTTGAATAATTTGAATTGAAAATTATTCTTGCAATGTTTTAGTTTGAGACATTTAAAATCGTTAATTTCTACCCCAAAAAATAAGAAAAGTTTCCCATTTTTCATTAAATGTGACTCAACACAAGTGGTTCTGGTTTGTTTTATTTGGTATTTCGGGTCCCATCAGGTTTTCATACGTTGTCATTTGTTTTCAGCGCGAGTCACCCAGCTGATGGAGCATTTAGACGTATTTATCAGTGTGAAACCCAAACCAAAACAACCAAGCAAAGTAAGTATGGATTTCAACATCTTTGTCTTTAGATTACTTTATCCATACAGATGGTTGCTTAATCCATTAGCCAATATATACACCATTTTACGCCTTTATTTTATTCCTCCACTTAAGAAATGAGTTTCACTGTATACAGTCATGAATATGTACCATAAGAAATAGTTTCTATATCCTAGCAGATGGAAGCTTAAATCAGGCTGAAAGGAAAGCAGAATGCAGGCACTTTCTGCTTTAGTTTCTACCTGCTTTAAGTGATCACCTGCTATGGGGTAAAGGGTTGAAAAAAGGCAATTGCTGATTACACTAATTTCCAACATTACATTTTTTGCATTAATCCTTTAACCCATAGCTTGGTTCTAGTTTGAAAACAGTTGACTACTTTAAGCAGGTTGAAAGTAAAGCAGAATGTGCCTTAAGGCGCATTCTGCTTTACTTTCAACCAGCTGTAAGCTACTATCTGCTAGACTATAGAAACTATTTCTTATGATACATACATGTATTCATGACTGTATAGATTGGAACTATTTCATTCAGTGCAATAATAAATTAAATGAGTAAAAATGTATCTATGGAGTAAAGGGCTAAGTAACAATTCAATAGAAAACCCATATACAGAAAGCATGTTTTTAATTGCCACTGTATATCTGTTTGTTCTGCAGTCTGTGATAGTAAAGAGTATCGAGAGAAATGCCAGCAATATGTACCTAGCCCGTCTCTTACTACTGGGTATAGAGAAGGAAATCCCCCGACAACCCATACTGCCAACCAATGAGGAAGGCACACCAAAGAATGTATTAGGACTCACAGCTTTAGGTATGTTTGTACTTGTATTTAGGTGTAGAACGAACGATCAAGGCAGGTTGCGGTAAACTGTATATTCGTATTTAGGTTGATCGATGTTTAACCCGTTACCCCATAGTCTGTTTCTAGTTTTGAAATTAGGTTACTACTTAAAGCAGGTTGAAAGTAAAGCAGAATGCGCCTTAAGGCGCATTCTGCTTTACTTTCAGCTATCACCTTCTAGAATAAAGAAAATATTCCATATTATACATGACTGTATAAATTGGAACTATTTTCTTCAGCGGAGGAATAAATTAAAAGTGTAAAAAGGCGTATTTATTGGGTAATGGGTTAAATTAAACCGTTCACTGCTTTATCTTAACATTGGTTATTTGCAAACAGTTTGAATCCTGATTAGATGCGGCATAATGCGGTGTCTGATCATGATCTAAATTTTTGACACTTGTTTCAATTAGGGCTGAAACGGGTACACATTTTCTACCCGAGTTCCCATTCTGCAATTACCCCCACATACCCACATAACGCTATAGTATAGACTATAGAAATAGCAATGTAACGTTTATCTTTAAAAGGCAATGATGTGCCAGATCATGCATGAAATTGAGAACATGTCAAATGAAAGTTTTATGGTTTGCTTAACCCATTAACCCATAGCCTGTTTCTAGTTTGAAAGAAAGATGATCACTTTAAGCTATTATCTGCTAGTATATAGAAAATATTTCTTATAAAATAATTATATTCATGACTGTTTACCCTTTCCCCTATAGAAGTGCCTTTTAGTGCATTCAGTTTCTTCCTCCGCTGAAGAAAATAGTTCCAATTTATAGTCATGAACATGTACCACAAGAAATATTTTCTAAACATATGATAGCTTAAAGCAGGCTGAAAGTGGTCACTTGTCTGCAAAAATAGAAACAGGCTATGGGGTAATGGGTTAAGGAAGTAAGTATTTTGAAATGGGCATTTTGTCAGGAGCTCTGTAATTATTTTCTGTTTTCAGGGTATTTTGGTCAGAATCTCCACCAGACTACTATACCCACACTCAGTGTAAGCACAGGGAACCAGTTACTGATAGTCAACGGGCACAAGAGCCCCACCACAGCCACTGTGTCTGTCGCCCAGAGCCCTAGAAGTCCTCACAGCACTAGTAGTAGTACATCAAGTCCCAACCATGTCATATCCCCTCCCCCAGGTAAAACAGGTTTAGAACTTGGTGTCTGTTGGGGATAATCAGAGCTCAAGATAAGTGGAGTATTTCAAAAACTAAAATCTTTATTTCTGCATGAAACCCTATAGTGTCACTACTCATTAGAATCGTCTCTTCGAGACGATTCTAATGAATAGTAACACCATAGGATTTGGTACTAAAATGTTGGTTTTGTTAATTTTACTCCCCTTTATCTATCTGGTGCCCTGGATCATACTTAGTATAACCTAGTATTAATCCTTTTCTCGCTGAATATTCATATCTGACTCCAAAATGTTTGCAAAGGAAATATTTTGTTTTGGCCCAAATGCATTTAATGGGAAAGAATGATGTTTCACTGGTTAAGGCTATGGATGAACCTTTTCTCCTTAATTCCAGTTTACAATTTGGTTAAGTCTAATTTAGACTATTTAGGGTTATTTTTGTCAGTGTATTGTAATATGACAAACATTGCAGACACTGATCAGAGGGCTCCTTTGGTCAGGATCTACAATAATTGCATAGGAAAATGTACTCTTCACAAGTGCACTGTTTATAAAGGAGGCATGTATGAAAAACTTTGGTTCAATGCGTTAAAAGTGTACAGACCTGTAATGTATATGATATGTGTGTGTTGTTTCAGGTATTTATGCACCTATGATGGTGATCCCCCAAGTGTCCACTAACTCCGTCCAGAACACCCTCCACCTAATGAACCAGTACAACAACATGGCTAGTCTACAGAAGGACAAGAACCACAACCATGACCTGTTACAGCAGGTCCAACAGTCCCTAGAACCCCGTGAGTAAAATCTCCGCAAGTACTGCTACTGAAAAGAGGGACTTTGATAGACGTCAAAATTGGTGACTTCTTAACTTATTCACCCCAATTGGTGGCTTATTCACCCCTGAAAATTTAAATGGACAAACCCAGTTTTCAATTAAGTCCAGTTTTGATTATTGGGGGGTGGGGGGGGGGGGGGGTAGCTTGTCTGTTTTTCCAAGATTTAAAACAAGCTATTGTCATCACTGTGTCATTGTCCCAAATCTTAACGTCTGCAATACATGTAACTCCTTTAAATTTTAATCTACAGACTTCATGTTTGGTATGCATGTTCATATTGACAAGCCCTACCCAGGCATACCAAAATATTTTAGGATTTGACCTTGACCTTTGACCTAAATATTTCATGACTACTCATTAGAATCGTCTCTTTGAGACTTTGAAAGAAACAGAATCGAAAATGTTGAACTGCGTAATTTAACCACTCTTATCCGAAAAACT
Source organism: Gari tellinella (assembly GCA_922989275.2). Lineage (NCBI taxonomy): Eukaryota > Metazoa > Mollusca > Bivalvia > Cardiida > Psammobiidae > Gari > Gari tellinella. The sequence continues at coordinate 24,691,176 of OV277856.1, read as the reverse complement.
GTAAATTTAAACAAATTGTTTTAATTGTTTACAGCTAATGTCCGCAGTGCGAGTCACAGTGAGACGAATAGTCCGTCCAGTAGAAGTCCGTGTGAAAGTCCATTGAGCTTTCGGGAGAATACAAACGCAGGTAGGAAAGCTAAACTTTAGGCAATACCTTGATTAAGTCAAACAGTTGGTGTCATACTTTCAACTGCAGTGAAACGTATGTTAACCCTTTACTCCATAGATATGCCTTTTTATGCATTTAATTTATTCCTGCACTGAAGCAAATAATTTCATTTTATATAGTAATGAAAGTGCACCATAAGAAATATTTCCTTTATCCTAGCAGATAGTAGCTTAGAGCAGGCTGAAAGTAAAGCAGAATGCACCTTAAGGTGCATTCTGCTTTACTTTCATCCTGCTTTAAGTGGTGACCTATCTTTAAAAAGAAGAAACATGCCATGGAGTAAAAGGTTAGGCTGAACTTTTTCATATGGGCCCCATATTTTGAAAAATGTTTATTTTGGGGGGATTTAATAGATTTTTTTTGCCAAGGCTCACATCATATTATTTTAGTTGAACTTGTTTAAAAAGTATTGATTACACATATTATTATAGATTCTTAATCAGTAAAGAATTCTGTATTTTCTGTTTGTCCATGTTTGTTGTGCCTAGCATTGTTTGTCGGTGTATCTATTCACCCAAATCCACCCAAATCTAGGGTTCTATCGTATAAAAAGGCACCAAATCCACTTTATAGGTCATTATATGTTATATTTTTCATTATCTGAATGTCAATCAGATACATTGAAGTAATAATTATGCCATTTGAACCTACTATAGGTTGTATAATTTATGAAATGCTCACCCAAATCCACCTCGAGATAACTCAAAAACAACAAAAGAACAACCACACTTGATTAGCTCCCTTGAAAAGTATATATATTTTTAAACTCTCTGTAAAGTAAGATAAATCGGAAGTAATTGCTGAAAAGTAGCTATTTGACATCTAAAGAGTGATAAAATGTCACAAAATGACACTTAAAGTGGCTTTAGGGTGTAATAAAATGTGGATTTGGTGGATTTGGGTGAATTGATACACCTTTGTTTGTTTGTACTGTACATGTATTTGTATTCTTGATTTTCTTTTTTCCCATTTTCTTCATGTCTCTTATTATTTAACCCTTTACTCCATAGCTTGTTTCTAAGTTTTGAAGATAGGTGACTACTTAAAGCAGATTGAAAGGAAAGCAGAATGTGCTTTAATGTGCATTCTGCTTTACGTTTGGCCTGCTTTAAGCTACCATCTGCCAGAATATAGGAATATTTCTTTTGCTACATGTTTATGACTGTATAAATCAAGAATGTTTTCTTAAGCAGAGGAATAAATTAAAAGCCCTAAAGGAGTTTCTATGTGGTAAAGGGTTCAACAATGTATATACCAGTTTATCACCATGTTGATACTGTTAGAAGTATAAGTGATGTATACAGAGCTCTAGATAAGGGGAGTATTTCAAAAACTAAAATCTTTATTTCTGCATTAAACCCTTTGGTGTCACTACTCATTAGAATCAGTAGTATAATGAGTAGTAACACCATAGGATTTTGTGCTAAAATGATCGAGAAAATGTTGGATTTGTGCAGTTAACTCCCTCTTATCTGGAGCCCTGTGTATACACAGCAAAGTCTTCCTATTACAACCACTCATAAGGTATCAAATTTTGCTAGTTTTTCGGTGTTTTTTGGCTGATAGTTGCTCAAATTAAGTTGAAAGTAAAGCAGAAAGCTTCTTTATCTTGCTTAACCCTTTGTATAAAAGACAGGTGACAGCTTAAAGCAAAGTGTCGGTAAAACAGAAAGCTCCTAAAGGACCTTTCTGTTTTACTGTCACCTTGCTTTAAGCAGTCACCGGCCTAAAAAAAACAATAGGTAACAATATTGAGTGGTCGTTTATAGAGAGGTTTTACAGTATATTGCAGAAAACACTGTAGCCATTTATGTTCAGTCGGTATCTGTGTTCCTACATATTTATACAGTGGAGAGGACGTTATTCTTTCCTGTTAAAATGCAAACAAAATTCAAACGCATTGCAAATCAATATAGAAAAGTACAACCTGTTGACATTTCTAACAACTTATTTTAATCTGAGTGGCAAACAGTTTCGAGCCTGATCAGACGCTGGGTTACCCGGCATCTGATCCCGCTCCAAAACTGTTTGCAATTGAAATAATTGTTTTACTATAAATGCATTTACTGGGAAAGAATAACGTTTTCTCCACTATATCACATACACAATAGAAAGAGTGGATTCAGTTTACAGAAAGGATTTTAACTGCTGTTAACATAGAGTGTTCAAGTATTAAAGATTCAACACCATGGACCTGTATAAAATATACTCATCATTTTGCAAACAGTGTAGTCCCAGATCAGAGGGCTATTATAGGAGCCCTCTGATCTGGGTCTAAACTGTTTGCTTACTTAGACCAGTAGTTCTTAGACTACCCAGAATTCCAAGTAGGCAGGTTCATGTTTTGATAACTAAAATGATTCACAAGGGAACCTCATAACCCACAAGAGTTACTTAGTTTTGAGATAGTTAACTCTCTCTTTCCTTGAGGCCATGTATCTTTTTATCTTGTTACTGAATCCACTTTTAGAATTTTTATTTCATGGATTGCCTACAAGGGCTGATTATAAGCTTTCTTGCAGGCAATGCTAGATGTTCATGTGTTTTATAGTTGTATTTTATTTTTGTTTTCAGTTGATTTAGCAGGTCTATCAACTCCGAGCAATTTCGGTAAACTAGTTTCCCCTTCCCCTCTTAGCAGCAGTGGAAATGCAATAGATTTACTAGGTTAGTAAGAGTCTGTCTGGTGAACAAGTCTCTATGTGTTCTGCTGGGTTTCTGTGTTAACCCTTTACTCCAAAAATATGCCTTTTTACGCCTTTAATTTATTCCTTTACTGACGATTACAGTTTCACTTTATACACTCATGCATATGCACCATCATAAATATTTTGTATCTCCTAGCAGATGGTAGCTTAAAGCAGGCTGAAATTAAGGTAGAATGCACCTTAAGGAGCATTCTACTTTACTTTCAACCTGCTTTAAGTTGTCACCTGTCTTCAAAACTAGAAACAGGCTATGGGGTAAAGGGTTAGATATTGTATTTCTACTGTTTTGATGAACCCTGTCATCCACAAAAGCAACTTATGACAAAATGAAAGCACCACAAATGAATGTTAAATACAGAATAATAGCTTTAACCCTTTACCCCATAGCCTGTTTCTAGTTTTGAAAATAGGTGAATACTTAAAGCAGGTTGAAAGTAAAGCAGAATGTGCCTTAAGGCACATGCTGCTTTACTTTAAGCCTGCTTTAAGCTACCACCTGCTTCAATAAAGAAAATATTCCTTATGAAACATATTTATGAAGGTATAAATTGGAACTATTTTCTTCAGCGGAGGAATAAATTGAATGCGCTAAAAGGAGCTCCTATGGGGAAAAGGGTTAAAGCAGAATAAAAGTGGTAGAAATTTGGTTTTTGACTGTCTGAAATAAATTTCCATGTTATGCTTTCCTAAAAATTGTTTCCCTTTCAAAAATGTCAGAAACAAATTTAAATTGGGTAAAATAGGTTGAATGATTATTTCAAACAGTCGAAAAATCAGTTTTGAACCTAAAGAAGCACACGGCAGACTCCAACATACTTTTGTTCATTTATAAGAACAGTTGGCCAAATAATTATGTAATACCAGTAAACACATATATTTAATTTTTAGGCACTTTTCAGTTAAAAATTTCAATTTCATCCATTTATTTATCTTACCTGAGAACATACTGGACCTGTAAGATACGGTGTTTAACCCTTTACCCAATAACCTGTTTATAACTTTGAAGACAGGTGATCACTTAAAGCAGGTTGAAAGTAAAGCAGAATGTGCCTTAAGGCACATTCTGCTTTACTTTCAACCTGCTTTAAGCTTACACTTGCTAGAATGAAGCAAATATTCTTTATGATACATATTCATGACCGTGAAAACTATTTTCTTTAGTGTAGGAATAAATATGATGTGCTGAAAGGCGCTTCTATAAGGGAAAGGGTTAACATGTTAAAATTTCAAAACGTTATTTCATGGTAATTTTTATGCCCCTGGCATCTAGATATGTGCAGATGTCTATATGTGCAGATGCATGCCATGCTCTGTCTGTCAATTTGTAGGATGTTGACCAGATTTTACAGTTTCTTCTAGCATCAACACTGCTTACTCAAATACTTGGATATTTAATATTTATTTGTTGTCTTGGACCATTCCCAAGCCATCTAAATAACTCATCCCCAATTTGACCTTCACCTTAATTAGACTTAGAATTGGCACCAAAATTAAGACACTGTGCCTTTATTATTGACCACTTCTATGAAAGCTTTTTAGCTCACCTGAGCACAAAGTGCTCAAGGTGAGCTATTGTGATCGGTCGCCGTCCATCGTACGTCGGTGTCCGTGTTGGTGTCGTCTGTTCACAATTTGTTTCAAATAACTTCTTCTCTGAAACCAATTGCCCAATTTTGTCCAAACTTGGTCAGATACATACAGTAGATGTGAGCTTCAAAAGTTGTTAAAAAAAAGGGGTGGGGCTATTGGGCTTGTTGCCATGGCAACCATGAGCAATATCTTAAAAAATCTTCTTCTCAAGAACGACTGGTCCGATTTCAATTTGGTTTTCACCAAAATGTTTCTCAACTTATATATTTTCAAAGTTGTTCAAAGATTTTTGATCCGTCAAAAAACATGGCCACCAGAGGGCGTGGTCATTTTCGGCATTTACATTATATTTACAACCAAAGTCAAAACTTTTAAAATCTTCTTGTCAATAACCGTAAGTGCTAGGACAATCAAATTTGATATGAAGCATCATGTCATGAACCTTTACTAAGATTGTTCAAATTATGACCCCCGGGTAAAAAATGGCCCCGCCCCAGGGCTTATCATTTTTACATAGGAAAAGCTTTTAAACTCTACTTATCTGAAACTGTAAGACCTAGATCTTTTATATTTTATATGTAGCTTTGCCTTATGGTCCTCTGCCAAAATTGAACAAATCTTGACCCTGGGGTCAAAAATGGCCCCACCCCTGGGCTTATCAGTTTTACATAGACTTATATAGGAAAACCTTTAAAAATCTTCTTCTCTGCAACCATAAGGCCCAGACCTATTACATTTGACATGTAGCTTTGCGCTATTGTCCTCTACCATGATTGTTCAAATAATGACCCCCGTGTCAAAAATGGCCCGCCCCGGGGCTTATCAGTTTACATAGACTTGTATATGGGAAAACCCTTAAAAAATCTTCTCTGAAACGGTAAGGTCCAGGCCTTTGATATTTTACATGTAACTGTGCCTTATGGTCATCTTACAAGATTGTTCAAATCATGACCCTCGGGTCAAAAATGGCCCCGCCCAGGGGCTTATCAGTTTTACATAGACTTATATAGGAAAACCTTCAAAACGTATTGTGAGTTATTTCTCCACGCAAAAGTTCACATACATGCAATGACAAACTTCAGTTTGCATTGAGTATAACACAATAGTTCCTCAGGTGAGTGATTTAGGGCTGCATGCGGCTCTTGTACTAAAATTATGTTATAGAGCTCCAGGTAAGGTGCATATTTCAAAACTTTCAGAACTATTACCCTTATGCCTCCACCAAACACTATTAGGTAACTTACTCATTAGAATCATCACTTTGAAACATTCTAATGAGTAGTCACAACATAGGGTTTAATTTAAGAAATAAAGATTTTAGTTTTTGAAATACTCCACTTATCTGGAGCTCTGTTCTTATCTAGAGCTCAACTTCACCACCACAGTTAACTGTCTGTTCTTACCCGTTGGCAGAAAAAAAACTGTTCCCTAAATTATTTTGTTAACTTCAATTATACACAAAATTCAGACTTTTAAGTTTTGACTGAGAAAATATTCTTATGAGTGCCAAACAGCTTGGATACTGATCAGATGCTGCATTATGGGATGTCGGATCTGGATCCAAACTGTTTTCAAGTTGATTTTAATTGTCAATGGTTGTGAAAGGGTTAAATGTGTGACTTATGGATCTGTTTACTTTCAGCTGTCCGTGACAGCGCCATGAGTAGTGGTGGTCATACCATGGACCTGTTAGGTCTGAGTAAATCCACGAGTCCGTCCCTAAACAACATCCCCAACGCCCTCTCCTTCCTGGACAGGAGTCTCAGCAACGGGTCTCTACATCGAAGTCTCAACAGGGCAACGCTCACGTAAGACTGATTGGGTTACATACAAGGAATACTGACCCATTACCCTATAGCATGTTTCTAGTTTTAAAGAAATGTGACTTCCTAAAGCAGGTTGAAAGTAAAGCAATTTACACCTTAATTGGCATTCTTCTTTACTTTTAGCCTGAGTTAAGTTACAATCTGCTAGGATATAGACTTACTGTCAAAAAGCATCAATATACAGTGAAAAAAAACCCTCTCTAATACAACCACTAAAACAGGGCTAATTGATTTCATAAAATACAGATGACAGTTTAAATCAAGGTGAACGTAAAACAGAAAGCTCCTAAAGGAGCTTTCTGTTTTATGTTCACCTTGCTTTAAACAATCACCTGCCTGAAACACCTGCTTACTTACACACTTAAGTGGTGGCAATAGAGAGGTTTTTAGTGTTCACTAATAGCAGGAGATGGGTTACTGGTACAGTCAATAATATTGAGTAAATAAACCCGATATTTCTTATTAATGATTGTTAAATTAGTGTTTTCTGTGTCTTACATACAGCCCAAAAGTTAGCTTACTTTAACTCTTGCAACACTAAGTTACTCTTGTGGGTTATTAGGTTCCCTTGTGAATCAGTTAAGTTGCAAAAACATGAACGAGTCTACTTAGATTCTGGCTACTTGTCTAGATTAGCATACATTGTAGACCCAGATCAGAGGGGTCCTATAGAAGCCCTCTGATCTTGGTCTACACTGTTTGCAAATGTAAAGAGTATATATTAAACAGACACATGATGTTGAAAGAATTAAAAAAAATTATTTCAGGAATGGTGATGATTGTGGCCACATCGAGCCTGAACCTCTTGACCTGAGGGCGCCAGGCATCGAGCGTAAAAATTCATCATCCAACCTGTTCCCAGAACAATATGGCACCTATGGAGTTGACTATGAGCAGAAAAAACTCATGGCAAATAAAGGTACAGTACACAAACAAATAATATTTGTGTAGTAATGAAATTCTTAATTTACTAAAAGTTTAACCCTTTTACCAATAGCCACAGGTACTTGACACATACTTTATTATCTATTAACACCCCCCCCCCCCTTAAAAAAAAAATTTGACGGAATTTGATGAAATAAAAAGTAGATATTGATAAATTAATCCTTTCCCGAGGATACCACAAGAGAATATCGGCGATCGAGTCTATTTTAGCATCAGTTTAAGTGGATAGTAAAGACTAGGTGTCGAATTGCGCTGTTTACCTTGTATCTATAATAGAAGTATAGTAAAAAAAAAAAATTTTTTTTTTTTTAAGGGGGGGGGGGGGGGGGGTGTTAATAGATAATGAAGTATGTGTCAAGTACCTGTGCCAATAGCCTGCTTCTAATTTTAAAGACATGTGACCACTTGAAGCAGGTTGAAAGTAAAGCAGAATGTGCCTAAGGCACATTCTGCTTTACTTTCAAACTGCTTTAAGTGGTCAAATTTCAGGAACAATATATCCCAATAGAGCCCCCTTCCTCTTTTGAAAAAAAGTATTGCCCACTGGCATGGGGGGCCAACTATGTATTATCATCAAACTGTATTGCTACCACAACCTATGTAGGTATTATAACAGATTTGTATTGCTACGAAGTCAGTGTATATAGTGAGAAATGTTTGTCTACAAAAACAAAGTTGCCTTCGTAGCAATACAAATTTGTTATAATACCCATATAAGTTGTTGTAGCAAAACATTTCATCGTAATACCTAGTTGGCCCCCAGTGACTGGGGTTTCTATAACAGAAAATACAGTATTTGTGTTTTATTGTGTATCTTATATTTCAGCTATGCAGAAGAAGCCTATTGGTGAATCTCGAATACCTACTGATTTCTGGTCAGGTCTTGGGTTCTCCAAGTCCATGCCTGAGAACGCTATAAGGGAGAAGATGTCACAGACAGGGGTCAAACAGAAATATGTGCCACCCATGACAACCACCTATGAGGTATGACATACTTCTGTTGGCTTATTGAACCCATTATTTCGAAGTGATGTTTATGTGTGTCCTTTACAAGCTGTTCCTGTGAAGAGTACACTTGTCGTATGCATGCAATGTAGAGACCCTTAGTGGACTCACTAATCAGGGTCCGCACTGTTTATCATTTTTAGCTCACCTGGCACGAAGTGCCAAGATGAGCTTTTAGGATCGCTGAATGTCAGTCGTCTGTCCGTTCACATTTGTTCGTTAACACTCTAGCGCCTACAAATTTCATCAGATCTTCAAGAAACAATGTTTGTCTTGATGAAATCTAGGTCAAGTTTGAATGTGGGTTATGTCCGGTCAAAAACTAGGTCACTAGGTCAAATCATAGAAAAACCTTGTTAACACTCTAGAGGCTACAAATCTCAATGGATCTTAATGAAACTTGGTCAGGATGTTTTCCTCATTGATATCTAGGTCAAGTTCGAATGTGGGTCATGTCCGGTCAAAAACTAGGTCACTAGGTCAAATCATAGAAAAACCTTGTTAACACTCTAGAGGCTACAACTATCAATGGATCTTTATAAAACTTGATCAAAATGTTTATCTTGATGAAATCTAGGTCAAGTTGAATGTGGGTCATGTCCAGTTAAAAACTAGGTCACAGGTCAAATCTTAGAAAAACTTTGTTAACACTCTAGAAGCTACACATCTTATTGGATTTTAATGTAACTTAGTTAGAATGTTTGCCCAATTGATATCTAAGTCAAGTTCCAATATATGGGTCATGTCAGGTCAAAAACTAGGTCACTAGGCCAAATCAAAGAAAAGCAGTGTTAACCCTCTAGGGGCTACAAATCTCGTTAGATCTGAATGAAATATTTTCAGAATGTTTGCCTACATCAATCTAGGTCAAAATCAAATGTGGATTGTGTCTGGTCAAAAACTATGTCACTACGTAGAATTATAGAAAAATCTTGTTAACACTCTAAAGGTTGATTGTGGGTCATGTCCAGTCATAATCTTGGTCACTATAGGTTAATTTTACATGGTGAACCAGGTGAGCGATTTAGGGCCATAGTGGCGCTTGTTGCAATTAATTGTGAAAAACATTAGGGGCTCCTTCGGGATAATAATATAAACATTTTGCTTTCTTGTTTCAATCATTTATTGTGTTGTATAGCTAAGTCATCAACATATGTTACATGTGTTTCAGAACTCAGTAGGTGAGTTGTCAGAGATGGACAGAGATCCGTGGAGAGATCCACTCCAACCGAGCTTTAACCGTCCAATAAACCCAGCACCAGGGGAGTACCCAAGCCCTCGGAAAAAATGTAGGTGTACAGATAGACAAGATCAGTATCAATTATTTTATTACCTCACAAACAGTGATATTTGCTACAAAGGACCAGCAATACCAAACTGTCCCATGCAGAACAACTTGAAATGAGTCTAGATGTTTGAAATGTTCTTGCATTATTCTGGATAGCTTGCTAATCATAAAGTCCTGTAGTCGCAACCATTCAAATGAAAGTTCAAAGGATAATGGCTGTTAAAAGCAAGATAAGAAGAGAGCAGACAATTTTTGGGACTTTCTACAGTACTTTTGTCCTACTTTAGACAGCCACCAATCTTTAGACACTGCAGACCACCCTTCTTTTAACCCTTTCCCCATAGAAGCGTCTTTTAGTGCACTTAATTTATCTCTTTGTTGAAGAAAGTGGTTTCAATTTATAGACTCCTGAACATGTATCAGAAGACATATAAGCTATATACTAGCAGCTGATAGCTTGAAGCAGGCTGAAAGTAAAGCAGAATGTGCCATATGGCGCATTCTGCTTTACTTTCAACCTGCTTTAAGTGGTCACCTGTCTTCAAATTTAGAAACAGGCTATTGGGTAAAGGGTTAAATAGTTTTGTGATGTATTTTGAATATACTAGTAGGTAAATTGCAGATTTTCTTCATGGATCTGAGGCTAGTAACAATGTGGAGTAGTAATGTTAATGATGTTTGTTTGATTTGTAGATGAGTTTGGATTGAGTGCTAGCAACCATATAGATGGGGCCTTGGTTCCCAACAAATCTTACTGGACACCAAAGACAGACTTAGCTGAGCTTTTCATCAAATTAGGTCTCGGAAAATATACAGACTTATTTCAACAGCAGGAGGTAGGCCAAATAAAACATATCAAATTTCTCGAGTAAACCACTCTACACGTTATATCCCAGTTTATCAATAATTTTATTGATTGATTAACCCTTTACCCAATAACCCGTTTATAACATTAAATACAGGTGATCACTTAAAGCAGGTTGAAAGTAAAGCAGAATGTGCCTTAAGGCACATTCTGCTTTACTTTCAGCCTGATTTAAACTACCATCTGCTAGACCATATAATGTATTTGTTATGGTAATTGTTCATGAGGGTATAAACCGAACTATATTCTTTAGTGGAGTAATAAATTAAATGCGCTAAAAGTCGCTTCTATGGGGGAAAGGGTTAAAGAGTAACAGCAAAGGCATGTGTAACACTTGATTACAAGATATTGACCCTTTCATGATCAAATTTATCGTAAGATTTTTAATCCTTCATTGCCATATTGTCTTCTTCTTCAATATTGTTGTCTGCTATATCGTTTCAAAGTTATATTTAAGGCAGTATATAACTGACGTAATTCAAAAACAAGTGGCAAACAGTTTTGATCATGATCAGACACCGCGTTACGCAAATGCACTTTATTACGTCATTGAGAGTGAAAGGGTTAAGCCATAGCCCTAATGGAGACTGGAACAGTAGTTATATTTATAGTGCAGTGTTTGATGAACGGTTGCACAGTTAGCATTGATCATGGACCGAGGTTATAAAGCGTTTTAGTTGAGTCTGAGTGTGTTCCCATGCATTTGATTTGCCAGATTTGAGCCTAGGCTCAAATCTAAACAATCAAATGCTTGGGAATGAGTTTAGACTCAGCTCAAATGCTTTATAACCTCGGAGCCTGGTTATACTTTGACAAAACTAGTGCACTTGCTAATTGCATAAGGAAAATAATTTCCCGGAAAGAACTGTAACCAAAGCATTGCATTGACCATCATATGTATGATTTTAGATTGACTTATCTACATTCCTGACCTTGACTGACCATGATTTGAGAGAGCTCGGCATATCTACATTTGGTGCAAGACGGAAAATGGTGCTGGCCATCGCAGGTAATGTACTAATTTCAGTGTATTGTTGTTGAAAGTGGAACTATTTTCTTCAAAAGAGTAATAAATTAAGCTATAAAGCCGTTTTTATGAAGTAATGGGTTAAATAAGATATATACCATGTACAGTAAAAAAACCTCTATTACAACCATTAAATTATTTTAATTATAAGGTGTTTAAGACAGTGACAGTAGAACAGAAAGCTCCTAAAGGAGGTGACTGCTTTAAGCAAGGTGGATTTAGGACAGAAAGCTCCTTTTAGGAGCTTTCTGTTTTATTTTCACCTTGCTCTAAAGCTGTCACCTGTGCTTTATAGAGAGATTTTACTGTAAACTATGTTTGTTTTCTTACTCAGATTTGAACAAGAGAAGAATGCTAATGTCTGCCAACAGTCCACTTGAAGATTCCAATCCGTTCCATGACAACTCATCGAACCATGGCTCACACTCAGACCTGGCCAGCCTTAGTGGCCGGTGGTGAATAAACTTTAAATAGTCCCAATAGTCCCCTGTCTCCAGCACACCTGATATAGACACAGGAATGGCCTGTCCAGTTAGCCCAAAGTTGTCAGAAACGGACATAAATTTAAAAACAGATAACCACTGGAATGGCTAGCTATGTGAAGCTGGAGTGGTGTTAATATCATACTGACAATGATTTGTGTTACCACAGTTGAAGACGAGTGCAAGGCTCCAGATAAGGGGAGTATTTCAAAAACTAAAATCTTTATTTTTGCATTAAACCCTATGGTGTCACTACTCATTAGAATCGTCTCTTTGAGACGATTCTAATGAGTAGTAACATCATAGGTTTTGGTACTGAAATGAGTAAGAAATTGTTGGATTTGTTCAGTTTACTCCCTCTTATCTGGAGCTCTGCGAGTGCCAACTAGTTTGGATCTAAATCGGATGCAGCATTTTGAGGTGTCTGATCTGGAACCAAACTGTTGGCAAATACCAATTTCCCAATTGGCAGGAAGAAGGGTTAAAATGGTTAAAGTGTTTTGTAACATCAAACATAAACGTCCCACTTGAGAATCCGTCCATACAAGATAAAGGTTGGAATTATTGTTCTTTGGAGCAAAAGCTCAAATCTGACCAATCAAATGCTTGAGAAGGATCTCAGACTCAACTCAGAAGCTTTATAACCTTGGACCCGGGTCAGAATGAACACCAAGCCATCCAGGAGGAGGGACTAAATCAATGAATCTCTACATATCTCAGTTGAAGCTTATCTAGGCAGTACAGTTAGGTAATCAACGAGAGAAGAAGTGAATAATTACCGGGTGATCTGTGTCAGCGATACTGGAACTAGAAACTGTGAAGAACAACCATGGTTTCATTGACATCATGGAACAAACTATACAACGATTATATGTGCTGTGCTTGCTTTGAAAATGATAAAGTTCCATATATAAGGAGTACTTCAAAATTTAAAATCCTTATATCTCCACCAAAAACTATGTTGTGACTACTCATTAGAATCGTCTCGAAGAGACGATTCTAATGAGTAGTCACAACATGGGGTTTGGTAGAAAAATTTAAGATTTTTTTTTTTTTTGTGTGGAAAAATTCAAAGTTGACTCCTGCTCATGTGGAGCCTTTTGCTATGGGTTGTATGTTTACAGTTTAGTCCTAATGTTTACAAAAGCAGACAAACTGTGTTGATAATTCTCATAAGAAAAAATCAAGATTGTATCGCCGTCCATTATAACTATACTGTGTTATCTGCAGGCTTTGATAGTATATTGCCTTGGAAGTATGGGCATATTGTACAATATGACAAACACTAGTCAATTTTTGAATCTGTAGTAGTTTGTAGCTATATAGGAAAGAAACTAGTTTGATTACAGTGGAGTAGACATTCTTTCCCAATAAACCTGTATATGCCATACACCTTGTGTCTGTTGCAAATAGTTTGGAGCCAGATCAGACGCCGGATAACCCGGCGTCTGATCAGGCACCAAATTATTTGTCACTTGGAATTTGAAACTTGGAACGTAATGAAATTAATAGTCAATATTTTTTAACACTTGCAATTTTCTACATTTTATTGCATTGCGTTTTGTTTTGTTCCGTTTATAATACAGGAAAGAGTTAGGTCTTCTCCACTGTATGAGAATTGACAAACAATGATAGAAGTCTTTCGAATAAAAACCTGTTTTTATAACATCCCAGAAAAAGCTGAAACTGGTAGTCTTGTCTTAATAAAGATTTCAGCATAATGCAGATCTCAAGTATTGCAGAGAGCTGCTATAGAAGTTTTCAGCATTTTCTTTGTCCTGGATTAAGCAGTCAATTGTCTTAACAGAGCACCTTGTTTCTTTACTGAGTTGTGACTGCACCAGGATTTACTGTAATTAACTCATTTGTGCCCTCAATCCCATACATGGGACATAGGCAAACAGTATAGACTATGATCAGACGCTGCATAATGTGGCGTCTGATCAGAGTCTATACTGTTAGGAATTTCAATATAAAACAAAATGAAAATTTAGACCAGACACGCTTTAGATAAAAAATGGACTTATCCCAAAATATTAGCATGGAAAAAAATCCTCTGGGCGCCAATGGGTTAAAGAATATGTCAGTTGACTTGGACTCAAAAAGTGCTATACTGTGCATGAACATGAAATGTTACCTGCACCAGAAATCAAACAAGAATTAGTCTTTATTGAAATACAGTTATTAGTGCTCAAATATAACACAATTAGATAATGATACTGACTCATGTATGAACCATCAACAATGTCAGTTATACTGCAGTCAAACCTCAACAACTGAAGTTTACTTATGTCAAACGTACTATTTCAAAGTGAAAACATGACTAAGTTATACTACATTTGAACCGCAATTACTCCTAAGTCCTATAACTCAAACTTGCTGGTATTTCACAGATAAAAGGTGGCTAAGTCACTTTTAACTTTGAAATAGCAGTTAGTTTTGACTTAAGCTAGATCAATTGATTAAATTTCAACTAAAGCAATACTGGTATATTCGACATAAGTGAATTTGCTTTATTGGTGTTTTATTATTTATGAAATAGTGCTACGTTGCAAAGTTAAGTAAAATTTGTGCTAAATGGCAGTAAACTATTTTTGTTTAGGCATAATTCAAATTATATCTAAATGATCTGCGATGGCAACTTTTATGACATGAAGTTGATTTGACTGTGTTAGGAGGTATTTATATGCTGATATACTAAGATCTTGAGTTACAGAGAACATGAAATGATGTCTATTGTACAATCCATTGTTTGTTTGTTGGACACATGCAGTGACACTCTACTATTACGACCACTCAATACCTGGCTAAGTGATAGTGTTAAAAGCGGGATAAAAGTAAAGTAAGAAGCTCATTCATGCTGCTTTAGTTTTATAATGCTTTAAACAACAACTTGTATTAACCCTTTCCTTAATAGCTCTTGTTCAGAGTTTACTCCAGGTGGATGCTACAGGCGGGTTGAAAGTAAAGCAGAAATCTCCTTCAGGAGATTTCTGCTTTACTTTTGATCTGCTTTAAGCAACTTTCATAGTGCAGGAATATTTACCTATGCTCTTTTAGCAGAACATGGTAGCAAAATGTCTAGGAGAAATAGGCAAAGAAGTCAAAAAGGTATTTCTATAGAGGAAAAGGTTAAATCTCAATTTACAAAGCCTCATTTTGATTGGTTATAATAGTAAGGTGTTACTGTACATAGTTTTTATTGCTGGTATATAATTGCCACTGTTGTTAGACATTTTATATATATATAGTATACGAATACTTTGTGTGGAATTATTTCATGCGTTATACATTTAGATATCATTGTTTATTTCAATCTGCTGTTATCCGAGCTAGGCCCAATGTGCTCCTGCTAAAAATAGGTTATGTATGTTTGTCTCGTTGACTTTGAAAGATATTGTCAAAGTCTCACATCATAATGCTTGATGGAAACATAAGTATTTCAGTATTTGAAATACAGTCAAACTTCATTATCTCAAACTCCCTTAAGTGAAACTTACCCGTATTTCAAAGTTAAAACGTGGCTTAGCCACGTTTTAACTTTGAAACCCAGGTATGTTCGACTTTTAAGCAAACTTATGTTATTAAAATTCGGGATATTTCGAATGACGCGAGTTCAAGATTTTGAGGTTCAACTGTACTTTCTCATTTTGATATTATCTTGCCTCTGTCAGGGAGATGTAAAAGCAAAGTATATAAAAGAGCATTGGTGAACAATGGGCAGTAACTCCGATAGCAGCTGGTTGAAATGATACATCATTATGTCCCTTGACAAAAATCTTGGAGGAATGCACTTGCTGTGGGCCTTAGAAAAATGAAAATGTTTTCATATTGAAACTTATATTTGTATAGATCTGTTTTGTCCGTGTATCTGTGTAAATGAAGTATTGTATGTTTGTTTGATTGTTTTTTTCTTCAGAAAAATAGCATATATTGTTGTTTTTAAAAATACATAGATTAAGTTTCGCTTAATTGTAGGATTTATATCGCTGGCCATTAAGTGCTGAAACAGTCGCCATTAGCTCACGAGAACCTAGTCCATTGCCGTGGATACGGGTATCCGTCCACTTGTAATTGTGATAATTGTGTACATTACCTGATCTCGACTATGCAAGATAGAAGTGTTGTTTGGTTGTGTCTTGTTACCATTGTTATATCTCTTTTTAACCCTTTAAGTTGGCATAAAATAATTTCAGTTTAATCAGGCAATTGAATTTGTTGATGAAAAGGTCTACAGTTAACCCTTCACCCCATTGCCTGTGACTAGTTTTCAAGACAGGTGACCACTTAAAATAGGTTGAAAGTAAAGCAGAATGCCCCTTAAGGCGCATTCTGCTTTACTTTCAACCTGCTTTAAGCCACCATCTTCTAAGATATTTGATATATTTCCTATTGTACACGTTCATGACTATATAAATTGGAATTATTTTCTTCAGTTGAGGAATAAATTAAATGTGTTAAAAGGGCACTTCTATAAACCCAGTTAACTTTCCTTGACACTTAAAAGCAGGAGAATGGTGAATGAATTGGAATTGGGCAAATATTTTCAAGTGTAGAAATGGGCGTAGCGATATAGCAATCTGTGATAGTTCCGTTACCTTGGTGCATTAGGTGTGTTAGTATTTAGTAACACACACTTCCCACATTAAACTGCTGATGAATTATTGTTTCCAATACCTATTTGCTGTCAGAACCTCTTAATGCTTTCTTTCACTAGGATTTTCAGTTTAAGCCAGGTGGTCGCTTAAAGCAGGCTGAAAATAAAACAGAAAGATGTTATCAGTTTTCATGCCCCTGTTTGGATTTTCGTTGTTGAAGATTCAGTTGTGATTAGTCGGTCGTAGTTTATTATTTGTGTATAAAATGAAGCTGGATGATATCAGTATTCTCAAATGCTTTATCACTGAAGTTTAGCTTGTCTACTTTCTATATAGCATGACATAAAAATTTGCAAAGTGTATGTCATAGATTCATGTTTCTGTTTGTCTGTTTACTGAAGTCTGTATTCAGCTACAATCTCTGAAGAATCATGGACATATCTATTTAAATTGGTGACCATTTAATACAAGACAAAAGTAATGCAGAAACTTCCTAAAGGAGCTTTCTGCATTACTTTTGTTTTGCATTAAATGCCCCTGTGTTAAATATGCCAATGCATCTTTTGATTGTGTGTTTACTGTAGATTTAAGTGTTACTTGTTGAGTTTAATTGATGTAACATTTTTCTACATGTAAGGCCAACAGCAAGTTAGCAAGATAGCTCTCCTTGTGACCCCCTTCAGCTCACAGAATACCAGTCTAAAGTATCCATATCAGAATACCAGTCTAAAGTATCCATATCGAAAAGCTACCGGGTATATATGTATATCTTTTTCCCATGAAAGAGAACACTGCGTCTGAACCTGATCTAAAGTGCCTGACACCCATATCAATGTTTCCTAAGTAAAACAGGCATACAATTCCAAATTTTAAAAGTAAGTGCAGATGTCCGTAGATTTTGGTAACACTCTGTAGGTCTTGAGAAATTATAAAAAAATTGAAGATTTGTACATAAGAAAGTTAATGATGGATTAATTAGACAAGAAAATATTGGAAATGATGACGGGTACTTTGTGAGCTGGAGTGGGGTTACAAGATGTTACAGTAGTGAGAGATAGATAGAGAGAGCGATAGAGGACACACGTATGTGACCATCAGCCTACACAGATTTGCTGCTTGTACAGTGACCTACCCACAGGCAGGCTGTCAAGATGGGTCAGCTGTTCACTGCTCACTCAACACAACCCCGGTGCCTGACAAGTGGAGGAAATTGTGGAGTGTGGTCTATTAATTTAACTGTAGGGGACATAACACAAAATAGATACAAAACCTCATTTTGCCATGCACATATTATAGGAAGTTCTAAATAGAGTTCTACAATATTGTTAAAAGTTTATACAGTCAAATCATGATAACTTGAACTGTATTTCAAAGCTAACACAAGTGCTCGAAGCAGTAACAAAGTACTTTTAGGCAAATGATAAAAAAAGTGATCCAAACAAGAATTTACATCATACTGCTTGTTTCAGTATTGGCCACTAGGTAAATCTAAGAAGAAAAACCTTTCAATTAGTCTGCATTTTGTGTGGCCACATAAAGAAATTGTTACCGTATTCATCATAAAAAAACTACCTTAAACAATACCCTCTCCTGTCATGCACCGCAAGACTGAACAGTTTGCAGCTGATCTGAAGTAGCCAATGAGAAACAAATACTTTTATAAGGGATGTTCATTCGGTAATGTAGTTGCATTGTTATATATATATATACGCCTCATCATTGTTGTTCATTGTTTGTGAAACACAAGTTTTTATTATCAAGATTTATGCCAATGTTTGTAGTGAGATATACCATAATTATTTCATGAGTTGCCTGCAGGCTTGTAGTAACTACAGTGGAGAAGACGTTATTCTTTCCCGTTTAAACGCAAACGAAGCGCAAAAGCATTGCAATAAAATGTAGGAATGACTATTGTTGACAATTTTGACCATTTATTTTAATCTGAGTGGCAAACAGCTTGGAGCCTGATCAGATGCAGGGTAACCCGGCATCTGATCTGGCTCAAAACTGTTTTCAATTGAAATAAACTTTTACACGTAAACATGTCTATTGGGAAAGACTAATGTTTTCTCCGCTATACCTTGTTGAATTTATTCTCCCTTGAAATTTCAAATTTACCCCTGTGCACCCAGCCATCTATCTGAACTTCCATTGTTTGTCCGTCCACATATACATATGGTAAATTGTGTCCATTTAACTCCTCCTACTGTATGCAAGCTACAACCTTACAAGTTTACAGGATATTTTCACATATACCACAGTCATAATTATATTGTCTGGATTTTGCTTCCATTTTTCAAAGAAATACAGGCGAGTGAACTTATTAATTTTTTGCATAAACAATACATGCATCTAGGGGGCATTTAATGGGTCTTAGAGGCGCAGCCACATTTCTAGTTTTACAATATATTACAACATGGCAAATAGTGTAGACACTGATCAGAGGGCTCCAAAATGAGCTCTATGATCTTGGTCATCTCTGTTTTGCATAGGCCAAGTATATTCTTGAAAGGTACACTGTTTGTAAAAGATATATATACTTGCAGGCAACTCTCATACTGGTTGTAGGCATCGGTCTGTAGCATATGTAACCCCCAAACAGCTCATGTTTATTATCAAGATGTGGTTTACCATGTGTTGGTGTTTTTTCTCCTTGTTTAGTTTATTTTATACCAGAATCCGTCCATGACTTATGTTAATAACTTCATAGTATATTTGATGTACAATATAACCTCTCTTGAGCAATCAAACATACAGAAGAATAAGGATCTACATGTAGAATGACATAGAACAGTGAAACCACTCTAATATGACCACTAAAATAAAGGCAAATTGTTTTGTATAAAAGACAGGTAACAACAGCTTAAAGCAGGTGACAGTTGATCAGAAAGCTCGAATAAGAAATAAATTTCTGCACTTTGATCCCGTTTTAAGCTGCTGTCTGTCTTTATGAAAACCATCATGTCTTTGAAATGGTCATAATAGCAGGGTGGCCATATGTTGATAATGAAAATCCTATTATTTCCAAATTTTCTATTTTTCAAGGAAGATTTTACGTAATGTACCTTCAACCCAAAGTCTGTGTCTAGTTTTGAAGACACATGTCCACTTAAAGCAGAATGTGCCTGAAGGAGCTACCATCTGGTAGAATAAAACCCCAAAGATTTTGGAAAAATCTGGAGAAAAGGCAGCCCTGTAATAGTAGAAGTTTACTGAGGTCAGATAGATCAACAGCGAAAATTCTTCAGAGTATTGCTTAAGAGATGTTTTACAGTACTATATGTGTAGTTTACTGGCTTAGAAATAAACAAAGCCCACTATGTAATAAGAATATTATGAATCAGATTACTGTTTCATCTAAAGACAATGAACGTTACATGATTGCAGCTGTCTTATTGTCAAATTATACACCCCTACACCCCACCCTAAATAAAAACAACATTATTAATCCTTTGACCCTCACACTTAACCCTTGCTGTGCAGGAAATTTTATTACACATCATTTGCAAACAGTGTAGACCCAGATCAGATGGCTCATACAGGATCCCTCTGATCTGGGTTTGCACTGTTTGCCATAATTTTAAATAATTTTGGGTAAAAACTATTTGCACGGGACAAGTGTACTCTTCACAGGTACACTGTTTTGTAAAAATGTGTAATTGAATCCGAACTTTTCAGTGGATTAATTCAGAATAAGCATCAAATTAATTTTATAGATAATTGAATTTTTCTTTAATGAGCATGTTTCATTATTAAAGAGAATCCACTATAATAAATTACATGTATGTTCCAAGTTAGTAGAAGCATACAAATTGCTTATTAAATCATCGAAATACAAAAAATTATATTTAACAGGGTAAAAATAGCTGTTAGTGTTGTGAATATAGTATAAAGCTATGCAATTTTGCTTAAAATTCTTTCAAAGAATTAGCAATGAAAATGTTTTGTTGAATTGGATCACAGATGAGGTACTTGTTAAGGCTGATACCATTTGAGGCCAATTATACCGTAACTGTAGTCCTGTAAGGTAAATCAGACAATTAAATGAAGCAAATAGGACAAATGATGCAATTAGAGAATAAAATGAATATTCATTCAAGGAAATTACATGTACAGATAAACCTCTCTATAACCACCACTGATTTGTGTTGATTACAGTGGAGAATCTGTTATTCTTTCCCAATAAACGCGTTTACGCTAAAACTATTATTTGCAGTGCAAACAGTTTGGAGCCAGATCAGACGCCGGGTTACCCGGCGTCTGATCAGGCTCCAAACTGTTTGCCACCAAGATAAACAAGAATTATCAGAATTGTCCAAAGGTTGTACTTTTCTACGTTTTAGTGCTTTGCGTTTGCGTACGTTTGCGTTTAAACGGGAAAGAATAACAGATTCTCCACTGTATCAGGGGTTTATGACAGGTGACTGCTCAAAGCAAGATGTATTTTATGCTGTCGATTAGCCCTTCTTTTTAGCTCACCTGAGCTAGCTCAGGGTGAGCTTTTGCAATACTTGAATGTCCGTCGTGCGTCGTTCGTCGTCAACAATTTTAGTGTTTACACTCTAGAGGCCACAATATTTATCCAATCTTTCTCAAACTTGCTCAAATTGTATATTACCATGAGAGTTTGGATGAGTTCGATTATGGTTGAAATCGGATTAATAGGTCAAGAGTAATCTACCTTTGAATTGCTAAAATTGCCATATTTAAGGGTGTTTACACTCTAGAGGCCACAATTTTTATCAAATCTATCTCAAACTTGCTCAGATTGTATATGACCAAAAGAGTTCGGATGAGTTTGATTATTGTTGAAATCTGATCAATAGGTTGAGAGTTATCTACCTTTGAATTGCTGAAAATGCCATATTTAACAGTGTTTACACTCTAGAGGCCACAACTTTTATCCAATCTATCTCAAAGTTGCTCAGATTGTATATGACCATAAGAGTTCAGATGAGTTCGATTTTGGTTGAAATCAGACTAACAGGTTGAGAGTTATCTACCTTTGAAATGCTGAAATTGTCATATTTAAGGGTGTTTACTCTCCAGGGGTCACAATTTTTATCCAATCTATTTTAAACTTGCTCAGATTGTATATGACCATAAGAGTTCAAATGAGTTTGATTATGATTGGAATCTGACCAATAGGTTGAGAGTTATCTACCTTTGAATTGCTGAAAATGTCATATTTAAGGGTGTTTACACTCTAGAGGCCACAATTTTTATCCGATCTTTTTCAAACTTGCTCAGATTGTATATGACAATAAGTGTTCAAATAAGTGTGATTATGGTTGAAATCGGACCGATAGGTCAAGAGTTGTCTGCCCTTGAATTGCTGAAAATGCCATATCTAACTGCGTTTACACTTTAGCAACTACAGTTTTGAATGGATTTTGATTTTACTTGCACACAAAGTATATACCTATAAGTTCTCAAAGGAGTGCAATTATTGATGAAATCTAATCATTGTAGCAATAGTTATCTGCCCTTAAAATACTTTGAAATGCTAGAAAAGGCTTCATTTCAGTATTGTTTAGGGTCTTGAGTTATCTGCCCTTGATGTACTCTACCATACTAGAATTATGAGGTTGTACTCCAAAATTGTTTACATGCTATACTACAAATTTGAATGGATTTAAATTAAAACTGATGAAACAGTAAGATAAAGCTATCAAGCTTCAGTACAACAGGTGAGCGATATCAGGGCCTTCAGGCCCTCTTTTTATTGATCGTAATAGAGAGGTTGTACTGTATTATTATATAGTAAAACTCCTCTATATAGGGCCTTTAAGTGAGGTTAATTATTTTGGTGTTTAAGACAGGTGGCTGCTTTAAACAAGATCAAAGTAAAGCAGAAAACCCCTGTAGGAGCTTTCTGTTTAACTTTCATTTTGCTTTATGCTGTCACCTGTCATTATTACCATTGATTAGTCTTCATTCAGTGGTTTTAGTAGAGAAGTTTTGCTGTATGTAGAAATCGCATATTTGGCAAAACATAGCAATTTAGATGAGTGCAGAGTTCTACGTATAAACATTGGAATCTAGATGAAAGAATATATAAATAATTCTTATTTGCTTTTACAGTTTGCTTTACCTTAGAATATCTGATTCATGAGCTGAACTATGATTCTCAATTTACAATTCTTGCAATTTAAGTTTGCTTTATAAAGCAGAACACTACTATGATTTGCTGCATTGTGAATATCAACTGGATCTTTTTACTCTATAGAAGATGTTATTCTTTCCTATAATTTTTGTGCTAAATCAAGTCAAACCTCAATAATTCAAACTTGCTTTATCGAACTTACCAGTATTTCAAAGTTAAAACGTGGCTTAGCCACGTTTTAACTTTGAAATATTGGTATGTTCGACTTAAGCGAGATCGAGGTATCAAAATTCAACATATGAAATACGTGTGTAAGTTGGACTAACGCAAGGTTGAAGTATCGAGTTTTGACTATATTTCCATTGCAAATAGTGTGGAGTCCTATCAGACACTGGTATCCAGATGTCTGATCAGGTTCCAAACTATTTGCCACTCAGGGAAAAACAAAATGTCAGAATTTGTACATTTTATTGTACTGCATTTGCGTTAAGTTTCGTTTATAAGGGGAAAAATAATGTCGTCTCCACTTTAATAAAATGTCTTTGAATGTCTCAGTTTTCACCAAATACATGTGCACTTTTGATACCCTAAATTATGGTATTGTTTTTATACATAAAACCTTTTTGCTACTCTCACTGTTGAATGCCTTTTTGCAAATTGCTATGAAAATGTGTTTTATTTTCAATAAACTATATTTAATTTGGCAATACTGATTTGATTTCATTTGTTTCACTCACACACAGGGATATTACCATCATGTAGTCGCCTGCCCCACCTCTTTAACACTCGTAGAACTCTGAAACTTCAAATGGAAACCAAGTTGAACTCCAGTTTCCAATTAAGTCTTTCAACACCATGGACCTGTTAAAATACAGTAGAACCCATCTATTACGACCACTAAATAGAAGGCTAATTGTCCGTATAAAGGACAGGTGATAGTTTAAAGAGGCTCGCAACCGGATTTAGCATTAAAAATGGTAATTTGTAAATATATGTCAAATGATTATATAAATGGGTAAGATTTAGTTTAGGATAATAAATTCTGTTAAAAAATGCATTTCCAAAAAAAAAAAAAGAAGAAGCTCTGGTGGGATTCGAACCCGTGACCCTCTATTGTGGAGACAAACAAGAAAAATGAGGACACGCCTTTACCGCCTCGACTACGGACGCTCTCTATATATATGGTAGTGAATTAACGTACTTCACTGGTAGCGATTAATACTTCATTATTCGGCTCCGGTTTATGTCAGAGCCCGTGTAGAGAAGCAACAACAACAACTAAACCGTCAGCTGACGCTATTGAAAAACGATGGAATATATCTAAAAAAACTAAGATTCGGTGACGATTCTTGAGACTTTTTTTGGACTGATCACATTTTTTTAATGTCAGAAGCCAAATAATGCCACAAATTTGCTTTTATTTAAGTATTTTATTTTATTTTGACAAGTACACCATCCGGTTGCAGTCCCTTTAAAGCAATGTGAAAATGAAACAGAAAGCTCCTGTAGGAGCTTTCTGTTTCACTTTCACATTGCTTTAAGCAGTCACCTGTCTTAAACGACTAATATTTCACGCAATTTAGTGGTCGTAATAGAGAGATTCTACTGTACTCATTTTA
Organism: Gari tellinella; assembly: GCA_922989275.2. Lineage (NCBI taxonomy): Eukaryota > Metazoa > Mollusca > Bivalvia > Cardiida > Psammobiidae > Gari > Gari tellinella. The sequence continues at coordinate 24,666,945 of OV277856.1, read as the reverse complement.
TTTGCGAACAGTGTAGACCCAGATCAGAAGGCTCCCATAGGAGCCTTCTGATCAGGATCTACACTGTTTGCTAAATTAGACCAGTATTTATTTAAACTAACCCGAATTCCAAGTACACAAATGTAGTCTGGTTCATGTTTTGGTAACTAAAAAGGTCCACAAGGGGACCTAATAACCAACAAGAGTGACAAGTAGTGTGAAAGAGTTAAGTCTAGTCAATTTATATACTCCCCTAAAAACATTCTGGGAATATAGTTGCCATGCAGGTCATTTTCGTCCGGGCAATGGCTTCAGAATGCATAACGGCAGGAAGTTGATGTTTGATGTACAGATTGCCTAGGGAACAGCAAAGAACCCTACAGTGCTCCCTCCCTACAATGGCCCTTGGAACAATAATTCCCTCCTTACTACAACGCTTGCCGCTGTTACCCAAACTAGACAATTATGTCCAACCTTTTTCACTGCTGCAATGTGGTCTACTTAAATTTGTTGTCTGCTGTTTTACTCAAATTTACATATAGGACAGTTTGATAGAAAAAAAGATAATGACGATTGACAACCAGCTTGAATCCAGATCAGACGCCGCGCTAGCGACGTCTGGTCTGGGTTCAGGCTGTTTGCAAATGTAAGCCTATTTCCTTCCCTATAACATCTCCCTCTGAACAACACATACGCAAAAAGTTTGACTCCGATGCCGCTAGAATCCACATGCTCTGCATGTAGGTTTCGGAAAATGATAATAACTATTGTCCCTCAAGGTATTACTTTCATATTTTCGGTATGCATGCATGTGATATGGACAGGACTTTATAATGCACGCACATGTTTGACCCCAGTGGCATTGACCTTTAACTTAGGGTCCGTATTTAAGTTTCAAAGTCTGCATTTAGGTTTCGAAAAATGCTTTTTGACCGTGACCCAAGACTCTGCTTTTAAGTTTTGAAATGTGCAGCTAGCGAGCTTCGTGGTCTCTAGGACAACTCTTGATGACTAAATAAACATTTTATTGAGTGTCAAACAGTTTGGATCCTGATCAGACGGCCCTGGCAGAGAAAGAGTGAAATCAAGGAATTAAACAGTGAGTGTATAATTCCGTGATGAAACATAAGTAAATTACTAAATAAGCAGAAAAAACTTTATATTACGACCACTAAACGAATGCTAATTGACAACATAAAAAGACAGGTGAAAGCTTAAAGCAAGATGACAGTAAGAGAGAAAACTCATTCGTGTGCTTTGTTTTTTACTGTCAACTTGCTTTCAGCAGTTTACATTTTAGAGGGGTGACCATTTTCTCGGGATCTGTTTTGTTCAAATGTTGTTTCTTTAAAGTTTTGGTTGAAATGATAAATTATAAAATGGTCATTGCATAATGTTTTTCGAAGTACAAATGTATGTTAATAGTTTTTTGATGAACAGGAAAGTAATCATCTTTATTATACATTTAAACCTGAAATATAACATAGCGAAAAAACTGTGACTCAACTGGACTCGAACCTATGGCATTTGGCGTACTATGCCAACACCATAACCACTGAGCTACAATGTATCAATCCACACAGCGAAGACTATCAACCTTTTTACCATAATTTCAACCCGGCTACATTGTCATGCATTATCAAACGATTAAAGTTTGCACAGTTCTACCAAAAGAACTGGTTCCATTTCAGATTTCATCAAAATTATCACAGTTGAGTGCTGGTGGAGGATAATGAAAGAAGGCTTCTTTTTTTGCTTTAAAATCGAATCTAATACATATATACAACATTAATATGCACAAATATTGCCCACATGTAGTTCGTTATTCAGCCAAACTTACCTTTTAATTGCAGTGATTGTACGTTTATTATGACCACAAATAAAAGGTTAAATTGATCATTAGATACGCATTTTACGCCTTTGATTAATTCATTCCGATGCATGTATGTGATATCAATATTAGAGGTTGTTAATACGAATAATGTGTTCCTTGAAAGGAATAGCCGAAACGGCACTACTGAAGCAACGCAACAAAATGATTCGCGGATAGCAGACCAATAAGCCCCGCCTCCTCTGCGGAATTGTATATATACACAAATCCCGCCCCTAGAGAAATAGCGTTTATACAAATTGAACGTCACTTTGTCCAATGCAATTGAATGGGGTGAATGTAAATATTTGGGAGTGGAGTGACGATCTCATTCAGGAGCATGAATGGCCTTCACCCTAATCTGACTTCCTAAATACATGTATAGTAGGTACTAAAACCATCGACGTTCAAAAATATCTTTCAACAACCAATTAACCTTTTGGAACCTCTCACACTGCTTTTGGAGCCACCAGGGCCCCGTTTCATAAAACTTCTTACGACAAATGTTGTCGTAAGTCAGATTATAAAAGTATCCATTATTATTTATTTCTCCATCTAATCCTGTCTTGTGACATCTTTTTGGAATCGTCTTGAAAAGACGATTCCAAAAAAGATGTCATAAGACAGGATTAGATAGAGAAATCACAAATTAAATGTATTTTAAAGTTTTGACTTACGACAACATTTGTCGTAAGAAGTTTTATGAAACGGGCCCCAGTAGCGCAACTCTTCAGTCAACCCCTTCCATTTTATTTTACGACGAAGGACTTCGGTTGATGGAATAATAAGAGAGAATATAACTCACTGATTTTGATCGAAACAATATGATAGGCCGGGAAAAGCGGAATGTCGAAGATATGTATATATAATCAGATTCTGTATTTTTTGCGGCAGCTACGGTAGACCTATCATCTGTTTAAATTTGTCGTCTGCCGTTTTTCTTAAAGTTACATACAAGTTGACAATTTGGCAGAAGAAATATTATGACGAGTAACAAACAGCTTGAATCCAGATCAGCCGCCGCTTAACGCGGCGTCTTATCTTGATTAAAGCTGTTTGCAAATATAAACCAAGTCTTAATTTCCCTCCCTAAAACAACTCCCTCTGAACAGCATTCATAATCTGTGTCTCCCATTGAGTTTCATTGTAGAGAGTTGGGCATGCTACGTCATTGCTACGTCATTGCCGTTTGCAATATTCTGTCGACTGCAACAAATCTCCACTTTGCTTGGTCATTTTGAACATTGTTTTTATGACGTTGTTACCTGACTAATACAGTCACCACCAAATCATCGTCCTTTTATATTCAGCATTCACATTCACGTGTTACTCGTCATTTTGTCTTTTTTCTTTAAAAATGTCCAAAATGTGACTATGAAAAAAATAGCAGCCGACAATTTTAAGCAGCCGAAGTTGTTAGGGGGAAAATCGTTAGCGTTGTTGTTCGGATGGAATCGTTGTTCAGAGGGTCGTTGTAGGGATAGATCACTGTATTTTAAATATGATTGTTGTAGGTAACTACAAAATCTTAGTTTTTGTACGTGCCTTAATTATATCTTGTATTCAATACATGTTCCGTGGGGAACCTTTTTGTCTCAGTGTTCATCCTGCTGCAAAAGACTCGCGTCTTCTTCTGGCGTTTTTGAAGCAGCTCCCCCAAAGGTGTGTGCTGTTTATCTGACGTAGTTAGTTAAGAAATTAACTGAATTTTTCGGCGTATAAGCGAAGTAAACGACAGAAAATGATCGACAAATTCCATGAATCACCAATACGATTCATGGAATTTGCCGATCATTTTCTGTCGTTGTTAGCAATTCATGGAGTTTGCTGGTAATTTTCTGTCGTTTATTGAGCTTAATCACCGAAAACCTCAGTTCATTTCTTATAATATATTTGCTGTAATTTTTAATATTAAATAAACATTTTATTGGTATTCGTGTAAGTTTAATCCATATTAGAGGTTGTTAACACGAATAATGTGTACCCTGAAAGGAATAACCATAACGGCCGTGGCTGGCATTACTGAAGCAACGCAACAAAATGAATCGCCGAGAGCAGATTCATAAGCCCCGCGTCCTCAAGACAGACAATAAACTCAAGACAGACATTGGTCAATATGGGTTTGCCGACGATTACAAACAGGCATAACCACAGACTGAGCTACGAATCAGAAACAGGACAATGACACCCACGATCCATTAGGCATCTGGAAATATTTACATTCGCCCCATTCAATTCCAGTGAACAAAATGACGTTTATTTTATATAAACGCAATTTCTCTTGGGGCGGGACTCGTAAACATCTTTCCGGGCAAAATTCGACGTCGTAGAATGACCTCCCATCATCTAATTATGACCCCTCATCGTCGAATTATGACCCCCCCCCTCCCCCTCTGTCGAAATATGAACCCCCCCTTTAAAAATCCTTGATATTTTGTTAAAGTCAGTTTTGCATATGCTAAAGTTGTTTTAAACCTAACTAAGTTTTGAGTGTATAAATTATATTGATTGAATTGTAAGTATGTCCGCCCATAAATGGACAACCTTATGGGTATCGAACCCAGAACCGTTTACCCTTTTACAAGTATACCTTTACGATCTACCAATTACTCTCGCTCGATTATTGATTTAATTTAGACGTAGCAGACTGAGTAAACCCCAATCACGCATGCACCACGTCTCCGAGAAAGCGTATGATCAGAATTTACAATACGCTCGTATTCATTCCAAGAAATCTTCCTATCTTGCCGCGGTTTCTTTGGTTTAACCAACTACCCCACAGCCTTTTTCTAGTTTTAAAGACATGTGACCACTTAGAGCAGGATAAAAGTAAAGCAGATTGCGCATTCTGCTTTATTTCAGCTAGTCAGGTTCCCGGATGTTTGATTATTTTCATATCCTAATCGGAGTTAATAGGAGACAGGGAACCAGACTATACTTCAGCCTGCTTTAAGGTACACTTTGCTAGGATATAGAAAATATTTTCTTATGGTATATATCCATGACTGTATAAATTTGATCTATTATCTTCAGTAGAGGAATAAAAAAATCAAAGGCGTAAAATTCGTATTTATTAGGTAATGTCTTAACATATTTTCATAGAGGATGTTTTGATTTGTCGGAACTTATCCCTTTTGTCAAGAAAGAAGAAGAATGCAGGTCGGTTGTTTTGAGTGGGCAGGAGTTGTTTTGTGGAACAGGGTTTATATTTTATGTACACTGTTCGTCGTTATAGGTGAATATAGGAGATAAGTGTGAGGTTGGGCGCCCCTAAACCCAGGTTTAACCCCCCAGTGGTTTATAATAGTTAATTAATTTATAATTGATTATTGATTGCTACTGACCGTACCAAGGCGGGCTCCTATGTTCACTTAGCTTTATGTTTGTCTTGCGTGTTGTTTTCTATTTAGTGTGTAGATGAAGGAATGGTATTGCGTGTGTGTGTGTGTGTGTGTTTGTTATGGTATGGCTGTGTGTGTGTTCTGCTTTAGAGATGGGTGTATTGTTTGTGTTGCGTTTCCTGCTTGAGTCTTCTTTCGTATTTATTTGTTGTCTTTTGTCAACACTTGCTATGTTGTGCGTTCATAGTTTACACTGTTAAGTGTAAAGTTATTTGCATTTACTAAACAAACAAGCAAACAAGCAACGAAAAGCGATCAAAATCGGAAGCTTTGTTATGTTGCCTCATTGCACATCACACCATTCAGTGTCGTAGATTAGACTCCGGTCATTATTCTATAGAGGTCGTATTTTGACAACCCGGTCATTATCATTATTCGATATCATAGTTTGACTCGCCGGTCATTATTCGATGTCGTAGAATGACTTCCGGTCATTATTCGATGTCGTAAAATGATCCCCGGTCATTATTCGATGTCGTAGAATGACTCCCCCGTTCGTTTTTCAATGTCGTAGAATGAAGTCATCGGTCATTATTCTATGTCGTAGAATGACTCCCCTGTAAATTATTCGATTCAGTAGAATGAAGCCATCAGTCATTATTCGATGTAGTAATATAATCCAAGGGTCATATTATGATGTCGTTTAATAATCTAATCCCGCGAGGGTTTATTCAATGTGTTAGAAGTACATGTACTCTTCTAGTACTGCCTCGTAGAATGATGCTCGGAAATAATTCGATGTCAGATGTATTCAACAAGTCATGATCTGTTCGACAAACGCGAGTTTGTATTGCAAATGCTACTTCAGGTTACAGTGAAAACATTTATGCAATACTAGACCTTTTATTGCCAAATTAATAGTTGGCGTTGGTAAAACAAAAAAGTTTGAGTGTTATGCTAAAATGAAAGTGTGGATTAAGTGTTTAAATGCAGTAAGCATGTGTCACTCTCATTTGCTTATATTCTGTTTAGGTTCAAAATTGAGCCATGGCGCTCGTGTTTCACATGTCGAACGCTTTTTGCTCGTAAGCTACGTCGGGTCAGACATTTTAGGTTTAGCGACAGATAACGTCATTGAAATGGTTGCTAAAAAACTAATCATATATTTACGATGAACTTTGATAATTCGATATATTTTATAGACATTTATGAGCTCGAGATATCAGTATTTAATGACTAGTCGAAGGACCCTATGTTATATCACAGAATGCCACTTCATGTCACGGTCAATGTTCGATGTCAATATTTGATGCCTCCTTGTCATTATTCGACGTCGTAGAATAAACCTGCTGTAGTCGGTGTCAGCTCCTTGAGGGTTAATTTATGTCACATTGTCGAAAATATGTGTTATCTGAATAAAAAAAACATTAGCTATTTGTATCATCATTATTAGGTTATTTAAGAAATAATCTAGGCCTGAGTGGTCAATTCCTGCGCACCACAACGACCGACCGTTGTAAAATACAGTTTCACAACGGTAGAACATAGATTATTTCGATTCTAACATGACCAGATGTAAGGAAATTCATTAGAAAGGAAATCAAATGTTCCATACTTATTTCCTCAGCGGATGAAGTTTTTCGACCGAATAACTTTTTCCACGGCATTACAAGAATCTAACACCCATAAGCAAATTTACAATTACCGATCCATAATCTGGCATAGAACAAACATTACATCAAACAAGACAGAAGAATGAGAAAATTACTGTAACGTTACTGGTTAAAAGTATATGGTCTTTACGGGCTATATGAATAACGAAAGAAATTTAAAAAACATAACGTATGAAACGCACGTGGTCACGTCATGTCATATAACCGTGGGAGGAGCGGGATAGGGAAGAGCGTGGTATACCGTCTCAGGTATACCACGATAGACCTGTTCTTTGTTTATAGAGACGAATTCACGTGTCATGTTAGAATTTGTTTTAAACAATGTACTATAAACAACCTAATAAATTTCCATAAAGGCAAATGTCACTATGTTTCTCCTGCGACACAATATAAGAGAACTAATGTCATTAAAATGGATGTAAGTATTACCTACCTTCTAAATCGGGGGATTGTTTCACTCGTTCAGCTTTATTCGTATCGAATTACCCTGATAGGCTGTAAACTACGTTCATACAACGACTCATTATCTATAACGAAGAGATGCAATTTATATAAACTGCATTTTCACATGGCGCGCTTAATGTAAATTTGAATTTTGACATGTTTATCATTTAAATTTTAGGTATTTTTCAAGTCATTTGCCCATGGACTAGATTCGATTATGCATCAAGTCAATTTTCCACTAGTCAGGGTTGTTTTATACGATGTATTACAAAACTGACATATACTGCAAACCCATATAAAAGGGTTCTTTTAGGAACAGTCTGATATGGGTCTACATTGTTTGCGAAGGACAAGTGTACTCTTCTCATGTACACTGTTTCTGAATGACTAGTATACTCGTTGTTAGGGCCCAATGGGTTAAACTGCGCCTCTTAATTGGTAGGGAAGTGGGAGTCATTTTTCGATGGGGGTCAATGTTTTTCAGGGGGGTCAAACTCATGACTTCATGTGGGGGTCATAATACTATGACCGGGGGGTCAAATTTCGACGTCGTTTTCTGACCGGGGGGTCTTTGTACGACATCGAAAAATGACCGGGGTCATTCTGCGTCGTCGAATTCTGACCGGGGGTCATTTTTCGATGGGGGTCAAAATACTTCGTTACACCGGCCACGGCCGTTATGGTTATTCCTTTCAGGGTACACATTTCTCGTGTTAACAACCTCTAATATGGATTATTATTTATGCTTTTCGGTGGATTACCACGATATAGCAGTGGATGATCACTTGGTAATCCACTGCAGTGGATTATCACCAATCGCTTTTATTATGAATTTTCCCCGTAGGGCTCCCCAAGAATCGTAGTCAATCGTGTCTTATCGTTAAATTCCGGCAGTCCGATTTGTCGCGAACTACTCACCGGAAGAGCACGAATCCAAACTCGGGAGCGACGAAGTCATTCGGATGACGTCATTATACCGCCAACTGTCACGCACATGTGTTCGACATAAAACGTGGGGCTCAACACGGGATAAATAATGTACGTTCGCTTTCAATTTTTAAACAATTTCGTTTAAAAAGTGGCTTAAAAGCATAAATAAATAGAATAACTGTGTTCTTTCAGTGTAAGATCGAATTTAATCCATTTCGTGAACATCAGACTGTTATATTTTCACTCGTGGCTTCGCCACTCGTGAAAATATAACGTCTGATGTTCACTCAATGGATTAAATTTCGATCTTACACTGAAAAAAACAGTTATCCTCTATAACTTACATGAATACCAATAAAATGTTCCTTTAAATTACAGAAAATATATTATAAGAAATGAACTGAGGTTTTTTTTTGGGGGGGGGGGGGGTGATTAAGCTAATTAACGACAGAAAATTACCAGCAAACTCCATGAATTGCTAACAACGACAGAAAATGATCGGCAAATTCCATCGTATTGGCGATTCATGGAATTTGCCGATCATTTCTGTCGTTTATTTCGCTTAAACGCCGAAAAAATCAGTTAATTTCTTAACTACTAGTAACCACGTCAGCTAAACAACACACACTTTAGGGGAGCTGCTTCCAAAACGCAAGAAGAAGACGCCAGTCTTTTTACAAACAGAATAAAAGAACAAAAAGGTTCCACGGAACATGTATTTGATACAAGCTATAGTGAAGACACGTACGTTAACTTAAGTGATGTAGTTAGCAACAGCAATCCTGTTTAAAATACAATGCTCCATCTCTAAAACAGCCATACGAAGCTCCTGTTCTTTGGTATCTAGACTTATACACATTTGAAAGATTATTAGGATTATTGAACAATGGTAACAACTTAGACGAGTCGTTTGTTAACCAGCTCTGTTATAGTAGTGTCATAAGGTTTGAGGTACCAGCACGGAGTGTTGCAGAGTGTGCCAGTTTGTGCACAATGACTGAGGGCGTGATTGCAGTACGGAACATAACCAATGCATGATTTGGTCTTACGATCTACAGTGCATGTCTAGGACATGCTTCTCCCCATTCAAGGTGCACAATTCTACGGACAAGAGGAACCAGTTGATATACCCAACAGGAGACACAAATTGTGGGCGTTGTTTGGAGGAAGTCGTTATTGGAGGGAACTTTGCAAACAGATTGATTCCAGATCAGACGCCGCGTAACGCGGCGTCTGATCTTGAATCAAGCTGTTTGCCATTCATCATTAAGTTTTTTATGTCAAAATGTCCATTACGTAACTCTGAGAAAAACAGCAGATGGCAATTTTAAGCAGACGACAATTTTAAGCAGACGACATTGCATCCAGACAATGGTGTGTGTCAGTCTGAACCAAAACTTAATTGGACAAGCTATATAGCGAACAATGATTCTAACCAACAAAGACTAAACATGTCCTTTATCAGCGTTATTTACCCACAAGTCAATACAATTGGACTTTAAAAAAAAAAAAAAAAGGAAAAGAAGTTTTGATTCGAATGAGACTCGAACCTATGACCTCTTGATTGTTAGTCAACCACACTACCGACTGAGCTATCAGCACTCAAGTACAATAGTGGTACATGTATGAGCTGGGTGCTGGGATCCTAACACCTTTTATTCATATGCTAATCTAGGGCCAGTGGCGATACGGAGTACAAAACGACTGATGTACGTTTTATAATTTTCATTAAAATTAATTCAGATAGCACAGCTAGTATAAGATTGAATGAAGAATTAATTATTATTATATATTTCCACGTAACCATGTGAATTCAAAAGCTTTTGCATTACTGTTAGAATTTATATTAACTTGCTGAATGTTAGAAATGTTTTATTTAAGATGTCATAAATTTCCCTTCTGCCAATTTCATTGTAAAGTGCAATACTTGCGTTCTTTGAATAGATTCCCGTAAGGGTAATCACTGACGCCTTTGGTGTCATTTGTATTTGTATGCACCGGTCTTGCACCGACGGGGTGAATTAGACTGTGCGTTTGCTGCTCTTTTACAAGAGCAGCAATCGAGTGCCTGACTATGTCTGTAAGTCACTCGGCTTCTTTGAGTGCTTGGTTTGTAAGTCACTCATTTTTTTCCTTTGCACCATTCCTTTAAGGGGATAGTGCTTCAATGGATAGAAGTCTGACATATGGTCGTCGGATTCTTCCAGTTCCAACTCATTCCCAAAATGGTCTGCTTTATTTCTGCGTTCGATTCTCAAAGCTTGCTTAAACCAAACATACATACTTCTTTTAAAGCTTTAGTTTTGAAATACATGTATGTTTGTTCTGAGTAATAATAAAACGTCTCTAATACGACCACTTAATTATGTTAATTATTAGTTTGAATAAATAGCTTGAATTAATAGTTTGATTGCTTAAAGCAAGGTGACAGTAAAACGAGGAACTTTCTTAAGCTGTCACCTGTCTTTTAAACACTTAATTAGCCTTCTTTTAGTGGTCGTAATAGAGGTTTTACTATTTATAGATAGAGTTGTGTTCGACTGATTGAGAGATTCCACTGATTACAGTGGAACCTTTGAATCCCGAACACCTATATTATATACTTCAAATAAACATTAAGTGGCGAGATGCTTTCCGTTGGCACAGAAATTGAGTGTAACCTGTCACGAATTCGCCTATAACATCCAGATGCCCGTTGCCCCCCCCCCCCCCCCCCCCTCCACCACCTTTCACGAAAAGGTAACACATAGTACTAACTCGCATTCCGTCTAAAAGATGTTCGAAGAAAACAAAATGGGGGGAGGGGGGTTTAATTTTAATCAGAAAAATGTCGTTTTACGGTTTATACTTTTTATATTTATAGATAACAGTGGTGTAGATATTTGTGTGCTTTGTCTATAATAGTGTTTTCTTCTGACCTGTCCAAGTTATGTTTAGATTGGAACCTTCTAAAATTTTAAAAGGGATGAGTTTTCTCTACATCCAGTTAGAGATACGGATAGCTGTAATTTTTGTGCGTGATGTCACATAGTAATTAGAGTTCGCTCTAATTACTTCGTGGTAATATACAGTAGAGGATACATTATTCTTTTCCGTTTAAACGCAATGCACTAAACTGGGGAAATTTACTTTTAGAAAGGTTAACTTTGGTTTCAATCTGAGTAGCAAACAGGGGTTCCTGGTTTAAATTTTCATTTTCGTTTTGCTTGATATTGAAATTCCTATAATGCGGCGTCTGATCAGAGTCTACACTGTTTGCCTATTTCCATTTTGTAGGATGGATTAAATACAAGAATGAGGAGAAGGCGTTATTCTTTCCAAATAAACGCGTTATTAAACTATTATTTCCATCGGAAACAATTCATATCTTGCAGTCAACAATGAGTGGTCGTTAAGTGCTTTGTTGTTGATTAAAACAAAATTAAGGCTAAAAGATCATTCAAATGTCTTAATTACATGAGATAGAAACACATAATATCCCTTTCCCACATAGAAGCGACTTTTAGCGTATTTAATGTATTCCTCCGCTGAACAAAATAGTTCCTATTTAAACAGTTTTAAACATGCGCCATAAGATATAATGTCTACATATTATCAGATGGTAGCTTAAACCAGGCTGAAAGTAAAGCAGCAATCGCCTTAAGGCGCCTTCTGCATTACTTTTAACCTGCTTTAAGTGGTCCCTTATTTTCAATACTAGAAATAGGCAATTGGGTAAAGGGGTATAGATGCTTAAAGTTGAACCTATACATACCTAGACATTTTTATGAATACTTTGTTGTATTTGCATATTAAAGGGATACATTGCCAGTAAGTAGTTCTGTAATAGCGGAAACACTTAATATGCCAGTGTATTTGGGACAACTGTATGCATGTATCATAGTCAATAATGCAGACGCAGGTGAAACACACAACATCTATAAGTGAAATTGGCAGATGCAAAAAGACAATTTAGACTTTTTCTTCCGGGCATTCTTTGAAGAAAATTGTTCCGCTTTATAGTGTCATACAGCGGAGAAGACGTTAGACTTCAGTTATATAAAGGTTCCAATCGCATAATTTCTATATTGCGATATGCGATCAGGGCTACCATAAGTTGACATGAAAAATCCTAAGATTTCCAAATTTGAATTTTTCAAGTGCGATTTTACGAATCGTACCTAAAGATACCCCATAGCCTGTTTCTAGTGTTTTTGACATGCGACTACTTAATTTAAGCTACTATAAACTGGGGAAAAATCCGAAGATTTAGGAAAAATCCGGAGAAATGGCAACCCTGTGCGATTGGAACCTACATGTATTATATAATTGATTGATATGCTATCTTGATGAATTTCTTTCGGGTTATTCTTAAGCTAAAGCTTAGAATGCAATGAAATTACTTGTAGTGAACTGTATTACTTACTTTATATTAAACAAGTTTTACATTCAACAAGTTTATACAAAATTCTAAACAATAATACAGAAATCGCCATCAGTCTAAGCCGTGTTAAATGAATTAATTTTTATGAAAACTGCAAAACGTATATGGGCCGTTTTGGGCTCTGGATTGTCACAAATTCTAGATTTTAGCATATGAATGAAAGGTATTACAGTGGAGAATGTGTTATTCCTTCCCAATAAACGCGTTTACGCTAAAACTATTATTCCCAATACAAACAGTTTAGAGCCAGATCAGACGCCGGGTAACCCGGCGTCTGATCAGGCTCCAAACTGTTTGCCACTCAGGTTAAAATGAAAACTAAGGATTGTCAATAAGTTGTCTTTTTCTCCATTTTATTGCTTTGCGTTTGCGTTTCGTTTGCGTTTAAACGGGAAAGAATAACGTTTTCTCCACTGTAGGATCCCCTCAGTACAACCGCATACCACCACCGCTCTTTCGATTTGTTATCGATAACCCTCACAATGCATGCTAGATTAACATCTGGTTAAAATCAGTGTCGAAAACAAAGCCCAATTTAGTACTTATATATATGCATTGACAGATTGACACAGAATTAATTCATGTGTCACTCAGTCTGGATCCTGATACGAGCCTACTCCCTTTTCTTTCGATGGACGTAGTCCTGTGGAAACGCGTTCACCTACGATACCAGGGGTCGTAAGTTCGATCCTCCGCTAGACTAAATTCTTCAGATGACACTTTTTCACTGCCATGGGCATCCGAAAAGGGAAATTGGTTAACATTTGCAAACAGCTTGAATCCAAATCAGACGCCTTGTTACACAGCGTCTTATTTAGATTCAAGCTGTGTGTCACTCGCCATTATGTATTTTGTGTCAAAATGTCCAAATTTTCGACTTTGAGAAAAACAGCAGACGACAGTTTTAAGCAGACACTATTGGACTTTGCAGCAGTGAAAGCATTAGACATAATTGTCATGTTAGGGGAACAACGACAAGAGTTGTTGTAAGGATGGAATTATTGTTCAGATGACCGCTGAAGAGAGGGGCACTGTAGGTAGCTACAGTGGAGAATCTGTTATTCTTTCCCGTTTAAACGCAAACGTACGCAAACGCAAAGCATTAAAACGTAGAAAAGAACCACTTTTGGACAATTCTGATATTTCATGTTTATCTTGGTGGCAAACAGTTTGGAGCCTGATCAGACGCCGGGTTACCCGGCGTCTGATCTGGCTCCAAACTATTTGCACTGCAAATAATAGATTTAGCGTAAACGCGTTTATTGGGAAAGAATAACAGATTCTCCACTGTAGGTGCTCAGCGAGATTCAATATTTGATCTCATCAAATGACAAAAATAAACAGACTATTTTGAAGAAAACACTATTTCACATTTGTTAACCCCTTCACTGCCTTACCCCGAGCACAGCATGTTTTTTGCAAACAGTTTGGACCCTGATCAGACGCCGCGTTACGCGGCTTCTAATCAGGAGCCGTACTGTTTGACACTCATTTCAATATTTCTTCAGTCAAAATAGCAAAAATTAAATTTTAGGAAATAAAAGCAGACGACAATTGGTTTTAAATTGATGACGTCACGACAGTGAAGGGGTTAAAAGAACGGTCTTAACCCATTAAAAATCACCATATTTAATCATCTCGTCATCATTGTATGGTCTCAGTACTTTTAAAAGGAGGTTGCCTAAAATCAGGGCTGCCATAAATTGATCATAAAAATCCTAAGATTCAAATTTTTACAATTTTTCAGACGCAATTTTACTAATCGTTACTTTACCCCATAGTCTGTTTCTTGTTTTGAAGACACATGACTGCTTTACTTTCAGTCTGTTTTAAGCTACGATCTGCTAGCGGATAAAAATCAATACTTAGGAAAACTCAGGAGAAGTGGCAGCCCTGTAAAATATATTTTGATTTTCAAACTAAGCTTTAAAGCAGTATACGAGTGTCCAATAGTTTAACCCATTACCAGATAGTCTTTTTCAAGTTTTGAAGACAGATGACTGCTTTAAGCAGGGACTTCAATAAAGTCCTTGCTTAAAAAGATATGTACAATCTGCTAGAATATATAAAAATATTTCTTATGATACACATTTCTGACTGTATGAAGTGGAACTAGTTTCCTTGGTGGAGGAATAAATGAAAGGCGTAAAATGGCCTTTTTATTGGGTAATTGGTAGTCACGTAACGTGTTGTCTGGTCAAAGGCAGGGTTAATAAAGTATCCCTTTCTACAACAAAACGCCAATGGGAAAGAGTGTGTGTATTGTTCGCGGGAGTTGTTATAGGGAGGGATTTTGCTTACATTTGCAAACAGCTTGAATCCAGATCAGACGTCACGTGGATCAAGCTGTTTATCACTCGTCATTTTTCCTGTCAAAATTTCCAGTAATTTTGAGAGTAAAAACAGCAGACGACACCACTTAATTGCAGTGCTCAGTGAAATAATTAGATCTATACACAATTCTCTTGTTTTGGGTACAGCAGCAATCATTGCTGTACCGAGAGAATGGTTGTTCGGAGGGCCATTGTAGCACGGAATTATTTTTCTCGTGGTTGTAGGGAGGTAGATCTAGCATTGTACACATAAGTCTACATTTGTTAATTTAAGGGTGTATCAATGTTATGACTTTGGGAAACTTTCAAAGTATATGAAAACACTCTATGATGGTTTTGTATTGAAGAGCTATTTAAGATGAATGAAAAAATAGAAAAAGTGTACATTTTGGTGAACAACAGTTGGCTCTACGGCCATGTAAAATTTACCCCACCCACTTCCTCTTATTTTGTCCATTTCAAACAGCCCGCTTCAATAAAATCCATTTTAAATGAAAACAAATATGATAATTTGGTTTTGTGTTATTTATTTCCTATCTATGGTAGTATTTCTTCATACAAAAATTAATTTAAGAAAAAAAAGGCACCAAATATGAAATTCATAAAGCTCTAAATAGCATCGATATGGTACTTTTTTGTAAATTTTGTAAAGGGAGATAACTATTTTTACTTTAATAACTCAAAATTTTCAACACTGACCTTTCAATTTCTTTTCATATTTTGAACTGCCTTAGTATGGGCTTTCATCTGGTAGAATATAAGAAAAAGTTAAATACTAGAACTATTTCATTTTCAAACTTTTTTACTTTTTTTCATAAAATAAAAAATCTAATAAAATCATGCCCTATACAAAGCATATTTTTGATATTCAAGGATCGATGTTGTTCAAACCTGGTGCCTGCTTTGTCTAAATTTGGTTTCTTTATGTGAAAATACCACCATAGACATGAAATAAATAATGGAAACCCAAATTATCATGTTTGTTTTGTTTCGAAATAAATTTTACTGAAGTTTGTACCCTGAATGGGTAAAATTTGAAAAAAAAAGTCCAAATTTGACATACCTTTTTCAAATCGCTGTAGCTCAAAAACAAGGACACCACCATATTTTTTTTTTTTCATTTTTTCATTCATCATAAACAGCTCTTCCAAAAAAACAATGTTAGAAAAAAAGTTAAATACTTTGAAAAAATGGCTTATGACATTGATACACCCTTAAAAGTTCATTAATTAATACAAACGTTGATAATTATAATTACAGTTTGTATCCGCTTTCCAATCTTATGAAGTGAATGTGTGTTCGGATTTGAAAATTGAAAAACTGTTTTAAAGGACTTTCGGAAAAGCAGACCGATCACCAATAATTTGTGCACGTGCTGAACCCCAACTTTAAAAGGCGAGTAGACTTAAGTACGAAACAGTATCAGTACGAGTTTCACCGGAAGTGAATCTCGAATGAAAACACAGCGATAAAACGAAAGTAAATGCAGGGTACCAGTGGTGTCAGGTCAGCTGATTGTCACGCATAAAAGTGTCAAGTAATTTAGAACTTTGTTAATTGGAAAGTAAACATCTACGTCGAAAGAGGAATAAATGGTAAGTTTTCCAAGTTCTTATTTCTAATTTAAAGTGTTTCATATTGTTTAGAACGGACACAAACAGTATCAATAGACACCTTGTAACACTAAATCAACTTTATGTTTGGAACGAGAAAGTTAAAATGTAGGACACATTAATTGGGTCATGTAGGTGCAAATGTTTGTTTAGTTTACTCCAAATCACCCCTGAAAATTCAAATGGACACTTCTAGTTTCAGATAAAGTATAGTCTATTTTTGACTATTTACGGTTGTTTAGTACTATTTATTACAAAATGACAAACAGTGACTGTGCAGACCCTGATCAGAACCAGAGGACGCTCTGATCTGTTCTACACTGTTTGCATATGACATGTGACCTCTTCATGGGTACCCTTCTTGTCAAAGATGAGATCTATACTCATCAGGGCTGAATGCTAAAGCCCATTAAACCTCTGAATTAGGCGTGACTCTATATTGAGTCTTAATTCTTACGAGAAGACGTTATTCTTTCCCAATACACGCGTTTAAAACTATTATTTCCAATGCAAACAGTTTGGAGTCAGATCAGACGCTGGGTAATTTGGTGTCTGATCATGCAGGCAAACTATTTGCCTGACCCAGCCTCCAGAAAAAATAATATCAACTTTCAGAATTGTCAAAAAATGTCATTTTGTATATTTTAGTGCAATGCGTTTGAGTTTCATTTGCATTTGAAAATGGGAAAGAATAACGTCTTCTCCACTGTAATGATGCATTGTAGGTAAACACTAAGTGACAGTCATGGCTAGAAAAGGACAACAGTTTCTTCTGTTGCTCTGGAAGAACTACCTCTTACAGAAGCGAAAAGTGGTAACCACGATATTTGAAATAGGACTTCCGACACTGTTCACCATGATTCTTGTGTTGGTACGATTAAGAGTGAATGGTGAACTTGAAGAAAACATTGAGTGGGACCCCTGTCCACAAGGCAGATGGGGATTTATATCTACAAGTAATACCAACGCAACACGTCTAGCATATTCCCCAGACAACAATGCCACACAGAGGATCATACAAAGCATACAGGCACAAAGAATTGGTTTAACAGGTAGGTAGAATTCTAGAACCAAGCTTAATTAAACCTTACAATGCTGAGTTAGATTTCTTGATGAAATAACAGTTAACATTGACTTAAAGGGTAGTATTGACAAATAGTGTAGACCCTGATCAGAGGACTCTTAAAGGAGCCCTCTTCTCTGGGTCTACATTACAGAGTGTAGTGCTCCCTCCCTACAAAGAGTCCCTTCAAACAATGATTCTCTCCACACAACAATGCTTGCTGCTGTTCCAAAAAAAGAAAAAGGTGTTTGATCGGGGTTCAAAATGTTTGCAAATGTATTGAATAATTCTAAGGGTATTAATTTTCCCTCCCTATAACAACTCCCTTCGAGTTTGTAGCCCGACCCTTTTGCACATATTTTTGTAAGTAAACTTCCACCATTTGAATTGTACTATGAACTTTTGTACAAATATTGGGCAATAAAATATGTTTAAACTAACTCCCTTCGAACTACTCACATAATCTTCATCTCCCATTAGGTGTTGTTGTTTAGACTAGGGAGCTCTGTATTCACTCTTTCCTCCCTGAAACTTTAAATAAACAATTCCAGTTTCCATTTAAGTCTAGTCAATTTCTGACTTTTAAGGGTTGTTTATGTCAATGTTTGGCATTATAAAAAACAGTGAAGACCCTGATCAGGGGGCTCCTTTCGGAGCCCTCTGATCTGGGTCTTCACTGTTTGCCCAGGACAAGTGTACTATTCACATGTACACTGTTTGAAAAGGACGCCCATATGCGGGACTAGGATTCAAAAGGTTAATGCAAAAGACAAATAAACTCATTTCTCACACTGTAAGCATTAATCTTAATCTTGTCTACAGTCAACTAGGAGCTTTCTGCATTGTTTTTATCCTGCATTAGATAACCATCCTAGCAGGCACAATTATTTAACAAGGAGCCCTCTGATCAGGGTCTGCGCTGTTTGTGTTAACTCTTTGGACCCTAGTCTTGCATTTAGGCGTCCTTTTCAAACAGTGTACATGTAATACCGGTAGTACATTATGTCCTATGCAAACAGTGAAGACCCAGATCAGAGGGCTCGGAAAGGAGCCCTCTGATCAGGGTCTTCACTGTTTGTCACAATGCCAAACATTGACAAAAACAACCCTAAAAAGTCAAAAATGGACTAGACTAAAATAGAAACTGGAATGGTCCATTTAAAGTTTCAGGGAGGAAAGAGACTGAGTTAAGTCACTTTTATTTCACTGAAATATTTTCTTAAAAAGGCCCTAAAAATCAGTTAAAATATCTACTAAATACTTCATATGAAAAGATTCAGCATAAAAAAAAAATATATATATTTGGATGGGGCCTAGTTTATAATCTTTACTGATAATGATAGATAGGAGAAAACGCAACATTGAAGCGTGACAGTGATTCATTCAGGCTGTGATATTTGAATGAAACTTTGTCACATGCCTCCATTGTCTGATACTGAGTTATTGAGTAACACCATGTATAACCAATCCTGTAGTAACACTAACAGCAAAATCCTGATTACCTTTGCAAAAAGTTTGGATCCAGATGCTGCTGCATTATTTAGCATCTCGTCAGGATCTTGCATTAACTGCATTCACCCCTGAAACTTCAGTTAGAGCATTCCAATCTTCAATTAAGATTAGTCCAATTTTGACTAATTAGGAAGTGTTAATTATAATGTATTGTAGAATGACAAACAGCGCAGACCCTGATCAGAGGGCTCCTTAGGAGCCCTCTGATCAGGGTCTACACTGTTTGCATAAATAATGTGTACTATATATAGCTCCTCATAAGTATACTTACTCGTATCTAGGGTTGAATGTGATAAGCCTATCTTTAGAGATATTCACTGTATGTGTACTGCAATGAGTTGAAGTCATTTAGTACAGGGTTGACTGTACTCTCAAAATTGTGTTACGAAATCAATTAGTACAGCATTGGTATCTCTAAAGGCAAGTGGGTTCATTCTGGCCTGTTGTATAATGACAATGCATGCACCTTCAAAGGTTTTGTAATACAGTAATACCTTTCTATTACAACCATTAAAATTAAAGCTAAAATTGATAATAACAGACAGGTGACAGCTTAAAGCAAGGTTTAGGAGCTTTCTGTTTTACTGTCACCTTGCTTTAAGTCTGTTCCACTGTCACCTTGTTTTATAAGTCTGATTTACTGTCACCTTGCTTTACGTCTGTTTTACTGTCACCTTGCTTTAAGCAGTCACCTGTCTTGAACACCTAATAATTAGCACAATTTTGTGGTCGTAATAAAGAGGTTTTGTAATACAAATTTGACTAATTAATGATTTATCTACTGTATCATTCACATGTGACTTATTACAACAAATAAACCATAGTGGCTTGCCACAAATCACATGTACTGTTTATCTAATCATTCATTTATACACCTTGTTATTATATGTAATTGACCCTTGCATTACTGAATTTGTTAAATGGACTCTTCCAATTTGGATAGGGACTAGTTTATGTTGAATTGTTAGGGACTGTAACCAGATTATATTTAAAAGTAAATCAAACAGTGCAGACCCTGATCAGAGGGCTCCTGCAGGAGCCCTCTGATCAGTGTCTACACTGCTTGCAAAAGGTAGATATACTAGTTTCATGCACATTAAGGGTTAAGTTTATATAACGACATGATATCATATCATGATTTTGAAATGAACTGAGTTCATGACAGGGTGAAAGCAAGTGTGGTTTTACATGTGATCAAGTCAATCCCTTCACTGCCATGACATGATTTCTTCCGTTTAGTTACAATCGCTTGCTTTCATTTTTCAAATTCAAATTTTAGGTATTTTGACCTTAAAAATATTGAAATGAGTGTCAAACAGTTTTTTTTCCTGATCAGATTCTGCATATTGTGCATCTGATCAGGATCCGAACTGTTTGCATTTAAACCGTCATACTTGGGGTAATTAAGGCAGTGAAGGGGTAAATAATATTGTGGTTTGTCTTGTGATCAAGACAATGTTACATCAGTGGTCTTTTAACCCTTTACCCTAAAGCCTATTTTTTGTTTTAAAGACATGTGGCCACTTAAAGCAGGATGAAAGTAAAGCAGAATGTGCCTTAAGGCACATTCTGCTTTACTTTTAGCCTGCTTCAAGCTACCATCTGTATGGATAAAGAAACTATACTTTAGGCTTTATAATAATCATTAATAGATATTCATGACTATATCAAGAGGAACTATTTTCTTCAATAAAGAATAAAATGACATCTGTTAAAAAAAGGCATGTTTATAGAGTAATGTGTTATTAAGATTTAATGAATAGAATGATAAAACAGTATTACAGTATTTTCTGTAATAGAGGCCCCAGTGGACTTTTGCTATGGTTTAGGAAATATTTCTTATATTGCAGATCCATAAAGTACTGTATAAAAGGTTACTGATTTCTTTAGTAGAGGAATGAATTAATGGCATAAAAAGGTGTATCTAAAGAGCAAAGGGTTAACTATGAAAATGAACTATTTGTTTGAGTGGACAGGGAAAATGTCATCTCAATTAAGGTTTTACAGTTTTATCATTTACAATGACTACAGAAGAGAAGACATTTTTCCTGTTTAACTCTTTCAACACATTTGACCTGTTTAAAATATATTCATTACATTAATTTTGCACATAATGTAGACCCAGGTCAGAGGGCCACCTCAGGAGCCCCTTGATCTGGGTCTATACAGTTTGCTAATTTGGAGGAATCATTTTATAAACTACCCAGACTTTCAAGTAGACTGGTTCACATTTTGGTAATTAAAAGATCCACAAGGGAACTTAATAATCCATAAGAGTTCAGAATTTAGAAAATCTCTTTTTCATTTGAATGGCAATCAGTTTGCACCTTGATCAGATGCAGAGTTACCCAGTGTTTGATCTGGCTCCTAACTGTGGAAATAATTGCTCTAGCACAAATGCTTCTCAACAGCCCTCTGAACAATGAATCCTCACAACAGCGCTTGCAACTGTTCCCCAAACCAGACAATTGTGTCCAATCTTTTTATGGCTGCAATACCGTCTGCTTAAAAATTTTGTTTGCTTTTTTTCTCAAAGCTACATATTGGACATTTTGACACAAAAAGAAAAACATTATTCTGGAGAGGACTTAATTACATAGCAATCCATTTCATTACTTGAATAAAATATTGTTTAAACTAAAAACTTTATGACAAGTGACAAATAGCTTAGATCCAGATCAGACACCATGTTATATGGCGACTGATCTTGGTTCAAAATGTTTGCGGGTAAGCTATTTCATATTCAGCATTCTTATGGTATTAATTGTTCCTCCCTATAACAATTCCCTCCAAACAACACACAAATTCTGTCTCTCACATTGGGTGTTGTAGAGGCTAGAGAGGGAGCAGACTGTACATTATAAATGTGAATAAAATATTGTCTTCTCCACTGTATCATTTGTAGCTGCTATTTCTTGTTTGTTGTTTCAGAATTCAAAGGTTTTGCGACAGAAGATGACATGATGACGTTTCTCATGTTTGTCAACAGCACAGTTAATAACACCGACCTATACATCGGAGGTGTGGCCTTCACCAGTAAATTCAGAGATGAAGGACAAAGGTTTGCGCCAGATGTTGCCTACAAGATCCGTTTCAGCTCATACCCACGGAATCCAATAAATAAAGTGTTTAACAAAGATTCCAACTGGAAAACCCAATTCATGTTTCCAGCCTTCCAGAATATCGGGCCCCGGGATAAAGGCGATAATTGTGGACAGTCTCCAGGTTTGTGTTCTTCTCTGAATAGGGTTTCAGATAACACAGAATAAACTACATTAAAACCTCTCTATTAGGACAACTGAATATGGTTGTATGTAAGACAGGTGGCAGCTTCCCATTACCCCAAAATACACCTTTTTAAGCCTCTAGTTTATTCTTCCACTGAAGAAAATAATTACACTTTATGCAGTCACAAATATGCAACACAATAAATACTTTCTGTATCCTAGCTGATGGTACCTTAAAGCAGGCTGAAAGTAAAGCAGAATGCGCCGTAAGGCGCATTCTGTTTTACTTTCAACCTGCTTTAAGTGGTCACATATCTTCAAAACAAGAAACAGGCTATGGGGTAATGTGTTTGCATCAAACTCTGTTATATGCCTTCTCATTAGTATCATCTCTTTGATAAAAAAAACCCCAAATCATGTTTCCAGCTTTCCAGAATATTGGGCCACGAGATAAATGCAGTAATTGTAGACAATCTCCAGGTTTGTGCCCACCTCCGAATAACATATAACCTACATTTCTGACCAATCAAACTGCCTTTGCACCTCATAAGTATGGCACTTAATAATTCAGAATTTTGTTGTTTATTGACGTAGGGTGGTGTCTGTGCATGGAATAGAAAACTCTGCTTTCCAGAATCTAGTTGTACACATTGCCATATTTTGGCGATCTTACAACCAGAATAAGCAAGGTTTGTGCAAAAATGTGTGTTTGAGTTTTGAAAAGTTAAATCTCACAGCTGCTATACCCTTTGACCTACAGCTTTCATAACACACAATGACATACCTTGGAATAAGACCTTATCAACCATATGACATTTTGGACACCTGTGACCTTGACCTCAGCCAATGCGTTTAAGTTTGGAAATATGTGTTTAAGTTTTGAAAATTGCTCACATCTGCTATTATTTGCTATACCCTTTGACGTACAGCTTTCATACTTGTAGCACACATACCTTTTGACAATACCTTTTTATTCATGTGAAAGTCTTGAAATTTTTAGCCCTGTGACCGTAACCTCAGATTTTGCTTTTAAGTTTCTTAATGTGCATTTGAGTTTTGAAAAGTGCTCACATCTACTATACCCATTGACCTTTAGCTTTTATAATTGCAACATACATACCATGTGAGAAGACCTTACCAACCATGTGACTTCTGTGACCTTTATTTTGACCTCAGACTCTGCTTTTAAGTTTCAAAATGTGTGTTAGAGTTTTGAAAATGGCTCACATTACCATATCATTTGGCCTACAGCTTTCATATTTGCAACAGGCATACTTTTGCACAATACTTTTTCAGTTATGTGAAACGTTTGATCTACAGTTTTTCATATTTCATCCACTTAAATTTGTTTTACCCCTGTGACCTTGACCTCAGCCATTTAAGTTTCAAATTATGTGTTAAAATTTTGAAAAGGTATCACCACTACTTTACCCTTTGTCCTACAGCTTTTATATTTGCAGCACACAGGCCTATAGACAAGACCTTTCTATCCATGTAAATTTTGTGACCCATGTGACCTTGACTTCAGACTCAGCTTTTATGTTTCAAAATGTGCCGCCGGCGATCTTTGTTGTCTTCTGACAACTGTTGTCTTATAGATCTCATTACTCCATTGCCTGTTTCTAGTTTTAAAGACAGGTGATCACTTAAAGCAGGTTGAAAGTAAAGCAGAATGCGCCTTAAAGCGACTCGCAACCAGATGGTGCATTAAAAATAGTAATTTGTAAATATGTGTCAAACGCTTATATAAATGGTAAAGAATTAGTTTAGGATAAGAAATTCTGTTTAAAAAAATGTATTTCAATAAAAAAAAATATTGGTCTCTGGTGGGATTCGAACCCGGGGCCCGGCATTGGCGGACAGAAGGCAAAATAGGGGAAACAGCTTAGACCAATGGACCACGGAACTATCCGTTTATCTCGGATCGATTTAACGTATTTCAATGTGTAGCAATCGATAGTGCATACAACTTCGTAATTCGGCTCGTGTTTATGTCTGAGCCCGTGTAGAGAAGCAACAACAACAACTATACCGTCTACTAGTCGGTATAGAAAAACGATGGAAAATATCTAAAAATCTAAGATTCGGTGACGATTCTTGAGACTTTTTTTGGACTGATCATATTTTTTTAATGTCAGAAGCCAAATAATGCCACAAATTTGCTTTTATTTGAGTATTTTATTTTATTTTGACAAGTACACCATCCGGTTGCGAGTCCCTTTAAGGTAGCTGTTTACGATCGATACTGCAAGCGGATTTTTCTAATTAATTGTCGTGATTGATGATTTTCCCCCCAATTTTATAGCTGACGGATGAAAATGGTACACATCCCATCAGAATATGCCAATTTACAAAAAATATATTAATTTTTTACGATTTTATAAGAACATTTAAAAAAAAATTCAAACAACGAAGTCAAAGCCATCTTTATTTGTAACATGATTAAAATTGCCCAAAATACTCTTTATAAACATATCTAGGGATCTGTGTCTCAGATTTTTAAAATACAGCTTCAAACTTTTGTTATGTAACATCAAAGTTTTTGTACTGTTTAAAGTCGACCACTATTACGTAACGCTTTATAACGGACCACTGGAGCTACTTATACAATTTCTGAGACACAGTTCCCTCGGGGAGATAATACCCTTTCATCTGCTTCAAACGGCACGAAAATTGAACTCCAACAGCGAAATTTAGGGGTGTTCAAAAATACCGCTTGCTTCAAATTATGTAATGCCGGAAACTCCAATTAACTGACTGATGTGTCAATTAGGCTCCCGTGACCGCCCGGTATTCAACTAAGACCTTCTTTTTCAACAAATAACATGACCAAGCTTATGATCAACCATTTCGTTAAACTCTGCCCTAAGTTAACAAAGCCAATCATATAAAAATAACAATTTTAATACGGTAAAAGTCGTAAATCACCTCTGACAGCTTCGGAATAAACCACGTAATCTATGCAATTGAGGCACCCAGCGGGGATTCTGATGCGTGATTTACCGGTAAAATGACCGAGAAAGCAAGAGAGAATTTGGTAACTTGTAGAAAATACCTTTATCTATCAGGATTTGTAGAAAAGTATAAAACAACTATTTTACCATTTATTTCGTAAAACGCTACCTTAAAGGTCAAGTCCAGCATGCTTTAAACTATAATCTGCTAGAATATAAAAAAATTATGACTATATAAAGTGGAAATACTTTCCTCAGAGGAGTTATAAGTTAAAGGCAAAAAAAGGCAGATTTTTTTAGTAATAGGTTAACTTTTACTTCAGGTTACGTCCAGGAGGGTTTTCTAGCTGTCCAGCATGCAGTCAACCTTGCCTTGATGCAGGAGCTATCCCCAGCAGAGAGAATAGGCCTTCTAGAGGACATTGATGTCAACCTCAGGCGTAACCCATACCCTCAGTATAACGATGATAAATTTGTGGCAGTGATACAGACACAGCTACCTCTCGTGCTTATGCTGGGCTTTGTGCTAATAGCTCTGAATATTGTCAAAGATATTGTACATGAGAAAGAGAGACAGTTAAAGGTATGTGTACATCTCTCTCATTGACTGTGATTATGATATAGAAACAAAAGCTGTAAAACATATGTGCTGTGCCTTGACAAAACCTGCCTTATTGCTTTGCAAACTGCAGATCAAGACCAGTCGCTGTGTCAAATACGAGGCAGCTGGTCTTGATCTTCACTGTTTGACACCCACATGCATCTAAAACATTTTATGCAGCTGTAATATAAAGGGTATTTGGCAGTGTAGGCCTAACTCAGACACAGAAATTGGGATGACAACAGTGGTTGGTCTGTACAATATTGTAATGCAATAAGGGAGGTTTTGTCATGACAAGGCTCATATGTTTATCTGTTCCCTCATTAATTCATTTTAATCCAATACCCCATCTAGCCTGTTTCTAGTTTTGATTACAGGTGACAACTTAAAATAGGTTTGGAAGTAAAGCAGAATGGTTTAAGGCTCGTTCTGCTTTACTATCAATCTGCTTTAAAGCTAGGATAGAGAAAATTTTGATGCATACCTTATTCATGAGTATGTAAAGTTGAATTATTTTCTTCAGTGGAGGAATAAGTTAAAGGTGTAAAAAGTCATTCTATGAAGTAATGGGTTAAAGCAGCTGTTTTAGTTAATCTTCATAGAAACCCAATCACCTTTGCCTCGTAATTTGAGAGACAAGGATTGTGTCTGTTGTTCCGAGGGAGCTGTTATAGGGAGGGAAATTAGCTTACATTTGCAAACAGCTTGAATCCAGATCAGATGCTGCGCAATGCAGCATCTGATCTGGATTCAAGCTGTTTGCCACTCGTGATTATGTTTTTTTCTGTCAAAATGTCCATTAGGTAACTTTGAGAAACACAGCAGATGACAATAATATTAATATTATAAGCTGATGATATTGCAGCATTGAAAGTGTTAGACTTAAATGTCCTGTTTGAGAACAGTGGCAAGTATTGTTGTAAGGAGGGAATTGTTTTTTCAGAGGGCTATTGTAGAGAGAGAGAGCATTGTATTTAGACAATTGGTGTATCCTGTGCTTGAGAGAGCATCTTCTGATCTTGATCCAAACTGTTTGACACTCAATACAGTATAATATGTACTTTAGTCAGTTTTGGGAAGGGATTAATTGGTTGCTAGTTGTAAATTTATAATGTTAAACGTTTTCTACCTAATTTTCAGGAATCTATGAAGATGATGGGGCTAAACAACTGGCTACACTGGGCGGCCTGGTTTGTCAAATACTTCCTGTTCAATCTGATAAGTGTGGCTATCATGACTCTCTTCCTGTGCGTGGAGACATCGAAAGGCTCTGTGATTGGGAACACCTCGCCTACCATCGTTCTGGTCTATTTACTCCTCTACTCCATCTCTACCATTTCATTTTGTTTCGCTGTCAGTGTATTCTTCTCAAAAGGTAAGAGCTGTATTTCTGATTCTAAAATTTTAACCCGTTCCCCCATAAATACGCCTTTTTACAGCTTTAATTTATTCATCAACTGAAGAAAATAAAGTGACTGTATACAGTTAGGAATATGTACTATAAGAAATTGTTTCTATATCCTAGCAGATATAGTAGCTTAAAGCAGGCTGAAAGTAAAGCAGAATGTGCCTTAAGGCACATTCTGCTTTACTTTCAACCTACTTTAAGTGGTCACCTTTCTTCAATACTAGAAAAACTTTAAAGGCTATTGGGTATTGGGTTAATGGTTCTGTTTATCCCTATATTGACTGGGGGAGAACACCTTAGACTACTATACCAGGGGTGGTGAGTTTGATCCCCTGCCGGACCAAGTCTTTCAGATGAGATTACATGTATATAAGAATTTAGGTCCAATGTATCAGTGCCTGACACTAGGGTATCTGAAAGAACCAGTCACTAAGTCAATAATAAGAGTAGGGCATTGTGCCCGGGTTTTCTGTATCCGCTCCCCTCTCTCTGCGGTGTCCAACTAGCCAATAGATTGGAGTGGTTCTAGAAAATTATGTCATTCTAATCTCATGTAGCCTGTATGCGTTTGGAGGTGACGTGTAGTAATGGCATACTTGTATACATGGTTTCTATGTGTCTGAATATGCAATATATCAGTAGATCTTGCTTTGCATACTTATACTACAATACAGTTGTTGCCCTTGATCATTACCAATCCACCCACAAACCACTTCCCTTACAAAACTAAAAGAAAAAAAATCTTTAACCCATTACCAAATAGCCTATTTGAAGTTTTGAAGACGTGCATGCCTTAAGGCACATTCTGCTTTACTTTTAGACTGCCATCTGCTAGGATATGAAAAGAATATTTCTTATGGAGTATATTCATGGCTCTATAATGTGAAACTGTTTGCTATAAATTAAAGGCATAAAAGGCCTATTCATGGAGTAATGGGTATATATATTTCTAATGTATATATTATTTCAGCTAACTCTGGTGCAGCGGCTGGGGGTATCCTGTTTTTCACTACATACATTCCCTACTTCTTTCTTCAACCTCGCTACCAGACACTGACCTGGGGCCAGAAGATGGCCAGCTGTCTCATATCCAATGTTGCCATGGCCTATGGGGGACAACTCATTGGGATGTATGAGGGGGTTGGTAGGTAGCTGTTCTAGTCTTAAACTCATCCCCCATCAACTTCAAATGGATACTTCCAGTTTCCAATTAAATGTAGTCCCATTCTGAATATTTAGGATTGTTTTTTACAATATATTTGTAAAGGACAAACAGTGCAGACCCTGATCAGAGGGCTCCTAGGAGCCCTCTGATCTGGGCCTACACTGTTTGCATAGGACAAGTGTACTCCTCACAGGTACAGTGTTTGTAAAAGATGAGCAGGGTTCAATGCATTAAGTCTTTCCCTGCCATATTATTGTCTGCTTACAAATTGTCATCTGCTTTTCTTTTTAGCTCACCTGGAACAAAGTGCTAAGGTGAGCTATAGTGATCACCCTGTGTCCGTCGTTTTTGATAATTCTAACTATTCATTTTAATCTGAGTGGCAAACAGTTTGGGGCCTGATCAGACGCCGGGTTACCCGGCGTTTGATCTGGCTCCAAACTGTTTGCATGGGAAATAACAGTTTTTGTGTAAACCAGTTTATTGGCAAAGAAAAACGTCTTCTCCACTGTATAATTATGACCAATAAAACGAAGGATAATTGATTATATAAAAGACAGGTGACAGCTTACAGCAAGGTGACAGTGAAACAGAAAGCTCCTAAAGGAGCTTTCTGTTTCACTGTCACCTTGCATTAAGCAGTCACCTGCCTTAAACACCCTATAGTTAACATAATTTAGTGGTCGTAATAGAGAGGTTTTACTGTTAATGATTTTCTCGCTACAGGGGCAGGTTTGAAATGGAGTGAGGTTCACAAGGGTATCTCTGTAGATGACAACTTTGCCATGTCAGACATTATGATCATGATGGTTGTAGACACGGTATTGTACAGCCTCATTGCCTGGTATGTAGAGGCTGTGTTCCCCGGCGAGTATGGAGTGCCAGAGAAGTGGTATTTCCCATTCTTGGTGAGTGATAAAAGTCATTATTATATTAACCCATTACCCCATAAAAATGCTTTTTTACACCTGTAATTCAATCCTCTACTCAAGAAATTAGTTCCAATTTATACTGTCACAAATCAGAATTATAAGAAAAATTCTATATTCTTGAAGATAATAGATTAAAGCAGGATGAAAGCAAAGCAGAAAGCGCCTTAAGGCGCATTCTGCTTTACTTTCATCCTGCTTTAAGTGGTCAACCTTATTCAAAACTAGAAACAGGCTATAGATTTATGGGTTAAAACATTATTATTTCCCTCCAAACATATTTCTGTAAGAATAATTATATCAATTGTAAACAGTGTGGAGCCAGATCAGACGCCGGGTAACTGTTTGAAAGATGAAAACAATCTCCAATAGTTTTCAATACTCATTCAATTTCTACATTTTGTTGTCTTGCATTTTTCTTTAACCCATTAACCGCATAAATACACATTTTAACGCATTTAATTCATTCCTCCGCTGAAGAATATAGTTCCAATTTATGTAATTATGATACAGTCATGAATATTTACCATAAGAAATAGTTTAATTATATCTTAGCAAATTATTAACTTAAAGCAGGCTGAAAGTAAAGCAGAATGTGCCTTAAGGCACATTCTGCTTTACTTTCAACATGCTTTAAGTGGTCACAAATCTTCAAAATTAGAAACAGACTATGGGGTAATGGGTTAATATGTACATGTATGTTGTTTATTCATATTTCAGCGCTCATACTGGTGCGGTACCAGGCCTGATGATGATGTTTCTATGGACAAGAACATTGCTATGGGTCAGATCCCTGAGTTCTTTGAGTCAGATCCTCTCGGCATTAGAGCTGGAATCAGTATCAGAAATCTCAGGAAGGTGAATACATGTTTTCGGCTCAGATTCACCCATTACCCCTTAAATACACCTATTACGCCTCAATGTTATTAATCCACTGAGGAAAATATTTCCACTTTATACTTTAATGAATATGTACCATAAGAAATATCTTTTTATATTCTAGCAGATTTTTGCTGAAAGAAGGCTGAAATTAAAGCAGAATGCACCTGAAGGCGCATTCTTTTTTAACTTCAACCTACTTTAAGTAGGGATTCGTTTTCAAAACTAGAAACAGGCTATGGGGTAATTGGTTAAATTGTTTAATTATCATTTTTAACATTTTACATTTTATTGCATTAAATTTGTGATTAATTTTGTTTCAACGGGAAAGAATAACATATTCTCCACTGCACTCT
This sequence comes from Gari tellinella, assembly GCA_922989275.2. Taxonomy (NCBI): domain Eukaryota; kingdom Metazoa; phylum Mollusca; class Bivalvia; order Cardiida; family Psammobiidae; genus Gari; species Gari tellinella. Next base: position 24,636,245 of record OV277856.1, on the reverse strand, counting down.
GTTGTTCAGGAGTTTAAGACCAATAAATAATAATATGTAAGCAAACGCTAAACTTCTGATGCCATAGTACCTCGGTATCGGGTGATGCTTTTATATGGTCTAATAATTTGTACTTTTAATGTTTGTGTTTTGTAGGAGTTTAAGTCACGAGGTGCTAAGAAGTTGGCGGTCAGTGGTATGACTCTGGACATGTATGAGGGACAGATTACAGCTCTACTTGGTCACAACGGAGCCGGCAAAACCACTACTATGTCCATGTTGACAGGTATTCTAACATTACTCCTGCTGTTTGGGTAAATGACGCTTTTTAAAAACAGTGTAGACCCAGATCAGCAGTTGTTTTGATTTAATCATATTTTATTGCAAATCTAGGATAACATTAACAATTTTCAACATAAACAGCTTCGTCAGCATGTAAATAAAAAAATAAAAATTATGATATACAAGGTATTGCAAAAGGATTGGGCCACAAGATATACCAACATAAGAAAAGGCACAATCAGCTGTATGATCAGGGTCTGCACTGTTTTTTTGCAAAGGAACCTTCGATCAGGGTCTACTCTGTCCTTCCATCCATCTATAACATGGTTAACTAGATTTTACCATTTCATCTAGCTTCAACATTGCTTACTCAAATGCTTAGATACATAAACAATTGGTGCCTTGGACCTTTCTAATCCACCCAACCTTGATTTTGACCTTGACCTAATTGGGACTAAGAATATTGTAAATGGGCTATTTCTTGGTTAACTAGATTTTACGGTTTCTTCTTGCGTCAACACAACTGACTAGAATGCTTTAATACTTATGCAGTTGTTGCCTTGTACCATTACCAATTCACCCATATTACCAAACCTCAATGTGACCTTGACCTTGTTCTGTTGTCAAGGATGCCACTGGAGGCACTAGTATTTATTGAACACAGTGTTGTATATTTTGCTCTTGTTCCATCACCATTTGAATTCAGGAAACTATTCTATAAAACCTTTGTAAACAATTTGGTTCCAGATCAGATGCACCAATTTATTCTTCAAAAGTTTTGCCCTAATGATAGTTTTTGGAATGTTTGCTTGTTGCAGGTTTTATTCCTCCCACTAGTGGCACAGCCATTGTCAACGGTTACGACATTCGACAGGATATCGCTAGTGTGAGAAGCAGTCTTGGACTGTGTCCCCAACATGACATCCTGTTTGACACTCTCACTGTCGAGGAACATCTCAAATTCTTTGCCAAGGTAACTGGGATTGTCAGAAATACTCTTTGAAAAATTAGGGTCTATTGCATGGTCAATTTTTTAATCCTTTACCCCATAACCTGTTTCTAGTTTTGAAGAAGGGTGTCTGCCTAAAGCAGGTTGAAAGAAAAGCAGAATGCACCTTAAGGTGCATTCTGCTTTACTTTCAGCCTGCTTTAAACTATCATCTGCTAGAATATAGACAATATTTCTTATGATTCTTATTCATTACTGTATAAATTGGAATTACTGTATTTTCTTCAGTGGAGGAATAACATTAATGTGCTAAAAGAAGCTTGTATAAGGGTTAATAGGTTCAACTCTTTGCATGCTAGCAGCAAAACTCTGACAACCTTTGCAAACAGCTTCAATCCAAATGAGATGCTGGGTTACATGGCGTCTCACCAAGATTCAAACTGAAAGGATACATTTGAACTCTATGACAGCTGACCTACATATTTTGTAGCCCTTTTATGCCCCTGCACAGCATATTGTATTTGGTCTGTCTGTCCCACAAGTTCAACCTTGGCCATAACTTTGGAACTACATGTGATAGGAACTTCATATTTGGCATGTGTGCTCAATACAATAAGACATTGGGCTTGCTTCGTACAACTTGGGTCATGTATGACAACGGTCAAGGTCATTTAGAGGTCAAATAAGGTCAATTAAACCTTGGCAATTTGCTTTATAACTACATGTGATTGAGACTTCATATTAGGTATTATGTACTCCACTAAAAAAGCTCATTTAGCCCAGTGCAGACTGGGTCATGTCAGACAACAGTCATTGCCATTTAGAGGGCATGATCACATCAAGGGACACAGTGTTCCCTCCCAACAATGGACCTCCCAACATTGACTCCCTCCTTACAACAACACTGTTCGCAGTTCCGTAAACAAGACATTTATGTCTAACTCTTTTACTGCTGTAATATTATTGTCTGCTTAAAATTGACGTCTGTTGTTTTTTCTCAAAAGTACATATTAGTGGACAGCTTGACAGAAGAAATATGATGCCGAGTGACAAACAGCTTGAATCCAGATCAGGCGCCGCGTTATGCGGCGTCTGATCTGGGTTCAAGCTGTTTGCAAATGTAAGCCAAGTGTTAATTTTCCTTCCCTATAATAGCTCCCTCCGAACAACACACACAATCTGTGTCTTCCATTTAGTATTGTTGTAGAGAGGGAGCACTGTATCTTGTTTATCATTCATTTGGCAGTTGAAAGGCTGTAATTCAGCTGATTTGGATCATGAAGTGAGGACCATGATTGCAGAAGTTCATTTAGAAGACAAAGCAAAGGCCCAGTCTAAGAGTCTGTCAGGAGGAATGAAGAGGAAACTCTCCATTGGCATTGCATTAATTGGCGGATCAAAGGTGAGCATTATTACCCAAGGTTTAGGCTGTCCCAACTTCCATGCATCCTTACAAGTGGCTGCTTAACTCTTTCAACACCATGGAACTGTTAAAAAATATTCTCATTACATTTGCAAACAGTGTAGCCCCAGATCAGAGGGCTCCTATAGGAGCCGTCTGATCAGGTACACTGTTTGCTAATTTAGAGCAGTATTTTTTAAACTACCCAGAACTCCAAGTGGACTGGTTCATGTGCTGGTAACTAAAATGGTCCACAAGGGAACCCAATAACCCACAAGAGTTACTTAGTGTTGAAGGAGTTAACCCATTACCCCATAGTTTGTTTCTGGTTTTGAAGGTATGTGACCACTTAAAGCAGGTTTAAAGTGAAACGGAATGCTTCATAGGAGCATTCTGCTTTACTTTCAACCTGCTTTAAGCTTACATCTGGAATTGCTGTCTGTGGTTTATGTTCGAGACTTCATTGGTTGGGTACTACTTTCCTTAGAGTAGAAATAATCAGGACTCCAGATAAGAGGTAGTTATTTCAACAAATCCAACATTTTCTCACTCTTTTTAGAACCAAACCCTATGGTGTTACTACTCATTAGAATCGTCTCGAAGAGACGATTCTAATGAGTAGTGACACCATAGGGTTTTATTCAGAAATAAAGATTTTAGTATTTGAAAACTACCCTTATCTGGTGCTCTGAATAATTACAGGTGAAAAAAGGGGCTCTTATGGAGAAATGATTTAGTATGAAGGTCTAGAAGCATGTTAAATTCAGAAAGCGATCTAGAGAGTAAAGTTGGGTACCTTCTTTGATTTCAAGATACTAGTATAAGACATTAAATCAGCAATCCAGTCCAGATTATGGACTTTGGTGCAAGAACAAGCGACTTAATTGAGGATCTGTTCTGATCATGATGTCACTAAGTCATGTTTAGGCTTGAGACTCATAAATATGCTCTGATACTTTGGTTTGGCTCTTGGTGTCCTTATCAAATTATTATTGGATATCTAGCAGAAACTTGGATTCAACAACTTTTTCAGAGAAACATGCTGACAACCCAGGTCAGTTAGTCAAAAACTAGGTTTGTACTTAATCTTCCGTATATTTTCAGGGCTCCAGATAAGAGGGAGATAACTGCACAAATCCAACATTTTCTCACTTATTTCAGCACCAAATCCCATGATGTTACTACTCATAAGAATCGTCTCTTTGAGACGATTCTAATGAGTAGTGACACCATAGGGTTTAAAGCAGAAATAAAGATTTAAGTTTTTGTAATACCCCACTTATCTGGAGTCCTGATTTTGTTGCCCTGATGACATCCAGTAAACTTCTCTTGTACAATTTATTAGGTGGTGATACTGGACGAGCCCTCATCAGGCCTTGACCCTAATGCCAGGAGACAGATCTGGTCAATTCTACAGAAGAACCGTGTTGGCCGTACAATGATACTGACCACTCACTTCATGGACGAGGCTGACCTTCTAGGAGACAGGATAGCCATTATGGCCGACGGTGTGGTCAAGTGTTGTGGAAGCTCACTGTTCTTGAAAAATAAATATGGTAGGTGATGTGTGATAATTATTGACTTCAACAATATGGTAGATGATGTTTGATCATTATTGATTTCAAGAATATGCTCGGTGACATGTGATTATCATTGACTTCAAGAATATGGTAAGCGACATATTACCAGTTGGCGATGCCATATAGGATGATGTTTTCAGCTTGAGGCATTTTTGGAGGAACAGCCGATCTGACGAGTCCCTTTGGGGCAAGTCTGATTGGCTGTTACTGACAAAAAAGGTTGAGAGCTGAATACAACCCCCTGTAGTCCACCGCTAAATGGTGATGTGTTTATTACCCCATTACCCCATAGCCTGTTTCTAGTTTTGAAAATAGGTGACTACTTAAAGCAAGCTAAAATTAAAGCAGAATGTGCCTTAAGGCACATTCTGCTTTACTTTCAGCCTGCTTTAAGCTACCATCTGTTAGAATATAGAAATTTTTTCTTGTGATATATATTCATGATTTTGTAAAGTGAAACTATTTTCTTCAGTGGAAGAATAAATTTGAGGCGTAAAAAGGTGTATTTATGTGGTAATGGGTTAAATGCCTTCAATATACACAATTAAGAACTAGATTCCCATATGCTAGAGTAATGCGCCAGGTGAAGGCTGAAAAATTCTGAGCTCTCAAACACTTGAATATTATCAGTGTTCAGGGCTCCAGATAAGAGGTAGTTATTTCAACAAATCCAGCAATTCTCGCTCTTTTAAGCACCAAATCCTATGGGGTTACTACTCATTAGAATCGTCTCGAAGAGACGATTCTAATGAGTAGTGACACCAATGGGGTTTAATTCAGAAATAAAGATTTTAAGTTTTGAAAAACTACCCTTATCTGTTGCTCTGAACACTTGAATATTATCAGTGTTTATAATCTACATACCGTTCTCAAAATTGTACAGAATATGCATAAAGGCTCTATGAAAGTATATATGTGGTTTTTGAGTGGAATTGCATTGTGGTTTTGCATTAAATTGAATTCTAAATTTAATATAGAAATTTCAATACATGTACAGTCAATTATGTGGAAATTGCCTTAAGCAATGTTTAGCCTGCTTTAAGTTACTATCTGCTAGGATATAGAACAAATTTCTTATGGTACATACCATGACAGTATAAAATGGAACTATTTTCGTTGGCGGATGAATAAAATGAATGCGCTAAAAGTCGCTTCTATAAGGGAAAGGGTTAAATACAAGGAGTAAGATGCAGACTCTTGTATCTTACAGTACAAATACATGGGGAAGAACCCGATATCACAGGAAGGCATATGAAAAAATATTTGTTGAATTTTATAAACAGGTGCCGGCTACCACCTCACCATTGTAAAACAACCCTCCTGTAACGTTGCCATGACAACTGACCTCATACAGACCTATGTTCCTGATGCCAAGCTTGAGAACAATGTAGGAGCCGAGCTGTCCTATATACTACCCAGTGAGAGTTCACAAGCGTTTGAGGCCCTGTTTCAAGAGATGGAGGAGAAGAAGGATGGTTTGGGAATAGCCAGCTACGGGGCCTCGGTGACCACCATGGAGGAGGTCTTCCTCAGGTACAGTCAAATAGCCATAACTCCAACTCATTAAAAGCATTCACCCCTGAAGTTGTTAATGGACAATTCCAATTTCAAAATATGTCTAGTCCATTATTGACTATTTAGGGGTGATTTTAACAATATATTTCAAAATGACAAACAGTGTCTACACTGTTTGCATGAGACAAATGTAATCGTCTCAGGTACACTGTTTGTAAATGACAAGTATGCTCTTTGCTAGGGTTGAATGGGTAAACCCATTACCCCACAGCTTGTTTCTACTTTTGACAACAGGTGATCACACCTTTAATTTATTTCTCCTCTAAACAGTCATGAATATGTATTTTGAATATTTTCTATATTCTAGCAGTTGGTAGCTTAAAGCAGGCTGAAATTAAGCAGAATGTGCCTTAAGGCACATTCTGCTTTACTCTCAACCTTCTTAAAGTGGAAACCTTTCTTCAAACTAGAAACAGGCGATTAAAATAGGTTGAAAATATTTAGCAAAAAGTGCCTTAAGTTCTTTTGGTGTCTTATCTTCCATAAAATGGTCTTGTTTTATTTGTCATTTTAAAGGAGATATCACTGTAATTGTTTTATATTGTGTGTGTCTACAGGGTGGGTGAGGGTAGTGATGGAATGAAAGGGGCCAGAAATAAGAACAATCACTCCCTGAACAACAAGGTGGTCACGACCTCGGATGAGGACAGTACAGGTAGGCTGTGGGTTCAAGTCTCTACAGGAAAATATTTCAACATGCATTGTTTAGGCTAGAGGGGGCCCTAAATGTGCCACTGACCCTCTAAAACCAAAATGCCCAACATGATGGTCAACTGACTTAACCCATTGCCCCATGGATACACATTTTAACTTTAATTTATTCATCCATGATGAACATAGTTCAAATCTATAGTTATATGTATCTATCATAAGAAATATTTTCTGCATTCTAGCAGATAATACATTAAAGCAGGCTGAAAGTAAAGCAGAATGTGCCTTAAGGCAAATTCTGCTTTACTTTCAACCTGCTTTAAGTAGCGAATCGCCTTCAAAACCAGAAAAAGGGGCCTCCGTGGCCTAGTGGTATAGTCACTGTGACTTACATCACTAAGCTCCTCACCGCTGTGAGTTCGAATCCCAGTAGGGTCGTTCGGATTTTTCATGTGGGGAAGCCTTCCAGCTGGCTTGCGGAAGGTCGGTGGTTCTACCCAGTTGCCGATTTGTGCCTGAAACAGTGCATAAAGGGCTTCTGGGGTCTTCCTCCACCTGTGATTAGCTGGACGTCGCGGTATGACTGAAATACTGTTGAAAGCGACGTAAAATCAAAACAAATCAAAACCAGAAAACACTATGGAGTAATGGGTTAAATGCTCTAGATACCACGTCACCATAAAAGCTAGCTCTATACTGTTTTTTCCATTGTGCTTTAACCCATCGAATGTTAGATAAGCACATACACCAGTTACAATCTTTATGAAAAAGTGTGAAGAGAACACATTTCCTATGTAAGCAGTGTTGACCCAGATCAGAGCATTCCTCTAATAGCGCTTTGACAAGGTCTGCACTTTCAGGAGCCAATGAGTTTAGTTTTAAAATGTTCTTGCAAAAACTAAATTTGTCAGTTCAATATGGGAAATGATAAACTTGATTGCACAAAGAGCAAATAACCATCAATACGGTAATTGGATATTTAGGTAAAACACCAGTATGTATTCAGTTTAATTCTGTATTCCAACCTTGATTACCAGTACTTGAACTTGCTTAACCCATTACCCCCAAAATACGTTTTTTCACGCCTTTTACTTATTCCTCCAATGAAGAAAATACTTCCAATCTATAGTCATGAATGCATATCATAAGATAATATTTTCTTTATTCTAGCAGATTGTAGCTTAAAGCGGGCTGAAAGTATATCCGAATGCGCCTTTGGGCGCATTCTGCTTTACTTTCAACCTGCTTTAAGCGGTCACATATCTTCAAAAATAGAAACGTGCTATGGGGTAATGTATGGGTTAAGTCAAACGTACTGGTATAGAGAGCCACAAGGGAGATTAGTTGCCTGTTTGTACTAATATTGTTAGCCTCTTGAAATAAAGTCTTTATTATTATTTTTTGCGATTATTATTTCCTAAGTTGAAATAGGAAATCTCCAGCTCTCTTAAGTCAAACATGCCTATACAGTATAACCTCTGTTGATCGACACCACTCTTGGCCGGAAACCTCTGTTATCCGACCCTGCTGTTTGGTCCCGGCAGTTTCCCTATTTGTTTTGTGTAACCAAACTCTCTCTTGATCGGATCCTCTGTTAGCCATCATCCGACACACTTTGAAGGCAAATTAGAGGTTTTTCACACCTCGTCATCCAACGGTATGCTGACCTCTGATCATTGAAAGCGACTATGCACGAGCAGGTGATAATGACACATAATGCTTGCAGGGCCGTGTAAAACAAAGTGTGTGGTTTTAAGAGTGAGTGAATGATGTGAGGGTTAATAAGATAACTTAAGCCAACAAAATAATGTAAGCAACCCATTCAGTGTCGCAGTGCCGAAAACCCAACTCATCCCATCCTTTCCAACAATGGCTGGCAATCATCCTCACTGTCAAAATGAGAAGTACGAATTTATGTCTAATGCACCCTTCGCATAAGTCAAGTCTATATCACTATTCGCAGGCGTAAAAGTTTATGATAAAGTTATATTGAAAGAAAATAAAATACATTCACATGGTTTGAAGTTTTTGTTAATTTCCTGCTAGTTCGACATAAGGAGAATGGACTGTACTTGTACATAAAATGTAAATACGAATGTGCCTATGTTTTCGTCTAGCCCTTGATATGTAAGAAATGCGTGTTTACTTCCGATTGTACACTATTCACGTTTAATGCTTACTGTAGTTTAAAGGAATAATTGGAAAAACAGTGTAGATCTTGACCAGGAGACTTCTATTTTAATCTAGAATGATCTGATCAGGATGTATGCTGCAGTCATATATATTTAATATGTCAATTGGCATCGAGGAATTCCCCTCACAGCTAAAAATGGACTGAATCTTTGGGTGTGTAAACTTGTGAACTTATATAGCCTATAGGCATAATTCTGTTAACCAACAACCTAGACTCTTAACGATTTATAAATGTGGAACCAAGGGGTGTCCGATAACAGAGGTTATACTGTATTTCAAATTTAATATGTGGCTATAAAGTCATGTTTTCACTTAGAAATACAATTAAATTTGACTTAAGTGAGTCAAGTTATTAAGGTTTCATTGTATTTTATTGCAGATGAAACTACCCCACTGATGTCAAATGGAGCTATTGGCTATGGAGCCCACAGAAATATGAAAAGAACCGCTAGTTTCACAAGTGAAGTCGAACACAATGCAGGAGTCAACCTCAAACTGGAGCAGTTCTATGCCATGTTTTTAAAGAGAGCTCTCCACACTGTGAGAAACAAGCTAGTGACAGGTGTCCAGCTCGCTGTGCCCTTATTCTTCACTATATCCGCTCTTATCTTTGTCAAAACCTTCCCAGGACCTGCAGACTCCGGCCCTCTTACCTTAACACCTGCCGCATTTGGGGAAAACTTTGTCACCTTCTCTGAGAATCCTGGGAACTTTCCTCTTGCACATCAACTAGCCATGAACTACAGCAGTCAGTTTGGTGCTTACGGAGATACCCAGAGAGTGTATGTTAACGATGTGCCCGGATTTACAGCTGACCCGGATATTTTGAAATATTTACTGAAGATTGGTCATGATGATATCGGTACTTACAATTTAAAATACCTGATAGGTGCAGATATAAAGCCTAGCAATACCAGTAATAAGATACAGACAACTGCATTCTTTGACAACCAGGCCTACCACGCCTCACCAATCTCCATGGCAACACTAGCAAACGCCATGTTGAAGTATGTTTCAGCAGATCCTGATGCTTCTCTAGAGGTGACCAACCATCCAATGCCGAGAACTGCGTTTGACAAACTACGAGACCAAGTAACTTCCGATGCCACTGGCTTTACTATATCATTCAATGTTGTATTTGGAATGGCGTTCCTGGCTAGCAGCTTTACCCTGTTCCTCATCAAGGAAAGAGCCATAAAGTCCAAACACTTACAGTTCTCAAGTGGTGTGAGTCTCTACACCTACTGGTCGGCCACATTCTGCTGGGATCTAGTGAACTACATGATGACCGCTGTCTGTCTGCTGATCACTCTATTGGCATTTGATATCGAGGCATTCTCATCTAGTGACCACATTTGGCATATAGCACTGCTGTTTCTCCTGTATGGGATGGCCATGCTACCATTCATGTATCTCTGCTCTTTCCTGTTCACTGTTCCAGCCACCGGATATGTGTGGATTACCATGTTTAATATTCTCTCAGGTACGTCTTTTTCACCCGTTACTCAATAGACATGCATTTTTATGCCTTTAATTTATTCCTCCTCTCATGAAAATTGTCTTAGTTTATGTGCAGTCATTGTTTCATTGAGAAAAGGGTTTAGCCAAAGACTTTATCTTTATTGAGGTACATTTACATCTTCACTATAACATTGGCTAATAAAACAAGTAAACATTTCCCCCAGGAAAGAGTGAAGACTTATATTAAACAGATCCTATAAGAAAACAGTGTAGACCTTGATCAGACAGCTCCGTTAGGAGCTGTCTGATCTGGGTCTACACTGTTTTCAAATAATGTCAATACATGCATATGCTAATACAGTAAAACCTCCCTATTACGGCCACCAAATTATGTTAAGTATTAGGTGTTTAGGACAGGTGACTGCTTAAAGCAATGTGACAGTAAAACAGAAAGCTCCTTTATAAAGAGCTTTCTGTTTTACTGTTACCTTTCTTTAAGCTGTCACCTGTCTATTATACAATCAATTACTGTTCACTTAAGTGGTTTTAATAGCGAGGTTTTACTGTACTATGAGAAGGATTAAGTCAAAGACATTATCAATGTTGATGTACATTTTCAGGTGAAGCGACAGTTCTTGCTGTCAATATCTTAAGTTTACCGGTCCTGGAGTTGGAAGATTTGTCGCGAGTCCTGGAGTGGATCTTTCTGTTCATCCTGCCTAACTTTAACCTAGGACAGGGTCTGAGTGACTACTACACGAACTATCAGTACAAACCTCTGTATGAAGACTTCTGTGTGGACAAGGACCTGAAAGATTTGTGTCAATTTCCTAACCCTTGCTGCAAAGGTAATAGGCTATAAGTATTCTTTCAGAGTAGGTTGCATTAATGTTTCCTGTTTCAACAAAACTAAGTGCATTAACCCATTACCCCATAGCTAGTCTTCTAGTTTTGAAGACAGGTGACTACTTAAAGCCACTATATTACTCCCACATAAACAGAATCAAACATTTTTCTTACATGAAATTTATGTCACTATCGTAAGCGTTCCATATAAAAAGAAGTAATACGTGGTGATATTTGAAGCAATATTGCTAACGAACAGTGAAATTTGTGGAAACAAGTAATCAAGTTTGTTTATTTTTGAATAGCGACGAAAATATACGGACATACTCGGTAAAGCTCATTTGCATAATTCTATACAACAAGTCGAGTGCTTTACAACCAAAGAGAGACAACTCCTTTAAGTTTGGCCGTTAAACTGATGCAATGATACACATTGTCGCGGCCGAATCAATCACGTGACCTTTATGCGATCGATCGAGAGTTCTCGGAACCAGCCCGTAATCTTATTTGTAAACAAACCCGCTTATAATGTAAACCACCACGATAAGAATTCGACACATTTAGGTAGGATTCTTTACGAAGTGGGTGCATATGTCAGGCTTCTTACACTCGATTTCACTTAGTTTTAATACATAGAAAATGCACACATATAAGAAATTGCGCGTTTTAAACACCAATTTGAGTGGGATTGTGCACTTAAAGCAGGTTGAAAGTAAAGCAGAATGCGCCTTATAAAGGTGCTTTGTGCTTTACTTTCAGCCTGCTTTAAGCTACCAGCTGCTAGAATATAGAAATTATTTCTAATTTTTGATATTCACAACTGTAAAAATTGGAGCTAATTTCTTCAGTGGAGGGATAAATTAGAGGCATAAAAAGGCGTATTTATGGGGTAATGGGTTAAAGAAAACGTAACAAGATTTGATTTAAGTGTCATTGAAGAGAGTTTTTACTGGATAAACTGTATTTTTTCAGGTGAGCCAGCAGGTTGTGGAGAACTCGGCTGTATCTACTACAACCCCAACCCTCTTGGCTGGGAACCAGATGGTATCGGCCGAATGCTGGTGTTCCTTGTGGTACAGAGCGTCTTGTATTTCTCCCTGCTCTTCCTGATTGAGTCCCAATTCATGCACCATATCTTACAGTATCTCAAGAGCAGAGGTTCTGATACTGTTGTACAAGAGGAGAGTGGAGAAGAGATGGTGCAAGAGGATAACGACGTGGCTTGTGAGCGGACCAGGCTAGCCGAGCAGGACACTCACTTACAGGTAGCGATGTATTGATTTTATTCATAATTGAAAATCAGTTGAACTTTTAATTTATATTTCAGTAGATGATTACTGTTGATATTGCTAAAATCAGTTATACAGTCAGCTGATTAAAGGAGTATAAAAGTAAAAGAAAGCTTCGGTAGGAACTTTTTGTTTTACTTTCATCAATAAATAAAAGGTATATATATGGTTTAATTGGTTAAGTAGAGCTTCTATAAAAAAAACTGAAACCCTGTTGGTAGGATTATTAAAGTCGACTCACTTACTTGAATTACTACTTAAACCCATTACCCCATAAATACGCCTTTTAACGCCTTTAATTTATTCCTCTAATGAAGAAAATAGTTCCAATTTATACTGTCACAAATAAAAATCATAAGAAATAGTTTCTATATCCTAGCAGATAGCAGCTTTAAGCAGGCTGAAAGTAAAGCAGAATGTGCCTTAAGGCACATTCTACTTTACTTTCAACCTGATTTAAGGGGTCACCTATCTTGAAAACTAGAAACGGACTATGGGTTAATGCTGTTGATGAGATGATAATCTTATGCAACTCACTCACTTCAATCACTTCTTACAGGATACCCTTACCATGTCAGAACTGACAAAGTTTTATGGCAGTCATCTAGCTGTGAACAGAATCAGTGTGGGAATACCAGATGGAGAATGCTTTGGTCTGCTAGGTATTAATGGGGCTGGAAAAACAACAACATTTAAAATGCTGACAGGAGACGAGACAGTGTCCAATGGTACAGCATACATCAATGGACACAGTATTATAGATTCAATATCCAAGGTGAGAAGAGGCTTGAATTCTGGATTGATATGGAGTCAAGTTTTAAGTGTTTTTTTAAAGAGCTTACTTTTATTATTGACCTCTGAACGTTCATAATAAAAAAAAATAAATGGACTATGCACATTTCAAATTTAGTACAGCCCATTTTTGAGTATTCAGGGTTGTTTTTAACAATGTATTGCAAAATGACAACCATCGCAAACCATGATCAAAGTTCTCTTTTTAGAACCCTTTGATCTGTGTCTACACTGTTTGCATAGGAGAAGTGTGCTTTGTACAGGTTAATTAACTCTTTCCTCCCTGAACAATTTCAGTTTCCATTTTAGTCTAATCCAACTCAAATTTTAAGGGTTGTTTTATCAATGTTTGGCAATATGACAAACAGTGAAGACCCTGATCAGCTCCTTTCGGAGCCCTCTGATCTGGGTCTTCACTGTTTGCATTGGACAAGTGTATTATTCACATGTACACTGTTTAAAAAGGACGCCTATATGCAGGACTAGGGTTCAAAGGGTTATCTGTTTGCAAAATATGCATATAGACATCAAAGGGTTAATGGGTTGATGTAGAGAGATAATGCAGAATTTAATGTATGCATGTATTTTAAGAGTGAAAACTGTTATGTTAAGACTTAAATTGTATTTCTATGAAGAAAATGTAGACATTAATTTTTGCTGGTACTTCCTTTTGATAAAAAACTTGCAATACTTTGACTGTCGTTTGAAATTACCTATCAGTTGAGCTCTTTCATCCAGTGAATCACAGAATTAGACTGAATATTTAATGAATTGTGTGTGTGTTTCAGGTCAGAGCAAACCTGGGTTACTGTCCTCAGTTTGATGCCCTGATAGATCAGATGACAGGCCGTGAGACACTGTATATGTATGCTAGACTACGGGGAATACATCGTAGCAATTTAGCCGAGGTTGTCAATGATCTCCTGGATGCTTTGCTGATTACAGAACATGCTGACAAACTTGTTCAGACATACAGGTAAATAAAAAAAAGTTACACCTGTAACAGACATACACAGCTATTTAAATTCTGAAATTAACCCCTTCATTGTCTTACCCGAGTAAGTTTGCAAACATGTACAGATATACATGTATTGGCATAGGTGTCCGGCTCAACCAAAAAAAAAATTAAAATTTTTTGTTTTTGTTGTGCCGGACACCTATATGTATAGGTAAATAAAAGAAAGGTTTACCTGATTAGGACATAACATCTATTGAAAAATCTGCTTACAGCTGAACTGTTGATCTCCCTTTTATACTAAGTCGATTCTGACCAGAGGCACAAGCAATAGGGTGATGCATCATTACAAGGCTTGGAGAGCGATCCATACATATTAATGACTTGACTTGCTGAAGATTCAAATTGGAATCAACACTGACATCAAACATTTGGATGGCCGCAACATGAAAATTTCATTTTTGCAATACAAATTCAATGTAGCTTAGTCTTAATATTTGGCTTCCTTCTTGTGGTGAAACACTAATTCTGCAGAATTCTTGTTTATATTATTATATTAAACTGTTGTATTCTTGCAGTGGAGGTAACAAGCGTAAACTAAGCACTGCCATAGCCCTAATTGGGAATCCCCCAGTTGTGTTCCTGGATGAGCCTACAACAGGGATGGACCCCATGGCCAGAAGATTTTTATGGGATACTTTAAGCGCCATTAGAGCTTCTGGGCGAACACTAGTCCTTACATCACACAGGTGAGATATGTCAAACTTGTCCACAACATCAGGTCTACACCATTTTAACCCTTCCCCAACAAATACCCCTTTGTATGCCTTTAATTTAGTCCGCTCCTGAAGAAAATAGTTCCATCAGGGATATGTAACATATGAAATATTTTCTATATCTATGTAGATGGTAGCTTAAAGCAGGCTGAAAATAGAGCAGAATGTGCCTTAAGGTGCATTATGTTTCACTTTCAGCCTGCTTTAAGCTACCATGTGCTTAAATATAGAAAATGTTTCTAATGATACATATTCATGACTGTTTATAAACTGGAACTATCTTCCTTAAATGCATAAAAATGAGTATCTATAGATTAATGGGTTAAGAAACAACTATACTTATTTTGAGACCCTCTGAAGTGACGTTTTACTACAGGGCTCCCTCTTAAAAACACCCACTGGGTGGCAGAGATTGCATGTGTTGTTTCGGAGGGAGTTGTTATAGGGAGGAAACATTAATACCCTTAGAAAACATTTGCAAACAGTTTGATCCCAGATCAGATGCCACGTAACGTGGCATCTGATCTGGGTTCAAACTGTTTCTTCTATATGTTTCTTTGTCAAAATTTCCAGTACGTAACTTTGAGGAAAAAGCAGACGATAATATTAAGCAGATGCTATTGCAGCCTTGAAAGTGTTAGACATTATTGTTTTGTTTAGGGAACAGCAGTAAGCATTTTTGTAAGGAGGGAATCATTGTTCAGAGGAGGGAGCACTGTATAGTTTTCTTCATTTTTAATCTGTTTTTGCAGCATGGAGGAGTGTGAGGCCTTGTGTACCCGACTAGCCATCATGGTCAACGGCCAGTTCAAATGTCTCGGCTCAGTACAACACCTGAAGAACAAGTTTGGTGAGGGCTACACATTAATAGCCCAGGTAGGGGCTGACCAAGAAGGGTCCATTCCTGACCCCACTCACCTTAGACAGTTCATAGAATCCCATTTCCACGGCTGTATTCTCAAGGATATTCATCAAGGTCGTGTTCATTATCACATCACAGATACAAGCTTCAAGTGGGCCCAGATATTTGGCATCATGGAGAAGGCAAAAACTCAATTTAATATTGAAGATTACTCAGTTAGTCAGACAACTCTAGAACAAGTCTTCATCAACTTTGCCCGGGCTCAAAAACCACCCAAGGAGTTAGAAAGAGGCTCAAGCTGCTCATGTAAAAGAGGATTGTGTTGTTAAACCCGTTCACTGCCATGACATCATCTGCTTTAACTCTTACCAGGCTAGCGGTGAAATCATGACAAACTTTACGAACAGTTTGGATCCTGATGAGATGGTGTATTAGGTGGAATCTGTTTGCAAATAAACATAGTTCTTTGAGTAGAACAAGTGAAGTTTATAAAAAAAAAATCAAAATGATAAATGTTATTTTACCCTTTCGTGGGCAGAAATAATGCCAAAATTCTTCTGCAGAAGCATCACAAGTGGTGACAGTAGGCAACTTATCCAATTACTCAATAAATACGCCTTTTTACGAATTTATTCCTCCACTATAGAAAACAATTCCAATTTATAGTCGTGAAACTTAACTGTAAGAAATATTTTATATATCTTAGTATATTGTAGCTTAAAGCAGGTTGAAAGTAAAACACAATTCGCCTTAAAGTGCATTCTGCTTTACTGTCAGCCTGCTTAAATCTATCATCTATTAGGATATAGGAAATATTTTTTACGGTGTATATTCATCAGACATGAATGTATAAAGTCGAACTATTTTCTTAAGTTGGGGATAAATTATAGGCATAAAAAGGTCATATTATGGGATAAAGGTTACAATACACTAAATCTTCACTAGAAATAATATGACTGGTCAAGTAAGTAAATAATGTATTGCTACAATTCATTGTTACATTTTTCAAATGAACTTGACTTAAGATATAGAAATACTCATACAGTGGAGAATCTGTTATTCTTTCCCAATAAACGAGTTTACGCAAATACTATTATTTGCAGTGCAAACAGTTTGGAGCCAGATCAGACGCCGGGTTACCCGGCGTCTGATCAGGCTCCAAACTGTTTGCCACCAAGATAAACAAGAATTATCAGAATTGTCCAAAAGTTGTTTTCTACGTTTTAGTGCTTTGCGTTTGCGTATGTTTGCGTTTAAACGGGAAAGAATAACAGATTCTCCACTGTATATACATATTATTTGTTATATAAAAGATATGTGTAACTATAAAGACAACATTTTTGTTTAATTTTAAAATGAAAATAATAATGATTTCATCTTTTATGATTGCTTGAAAGAAGACTTGTACCTATCAGGCAGATGAGTGCTTAAGATGAATGTATAGCAGAAAGATGCTATTGGAGCTTTCTGCTTTTCTTTCATCTTATTTTAACCCTTTACTCCATAGCCTGTTTCTAGATTAAACCTTAAAGCAGGTTGAAAGTAAAGCAGAATGTGCCTTAAGTTACAACCTGCTAGGACATAGAAAGTATTACTTACCTTACGTGTTCATGATTGTAGAGTGGAAGTATTTTTCTTCAGTGGAAGAATATATAAAATAAGTAAAAGTGTGTATCTCTATAGTAATGGGTTTAACTTCTACCTGTGTGCCTACACCGATTCTTTCATGTCAAAGGTATCATTGTTCTGGCATTAATTCAGGTTGTCATGTTTTACATTAATATTTTATTGCTTTTTATGTCCTGAGTCTGAAGTTCAGGAGCATATTGTTTTTGGTCTGTTTGTCTGTCTGTTTGTTGTCTGTACGCAACTTTAACCTTTGCCATAACTTTGAAACTGCACGAGATAGAGACTTCATTGGCATGTATACTCCCCTGAAGAAGCCATTGAGCTCAGTTTAACTTGGGTAATGCTAGACAAAGGCCAAGATCATTTAGAGGTCAAGTAGACTGAAGTTAACCTGAGCTATACGCAGGCATGGTGTTTCATAAACACATTTTGTTGTGTTGCAAACTATTGTTAACCCATTACCCCATAAATGCGCCTTTTTAGGCTTTAAATTTATTCCTCCATTGAAGAAAATATTTCCGATTTATACACCCATAAAATATGTATTATAAGAAATATTTTCTATGATCTAGCAGATGGTAGCTTAAAGCAGGCAGAAAAGTAAAGCAGAATGTGCCTTAAGGCACATTCTGCTTTACTTTCATTATGCTTTAAGTGGTAACCTGTTTTCTAAAACTTGAAACAGGCTATAGGGTAATGGGTTAAAGGATATATGAGCCAAGTAACAAGTTACAGTGATATTTAACCAGGGCTTCAGATAAGGGGAGTATTTCAAAAAAAGAAATCTTTACTCTATGGTGTTTGAGACGATTCTAATGAGTAGTTACATCATCGGTTTTGGTGCTAAAGTGAGAGAGAAATGTTAGATTTGTTCAATTTACTCCCTCTTATCTGCAGCCCTGAATGTAACATATTATTGCAAACAGTGCCTGCATATCTTACTAGTCTCCATTACTGTCAACAGCAGTGGCGAAGACATTATTTTTTCCCAATAAATGGTTTATGCTAAAACAATTATTCCCATTGCAAACAGTTTGGAGTCAAATCAGCCACTGGGTAACCCTGATCTGATCATGCTCAAAATATTTAGTGCAAGCTCTGATCAGCCTTCTGAACTGGGTTTACACTGTTTGCATAGGACACGTGGACTCATCACAGGTACTTGCACTCTTTGTAAAGTATGAGTATAGTCATAGCTAGGGTTGAATGGGTTATTTGCATGGTCTGAGAGACTATTTGCCTTGTGAGATAGATCAAATCAATTTTATCTGTGATATGTAAATACAGGTAACTTATGTTTTAATATCGATATACAATGTACTTTATACAGAAATCTCTGAGACATACTTAATCAAAGATCATCTATTTAACATTCTGTATCCATACAAAGTGAAATACAGTGAAATCTCTCTACCACCACTTAAACAGGGCTAATTGATTTAATAAAATACAGGAGACAGCATAAAGAAAGGTGAACGTAAAACAGAAAGCTCCTGAAGGAGCTTTCTGTTTTACATTCACCTTGCTTTTAGCAGTCGCCTGCATGAATTGCCATCTATTTAATACAGTTTAGTGGTTGTAATAGAGAGGTTTAACTGTAGGTCAAACTTGTGTTAGGATTGATATCTTTACAGACAGGCAACTGCAGGAGCTTTCTGTTTCTTTTGTTTTCTTCATTATTAGCTGTTATTAGTGTTTTCTTCTGATATAGCCAAGTTATTTTTAGATTCCAACATTCTAAAATTTTAAATGGGATGATCATTGTACTCGATGAATTCTGTACAGCCAGCCAGGGATACAGATAGCTGTATTTATTGTGCGTAATGTACAGTAGAGAAAACATTATTCTTTCCCATTTAAATGTTTTTAGAAATTTCTAACTATCTTTTTAATCTGAGTGGCAAACAGCTTGGAGCCTGATCAGACTAGCGCAACGGTCTTGTGCTGCAAGAGGATCATGCTTATCTCACCTAGAAAAGTGTACAAATATATATCCGATGTTACCCTGTTACCTATTTACCATTATAATTTATTCTGTTCTAAAAATAACTCGGCCAGGTCAGAAAAATCAGATAATACCAGTCCTGTGTTGAAAGTTGCTAATCCTTAATTATTCTTTTGAGGGACAGCTAAAAACAAGTATACGAGGGCTGTCCCAAAACATCGTAGACTTTTCTTATAAAATTGTTCGTTAAAACAGCAGAGACAAACGGTCATCAGTATATATAAACATAGGGTTTATGTAAACCTGTGTGAAGTTTGAACGTGTTATCCTTAAAACAGACCAGCACAGAGTATTTTGAAATACCCTACCTGTGTAACCCCGGCGCACGCTAGTTAACGTAACGACATTATCGACGTCAACGTCACTCCTTTTCAAAATACTTGTAGTGGTGATTGATGCCTTTTCGCTGACGCACAGCACGGCAAGTTCCAAATGTGCATGCTGGGAAATGTGGCATAAAGCGATAAACTGGTGAACTATGTTGCTTTCTAAGTTGTCAATGAACCCCGGTCACTTCTCTCTTACCGTATGCAATTGATCTGTGTAATGGGTGTTTGCTAAAAAAGTCCTGATTTCTCGAATATCGTCTTAAAAAGAGGGCTGATACCTGGACACATCTTTCTTTTTCTTCTGCACTTAACAAGCGTGGCACCCCTATAGCACCGACTCTCGAGAGGTTTAGTGTCTAACGTAAAAGTCGATGTACAGACCATTTGCTGACCCCGAGGAGTTCGGCATTCTATTTCACCGCAAGACGCCGATCACCATTCATGACGCTCCTCACGTTTTCTACAATGAAACCGTCATTTTCTTCCGGCCGTCCAATCTTTACATTATTTTCTCAACCCATCCTTCTGAAATTGCGTATGCTATTTGAACACCAGCAAGCGAGATGCTGATTGATCAATTTATGTTGATTGTAGTTGTTTTAACGTCTGCTTCGGGTTCAAATTAAACTCAAAGCAGTATTCTATGACATTCTGCTGCGCCGCCTTTTCATCTGACGTCGTCATTTCTGGTGTCTTCAGAACACGGTAGCATTAGCCATAACTAGATATCTGTTTTTAAAATGACGCTACGTTAACGATTTTTTCCAGGATGACGTCATATATAATAACATCAACGTTCATGAGGCAATTTTGCGCAAATTCCGATTCGAAATTGCTTTGTAGGAGGTTGTAAAATGTACCTCTTTAAATAAACATTGAAGATTTTGGCGTGCGCCGCATAATCTAACTAACAATGAATATTTACAAATAAAATAGGGTCAGGTGTGTTCAAAAACCTTATTATTTCTTATTCAAGTGTGAAAATGTTTGAAATAGCATTGGCAAAAAAATCAAAGAAATATAACGTCGGGTTCTTCAAAAAACATATTAGTCCACGGTGTTTTGGGACAGCCCTCGTACATGTAGCTGTAATTTCTAGTATTTCCCAGATAGCTTGATCATTTTTCAGGAGTTTTCTGCTTCTATTTTGATATTATTGAAGTTGTGCCATGTACACCAGTTAGATGTATGTTATAACTATGCATTAATAGGTTTGGAAGAAAGGATTAGCTAACTTTGATAAATCAAAAGGGGCCAATTTTGGAAGGGTAAAATAACTATTTTATAATCAAAAGGGACCAACTTTATAACTTCAGGTGTATTTGGATGTGTTCCACAATGCCAAAGTTTGATATACACTATACTAAATACCTTGTTTTCTTTTCTTTGTAGTTCAGTTTCAGTTTTAGGCTGAACCTTTGTTAATATTGTTTAAACCTTTTTATGCATGCTTCAAATATTATTCAAACCTGTTCAATCTAGTTCAAATTTTATTTTGAACTTTTGTATGTATGCTCCAAACTTTATTTTGAACCATTTTATGCATGCTCCAATTTTTTTAAACCTTTTTATGCACCATGCTCTAATTTCACTCTGAACATTCCAATTAAATTTTATTTTAAACATTTGTATGTATACTCCAATGTTTATTTTGAACCTTGATGATGTATGCTCCAAATTTTATTTTAAATATTTGTATGTATACTCCAATGTATATTTTGAACCTTGATGATGTATGCTCCAAATTTTATTTTGAACCTTTGTATGTACATGTATGGTCCAACTTTTTAGCTCACCTGAGCCAAAGGCTCAGGATGAGCTATTGTGACCGCTCTTCGTCCGTCGTCCACCGTCCGTCGTCCGTCTGCCGTCGTCCGTCTGCCGTCCACATTTTCAAACAACTTCTCCTCAGAAACCACTGACCCGATTTCAACCAAACTTTGTCAGAAGTATCAGTGACAAGGGGGAACGAAATCTTGGTCAAAGTTTTTGGCTAGAGTTATTCCCCTTGCCGTGGGACCAGATTTTCTAACATGACCGTATGGATAACTTTAAATGCATAAGAAAATCTTAAAAAATCTTCTTCTCAGAAACCCAAAGGCCCAGACCTTTGATATTTGGTATGTATCATAACCTAATGATCTTCTACCAAGATTGTTCAAAGTTTGACCCTGGGGCCAAAAATGGCCCCGCCCTGGGGCTTATCAGTTTTTCTTAGGAAAACCTTTAAAAATCTTCTCCTCAGAAACTGTATGGCCTAGATCATTAATATTTGACATGTAGCTTTGCCATATGGTCCTCTACCAAGATTGTTCAAATTATGACCCCGGGTCAAAATTGGCCCCGCCCCGGGGCTTATCAGTTTTACATAGACTTATATAGGAAAACCTTTAAAAATCTTCTACTCTGAAACTGTAAGGCCCAGATCTTTAATATTTAACATATAGCTTTGCCTTGTGGTCCTCTACCAAGATTGTTCAAATTATGACCCCCTGGCCAAAAATGGCCCCGCCCTCGGGCTTATCAGTTTTTCATAGGAAAACCTTTAAAAATCTTCTTCTCTGAAACTGTAAGGCCTAGATCATTTATATTTGACATGTAGCTTTGCCTTAAAGTCCTCTACCAAAGTTGTTCAAATAATAACCCCTGGGTCAAAAGTGGCCCCGCCCCGGGGCTTATCAGTTTTACATAGACTTATATAGGAAAACCTTTAAAAATCTTCTTCTCTTAAACTGTATGGCCTAGATCTTTAATGTTTGACATATAGCTTTGCCTTGTGGTCCTCTACCAAGATTGTTCAAATTATGACCCCCGGGCCAAAAATTGCCACGCCCTCGGGCCTATTAGTTTTTCATAGGAAAACCTTTAAAAATCTTCTTCTCTGAAACCGTAAGGCCAACATCATTTATATTTGACATGTAGCTTTGCCCTATGGTACTCTACCAAGATTGTTCAAATTATGACCCCTTGATCAAATTCGGCCCGCCCCGGGGCTTATCAGTTTTACATAGACTTATATAGGAAAACCTTTAAAAATCTTCTACTCTAGAACTGTAAGGCCCCGATTCTTAATATTTGACATATAGCTTTGCCTTGTGGTTCTCTACCAAGTGTGTTCAAATCCCCACCCAGGGGCTTATCAGTTTTTATAGGAAAACCTTTAAAAATCTTCTTCTCTTAAACCGTAAGGCCGTGATCATTAATATCTGACATGTAGCTTCGCATTGTGGTCCTCTACCAAGATCAAATTATGGCACCTGGGTCATAGCTATATCAAAATGTTGTTTTGCCCAGTCAGATTCTATGGTACAGTGTCCTCAGGTGAGCGAAATGTGACCCTCTGGGTCTCTTGTTTTTTGAACCATTATAATGTATGCTCCAAATTTTATTTTGAACATTTGTATGTATGCTCCAACATTTATTTTGAACACTTGCAGACATACTCCAATTTCATTTTGATACACATATGGCTGTTTCAGTTTTCTTTGTATTTCACTTCTTAGAGTCATACAGTCAAACAGTTCCTGTATTTTTAACTTTAAATAGTCAACCATGCCATCAGTTATATACAGTAAAACCTCTCTATTATGACTACTAAATTATTTAAATTATTAGATGTTTACTACAGGTGACTGCTTAAAGCAAGGTGACAATAAAACAGAAAGCTCCTTTAGGAGCTTTCTGTTTTACTGTCACCTTGCTTTAAGCTGTCACCTGTATTTTATACAACCAATTAGTCTCTGTTTTAGTGGTTGTAATAGAGAGGTTTTACTGAACATCGAGAAAGACTTTCTTAATAAACCTGTTTGTGCTAAAAGTTTGTCTCTATTGCAAACAAGTTGGGGCCTGAACAGATGATGGATAAAACGACATCTGATCTGGCTCGAAACTTTTGCCACTGATTAGAAAGATTGTTAACATTTTTTAATGACCATTAATGTTTAACATTTTATTGCAATACATTAACTTTCATTTAACCCATTACCCCATAAATAGGCCCTTTTGCGCCTCTAATTTATTCCTCTACTGAAGAAAAAAGTCTAATTTGTAGTGTTACAAATAAAATTCATAAGAAATATTTTCTATATTCAAGCAGATGATAGGTTAAAGCAGGCTGAAAGTAAAGCAGAATGCGCCTTAAGGCGCATTCTGCTTTTCTTTTAGCCTGCTTTAAGGAGTAACCTATTTTCAAAACTAGAAACATGCTATGGGGTAATAGGTTAAAGGGAAATAATGAGGCCTTCTCTTCAGTATACAGACAGATATACAAATATTTTTAAGAAAAATAAGAAAACACCGATAACTGTTAGATCAGTGTATTTGTTTCAAAGTGCAATAAATTTGAGAGAAAAAAAGCTTTTATTTGTTGGTTTTCTGATTTTATTATCTTTTATACTGTGATGAAAATTGAGTACAGTAAAACTTTTCTATTACGACCACAAAAGAAGCTAATTGATTGTATAAAAGGCAAGCGACAGCTTAAAGCAAGGTGACAGTAGAACAGAAAGCCCCATAAGGACCTTTCTGATTTACTGTCACCTTACTTAAAGCAGTCACCTTTTGTAATCACCCAGTAATCAACATCAATTAGTGGTCGCAATAGAGAGGTTTCACTGTGTAAATACAGTGGAGAATGTGTTATTCTTTCCCAATAAACGCGTTTACGCTAAAACTATTATTTGCAGTGCAAACAGTTTGGAGCCAGATCAGACGCCGGGTAACCCGGCGTCTGATCAGGCTCCAAACTGTTTGCCACCAAGATAAACATGAAATATC
Organism: Gari tellinella; assembly: GCA_922989275.2. Lineage (NCBI taxonomy): Eukaryota > Metazoa > Mollusca > Bivalvia > Cardiida > Psammobiidae > Gari > Gari tellinella. Next base: position 24,611,914 of record OV277856.1, on the reverse strand, counting down.
AGAATTGTCCAAAAGTTGTTCTTTTCTACGTTTTAGCGCTTTGCGTACGTTTGCGTTTAAACGGGAAAGAATAACAGATTCTCCACTGTACCACTACTACAGGATGACTATGGAAACTGGCTTTTACAGTCCTACATTTGCAATATATTGTGAAAATCAACCCTTCATAATCATAAATGGACTAGACTTAATTGGAAATTGGACTTTTTTAGGTGAATGAGTTGATGCAATGGAAATGGACTACCTTATATTCCATTTCACAGGATGATAATAATTATGTAGTAACTCCAATTACATTAAATAAACTTCTGGGTAAAAAGTAACACAAAAATAACAATTAGCTGGAATGATTTTAATCTGGTCATTTATTACAGTAAGGGTGAAAATATGTTACATAATATATCTGTCGGAACAGAAATGGATAAAGTGACAAGATGCTGAAAAAATAAAGGGCTGCAACATGCAATTGAGTATGTAAGTGGTGAGCGATAAGTATACAAGACAAATGGAACAATACATAAGTAAAGAAATCAATAACTCTTTCAACACTTAACCCTTTACTCCATAGCAGTGCCTTTTAGCGCATTTAATTCATTCCTCCATTGAAGAAAGTACATGTTGTTCCAATGAAATATTTTCTATATCCTAGCAGAGGGTAGCTTAAAGCAGGCTGAAAGTAAAGTAAAATGTGCCTTGTCTTCAAAACTTAAACCGGCTATTTTTTTGTCTGCAATAATTGTAATCGGCTACTGTTCTAAAATTAGAGGTATCAAAACAGGGTCAGAGTATCAAACAGTTTGGATCCTGATGTAACACTCAAGTCATTTAGTATCTTATCTGGATCCAAACAGTTTGCAAAGGTGGTAAACATATTTCGTAATTAATGTGCAAAAAGTTAACGTGTCGAATCTCAATTCCAGATACAGTCAATATCCTTATTTCGAAGTTAAAACGTGGCTATGCCAAGTTTTCACTTGAAAATAAGGGTAAATTCAACTTAAGTGAGTTTGAGTTATCGAAATGCAGCTGAAGATATATGGGTAAGTTTAACTTAACTCTTTCAACATCATGGACCTGTTTAAAATATACTCATTACATTTGCAAACAACTTGTAGACCCAGATCAGAGGGCTCCTATAGGAGCCCTCTGATCTGGGTCTACACTGTTTGCTTATTTAGACCAGTATTTATCAAATTACCCAGAATTCCAAGTAGACAGGTTCATGGTTTGGTAACTAAAATGATCCACAAGGGTATCAAATAACCCAGAAGAGTTACTTAGTGTTGAAAGAGTTAAGCATGTTCTAGTTAATTAGGTTTGACTGTTTCTACTATATCACACAATATTGAAGTTTGACTCCTATATCACACAGTGTCACTGGTTTATCTAGATCTACTACAAAACTCACAGGCTGTATCAAATATGGATAATAATTGGGAGAAATCAACCATAATCAAAGATACCCTAGTATACTAGCTCTTGCAGAGCTCTATCACAATTTTAACTGAGAAAACCCATGCCCTCTAAATAAAGTTATAATTTGCAGAAAACTCTTTTTACTATAATAACTCATAAGACTCAATAATGGCACTAAAGGCAGGTTAATCTTGCTTAACATTTTCCCTCTTGGCTTGTTTTCAATGCTTGAGATAAGTGGTTGCTTAAAGCAGGCTGAAAGTAAAGCAGAAAGCTCCTTAAGGAGCTTTCTGCTTTACTTTCAGCCTGCTTGAAGCATTGGTTTGTAATGATGCAGGGAAAACATCTGATGAGAGTAAAGACGAAAGCTCATTCAGGAGGTTTCTGCTTTACTGCTGCTCTTCTTTAAGCTGTCACCTGCCTTTTTACTAACAAGAGAGAGCCTTCTAGCGGTTGTAAACTGGGTTTCATGGGGTCTAACTGCAATTTAATGTAGTTCATCACATTTTAACATCTGATCAATAACAAAATAAGTAAGAATGCAACTTAAGGCCAAAACAAACGAAAGGGCCTGAAGGCCCTGATATCGTTCACCTGTTGTACTGAAGCCAGATAGCTTTAACTTTCTGTTTCACAATTTTAATCTAAATCCATTTAAATTTGTAGTATAGCATGTAAACAATTTTGGAATACAACCTCATAATTCTAGTATAGTAATGTACATCAAGGGCAGATAGCTAGAGCCTAAGCAATACTGAAATGAAGTTTTCTAGCATTTCAAAGTATATCAAGTTCAGATAACTATTGCCACAATGATTAGATTTCAACAATAATTGCACTCCTTTGATAACTTATAGCTATATACTTTGTGTGCAAGTATAACCAAAATCCATTGAAAACTGTAGTTGCAAGAGTGTAAACGCAGATAGATATGGCATTTTCAGCAATTCAAGGGCAGACAACTCTTGACCTACTGGTCTGATTTCGACCATAATCGGACTCATATGAATTTTTATAGTAAAATACAATCTGAGCAAGTTTGAGAAAGATTGGATAAAAATTGTGGCCTCTGGAGTGTAAACACCATTAAATATGGCATTTTCAGGAATTCAAAGGTAGATAACTTTTGATCTATTTGTCCGATTTCAACCATAATCAAACTCATCTAAACACTTATGGTCATATACAATCTGAGCAAGTAGATATTGTTGCCTCTAGAGTGTAAACACTAAAATTGTTGATGATGCATGATGGACGTTCAAGGATTGCAAAAGCTCACCCTGAGCTAGCTCATGTGAGCTAGCTTAGGTGAGCTAAAAAAGTGTAGCATATATACATGTATCATTGAAAACCAACAAAACCCACAAGTGTACAGGTTAGAAATACTGCTAACAATAGGACAGATCATTCAAATATTGCTTTTTGGTGAGATTTAAACAGTCAATACTTGTCAGCCACAACAAATGGTTGACCATTCCTAAACTTCTTGGTGAGTCCCAAACCTTGTCAGTCCATAATCAATCCTTGGCAAGTCCGGTAAAAACTTTGTCAGTCCATAATGAATTCTTGCTGAGTCTAATCTATTAGTCAATCATTAATAAATTCCTCCAGCAATTATAAATTTCTCATAAAACTACTTTTTCAAGTTTTTTTCTATGGATATCAATGTTAAGTGAGCAATAAAAACTACAAAACTCTGGATAATAACTGTGTGCTAAAACATTACGACCATTCAAATGAGCATTTCTTAACCCATAACCCCATAAATACACCTTTCATGCCTTAGATTTATTCCACCACTGAATAAAACAGTTCCAATTTATACAGTCTTGAATATGTCCCATATGGAATATTTTCTATATCCTTGAAGACTATAGCTTAATGCAGGCTGAAAGTAAAGCAGAATGTGCCTAAAGGCGCATTCTGCTTTACTTTCAACCTGCTTTAATGGTTCACCTAATCTTCAAATCTAGAAACAGGCAATGGGTTAACACAAGAAAGAAGTAATGCAGAAAACTCTAAATCCTTTTGGCACCAAATTAACCGCAAGATTTTTAACCCTTCACAGTTTTATTGTCATCTGCTTAAAAGTTAGATTTTAGGTTGTATGATTTTAGAAATTTCTATATGAGTGCGAAACAGTTTTGATCCTGATCAGATGCCACGTCACGTGGCATCTAATCAGGATCAAAACTGTTTGCAATGCAACTTCGGCGCCGAAAGGGTTAAAGAAATTTTTGTGCTTAACTTATATCTTGCTTTCAGCAGCCATCTACAAGACATGTGTATGATCCAATCTTTTATATATCAATATCTAGAAACTAAAATAAACAAAAGATTCAAATAAAAAAATCAAATAACACCGAACAAAAGTCATGCAAAAAAATAAAATAAAAGTCATGCAAAAAAATAAATCCCATACCCCAAAATTAAAACCAAATACAAGCAAAAACATAATACTAAAGCACATAAAATAAGGGGGAAAAAATACAACATAATACTTGATAAAATTATGCCGAAAGAAATGAACTATTTTTATACATCATGTTAAACATATTCCCGTACAATTGTGTCATGACATAGAAAAGTGGCATATATGGATGGTCAATGTAGTATGGAGTGGCAACTACAAATAAAATACAGTATAAACCCTCTAACAACCACTAAATTATGTTAATTATTTGGTGTAAAAGGCAGGTGGCTGCTTGAAACAAGGTGAAAGTAAAACAGAAAAACTCCTTTAAGAGCTTTCTGTTTTATTTTCATCTTGCTTTAAGCTGCCACTTGTCTTTCATACAATCAAACCGTCTGTTTAGCTGTCATAATAGATGGTTTTCTATTGTAACGCGGATCTGATTATTGCAGTACGAAAGAGAAGCATTACACTCTAAACCGTTTACTTCATAAGTACACCTTTAACTTATTCCTCCACTAAAGAAAATAATTCCCATTTATACAGTCATGAATTTGTACTGTAAGAAATGTGTTCTATAGCCTAGCAGATAGAGGCTTAAAGCAGGCTGAAAGTAAAGCAGAGTGTGCCCTAAAGCACATTCTACTTTACTTCCAACCTGCTTTAAGTTATCACCTGTCTTCAAAACTAGAAACAGGCAAAGGGGTAAGGATTACACAGCCACAGAGTTTCGAGCATTCTGACAGGTGATCTCATAAAGAGGCTTTCTGCTTTACTTTAAGCAATTACCTGTCTTAACTCTTTGAACCCTAGTCACGCCTATAGGCGTCCTTTTCAAACAGTGTACATATGAATAGTTCACTTGTCCTATGCAAACAGTGAAGGCCCAGATCAGTGGGCTCCAAAAGGAGACCTCTGATCAGGGTCTTCACTGTTTGTCATAATGACAAACATTGACAAAAACAACCCTTAAAAGTCATATATGGACTAGACTAAAATCGAAACTGGAATTGTCCATTTAAAGTTTTAAGGAGGAAAGAGTTAAACACTACAAATAAGCCATGAGGGAGGGGGAGGGTAAAGGTGTTCTTTCTGCATTTCTTTGGTCCTGCATGAAGCTTCAAACTGCCTCTGACATGAGATCTTGGTGTTTATTTTTCATTAAACAGCAAGTCAGGGACACATATTTGATTATACAACTGGTATATGCATACCGTCTGATTGTCACATAAATGACTAATAAGAACATGTGATATACTTCTACTACTATCTGGATTAACTCTCTTAACACCATGGACCTGTTTAAAATATACTCATTACATTTGCAAACAGTGTAAACCCAGATCAGAGGGCTCCTATAGGAGCCCTCTGATCTGGGTCTACACTGATTGTTAATTTAGACCAGAATTTATTAAAATACCAAGAATTCCTTGTAGGCTGGTTCATGTTTTGAAAACTAGAAAAAAACAGAAGGGAATCTAATAACCCTCAAGAGTTACTTAGTGTTAAAAAGAGTTAAAACTAATATAGTGCTTACTGTACAGTGGAGAAGAGTTTTCAGAAAATGGGTGACTCCTTTGGACATTCGACATGGTAAAAATTAAGAAAATTATTATACAGTCAAAACTCAATACTTCAAACTTGCATAAGTTCGAACAAACCCATATTTCAAAGCTAAAACATGACTTAGCCACGTTTCAACTTTGAAATACGGGTAAGTTTGACTTAAGGGCGTATTAATGTCATGACTTTGGGAAATTTTCAAAGTATATGAAAACACTCTATGATGGTTTTGTATTGAAGAGCTATTTAAGATGAATGAAAAGAATAGAAAAAGTGTACATTTTGGTGAACAACAGTTGGCTGTACGGCCATGTAACATTTACCCCACCCACTTCCTGTTATTTTGTCCTTTTCAAACAGCCCGCTTCAATAAAATCCATTTTAAATGAAAACAAATATGATAATTTGGTTTTGTGTTATTTATTTCCTATCTATGGTAGTATTTCTTCATACAAAAACTAATTTAAGAAAAAAAAGGCACCAAATGTGAAATTTATAAAGCTCTAAATATCATCGATATAGTACTTTTTTGTAAATTTTGTAAGGGGAGATAACTCTTTTTACTTTAATAACTCAAAATGTTCAACACTGACCTTTCAATTTCTTTTCATATTTTGAACTGCCTTAGCATGGGCTTTCATCTGGTAGAATATAAGAAAAAGTTAAATAGATCTACTAGAACTATTTCATTTTCAAACTTTTTTACTTTTTTTCATAAAATAAAAAATCTAATAAAATCATGCCCTATACAAAGCATATTTTTGATATTCAAGGATTGATATTGTTCAAACCTGGTGCCTGCTTTGTCTAAATTTGGTTTCTATATGTGAAAATACCACCATAGACATGAAATAAATAATGGAAACCCAAATTATCATGTTTGTTTTGTTTCGAAATAAATTTTACTGAAGCTTGTACCCTG